>OY740765.1:143409617-144829929 GCA_963513935.1 Aphrophora alni
CTTCTGTTCTCCAACTGACTGCCTCTGTTACTGTGCTAACAGAGTCTGATCACGCTGCACTGTCTCTTATCTAATAACTTTTTCTTCTGTTCTCCAACTGACTGCCTCTGTTACTGTGCTACATGAGTCTGATCACGCTGCACTGTCTCTTATCTATTAACTTTTTCTTCTATTCTCCAACTGACTGCCTCTGTTACTGTGCTACATGAGTCTGATCACGCTGCACTGTCTCTTATCTATTAACTTTTTCTTCTGTTCTCCAACTGACTGCCTCTGTTACTGTGCTACATGAGTCTGATCACGCTGCACTGTCTCTTATCTATTAACTTTTTCTTCTGTTCTCCAACTGACTGCCTCTGTTACTGTGCTAACAGAGTCTGATCACGCTGCACTGTCTCTTATCTATTAACTTTTTCTTCTGTTCTCCAACTGACTGCCTCTGTTACTGTGCTACATGAGTCTGATCACGCTGCACTGTCTCTTATCTATTAACTTTTTCTTCTGTTCTCCAACTGACTGCCTCTGTTACTGTGCTACATGAGTCTGATCACGCTGCACTGTCTCTTATCTATTAACTTTTTCTTCTGTTCTCCAACTGACTGCCTCTGTTACTGTGCTACATGAGTCTGATCACGCTGCACTGTCTCTTATCTATTAACTTTTTCTTCTGTTCTCCAACTGACTGCCTCTGTTACTGTGCTACATGAGTCTGATCACGCTGCACTGTCTCTTATCTATTAACTTTTTCTTCTGTTCTCCAACTGACTGCCTCTGTTACTGTGCTACATGAGTCTGATCACGCTGCACTGTCTCTTATCTATTAACTTTTTCTTCTGTTCTCCAACTGACTGCCTCTGTTACTGTGCTAACAGAGTCTGATCACGCTGCACTGTCTCTTATCTATTAACTTTTTCTTCTGTTCTCCAACTGACTGCCTCTGTTACTGTGCTACATGAGTCTGATCACGCTGCACTGTCTCTTATCTATTAACTTTTTCTTCTGTTCTCCAACTGACTGCCTCTGTTACTGTGCTACATGAGTCTGATCACGCTGCACTGTCTCTTATCTATTAACTTTTTCTTCTGTTCTCCAACTGACTGCCTCTGTTACTGTGCTAACAGAGTCTGGTCACGCTGCACTGTCTCTTATCTATTAACTTTTTCTTCCGTTCTCCAACTGACTGCCTCTGTTACTGTGCTACATGAGTCTGATCACGCTGCACTGTCTCTTATCTATTAACTTTTTCTTCTGTTCTCCAACTGACTGCCTCTGTTACTGTGCTACATGAGTCTGATCACGCTGCACTGTCTCTTATCTATTAACTTTTTCTTCTGTTCTCCAACTGACTGCCTCTGTTACTGTGCTACATGAGTCTGATCACGCTGCACTGTCTCTTATCTATTAACTTTTTCTTCTGTTCTCCAACTGACTGCCTCTGTTACTGTGCTAACAGAGTCTGATCACGCTGCACTGTCTCTTATCTATTAACTTTTTCTTCTGTTCTCCAACTGACTGCCTCTGTTACTGTGCTACATGAGTCTGATCACGCTGCACTGTCTCTTATCTATTAACTTTTTCTTCTGTTCTCCAACTGACTACCTCTGTTACTGTGCTACATGAGTCTGATCACGCTGCACTGTCTCTTATCTATTAACTTTTTCTTCTGTTCTCCAACTGACTGCCTCTGTTACTGTGCTACATGAGTCTGATCACGCTGCACTGTCTCTTATCTATTAACTTTTTCTTCTGTTCTCCAACTGACTGCCTCTGTTACTGTGCTACATGAGTCTGATCACGCTGCACTGTCTCTTATCTATTAACTTTTTCTTCTGTTCTCCAACTGACTGCCTCTGTTACTGTGCTAACAGAGTCTGGTCACGCTGCACTGTCTCTTATCTATTAACTTTTTCTTCTGTTCTCCAACTGACTGCCTCTGTTACTGTGCTACATGAGTCTGATCACGCTGCACTGTCTCTTATCTATTAACTTTTTCTTCTGTTCTCCAACTGACTGCCTCTGTTACTGTGCTACATGAGTCTGATCACGCTGCACTGTCTCTTATCTATTAACTTTTTCTTCTGTTCTCCAACTGACTGCCTCTGTTACTGTGCTACATGAGTCTGATCACGCTGCACTGTCTCTTATCTATTAACTTTTTCTTCTGTTCTCCAACTGACTGCCTCTGTTACTGTGCTACATGAGTCTGATCACGCTGCACTGTCTCTTATCTATTAACTTTTTCTTCTGTTCTCCAACTGACTGCCTCTGTTACTGTGCTACATGAGTCTGATCACGCTGCACTGTCTCTTATCTATTAACTTTTTCTTCTGTTCTCCAACTGACTGCCTCTGTTACTGTGCTACATGAGTCTGATCACGCTGCACTGTCTCTTATCTATTAACTTTTTCTTCTGTTCTCCAACTGACTGCCTCTGTTACTGTGCTAACAGAGTCTGATCACGCTGCACTGTCTCTTATCTATTAACTTTTTCTTCTGTTCTCCAACTGACTGCCTCTGTTACTGTGCTACATGAGTCTGATCACGCTGCACTGTCTCTTATCTATTAACTTTTTCTTCTGTTCTCCAACTGACTACCTCTGTTACTGTGCTACATGAGTCTGATCACGCTGCACTGTCTCTTATCTATTAACTTTTTCTTCTGTTCTCCAACTGACTGCCTCTGTTACTGTGCTACATGAGTCTGATCACGCTGCACTGTCTCTTATCTATTAACTTTTTCTTCTGTTCTCCAACTGACTGCCTCTGTTACTGTGCTACATGAGTCTGATCACGCTGCACTGTCTCTTATCTATTAACTTTTTCTTCTGTTCTCCAACTGACTGCCTCTGTTACTGTGCTAACAGAGTCTGGTCACGCTGCACTGTCTCTTATCTATTAACTTTTTCTTCTGTTCTCCAACTGACTGCCTCTGTTACTGTGCTACATGAGTCTGATCACGCTGCACTGTCTCTTATCTATTAACTTTTTCTTCTGTTCTCCAACTGACTGCCTCTGTTACTGTGCTACATGAGTCTGATCACGCTGCACTGTCTCTTATCTATTAACTTTTTCTTCTGTTCTCCAACTGACTGCCTCTGTTACTGTGCTACATGAGTCTGATCACGCTGCACTGTCTCTTATCTATTAACTTTTTCTTCTGTTCTCCAACTGACTGCCTCTGTTACTGTGCTACATGAGTCTGATCACGCTGCACTGTCTCTTATCTATTAACTTTTTCTTCTGTTCTCCAACTGACTGCCTCTGTTACTGTGCTACATGAGTCTGATCACGCTGCACTGTCTCTTATCTATTAACTTTTTCTTCTGTTCTCCAACTGACTGCCTCTGTTACTGTGCTAACAGAGTCTGGTCACGCTGCACTGTCTCTTATCTATTAACTTTTTAGTAATTATTAGTCTATTAGTCTAAACTTAGTGAGAAGTACTAGAAAAACTCTGTAGTCCTGTCGTATTAGTTTCAGTCTTTCACCTTTGCTTGATCAGCCTGAACTCCATTTTCTGAAATGTGACCTAATATCGTCTTAGCATTAAAAATACATATTTTGTATATTAAGTGCCGCATCTTTAAGTTTATCAATAACTAATACTTAACACTTTGAGTGCTAAGCCCATCATTTGACGGGCCGGCAATTCTTGCATTGAGTTCTAAGCCCGTCATTTGATTCTTCTATGCTGTTTGACTTCTGAAACAGCTATTACCGATTGTAAGTAGTTGTCCTGTTCATTTTTAGAATCTAAACCTCTAAAATTCGTATAAATTCGGTTACGATCTTCTTCTGGGACTTTGGTGAAACATCCTCTGCGACAACTGAAACAAAACAAGCAGTGTTAGTTTAAAATAAGAAGCCCAAACTGTATTTCTACTTTGAAACCCCTATCTTGGCTGCAGTAAGTTATAACCACTGATAAAAAGCCTAGCCTAAGTATGACTGTAAATAAACCAAACTTAGCTAGAGTAGGTCATGACCACTGATAAATAAATTGGACTACCATATAGGTAAACCGGACGGAAAAGAAACTCCACTCAATTACGCAAGTGCCACGCATCGCCAATAACAGTAGGGCCTACAACGTAACCTTTGCGAGGTTATGACGGCTGGAGTTTTTTATCAGTGTTAAGTCTATAGCCTAAGTCTTACTGTACAAAACTCTATCTTGGCTAGAATAGGGCCACTGATAAGTAGCCTAGCCTAAGTCTGACTGTAGTAAAAAACTCATCTTGATTAGAGTAGGTTATGATCACTGACAAATAACCTGACCTAAAATAAAAGAATAGGCCTAATTTAAATAAGCAAAATAGCTTGTCCCAATCAGCTAAACCTAGGCTATCTCACTGTAGGCTAGCTTAATTAGGTGATCTACACAATACAGTTCTGGCAATTAATAATAATGGGGAAGTCCCCAAAAGACATGAGAGGCAAAAACACTCCAGGCAATGTCATTCCTGATTGTGTGGTAAATGTGATTAAGGATCATATTTCTTCATTCCCAGTGAAGATAGCTCGATACAGCTCCTGAGAATACCACTATCTCAATGAAAGGCTTAATGTCCTAAAAATGTACAACCTATTTAAACAGAAATATCCAAACTATAATGTTAAATATAGTTTTTATATGAAAGCTTTCAGAGAAAATTTTACGTTACACTTTGGTCGACCTCAAGTGGATACCTGTTGTACATGCGAAACACTTAACGTAAAAATTAAGAGCCAGTTTCTGAACGAAAATGCAAAAAAAGTTCATGTTGCAGAGAAAATTGTGCACATTAGACGTGCCAAAAAGTTTTTTTTTAAAAAATCAAAGCTATAGAGGCGATTGCAAAGGAAAACGATAACGTTGGTGCCATTTGTGTTGATTTTATGCAAAACTTGCAGTTACCACATGTTCCTGTGCAAGAAACTTTTTACTTGCGTCAATTGACTGTGAGTGTATTCTGTATACATAATATTAAAGACAATACAGCTGTTTTTTACATCTATCACGAAGGACAAGCCGGTAAAGGCCCGAATGAGGTTTATTCATTCATCCGGAATTATATTGAGACTTCGATGAAAAATGTGGAGCACTTCCATATTTTTTCTGACGGCTGCTTTGGCCAAAACAAAAACCATTCCTTACTTCGGCTAGTGAATGCTTTGGTAACTTCTGGGAAATTGAAAAGTGCTGAACAATACTTCCCCATAAATGGACATTCATTCTTACCATGTGATAGAGATTTCGCTGTTCTCAAAAAGGTTCTAAGAAGATGTGATCGCGTGTATACACTAAAGCAGTATGCAGAGTTGGTTTTGTCATCCTCTGCAAAAAGTAAATTTTTGGTTGTTCTCCCAGTCTGAGGACATAATTGATTTTGGAAAATGGTGGCCAAAATTCTTCAAGAAAATTGTCGTGTCAAATGAAACTCGTGGTAAGGAAACACCAAAAGAAGAAAAGGTCCACTTAAAGATTTCCAAGTTTATGCATTTTTTTTCTCACATGACGGTGATCATCCATACACAATCCAGGCTAAAACCTATATTGATGGCATGCATGTTCACACCTTCTCTTTGAAGAATGCAAGCACTACACTCACTTTGCCAAATGACAAGGCCTATCCCAAAGGATTTTTACCCATAAACATCAAAAAAATGAATGACCTTGTGAAATTCAAAGAGTATCTTCCAGAAGAAGATGAAATCCAGAGTTTCTTCACTGAAATCTATGATTGGGAAACTTCAACCACAACAGACGAGATTGATTAATGGAAATAATTAACTAAAATTGGAAATAATGAACTAAAATTGGAAATAATGAACTAAAATAAATAATGTTTTTGTATTTGGAAATAATTTTTACACTTTGTTAATTGATTTTATATTTTGCAACATTTAAATTCAATAAATAACCTATAAGTTATTTTGTGATTTTTATCAAATTTTTTTTTACTTTATTCCTGTTTATTCTAGAAACAGCATAAGTCAAAAAAGTTTATATACAAATTATACACATACAACATTTTTTTTAAATAATTTGATGTTACCATAGTACCTGGAGTATGATAGTTTAATAACTACATTGTGTTTTAGATTTTAATAACTGGTTGCCTAGCAACAGATCAGTTTTTTTAAGTTTTTGAAAAGTTGTATTTTTTGACTTATGCCGTTTCTCAAATAACCGATTCAATTATACAAAATAAAATAAAATAAGACAGTGGTGTGTAGTATATTTTATGTATCAACACATGACAAAATTTATGTTCTATAAAAACGTTTTCATGCTCTGCAGGCCATCATTACATATTTTTGTTTATTACATTTCCTTATGCAGCGCCAATTTTTCCTTGCGTTACTAATACGTTCATTAGGGTAAGTTCTTTATGATTTTCGAAATTGATGTAAGAAATTAATAAAAGGGTTAATAGATAAGCAGCACCTATTGCATAGAGGAACCTTAGAACGCTGACCAACACAACAACATCTTTTCGTAACAGATTTCCTTTTTGGCCTGCGGGACCTACTTCTATTTTCAGTAGATTCAGTAAGGTCAGTAAATTCATTCATTGTAAATTTTAAATTTTTAGGAGCAAGTATAAAATACAACTAAAATTTGTGGGTGCTAAATTGAGAATGATGTTTATTATCAACAAATTTTAAAATATCAAAATCAGTATTGTTTTTAGAATACATTGTTGCTATCTTCTAATTATTAAAATTATACTTTTCGTAATTACTAACTTCCATAATTCTAACTTTTCGTTTTTTCTTATTTTATTATTGTTTTTTAGTTTTAATAATTTATTTATTATAATCACAACGATTTTGGATTTCAAGGAAACTTGAGTTTTTTAAAAAAAAATCAATCGTTGTGATTTTAATAAATAAATTATTAAAACTAAAAAACATTAATAAAATAAGAAAAAATGAAAAGTTAGAATTATGGAAGTTAGTAATTACGAAAAGTATAATTTTAATAATTAGAAGATAGCAACAATGTATTCTAAAAACAATACTGATTTTGATATTTTAAAATTTGTTGATAAGAAACATTATTCTCAATTTAGCACCCACAAATTTTAGTTGTATTTTATACTTGCTCCTAAAAATTTAAAATTTACAATGAATGAATTTACTGACCTTACTGAATCTACTGAAAATAGAAGTAGGTCCCGCAGGCCAAAAAGGAAATCTGTTACGAAAAGATGTTGTTGTGTTGGTCAGCGTTCTAAGGTTCCTCTATGCAATAGGTGCTGCTTATCTATTAACCCTTTTATTAATTTCTTACATCAATTTCGAAAATCATAAAGAACTTACCCTAATGAACGTATTAGCAACGCAAGGAAAAAATGGTGCTGCATGAAGAAATGTGATAAACAAAAATATGTAAAGATGGCCTGCAGAGCACGAAAACGTTTTTATAGAACATAAATTTTGTCATGTATTGATACATAAAATATACTACACACCACTGTCTAATTTTATTTTATTTTGTATAATTATGTACCTCATTGCTAATGTACAACGCTATATAAATAACTCCGACGTAATATTTGTGTTTACATATTGTTACTACTTTTGTTACAATATAAATAAATACTTAATTTAAAATAACACATCATTCGTTCAAACATTCCCAATAGTTGGCACGTTTCTATATAATTTAGCAATTGTATTTATATTTAAAGGAATTGAAATTAGGTTATTTGTCTTTATAACATTAATAAAAATATTCTACAAAATATAAAATGCACATAAAAAAATTCATAATTATATATCACGACAGGTTTGGCCAGGTAGCTATATATAAACACCTGGCCAAACCTTATATATATATTATCACCTGGCCAAACCTTTCGTAAGTTTATTGAAGTTAATAATTTGAAATTAGATCATGGATAAACATGAGCGTTAAAAGTGAAGTGCCGCCAATCTACGCCTAAAATTTTTACGACAAATCATAAAATGAAAGTATATGAATCTCAAAGCTGAAAAAATGGAATTCTGCTTCCCTTAAACCAGTTTGCTCTTTATTGGCGCATGCGCATTAGCGCAACTTCTGCTGCGGTGGCGTTAATACGTAAGTACCGAAAATAGTAAATCACAATTATAAACTTCTTAGATTCTAAATGTGGCTTTTCATAGGTGTAAGGGAAGTAAGTTTTGTGGAAAGACAACAAACTGTAATGTCTGGACTTGCAGCAATGACTCTTTCTGTTCACTAATTCGAACATGTGTTTCCTTATAGCTAATGGTGGTGCAACATTACGAGTATCTTTCAAGATTGGAAGAGTAGGCCTAGTTTTCAAGATTTGAGCATAAGTTGAGTTTTTGACTTCTAGATCTTTTCGAAAGACTGAACTTGAATAGGCAATAAAATTATGAACTTTTCAAGAAGTTTTTTTTTGTAAATCCAAAACTTAAAACAAAAAGTGTAATTAACTATACTCTACTGAGGTCATGATTTAAATTTTTAACTTTCATTTGTTAATATATCTCTCTTAATTTTATTGGATGGGATTTTATTTTCGGATTTGCGACCCTAAAGGGGTTAGAATCAAAATTATTATATTTGACGTCAAATGACAACTTCAAATAAATATAAAAGGAAATAAAAATATTACTAAAAGTCGGCCGACACATATAATTTTTGTTACTTAAAATATACATAAAGTTTGTTTAGAACATGATAAAAGGTTTTATAAAGTATGTTTAAGTTGTATGTAAGACTATAACTAAACTGTTTACTATAAGAACATTTAAGAAACTATTGCTCGTTTCTTTGAAAATAATGAACACTGAATACTTATGTTTTATGTAATTTTCAAAAAAAAAGGAACTAAATTTGTAATTTTGTTTAAAGATAATATGGGAAGTGGGGGGGATTTCAAGAAAATTAGAATTTTCAAAACTAAGCGGATATCAATGCATAATATAAATATATACAGTATATTCTTTTTCATATTTAAGGGCATGTAATTAAACAAATAACCTTTTGAGTTAATTATTTTTGAAAATAGTTATGTAATAAACAAACAGTTACTAATCGCTTGTATTTCTGTAAATTTCCTATGTATATAAATGATTAACTCAGGTACAGCCGTTTTCGTCTGAAAGGTAAGATTATAGGTTGAGCAAATCTTGCTAAACTTCTTAAACTTGACATTACCATTTCCTTGGCCTAGTGCGATATCTTCCAAAATCTTAATTTATTTTCTTGAAACGGTTTACTTTTTATTTTGTAATTTATTGCTATCCGGATATGTGTAAACTGTTAACAATGTCAACTCAGTTGTAATAAATACATAGTTATTAAAAAAAATAAATTTTAATATAAAAATCGGTCCATAAACATAAAAAATAAACTTTGAATTGCTATTTGCACATTCAGTGGTGTTTCAATTTATATTGTCATTTCAAAACAAAGAAATTACAAATTTGTCTACGTTGTGTCACCATTTTCTGATCAAGTGACGTTAGAAAGAGTTATTGGGACAGTCGTGTATAAGTGTCATTTTTCGATGGAACGATACGTTTTTACTTCGGAATAATACCAAACAATAGTTATTTGTGCAACTAGTGAGCAAAGTGGCACTTTTTTAAACGAGAGAAAAATGTTGACGCACGAGGCTTGCCGAGTGCGTCAATTTTATCGAGTTTAAAAAAGACACTTTGATCACTCATGATTTATGTATGTAAATTTAGGCCAAATAATTTAAACAACAACACAATTAACCTAAACAGAATTTATCACAAAGATGTAACAATAACTACTGCACAAGTAGTGATTATAAACTCGTATAACATTTATTTATCTAATTAATCATTATTTCACTGTAAACACAAATTGATATTTCCAAACATAAATCAATTCCAATCTTAACAAATCATCGTAGATATGGGACGTAAACAAACCAGCCATCTTGAATAAATGACGTCATCAGTTAGTGACAACAATCAAGTGTTAAAAATTATTATTAAAGTTTAATCGTATGCGCTGGACTACGATAAAAATATGTTTATTACAATTAAATTATCAGTAAATCACTATTATTTCACGTCAGAGATATTAGTATGTAGTTACTAGAATAAGCAAATGATAGAACTGTATTTCAGACGACAAAACTCCACAATATGCAATGATATCTTGAACCCAAATTTATTCAATGATTCGGAAAAAATTAACAATATTTTATAAGTAAACAATATTTCAACATTAGATAAATCAGAATAAATAAATAGAAATTGATTTATTAAACAATTGTTTAATACATAAGAATGAATAAAAAGAATAACTTTATAAAAATCTATCATAATCTTGACCCGAGTCACGTGATTTCAGCTAACCAATTGGAATACAAGACAAACATTAAGGGAAAAGGAGCCAAGATTTGAATAGTATGAGATAGATTGTTCCAAACAGAATGATTTTATTAAATCAGGTCCCGTGGATGTGAGACTACAAATTAAGGCTTCCAATAATATACCAGCACATACTACAGCCTAATGTCTGATTCTACATGACTTGAATATTGTATATACTCTCCTTCAGGGTAACGTTAAAAATGTGCTTGTGTAACCGATGTGCGCAGGTATCATAAAAATGGTTAATGCACGTGCGCAGGTCATTGATATATACCTGCTCATGTATTAACTTGTTCATTCCTAAAGAGACAACATGTGTACCACATTTCCAGAGGTTGTTCACGCATTCATCAGGCTAGTGCCTACGGACAGATTACCGGAATTTAAAGACTTGATTGAGTAACTTTATGCGTTTGTAGGGGAACCGGAAGATTTAACTTTATACGATGTGTATAGTATACTGACTTTGAATTTTTTTTTTACAGCGCCCATGGGAGTCATTGGTGCGTCTTCTTCACCAAATAATGAATGACGGCATCAACACCATTGTACCCAGTGGGACAGCGACTGTTAGAGATACAGGGTCCTCACCTCAACGGTCGGCCACATCTGCAGGTGGACAGACTGCAAACTCTAATAATACATGCCCTGTCTGTCTGACAGAGAGGTTCGATTACACCCTGAGGTCCTGACTGTGCACACATGGTGGAAACGTGTCCTCTATGTCAGACACAAATAACGGTGCGTGTCGACATTTTTCTGTAAAAGAAGCAGAGCACAACTTTTAGCATTATTTATTTTTTATTATTTTTCCAAATTCCCCTCTTAGATGTCTATCGCCTTGTCGTGGTGAGAGGGCTTTAAACCGAATTGATAGACAGTGTTTGAGCTTTTGTTTTTTTTCCACCAATATTCTTGAGCGCTGGTATAGGATATTGTGTAGTAGTTATATAAACAATGTGTAACTGTTATATTTAGTCACGCTTGTTCGAGGAGCCTAGTCAAGAGGACGGATCTAGGGTAACGTATGAAGTAAATGACGTAATATTCATCATGCAGTTGTTTTTTTTACGTCTAAAACGACCCACTTATTGTAATAATTGAATAAACTTACTTTTTTTTGTAGTCAATAGTGGATCTTTTTTTTTATTATTTGCACTATAGCTTTTTCAGGATGAATCCTATCATCAGGTGCTTGTCAATTTTTAATCAAATTACATAACACATTACCACTTAGCACCAAACTTTCACTATTAAACATTTTAATATTTTTTAAAGTTTTAATGTTATGTTAGTCTTAATAGTTTTAATAGTGAAAGTTTGGTGCTAAGTTGTTTGTGTTATGTAATTTGATTAAACTGACAAGCACCTGATGATGGGATTTATCCTGAAAAAGCTTTAGAGCAAATAATAAAAAAAAATATCCACTATTGACGTAATATTTTAATAACTTTAAACTATGATATTAAATGTAATGAACAAAAGAAGCATTTATGGTTATTTTACTCTTGGCTACAAAGCAGTTCAAATACTTCAATAAAACACGCACTCTAAGCCTATTTATTAATATCTGTCCTATAATGTGAAATGTTGGATACTTTTTACAAGTTGTTGTTTTCGCTTTAATTATGGCTTTAAAATAAGCCAAATACTTGTAAAAAACAGATTGTACAATATAAATTCAAAAAGTCAATCAATATAATTAATCCACTATTTGTCATTTCTTGACATATGACTTTATAAAAAAGACAGTTGGGACACTCTGCCGTAGCACTTGAACACAATTGCATGACATACCTGTTTATGCTGAATATCACAATAATTATTGTTTAAACAATTTGCAGGGTACAATCGGCTAACAGTAAACGCCACCCCAGCTACAACAGACGCAGTTCCTGCCGTCAGAACAGTTACAAAAGATCTCTTTGATTATGAAGTTCAAGTTTATATTTATAATCACAAAGATCTCCGAAAACCGTTGTGACGGCAGGAGCTGCATCTGGAACTGTTAGCCGCTTGCAAATGTGCCCAAGTGCTACGGCAGAGAGCCCCAACTGTCCGTATTCTAAAGTCATATGTCAAGGAATGACAAATAGTGGATGTGGATACACTATTTCGGTTGATTTTGAATTTATATTGTACAATTTTTTTTTTACAAGTATTTGGCCTATTTTAAAGCCAAAAATAAAGCGAAAACAACAACTTGTAAAAAGTATTTAACATTACTCATTATAGGGCAGATATTAATACATAGGCTTAGAGTGTGTGTTTTATTGAATTATTGTACGCAGAAGATGTTCTTATTAAATTTAGAGACCTGATAAAGAATTATACAAGAATCTAAAATATTTTGGTTTGTTTTTATTTGGTTTCCATAGAGATTTAAATGATTTTATCATTGTTGTAGTTAAATAATTATATTTTTATTACACACGCACGCACACACACACACAAACAAATACTGAAAAAAAGATAAATGATCTGGCCGTGTTTGGACAATGCATTAGAAAAGGAAACAACCGAGTGACCACATAGGTAATCATCAACCTAGTATGACTGTAAATTTTAACAGATTTATTGGTAAATGAATAACCCTATAGAGGATTTAAGAGTTTAACAAGTAGGTTGAAAACAATTAATTATAAATTATGGGTTGCCATTAACCAACTTAAACTGTTATTATTTAGGTATAATAATATAAACTAGGCCCACTAATAATAAACCTAAACTCACTAAAGGCAACCCATTAAATATTCTAGGATCCATGTATTGGGGTGATAATTCAAACAATTCTAGCTTAGGCCCATGTGCTACTGCTTTAATAAAATTCTTATTTCTAGGGTTAATAAGAATACTATTTGATCTGTCTATACAAATCTGTAGGCCTACATACAGCCTATATATTTTATACATTTCAGTAAAGTAAAAGGTTATATTTGATTGTAATTTACTTCTGATTAGATTTTCCCAAGTGGTTGCAGCTAATTACTATAAAATTTATCGATTTAATATGATTGGTTGTAGCCTAATTCTTAATTTTACGCTTATGGACAAGATACTGTGTACCGATAACCGATTATGCATAGCCTACGTAAACTTAATTTGATTGATTGTCAATTAACTAACATAACTGAACTATCGATAACTATAATCAATAGATTCTAAATTAGTCTCACAGATTTTAATCTAACTTAACTACTACAGATATAATCTATAGGGCCTACTAAGCTTAATATTTAATCTAATTGTATTAGCCTATGGTACTGGAATAAAACTATTGGGCCTCTTATTTAACTTTATAGTCTCAACTTAGATCTAACTATTTAAATTAAAACACTATTCTTGGGAATATTTTTTATGACTACATATTTTGAAAACTATTCTTATAGTATATTGCCTACTCATCTGCTTTTAGTTAGTTTTGGAAGTTTTATTATTTTTTGTAAATGATGCAATTCAAACAAAGTGAATTTTCCTAGATATTTTGAAGTGATAACTTTTTTGGCCCGTTGGGCATTTTTGGCATGGGGCAAAAAATGTAAACTCGCGTCACGCAACGTACCGTACCTACCATTCTGAGGCATATCTATATATATATATATATATATATATATATATATATATATATATATATATATGTATATATATAGAATCATCTAAACAAGCGACGGTGCTTCTGGTCTCTCTCTCTCTCTCTCTCTCTCGTAGAGCACAGAGCTGGGATGTATTATGTATATAATATATAGGGAGCATCGGTTGTATGGCATTGCGCATACCTTTGTGTTGTATAGCACTGCGCATACGTTTGGGCTGTATAGCGGTACGCATACTTTAGGGCTGTATAGCACTACGCATACGTTTGGGCTTTATAGCGTTACGCATACGTTTGGGCTATATAGCATTGCGCATACGTTTGTGTTTACAACAATTAGTGAAGTTTTGTCTGAATTTATTTGCAACAAAACAGGAATATCTTGTTTTTCAATCAATTGTCAAAGCATCATTGAACACGCACTCGATCTCAATGACAGTATTTATAAAAAATCAAATGTAATTATTCTTTCGGAAACACGTATAAAAGATGGAAAGATCACAGATATTCCGGATTTCTATTGCGTTACAAAGTATATACGACCAAAGGTTTCTGCCGGTGGAGTAGCAATTTATCATAATGCAGGTGATAATGCGAATATAGTAATCTCACATATGGATATTCATTCAAACAAATCAGCTGGCCTTGGAGTGTTCCTATCGAAAATCGGATAAATTTGTTTAAGTAGATGTGTAACAGAAACTGGACAGGTTATCATAATTATTGCTGTTTATATTTCTCCAGGCAAAAATATTCAGGAGATCACTAAATTTTATCTTCAAAATTTATTAATATATATATATATATATATATATATATATATATATATATATATATATATATATACTAAAGACGGTTCTACGTTGCTTGGAGAAAACTTTCATGAATTCCAATGGTAATCAGTGGCGATTTCAATATTAATTTTGCCGACGAAAATACACAACCACTGATCGATTTTCTCAAACAAAAGCTAGACTTAAACGAAATCAGACAAAATTTCTTAAAACTTAGACAAAATAGAAATCAGAGCACAACGAGGTATGGAACAACGATTGATGCTGTATTTACGAGATTTTTGGAGAATTTCCAATCAAAAATTTCTATTAGTTACTTTAGTTATCATAAGCCGATCGTTTCTAGAATTCGATAGAAATAGGTAATGAAACTAACATGCGACAAAATGATGAAAATGAGGATATGGTGATTGAGGATGTAACCAATGATGGTGATAATTGTTAATTTGAATAATTTAAATACAAACATAATTTACATAAGAGATGAGAATGAGTATTGTATTATAAAGATACATGTACAATATCTGTTTTTTTTTCTTTTTCAATAACTGTTTTTTTTTTTCAAAAATTGTTACTTATTTTGTCAAAAAATAAAATTAACTCAAATGGAATATTCGTTGTAAAAAAATTATTGTATCTACCTTATTCTCCTATTATGTTCAAATTTATTTGGGAATTTAGATCGGTCGAAGAAGTTATCACTTCCAGCGTGTGGTCCTAAGAACATCCAATTTTTTTTCCTGTTACAGTATTTCTTGTAATTTAATCCGAGTAGCTCCCTCGGTTAAGGTCAGATTCAATGAAAACATCATGTTATTTAGTCTCAACTTTCAAGGCACTCTTCTAGAATATCGTGTGGTGCCTAAAAATCTAGTACATTTCAGTCAAGTAATACTTTGTCAAGTTCAGGTTGGCGGGTGGACCCGGGACTACCTGAGGCCACCCCTATAATCCCTCGCCGCGTCCGCCAGAGCTGTCTGCTGCCTAGGCGATGAGTCACCTACTGGCTGTGTTTATACAAAGATACACTTTCTTAACAGAATAATAATTTAACATTGTTAAGAGTATATTTGAAATCTAATAAAAAAGTTAAAGTTATGAAAAATGATACCAAACTCGACCTAGGTATTAGAACATTTAATACGAATTTTATTAAGAATTGTTTACATTGTGACTGCGACTTTTTATTTAGATAATTTAGAAGGCAAGTTTTAAGCTATAATGAATATTAAAAGCTTTACTTAGGAACTCTATGGGTAAAAGTAAATTGACCGTAGAATTTGTTAATAACAGTAAATCTTTTTACTGAGATAATGAATGTAATACAAATTACATTAACAATCGGAGAAAAAGTTATGTACACAATATGCTAACTAAAATTGTGTATATTGTTTTCTTGTTTTAGAAAATGGAGTGACCATTAGCATAATGGCAATATTAACACCAGATGAGATGTAGGAACTCTTTCCTAAATTGGGCCATAGGGCACTATTCAAAAGCAACTGGCAGAGATGGTGTCAGACATGCACTGTAATCTCACTGAGAAGCAAACTTATGTAAGCTTACATAAGTTAAAGTTATAAAAAAAAAATTTCTACAATAAATTATTGACCCTATAACTGACTGTAATGACCCTGTGTAGGTACACTACTGTAAATCCTACATAGGCCTATAGTATATCATCTTGTCCATGACATTACGTTGAATAATAATATGTAATTGAACGAAAATGCGAATATATGAATATATTTATTTATGTAAAGAGTAAAAAAAAGTAAGTTATACACATATTACGAAAACATAAAAATGTAACATCTGTATAGTCGAAACAATTTAAAAATATATTAAATTCCAAAATACTGTTTTTACATTAATTTCCAAATGTATTTGCGAACAATTGTTGTAAGAGTGTAATAATAACCTTACAGGCCTATAAAAATATGTTACAATTGCTTTTGTAGCTAAAGGTAAGTAGTTTCAGAAAATATTGAGGGGAAAAAAATTAAAATTAAACATTTGAAGAAAATTGTAAAAAATTATCCTGCTTAAAAAATGTTTTCTTTGACTTTTTTATATTTAATACGCTTTTAGGTTAGAAATATGAAATAAATAAATATATCAGTAGACGCAGAAACAAATATCCTTTCCAATATTGTAATTGTAATTTTGTCCAACAAATTACTAAGGAAAAAAATATTTTTGTGATAAGACACAACTCTTGAAAAGTAATCTAGAATATAGGGTGGTTTCGATAAATAAAGCTTCCTTCCGCTAACTGTATGAAAAGAAATAGCAGTGTTTACAAACTCCAATCTTGTTTATCCGAAAGTTCAGTTTACGACCTCTTTGAGCCAGTACCAATAATATCATCTATCATTAATATATAACCTCCTAAATCCGTGTTTTAATAAGGATCGAGTACGGAATTTGCCAATATAGAATATATTTACCAAACACTATAATTCATTGGTCTTTCTAAAAGCGTAGTCTATGCAGTTCCCAAAATAGGGTACGGGAACTCTTTGGGGGTACACGGTACCTATACCGTACAAGCTCTAAAGTGGTTGGAATATGTCTATTTTTGTATAATATCCAGAATGCAGGGAAAAACTACATTCATTCCCGTTACCCATAAAGCATAAAAGTTTATAAAACACTGAGCTGGGTCATTCTCAGTATTTGAGATAATGTTGACACCACAAAATATTTTGTTAGTTTTGTCCAAGAGCAAATTATCTACTTTTTTTAAAAAAATTTCGCAGGTAGGTGGAAAATCTTCAAAAGAATAAGGGAGAAATCCGCTCTTCCCAATAGTGTGAGATTCTTACACACTAAAAACCACCTTCCTTCCTGTTAGTACCCCTATTGCGTTGGACAAGGAAACAGGAAAGGTTTTCCATGTACCAAGCTGAGAAGCTCTTTCCATGGGCATATCGAGATTGTAAATGTAAAAGAAAGCAGAACGTTATGTAGGCTATCCGCGCGAAGGGCGTGGTAAAGAACTGGCTGGGACACTGAGTCCAGTCAGTTAAAACCTCGCGACAGATCATGCAGGAGCCCAGGTTTGGTAGATGTGATGTGCAAGGTGAAGGGTGGGAGTTACCTTACAAATACTTTGTTAGTGAATTCTGTCCAAATTCAAACAACGAAAAGCAAATGTTATAATGGTTAAGGAATAAAAATATCCCTTGTAGTAGTGAAATGTATAAATCTGACCTTTATAATTTAATATTACAAAATAAGACCCGGTATGAAGAATATCTTTCCAATAATCTTTTAGAAAAACATGGTCATTCTGTTGTGAGACTGCCTTCGTATCACCCAGAACTAAACGCGATTGAAGTTATAATTTGGCCTCGAGTAAAAAATGCAGTAGCGGCTTTTAATGTAAATAACAATATTAGTATAGTTCAACCCATTTTACAACATGCTGTAGTTTAGGAAGACAAATTCTCCTTCACGCAGTGATGTATCTACTAACAGCCTATTTACTACATGCCCCTCATTTCTCCAACGTGCGCGAGACTTGGTCGAAGTTAACTTTGTTGTTACTCTACTTCTTTTTACAGTATATAAGAAAATATGTTTTTGGTAGAATAGGAATTATGAAAATAGCATTTATATTTTATGGGAGTGAGATACGAAATCAACATTCGTAGGTCAATAATATTGATACATTGGAATGTATAGTAGTAATTAAGTCAGCAATACGGGCATAACGCAATAATAATAGGAAATTTATTTTTTTAATTCATCCAAAAGCCTTAAGGCTAGCAACGAGCACACAAACAGGATCTTTAAACCAATAATCAGCAATAATTGAAATAAACAGGCGTAGTTGAAATTTCGTACTTGGTATGAGATTACGTACTACATAATAATAATAGGATAGATCTTGTCAAATCAGCAGGTTATGTGTTACACGTGCATTAGGCATGAGCAAGGGAGCTAAGTCTTATTGTAATATGAAAATCCTCGTTTAGTCATATTCTCTCTTCTTTTCTCAATTTTAATTCATTTTTATGTGTATTTTATAGAAAGGCAAACTCACTCAAATGTCACCGCCGTGAAGAAACAAGATGAGATTTTGACATTTGAATGTGAACTGCCAAGTCAACGACCTTAACCTCAATAATAACCAGAGATTTTAGATAGAGAGCATAAAAGTCATACGATACGATCGAAGGAAAGCTAGATTAAAATTAAAATTTAAAAAAATTAAAAACTAAAAAAAGTTCATTAAAATTGTCAGTTTTTAGATATTAAGGTCTTGTAGTTAGATGTAAGTCAAGTTGTTTATTTATGATGGTAAAAATTGCTTTCATTTTAATAATGAATTTGTATATCAAACATTAAAATGTTTAATTAGAAATTATTGAGAACACTTGTTTAAAAAACATTTTTTATGTCGAATATTTTTTAATGATAATTTCCTATGCAAATTTTGAGGTTCCAAAGAAGAACGCAAATAATTCAATTTTTCAACACTACTTGGGTTAACCATTTTAAGACTTGGTTGCTTCCTACAAATCCTACAGCTGACTTATGGAAAATTTGATAAATGAGAATAACATATATATTTACAATTTAAGTTGACTTCTTCATTTTGAATACCGTCATTGATTTTAGATACTAAATCCCAAATTTATACTACAAATCTGTAGGGGGTGTGTATTATAGTGCGAATAAAACTGGAAAGAGACCGCGGTTGTGGTGTGGCGGGGTAACGATGTTGCCAAATTAAATTTCATTATTTTTAAGAATTCTTAGTAATATGAGTAATGATTTCTAAAAAAAAAAATTTTAATTTAAATTAAGATTATTTATTCTATGTTCATTTCAGTGTCTAATTACTGACCTTTTACCCAAGCACATTTTGTCACTTTCGTAGAATTGGCAACATGGGACCTTTACAAAACAATGGTCGCCTGCTATTCATCCAGAAGGCTACGAGCCCCTCACACTATATCCGCTTTCACTTTCATAGAATCCCTTTCCAGTTTAAATCCAACTATATATGTATGCGTCTGTAGAAAAATAAATAATTAGTTTTTGATTCTATGCTTTAACAGGATTTATTGGCATTCGCCAAAAGGATTTGCTAATACGCACGAAACCATAAATAATTAGTTTTGTTTTTATAATTAGCTTTGAATATGTAAAGAGTTGATGTATATATTTTAATATAGATGTTTACAAAATTTGATATATATCAAAATATAGGAATCTAAATTACTTCAAACTTCAAGCCAATTATAGTTTATATATATATATATATATATATATATATATATATATATATATATATATATATACTTATAAACTATAATTGGCTTGAAGTTTGAAGTAATTTCGATTCCGATTATAATATTATGTATTGTGTAGCTAATTCAACAATCAATGTTGAGTATAAAATTATCTCGTGCGAAACCGCGGTTAAGTGCTAGTTAGACATAAACTCAATGACACCACCCTGAAGTTGTAACAACAACTTGCTTGTTATCAACTAATTAAACCACGGGTATTACCTTTTTCTACAGTCTCTTCATTAGTCTAACATAAAACAACGTTAAATTAGAATTATAATCATTTATAAAAAAAGTGATATATTTAGAAGCCAAATTCAAAGTAGTCTTCATGCGTATTGAAAAACCTTTTAGAGAATGCCAATAAAGCATGTTAAGTGCATAGAAGTAAAAAAAGTAAGCGAAGCAACTATCGATATTGTACAGTCGAAATAGAAATTTTAGCTTCAACAATTGAGCAGTAACACACGTCTTACTATAAATATATTTACATTTAGTTGTATCTACTAAAATCAACTTATTTAAAATCATTATTGAATAAAATCAATTTGGATTCTGCCCCAGTGCTAAGAGATTTATCTACAGAATTAATTTCATCAGTTCTGTTTTATCTATAAATCTAAAGGTAAGTTTGAAACTTTATTGAGTTATAAGTTAGGATTACATTGCAATTTTAGCCTAATTACTACTATACTAAAATTATAACTACATTTACCTACTCCTATTATATTTTACTATTCTGTTTCAAAATGAATGATGACTGAATATACTGGTAACGTTTTGTTGACTGAAATAAATAACCTAGGCTAAATACATTAGGGCTACAATAATTATTACAAGACTTTTCAAGGCGAAACTGTAAAATGTGCTCAATGATGGTTCATAGGGCATGATTTAACAACTTATTCAACTTCTTATATCAGCAACTGTAAGGGTAAACATTTAACATTTTTATGGTTTTGAGTAAACTCCTATTTAATCAGTTCATATTTTTTGTCACAAGACACTTTTAAAATCACAAAATGCATTATTTTAGTAGAAATTATGAAATATAAAAGTAGGAAATTAAGCTCAGGTTATGAATTCAACCATACACCATTTAAAGTCTTCTATATTTTTCATTTCCGACATGTTTAATCTTTGAAATTGACTTTTATAAACCTTTATGTAAGATATGTGAAAATTAAAAAAAAATCAGTGAGAAGGGGAAATAGTAAACAATTACCAAGGGAATATTTGACACCTAGAACAAATTGGGTTTTTTAGGTTTAAAAATATAGCCTAAGCATTAAACATTAGTATCGTGCATTTTTTAAATCAAAAGATAATCTAGCCTAAATGTCACTCATTTTATCTAAGCCTATATGTAATTTATGAAGAGAGTGATAGATCACACCATAATTAATATCTATTATAACTGTACTGTATATTTTTTTTGTTAATTAAAGGCAAACAACTATAGCAGTCTTCTTCACTTCTGTTAACAATAAACTTTGCAATATGGTGTTGTAGACTATAGACAAGTGACTAAAGGCTAGTTCATCATCCATTGTTACACTTAAAATTATTTTTCTTTTAACCATAATATTATATTAACCTATCAAAGTTCAGAAAAAAATGCTGGTATCACTTTGTCCATATAAATAATGCCATCCTTCCCTACCCAAACAATAATGTATCAGACTCCCCAGATTAGGTTAGCTTTTGTTGTCAATCCTCAATTTGTCATTGACGTCGCTGAATATTTTACTCTGTATTTATCATACTCTAAGAACAGATTTCATGTTCAAAACATGTATAAAATTATTTCTATTCTTGTTTCAGAATAATGGCTATTATATGCGTAGCTATGGTTGTCCCAGTATTCTTATGCATCCTGCGTCTCCTACAAAAATTTTGGTCTGTAAATCTTGATGCAATGCAAATAGATGGAGATAGATTTATCTTCGCCGATATTGAATATCTCATTCTGCTAAATGAAACTCTTGAGGAAAACCACGAGTACTACTATATATTTTAATTTTTAAACATTCCTTTTTGAAAAAGTTATATATTGTTTTCAACATGTAAAATTGTTTTTGTTTGTAAAAATTATGTAGGTGATATGAAACATACTATTAATTGAGTTAATTTATTACACTGTTATTTACATAATTCATAATGTCAAAGACCTATTTTATGGAATAATAAAATCTAGTTCAATGTACGTATTGGGTTTTGTTTTATTACATGATAATTTCCTTTGCAAAATATTTAATGTGATAGGATTTTTAATTTTGTGTGTTTCCTTTCGTTTGTCAATTCGTCTCTTGTATGTGTATAGCCCAAATGTGTGAACAGATATTAATCAAATTTGGAGGTATTTTGGCCATATCTCATGACTTTTTTTATAACTTTGTTTAAGAAAGAAACTACCATAGAACTTAGTTTTTGATAGCTACCATAAGAAAAAAACAAAATGACAATTTTCTAAAAAACGGCTTTAAGGGGAGAATGTAGTTGTTAGGAAGCATATAATGCATTTTAACCCATTGGAGACCATTTGACGATATTTCGTCATTTGTTGTTTTTGCAAGAAAAACCATCTGATGAAATATCGTCAATCTAGGTGTATGCGTAAACGATCATTTGAGGATATTTCGTCAGTTACAAAATATTTAATTTTGCTGAAAGAAAGGAACAAAATAAATAACATATATATTTTAATTTAAAAATATAATTTGTAATCAAAATAATTATTACATTTATTAAATATGATAAACTATTTTTATAAATTAAACAATAAAGCAACCAATAGCCTTCTGGGTATTTATATTGAAAACCAGCCGTTTCTTATTTGGACTTTACAGAGTTATTGTTTTTCTATCAGTAAAAGTGTATTTTGTTTAAATAAAAATTAATCATTTATAATTATTTGTTAGCTATATAAACTTAATTGTATAGTGTGTTCATTTTTTAATTTTATTAGTGGTTTCATCATTTATAGTATGTGAAATTGCTTCAAAATGAGTGGTGACTTTGTTAGATCGACTGAAATAGATCAGGAACTGAATATCGAATCCGTTAGCGATTTATGTAGTGAAATTTCTAAAGATATATTTGATGATTCAGATGAAGACCCTACTTATAATCCTAACAGACCTCAAAGAATATGTTTCTTAGACACTTTAGGATCAAAAACAATTAGGCCTACAGTTACAGTGATAGTAGCTATCAAATGTCTAATTCATAATGTAAATAAATAATTTTTGAGTGATGACTCTGATATTGATAGTGGATCAAGTGATATTGATGAAGATGAAAATATTTGGAGTAAATAGAAGAAGATTTTGAAACTCAAAAACAGTTTTAGTTATAATGAAACACCTGGATCTCAAAATTGACCTCCACCAAATTCTAGGCCTATAGATTATTTTACACTTTTTTTTAAAAATTATTCAATATTAAAATTGTTGAATTGATGGATATTGTTGGTGTACTAGTTACAACACTTTAATTTAACTGAATTTAGTGAATATTTTACTTTTCAAATTATAACAATTAGTTTTAAGGTTAACTCGAAAATCTATTTAAAGTTATCTAAAAGGTTAGGTTTATTTTTTAATTTTATTTTTTTTGTTGTAGGACTTTGTTTTGATATTATATTTTTATGAAACTTTTTTAATTGATAAAATACATTATATAGATAAAAAATAAATGTTTCCACAGTAAAAATATTTTATTGTTTTCAAAATATTATCATTAAAATTTAATAAATTTCTTTAGATTTTTAGCAATTTTTGTAGATTTGTCATGCAAAAAAAAATCATATTTTACCTTAATTTATATATATCCTTTAAAAATACATTCAATTACCTTTAATTTTAAAAAAAATTGTTAAAAAATAAACAAAAAAAGTATTTTATGGTTATTTTAGCAAAACCTTGCAAAATGGGTCCATTTTAGATGGTGCAGTTATTTATCCTCATATAAAAGTACATCTAAACATTTTATATGACTTCCAAAAAAAGTTTTGGTCCACAAAGGGTTGAATGGGAGAATCAGCAATATATTATTTGTGTCAGTTTATATATATTTGTGTCAGTTTATATATAATTGACAAAAAACAAAAATGAACCTTAACCACTGTTATTAAAAACTAAAACTCTATTTTAATTATATACCATTTATGGTGAGGCTGTATCAATGTCATAAGTGAACTATTTTTATGCCATATTTCAATATTATAGAGCACCTCAAAAAAATGTATACACAGTTTGAACAGTTATTGTATCAAACAAAAACAGATGGATATTGATTCATGTGTTGTTATGTACCTTAAACCTATAAATTTTCAAAATGATCACAATTAACTGCAATACACCAATGGCAACGGCTTAATACAGAGTGACAAACAAACTGTATTGTAGTTAAAGAGATCATATTAACTGCATTTTCGATCTACTGTCTCAGCTTGTGGAGTGTCCTTGATTTTTTACCCTACACAATGTCTTTTAAAATACTCCAAAAGTAATAGTCCATGAGTGCCAAGTCTGGAGATTGTGCCAGGTATTCCGAAGCACTTCCTCTTCACCTTATCAGGATAGGTATTGTCAAAAAACCCTCAACTCACAATGATAGTGAGTTGGAGCCCCATCTTATTAATGGTACACGTCTTCATCGACATAGAGGTTATATAAAGCACGAATAATGCTGTTTTGTAGCATTTGTGCTTGTACACACACACACACCTATAACTCAACTTCTAGTAGAAATAGAGAGATGAAATTTTTACAGCTTTATCTTACATTATGTTAAAAGATTCAGTACCAGAATCAAAACCCTAAGTCATTAATAAACAGAATTATAGATTTTTATAAATTTACAATTGTTTTCTATATATTTTTTATTTCACCTTTTATAATAGATATCTAAATGATTCTAATACAGGAGCTCAGTAATAATATTCTAAACAAGATCTAAACATTTCAACTCTGTACCTCTTTTGAAAGTGGAGATACAGGAACATAAATTGAAAAAAAATAAATACAATTTTCAGCAAAGCTCTATTAAAATAAAACATATATTAAAATAATAACATACATAATTTAAAAAGCTCCAACTCCATATTGGGTTGTTTTGGCTCTCTACCCCTTCCAGCTTCCTTTTCTTAATTCTTGCCTCCTTTGTAGCTTCCAATGATACTTTTTCTGTTTTGCATACTCACACGAAATCAATGCATTTTAAAGCATCTTACGTATTCCTTCCAAAGCTCATGTCCATACTGTTTATTGTAAACTGCATCTCAGGACGTTTTTCACATTTTTTGATAACGTTTTTTACATCTCAAGACATGTTGAATATCAAATATTCTTATTTTGATAAATCCTTGTGTTAAAAGCTGCATATGTCACGTAAATACTGTATAATTATTTTTCAAACCAACCCCTGTCAACTTCTACTCAAGCCGACCACCGTTAATTTATAGTGGGTCTCTCCCGCCACCATACCGCAGATTGGAGTGAACCAAACTGCATAGATAAAACCTTGTGTCATAGGTGGGAATTGAATCCACAACCTTTGGTACCAATCCTTGATCAAGGGACTGACGCTTCAAGCCTCTTAACCCCTAAAACATTTAGATATAGTTACTCATTTAAAAACACTTGAGTGAATTTGTCAGATTGCCGATCCTACCCCGTAGTTACCAAATATTTTGGCCATATCTCGTGACTTTTTTTAAAATTTTTGACAATGTTGTTTAAGAAAAAACTACCCTAAAACTTAGTTTTTGATAGTTACCATAAGAAAAAAACAAAATTACATTTTTTATAAAAACCGCTTTAATGAATCAAATATTTCTCAAGCATAGCCCCTAAGATTCCAAACAAAATGTTTTGTCAATTCATCTCTTAGCCCAAATGTGCGAACCGATATTAATCAAATTTGGAAATATTTGGCCATCTCATGACTTTTCCATTTTTTGATAACTTTGTTTAAGAAAAAACTACCATAAATCTTAGTTTTTGACAGCTAGCATAAGAAAAAAACAAAATTATAATTTTATAAAAAAACAGCTTTAATGAATCAAATATTTCCAAAGCCCCTAAAAATCCAAACAAAATGTATTGATCATTATATCTCCAAAAATTCTGGTCAAATTTGAGCTAAATGTGAATATTATGACCCAAACCAGTGTTCTAAATCGCAAGTAAAAAAATATTACGGTTCAAGAATAATTGACAAAAAACAAAAATGAACCTTAACCACTGTTATTAAAAACTAAAACTCTATTTTAATTATATACCATTTATGGTGAGGCTGTATCAATGTCATAAGTGAACTATTTTTATGCCATATTTCAATATTATAGAGCACCTCAAAAAAATGTATACACAGTTTGAACAGTTATTGTATCAAACAAAAACAGATGGATATTGATTCATGTGTTGTTATGTACCTTAAACCTATAAATTTTCAAAATGATCACAATTAACTGCAATACACCAATGGCAACGGCTTAATACAGAGTGACAAACAAACTGTATTGTAGTTAAAGAGATCATATTAACTGCATTTTCGATCTACTGTCTCAGCTTGTGGAGTGTCCTTGATTTTTTACCCTACACAATGTCTTTTAAAATACTCCAAAAGTAATAGTCCATGAGTGCCAAGTCTGGAGATTGTGCCAGGTATTCCGAAGCACTTCCTCTTCACCTTATCAGGATAGGTATTGTCAAAAAACCCTCAACTCACAATGATAGTGAGTTGGAGCCCCATCTTATTAATGGTACACGTCTTCATCGACATAGAGGTTATATAAAGCACGAATAATGCTGTTTTGTAGCATTTGTGCTTGTAACAGTCCTCTCAAAAAATGGCTCTTGTAAATAGACGATACCATACTGCTAGGGCTGGTAAATTTACAGTCTTCTGTTCAATTATTTGTGGATTTGCATTAGACCAGTAAACACAGTTATGCCTATTCATTGTACCGTTTATTTTAAAGGTGGCTTCATCTGACCAAAGAATTAAATCCGCAAAATTCTATGAATACTATCTTTTTTAATACTAGTTTTACGAAAACATTCCTTGAAATATATCATTGGGGATTGTGTAATGGTCTGCATTACTATAAAGTGACATTTTCATTACCCGTTAAGGTTTTTCTGCTTGCATTTCCCACTATTCCATAGGCTTCAAATTTGTCACGAATTCTTGTAATTGTTTTTCTCACTGATGGTGATGTTCCAAATTCCATTCCCAACGCTTGTGAACCTCTTTAACATTCTCAATATTCCAATAACACTTCAAAACCCACTTATATTGGTAAAAAGATAACTGAAATTCAGCCATCTTTATTACAGAATAAATAACACAAATGACAAGAATGAGTTACATCAATGAAAAACAGATATTTTCAACTACCAGCTAATTTGGTTCTCCCATTTCTATCTATGTTCGTTTTGTAGCGACAACTACTCAAATAGTGTATACATTTCTTTGAGATACCATGTATAAATATGTTTCAAATACAGCATCCATGGTTCATTTTTACTTTTTTTTGACAACTACCACAATGACATTTTTTGCTATTAGTTTTAATTCATTTGGTTTTGGGGATGGTGAGTGAGATAATGCGTGTAATTTTTTGGACTGTTTATTTTACACTAGTTTCTGATCATGAAACTTATTATTTTATTATATAAAGGGCAGATAAGTAAGTGTTGTTGTGTTTTATGACTATCCTAAACTCCAATCCATCTGTTTTCTGGCATCCCAATACAGGCTGTGTGATGTTTTTTGAAGATCTAAATTTGACATTCAGTTTTTGCCAGTGGTGTTCTTTTTTATCCTACCTGGAGGTTTGCTCGTGGCAAAGGGTACTCTCAACAGCATTATATTTCTTTTAGGTGGGCAGTCATATCTTGTATTAAGACCGAAAAAAGCAACTGCATTGCTTGTTTCTTGATTGATTTAAAATTAGTTCCTAGTATGTATCTATTTCTGTGCTAACTTTGTTTTCTATGTGCTTCTTGATTAGTTGTTTACCCTGTTTTCTCAATGTTCTTTTGAGTATATTTATGCTGTTATTACATATCACATTTAGATGTAAGTTGAAAAGCATACTTGTAATGTAGACAATGTTCTGCCATTCTTGTCCAACATGAGTTAGATAAACCTTGACAATATCTTTAATTTATTTTCACCAAATGAAGAAGGAAAAAAAAAAAAAAAAAAAAAAAAAAAAAACACAATTTTTCACAATAAACTCTATCAGATCAAGATGACATTTTAATGACTATGGATCATCTTCAGTTATTACATGTACATAAAAATCTTCTTGGCACCAACAAGGTTCTTGGTACACGTAACAACCGTTTATTGAGGAAAATTGTGTTTTTTTTTCATTTTGTGATTGATATTTTTACAAGTATTGCTCGTTTCAAGTAACAGAATTTAATTTGTATTTGTAGAAAGTTAAAGATTATGTTAAAAGATGAATTAATTAAACCAATACATTCAAAGCCAAAGGGTTTATTGAAAAATGTTAATCGTTATATAGAGAACATCAGTGGTGTTACATTGTTTAAAACAAGGATAAAATAAAGCAATAAAGCTTAAAGTTTCAAAATATTTTATCATTGAATATGGAGTTTCAACAAGAAATATCTGCTGTTACATTAAAATTGATTAACTTATGTAGGCCTAATTGTTGGATCACATATTTGTCGAGTATAATGTATTGTTCGCTTCTTGAAACCGATCCCACAGCTAACAGAACATCCACTTGAAGGAAATATCACATATTAATCATGCCTTCCAAATTTAGGTTTAGATATTTGACTCAGTTGAAGAATTTCATGTTTTTTTTTTTTGGACGGAAACATTCTATGACATTAGGTGAATTCTGTGGAAATAAAGGTTTGTTTGTTGTACTGGATTTGTTTGTTGTAGTTAGATACCTTGCAGCTATCATACTCTCGTCAAACAAGGAAGAGTGTCTGGACATGGTTCATGATCGTGAGGTCTAGGTTGATCTATACAGTCACTGTCTGGTAGCGCCATCTCTTGCCCTCTGTCGGATACACAGTACAGTTCTTTTGCGTAAAGCTAACTCTCCGCATGTTACAGGACATATTTGCCAAGGTCCAATCCACCATCTGAAAATAATAAAAAATTTCTTAATACCAAACAAAAATCTAGCATATTATATACAAAGTGACATATATATTTTTTTCTGATGAACTCACCTAATTAAAGCAAATAATCAACAAGAGCTTAAGCAAATATTATATAATTAGCTAAATGAACTGGATGTTTGGTTTTCTGTTAAGGCATTGAAATTAAATAATAATAATAAACAGGTTATTCATTTTAATACATACACATCCAAATTAGACTTAATGATAAAAATTGGGTCTTTAGATATTAGTATAGTTTACCTAGTAAAGTGGAATACACATATTTAAATGCTAATTAAAAAGCTAAAATACTATTTGTTTCCAAATAAAATTGCTTAAAAAAAATATATATATATATATATAATAATTATTATTATTATTATTTATTTTATTTCTCATGAACAAGTTAAACTAAAATAAATACAAAATTCTGAATAAAACGTACCACAACAAATGAAAATACAATACAATACCCTAAATAGCTTATTTAAAAGAAAAGAAAATTTTTAAAAACTGACAGAAACAAAATTGCACAAATGAAATATAGGAGGTCCTAAGGAAAAGCCTATATTAGACCCTTATATTAATAACAAACATATTTCAGAAGTAATTGTGATTAGTTATCACACAAATAAAACAACATCAAAAAATTATCATAAATAAACAAACTTCACAATCTGAATCAACAAAAAACAAAACAACAGGCTAGTAAATGATCATAACTTTGTAAGGCACAGGAGTCACAGTTTACTAAACTTCCTCTACTACATTCACACACACATACATACATATATATAAACACACACAAACACGGGATCATGTGATTACCTCCTCAAATACAAGCATACCCATTTACATTCACATACATTCATATATGCATACCTTTACACATACAATACAACCATATTCCTTCCAAATTCACAATATACATATGCTAAAACAAATTATATAATTTATCTATAAATAAAAATCTCTTCAACAGTCTTAAAAAACATTTTTAAGGATTTCATTTTCCTGATTTTATGTGGTATTATTTTTAAAAACTTTGGTGCAGCATAGAGATAGAAATGTCTATACAATGTCGTACGAGGTAGTGGTATCCTATGATTACATTTCGATCTCAGAATGGGTTTATCATCTATATGTTCCACCTTATTGTTCCCGCTCCTAATAAAAAACATTCTTAAAACTTTAAAAACATACAAAAAATGGAAGGGCAAAAAATTTGCTTTTTTAAATAATTGAAAGGAGTGTTCAGATTTAGATATTTTAAACATTAATCTTACTATATGCTTTTGTTGGACAATAACAGGCTTTACAGTTTCAAAATAAGTGCCGCCCCAAAATTCTATGCCATATTGTAACCTGCTCTCAATAAGCGCAAAGTAGACTCATATGAAGACGAAAATAACTGTATCAAAGTTATTTTTATTCACTTATTATAATATATGGTATACTGTTTTGGGGGAGGTCTAAGAAAGTCAAACATATTTCCATAAACCAAGATTCTATTCTTTATAGAATTATTCAAAGAAGTTAGAATATTAACATTCTTACAAGCATCTATTTAATGCGAGACACAGTGAAATGTTGATGTATCCAGTCATAGACTTATGTTATTAGAAGAGAGTCCATTATATCTGGGAATAAATAACATTTTATAATAATTTTTTTTTTTAAATACATACTTTAAATAAGCCAAGACCTAGAATTTTTGGAGAGATGGAGAAAAATATGTTTTAATTGGCTTCTTAAAGACTACATTTCTTCAAAATTGAGTTGATTTTGAGAAAATCATAATTTTATAGATTTTCTCATAACCCCCAAATTTTGAGTTATAAAAAAAATTGAAAAAAAAGTCTGGAGATATGGCCAGTTGTAGGCGCAGTTAGCGTCGGCACGACCTAAGATAAACTAGGCAGTCGTCTAGCCATCAACAAAGAAAGTGATTTTTTTAAAGGAGTTTAAATTATTTTTTAATTTATTATAAATATGAACAGGGATAAAACTATTTTACGTGTTCTTACAATAACTGACAAATAAACTACACAAACAATAAATGTATCTGAATGGATTATTATTTCTAATTTTAAAATATATAGATATTGCTATAAATGTAATATTGATTTTTTCAGTGTATTATAATTTGAATTATCATTGTTTATTTAAGATCAACAATATTTTCACAATTATTACAGTATGGAAACGCAGTATATGGTGTGTTAATGATTGTAAACATTATGTTAACCCTCTAGCTGGCAATCATCTTGTTCGAGATGGTCATGCCCCAATCATTGGTTAACTGCCAATCATCTCTTTAATGCAATATTTATAATGCAAGAAAAATAAATATTGTTTAATCATTTGTAAAAATTGTGATATTTTATATTGAAATTCACCAAAAAAAGACAGTTTTCTAGGACAGTAGAATTTCTAAGGGTCTGGTATTGAAAGTATTAAAGTCAAACACTCTTTCCTGATAAAAATTGTGAAAAAGAACTGATTGGTATTGTTAATTATTTTGTTTGCTGGTTTCGGAAATGATTGACATTTCTCTGCTGAGGCAATTACTCCTGTCATGGTTTCCTTACAAACAGCTCTGGATATCTGTTCACTTCCGCTACAAGTTTCTGAATACATTGACCAATCAGACATCTGCCATTTAAACACCTGGTTGAGTGGTTGCTTTATATTAAAGTACAGTATACTCTTAGTGAAGACCAGGGTTTGGATTCTGATCCCGGAAAATAAGCTGAGAGCAGAATGAATTTTTATTTTTTTTTTTTTTATAAATAAATATCATTTTATAATTCACAATTTTGTTCTTATTTTCCTGTTAAACTATTTTTGGTAAATAGTGGTTGGAAAACTAATGCAACTGTTATTGGTGGTTGGTTTGAATTAAAACAAGTTGACAGGGCCGTCATAGTACTTATTCAGCCCCCATCATATAATGTATTACAAACAGATTTAAAAGTAATGCCCAAAAATTGGTTTCTTGAGCCTTGTAGGAAATGTTAAATGTATTGATAGATCAAAGGGTTTATCCAGTAGGGTAAGTTTATTTAAAACAAATGTTACACATGTTGTCTGATCTTTTTAATTGTGTATATCACTACTTTCTTGACATCGGCTAGGCCCATTAGAATGCATATTAAATAGATGAATTAAATATAATTTTATAGAATTAAATACCTAGAATTAAATTATATTACACATTTCATCCCTGTTAACTTATATTTACTATCACTGATACATTATGGTAAAAATATGTTTAAAATCCTTCTAAAACAGAAAAAATTAATGTGTTAATAAAACTATGAGTAGTTGCTTTAAAATACTTTATTTTAAGAAATCGATGAATCCCAATATGGAACCATCTCAAAAAAACAACTTTTTTTAAGACTAATATAGACCATACAGGGACATTTAGATCATTTTAAAGATAACCATATGATAATAGAAATCATAAAGTTTCTTTTAAGCTTATTTGAATATATCAGCTGATCCATTGTTGTTGCTCGAAACTTAAAACTTCCAAACATAACCTCCAATAAGCTAAATGCTATGAATGCACATTAGAAAGCGCAGTGTGTTGAGTGATTTATTCAAACTAAATCTGATACTGTAGTGCAAAGGAGATTTAGAACTATGTATACAATAGAACTCTTAACCAACCCCTACAGGACCAGAACCCGAGTCCGATATCAATAAAGTCGGTAAAACGAAAATGACTAAATTACACCTAAACATAGTCTAAAAGTACCGATAGGCATAAGTTAGGCCTATAAAATAAACAAAGGAATACAAATATACTTTTTACGTTACTCACCTTGTTACTAACTGCTCATTCTAATATTATTTGACTCTTTATTACAAGAACAATGAATTATAATTATATACAGCGAAACTTCCAAATAACGGACACTGCTTGGATCGCATAAAATGTCCCCTATTGAGAAGTGTCCGTTATTGGGAGAGATGCAGTTATATAGGCCGTCTTATAACGCATGGTATACCACCAGAATAGCTTCTTGTAAAGATATTTAACACATTCAGAAAATTTAAATCGTGAACCTAAATTATATATTCATTAACGTACTGTATAATAAAGCACATTAATTTAATGCATATACAGTCGATAAAAGTGAAATAAATTAAACATTGGTATTGATTCACGATTCTTTACTGTATTATCAAAGTTTTTATAGTACAACTGGCATAGGTAATGGTTTTAATCTCACAAAAATACATAATAAAACTCAAATTTGTAAATTAAATAATATTCTTTATTACTACAGTACTAATATTTATTACAATATTCGTACTAGAGTACTGAATAAACAAATAGGCAAATTAGGAAAATGTAAATTTAAAAAGGGAGAAAATCAAACTATGTAAAGTTTAAAGTTAAATGTTTTCATTTGAGAGACATCATAATGCACAACTATATTACATACTTTTCTTCTTAAAGGATACCCACACTGCTGTACAAAAGACACAAATAAAACAAACCTAGTTTCCAGAAAATCAACTTCCAGGTAATTACCAAACAGACATTGCAATGTGTGTTTTGAGACATCTACAATTTCCTAGAAAAGGGTGATATTTTATGCTCTGCTGAACATTTTTTACCATGGTAATGGGGAGGGAGAGGATTTCTAAGAATAAAGTCAGTTAACCTGGCAGAGGGTTAACAGAGAGTCTACTGTAATTGACATCATTATCAAGGAATAGTATTCAAGGCTGTTATGATAAGCCTATGACTACTGGAAGCATAGAACACTTAAAAGGTAATAGTAGTCCTAAACTGCCCAATGAAGGTGTTTAAAATGTGCAACAATCATTTCTTCACAGCCCTCAAAAATCTATTTGCACCTCAACACCTGAGTTAATTTTGTCAAAATCTAGTGTTCAGAAAATTCTTAAGAAAAATTTGGATATGAAACCTTACAAATTCTACAACAAATTACAATAGCTGACAAACTTAATCGTAAACACTTTGCAGTTACTGTGCATGATCATTTGTCTACTGATGAAATTTTTTAACCTGTTGAGGAGTACTGACGGCTATAACCGTCTAGCCTATTAGGACCTATAGCAGTAGACCAAAGTATCACTGATGGACCACAGGGAGTAAAGATCTTTTTTTCATTTTTTCTTTCAAAATGTATTGAAACACTAAACAATACTAAAATAATACATTTTTACTATTTATAAGTAAACAAATTAAACAGTAGGCCTATACTGCAGTTTGTTAGAACTTTTCTAATGTATGAAAATGCTTGAAGCACGGATATACACAAAGAGCTATTTTGCACTTAGAATCCTCGTATGCAGTTTCTTTTCTTTTATGCTCACTTCGAGTGGTGTTCGAGCACACAAAGCTGCGTTTGAGCTTTTTTTGGCCATTTTCCCGTGCAGGTAGTGGGTGGGGGAAATGACGTCCTGAAAAGCGTAGCGGCTGCTGAGCTCCGCCCACTGGACGGGGGGGCGGGACAGCGGCGGCCTCTTCTCCCAATGCAACATGAGTTTCAAATGCGCCAAAATTTCACTACATATTAGGCCGTTAGGAAGCATCGCTGTACAGTAAAGGTTACTATGAACGTTCCACATTCACATTAGCATATAGAAACGCCGCTAGAAAGTGTAAGCACTCATAATATTGTTAATGTAAACTAGCCTGTTCGGAACGGTTAAAACCGTCAATACTCTATTGGGCTCAAACGGCTATAACCGTCAGTACTCTTTTGGGATCATTTCAAGCTACTCTTCAACAGGTTAAAGAAGATAGCATTTTCTGAAGAAGCCATTTTCCATGTGTCTAGAAAAGTGAATAAATATAACGTCTAAATATTGGGCTCAGAAAAGCCATATCCTGTTCAGGAACACATTAATGACAGCCCCAAGGTGAATGTCTGGTATGCTATTTTTAATCTTCCATGGAAAAAAAAAAACTATTAATGGTAAAATTTATTTAAACATGTTAGACAATTTTGCATATCCACAGATCTGCAGACTGATGTGAGATGGTGCCCCACCACACTCAAGCTTATTTGTAAGGAGGTCACTTGATAACAATTTCCCTGGTCAGTGGATTGAGCGTGGCAGACCCATGTGTTGACCTCCACGATCTCCAGACCTCACACCTTGTGATTTTTCAATCCATAGTTTTGTCAAAGACCAAGTTTACAAGTCTGAAGTCCAAACTTCAAGAATTAAGATTAGGAATATAGACTGCCTGCCTACACAAACACCAGTGATGAAATACATGTAGTGGGTCAGAGTTAGATCATCAAATTGACTACCTTTTGACCAACAATGGGAAGGTTTATTTTATAAAAAATATATCCAATAAAACTTAAGGATGTATATGTATCACTTCTAATTAAAGAAATTTTCTATATGTGTCTTATTAAAATATTTTCAATCCAGTAAAAAAAAAAAAAAAGTTGTTCAGTTATTTTGGGGACAGCCTGTATAGTTTGTAAATTAGTTGGTGGAGGAAGGGGGGTAGCACAACACAGAAATGGTATATAGGCAGATACTAGGAACTATTTTGTGAATCTAGTTTTAATGTGATTGGTCAAAATCTTGTTTCCTTGGTAATTTGCTGTCTGAAATATCCTACCTTAACATTCTAAATGAAATATTCTCCAGACACAACAGTTCTCACTGGCTAGCATAAAGGCGTTGTAATTACTTTCAAAAACTAATATGTTTAACAAGATTAATCTAACAATACGTCTCTTTTTGATAATTTTTACATTTCATTATATTTTTGTATTCATTTGTAATTATAACAATTCATGTAGTAGATTTAAACAAAATCATGTTTAAAATTCAAAAATGTTATTTATTTTTTAAATAAAATATATTTTGAACATTTTAAAGTGTTGATTTTTTCTAACATAAAATAGTCAAATAATCTAAAAAAATAGAAACTTTAACAAATCAATATTTTTTCCTAAAATGGAAATTAAATGTTCCAGGAAGTTTGCTATAACAGCAGCTGCTTGCTAAGAGTTAACAGAACACAGTGTTTTAAATAGACATCTTTCCATTATAGGGTTAAGATCAAACTGATTGCAATCAATGCAAATCGGCATTTTATTGCTTCCTGTAAAGAGTACAGAATTGTTAATCAATGTTAGGTATGATACTTTGAATGTGAGAAAGTTATAAGAGATACCCTTCCCTGACCTGTTGACGTTTGTGAAGTGTACAGTTAGGTTTGATAAAGGGTTAAGTAACATACTGTTCATATATATATGAAAACATTTTTTAATAACAAACTTTCAAATAATATAGACTATAACAACAATCTTAATACCAAAAGCCGGCATTACACCTAAACCCGAGATTAAGACTCTACTTATCTAAATGTATTTAATTAGAAATTTGAACTTTATTCTCATTCTCATTTATTGTATACATTTATATTGTTATCATTATATATTTAATTGAAAATTGACATATAACACTCCATGGTTTATAAATATTTTTGATTTAAAATCTAAAATAAATAAAAGAAATTTGTTAACACTAGTTGATTTTTATATTGTTAATGTTGTTTTATTCAGATGTCTTTTTATGTATGTGAATAAACATAACTTTATGTACTGGAGTAACTTAAACCCTCACCATCAGCAGCCTCTTCATTCATGTGACAGTATGGTGCAAGATTTCATCATTAGGGATAATAAATCCCTATTTTTTTTAGAGAGTGTAGGTGGAGAAACCATCATCGAGAATGGAGAGGTGTATTCATACATGTTGAAAAATGTTTTCATTCCTGAACTTGCTCAATACGGTGTGAATGAACAAATATTCTTTCAACAAGATGAAGCCACAAGCCATACTTCTAGAGTGAGTATGAATATTCATAAGAATTAGTTTCTAAACTGTGTAATCTCTAGAAATGGGGATATTCATGGCCCCCTCAATCGCCTAATCACTCGGCTAGCGACTTTTTCTTGTTAGACTACCCAAAATCCGGCTGTATCAGTAAAAACTGAGGAGCTCAAACAGAGAATTTTGAAGAGAGGTGGTACAAATCCCTCAGAAAATGCTGCAAGATGTTATGCTAAGTTTTCAGCAGCGCCTTGATGAATGCTTTAATTGAAACGGACATTATCTTTCGAATATTTAAAAAAAATGATGTTCACTAGTTTTCTTTAATGGTTTTTTTGTAATTTAAGACGATATTCATAAATTTGAGAAAAAATAATTTATTGCTTTTTGAGAGTAATTTTTTAAATCGCCCATTTTATTCCCCCACCCTGTATTTGTGAAAACTGTAATTTAACCCTTAGCACGCGTATGACGGGATTTCACGTAACCCTCAACTTGACTGGTAACGCGTATGACAGGATATCTCGATTCAACACTATTTGACTTCTGCAGGTATTTTTAATTCATTTAAAGTCCAATAGAGAGCAGGGAAATGTCCTATTGGTGTAAAGTGACACTCCCACTACGGACTTTGTTCTCAATCACTTGTCATTGGACTTTATTTGGTTGTTATAGCAACCAGGCGCCATTTTGTGCTCTGCCCCAGCGCGTATACCGTGATTTCTCGTTCTAGTAAGCTATGACTGTCAGTTGTGAAATGTTTTGTCAGCGTTATCACTGCTATAGCTGTTCATTGTTGATTTGTTTAGGCCGTATTATTTATATTTTAGGTTATAGTATACATTTTTATTTTGTGTAAAATAGGCTAGTTATAAAAATGGCAAACCCTGACTACCATGGATTTGATCAATTTATCGATGAAATAATGAATGCATCTTTTTCAACTACAGAATACATTTTGAATATAGACAGTTTCTATGGACACAGTATTATCGGCAAATATTGTTTGTGTGTTTATATGTATATTTAGTCTATATCAGTAATTTTTTTGATGTCCTGAATGTAGGTAATTATTATGAAGAGAAGAAAGATATTTTTGATACGGTATGTTGATTTTTCTCAAAATCTTTTTTTAGTAAAATTTATTTGCTTGATGAAATTCAGGTTATTTTGAATTAAATAGTAGGCCTACTTTTATATATAAAAAAAATAATATGATTTATTTGTAAATATAAAAAAATAAATAATCTGTTTCATAGGGCGGTCAAAAATGTGAAATTAAGTATTTTTTCTTGTTTTAATCTGTAAAAAAAAATTAAAAAATAATTTTAAGGCCAATCTACATTTTTTTTTTTACCAAATATATCTGTAAGAACCCAAAATCAAATAGAACTTTAAACAATTACAATTTTTTTTTTTTTTTTTTACTAATAGCACGTTATGAGTAAATAGCCTAAATTGTTATTCAGCGTGCTAAGGGTTAATTTAAACCGAGAAAATAAATATTATTATTTCAACAAAAACTTAGTAAAATTTATCGTACGGTCATTGTCTAGGTTAAAGAATGTGAATAGTCTTACACAATATTTATTAATTAAATAAATTGTGCAAAAACTTTGCACAAACTTTCTCACTCTCACCCAGACGCACAACTAATTTTTAGTTATATGTCTAAAACATCAGTAAGTCAAAAACTAAACGCTAATTCACTATCTACAAGTAAAAAACATTCGTATGAGTCACAATCACCTAAACGCATAAAACACACCTATCACACCACTAATGTATCAGTGAATACAAGTTGCACATTTTACAAATGCTTGGAATTCCAAAACCTACAACCATTCAAAAGATTTGATTTCATCAAAACAAAAAAGTATTGCATTAATTAATTGTTTGAATTCTTTACATACTGTTTCTAGCTGTAAATCAACCAATATGTCAAAAATGCAATAACAAGCATCACACTCTCTTTGCAAACTAGAGTTGAAGCAATTTTAAATTCTCAATCTCTTGTACCGCTGTCAAATGATCCTTTAGATCTAACCACACTGACGCCTGGACATTTTTCAACTGGACACGCTTTAGAAGCTTTACCAGAAAATGATTTATCTGAAATCCTGCAAAATAGGTTAAAACACTGGCAACAAATCCAAGTCTATACTCAATGGCTTTGGAAACGGAGGAGCTTAGAATACGTGCATACATTCCAACAAAGCGTTAAATGGGCAACTTCTACGGAAAATTTAAAACCAGGTGATCTTGTCATCATCCACAACCATCAAACCCGATCATTATCATGGCCAATAGGTCGAATTCTTACCACTCTCAAGGGAAAGGATGGCAACGTTCGTGTAGTCACCATATGCACTGCCACTGGAGTCATTACACGACCCTCAGTCAAGGTTTTTAAACTACTTCTTGATCGCACACAATAACTCTTCTGCTTCAACACCTCACTTAAAACTTACATCAACCTTTGAAAATTACATGCCAATGATCTTTCTTGAACTTCAAACCCCTTCACTACACCTTGGCATTCACCTTTTCATCCTATCGCACAGGTACCCTCCTGGTATCCCCTCTCGAAATTTTCCCTCTGAAATTTTCCTTTCAATAGAATTTACCACATTTCTTGTTGAAACACCATTTCAAGAGTGCCGCTTATATTAATCTTATGATTAACTACCGCATAATTAGTTATTCATAACTATGCCGCATTTTATGCCCCAGCTTGATCAGAGTTGGCATCACTTCGCTTGACATGCTTTTTATATGTGTACTAAACCTAATATTTCAAATGACTCAGACATTCAAAGTATTAGTGTTTCTTACTAATTAACGTTCCTCTCAATTGTGACATTGTGGTGAAATGTTCATGCGTTAATCAACTCTGCAACTGTTAGCTAACAGCCAGAAAGGAACAATCGATTTACTTAGTGGACACCATTTCTATACTTCAAGACGTTCTCCAGAAGGAAGGACACATCATCTTTATTTATATTAACCATACATGTCACAATCTTTGTTTCTTTGGGATATTAATATGTTAAGATTTACTATATTTATTAATTATCATTAAAATTAACTGGTCCTCCGATATCAAAAGGCCATCCCTTAAACATTATCAGAATCAAGGATCACTAAACTTGCAAATATTATCGTGTTCTCTTATAAATATAAACTGTGATTAAATAAATAAATTGATTTGTTACCTTTAATTTGTTCAAGTTTGAGTCTAGTAGAAGGATGAAGAGATAAACGCCAAAATCTCAGTAACAAATATCATGACATCCACACTAAAAAAAAAAAAAAAGTTTGACATTAATGTTATTTTTTAATAATTTTGTGATGTATGTCGAATGAAGAAAAAATGTTCTCTACCAAGAGGCTCTATATCTGTAGTCAACTATATTGACATTCTTAATAAACAATTTTTTTTTTGTTTAATGGGAACAATATTAATTTACTACTAATACAACTTTACATTATAAACGTTATCATATAGATCATAGCAATATTATGGAATGTAATTTGTTTTCTTTACACTCATAAAAAATTAACTTTATATTAACTTTACAAATAACATTGCTAGTCATCCTGTTAATACTAAAACTATTCCTAATTACATAATGCCATTAATATTTGGGAATGAACTTAGAAACTAAACTTAACAAAAAAAGTCCATGTTCAAAAAGGGAGAAGAGCTTAGAATGAAACATAGAAAATTATACTGGCTGCATGGACGTAATTCTGAGCTTTCAGTGGAGAATATTTTTTTAAAATAAAAACTAATATTAAAACTTGTGTGAAAGTATGCCATACAATTGAGTTGCTCAAGAAATCTAATATTAAAATAATCGAAAATGTTCTAGTTAAAGTCCTACCAGGAATAGTCAATACCCCTGTGATCAGTGATAAGTCAGCGCTCAGATAAGGTGGATTGACAAGCAATAGTGTTCCGGCCTAATGTTTACAGAGCTTTAATTTCGCGTTGACTAAATACTGTCTCTGGTATCAACACAGTGCGTTTTGCTTCCTTTTGGCGGTGTTTTTATTATTGTATAGTACATTGTAAATCTTTTTTGTTATTAACTTAGTTGCGTACTGTGATGGCTAATTGTGGTGTATGTGTGAAATCTATTACCGCTAAACAGCTTAAAATAGTGTGTAATGATTGTGAAAAGGAGTTCCACGGAACCTGTCTTAAGATGAGTAAGGCTGATCTGGACTGTATTACAGCTGAGGGTATAACTTGGAGGTGTCAGCCGTGTAATGTGACGAGAAGAAAGAGTTTACTACTCAACTCTGAGACCCAAGAAGGTAAGCTCACTCTCGAGGACCTCATGAAAATAATACAAGAAATTGCGGACGGTCAAAAAAATCAAGAGAAAAGTTTCAATAAATCGTACGAGTTTCTAACTGAAAAAATAGATGAGAGTACAAAAATTATGAAAGAGCAAAGTTCGTCTGTGGAAAAATGTCTCAAAATTATTGATGAGTTGTTTGTTGAGAATAAAAAACTAAATGAGAAGGTAGCTCACCTAGAAAAGCGCGTCGAGGATATGGAACAATATTCCAGAGCAAATGCCGTGGAAATCCAAGGCATTCCAGTGCAGCCGAATGAGGACGTAGTCAGCGTGGTCAAGGAAGTGGGCAAAGCTATGGACCTAACAGTTACGGACTCAATGATCGACGCCTGCCATCGTCTTGGTAATAAAGTGAGACCCAACAACTCCCCACCTGGCATAATCGTCAAGTTTGTGAGGCGACTGGACAAGGAGGAGTTTATGCAGAAACGTCGTGTCAAGGGAAAACTGTCCACGAGACACATGAACATGACCATGGATGAGCCTGTGTATGTGAACAAGGCCTTGGCTCCTTCGAGGAGGCGGCTTCTATCGGCGGCGAGACAGCTGAAGATGGAGAAGGACTTCAGGTTTGTGTGGGTTCGCGGCGGGAAAATCTTCCTACGAAAAGAAGAAGGATCAAAAGTAATTTAGGTGACTTGGCAAGCTGATTTAGATAAACTGTAATTCTTACGTCCATAGAAAAACTCAATAGTTTAAAAATTTTGGCGTTTTATTTTTTCTCGCCAAAAAATTACACTTCTTATTTTGTTATGTAAATTTCATTCAGTTTAATGTCTTCCTCTCCTTACCAATAATTACATACCATGCACTCTCTATAGATAAAAGTATTAGAGGTTTTTATTTTTTATTTTGTCTTTTCTTCTTTGTTGTATTTAAATTAAATGTACAGATATATCTAAAATAACATCCAATGAATGATAGGTTTATAGTTATTCATCAAAATATAAGGAGTGTGAGGCAGAATTTTGATATTTTCATTGCTGAATTAAATTTAAATTACACAATTCCAGACATTATAATTCTGAGCGAAATATGGATAGGTTCAGGTGAAATTGACTTTTATAAAATACCAAATTTTAATTTAATTACTAGGTGTAATGATAATTACAGATCGGGAGGGGTGGCAGTCTATGTTAATAATGTAATAAAAAATGCTGAGTGTATTGAATTTCAATTACAATCTGCGGACGTAATATTGATTTCCTTTTTTTTGTGCAAAGAAATTTTCCATTTGCTCGCAATTTATAGGTTTTGTTTCAATCCAGCGAATGTTTTCATAGATGAAATTAAAAATCATTTTAATGATCCAAATAATATTTTTTTTTAAATGTCAAACTGTTTAGTAATCGGTGATATTAATATAAATACTTTAGATTGTAACAATATATCGGTGGATTATTATAGAACTCAGATGGCAATGAACGGCTTTGAAAGTTTGATACTAGAACCTACACGAATTACAGAACAATCTGAAACTTGTATTGACCATGTTTATGTAAGAGTTTATAACAAGAATAAGATTATAGTAGAAGCTTCTGTGATACATGCGGGAATCACTGACCATTCAATGCAAAGGGTCAGAATTCAGGTGTGTAGTGGAATGGGCGGGGGAGTCGAACCAATGCCCCCTTCTCCTGACCCCTCCCCTCGGTACCGAACTGATTATGATAAACTCGATCAGCTGTTAGATAAAGCAGACTGGTCTGTTGTTTACAATAATACGAATGCATCATTAGCGTTTGATCATTTTTTAAATGTGTTATACGATTTATTATTGAAAAGTAAAGTAGAGTTAAGGAAAGGTAATGGTAATAAATTAATGAAACTATGGATTAATGACTATATTTGTTTAAAAATCAAAAAGAGAAACCAAATTTTTAAATTAGTAAAAAAACATCCTCAAAATGAAAAATTGAAACATTACTACTTGGAATTTAGAAATAAATTAAAAAAAGAAATAAAGGTACAAAAAGATGAATTTTATAAAAGAAAATTTGAGAATTTCAATGGTAATTCTAAAGCTACTTGGAGAATATTAAATGAAGTAACTGGCCAAAGCAGGCAAGTTAATCAATCAATTACATTAGAAATTAATGACATGCCTGTTGTTGACCCTTTACCTGTAGCAAATTATTTTAATAAGTACTTTTTAGATATAGTAGGAAATCTGGATTTAAATACTATTCAGCCCATAGATTTATCTTCAATGGTCTATAAATGTTATTTTCCAAAAAAATATGAAGTAAAATAAATTTTTATCGAACCGGTTCTCTCTCGTGAACTGATAAATATAATAAAATCATTAAAAAACAACACTTCACCAGGTTTGGATGGAATCAGTTCTTTCGTTGTTAAACAGATTTCTGTAAAAATCACTGATGTTTTGTTATATATAATAAATTTAAGTTTTAGTAGTGGAGTATTTCCAAAGCAGTTACAAAGTGCAGTAATAATACCAATATTTAAAAGTGGTTCTAGATTGAAAAGTAATAATTACCGTCCAATATCCTTGCTTTCATGTTTTTACAGAAATTACTTAAGTTTTTAGATAAAACAAATTTTTTTAGTAACAAACAATTTGGTTTTAGATCGGGAATGAATACAGAGAATGCTCTTTTGAATTTTATGACAGATGTTAATAATGGCTTGAATGAAGGCAAATGTGTGAGCGGTCTTTTCTTAGACATAAGAAAAGCCTTTGACACAGTTGATCACAACATTTTATTGGACAAGCTATATCAATGTGGAATACGTGGTGTAGCATATAAATGGTTTAAAAGTTATTTGGAAGAAAGGACACAATGTGTCAAAATAAATTTTGTATTAAGTGACACAGGCACAATAAAACAAGGTGTACCCCAAGGGTCGGTGTTGGGTACAATATTATTCATCATTTATATAAATGATTTATGTAATGGGAGGCTACATGGAAATGTAACTTCTTTTGCGGACGACACCGCTCTTTGTTACTCACACTCAAATTGGAATGATATACAATCAAACATCGAAAATGATTTAGAAGCAATACAGTGATGGTTTTCCACTAATCATATGCTATTAAATGCAGAGAAAACTAAATATATCAATTTTAGTCTCAGGAAGGATGTTTACTTTGATAAACAAATTTATTATAGATGTTCTGAGTGTCTTGGAGCCCAAACCATATGTTTGACAAATAAGTGTGCTATTGTGAACAGAACCACAAATATAAAGTATCTAGGAATTCATGTTGATAGTGAGCTTAATTGGAAAATCCACACAAGTAGTTTGAAAAATAAAATTAACAATGTTGTACGGTACTTTTATTTCCTTAGAAGTTTATGTAACGAAAGAATCTTGCGTATGTTGTATTTTTCCATGATACAGAGCAGAATTGAATATGGATAATTTTATGGGGCAGTACTTATGACACCTACTTAAACACAATATATTATCAACAGAAACATGTAATCAGATTAATTTTAGGGAAAAGTAAATTTGTTCATTCGCGTCCTCTTTTTCTACATTTAAAAATTTTGCCAATTAAATATATTTTTGTGTACAGTTTAAAAAAAAATTTATTGCAAAAGTGGTAACTTACCTCAAAATTCAATAGAGTATAATCAAAAATTGAGAACAAGGAATCAATTCCAAGCACCAAAACCTAATAACACTTTTTATACTAAAACCATAAATTTTATGGCGCCTAGAATGTTCAATAGATTACCTAATGAAATCAAGCAATTACATGGCATTAACCTATTTTTGAAGAAGCTAAAAAAATGGCTGTTTACATTGGAAAACCTTGATTTTTTAATTGACATTCCAAAGTAGTACAGATGTGTCTTTTTTTTATTTAACTTTTGTACATGTTTTTCTTTTGTTGTGTATTTTTCCTATCAAGACTAGTCCTTTCATGAGTTACCAATTGTTATTTATTATGTTTAGTTTATTTTCTTTTTTAATTATGGATATATTGTTCTTTGGAATAGGGTTTACATTGGAAGCAACAAAATTTAGTTAACAATTAATTGTTTGAATGCAATAAATTATAATATGATTTAAAAGTTTATTAAAGTGGCCGAAAAGAGGAAAAAGAAGAAAGGAAAAAAAAAAATTTTTAATAAAATAATAATTAAAATTTAGTAGTAATTTACTTTCACTATCTGAACGCTTCTTAAAAAACAACAATATTAAGAAATAGGAACCTTCAAATGGGCAAAATGCTTTGAAGGCTCTAAATTTTCTCATTCTGATTGAATAAAACATATAGTTTAAAATGCTAAGTAGTTTGTAGTTTATAGTTCTGATAATCTTGTATTCACCAACATTCTTTTGATCTTTTGTTTTTTGTTTGACTGATCAATGTAAGTAAGACTATAATTCTTTTTTTTTTTTTGTTTTTTTTCCTATTTTTGTATGTATAATTCTCCTATTCTTGTATGTATAAATCTTATAATATATTTATTTAGTATTTATGTATTTAGTGTTATGGTGACATCAGTCTTGGCAAGTTTATTACAGTGTTTGAACTTGGACACGTGTTTAGTTATTTTTGTATTTTATGTAGCAGATTGAGGAAATAAATACATTTATTATTATTATTATTATTATTAAGTTTATGTAATAGTGATTTACATCGTAACTAGTTCACCAATATGGTCCCCGAAAAGATTAAGAAAAATGCAATGAAACTTGACAATGTTGAAATGGCAGCAGTACTTGAAGTGTTTGAAAATGTGGTCTGCCTCTTGAGGATTAAACATCATGAACTAGTAAGGGAGTTGTTATTGTAAAAACTATCTCACAGATGTGATTTTGTTTTATAGATACAAAATCATTGTAAAGAAAAAGTTAACTTTAATTATTTCCTGTTTTATAATTTTCTTTAACAGAGTTTTGTATCACATTAATCAAGTTAATCGATCACATGTATGTATGTAGGTGTTGATTTTCCTTGTGTGTTTATTTCATTTTATTCATTAATCTTAATTCAGTTAGATACATGGAAAAAAAAACCAAACCATTAGTTCATTACTTACTGTACTTAAGCACATTTTACAATATCTGAATGGATGGAGCAATGAAGAAATATTTTTGAATTGGCTTGACCATTTTATTGACTTGACCATTTTAAAACCCGAGCTCATCCTACTGAATGAAAATGATCCTGTTTTAATTATATTGGATAAACACAGCAATCATGTTTCCTTGGAAATATAAAATTTCTGTCGGGATAACTTCATTCTCATGGTTTCTCTCCTTCCCCACATTTCCAATCAGCTTCAGAAGTTAGATTTGACTTTCATTGGGTCTTTAAACGGGACTTTGTACAGAGAGTATGACTGCTACCTCACATCCAAGAGCCATACTAAGATAACAGAGTACGATGTTCCAGAACTTTTAAATAAAGCTTTCGTAAAGATAGCAATAAAAAATAATACTATTTTATGGTTTTCCTTGGCTGGAATTTTTCCTTGTGACTCCAACAAGTTCCCAGAGTACGATTTTGCAACTGCAAGAAATTTACACTGACTACAAAAAATAGTTTTTTGTCCACTTAACAAATTTTAATCTGCATTAGGTATATATGTTTGATATCTATATGCCAAATTTTAAATTGTTAAAATGCTTAGTTTGACTAGGATGCGCCTTTATAGGTATATATGTGTGAATTTTTACTACAAAAAATTACACTTATGTTATAAGTTCTCAAGTTTAAGTCAACTTTACGAAATATCGGTTTTTTTTTGTTCACTTTTCAAGTTCATAGTTTTTGTGTCCAATTTTCAAACTTTATCCCAATTTTATGTTTCCTATGTATATACTAAATTTAAGTTGTAAAAATGTTTTGTTATCCCAAAATGCGCATTTTTATTCATGCAAGTACATGTGCGACCATATAAGAAATATAATTTTTGCATTAACTTTTTAAATTTTAACCTTTAACCTTTGGGGATATAAACGTTTGCTGTCTACATACCAAATTTTTAACTGAAAAAGGTTTTGTTCACCCAGGGCACACTTTTATTATGCACATGAACTATTACGACTAATTTTAAGTCAATTAAAAATGTTGGTTTATGCATGATAGGCTAACTTTACTTCCTGCTGATGAGCCTAAAAAAAGTGGACTAAACTGGATGCATTTTTGGACCTAACTTGAGTCATATTAATTAAATATGAAATGATTAACTCTACTTTAACATACAATTCATTTGGTTAAGATAATCCTTTGTTGTAGAAAGTTTAACGAAATATCAAATTATTTGTCTACCAGCCCATAACGATCAATATGAAAAAAAAAATCTAAAATTTCAAACAAAAAATCGATTTTTAAATAAACATTTACCCTATCTTTTCCCACCCCACCCTCCTAAAACATTCACTACACAATATTCCTACAGATTTACTACGTTCTAACAAAATCTGAAATATTATTGAAAATCATTTACAAATACGCTAATTAGGCAGATAATAATGTTTTAGTGTGAAAATTGCAATATATTCACAGCTTAATATTAATGTCACCCTTCGCCATAGAAAATTTAACAAAATATCAAATTATTTGTCTACCAGTCCTTCATAACTATCAATAAATAAAATAAAATAAAAAAATCTAAAATTATAAAAAATGTCTGTTTTTGTTAACATTTACACTATTTTTACTCACCTCCAAGCACCTCTTAAAACATTCACTTTACAATATTCCTACAGCTTTACTAAGATCTAACAAAATCTGAAATATAATCGAAAATTGTGTACACATGCTAATTAAGCAGAAATAATTGTTTTAGCGGGAAAATTGCAATATAATTACTGCTTAATATTAATGTCACCCTTCGTCATAAAAAGTTAAAAAATATATCAAATTATTTGTCTACCAGTCCTTCATAACAATCAATAAAAGAAAAACACAAAAATCTAAAATTACAAAAAAAATTGATTTTTGTTAACATGTACCCTATCTTTTCTTACCACCAAACACCCCCTAATACATTCACTTTAAACATTCCTACAGCTTATTAAGTTCTAATAAATTGTGAAATGCTATTGAAAATCGTTTGCAAATATGCTAATTATACAGAAAAGAGAATTTTAGCAGGGAAATGGTAATATATTTACAGCTTAATATTAAGGTCGCCCTTCCTTGTAGAAAGTTTAACAAAATATCAAATTATTTGTCTACAAGTCCTCTAACATAATCATTATGCAAAAAACACAAAAATCCAAAATTGCAACAAAAAAAGAAAAGAAAATAGATTTTTGGTAACATTAACCTATCTTTGGAGGCAAAAACAAATGCATTTCTACAGAGTTAAAAAAAAAAAAAAAAAAAAAAATTGTTCGTAGGTTTTATATTTTTTATTAGCTATTTTGTATCCGCCATATTGAATCAAACTTTATTTTTATGAATAGTAAGGGTGGGCATGTGTAACATGATTTTTTGATTTTTATGTAAAATTTTACCAATGATTCCTGCCCACACTTTCAATTTATGAGGGTGCTGTGTATGACGTTCCAACATTCATCTGGAATTATCATCTCTCCAATGTTGACATGCTTATTCACATGGCTTTTTAACATAAAAGGAGCTTCATCCGAAATTATGATTGAAATAGAAAAATTTGAGTCTATGCATAACTGAACAGGGCGGTCAAAATCATCTTTCAAAAGTTCTTACATAAGGGTGAAAGTTATTGTTTTTAAGACTTTCGTGAACTGAAGAATAACTAATATCATGTTGGATAACAGCTTTCAGAATCGATGACTGGGGTCTTCAACTAATGTCTGCAAGACATCCTATACACATTGCATTAATTGTGGGTCTCCAGGTGGAAGGGCGATTTCTTACAATACCGGTTTCTTCCTATCGTTATTCTGTCTTGGTTACAGCTGATTTATTTATTGGTTCTCTGTTTGAAAATCTATTATTAAATTATATCACATACCTCTTTTAAAGGCCAAACTCTATCACGATCCCCGTATTCTTCGATTTACTGAGTTATTCTTTAAATTTCATTTAAAAAAGGGAGAAATTGTTATTTGAAAAATTAATATTTGATAAAGCTTTATCCAATTTATTTAAACAAAGAAACTATTACCAAACCTTACGCCAGAAAATAATAATGAACCACTTAAACTTAATTTTACAGACAAAATGATGAGTTAATAAGTTGTATTGTTGTAACGTAATACAAACTATGTTGTTGTAAACTAACAGCTGATTTAAAGTAGGCCTACTTATATAAATGAATATTACTAAAGATTTTTGAACTTATGGTTATATAAACTGAATGCCAATCTGTTAACAGAAGCACTTTGTTCATTTATTGTAAAGCCACTTACTTTGTAGTTAGTTGTGTTGTTAAATGTTAGTTATTGTTTATTATTATCATCATTATTAGTACTATTTAATGTTTTCTGCAAGAAAAACACAATAGAAAAGTTTAGACAGCACATTTTAAATAAAAACCTTTTTATATGTTCACAGACGAGATTTTCAATTTCCGACAATTACGAAGCAAATATTAACATCTGCAAAAAATTGTTTAAATACGTAGTAAAATGGAAGTTTTTAAATCTGGAAAAGTATGGTTTAATATTGTAGAGGGCTTTTCAGCAGTATTTTCTTTCCTATGTAACATTGTGATCTTCAACATAAAATATTGTAAACATGTCAGTTCATAATAGGGCTCTAATATTGCCAAAAACATAAGAAATAGCTTAAGAGTTGAAAAATATTGACTCATTTAATACTCTACATTGTAACTGTTAAATACAGAGAAACCCTTCAAATCTGAACTACTGTAATTGGGACTGAAGCTTGTTCGGATTTAAATTTATTCGGATTAGCCAAAAATCTCCAAAATCAATAGGACATCCATAGGTACGGTACACTACCATACATTATACTCTAGAAGGGTGCATGGGCGTACCCAGCGAGGAGCAGGGGGGCAGTTGCCCCCCCCCCCTGGAAGTAAAAAAATAAATCTTTATTATACATTTTGTTGCTGGAATTTAATACAATTCTTGAAATAACTATTTTAATAATAAATTGTATATTGAATGACCATGGCTTCCCCCCCCCCCCAGTTTTGATCCTAGGTACGCCCTTGGAAGGGTGGCTGGTTTGGTGTGCACCAAGTGAGGTTAAAGACCTTGACTGATGAGTGGGTGGGCGAGAGGCCATTGTTGTTAAGCGGGCCTGCGCTAAAAACACAGTAGAACACTGCAGTCTAGTTTCTGGTTATTAGACATTAGTCAGCTTGCATCTGTTATACTGTGCGTATCGATCTGCTTTCACTGATTGCTTTAATTGTGTGTTTTCTGTTTCTGTTTGAGTTGTGTTAGATTTTTATTTTATTGTTAACTTTACTGTAATGATAATTGTTTTTATTATGTCAAGCAAACAAAAACACAGTACCATAGAACAAAAACTGAAAATTTTAAAACGTCTCGATACAGGAGAGAGCTTAACTAAGTTGGCTGCCGAGTTCAGGGTAGGCAAAGTGACGATCAGTGATTGGAAGAAAAATCGCGTGAAAATTGAACAGTTTTGTAATGCGATTAGTGAAAAAACTTTAAAACAATGTCCATCATGTGACAGTTTCTATTAATAAAAAAAATTGATGAAGCAGTTTTTCTGTGGTTTTCACAAGAGCGACAAAAAGGAATGCTTATTAGTGGTCCATTAATAGAAGAGAAGGCATTATAGCTGTATAAGCTGATGAATGGTGATTTGGCCTTTACTGCCAACAATGGTTAGTTGGATCGGTGGAAGAAAAGGCATGGCATCAGGCAACTATCGATAAATGGGGAGAAACTTTCAGCTGACACAGCTTCTGCAGATGCGTATCAAAACGAATTCACTGATTTGATTTCATCAGAAAACTACTCACCACAGCAAATTTACAATGTGGACGAGACAGGATTGAACTTCAAAGCTCTTCCCACTAAAAGTCTTGCTTCTCACGAGGAATCTTCTGCAGCGGGTTTTAAAATGAACAAACAGCATCCCGTAACACCACTGGATCACACAAAAATTCTTTGATGGTGATTGGAAAATCTGCCAAACCAAAAGCCCTGAAGAATATGAATATGAATTCTCTCCCTGTATATTACAGAAATCAGAATAAGGCATGGATGATTGCTTCTCTTTTCCAAGAGTGGTTCGACAAACAATTTGTACCATCTGTGACAAAAATTAATGAAGAAAATAGACTACCACCTCGAGCGCTTCTACTGATAGATAACGCCCCTTCCCACCCTATGGATATGCAATTGGTATGTGGCGACATAAAAGTAATTTTTCTGCACCCCAATGTTACCTCACTGCTTCAGCCTATGGATCAGGGTGTTCTACAGAATGTAAAGTTAAACTGCAGGAAAATACTCCTACGGTTTCTGATTGAAAATAGCTCTGTTTTTGTTTTTGAAAATTTGAAGAAAATTACAATTAAAGCTGTTATTTATTGGGCCGCCAAATCCTGGCAAAACACAAGTGTGAAGTTACTCCGAAGATCTTGGAAGAAGCTTTGGCCAAGCCTCGAGACAACACCTACCTCTACACCTGTCACACAAGACGATGCCACTGAACTTCTACATTTTGTATTAGGTTGTGAAGATGCTGGAGTAGGTTGTCTAGAGGATTGGGCAACAGTTGATGTTAATGAAGGATACATGAAGGAACATGAAATAGTGGTCCAAGGTCAACACAATAGTGATTGTGAGGAAGAAGGAGTTTTGACAGAAATTGTGACCTATACTGATGATGTCTCGTTACGCTTCGTAGAACAACACACATCTGCCACATCAAGTTATGTCATGTTCATGCGATAATGGCACGCTATTCCCTCCCCAGCAAAGTTTCTGTCACTTCGGGTAATGAAGATAACAGATTTCAAGTGAAAGAAGTAGTTTTTGTGTGATGATATTTTTATTTACAGTATTTTTTTTTAATGTGATTAATCTACAAAATACTATAATACTGAAGCTAACTACTTGTTCTGTTTCATAAGCAAATATGTACAGTACCTGCACTGTATACTTTTTTTTAGTTATACAAAACTGTAGTAATTGTAATGTATTCTTTTACTTTTTGTTTGATTTGTACTCAAAATAAAAGATTTTTTTCTTACTTTGCGTGTTTTTTTTCCACACCTAAATTAGCCAAAAAACCCGTTCGGATTACCCAGGATTTCAGATTTGAGGGGTTTCTCTATATTTGGATAAAATAATAAAATGGTAACATTTAATTGAAGAATTATGACTATGTAACATTATTCAATGAACCTAACAATAATTTTCATTACTTCTTAATTAAAATGTCCATATACAAATCTAATATATGTACAGCCTCTTGTGCAATTCAATTCACTCAATCACTCACTCATCTATAGAAATTCTAATCTACTTCCTCTCAAGAGTACTCTTGTTCTTTTCCATCCCTGGTGCTTATAGAGTATTCGAGATCTAGGGGTATTTATTTTATGCTCTATTCTTTTGTTTACAAGGTTCGCAAGGTTTTTCGTATTAAAAAAAAAAAAACTATTTGTATAATTTAATTATTTAATTTATATTATGTCGATGTTTCAATATAGAATGATTTCATCACAAGGTATAGAAGTACACCTCAGCAGCAACATGAGCATATTTGTGTTTTAAGAAAATAATCAAACTTTATTTTGTATTTATCCAAGTACATCACTTACGTACATCAAAAGTTGTGATGTTTTCGTAGTTTAGTATTGTGTAAATAGGACAAAAATTTAACATATATTACTTAAACATAATGTGAATTTATTATAGATTAATTACCTTCATTTTTCTATCAGACAATCCAACCTTCATCCTTGTGGATAACCATAAGGGGGTTGGTAATCAGCGATTGCCCAATACACATGCTTATCTCTTGTACATTGATACCAACTTCAGTATTAGTGGCCACCAATTGTTTCAAAAAATTATGTATAAATGTATCATATGTTTGTATTAATTTTTCATTATGTCATTGTTTAAACAATTTTACACAAGTGTTTAATATGTGTCAACGATTTTTAATTTAAAGTGTTTTTCAATTATTATGAGTACTTAATAATAATTACCAGTTTTAATGGGACAGCGCTTCATATGGCTGAACGACTTCTCGATCTTTTGGACCTGACAATGAAAAAACTGTCGAAACCGGGTTATCCGCAAGGATGAAATTGGGATTGTCTGACAGAAAAATTAAGGTAATTAACCTTTAATATATTAATTGACATATATTAGTAAGTTTAATTATAGAGATACGAAAAATAACAGTCACATCTATATATAAAAAACAATGATTCAGTATTTAATTATTTGACGAGAATCTATATTCTCTCAATATAATGGTTTATATGATTTATATAGAGTAAATTTCAACACAAAAATGGCTTAAATATCATTAATGGTTTTGAGGCTATTATTATTTATTTAAAATTGTACCTTAATACTGAACCACATTCTTTACGTTTTATAAATATTCTGTTAAAAACAATGTGCACAGTGGTTAAAAATATTTATAAAATAATAGACATATGAAATCAAGTTTTGTAAACAAGCAAGAAATTTATTATCCTTGATTTTAAATTAAATTCGACATTAAAATTTCAGTTTATTACACACATTTTAAAATGGGTAGAGGGATTGCATAAAGTTGTTTTACCTAAAACTAATACTGTATTATAATTTAAAGAGTTGTGAAGGTATTGTGAAAGAGATCAGTGGTGTTGTTATAGGTAATGCAATACACTAATTATTAAAATTAGTAATAAAATATTTTGGGAAAAATATAACAACAGAAAATAAAATCATAAGTATTACACAAATATTTGCTTTATAGACCAGATGGTCAATATTTATTAATATAATGTATATCAAAACATGTTTTTATAAAATAGTTTATGAGACTTCGGATTTAGTATAAAAAGGTTATTTATTTATTTAAATTCATCAATACCATATAAAAATTGTTTGGTCATAATGCACTGCAAGTATAAATGTTTAATTTAAATTAATTTATGGGTGATAAAAATAAAACCGAAAAGTTCTGAATTTATCCACCAATATAATATAGAAATGTCAGATATTTAAAACTCCTCTGCATATACATCTGTATACCAATCACCATGGTATACTCTAAATGGTAGTTTGTTTAGGAAAAGTTAATAGCAATTCACACAAAATGAAAAATAACTTTTGTATAAATCTCTACAACCTATGTGTACCAGGTGTATAAGCTTTTCAAAAGTAAAATACTTTGTCAAATCTATTTATTTGATTACCTGATTTTACAAACAAACAAATATCACAGACTTTTCTTTGTCATAATATTAATGGTTTCCTGCACAGCCGCCATTATTTCAAATCAACTAGTCATAAGAATAATGTTATACTTAAGTACATGTCTTTGTTTTCCGTTTTAATCTCTGACTTAGCTTTAACGGCTAATTTTAAAGAATGTTCATTATTTCATTTTTTTAAATTTGCTATCATTATCCATTGTTTACAAAATATGCATTTTATTTTCAAATATTCTCTTGTTTCATAAAGAAACCATTACATCTTCAAAAAATGAAAATATATCGGTGTTCAAGGGTTCTATAAAATGGGCCATAATGTTTTGGATGAAACATGAAAGTGAGCATCTCAAACATTTCACTCCACTGTAATTTATTAATTGATATAGAAATCTGAATAGGCTATAACTTCTCAGTCATTGTTTAAATGAAATTAACTCCATTTCGTTTAGCAAACCAAGTTCTTACTACAATTTTTCACAAGAAGAAAAAAATATGTATTATATTCGTTTGTATGTATTCTTCGGTTTCGTTTGTAACTACAGACCCAGTTCAAATAGGTTTCACAAATAGGCTAAGAGGCACGATATCATTTTAATTGGTAACACTACTTTACAATTGTAACATAAATTGGTACAAAAATTGATTTAGGCATTAACATGGTTGTTAAACAACCAACGACAGTGATAAGTGATCTGTGAATTATTGAGAGGTCCTATAAAACAATTTTTGAAAGGGGGTATACAAACTATTTGATTAAAGACACATTAAAAAGCTAATAAAATTTATTAAACCCTGCAACAAGCGGGTGTTAAATTGTTTCGTTTGTTTAAAAATTAATAAAAAATATTATTTTTATACAAAACCTAACTTATAATATATCATTTTTCTCAGAAAGATGCGTAAAATTTATCTATGTAATATATATATACGTTTTTTTTAAACAGTTTTGGAGTAAGTATGTTAGGTATCAAAAAATAAATGTAACGTTTTTTAGAAAAACCTGAATTATCCAAAATACAAAAATACAATTTTTATCACTGTTTTTCAAGATATACAAAAGTTTTGTAATATAATTTTACATGATAGTTGATAAAAAAAATAATAATTTGTTACATTTTTTTAAAAAATTTTTACGGAAAAAGGAAAAAAGTTAGGCTTAATTTGAAAAAATCACCAAAAATAGTAATATTATGCAAAACAACAACTACAAATTATCATTTCCTTCAGAAAGGTGCATAAAATTTAGTTGTGTAGTGAAAAAAAATTAGATGTAAAAAATTTTGAGTTATTAGGTCAGGAATCCAAAAATCGTCCGGTGGCCGAGGCAAAAATTGGACAGAAAAGGTAATGTACACCATACAAAATGTTTTTTCAAGTATTACTAGAGATTTGTTATATATTTGTGGATAAAAGTTAATTTGTTTTATTATTTGTAAGGATAAATAGGGGTATCTTGTGAGTCCCCGAAGCATTTGAACACAAGGCGACCATTATCCTCTCTTTGCTGACATTAAACCCTGGAGCAGATGTTTCTTGCGGGGTGGCAAAGGTTTTTTTGGGCAGAAGTTTAAAATTTAACCCAGTTTCATCGATGTTATATATTTGCTCTGGGCTCAAGTTTTCATCATCGATGATTTTTTTAAATCTTGCAGAAAAATTGGTGGCCGCTGTTGGGTCTGCTAACAGCTTCTCACCACAAACTCCAATAAAATGGACTCCGTGTCTCTTTTTCCATCGAGAGAGCCATCCCTCACTAGCCGAGAACACCTCTTCTGGTTGAAGCTTTGAGTGCAAGATTATAGCCTTTTCTTTTAGGATTGGTCCACTTAATGGCGTTCCTCGTCTTCGTTCTTGAACGAACCACAACCACAGAGCATCTTCCACCAATTCGTGTTTGGCCTTCCTCAATGTGCAACGCTTTTCTAGAACTTTTTCAGTTTCAATTTGTGTACAAAAGCCTTCGATAGTTTTTCTATTGCGCCGCCAGTCGTTGACTGTACTTTTGCCCACGTTTAAATCCTTGCAAATACTTTGCACGGATTCTCCTTTGTCTAATCTTTCCAGAGCTTGTAGTCTCTGTTCCATTGACTTGTACTTACGTTTACGCCTTTCACATATTTTAAAAACAGTTTAATACACTCAAAAACCATGAAAAACAAGAGTACATACACAACAGACATACAGTAACAGTAAAACAACAAGTATATACACAACAGTAACAAACGCAAGTGAAATAAAAATCACTGACTGTAGGCCTACTGTAAGGATGAGCGCCACACGACTGCACAGTATGAATACAGGACGCGAACTGATGATCTAAACAAAGAATACAATAAACAAGTTAAGACTTGCTGCTTGTTCGCATCCGCCAATTACGTGACTCATGCTCAGAGAGCTGACCCGACTAAGCGGAGACCGAACTAACCGAGGCCGAACTTACAGGAGTCTACTGTATTTGTAAAGAATTTATAGATAGGCCTATATAAATTTATATACATTTTGATAAAAACATAATCAAATTATAAAATTTTCATTAAACAAAATTATTTTATAAGTAAACACATGGAGATTTGCTAAAAAAGTTAGACCAGATATAACATAACCTATCTTTAGACAGCCTCAGTATTAGATAAGTCTGACAATAAGATTCACTCAAAACAATAAATTCTACAAACAACAATACAGATATTATAATTTGTATACACAAATTATAATAAATAAATAAACATACCGTCACAATAACAGAAATAGTAATCCCAAGCCACTACACACACCACAATATGTCATTTTAGTACACAAACAAGCCTGAGTAAAACGGTAACTTGCAGTCAGAAATAATAACTTAAAACTAACTCTAAGACGTAATGAGTGGTACCAACTGAAAGATCTAAATTTCATCTTCCAAATAGTGTAAAGATTGGTTACAAAATATGAATGTAAGTAATCGATATATCCTATTTAGTAAACTGCACCGAAAGAAAAATGAGTCTGGTTCGGTTTGGTTACTACTTTGTAGAATAGATATATCTCGCGAACTATAACAGATAGAAAGATTTGGAAAGCACAGATCGAAAGAGAAAGATGTGATCTACAGAACAGTGTTATGGTCAATCTGTTTGACAGAAAAAAATATTTGTGAACATCAGAGAAAGAATGGCGTCGTTTCTGTTTACAACAGCACAGTTCAAATCTTTGATATTACGCATAAAAAATATGCAATCTTAAGTAATTTTTGGAATATTATTTATAATGTTTTGTGGTATTTTGTTTGTATGATTATGCATCTACGGAATATTACCTTTTCAATGGTATTTTTATTATTGTGATAAGATGATTGTAAATGGGCGAAATGTTGAATTGCAAAATATGTGTTTTTTGGGGTCACTCAACTAACCGCTCGGGTCGTTGTCGGGTCGATTAGCAGATGCAGGGTTAACATCAAATAATTAAAATAGTTATTGTCTAGGGGTTAATTTATTATGTATTCATTATAAATATGTGTTTGATTTTTAGCAAAATATGTATGAACATTGATTATTGTGTTAACCCCAACATATGTTACCAAGAAAATATAAAAACGCAGACCTTTTTTAACCGAAGTTTAGCAAGAAGTGTCAATATTTATATACATATATTTAAATCTTGATTTCAACATCTGACACAAGCATAAAATATATTTCAAAAGATTTCAAAGTACATTTTCACGACTTAATAATAAATCAAATAAATTTTTTTTTAACATACCACGTTTTTAAAACTGACTAAAAAGTGTAAAATAATTTTTCATGACCCTTCTACAATTTTGAGGGAGGATTGTTAGTGGCTATTGATATATTTGGAATACTTGGAGAGAAAAACATGGGGCGCAGGCAATCTATGATAGTTGAGGAGTAAATAAATTTAATTATAGTGAATCTCATTTCCGATTCACTGAAATTAGCTGTGAATTCATCCGGATTGTCTACTTGTATTATTTACTGGCTGCGCCCCACGTTTTTCTCTCCAAGTATTCCAAATATATCCATAGCCAATAACAATCCTCCCTCAAAATTGTAGAAGGGTCATGAAAAATTATTTTACACTTTTTAGTTTTAAAAACGTTGATGTGAAAAAAAATTTTATTTGATTTATTATTTTCTGTTTTTTAGTCTTATGTCCGGGTGAAAGATTTCAATTGGTTTTGTATATATTGATGAGACTCTGACAGGGACATATATAGGAAATTCCCAATGTATTTCACATTGCCGTTTGCATCTTGGGAGTTTCGCACGTTCGTTTTTCAGAATGGCGGCACGCTTCGGGAGACTCATTTGCTCTTGCTTGAGCATGTTGATGCACGTCATCAGCAAGTCGAGAAGAATTTGCGTCCCCTGTTTCACACGACCTCGCTAGAGCCTTTCGTTTCTTATCATTTTAAAGTTAATGTTTTAAACTTGCACTGTTTTTCGGGACGTTCTGTAGCTCGCTTACGGCGTTTGGCTAATCTTGCCAACTTATCTGCTTCACATTCCTGTTGTAGCCCAACTTGCCGTGTTTGCTTCTTCTTCTCTAATCGGCACTTCCGTTGAGAAGCCGTCTCTTTAACCATTGTAACGATTGTCAGAAATGTAATATTCACATATACGCTTAGCACATTATTGAATGCACATTTGACGGAGAAAACCCAACGCACTATTCACTATCACAAACAAACGTGAAACGGGATGTTTCCACTGAAAAATGCAATTACACTTTAAACTAGGAGGGGGGGGGCGAAACGCAACACGCTCATACAGGTAAATGTACACACTTGAAACACAAGCTCTGCTGTTACAGCAACGCGAGAGCAGAAACGACAGTACTGATGCTGTATACTACACTGCAAAATATGTAAAGCTTGCAAAGCAGATGCTGCTCTCATCAAATATTCTTTAAACAATCTTGCAGACAAGAAACAGAGTGAATATTGCATTGTTATCCATCCTCGACCCTTGTTTAAAATTTCAAGTCTATATCTCATTGGCCAATTTTTATTTGTCTAGACAACTATTGTTCAAACAAATATAGAGACAAGAAACCAACTGAATATTGTATTGTCATCCAATTCTGACCTATGTTTAAAATTTCAGGTCTCTAGCTTATCGGAGAGTTATTTTAAATTCGATTGCAAAATTCCACCCAGACAGACAGACAGATATGACTGAAACTGAACTAATAAAAACATGGTCAAAAATAAAGTTATTATATCAAACAAATATTCCCTTCTCTTAGCAACCTTGAGTTCAGTAGTATTTATTTTAAGATTGATCATATTAGGATGTCCCAAAAACATTGAGTTAAATATAATATTGCATATTTTAATAGAAAATATTTTCAGATACAACATCCAGGTATTCCATAGGAGTTTTAAATATTTACTATTTATTTTTACAATCTTAAACTTTTTCAATCTTTAGTTTTTATTTTTTTTTTCATTAAATAAATTTTTGGAAATAATGGAAAAATGTACATTTCATTATAAAGTCAGTTCCACAGTTTCAAGCAGATATTTTAAACATAAAAATAAAAACTAACTTTTTTGTTTATCTTAAATGTTAAAATTTCTATCTTTCTAGAAAAACTTTTTTTTTAATTTATAAAATTTGTTATGTTATGCTCTTCTTATGAATTATTTCAAAGTGGATTATTGAAGTATTGAATATATTTTTATTAAATAAAAATAAAAATAAAATTGTATATTATCCAATTATAAATAGATATGTACTTCACAACTTCAGTTAGCTATAAATAAAAATGAGTTGTAAAAACCCGATGTAGTAAAATTTGTCTTCTCTTATCACACATTATGATTTTTTTGTTTTTTTAAGGAGTAAAAAAAAAAACAAATCTTTTTATGTCGAGCAAGGTACTGCGATTTGATCAGACGATTTATGCAGGCACAGATTTCGTTAAATAAAATTTTACCTTCTGTACTAAATAACAGGGCGAATAAAAAACATAAACTTGTTCCATAAAATTCACTAATCATTCATATGGTTGCATTTATGTTTAAGATAATACACACTGCTCCCTTTCTATGAAATATCATAAAACTAGAGAAGTATCAGCAAATGACACATTTTAAAACAACAATGTTGATACTGATCTAGTAGGAAAAAAAATATTTATTTGTCTTAGACTTTTTTTATCTAAAATCTATTTGCATTCCAATAAAAGCTCCAATTTCATATAACCAAAAAGGCTGATACACCTACTTAGTCAACGTTGTCCAACTGTCAAAGAACCAAGAAGTCAGCTGTACTATTTGAACATTCTGTTACAAGTGTCACATCGAGCTCTATAACAAACCATAAAGGTTATTTTTACTAATATATTGTATAGTTTAATTTTATTTAGTAATTGGCTAGAATTAGTTTCATTTTGTTTTAATATTTAGTAATAATAAAAATTAACATCTTTATTGAAAGTCTTCTAAAATTTTGTCCATAATTTTTTTGATTTTTAATATTATCTTGATTATGGACTGTCAGAGGAGTGGTCATTCAAGATAATTATTCGTCACACATTGCAATAAAATTATTATTATTTTCTTCTTTTTTTTTAGTATTGACTACAAAATTATGAAATAAAAACTTTAATTTTCCTTCATATTAAATATAAATTTAAATTTCACGTAAAATGTTAAAATAAAACCAACAATTGTTTTTAATTCAATTATATTATAAAATGAATATTTTACTATTTCTTCAATTCCAAACAAAACATAAGAATACCATACTAAAACAACAATAATTATACTCTCTAATCAGACCAACCTATATGTACAAGATTTACTACAAAATTTACTTATTTTAAAACATTGCTTCATATGCTCCAATATTTATTGTGAAGTCAATATTTTTGTTTTTATATTGACATAGTAAACATGGACGTTGCCATAAAAGGTTGAACATTCCACTATAGGTTCAACTAATTTTGACATATTTTTTTAATAAATTTCAAATACAATCCAAATCCATGTGCCCAGTTGTGAACCATGAACACTGACCAATGATGCTGAGATAATACGTTTATCTGAGTATATACTCATTTAAATAAATAAAGTTTAGAAAATAAAATTACAAATATATTGACGTCATGGATAAGTCAACAGTGTAACACTTAAATAATAAGTAGATACAAAAACTAAATACTAAGATTAAAAGAATGATTCAATACATCAAATAACAGAGTAGCAAATCCATCATACCTTTGTAAATATTAAAGTTGATTCTGGATGCTCAGCTAAATCCACATGTTCACCCCGTCCAAATCTTTCAAGGGCTGACTATAGGCATCTAATTTTTCAACTCAGAACAACTGATCTCGGAATAATCAACTTTCCTACATTTTGTAAATGCTTCCATCCTCTTGGAAATTTCTTTCACTATGGGTAGTTATAAAAAATAATAATGCACAATAAACATAATGTATTGAGACTAAACTAAGATGTAATTTATGCATTATTTTAAAATAAATATCAAGTTAATGAACTATCGATTTTCTTTTGAGTTATTATAAGTGTCATAGTATATAATTTGAACTATACTATGCATAGTAAACAATTCATAATTAATTCACATAGCAACCATTTAACTGACACTAAAATCAATTTAGATACAATATTTGAAGGGAAGCTTATATAGGTAAAGTGGTATATACACCAAACAATTGTCTCGAATATACCTATACTAATATTATGATTTGTTTAAAAATACAATGATTTATAAGTAATACTACTCTTTATGCGTAGGTAAAATAAAATAGAGTTAAGTGCAAATAAATATAATTATACTGGTTATAATATTTTTATTTAAAACCTGAAATCAAAAAATTATTAAATGTGTCCAAATCTTCATGTGTCCAAAAAAATAAAAATTAGAAAATACATGCCGTGTTATATTTACCTAAGTTTCATAAACCATTTTCTTCAGCATTTTTTTCAAGGTCACCAATTTTGTGAAATAGTCACCAATAATTTGGTTTGTTTCAGTGGTCTCCCTCACTGAAACAAACCAATTATAAAATTGCCTTCTCAACTTTATATTTTGGGCATTTCGATGAACGTGCAGGATGGTCACCGTCACAATTTGCACACTTTGCCTCCATATTACACCCTTCGCTTTTGTGACCTTAATTGCCACACTGTCCACACACTTCCTCTTTAGAGCATGTGTTGCTAACATGTCCAAATCCTTGCAATCGGAAACAACGCCTTGGATTTGGAATGTAAGGTCTAACAGTTGACTGTAGAAACCAGCATACACTCACTCCGGAAGATTTGGAGTACCAAAGGTTAATATAATAGAACCAGTTGGTTTTCTCTCACCATTCTCCGTTCTATAAATACGTTCGACGTTAATAATATGTTGTTCGGCAAGTTCTTTCAATATTTCCTCTGTGCTCTCATTCAAGAGGTCACGGCAGGAAATAACACCTTTACATGAATTTAAACCTTTATGAGGTTCAACAGACACGTTAACTACATCGAAAAGAGACTTCATTTTCAACAGAGAGTGACTCTGTTTATCAGAGTCAGTCTGTACCAATTAAGTACCATTTCGGAGTTTTCGAAATGAACAAACATTACCTGCAGCACCAGTGACAGCTTTATTAATCACAAAGGGGGAGATCTTAGATAGATCTGACTCCTCGACACTGTTTAGAACAATAAGAAATCTTGGAGCAGGTCCCTGAAACCTGAAGTCCAAATTTTTCTCCTCTTCGCTTCATATACAGACTCTTCCGAAGATACCGATAGTTGTCTCTAATCACAACCCGGGTTGACATAATTTTTAATAGAGGCCATGCATAAGATAATCAGTGCATCGTGTTAAGCATTTGTCACCATTAAAAGTACGAAATCCAGGTTTGGTCCAAACCTGGATTTCGTATTTTTTTATTTATTATTTTCTAGTAAACTAATTTATTTAGTTACTTCAAAAATGTCTCGTGACACCTAATATGATCTATTTTTTTCAAAATAAGGTAGGTAGTAAACGATTTTCTTAACTAAATTTTAAGGCAAGTTCGATTGCATATTTATCTCAGTGCATAGCCTACGACGTTATAATTTAGACCACTACGGTCAGGAAAATGTTCAATCAAGGCATACTCTTAGTGGGCACAAGGGTTTGTGAAATCGTTGTCAAAGATACAGTTACAATCTACTAAGGTGACCACATGGCCTAACTTAATAATGTTTGTGTTCACGATAATTCACTTTAATAAGAATTTAAACAACAGCATCATGAACTGATGACACTATAAGCTTATCTGCTCTTAACATCTAGCGTGACATAGCCTAGCCTAAACTTTTAGTATAAAAATAATGGCCCTCAATGCTCTTAAACCAACTCCTATCTTCCATCAATTAGATTCCTTAAAATGAATGTCACACTAAATTAAATGTAAGTATCTTACCTGAACTGGATGTTTATTCTTGTTATTATATGCATTCACTCCTAATATTTTATTTAAATTTTCTTCAGGTGTTCCTGATATTTCTACATTTGAAAAAATGGTAGGACTAAGAATATTATTAAATATTTCTGTTGTTAAGATTTAACTATTCTTGAGATTATTATTTTGAGTAGTTTCGAAAATAACCTGTTAAAACAAAAAGTTAATTAGTATGGGAGCCAACAAATTTTAGAATTTTCAATACTGTATATCATGTATTATGAATAGCTTATTTTTTGAAAATGTTTAACTTGTAAATATAGGTAATAGTTCAGAATTAAAGTGCCCCATCATTAATCGCCAAAAAGACTGGTTGCAGTTACAGTAAACCCTTATGAGTCATAAACATGGAGATGTAGCCAGTGAGTAGTAGGTGCAGCAATGAACATGGCTTACCTCTGCGGAACCATACTTTTGCGGAGCTGTTCTTTTAAAGAGCAGTTCCAGTCAAAGAGCTGTTCCGAAATAGTAGTTCTATTCTTTTTTGTACATCTCTAGATACAATAGATTGATTAACATTGTCATACATTATAATGTTGGCTTAATCTCACACGGCCAGAAATTCACACTATTAAACCACTTATTTTTTTACAGAAAGTAATAGATTTTTTGTAACTCAAATGGGATTATACATTTAAAGGATGATCACAATAAGATTTATATTATATTTGTATTATAGGTATGTACAACACGATTTGCATAATTTTTACTACTAAATCGCAACGACATGTATTTTGCATATTTACCGTAACAAAAATATACCTAGCTGTTTTATGAAATGCTTGAAAATTCACTTGAAAAAAATGCCTGACACTGAAAGGGTTAAAAACGTCTTTCTGAGTTTACATTTATTTTTAAGAAAACTAGGTTTTACAAAAGAGACAAGTAGGCTAAGTTTAACCTAATTTTTCCTCACCGACAGGGCTGGACAGAGTCTTTTTAACCCTAAAACACTACTCATTAGTAACAATTACGACCCGCCCTTTGTAAAATTCGGAGAACTCGTAGACAAAAGACGGACACGCTTTCTCATTTGTTTACCTTCCTGCCATTGTGAATAGAGGTCACTGTCTCTTCGGCTAAGCTCAAAGTTGAACCGTTATTACAGTACTCAAGCTCGCGTCGTATATTTTACGAAAGAATAGTGTTTGCGAAAGTTTTAACTATTAAGTGTTTGAATATTTTTTTTGTATATTATTGTTTTTATATTGTTAGTTTTTAGTGTTGTAAATATTTTATTGTGTAAATAGTGATTTTAGAGTTCAAAGTGTTTGATTTAGCTACTAAGTGTATATTAATCACTGCAAGGAATGTGATTCTCAGTGAAGACAGGACTCTAATTTTGGCATTTTTGGCATTCTACCTAATGAACTTATTGTAAATCATTTTTCTCTTTTTATATAAATTAAACACTTATAAATGATGTATTTTATGAATATCCGATTAATTTTTCAAATAAAATAAAATTTATATTTTTTTCGATTTTTCCCAGATTAATTATTTTTTTAAAACGTACTTGTAGTGGTGGTAAAAGACTTTTTTTACAGTTTAAATATGTAGGAGTTTATTGTTAAATATTTTTAAAAACACTTAATAACAATAAAGGATTTAATATAAAAAATAGTCAACACTAAAGTAAAGTTTAAAAAATAAAAACAGAATGTAGTAAAATTTACGAATGAATAGTGATCACGTAACAATGAACTAAGAGTAGTAATCTAGGGTTAAAATGATCATATTATTGGCCTAGCCTATATTTTGTAATGTCTTTCCGAACCAAAATAAGCAAAAGTGAAACATCTATTAAGCCTAGTCTTGAAAAATCATAGGCAGTGAACTGAAAAGGTGTTGAAAAACTGGTCATAAGATATGGTACTAGTCAGTAAATAGAGTATATATGCCAGTACCAAAAATAGAGTAGCGAAAAATCATGAAATCGTTTACCTTAATTTGAAAGAATTAGATCATATTTGATGTCGGAAGACACTTTTGAAATACCAAAATATATTAATTTAGTAGAAAAGGTCAATTTTAAAAACAAGAATTCCAGGAGTAAGGGTTGTTTACTGTAACTTCAACCAGTCTTTTTGGGGATTGTTTTTTAATCATGTTCTACATACCTCATTTATTAATAATAATAAAATAAGTTTTCGCAGCGGAGCTAGCTCCTTCACAGAAAATAAAAACAACGTAATTTCAACTTTTCCTGACCTACACGTAAATTTGAAAAAAAAAAAAAAAAAAAAAAAGAGAAGAAATAGTGCGTGCATTCCCAAGCAGTCACCCATCCACGAACTAACCACGTTCAATGTTGTTTGACTTCAGTTTCCGTAAATGCACTTAAAACTACAGAATTCAAACAAGTTTACATAGATACTAACGAGTCTATGTTTACAAAGTTTTGGGAAGGTGTATATACAGTTACCTTCTCAGACCTTCATTATTTAATTTACATACCATGATTTACACTAATGTAACATACAGCGTATAACATAAACATATGTTGGTAATGCAGTCACAAATTTGACTCACGTTGTCATTGTACATATTCGTCATAACCCGAAAAATCCTAAATTCCTTGCCTCTAAAATTGTAACTTTCTTCAATATTAATGAATTTTGAAACTTAAAAATGGTTTCTAATAAAAAAAAAAGAAGATTAATGACAAACAAGGTAAACAATTTGTTTGCATCGGTTTTTTTAACGAGAAAAATAAAATATAGGGTGAACTTCAATTCATAGTTACCATAATATCTACTAGGCTACTCTAAGTCTAAAATCTAAAAATCTTTATAGTACTGTATCACGCTTAGTATCGATCTGTGCACAAATTTGTTATACTACTGTATATCGTATGTGAAAGGAAAAGAACTATTTATTCTTAGCAGATTGATATAAATTATATAAGCAAATATAACATTTTCAATTTAGAATCGCTTTTCAATAAATATCAATTATTAATTATATATTATAATCGTGGACTCCTTGGTTGGATCACATAACTTTTTCTGGAATTAAACATTCTTCAATTGTGTTACCAAATAAATTTTATAGATTGTTAACTACAGTAGAATATATGGCGGAGAAAACATATCATATCCTAAATGAAAGGTTTTTGTACACATCTTTCTTTAGGGGTATCTCTTTTATATTATTTGTTATCTAGGTACATGGCCAGGTATAGTTCTGAATTTTTAACAACAATAACATTAAAAATAACATAACATCATGTATAAAATAATATATTATACAAATTAAAAATAACATAAACCATAACTGTTATTTATTTACATAAATTTAACTTCTCAGTTAACTAATCCTATCAGTGAATTCATTCTGACAACTGTTTGTAAATACTATCCACTACTCCGACGTCACCAATCAAACCGATAATCTAACCAATTCGACGAAATGCAAACTAGAATCTACGTCCAATGTCCAAACTCCATAGTTCATGGCAAAGTTAAGGTCACTTAGGTCACATTACAGTTGAGTTAGGTGATTAATTTGGTTGTTTTTTAAAAAATAATGGGGATTTCATGTTGCGTCTAGCCGTCTATGGCTGTAAACAAAAATTTTCTAAAGGATGTGGAATTACGTTTCACCAGTAAGTGGTATTTTATAAATACTGTTTAATATTTTAAAACAAAATAATTGAACTTTGAGAAGTAAGTATTTATAGGTTACGTTTATGTTTTATTTACTTAGGGTCAGTGTCCATTTTTATACTTTACAGAGTGTAATTATTAATTGTTTACTGTGTCTGCAACCTGTCTTTTTGGCGATTTGTTTTTAATCATGTTCTACATATATTACTTCTTAATAATAAAATAAGTTTTCACAGTGAAGCTAACTTTTTCATGGAAAAAAACATAATTTCAACTTTTCTAAGTTAAGGTCTAATAAGTGAATTACACGTTAAAATATACACGATTTTTTATCGTACAAGGTCAAGTAAGGTGGCTATATATATATAGTTAGCCACCTTACCTGATCTACGCATAATTTTTTTAAAAAGAAGAATTTGTGAATACGTTTCCAAGCTGTCACCCATCCAAGTATTAACAGCACTCAATGTTGCTTGACTTCGGTGATCTATAAATGCATTGAATTCTGTAGTTTTTAAATCATAGGTTTTAGGTGAAAAAGTTAGCTCCCTGTTGTAAACTTATTTTGGTACTTACGTATTAACGCCACCGCAGCAGAAGTTGCTAATGCGCATGCGCCAATATTTGCTTACTTTGCGATATAATTATATATCACAACAGGTTTGGCCAGGTAGATATATATATATAAACACCTGGCCAAACCTTATATATATATATATAAACCTGGCCAAACCTTTCGTAAGTTTATTGAAGTTAATAATTTGAAATTAGATCATGGGTAAACATGAGCTTTAAAAGTGAAGTGCCGCCAATCTACGCCTAAAATTTTTGCGACAAATCATAAAATGAAAGTATATGAATCTCAAAGCTGAAAAAAATGGAATTCTGCTTCCCTTAAACCAGTTTGCTCTTTATTGGCGCATGCGCATTAGCGCTACATCTGCTGCGGTGGCGTTAATACGTAAGTACCCTTATTTTATTATTAATAAATGAGGTATGTAGGCTAGATCATGATAAAAAAATAAATTAAAAAATCGGTATATGTTCATTGAAGCATATGTGTTGAATAATTTGCTTCTATTTCGTTAAATCATTAAATATGTACCTTATTATGTATAATGCAATTCTTAGTGATTATAGCATTTGTCCCAACCCCATTTTTAATGCACCCAATACATTATTTATATAAGAAATTAACAATTTTAAACAAGGGAATCCGGCTTTGGTTATGTTAGTTTAAGCAATTATGTCAATAAACTCTTTCCTCTGCATGACCTGAATCTCTGAGTCCTTCATCTTGATGTTGTAATCATATCTCTATGTCTCTGTACCTGACCTTCATGTACATACCTATTAACTTCATATATTTAGTTTTATTAGGTCAAGTAAAATAGAACAAAATAATAATAAATAATGGGTAAGTGAAGGTTATTTTTACCTTAACATAAATATTAATAATAAATCTGTAGGCATTAGATAGTTATTTACGTGAAGGTCAGGTCAGGTCTTGTGTATGTATACCTTACCTGATTTGACCTAGTAAAACAAATTCGTTTAAAAATATGGTAAATATGGAGAGAAATTGTCCGATCGATTTCAGTGTCAAATCTCGGCAATTCCTCTTTAAAATATCATTATTTCTATCCTAAATCAGCGATTTAAAATGACTGATTTATGGCATTTATAGGTTATTTCAACATATATTTCATCATTTTAAATAAAATATATTGATGTTTTTTTATATTCTGCACGGAAAATAGTTCTGTTTTAAGAACTGTCAAAATACGTATAATTTAGTATTATTAATCATGTCATGTAACAAGGTCAGGGAAGGAACTATATATAAATGGTTATCTAACCAGACCTAGTTAAAGAACTATAGTTCAAGGTAGGTCATTATATTATATACCTTACTTGACCTATAGTTCTTTTACTAGGGCTGGGTTTCAGAGACCTAGTCATCCGAAATCTTATATCATAGAACCGTAGTAATATCAACGTCTAAAAGTGAATGAAGTGCGCCCCACGAGTGAATTGACTACCCAATTGAATATGTTAAAATTTGTCATTTTCTTTGATTAAGTAAATAATGAATTGTGAGAGATAAAAAACCACTAGCTTTGTCAATTAAATTCTATTTTATTGAAAAAAAAACCGGTATTTTGTAGCGGAATTACTGAGATTTCGCATTTATATTGATTGGATAAATTCTCTCCATATTTACCAAAAATATTTAGATTTTGCTTTAACCAAACATATTCAATATTATTTGAAACAGTCAAACAACGTAATATCTTGTAGAGGCCTGTCACACAAAACATCTTTTTCGATGTATTAAGAGATGTAAATACAGATACAGCCCTATATTAACTCCTAGCATGTACAATCCATACTTGCATATTTGTTATTTTTTATATAGCCTAAATAATGTATTTGGTTTGTTGAAAATGGTGTTAGCACAAATGCCATAATCACTAAGATAAGATGTGAATTGTACATAATATGACACATATTTAACGATTTCTCAAAATAGAAGCAAATATTCAACAAGTATGCTTCAATGCATATTTACCAAAAAATCATCAATAAGACTGGTTGTAATCATAGTAAATAAAACTACAGAGTCTATACATCTATTATCAGTATAATCAAAAGTAGGCTTTAAAGATTTTCCATTGATATCAATTTGTTTATTTTGAGCTGTTTAATTGTTTGGTAATTATGTATTGAAACTTCTTTCGGATTTTAGTTGTTAAAAATCATGCAAACTTGATCTATGTAACTGGTTTGTCATTAATCAGATATTTTTTAACTAGGCGAAATAATTTTTAAGTCTCAAGATCCTTTAATATTTAAGAAACTAGCAATTTTAGACATAAGGAATTTAGACTTTTTTGGATTATGACAAATATGTGGAATGACAATGTGAGTCAAGTTCATGAGTGCATTACCAGTCTATGTTTATGTTATAGCTGTACGTTACATTAGTGTAAATCATGATGTGTAAATTAAAAGACAAAGGTCAAAAAATTAACTAGGCTATATATATATATATATATATATATGGTATACCTTCCCAGACCTTTGTAAACATAGACTCGTAAATGCAGTCACAAATTTGACTCATGTTGTCATTGTACACATTCATCATAAACCAAATACACCTTAATTCCTTGCATCAAAAAGTGTCAGTTTCTTCAGTATTAATACCGGTAGATTATGAGACTTGAAAATTGGGTAATTGTCCAGTTGATAGTGTGTTGTGATTTCATATAGAAATTTTATGAAATCGTGTTTTACATACCTCATTATTAAACAAATGTATCATCCTTAAGATGGGAAGACCCTCTTCAAGTATCAAAATTCATTAATTCTGTCAAAAATAAACAATTTAAAAATTTGCATTTCATGTTCAGAATACATAATGAGCCTATGTGTCTAGGTTCCATAGCTAATAGAATAGTGTATCTTTAGATGGATGCACATTAACAGTCTTCTAAATAGGTAATATTACCATGCTGTAAGATGTGAATTTATATATTTGACCTTCCCAGACATGTAGTTCCTTTACTAGGTCTGGTTAGGTAACCATATATAAATAAATAACTTACCAGACTTATTAGTGCAGATGAACATAAACATTGAGCGATGAGACACTCAATTTGCCATAGGAATTAATGTAGACAGATGCCTTAATCTCATAATCCTAGGATTTTGTGCTTTTAAATTGCTTATTTTTGACAAAAATAAAGGATTTTGATACTTAAAAAAGGTCTTGCCAGCTTAAAGATGATCCAATTGTTTAATAAAGAGGTATATAAAACACGATTTCATGATATTTCTATATTAAATGGCAGCGAGGTATCAACTGAACATTTACGGAAAATTGTTTCGCATTGTTAAAAAATAACGAATTAATGACAAAAAAAAAGTTTGTTTGCATGATTTTTAGCAACGAAATCTGAGGGAAGCTTCAGATTTTGGTAATTTCTAAAGACATCCCATCGCAATTTAATATTGAAATTTAATAAAATCGTGTTTTACATACCTCATTTTGAAACAATTGGATCATCTTTTTAGCTGGGAGGACCTTTTTCAAGCATCAAAATCCAGTATGTCTGTCAAAAATAAGCAATTTACAAGTTTGCATTTGATGTTCATAATAGGCTAGATAATGAGCTTATGCCTCTAGGTTTCATAAGTTAAGCTGTACCGTTCGGGAAAAGAAATTTTTTTAAAAAGATTGATAGTCGTACTGAACTCCAAAAACAAAAAATGAACGGTCTTGTCCAGTGATGGAACCTCTAAGCTAAGTCGGTTCCTGAGCTTACCTTCCTTTGTACCTGAGTTCACTATTTACAGAAAATAACAAAGCAGATTAACAAATGACAAGCAATTTATTTCTCTCCAAAAGAAATAATATATATATATATATATATATATATATATATATATATATAATCCCCCATTACTTTGGATAATCGAGGTTCTACTGTACGTTAAAGCTACACTTTCAAGATACATTTGAAAATATATCATTTTCTTTTCGTCTGTCAAACTATTTGCTAAGGATGCATGTTCAAATCGTATAACCTGACTTAAAATATCTTCTCCTGTAGTACTGTACCACTAAATTTACCTGGATGGAAAAATGATAAATAAAGAGTGGTTATCTGTCTGCATTGGTCATGCCATGATTACTCATGGACTTCTGATGAAATACGGGAATCTACCACAAACAGTTTGTACATCCTTGTGAATTTTGTTATATTAAGAGGTATGTGTAGGGCATTTATCCTACCCAATTGTATTTAGGCTATGTTGGGGAACAATGTTGATATTCTTAGATCTTTTTGCATCACCTGAATGTTTTTGATAATTTTTTTATTTTATTTTATTTTTATTTTTTAGAATTGATTGTTGTAGGGCCCATTTACAGTAGGCTACTGTAATATTAAGTATGATGTTGTTTATTAAGTTTTATAAAAAAATGTTAATATTGTTAACCCTTTGCAAAGCGCTTTTATAGTCCAGTAATATATTGATTGTTGTTTTCTGTATGGTAGTTTATCTCCTTGTTAACTTGTTGCAGAGCTTCTTTACAGCCCTGTTATGAAGTTGTTGTATATTAAACTCTTATCAAAGTTTATGATTGTCAAGTAGTTTTAGTCTTTGTTAATTTTGTTCAATTTTTTGTACTTAGTCCTATATCTTATTCTATTAAACGAGCAAGGAATTGTATGTATGTACCTATTTCCAGTCATTTTATCTCAAAAACGACTAACGATTTTCTCCATATTTTGTATATAAAGGGTTTTCAACATCAGGAATCCAATGAACTTTGTCAAAATTTCGAGAAAAATCATTTTCTATGAGTTTTCACGATTCAAAAAATACACAGTAAAAAAAATATATATACAGTATATATATTATAGCATTTCATGATAACAGTATTTGCAATCAGCTGGCAGCAGGAATTAAATAATCTATTAATAATAATAATAAGTTAATATGCATATAGGTAGTATATGTAACTTGTATTTAAACTAATTATTTAGATGCAGAGAAGTTATTTGTAGTGTGTTTATGTAAATAATAACGTTTTGCAGTTATAACCGGCAAGCTTAAAATACTGTAACGTTTTTATTGTGGGACCTTCTGAGAGAAACGCTGAAGGAGCTAGATGTCTGTTTTTTGTGTGAGGAAAAAGTGAATTTCGTCGTCATATCGACCGAAGTTGAATCTAGAACTACACAGGTAACGAAACTAAACATAGTGAACAATTTGAACTAAAGTCTTTCCATCATACATCAAAATCTAAATAACTTTTCCCTTAGCGTTTGTATAGAGACAAGAACTCCTGATGAAGGACGTTGCAAAGCGAGCTTAGAGTCGCGAGGGTAAAGGGGTTGCAAAAGTCGTCAAAGGGTTCGCGGCGAGTGGCGTTCCAATGTGGGGCACGATCCAAAGTCAGCAGCGCATTCGCGGCGATTGGCGTTCCAACGTGGAGCTCGAACTTGCAACAGAAGTCCAGCAGTGCACTCGCGGCAGTGTGTGTGTGTTTTGTAGAGTAAATCACTATCTGGAACTATTTATTATTAAATTAAAAATAAGACTGTTGAAACATTGTTACCAATAACAAAAATGCACCTTTATTAAAAAATCTAAGAACTCTCACTCCTAAGAACACAATGTCTCTCCAGAGTTGAGCCGATGGAACGGTTCTTGTCTTAAGGAGGGGATGATGTCACACAATCAACATGACTAACTGCACATATAGTGTTTTAATCTCTCTTGATCAACTGTTACTCTTTTCCGATCCTAACGCTGTTTATAATAGTATTTGGTGGTCTGGGATTGTTTTATCTTCTTTTTTTTTAGAAGATGTTGATTAAAATTTGTTAATCTTGCTAAATTAATAAATCAATCCCGTGTAAATTTACGCATGAAAATAAAATAATATCTCATCTTAATTACTCTAAGTTTTCGTGTTGCCTTCACCTCTGACATTCTAAGTGAACTTCCTGACCATTAATGAGGTAAATTTATTTATTATTGAGTTACAGTCTAAAGTAGATGACGCACCTAAACAATCAGCACAAGACCATCCTTTCTGGCCCAAACTACACAGGAACTGTACTACTTATTATACACACAGAACCTGATACTCCACAAGCTTAGAAAGTTACATTACAAAACTTCAAATTATTTGGAACACCACTAGGCCTACTATGATGCGACTCGCTTGTAGTCTGAAGGCCACCACACATGCTCCAACAAGACTACCCGGCACGACCGAATGTCCCGACTGTCTTTGCTGGGGTCTTGCCCTAAGAGTGTTATATGGAGCTACTTGGTATGGCCAAACCCATCATCGAAAAGAAATGTCTAGTTGTGAGAGAATCCTTATCTGCTTAAGATAGGCATTTAGTTACGTTCAGTTATTTAACTACGGGTAGATTACTAGAAGACCTGAAGTGCCGTGCTCTAATATCTCACCAACTTCATCATCTATCTTTTCTTATAAGCAGAATCACTATCATAAACGCGCTGGAAAGTTTTACAAAATAATTACAGATATTTTGATGACCCTGTCAAATATGTACTTTGTTGTTGTTTCCATGACTACACATTTCTTCTTTACTGTTATCATAAGCAAATGGATTTGTTAAACATAAGTTGTTGTTAAAATAATGATGTGTTTTTCTTCAGTTTTGTTACGAATGTGCTGCTGTTGTCTATGCTGTGATAAATCAGAATTATTAAATGAACAGATGTTTTTTTGAAGATATCAGAAAAGAGCTGAAGATGGTATCAGTATAGACACAAATTATAGATATTAGATAGATATAAATCTTTCTGGTGTGTTTTTAAATGGTAAATTACGGTGAAACTTTATATTTTAAAGAGTTTCATTTATATCTATCTATTATCTATAATTTGTAATTTGTGTTTATACTGATACTGTACCTTCTTCAGCTCATTCCTGATATGTTCAAAAAGTCTCTGTTCATCTATTAATTCAGATTTGTCACAACAACAGCATATTTGTAGCAAAACTGGAGAAAAACACACTTAGTCTTTTAAAGTAGGATAGTGAAAAAAAAGCTTCTACATTTAATTTGATTAGTACTTCACAGGCCAAAAAAACAAAACAACAACAATGACAAAAAACCTCGGAGGCCACTATTAGGTACATTGCAATTATCAGCTATAGGCTGATACAATGAATGGTACAAATCCCATCTGAGAATAAAGTAAATAGCCTATAACTCAAAGGCATATAAAGGAACCTAAACACACCAATGTAAACAAACTATTTTACGAGTAGGCCAACAAACCTAACCTCTATTAGAAGTACCAATAAAGCCTAGTTTAAAATACATAGAAATTCAATAATATTTATAAGTATGAAAGAAACTGATTTTGGTAAATAATCAGTTGCCTTTAATGTATTAAGACGAATATAAACTAAATAATGTAAATTTAATAGGCTAGCATAACAAACCTGTTGATTATGTATGTAAATTTAGGCCAAATAATTTAAACAACAACACAATTAACCTAAACAGAATTTATCACAAAGATGTAACAATAACCACTGCACAAGTAGTGATTATAAACTCGTATAACATTTATTTATCTAATTAATCATTATTTCACTGTAAACACAAATTGATATTTCCAAACATAAATCAATTCCAATCTTAACAAATCATCGTAGATATGGGACGTAAACAAACCAGCCATCTTGAATAAATGACGTCATCAGTTAGTGACAACAATCAAGTGTTAAAAATTATTATTATTAAAGTTTAATCGTATGCGCTGGACTACGATAAAAATATGTTTATTACAATTAAATTATCAGTAAATCACTATTATTTCACGTCAGAGATATTAGTATGTAGTAACTGGAATAAGCAAATGATAGAACTGTATTTCAGACGACAAAACTCCACAATATGCAATGATATCTTGAACCCAAATTTATTCAATGATTCGGAAAAAATTAACAATATTTTATAAGTAAACAATATTTCAACATTAGATAAATCAGAATAAATAAATAAAAATTGATTTATTAAACAATTGTTTAATACATAAGAATGAATAAAAAGAATAACTTTATAAAAATCTATCATAATCTTGACCCGAGTCACGTGATTTCAGCTAACCAATTGGAATACAAGACAAACATTAAGGGAAAAGGAGCCAAGATTTGAATAGTATGAGATAGATTGTTCCAAACAGAATGATTTTATTAAATCAGGTCCCGTGGATGTGAGACTACAAATTAAGGCTTCCAATAATATACCAGCACATACTACAGCCTAATGTCTGATTCTACATGACTTGAATATTGTATATACTCTCCTTCAGGGTAACGTTAAAAATGTGCTTGTGTAACCGATGTGCGCAGGTATCATAAAAATGGTTAATGCACGTGCACAGGTCATTGATATATACCTGCTCATGTATTAAATTGTTCATTCACTAAAGAGACAACATGTGTACCACATTTCCAGAGGTTGTTCACGCATTCATCGGGCTAGTGCCTACGGACAGATTACCGGAATTTAAAGACTTGATTGAGTAACTTTATGCGTTTGTAGGGGAACCGGATAATTTTAACTTTATCCGATGTGTATAGTATACTGACTTTGATTCTTTTTTTTTACAGCGTCCATGGTGCGTCTTCTTCACCAAATAATGAATGACGGCATCAACACCATTGCACCCAGTGGGACAGCGACTGTTAGAAATACAGGGTCCTCACCTCAACGGTCGGCCACATCTGCAGGTGGACAGAGTGCAAACTCTAATAATACATGCCCTGTCTGTCTGACAGAGAGGTTCGATTACACCCTTAGCCCTGACTGTGCACACATGGTGGAAACTTGTCCTCTATGTCAGACACAAATAACGGTGCGTGTCGACATTTTTCTGTAAAAGAAGCAGAGCACAACTTTTGGCATTATTTATTTTTTATTATTTTTCAAAATTCCTCTCTTAGATGTCTATCGCCTTGTCGTGGTGAGAGGGCTTTAAACTAATTTGATAGACAGTGCTCTTGAGCTTTTGTTTTTTTCCACCAATATTCTTGAGCGCTGGTATGGGATATTGTGTAATCGATATAAGCAACGTGTAACTGTTATATTTAGTCACGCTTGTTCGAGGAGCCTAGTCAAGAGGACGGATCTACGATAACGTATGAAGTAAATGACGTAATATTCATCATTATGCAGTTTTTTTTTACGTCTAAAACAACCTACTTATTGTAATAATAGAATAAACTTACTTTTTTTGTAGTCAATAGTGGATCTTTTTTTTATTATTTGCACTATAGCTTTTTCAGGATGAATCCTATCATCAGGTGCTTGTCAATTTTTAATCAAATTACATAACACATTACAACGTAGCACCAAACTTTCACTATTAAACATTTTAATATTTTTTAAAGTTTTAATGTTATGTTAGTCTTAATAATTTTAATAGTGAAAGTTTGGTGCTAAGTTGTTTGTGTTATGTAATTTGATTAAACTGACAAGCACCTGATGATGGGATTTATCCTGAAAAAGCTTTAGAGCAAATAATAAAAAAAGATCCACTATTGACGTAATATTTTAATAACTTTAAACTATGATATTAAATGTAATGAAAAAAAGAAGCATTTATGGTTATTTTACTCTTGGCTACAAAGCAGTTCAAATACTTCAATAAAACACGCACTCTAAGCCTATTTATTAATATCTGTCCTATAATGTGAAATGTTGGATACTTTTTACAAGTTGTTGTTTTCGCTTTAATTATGGCTTTAAAATAAGCCAAATACTTGTAAAAAACAGATTGTACAATATAAAATCAAAAAGTCAACCGATATAATTAATCCACTATTTGTCATTTCTTGACATATAACTTTATAAAAAAGACAGTTGGGACACTCTACCGTAGCACTTGAACACAATTGCATGACATACCTGTTTATGCTGAATATCACAATAATTATTGTTTAAACAATTTGCAGGGTACAATCGGCTAACAGTAAACGCCACCCCAGCTACAACAGACGCAGTTCCTGCCGTCAGAACAGTTACAGAAGATCTCTTTGATTATGAAGTTTAAGTTTATATTTATAATCACAAAGATCTCCGAAAACCGTTGTGACGGCAGGAGCTGCATCTGGAACTGTTAGCCGCTTGCAAATGTGCCCAAGTGCTACGGCAGAGAGCCCCAACTGTCCGTATTCTAAAGTCATATGTCAAGGAATGACAAATAGTGGATACACTATTTCGGTTGATTTTGAATTTATATTGTACAATTTTTTTTTTACAAGTATTTGGCCTATTTTAAAGCCAAAAATAAAGCGAAAACAACAACTTGTAAAAAGTATTTAACATTACTCTTTATAGGGCAGATATTAATACATAGGCTTAGAGTGTGTGTTTTATTGAATTATTGTACGCAGAAGACGTTCTTATTAAATTTAGAGACCTGATAAAGAATTATACAAGAATCTAAAATATTTTGATTTGTTTTTATTTGGTTTCCATAGAGATTTAAATGATTTTATCATTGTTGTAGTTAAATAATTATATTTTTATTACACACGCACACACACACACAAATACTGAAAAATGGAGACTCTAACAATTTGAAGGTTAAATGATCCAGCCGTGTTAGGACAATGCATTAGAAAAGGAAACAACCGAGTAACCACATGGGTAATCATCAACCAATAATTATGACTGTAAATTTTAACAGATTTATTGGTAAATGAATAACCCTATAGAGGATTTAAGAGTTTAACAAGTAGGTTGAAAACAATTAATTATAAATTATGGGTTGCCATTAACCAACTTAAACTGTTATTATTTAGGTATAATAATATAAACTAGGCCCACTAATAATACACCTAAACTCACTAAAGGCAACCCATTAAATATTCTAGGATCCATGTATGGGGGTGATAATTCAAACAATTCTAGCTTAGGCCTATTTGCTTTAATAAAATTCTTATTTCTAGGGTTAGTAAAAATACTATTTGATCTGTCTATACAAATCTGTAGGCCTACATACAGCCTATATATTTTATACATTTCAGTAAAGTAAAAGGTTATATTTGATTGTAATTTACTTCTGATTAGATTTCCTCAAGTGGTTGCAGCTAATTACTATAAAATTTATCGATTTAATATGATTGGTTGTAGCCTAATTCTTAATTTTACGCTTATGGACAAGATACTGTGTACCGATAACCGATTAATCATAGCCTACGTAAACTTAATTTGATTGATTGTCAATTAACTAACATAACTGAACTATCGATAACTATAATCAATAGATTCTATATAGACCTAAATTAGTCTCACAGATTTTAATCTAACTTAACTACTACACATATAATCTATAGGGCCTACTAAGCTTAATATTTAATCTAATTGTATTAGCCTATGGTACTGGAATAAAACTATTGGGCCTCTTATTTAACTTTACAGTCTCAACTTAGATCTAACTATTTAAATTAAAACACTATTCTTGGGAATATTTTTTATGACTACATATTTTGAAAACTATTCTTATAGTATATTGCCTACTCATCTGCTTTTAGTTAGTTTTGGAAGTTTTATTATTTTTGTAAATGATGCAATTCAAACAAAGTGAATTTTCCTAGATATTTTGAAGTGATAACTTTTTTGGCCCGTTGGGCATTTTTGGCATGGGGGAAAAAATGTAACCTCACGTCATGCAACGTACCGTACCCTATGTTTGGGCTGTATAGCATTGCGCATACGTTTGTGTTTACAACAATTAGTGAAGTTTTGTCTGAATTTATTTGCAACAAAACAGGAATATCTTGTTTTTCAATCAATTGTCAAAACATCATTGAACACGCACTCAATCTCAATGACAGTATTTATAAAAAATCAAATGTAGGCTAATTATTCTTTCGGAAACACATATAAAAGATAGAAAGATCACAGATATTCTGGATTTCTATTGCGTTACAAAGTATATACGACCAAAGGTTTCTGCCGGTGGAGTAGCAATTTATCATAATGCAGGTGATAATGTGAATATAGTAATCTCACATATGGATATTCATTCAAACAAATCAGCTGGCCTTGGAGTGTTCCTATCGAAAATCGGATAAATTTGTTTAAGTAGATGTGTAACAGAAACTGGACATGTTATCATAATTATTGCTGTTTATATTTCTACAGGCGATTACATATTCAGGAGATCATTAAATTTTTCATCGAAATTTATTAATAAATACTAAAGACGGTTCTGCGTTGCTTGGAGAAAACTTTCATGAATTCCAATGGTAATCAGTGGCGATTTCAATATTAATTTTTCTGACGAAAATACACAACCACTGATCGATTTTCTCAAACAAAAGCTAGACTTAAACATGTCCAATGATAGAAAAATCAGAGCATAACAAGGTATGGAACAAGATTGATGCTGTATTTACGAGATTTTTGGAGAATTCCCAATCAAACATTTCTATTAGTTACTTTAGTTATCATAATCCAATTGTTTCTTTCCTAGAATTCGATAGAAATAGTAATGAAACTAATGAAAATAACATGCGAGAAAATTATGAAAATGAGGATATGGTGATTGAGGATGTAACCAATGATGGTGATAATTGTTAATTTGAATAATTTAAATACAAATATAATTTACATAAGAGATAAGAAAGAGTATTATATTATAAAGATACATGTACAATAACTGGTTTTTCAATAACTGTTTTTTTCAATAAATACTCATTTATTTTGTCAAAAAATAAAATTAACTCAAACGGAATATTCGTTGTAAAAAAATTATTGTAGCTACCTTATTCTCCTATTATGTTCAAATTTATTTGGGAATTTAGATCGGTCAAAGAAGTTATCACTTCCAGCGTGTGGTCCTAAGAACATCCAATTTTTTTCCTGTTACAGTATTTCTTGTAATTTAATCCGAGTAGCTCCCTCGGTTAAGGTCAGATTCAATGAAAACATCATGTTATTTAGTCTCAACTTTCAAGGCACTCTTCTAGAATATCGTGTGGTGCCTAAAAATCTAGTACATTTCAGTCAAGTAATACTTTGTCAAGTTCAGGTTGGCGGGTGGACCCGGGACTACTTGAGGCCACCCCTATAATCCCTCGCCGCGTCCGCCAGAGCTGTCTGCTGCCTAGGCGATGAGTCACCTACTGGCTGTGTTTATACAAAGATACACTTTCTTAACAGAATAATAATTTAACATTGTTAAGAGTATATTTGAAATCTAATAAAAAAGTTATGAAAAATGATACCAAACTCGACTTAGGTATTAGAACATTTAATACGAATTTTATTAAGAATTGTTTACATTGTGACTGCGACTTTTTATTTAGATAATTTAGAAGGCAAGTTTTAAGCTATAATGAATATTAAAAGCTTTACTTAGAAACAGTATGGGTAAAAGTAAATTGACCGTAGAATTTGTTAATAACAGTAAATCTTTTTACTGAGATAATGTGTTTAATACAAATTACATTAACAATCGGAGAAAAAGTTATATACACAATATGCTAACTAAAATTGTGTATATTGTTTTCTTGTTTTAGAAAATGGAGTGACCATTAGCATAATGGCAATATTAACACCAGATGAGATGTAGGAACTCTTTCCTAAATTGGGCCATAGGGCACTATTCAAAGCAACTGGCAGAGATGGTGTCAGACATGCACTCTAATCTCACTGAGAAGCAAACTTATGTAAGCTTACATAAGTTAAAGTTATAAAAAAAAAATTTCTACAATAAATTATTGACCCTATAACTGACTGTAATGACCCTGTGTTCTGTGTTTTTTAAGCTTTTGACATTATTTTTCTATAAAATCACCATAAATAGTAGGTACCCTACTGTAAATCCTACATATAGTATATCATCTTGTCCATGACATTACGTTGAATAATAATATGTAATTGAACGAAAATGTGAATATATGAATATATTTATTTATGTAAAGAGTAAAAAAAAGTAAGTTTTAAACACATATTACGAAAACATAAAAATGTAACATCTGTATAGTCGAAACAATTTAAAAATATATAAATTCCAAAATACTGTTTTTACATTAGTTTCCAAATGTATTTGTGAACAATTGTTGTAAGAGTGTAATAATAACCTTACAGGCCTATAAAATTATGTTACAATTGCTTTTGTAGCTAAAGGTAAGTAGTTTCAGAAAATATTGAGGGGAAAAAAATAAAATTAAACAATTGAAGAAAATTGTAAAAAATTATCCTGCTTAGAAAATGTTTTCTTTGACTTTTTTATATTTAATACGCTTTTAGGTTACAAATATGAAATAAATAAATATATCAGTAGACGCAGAAACAAATATCCTTTCCAATATTGTAATTGTAATTTTGTCCAATAAATTACTAAGGAAAAAATATTTTTGTGATAAGACACAACTCTTGAAAAGTAATCTAGAATATAGGGTGGTTTCGATAAATAAAGCTTCCTTCCGCTAACTGTATGAAAAGAAATAGCAGTGTTTACAAACTCGAATCTTGTTTATCCGAAAGTTCAGTTTACGACCTCTTTGAGCCAGTACCAATATCATCTATCACTAATATATAACCTCCTAAATCCGTGTTTTAATAAGGATTGAGTACGGAATTTGCCAATATAGAATATATTTACCAAACACTATAATTCATTGGTCTTTCTAAAAGCGTAGTCTATGCAGTTCCCAAAATAGGGTACGGGAACTCTTTGGGGGTACACGGTACCTATACCGTACAAGCTCTAAAGTGGTTGGAATATGTCTATTTTTGTATAATATCCAGAATGCAGGGAAAAACTACATTCATTCCCGTTACCCAAGGGTATGTGAAGCATAAAAGTTTATAAAACACTGAGCTGGGTCATTCTCAGTGTTTGAGATAATGTTGACACCACAAAATATTTTGTTAGTTTTGTCCCAGAGCAAATTCTCTACTTTTAAAAAAAAATTTCGCAGGTAGGTGGAAAATCTTCAAAAGACTAAGGGAGAAATCCGCTCTTCCCAATAGTGTGAGATTCTTACACACTAAAAACCACCTTCCTTCCTGTTAGTACCCCTATTGCGTGGGACAAGGAAACAGGAAAGGTTTTCCATGTACCAAGCTGAGAAGCTCTTTCCATGGGCATATCGAGATTGTAAATGTAAAAGAAAGCAGAACGATATGTAGGCTATCCGCGCGAAGGGCGTGGTAAAGAACTGGCTGGGACACTGAGTCCAGTCAGTTAAAACCTTCGCGACAGATCATGCAGGAGCCCAGGTTTGGTAGATGTGACGTGCAAGGTGAAGGGTGGGAGTTACCTTACAAATACTTTGTTAGTGAATTCTGTCCAAATTCAAACAACGAAAAGCAAATGTTATAATGGTTAAGGAATAAAAATATCCCTTGTAGTAGTGAAATCTATAAATCTGACCATTATAATTTAATATTACAAAATAAGACCCGGTATGAAGAATATCTTTTCATTCATCTTTTAGAAAAACATGGTCATTCTGTTGTGAGACTGCCTTCGTATCACCCAGAACTGAACGCGATGGAACTTATATTTTGGCCTCGAGTAAAAAATGCAGTAGCGGCTTTTAATGTAAATAACAATATTAGTATAGTTCAACCAGTTTTACAACATGCTGTAGTTTAGGAAGACAAATTCTCCTTCACACAGTGATGTATCTACTAACAGCCTATTTACTACATGCCCCTCATTTCTCCAACCTGCGCGAGACTTGGTCGAAGTTAACTTTGTTGTTACTCTACTTCTTTTTATATAAGAAAATATGTTTTTGGTAGAATAGGAATTATGAAAATAGCATTTATATTTTATGGGAGTGGGATACGAAATCAATGTAAGTCAATAATATTGATACATTGAAATGTATAGTAGTAATTAGGTCAGCAATATATCATTTTCTTTTCGTCTGTCAAACTATTTGCTAAGGATGCATGTTCAAATCGTATAACGTGACTTAAAATATCTTCTCCTGTAGTACTGTACCACTAAATTTACCTGGATGGAAAAATGATAAATAAAGAGTGGTTATCTATCTGCATTGGTCATGCCATGATTACTCATGGACTTCTGATGAAATACGGGAATCTACCACAAACAGTTTGTACATCCTTGTGAATTTTGTTATATTAAGAGGTATGTGTGTGGCATTTATCCTACCCAATTATATTTAGGCTATGTTGGGGAACAATGTTGATATTCTTAGATCTTTTTGCATCACCTGAATGTTTTTGATAATTTTTTTATTTGTTTTATTTTTATTTTTTAGAATTGATTGTTGTAGGGCCCATTTACAGTAGGCTACTGTAATATTAAGTATGATGTTGTTTATTAAGTTTTATAAAAAAATGTTAATATTGTTAATCCTTTGCAAAGCGCTTTTATAGTCCAGTAATATATTGATTGTTGTTTTCTGTATGGTAGTTTATATCCTTGGTAACTTGTTGCAGAGCTTCTTTACAGCCCTGTTATGAAGTTGTTGTATATTAAACTCTTATCAAAGTTTATGATTGTCAAGTAGTTTTAGTCTTTGTTAATTTTGTTCAATTTTTTGTACTTAGTCCTATATCTTATTCTATTAAACGAACAAGGAATTGTATGTATGTACCTATTTCCAGTCATTTTATCTCAAAAACTGCTAACGATTTTCTCCATATTTTGTATATAAAGGGTTTTCAACATCAGGAATCCAATGAACTTTGTCAAAATTTCGAGAAAAATCATTTTCTATGAGTTTTCACAATTCGAAAAGTACACAGTAAAAATATATATATTATAGCATTTCATGATAACAGTATTTGCAATCAGCTGGCAGCAGGAATTAAATAATCTCAAATAAGTTAATATGCATATAGGTACTATATGTAACTTGTATTTAAACTAATTATTTAGATGCAGAGAAGTTATTTGTAGTGTGTTTATGTAAATAATAACGTTTTGCAGTTGTAACCGGCAAGCTTAAAATACTGTAACGTTTTATTGTGGGACTTCTGAGAGAAACGCTGAAGGAGCTAGATGTCTTTCTTTTGTGTGAGGAAAAAGTGAATTTCGTCGTCATATCGACCAAAGTTGAATCTAGAACTACACAGGTAACGAAACTAAACATAGTGAACAATTTAAACTAAAGTCTTTAGATCATACATCAAAATCTAAATAACTTTTCCCTTAGCGTTGTTGCATGAAAAAATTTTGAAATTTTATTTGGTTGGTTTTGTAGCTGACATTAATATATTAGATACATATTTTTATTTATTTTAAATTTAAACAATATTTAACCGGAGAAATAATGCATTTAAGGTAACGAAACTAAACATAGCGAACAATTTGAACTAAATTCTTTCCATCATACATCAAAATCATTAAACTAGAAAGTTTAACTTGTATAAAATGGTAATTATTTACTATTCTCCCTTTCCCATTCGTAACTGCTCTCAGGCGAATGTTAAACATTGTATTATGAGTGATTATTGTTGATACGGGTTTCTTGGAACCCGCTGAAAGAAATATAGTCGGATTATTATCCTACTTTGTCAGTGAACATCTTATCAGTAAGCTACCGTTAGTCTACCGTCGACTATGGCTTGTAGTATTTTATCTAACTCTACTTCTTGCAGTAGATGCAAGTTAACTCTGAGTGAATTTATTATTCTCACTGACAAACAAACTCTCTCTCTCTCTCTCTCTCTCTCTCTCTCTCTCTCTCAGGGAGAGAGAGAGGGGGGGAGAGAGAGAGAGCCACCTTGCCAAACTTATTTGTTTGTCAGTGAGAATAAAAAAATCACTCAGAGTTAACATGCACCCACTGCAAGAAAAAAAAGTAGCGTTAGATGTACTACAACACATAGACAATGGTAAACAGATGGGTGCTTACTGATAAGACGCTCACTAACAAAGTAGGACAATAATCCGATTCTATTTCTTTCAGTTGGTTCCAAGAAACCGGTAGCCCTAGAGGGAACTGCATTGACAGGATGCGATCCAATTTGGATTTGATTCTGCTCAACGATGGGTCACCAACTCATCTAGCGGCTTCTACATGTGGTTGGACAACTGTCGACTTGTCATTTTGTAGCCTTAGTCTTGCCACTAAATTTTAATGGTCCAATCTAACTGACACTTACAGTAGTGATCACACTCCTGTGAAGCTGAAGCTTGCATTTTCTGACTTCTTGCACTCTAATGATTGTCTTCCCAGATGGATTTTGCACAAAGCAAAATGGGAAAGTATCACTAATGAATTTGTATCATCTATTTATAATAATAACGGGCTAATTACTAATACACCAAAACAGATATAACTTGAAAACGGGGCAAAGTTAAAGTTGGCAATATGAGTAAAGCAATGAAACTAATGGATTGGAGTGAACATGATAATACAGCTTTGAATATAAGAGAAACACAACGTAACAAATTAATTAGGCCTAAACAAGTTCTAAAAAATGTAATATTTTATTTTAAAAAAGTGCACGAAGTAGGTCTATGCCCTTATTATTGTGTGTATAACCATACACATATTATACAGTATGGAGAAAGTTTTGTGAAGAGTCAAAAATTGATGTAGAGTTTTATAGGAGAAATCTGTTTTCAGTCTAAAAAAATTGTTTTTAAAAAACATCTGTCATCTACATTTTTCATTATATCCCACACAAGTGAGTTGTTGATCAACATTTTATATGAAGATTTATTTTAACATTTTTGAAAAAGGGAACTCAAAATTTTGAAAAAGTTGTTATAATTTGAAAACTAAATAGAATACTCATAATCTCATTTTCTCATAATCTGATAACAATGTTAATCACATTTTGCAAAAATTTTTCCTCAAAAGGCATTTAAATCATACTGTGTGACATCTGCCCCCTCTTCGTAAAAATAACAGGTTAGAAATTTATCGGTAATAAACTAGATGTAAAAGATGAATTTTTTTTTATATAAATTTTGACTACATTTGGTTTGGTCAGTACTTTGATGATTATTTGGAATTTTAGGATAACACCTTTTTATCAAAGTTAACATTTCATTTAAAATAAAACAATTACAAAATTTCATATTTATTTCCTTAGGTGAAGTGTTTTTAAATGGGGTATAAACAGTTACTACCCTGTGACTAGTAAAGGTTATTATCAATTTTGTAGTTTAAATTTGTTTCTCAAAATAACATGTACAAAATATAATAAAAGTATAAAAATTTCGCCTCAATATCCTTAGTAAAGTCGAACTGAAGAAACATGGTCTATGAATAAGTTACTACCCTGTTACTATTAAAGAGTAGGCTAATGCAGATATTTTTGTGTAACCTTATTTCAAACTAAACATTTTTTTTAATGCCTTGTTTTTACAAATGTTTGTCTCAACGTCCTTAGTAAAATTAAAACTCTGTTGTTACATGGGCAATTAAACATTTACTGCACTGTTACTAGTAATTTTTTTTAACTAAAACCTTTTCAAAATTACTTTTTTTCTCGAAGAATACCCTAATTTTACAAGTATTTATCTCTACATCCTCAGCGAAGTTAAAATGTAGTTCATAGACTATTAAGCAGTTACTAAACTGTTTCTAGTGATGAGTAACGTCATATGATAGTATAATCTTTCTTTTCAAATTTAACATTTAAAAAAAATACTTCGATTTTACAAGGGTTTGTCTCTATGTCTTTACTATAGTAAAAACATTTAGTTACATGGGCTAATAATCATTTACTACACTGTGACTAATAAAGAATGATGTCAATTTTGAACTACAGTATATCCATTTAAAAATATATAATTTTTCAAAAAATAATTTTATTTTACAAATATTCATCTTTATACTGTATATACTTTTAAGGTGAAGATGAAATGTAGTTCATAGGTTATTATGAAGTTACGACACTGTGTTTATTAGTAATTAAATTCATGTTTGTCGTATAATCTTTTTTCAAATTTAATATATTTTTACTGTTTTGAACTGGTGAGTAAGCCTCTACACACACTAGAAGTGAAACTTCGTCGTAGAAGAAGAAGACAAAACTTAATCATATATCACATCAACATTCAATACAGCTAGAAATTTTAGATAAGTCACTTTTTGACTTCGTCAGTGCGGGTGAGATTTTTTCCACATTTACTAAATACTTTTACGCACATAGAAGTTTATTTTAGTACATTGCTGTAACACGTCACATGTTAGAGTATGCGCCAACATATACAAGTAAAAGGCAGCAAAATCTGTTAGATTCAGGTAATAACATGTTCAATATGACCTCCCTTGAGTTTTAGGCAACACTCGTACCGTTTTTGAAGTTTTTGCATCATTTTGGTGAAAAAGGGGTTGTTTCATTCTCCTTATACATATGGTTATTTCATGCTCCTTATACACATGGTTATTTTTTCCTGGAGTTGGACGATGGTAGCTGGTGGGTTTTCACCAAAAATCTTCCCCTTCAACATTCCTTCAATGTAGGCGTCAGGTGGTGTAAAATCGGAGCAATGGGCTGGGTAAGGAAAGTTTTTTCTAAGGAAGATGAGGTGGTTCCCAAAAGTTTCTTGAAGGAAAATAATGTTGGTTATGGCAGTATAGCTGGTTGCGCCATCTTGCTGGAACCATTGTGAACAAAAAGACAGGTTTCAGACACGACAAAATCTCCTAGTTCCTATAAAACTATCAAGAATGACCCTATGTATGTCCTGCTTTACAGTAATAGGATTTCCAATGTTGTCTTCAACAAAGTATGGACCAATTATGCCTCTCCCTGATACAGCGCACCAAATGGTTACACGCTTACTATGCTGTGGCCTCTACAACACTGTCAGGATGTTCAAACCCCAAAAAACGTGTTGTCTACTTGTTTATGAAACCATTATAAAGCACATTGCTAACATTGAAGTGTAGTACTGAACTCTGACTGTTTTGTTAATACAGTTCAAAGGTTGCCTAGTTTGTATCTTTGAGGGAAAACCACCATTGTTTTTAAACATTCTTCTCAACAACGTATTGCTTGTATTCAAAGATGTTTGGTTTAGGCTTCTTTTCGGTGACTGTAACACTTGCTGCAACACTCTTCCGTGGTTTTCATTTGTACAGACAGTAGTTTGGCAACTTGAATAGCCCTTCTGCTATGTCAAAACACTACCTATTCTTCGACATTTTTAAACAACAGTAATAATCACAGCATTACTAGGCGGGTTTTTGTGAAAATGTTCCTGAAAACGTAATGCAGTGTGACAGATTTAGTCCACCCACACGTCCAATTCCGTATGAGCGAAAATATTGCTCTATGATAAAAACTTTCTCTGCAGTAGTTAGCACCATGTCAGCGTTAATCAATGATATGTATTAATTTTTCTGTAAATGGTTAACTAATAACTCAAAACTGGTAAATTAAAAGAAAAGGTCAAATAAATTACAGGTCAATCGAAATCGCTAAAATTATTCATTCAAACATTACCATTCCTGGTTCCAAAAGCTTTTATTTAAGGGTTTTCTCCTTAAGAATGGTAACAAGTTGTTTTATTCAGAAAAACTGAGATTGAGGGTGAAACTTAAAGGATGCAGCAATTAGTAATACACACAAGATGAGACTAGTCTTGTCTTGGTCCCGAGTCTTCCCGATGTCATAAAAGTAGTTTTTAAAACCTGTGGTCAGTATATGATGTGCTCTACATACGCAAACGCGTTGACAGATTTTATTAAAATTGGTTAAGTGGGTGTATTATGGCCATATCGGGGAAAACACCATTATGATCTTAAGAAAAACATCAAAATTATAAATTTCTAAAAATCAAGTCAACTGATTTTGTTGATCACATTTCGCTCAAATATAGCCTCTAAGTACTCAAACCAAAGGTATTGGTTGTCATCTCTCTATGAACATGATTTAAATAAAACACTAGTAACATTTTTGTTTATGCGAATTGACTATTAAATTTAATGAAAAACCTAAACTTATCCAATTAACATATAATATTTAAATTGTAATTATGTATAACCCAAAACCATGTCATATGTCGTCAATTTATCATGAAATACATTCTTATTTATAACTTTTGGGGATTAATTAAAATCAAAATTGTTTAACTTCTCCCAATGAAGTGAACAACTGTTGTTAAAAGAAAGTAAGATATTATTCAAAAACATTACTTGACAAACAAATTAAAATATTCTTCTATCCCATACCTTTAATACCTAAAGTTTGAATTTAAAATGTCTAGTATTTTTTGATTATGCAGAATGAGGTCATCATAAGAGAACGTTATCGATATTAAAAAAAAAAAAAAGAGTATATTAAAACAAAACAAAAATATTAAATAAGTTACTATAAATATAGTTTGTTTTCAATGTCTAGATAGCTGTGTTAAAAAAAATGTAACCCGTTCTTCAGTCTAAGAGGATATTCTTAAAACTTTTACGATAAGAACTATATTGCCATTAAAAGACCAATAAACCTACCTCATATAACATATACCATTAAAGAGTTGTGCGAACAATATGCAATGCATCCATCACAATCCCGGATATAGTAGTTTTATTGGAGACTGGTATGATTATAAATTATGCATCTTGGTGTCCTAAATTTATAACAAGATTACTCTATTGAAACATTGAGCAGCCCACGTAATATCCGATAATCATTCTATATTTCAAAATACATAGTTAATTTCAATATGAAACAAATTAAAGAGGGTAGTTAAAAGTGTTCGATCTGTCAATCAGTGGTGCTATTGAACCACACACTTTACTTTTGAAATTGGATGATAGAGTTTTGTTTCCAAATGTCTCTGCTTATACAAATGACAAAATTCCTATAAAGATATTAAAAAGCGAATAATCAATAATAGCCCTCCAACAATAGGCCAATAGTGAAAGACAATAGTGCAAGTTTGATGAAATTTTAAAACTTTTAATATCTTCAAAATTACATTATTAAAATATTCTTACTAAACAAACAAAAAATATAAAGTTTCAGTATTTATTGTAGACTAATATTGTGTTGGTTTCTTAAATTGGAATAAATAATATTTTTTTATTTATTTTTCATTTTATGTGTTTAAAAGAAATAACTTATCAAGAAACAAATAAGGTGATTGTAAAAAGAGGGAACCCAAGACAACAACGTTTAGATTAAAAAATAATAAAGAATAATAAATTAAAACATGCCCAATATTTTTGTTTATAAGATGTAGAAGTATCTGATAGTAACTTTAAAAAAAATATATTGTTTACTTTTTTATATCAAGGTTACTGGATGGTTTTCATTCATTTTCCCCCTTGTCTACTAATACATCAAAGATATTGTTTTACAATATCTCAGTTTGAAATGTTGGTTCCATTTTAGTTATTCAGAACTTAACTTTACAACTACTGTTTCTAAGAAACATTGCTATTATTTAATCTTCAGGTTAAATTCACTTACCCATTGATGTCTCTTTAGTTCTACATGTATCAGACATCCGATAGCAGGGAAAAGACCAAAAGGATTAAGGTGATGTGACTGGCTTTTTTTTTTATTTTTATTTATTATTATTTATTTTTTTTACCATTTAAGCGTAAATGATGACATCTTCAGTTATTTATACACTTGTTTCTGATATTCTTTAAATATCTTATATATTGTTCCATGACAGGAAAATGTTGCCATGTTAGAATGACAGGAATTTTTCTAACTATCATCGTAAGGGTTTGGAAAACAGCTATTCTTTTAAAGAACGTGTTTGCACTTTACATCCTTGTCTTCAGTTTACTTTAGTTGATGTGCAACCTAATAGTGATTGAGGTTGTGTAGAAAGTGAGTTTGTCTATGATTTAGTGATCATTTAATTTACAGCGTTATGAATAGCAGAGGCTACAAATGTTTAGCAAAATTAGGCATTTAAATGGACAATAAAAATAGAGGTAAGAAAATACATGTATTTTATAATTTAGCAGAGTTTCTATTTTTGGTTTAAAGATTAAATAATAAAGATAATATTAATATGTAGTTGTTGTGCTAAGCCCACATATATTTAAAAACATTATTTAATGACATAAAAATATTTTAAATGTTTTCAAATTATGTGGTAAAACTTATTTATTATTACGGATTTTAAGTAACTGACCAAAGTGACAACCAAACTGTTAGCCATAAAGTTTCCGATAAAGTTTCATCAATACTGTTCCACTTCATATTTAACTTCCTCAAGCCAGAAGTTCGCCAGTTAACTTTCTGTGATTCATGTGCAGGCCACAACAAAAACTTTATATTGTTCAGGCTTGCTTATTTCATTGTTCATGTTTGTGGTCGGCTCAACAATTTGAAAATGGTATTTCCTATAGGCTGGCACTTGTATATGGAATGTGACTGCAATATGGGATTAATTAACCAAAAGTCTTATTGCAAGGTGCCAGATGATTGGATTGCTGTGATCGCCAACTCCAGAGTAAAGCCTTTCCCATTCATTGTGTTTAAGTTTGACCAATCAACTTTTCTTGCATGAACGTCTTTTTTTGAAACATTAAACTTAAAAGGAAAGTGTCCTTTTTCGTCAAGACCAATCAGAGAGCTAGAAGTTAGTGTAGCAAAACCTAAAATTATTCTTTTTCGTGAGTCATACAATGGCTCGTTCATTACTGTTTCAATAGTGAAACAAAACAAACCAGTTAGACCTTCGAAAAGAGGATGTAAGAAGAAGAGGATTCAAAACCCTAGTATTGAAATAGAAAGAGGCTTTGAATTGTGGCTAAAACTATTGTACAATGAAAAAATACCTGTACCAAAAGCAAAATTTGAAGACTTGCTATTTTTAAAAATGTTTCTGTTAATGGAGTCTCAACTATTTTATGAAAATTTATGAACAAAATGAAATGACATAACCAATGATGACTTCGATGAGATTTTCGGGTAAGTTTTACAACTTTTTTTATTTAGCCTAGCCTAATAAAATATTCTAAACATATCAAATTTAATGACCATGATATTTTTAGGAACTCTGCATGTTTAGAATAAAAAACTGAACAACTTCGGAGACGAGGAAGATAATAAAATTAAAACAAATATAAGAAAATCACTCCAAAAAGTACTTAGAATCCTTAAAGGTACTTTTTACTTTTATAATAGTGTGGTTTAATAAATAAAATATAATTGGATACAAAATGGATCTTATTGCACCGACCAAATAAAGCAGCTAGCTAAAGACCTCATTTCAGTTTTATATAAATAATTCAATTTTAGTTATTGATATTTTATATTAAATTAGATTTAAACATGTTTGTTAATTATTTATTTTGGTTTTAAGGGGGGAAAATAATTAAAATACGCACTGGCTTGCATCATTTTAGAGCTAACGGGAAAATAAAAACTTAAGTTAAAAATATAACAAACCTTGATTTTAAATACGAAACTTTTTTTTTTTTTTTTTTCATAAAAACTTATTTCATAAAAAAATATATATATCCTATAATTTCTATTCCCCTGGCCTACATACTGCTTTTACTCTGCACTATAACTAATTTATAACGTACTACAACGGGAAAATTGTTGTATGGGGCTGTTTTTTGGTCAAGGAAATGAAAAAATTAAAATACAGTTAACATGCGGGGATTTATCAAAGATGTAGCAAACTTTGCTATTCTAAGCGGGTTGGTGGATGTGGACTATGACTAGGGGTCTGACATCACATTTCAAGAACACGTTTAAACAGCGGATTTGTGAGTTAGCTATTTTAGAATTAAAATCAGTATTTGATGAATTATGAAAATATAAAATAAAAGGGTTAAAGGATATATAATTGTAATACAATGTATAAGCAATTCATATATGTTACTAGTATTTCATATTAATTGACAAAATGAGAAACAAAATAAAAAATAGAAAACATTTCAAATTGGTTAAAATCCAAAACATAGTATTTTTTTTTAAAAAGAATATGTGAAAAGTGTTAGTGAGATTAGAAGTGTGAAAATCGTATGATATGAGAGTTGGACAATCTTTCTTTCACGGCTATCGAACTCATAGGTGGTGCGCTACGAAACTATAGATTTTAAACGAAAAACAAGTAAAATTGTGAAAGTTTGGATACGAAATTACGCAAAAACCAAATCCCTAATAACACGAGGACGATAACACTTAGAAACATCACTCAAAATTGTACAAATAAAATGAGGCAACCAAAAGTGAAAAACTCCGGGGGAAAAGCCTGTTATAGAACTTTTTAACAAAATGATAAAATTTTACATGTTTAGAATAAGTTAATTAATGTGTGTGGATTTTTTAATTTATCAGTGTTAAATAAAATAAAATAAAAGTAAAATAAACTTAATCCTGACTTCTAATCATACATATACAGAGCGATTAGAATAAGGTCAAGGAAATTTTAAAGAAAAGATAAAAAAGTTTTAATACATAAATAAATAATTAAAGTGGAAAGAAAGAGAAATTTTATTTGAATTAAATAATAAATAAAGAACCACTTGCTCTTAAGCATAAGAAAATTCATAGCATACTTAATGACAAAGAGTTGTTCAAGAGTTGTAAATAAATATAAATAAAATTTGTTGATGTTTAACAGGTGTTAAACAATAATTATTGTAAAGAGCAAAATTAAAATTTATTTTATCAAAATTCCTAATCCACATACACAGGCTTACAGGCAGCAGCATTAAAGGTGAGATAGATTGTAACGAAACGACATTCCTAAGACCACACAAGCGAGATTATAAATAAATAGAATCAAACTTGCTCGTGATCTCCCTAAACCAAGGGGCAGAATTAGATTTAATTACTGGAAGCTTTAACAAAGGTGGGTACCAAAAGTTTGAGCCCAGCTTAAGCTGTTGAAGGGATCGAGAGGTCTAGGTTAAATATATGAAAAAGCCTCCAGTAGTCCGCCTCCATTCGTTTCTATAGTCACGTGAACAAATCTTGTAATCTTCAATTGCAGGATTTGAGTTTAGTGCATTATTAGAATATGAAAAGGGATGGCGCACAGCCTAGCTCATAAAAAACATACTGAGTTTTTCCGTTGTAGTACGTTCAGCTTTTTTATGAAAATCTTGAACAATAATGTTGTTAAACATTGAGCCAGATTAAATCTTTTCTCTTGAAAATAATGTTTGTGTTATAAAACACAGAGCAAACAACAATAACTATGAAATTTATTACATCAATTAATACTAGTTTAAAAGTACTAGAGTTACAGACTTACAATTACAATTAAGAACATTAAGAAGTATTACAATTAACATTAAGCTGTTTATGTTTAAAGTACCAGGAAAGCCGATCTCCGATCGGGTTATTGTCTCATCTACAAAAATGTGGGCATGTTATTAGTTATTTGGTTTTGTTATAAGTACAATAATTATCTCTCATTATGAAATTTTTTTAAATATATTTTAAATCTTTTATTTGTAGATATAACTGTGCCATGTTTTCTATAGCCTACACCCCACTTAATTATAGAAACAATTTTGTTTAAAAACCTTTACTACAATCTAATATAGAATTTCTTACTCTAACATAATGAAGTATTTTAATATTATTTAAAGCTATGCATTTTTAATTTCTATATGATATTTATATATATTTTGAGTCACTTTTGATTTTTCTATAATCTTTAAAATTTCTTGGAAGGTATCGTAAGATCCTTATTTCAGCTAATTAATATCAAAGGATTTTTTAATTTTTAAAACCTAGCGTTAGACAAATAATTCATTTAAAGATTATTTCATTTATGGTGAATCTGGTTTGTTTTATTGACTTTAGTTTGATTTTAATTTTAGTTTTATTATTAATTAAATGATTTTAGTTATGAGATCTCTCTTACATGAATGTTTTAAATTACTGACTACTCACACAATTATCTGTATTTCCGTCTATAGCACTTTTAAGTTTCACTTTACTCACTTTTCACGTTTCTTTATCGATAATTATTATTGATTTAATTTCTGAACTTTCACTTAACAGTTAACAGTTGCTTAACACACTTCATAATGCTTTTTATATCTTATCTTGCTTTGAGTTACACTCATTATTTTTTATTTTTGAACTTGTTTAACATTTTTACTCTTAACACATTTTACTTTTGGAATAGACTTGTTATACATTGGTTGGTTTGATTATTGTCAGAAGACTGTGGCTAGTTTTGAAGCATCTCCCTCACTTATTTTTATATGGTTAATCATTTTAAATTATTTTCGTATTGTCTTTGGATTTCATAGGATGATATTCACTGGATTTTTTCGATTGGACGTTCCTTTTTTGTAATTGTGTATTTTTCCTTGAAACTCTTTAATTTAATACTTCTGTCCAAACAACGTTTCGTGTATAACCATGTATTTGGCCATTATTTTCTGCTGGTAACAAAATTTTTAGGCTGTTTCTTCTCTTAACTCTTGAAAATGCTACGTAAAGCATGCCATGCATGAAAACTGGACTTCTTAAATCAACAGCAACATACTCAAATGTTTGGCCTTGCGATTTATGAATCGTCATGGCAAATGCGGGTTTGACTGGAAATTGATGTCTTTGCATTGAACATCCCAGCTGACTTTTGTTTGATTCAAGAGTTATTCTGGGAGTATGTACTTCTTGTCCAGCATGTTCACCAGTTATAATTTTCCCTTTAATTATATTGTTGCATAACTGGGTAACAGTGAGTCTAACTCCAGTACAGAGGCCTTCCGCAAGATCTAAATTTCTCAAAAGCATAATTATTGTGTTTTTTTTTTAATTTTAGCTCATGTCGAGGTAAATTTGCAATTTCAATTGAATTTAGAAATTCACTAGTAAATTGCAATGTATCTTCTGCTGGATCTTTTACTGAATCATAACTTTTATATTGCTGACTTTTACCACCTACCTTTTCAATGATTTCAGCATTAATTTTGGCCACGTCCTTATTTAATGGTGCTAAGATTGCTCGGTCTTTCATATTTCCATATTGTCTGTTAAGCAGGCAGTTGCCAAAAACCTCATCGATTAAATCACCATTTGAAATGATATCACTTGAAATTTTAATTTCATCCAACTCGTTTTTTGGAAGTTCACCATTCCCAACTTGTAGAAGATAATTAACAAATTCTAGTTGCTCCGGATCAACACGCATATTTTCTGTTAATGAAAAAAATTTAAAATTATGCCACAAAGGGCTCTTTTTTATTGACAAATCCACAAGTTCACTTCGATTAGCTCTTGGTTGAACTGGCAAGCACTGCCGAAAGTCTCCTCCTAGAACCATAACTTTTCCTCCAAATGGTAAGTTTGGATTAGCTATACTTTGTAATAACTCGTCTATGTTTTTAAGTCCGTATTTAGGAAGCATAGGAGCTTTATCCATTGGGAAAATATCAATTTTTGCAAGCTTTCTAGCTTTAGCTGATCCAGGTTTAATATTCGAAACAGATTCAGCAGTTAAGGGTACCTGAAGGCCACAAGTTTTATGAAATATATGGCCGTTTGGCACAAGCATTGCTGCGATTCCTGTAAAAGCCATACACTTTACTTTATAATTTTTAGCCGAAAGAACATGATATAATGTTTTATAAATAAATGTTTTTCCAGTTCCACCTGGTCCATCAATGAAAAAGCATCTCTGTTGCAAATTATTATGAAGTGTATTTATTATGGAATCAACAACTTCAATTTGATTGCCACGAAGTTGTTTTCTCATCTCTTCGCCAAGTGCAAAAGATTGATCAATTTTTATTATGACACCATTAATTACATCGTAACCATCAATATCATCCATCTGAAATCGATCTACCCAAAATTGAAAATTTCGACCTTCAGTTGCTTGAGTATTGAGCTTATGAGCGATAATTCTGTAAGCTTTTTGAATAGCTTCATCAACAGAAGTACCATTTTCTATGGCATGAAGAATAAAATCTTCAGCCAAATCTTCTTTAAATGTATCCCACAGGTTCTTCGGGTTTTCGGGAGCTCCAAATATTAGTATTTGTGTAAAAAGTGTTCTCATTGCTTTTGGCATTTTTGATAATGATGATTCTCGTAAGCAATCAACCCATTGTTTATCATCGTAAGTTAAACCTCTACCTAAGCAAGCCTGTTTGTACGAATTACATTTTACACCATTAACCATAAGCAGATCGTCAAAACTCACAGCATCGTTAACATGATACAAAAGTAAACGTAAAAAATATAACTCAGGTTGTGCAACAAATGTAACATTGTGTATTCTACCAATAACTCGTATATTCCGTTGTCTTTCAACCCATTTGCTTTCTTTTCCTCCCCATTGATAAAATTCTGGCATTTGCCAGTAATAATAAAAAGTATTATTTTCTGTATTGTCATTATTTTCAATTCGTTGTTTTTTAACTTGGTTTTCTCGGAAGTAAGCTTCTAACATAGAACCCTTTCGACCTATATTTAGTAAATCCTCTTGGGCTTGTTCAATATTTTGAATTCGATATCGACCAGGCAAATGGATATCCAGTCGTTGAACAAAATGACTTTTTTTTTTTTATCTCATTCCCAAATATTCGCCAGCAAGCTTCAGGTGGAGTTATGCATCTACTTTGTATAAATTTATCTGCTTCATTGTAATTTATAGTTGTTTGATTTTGGACAACTTTTAAAGAAGCGCAATCATGGCCTTTATATATATATATTTATAAAGGTACTTAACATCCCGAATGCTTCCAACGTATTCAACATTTATGTGACAGTTAAATTTCTTCAGGAAGTATGGGTTGTAAGGAGCTACATGGCGATTATCTCGAGTTATTTTTTGACCTTGAGCATCTTTACGATAAATTTCATGAACAAAAAATCTCTATTATTTTGATCTAATTTAGGATCATACCTTCTTCTATACTTTGGCTTGCATCGTCTATTAAAGAGGTTCAATCTTGAAATCCTATAGGAAATTTAAAGCTACAACTCATTCTACCGTTTTTATTCACCATGCATGATGCCTTTTGATTTTGTTCACCACATGCATTATGAATCATCCATTTCTTAACTAATTCTCGTAGTTCAGCATCGTCTTCTACGTCTGGAATTTCTGCCGAAACGAGATCATCTAGTTCTTCAGGATTATGTATCTTATCTTCTTGCTTTAAAATAATTAACAAATGCATATGAGGTAGCCCTCTTTTTTGAAATTCGACAGTATAAACGTAAGCAGCAACTCGCCCAAAAATTTGTTTTTTATCTAAATCCTCAATTAACTCTACAAATTTTAAATATGCGACTCTAGCAATAATGTCTGGTCTATCTTGAACTATTTGCTGCCAATCACTTCCATTTTCATTCATTATCTTAATAGCTTCCTTAATTTCCGGCCAATCCGGGTTACATGTCATGGTTATAAAAAATTCAGGAGACCCGAATTTTCTAACCAGAGCAATAGCATCTTCAAAATGCTCAGAATAATATCTAGTGGAGCCAGGAAAAGACGGAAGTATAATCTTTTCTCCCAAGACAGCATTGTTTTTTTCTGCCATCTCGTTAAGATAATTTGTAACAGATGTATAACTGTTACAAGTCTGCAAGTATTTTCTTTTGATTCAATTTTATCCATTGAATTCTATCATATTCTATTCTAATGTAAGTATCTACAAGGTACTGTTGAAACAGCCGTCCACCATAATGCAAAGCATTAAATTAAATGTTACGTAAATCCCCTTATTGTTTCATCGAGTGAGATACAGTTTGCTAAATGTGGTCGAAAAGCTATTCTATATCGTGCAAGCTCAAGTCTAGTCATGTGACCTCTACTTGGATATCCTTCTCTCAGCAGCATACCCGGTGAATAACCAAATGTTCCTTTGGGGGATAAAAAAGTGGGTATGTTAAAGGTTCTGCGTATTTATCAATATTTTTCATTATTTGAACTGATTTTCCGCGTTGTCTAATTATTAGTGGATTATCTGGAAAGCTTTGATCAGCGTTCAAAGTAACCACGGCACATACTTCATTGCTTTGAGGAACATTGTATCTTGTTGGATCAAGTCCTTCTGGGCAAGTGAATAAAAGCCTAACATTTGGTACTGGTATCTGTTGAATAGCTGCTTCTCGTTCAGCATCTTCTGCTACTTCCCTCATCATCATATAGCCCCGTGCAAATGGATTTTCAGAACGTATGATTCCCTCTACTAACTCAAATAATGGTACACTAATCCCAACAATTAAAGCATAGTTTCCTCGCTCCGTTACAGCTTCATCTGGGTCGAGAAAATACATTTGTCCATACAGAGGTTTTTCGAAATTACCTTCTGGAGTTTGGGTTGGTTGTGCAGCTGCATTTATTTTATGATAAACCGGACCGTTGGCAATGTAAGTGTATATTCCAAGATTATTTATTGTACGGTTATCATCGCATGAATAAGATGCCATTGCATACGATGAGTTTATACTTTTGATTCTCTGATGAAATTCAGGAGATAAGGGATTCAGGAGATATGCGAAAAAGTCTTGCTAATTCATCTGGAAAATCAGCATGTTGAATATTAATTTTACCCTTCAAACAACAATCCCCGAATGAATTATTATTTCAATTACCTACGCGTTCTTCAGGAAAATGTAACGCTCCACAATGCACGCACGATACATTAAATGCTCCTAAACGGTGACATGAAACATCACTTTGAACAGCTATCTTGTAAGTAGGTTTCAGCGGATTAGCTAAGACGAGCATTCCGACGTCGCTGTTCTTCAAGACGTTGTTCCCTGCGAGCATGAGTTTCAGCTGCTCGAATTTCATTTGCACGCATTTTTGAAATTTCTAATCGCTGACTTCTTTGCTCAGGAGTTTCTTCTTTTCTTTGTTGACTATTTCTCTGACGCATATCATTCAAACGCTTACTTCTTTCTTCTGGAGTTTCATCATTTCTTTGTTGATTAATTCTTTGACGCATATTATCCAATCGTTGATTTCTTTTTTCAGGAGTTTCTTCATTTCTTTGTTGATTAATTCTTTGACGCATATTATCCAATCGTTGATTTCTTTTTTCAGGAGTTTCTTCATTTCTTTGTTGATTATCCCTTTGGCTCATATTGCTCAAACGCTGACTTCTTTGTTCACAAGTTTCTTGAGAGATTCGTTGAGTGACTCTTGAAAGATCATCACTCAAACGTTGTTGACGTTCTTCTGCTGTTTCATTAAAATTTTTGTTACGTTTTCGATGAATTCTTGTTTCTGTTGATTCTTGACTCTGTGAATCATTCAAATCCATCATAACTCCTATCAATCTATCTATGCAAAGAACTTTCGCTTTACGCACTGGTCTAGCAGTAGCAGAACTATCATTACTTTCTTGATTAAAAGTTGTTGTTTGGACGACATTATGGAATGTTACTCCCGAGGTTGATGGCAAATCGTAATTATGAAAGTTGATAGAAGTTTTACAGTTATTTGGAGTATTGATTGTAGAAGTTGTTTTCATAGTATCATTAAGATTTATTTCATCGTTAGAATCAAGATCTGTAATTTCAAATTTAGCTTCATAGCCTGTTTGTTCAGCTAAAAATTCAGTATCTAGGGATTCATTGAAATTCGGCATTGGTGGCTCATTATTGTTAAAATTAAACTTACGTCATTTTGGAGGACGTCCGCGTGGCATCTAAGAAAAAATTAAAATGCATTGTTAAAATCTTCGAAAAACGTAATTTTTTACTTTTTAAAAAACAATAGGGTTATGAGCCATTAAAAAGCGGTAGAAGGGGTAAATGACGTCATCACGTGAAAAACGCTCCTATCTAACTGTATATAACAGTATGATGTCACAAAATTAAATGCATTATTCCTCCGGTTAAATATTGTTTAAATTTAAAATTAAAAAAATATGTATCTAATATTTTAATGTCAGCTACAAAACCAACCAAATAAAATTTCAAAATTTTTTCATGCAACAACGCTAAGGATTGCATAGACATATACTTATTGGTTACAACTGCATTGTTTTGAGTCGTCCATTCTTATTGGGCGGTGAATCCGTTGTCAAGGCAACGAGTTTGTTTTTGAGTGTTGATTTACTTTATAATAGGCCAAATTATATTTTGGTATTTGAACAGAATAATCAGCCAGTGAATTATTTATTCAATAATGATATAATTTTTGATATGATAAAGAGATATTATTAAAAACTTTATCATTTACATAAACACACTACAAATAACTTCTCTGCATCTAAATAATTAGTAAATACAAGTTACATATTAACTTATTTGAGATTATTTAATTCCTGCTGCCAGCTGATTGCAAATACTGTTATCATGAAATGCTATAATACATATATTTTTACTGTGTATTTTTCGAATCGTGAAAACTCATAGAAAATGATTTTTCTCGAAATTTTGACAAAGTTCATTGGATTCCTGATGTTAAAAACCCTTTATATACAAAATATGGAGAAAATCTTTAGAGTCGTTTTTGAGATAAAATGACTGGAAATAGGTACATAGGCTACATACAATTCCTTGCTCGTTTAATAGAATTTTCGAATCGTAAAAACTCATATAAAATGATTTTTCTCGAAATTTTGACCAAGTCCATTGGATTCCTGATGTTGAAAACCCTTTATATACAAAATATGGAGAAAATCGTTAGTCGTTTTTGAGATAAAATGACTGGAAATAGGTACATACATACATACAATTCCTTGCTCGTTTAATAGAATAAGATATTGAGATAATCTTGTTCGTATATCGCACAATAAAAAAATGTAATTACTGAAAAAAATCGCCTATATTTATTAAAAATATTAATTCTTTTAGATATATAACCTTCAAGGGAGACTCAGCATGACTACGTTACAACCACAAAATTAAAAATTTTAAACAAATAATTGTCAACTATTTTCAATCAGTTTTCAACCATTTCCTCTGTTCAACATGGAACAATAAAGTTTAAAAAATGAAAATGATTTGGATGTTTTGTAACCACGTATTTAATGGTTTTTCAAATATATCTTTTCTCTGAACTAAAACTGATAAAATGAGATGAACAAAACATCCAACTATTTTAACATTTGTACATTTAAATAAACTACAACATTTTAAGGAGGCTATTTATATAAACAGTAGGAGTATTACAACCGGTTTTAAACCACTTTACAATTCATTGAAACACTATCATGATAAACCGTATTAATAATCACTCAACTTTTAAATTACTGTACACTCGAACAAAACACATGTCAATAAACATTAGGAATGTACATTTTACTCAATTTTTAAACTACTATTAAAATACTCTCTAAATAAACCGTTAGGATTAAAAAAGGGGTTTGCAGTTATCAAAAATATGCAATGAAACTACTGTAAATATTGAAATGTAATGTTAACTTGAAGTATGAATATATCTACGACTTTATCAAAATGAAAGATAAGCACATAACTAAATTATCTGTCGATTATTTCCGATTAAACTGTATCTTTGAATTTGAAATCTTTTCAGTTCGTTAATCGTGGAAATTAAAAGGAATTTAGATTTATTGGTTTTGAATGTACTGAGTTTATATTTATAACATTAAATAAATTTATTGGGCACCATTCTATGATTTGAAGCAGACACTTAATGAATTTTTTTTTTGGATCATGGTTCCTAGTAAAGTGTAGTTTAGTCACAAACAATTACAGATATTTTTGGAAATACTCAAAATTAATATTCTTTTGAATATTTTTACCTGAAAACTATAATATAGTATGTAAAAGTGAAATGTTTATTTTTACAAATTTTCTCTATATAATAAATATTAATATAGATTCTATATCGATATAAATTATTTTATTATCATTAAAGTTGAATACAATCTTTTAATTAATTATCATAAAAAACTTTGTCTTAAATAACCTCAATTGAAATTATAAATTTTATATTATGAAATCAGTTTGATGGTGTAAGAGTTTATATCTCGAGTAATTATTGCAACACATATATAAATGGAAAACACAAAAACAATTGGAGTCCATATCTCTGGGAATTATTCAGTCAATACAATAGTTTATATATATCTCAGGGTATTATTGTAACACAAATATCAATGAAAAACACAATTAATTATAGTCTATATCTTTGGAATTTTTTTTTACATATAATAGTTTATATCTCTCGGGGCATTAGGTTAGTGCGGCTTTTACGAAGGAAATTAGGTATAATACCATTTAATATAAAAGACAAAAGAAAAAATAAAATGAGATGAGTGAAGTTGTCAATTTATAACTGTTCAAAAATGATTAAGCTATTCAAGTTTATGTAATATTTTTTAATATAGATTTTCATATTCAGTTTATATACTTTTATTCATTCCTAATATTTTCGTAATATTTACGAAAAACCTAACAGGCCACATAGGTTTTATGATTTATACAATTAACAGAATAGAATACAAATGGAAAGATCTCACCAGTTCATAGAATCCGTCTTGTCATCATCTTGATATCAGATCGACTTTAGTAGATTTAACATTTGAAATTATCACTCAATATTATTTCTTCTGTTTTTCTTCTCATTGTTTTTATAACGTATGAAATATATTTTTAAATTATGTAAATTTCTTCAATTAGTAGCATAAACTTGGAATACGTCTTATTTGCTTCAAATTTTCAACTATACTCTCTTTTTACCAAATTCCATTGTTAGACAATGTATATAGAGATTCGAATTTATATTTATATTTCTTTGAATTAATAATGTAATTTGGTACACTAATGATATGAATATATGATCCTACTTTATTAAGTAAGAAGTTGTTAATAACTTCATTTATATTTATTTATTCTAATTTTGTAAATTAAATTGTTAAAATATATTAAGGATCCAAATAACTTCTTTTAAAATAATATGTCGTCTTATAACTAATATACATATTTTGATTTTAATTTAAAATTAATCGAAAATTCCCGCATCTCAATGTTTATTTAAAATCACGTGATATAGTTGTCGGTGGGCGTGTCTTTTAAAATATCTGTCACTTGATTTCTTTTGTCCCCTATCTTGACTATGACTTTAGTTGATTTTATATATATTGTAAATCATTTTTGGATTTATAAATATTCTCAGGTGAACTTTTATATTAAAAGCTATCTGTTTCTTCTATAGGCCATGTTTATTTAGTCGTATTTATTATCGTTTTCTTATAATTATAAAATTTCTGACGTTGTTCAAACACGGTCATTTATGTGCTTGACAGTTCATTTTTGTCCGTATCAATCTCTTTTATTTCTACCATTCTACTGTAGTATTATTATTTTAATAGATAGCTGGGAAATTTAGGCTTCAATTAAATATAGGTTTGACTAATATTAAATTTCGAAATGTTTGGTTATTCATAATATTCGGTTGGGAATATTCCTATTATTTATTTTTTATTGAATAAATTTATTTACGACATCATTTGGAGTTGTTTTAAAACATACATACATATATAGATATAAAAATCAATATTTCCTAATTATGAAAGTACTAAAAACATATAAAATACATATAAAGCATAAATTTCTAAAATAAAATGTTCAAAAGTCTTTTCAAAGTTTACAAATTTAAATAATGGGTCAATAATTTCATGAAATAGTCAATGTTTATTTATCCTAATTCTACACAATCCGCCTGATTGTCCAACTACAGAGAGCACACAAAACTGCCCCATGACATAGATATGATGTTTTCTCAATTTAATGTTGTTTTAAAATGAAATTGAAATATCTATCTAATATTCTTTGAGTTATTATTTTAAAAGTCAATTTTAAAATTTTATGTTTTTAATGTACTATAGGTTATAAAAGTTTTAACATAGGCATCTATATCATGACACAATCACAGATTTTATTTAAATTCAAGTCAAAACTATTTTATTCTGAATAGCTCAACTGTAGCGTTACTCTTGAAGATTAGTATTGTTCTGGTAATAAGAAGTTCTCGTGTTGACTAGAGAGTCAACATGACCACTCTCGCCGAAAGAAGAAGCTAATGAATCTGCGAGAAGTATTCTGTACCAGTCTGACTGCTAAATGCTATGATTGGTGGATAGTTTGGGCCAATTAGGGATAACCTGACGATTATATCGGCGTACTAACACACCGCACTTAATCTAATATTGTTTATTTTTTTAGGGAATTATTGTTTCTTAATTTAACTTAAAAACTGTAAAAGTTTATAATGTTTATTTATTTAATTTCATGGTATTGTATTAGTAATAATATAATATTTAACATTTTCCATTTATACAAATTGTTAACTTGTGATTCTATAACATTAACCAATTTCGGAACACTGTCTGTCTGTCTATACGAGGCTTCGAATATACGATTGCAATACGAGAGATGATGCAAGTTTCCCGACGTCATATCTTGCTTACATCATATATTGAACCAAGTACTAACCCAACTTAGAGACCCAAAAATGTGAAACGTTTCAAGTATTGGTCTTTCCTTAACTTGACCATGACGGTTTGAATATATTGGGGTTCCCCTCCCCAAATTTTGGGAAATAAATTATACAAAATAGTTTATTTGAGGAAATATTTGACAACTTTATACTTTGAGGAAATTAAAAAAATAATATACAATATTTCAGACAGAATATAAATGATAACATTTTTTAATGTAACATGTGTTCATAGCAAGTATATTTATTGTACTATCTAAATTTAAGTTTAAGACTGTGGAATGTTTTAACAACATTAACACTATTGCAAAATTTAGTCACAATTTTATAATTTACAAAATAAGAAACTTCTTAATATAACGGTTGTTGATAGCAAATCTTTCCTAAGCACAAATGTAGGTTACAACAAAATGAACGATTATTTTTCAAATTTTTTATTGGGGGGAGTGCGATCCCAATGATAGCCAATCTAGCACATTTATTGTCTAAAAGTTTTTGTATATGACCCCAATAATAGCCATTCTAGCACATTTACTTCTATAGGTTAACTTATTTACCCATAATTTGGAGGGGGGGAGGATAACACCAATATATTCAAACCGTCGTGGTCAAGTTAAGGAAATACCAACACTCTTCTAGCTCTGTCTTACTTCATAATAACATAAAAAGGATATATAACCATACATAATATATTATTATGACCATATAAATAATGTATATGACCATACATACATTAAGTACAACTATACACAGGCAGAGAGAACTGAGGATGGTGACTTAGTCATTAAAACGTCGTCTTGTATTTTTAATGCATAATTTTTTTTTTTTTCATTTGTTTGGTTATTGTTTGCTATCTATAATGTTTAAAAAATCTCATAAACCAATTTATTTTCTTTATAAAAATTAATGTCACAATTACAGTAACTAAAATGTCCATAATAAATGTAGTTTCCTGATTATTCAAATTGTAAATTTATTATATTAAAAATTTGTAGAAACAAATTTACATACCAATTATATCTTTTTACCCATAACAACTATTCATAAATTGTATATCGGAGGATAAATTGTACTCAGGATTGAAAAAATGGAGTAACGTTCTTTTTTTCTACATACTGATTTAAGGATATGTTGCTTCCCTTTTCCTTAATTTCTAATAATAATTAAATTGAGGATAATGCCATGTTTTGATTCTTAAATAATTAGAATAACGTATCTTATATTCATCAAGTGACCTCTTATCTTCTTTTTTTAAGTGATGCAGTTTGGAACTTCAATCTCATCAAATAAATTTAGCATACCTCATCTGAGGTAGTCAATAACATATATAATTTGTTTTGTTTTTGTTATAACCTCTATATATTTCATGTATTTCATTATACAGTACAACCCCTCAAACTCGACACAATGTGGACTTTAAGGTTGTCGAGTTTTAGGGAACTTTGGTATTTAATGGTTAGGTTTGGAACAAATACTCAAAATTACTTTAAATAACTGTACATTTATTGATTATCAATGATTACACGTTTATTGCAAAAAAGTCCCTGCCTGACAACAACAAAAATAATGTGTTTAATCACACATTAAAATGAAATTTATCGATGGGTCAAATGAGATTTAAAAAGTATTGGCCTTGTACAATATGCTCAGTAAACTAAAAAGACCTATCCTAATATGCTGTAATAAAATTTACGGTAAAGTCTACAGTAAAAAACAGACAGTCCATTAAATATTTTTAAAGATTAAAACAATTTTATATAAAAAAAAAAAAATTAGAGCAAAGTTAGCGTTGTATGAAAAAACTTTTGATTGATCTTTGTTTTTCATTTTCGACTCGACGTCTGGCAGCATCATCTCGAAGTCGCCGAAGAAAAAGAATGTCCATACCAAACACGGTCCAATACAAATGCTATAAATTGAACTGCTGATCGCATATAATTAAGAGTCGAGTCATTTTTCTCACCTGGTTAAGACCTTTATTACAAAACTTGAATCATAGTTCTACGACGCTCCGTTGAATTGTTATGACAAAAGACTTGCCGCTTACTTTAATGGAATCAGTGCTAATGACCAGTAGCATTCGGGTGGTTAGGCACTTGGGTTCACAACAATATGAATGTTTTGACAACACATGATTAGGGCTGTCCCGGTCTACCTGGACCCTTTATCTTTAACTTTGGCCTCTACTATACAGTAGGATTAGAAAGTGGCTAGACAAAGGAGCAACCCTCACAGCTGTATAAACAAAAGTGACAAGCCTCAACCTCCCGGCATCTGGCAGGCGCACATGGGGTAAAAAAATGCAGTGAATGATCTTGGAAATCCCACACTCCTGGTCACTGGCCCTGTCGAGTTTGACGGAATGTCGAGTTTGAGGGGGTCGAGTTTGACGGAATGTCGAGTTGAGGGGGTTGAGTTTGAGGGGTTCTACTGTATATTTTTTTTTTTTTTTTAGGAAATACTACGCTAAGTTCACTAAAAACAAAACAATACGAAATTTCTGCCCTTATTGTGTTAAATTCGTCACAAATTTCAGCAGGTACATTTTAAAATTTCATAAGAATGAGGAAGATGCGAAGATTTACATGTCTCTATTAGATAATGACCTAAAATCAAGAAAGCAAAAGAGATCTCACATTCTGATAAATTGAGAGAAAAAGGCAGTCATGTTTACAATTTAATAATTGTTAACAAATAAGTAGAAGGCGAACATGATGCCCATTCGAAGACCAGCTGAGAACCAATATCAAGTTACTGCTTTGACTCATGTTGCTTGCACTTTCTGTTTTGGACTTTTTAAAAGGAAAATTTATATCTTCAATTTATTTACTACAAAAAATGTAAATCTAATCCTCGAAATACCATTACTTATAATGAAGAAAAAATATACGAGATATCTGGGAAAAAAAATCTGTAACAGAGTGTTAAAATGGGCTGCGCAGATGTTGATTCCAGATACAAAACAAGCTAGCTCCATGCTTGTAAAGAAAATATTCCCTTATATGGTGAAAGACAAAGTCTCGCTGGTAGATCAAAGTGACCCACTATTTGTTACTTTTGATACTAGATGTTATAATCATTACTGAGAGGATTACCAAAAGTCATATATTTCTGCAAAAAATGCAAGATTTGGCAAAAATTTGCATTAGAATGCAAATTAAGAATCCGGACATAAATTATTTTGGAGATTGGCTTCTTCTAAACATGTTGACAATTTAATGTAGGTTGTGCGGGAAATCAGGGGATTCAATATTGAAAGTAAAGAAATTTCAATACCAAGTTTTGCCCCTTGTGTCTGTTTCTCCAAGGATGTACTCAGTGAGGAGCAGCTGCTCCACTCCAGACAAGGATTTTTTCAAGATATTTAAATTAGACAAAGAAATAAAGAACTCCTTTATGGCGGTTTTTAATACATAGTCCTCAAAGTTGACAAAAGTCGTCTCTAACATAGGTTGCCTTTCAATGTCTCAGTCACTCTCACCCATGGTCTCACATAGATGTCTGATAAATCCATGGGAGGGGGTAAGAAATCTTGTCTCACAATTTGAAACCAGAAGTTAGTTGCGCCAATTTCCGTTTGAGAGAGCTACACATTAGAGGAGAGAGACTATGCACAATGTTTTATAATATAGTGTACTGTATACTGCTTACACTAGTACACGAGCTGTGACACCAGGTCTGGTGACATCAGGGACATGTGTTCGAGCAGGTATACAAAGTTTCCTGCTCGATGACAATACACTTGGTGTCTGAAGTCTGTTACTTTCATTGTGGCCTCAGTTAGTGAGACAATCCTCACCACCCATTATAATGAAAACCAAGAGATGAACCGAGAAGAATTCATAGGTTTTGTAGAATTGAATGTCCAAGATCCTCATGCTTTGCTGAAGCAATCGACAGCTTTATTTTCAGCCAAAATCTTCTACCAGAAAATTGTGTAGGATTTGGTATTGATGGCTGTTCTACTATGGTTGCCATAGAAGGTGGAGTGCAGGCAATTCTAAGAAGAAAATATTCTTGATCATTATTTTTCCATTTTTCAAGCCACAAATTAAATCTTTTAGAGAATGATGCCAACAAAATAGCGGAAATTAGAAACACAGTAGCAACTATAAAGGATAATAATTTTAATGTAACAGCAGATATTTCTTGTTGAAACTCCATATTCAAGGATCAATAAAGCTAATGTTTCAAAATTATTTTAATAATATAAATGAGCTACAGTTGTGATGATTACCCGATGATGCCATAGTATAAAGGATACTATAAGTTTCTTCAGAGAATCACCTGGTCACAGGTGCTCTGCACCACACCTAACAATACTTTGAGAGACTACATGGTCTGAAAATATAAAATTATCAGAAAGTTTTCTCAACTTTTTCCAGAAATTGTCAAAGCTATAGAAAATCTATCTGAAGTTGGTAATTACGGTACGAGAAAATCTGTTTATCAATTACACTCGGCTATTTTCCCCCTACCTTTCCCGTTTTCTCTATTGTATTTCAGTTTCCTGTTACTTGTGTATGTTTAAATAGTTGTCTATACCTGTTAATTATCAGTTGCCCGATGATGCCGCAAGGGGAAACAATTGTAGCTCATTTATATTATTAAAACATTTTGAAACTATAAGAGGTTAGGTTTGTTGGCCTACTCATAAAATAGTTTGTTTACATTGGTGTGTTTAGGTTCCTTTATATGCCTTTGAGTTATAGGCTATTTACTTTAATCTCAGATGGGATTTGTACCATTATACGTTTTAGAGCCTGTTGTTAATGATTTACAAGCAAAAATCATGGACCTTATCATGGTGAGAAATCTTATAAACAAAATCTTGACTGTCCTCCAAAAGGACAATAATAAGTTTTATGCATGGGTGTCCACTTTATCAGATATTGAGTTTGATAATGATGAAATAAGTCTGTTAAATAAAGGTCTTAAATACAATATACCAAAATTTTATAAGGATGAAATAGAACATGAAGTTATAAATACCTAATCAGCAATACCTATCAGCAATGTACATTACCTGATACAGAATTGCAAAATGAAAATAGATACCAGATAAATAATAATAAAACTAAAAAAGTGTATCATGATGATATAAATGTTATACAACATATTAGGAACAAATTAGATAATAATAAAGCCATCCTAACAAAAGCGGATATAGGTAACACACTTGTTATCATGAATAATAGACATTATATCGCAAAAACATTTGATTTTATCCAGAATAATAAATTTGAACATATTAAATCTGATCCTACTAAAATATACGTTAAAGAACTGAACATTGCAATTAACAAATGCATCTATTTGTTTAATAATAAAGAACGGCATATTTTAAAGCCTATCAACGCCATTCACCAGGATCTCCAAAAATTGCATAAAACAAGTACCTCTATAAGACCATCAATTAATTTTACAAATGCACCAAGCTACAGAACATCGAAAAAACTATTACAGAACATATACATATATAAAATAATACAAGTTGTAAAAACAGATTAGACTTTATAATTAACCCTTAGCACGCTGAATAACAATTTAGGCTATTTACTCATAACGTGCTATTAGGGGGAAAAAAATTGTAATTGTTTAAAGTTCTATTTGATTTTGGGTTCTAACAGATAAATTTGGTAAAAAATAATGTAGATTGGCTTTAAAAATTTTTTAAATATTTTTTTACAGATTAAAACAAGAAAAAATACTTAATTTCACATTTTTGACCGCCCTATGAAACAGATTATATATATTTTTTATACTTACAAACAAATCATTGATTTTTTTTATATAAAAGTAGGCCTACTATTAATTTCAAAATAATCTGAATCGAGAAATCACGTTATACGCGATGGGGCAGAACACAAAATGGCGCGTGGTTGCTATAACAACCAAATAAAGACCAACGACAGGTGATCGAGAACAAATACTGTAGTGGGAATGTCACGTTATACCAATAGGACATTTCCCTGCACTCTATTGGACTTTAAACGAATTAAAAATAGCTGCAGAAGTCAAATGGTGTTGAATCGAGATATCCCGTCATACGCGTAACCAGTCAAGTTGAGGGTTACGTGAAATCCCGTCATACGCGTGCTAAGGATTAAAATCAAAGAAATAAAAATTACTCATCGTTATAGATTACTATCAATCGATATAATTAATTTATGTACGAATATAGCTATAAATAAAACATTGAAAATCTTATATATTATCCGCGTAGAAAATAATAAAATGAATAAAGAAAAAATAAACAAATTACTGTTATTAATCAAAATAATACTAAAACAAAATTATTTTACTTTTAACAACAATTTCTACGTCCAAAATGGGGGATTCACAATGGGATCACCCTTATCTGGAATTTTGGCAGAACTTTTCTTAAATGATTTTGAAAATAAATTCTTATATTTAAATGATAATTCAAATTAATAGATAAAATGTGTATTATGGCAGATATATAGATTTATCATATTTAATGGTAGGCCTACCATAAGACGAAGAGAATTTTTTAAAAACTATTTGAACAGCTTAAATCAGAAGATACAATATACCATGGGAATTGAAAACGAAAACAAATTAAACTTCCTAGATATAACAATAACAAAAGATCAAAATAAATTTAATTACAAAATTTATAGGAACCCTACTACAACTGACGTTACAATTAATGCACTGTCTCATATCCACATATACAAAAGATGGCAGCCTATAATAGCTTTGTACATCGGCTCTTCACAGTACCACTTAATAAACAGGACTATTTAGTAGAAATAAATACAATTAAACATATTGCTCAAACAAATGGTTATAATACTTTAATGACCGACAAATTCATAAAAATATACAAATATCACATGTCAAAAAAATAAAGAAAAGCTATATTAATGTGGAATACACCACAATCATGCCAACAATTTTTTAAAAAAATGGTTTGGCTAAGCATAATATAGTAATTACACATTGTAATCTAAAAACCTAAAATCCCAAATGAATTACAAACTGGAGTTTATAAATTGAGTTGTAATGATTGTGTTAACTTCTACAAAGGACAAACAGGTAGAGCATTTAAGGAAAGGTTTAAAGAACATCTACCAATGCATAAAAATATTAATATAAAATCTAAGTACGCAGAACATTAAATTTATTTTAAGCACTCATATACGAATATTAATAACAATTTGACATACATATATGTAAAAAATGACGTATTATGAGTGCATTAGAAGGATATGAAATTTATAAACCATTTAAACCGACACCAGAAGAAATAATTAATTCTTTCCACTCAAATTCCCTTTACGACACATCCATCAAAAATATTATTGTAATGACAAAGATTGAAGTTCATGTGATAATAGAAATAGGATCAGATAATTTTCAGTGCATCGTGATTTCCTTAACCGTGTACATGTATTTTAAAGACTATCATATAAATTTTACTTTATGTTATATTTATTCATCTTTTGTGTGTTTTTTGTATGAATTGTGTTTTTGGTTTTATTATTACAATATGACGAATTCTGTGAATATTACTGATAATGGGATCACGATCCCGAAACGCGTCTACGGAAGACGAAGAAATAAGTATCTGACATAAAACACACTTATTTATGTCAGATAACATTAAAACTAGTGCTTATTATATGCACTAGTTATATATTGATAACTAGTGCATATTATATTTTTTCAATTTGGGTTTAGACAAAAGTTAAGTACAAATTCAGCATTATTAAATTTCATGGGGGAAGTGTATACAGGGATTAATGAGGGTAAGAAGTGCGCTGGTATTTTTGTAGATGTGATGAAGGCTTTTGACACTGTAGACCACACTATCTTATTAAATAGACTCCAAGAGGCTGGAGTTAGGGGAGTTCCGCTTTTGTGGTTCTCTTCTTTTCTGAGCGGCAGGATCCAACGTACTAGAGTGGACAGAGTGACAAGCGATCAAGGGTCAATAGAATATGGAATCCCTCAGGGTTCAGTTCTCTCTGGCCCACTATTTTTAATATATGTAAATACTTTAAGTAATGGACGTTTTCGAGGGAAATTAGTTTCCTTTGCCGATGACATGGCATTGTATTATAAAGCTGATACACTTAATGATTTACAGTTGAATATGCAGTCTGACATTAGGGCTCTACGATGGTGGTTTACTAACAATTTCATGATAATGAGCCCTAAAACCAAATATATTTTATTTAATTTGACTAGGCCAGTCGCATTTAATAGTCCATTAAAATACCATGAAATAAGTTGTTCTAATTCAACATGCAGTTGCTCAGAAATTGAACAGGTTAAGGAAATTGAGTATTTGGGACTATATGTTGATGCAAAAATTAATTGGAAAAGTCAAATTAATTACTAGAAAAATAAATTAATTAAGCGCATTAGAGTTGTTTATATGTTATCCTTTGTATGTAATAAACAACTTCTCAGAACAGTATATTATGCAATAGTAAACTCAAATATAGAATATGGGTTAATAGTATGGGGAGGGGCGTACACTACGAATTTAAGGCCATTAATAACTATTCAAAAAGGTTTTATAAGATTAATTATGCACAAGAAAAGAATAGAACATACAGCACCTCTTTTTAAATGTTTAAAAATTCTACCTCTCAGGAGTTTATATGTGTTTAAGGTTTTGAGTATGATTTTTGATAGAAGTGGAAATGGTAATACAGGCAGGAAAAATAGAATAGTCGCAATAAGAAACAGATTTCGCAGAACTATCCCCATGCCTAACTTGTCACATTTTAAAAAGTTTTATATATTTCTGGCACCAAAATTTTTTAACTGTCTGCCTTTAAACATAAAATCTTCTTGTAATAGAGTTCAATTTGCGAAGAGTTTGTGGGAGTATTTACTCGAGATAGAAAATGTTGATTATTTTTTCAATACTATTAATTAGAAATGTTAGTATTATGTTGTATAGTAAGTAAAGTGAATGAAGTGTAATTCAGAAGAGTTAATCATCTTTTTTAGTGCTTTGTTATTTTGTTTTGTGTGTTTATTATATTATTATTTGGCTGGTTCGCTGCCTTCCAATACTCATTGAAACTATAGTGATCCTTAAGAATATTAAATCCACCTTCACAGGTAAATAACCTAGGTGGTTATTATTTCTATCTATGCATAATATGTAAAATGTAGTATTGTATTTTATAATGGAAGAAATAATAAAGATTTTTCATTTTCATATATATAAAAACAGGTAATATAATTATATTACTATTTAATATTTTATAAATTGATTTGGGTACCTTTAAAATGAATTTAATATTTGACATTTAGCAAGTACAAATCAACTCTCGTCTTCAAGTTATAAACTTAGAGCATAAAAGTGGAAAACACCAACATAGCTTAGGGTCATGTTGAAAACCAAAACTAAATATATAACTTAAGAGAAGAACCTCAATCTATAGCTATGTATGAGCAGTCAAAGCTAAAACTAAATAGAAACGTAATAAGAAAATATTCTATAATTTTTAGAATATTCTCAAGACATTTTAAAATGCATAATTTGTTGTACAACCATAGGAAAGAGTATATTTGTTGTACAGCAAGTGGCTGTCTTAATGTGGTGAGGATTAAGTATTACAAAAAATAATTTAATTAAACTGTATTTAAAACTGAATACGCAAATGTTTTACAATAAGAATTTATTGCACCTAAACGGCTGGCCTTACGATAAGCGATAAGTTTGTTTAAGACAAAAACACAGTTGACCAAAATAACATACGAAACACATTTTTTGGCCTGGGGGAGCAATTTTATTTTTTGTATTGGTTCTAAGGAACATTTTAAGTTGCACAAAAATTGTCTCTTATAGAGGTAAAAATAATTTTGCTTTAGAAATTTAAATTCCAAAACGATACCTTCATCAGTTAAACTATATCCCGTTTTTATAGTTTTTAAAGTAGTTATGAACAGTAAATATAATATTACTAAAGTACAGTTAAACAAGTTGATAGAGTCATAATGGTACTTACCGAGCCTCATCATACAATAATATAATACAAGGAGATCCTCAAAATATAATGTAATACTTGGTTTCAAAGACCTTGTAGGAAATGTTAAATTGATAAGTAGATAAATGGGTGTTACTTTGTAGGGTAATTTTCTTTAAAACACTCAGTTGTTATACAGGTTTTCTGAACCTCATAATTGTGAATATCACTACTTTCTTGACTTCTGCTATGAACTAAGAAATTTCATTGATAAGTATTTTTTGTTAAAAAGTCGCTTGTGTCGGTGTCATAGCCTTGGCAGAACTTGAAGCTGTACATATGTGAAGGAGTCTGTATTCGCTTGGCTCGGCTCATTTTCTCTATGAATATCACATTTTCTTTGGAAATTAATACATTTAATTCGCTATTATTTATCATAGAGACGTGAGGTTGGCATGCATAATTGAAATTTACAAATTTTAATGTAGTTTCGTATGTTCAAATTTAGTTTAACAATGGACGAGATATGAACAATACTGTTTAAAATGGACGCTATTTTGAAATGTTTAATTCTATTTTAAAAAAGTCTAGAGTTTATATGAGTAAACTATATTCCTCCATATTTCATGTTCCTATCTTAATATTTGTTGCCAGTATAGTGGCTATAAAGAGACAGCAACAACAGTGACATTTCGGAAGGATGGAATGACAAAAATCACTTTTCTATTTCGTGAGGCCATTAAACCTGAATATTTTTAAAACAAATAGAGGTTAAAATTGTTTACTCCTAATTTTCTTTGTATATTGGGTATGTAATAGCTTAAAATTTTTATAAATGTAATTAGAGTGCCAAAAGAAGCTGCGAAGCTGTTTGAAAATACCTTCTTTTTATAAAATTGATGAAAAAGAAGTACAAAATCTAAACATAAGGAATTTTGGAGAAAACTTTTTTTTCAGTAAAATCCATACTTTAGGAGATAACCTCAAACATTCTTTTTTTCAGCCCTTTTACCTCCTCACCTTAAAACCTGAATCAACTTATAACTCGGAACTCATCGAATTCTAAAAAAGAAATTATTTTAAAGCAAATACATGATTGTGATTATTGCATAACATAACACACAGATTTAAGCATTTGTTTTGAAATATAAGAGCTAATTTGTAAAGTTTATCCATTAAAAAAATAATTAATTTAACATCCAAAAAGGGTACAATGACAATTTTAGGAAGGAGAATATTTATAACTATTTCAGAAATGACTGGTCATAATTCTATTGTTGTTTTTACTAGAGTAAAAAACTTCTAAAATTAACTTTATTTTTTTTTTAATTTTAACATCCTGAAAGAATATAAGCAACAAAATTGTCAATGAAAATCGCAATGTAGAGGGGTCAAAATTCCATGTACAGTACAACCTCGTTAAGTCGGACCAGCCGGGACCGCGGCCGATCAAATATACATACTGTACTTACAATAAATTTCTTCATTGCGGAGAAAAACACTTTAAAAATATTTACTCATCACAATAAAACAACAAACACATGATGATTATTGTTTATATTTCAAAAATTCTTAAATTTTTACATAGAATATTGCTCATTTATACAGTAGAAGGTTCAAAATTACTTCATGAATGTATGAGTGGATTCCAATAATATTAAGTGTAGACTTTAACACGACTTTTGCAAATGAATCAAGCCATTTATTGAGTTTTAAACGATAAGTTAAACTTAACAATGTTTAATGATACTAAAATAAGTACAACAATATATGGAACTAAAATAGACGTTGATTTACAAGATATTTAGATTGATTTCATTCAAAAATTATTTTTCCTATTTTAGTTATCACAAACCTATCATTTAATTTTTAGAATATAATGATAATACAAGTAATGTAATTATTTCCGAAATACAAGATAGAGATACTAATATAAGGTCACTGAAAGTAGTTAGCTAGTTTGTCTGCTTTCTCATTACCCTAAACTCCTTTATGCCCCGGCATCTCTAGTACAAAGTTGCCCAGTTTTCCTGGGATAAAGCATTGAGGTTCTCTCATCATTTCCATACCATTAAAGAACAATAGTGTCTACATACTGAAATTCAGAAAAATTGTAATTGAAATTGTAAATGTCAAAATGGAGGCCATATAATTTTTTTTGTTATACCTCGTGTGTTATTAAATTTATAACACACTAAATTTGATAAAATTTTACAGATTTCAGTTCTGCATGTAATGAAACCAATATCAACTCTCTACGATGACAAATTAGCATTTAAATCATATACCACTTTTGTCACTGAACATTGTTAGAAAATATGTAACAATGTATTGCGAAAATCTTAATTTCTTAATTTTCAGCAATAAAAATAGTTATAGCTCGGAAACTACTGCACCAATTTCAAAAAAAGAATTCAATTCTAAGTCGTATTCAATTCATATACCATATTTGCTACTGAAAAAATTATATTTTGTCACTGAAAATTTTAAGAAAATCCATATCTCAAAAAATTCTTGTTTTCATATTACTTTTACAGGCAAATATTGTTATACTGTATAACTTGGGAACTACTGAACCAATTTTAATCAAACCGACTGAAACCTAACCAGTTAACTTTGCAACCTAGGAAAGAAAAACGCTTGAAAATCAGAACAATAGGTCTTGAGCTATAAACTTTTAAACAGACAGATAGACAGAGAGACGTTACGTATTATATATGATTGTATGTTTGTGAATCGTATTTTAATCTCATGAGATTAGCTAACAATGAAATATGAATTCAATGACAACATATAATTAATATGGTATATTCAGACATTTGCCATCATTTCTGTAAATAAAAATTTATTTACAACATTCGAGAGTAAAAATCAACTCTCATTATCAAATGGTAAACCTAGAGGATAAAAGAGAAAAACCTAACAACATTACAAAATTTAATTTACTTTTGCTATTAAAAAAAAATATTGTCAACAACATTCTGATAAATTAATAAAAGTTAAGATATAATTTCAATGTTTCCAAAAATGAAAATGTAAATTAGGATTATTAGAATTTTAGTGTTTTCAATATTATACTTACATTGAATGTGTTTTTAGGAAAACGGTGAAGAACAGTTGAATAAATGGGGCTTAGTTCGAGTGAGTGAAGAATTCAGAGTTATAGCTTTAGGACTTCCAGTACCTAATTACCATGGCAATCCTTTAGATCCACCATTGCGGTCAAGGTTTCAGGCTAGGAATGTGTCTATGCCAACATATCAGGTAGGTTAGGTTAAACTAAAGCATAATAATTAGTATTTAATAATATATAGCACTTGTTAAATAAGTCCTAGGATGGCTTAATATTTAACTTTCAAAAATAAATAAAACTTATGGTGAAAATATTGATATTAAGATTTTCATAAGTATTTGGCCCCCTCTGGTAAAAAAAAAAGCGATTTTTAGATACAGTTGAACCAATTGATTTGTTAATTAATTTTAATCCCTAAACGGTCATTCGACAAAGAAATGTAGAAGAAACATTTCTTTGTTAATGAATAGCGTAGTACTGCTGTATTAGATTTTTTTATAAGGCAACAAAACATCTCAATGATCACTACCTTATAAAAAAAAGAAAGAAAAGAGAATAAAATAAAGACTTTTAGCTATCGATTACTTGGCAAACTCGGAAAAAAAACAACAAAATTTGGTCAAGAGAGTTGATAAAAAAAGAGCGATCTAACCTACGATTACATGAAAAAGGTGTAGAACCAGCTAGGTACCTCGGAAGTACCAAGCCCGTACTCACTATAATCAGCCCCTAAGCGCAATACTATAAGAATCGCAATGATTCAATGATTTTTTGCTTACCCTCTGTTGCATACATTAAAAAAAATTTATAACAGTACTTGATTTTAAAGATCTAATTTAACCTAAACCCATACCTTAGTGCGGTATCCTATAATCTGCCAACAATAACCATTGACAGTAGTTTGTTCAACTATAATCTCTCCAAACATTTTTGGCTGCCATTTGTTATAGTCATCGAAAAAAATTGTTAACCACACCATTGGTGGTGTCTTTTAAAGACCTTTAATATCAGGGGTAACAAGATGGGGGTTATTATTGAAAGTTTTAAAGTTACCCCTTGCAACCCCTACTTTGAGGCGGGGGATGAAACTCTAAACTATGTAAAAATTACCATGGCAATCCTTTAGATCCACCATTGCGGTCAAGGTTTCAGGCTAGGAATGTGTCTATGCCAACATATCAGGTAGGTTAGGTTAAACTAAAGCATAATAATTAGTGTTTAATAATATATAGCACGTGTTAAATAAGTCCTAGGATGGCTTAATATTTAATAAAATAGCATGCGTTTAAAGTTCATATTAAGCCAAAGAAGGATAATGGATTAACCATGATAGGGCTAAAAGAGAAAGTTGTTTGTTACAGATAGTGGGTATTCCTGCAAACAGAAAACATACTTGCTTTAGATGCAACAATCATCAATTGCTCTAGTTTTGCCTGTGAATGAATAATCAAACTGCCATGGACTTCATAACATTTACCAAATATATGCAAATTTAAACAATCTTTGAATAGCTGCCATTTCCGGCTCGGTTGTCTGTTTCATTTCGGATTTCCGCCATTGTACTCCACTAATAAAGACCTTTAATTTGATGTACATATCAACCTATGCTTACATTTAAGATTTATTTTTACTCCTTGAGAGCCATCTCCCATTGGAGGTAAAGAGCCAGTGAGCAGTCTAAAAAGTAGTTTTTTTTTAAAGCCAGATATTGATTTGCAAAGTTTTCATTTCATAACCTCTACCTAGTAAACCTGACGTTTTAGCTTATATGAACTTTAAACCCACGCTATTTTAGCTAGGGTGAACCTCTTGAGGTCAGGTTTGCGACATTATGTTCTACTCATAAAGGCCTTTAATTCGATGTACTACTTGACCTATGCTCTCATTTAAGTTTCCTACTTACTCCTTGTGGGCTATCCCCCTGGAAAGGTAGCGGTCTACTGAATATGTATTAAAATAGGTTTTGGTTTCCATTAACAATGTGAAAAAGAGAGATAAAAGAGAAAAACACCAACATAGTCTAGTACCCTAGGACCATGTTAGAAACTAAAACTAAATCTGTAATCTAAGAAAATACTCAAGCCTAAAACTAGGCCTGAACAGTCAAAACTAAGACTAAATACAAACATGATTAGATAAAACAAACACACACAGGCCTACACTAAGGTGTGAATCCAAGAGAAAATTGTCCCAACTTTTTACCTGGGTAAAGAGGGTGGAAAGGTTCTTTACCCTGATAAACAGGTTGAAATGAACTAAACTGTACAGGAAAAACATTTATGTTTTAGATGGGATTCGAGGCCACAACCTTTGGTGCCAATCCTTAATCAAGGGATTGTCCCCTTAACCCTCAATCACTAAGACATTTAGGTATAATTAGTCATTTTGCATCTCTTTAGTGATGTAATCAGATTGCCTATTCTACATAATAGTTTCACTAACAAGCCCTAACATTCAACGGTTCTCCACTTGTAAGCATGGGACATTCCCCAACCAAAAAATAAAGAAAAAATAATAAATAAAGGTATTAATGATAATTAGTCACATTAATAAATAATTTAAAAAATATTAAATAAGTATCATTCGAAATTACAAAATGTAAACACTTTGGACAAAACAAATTTGAAAAGAAAAAATAACGAAATTAAAATTGAACAATTCAAAAAGAGCGTGGGTTGTGCTTACAAGAAATGCACGATTCCATTGAAAATGGAATTTACAGACCTAGTGACATCATAAATGAAAAAGGCCGACTTTCATTGGTCTATATGATGAAACTGGTGAGAGTCGAGGTAAAGGTTTCGTTTTATTGGATTCGTTGCAGAGAGTAGTCGAAAGTACGCCAGCAGCACGAGATGTGGCGTGGGTAGAACAGTGAGAAGTTTTTCATAAAAATGTGTTAGAAAGAAGAAGATTGAATATGTTGGAGTGAGTGTAGTATATTGAACATCATGTAAAGGCAAATAGTTATTTAAAAAAAAAAAAAAATTGACAGGGAGGAGAAATTTGGTCATGAACGTTTTTTAAATCAATTTCAATAAAAGAGCAAAATTGTTGTACAGAAACTTTTTTAAATTTAGTATAAGTTTATATCATTGTTTAGATTAAGAGAAAACTCTCGAAAGTATAACTGTATGAAATTTTTAACAAGTTTGATTATAATTATTAAAAAGATTTTCAAATCCTAGAATGTGTGACTAAACTTTAATTAGAGTGCATCCTTATATTCACGTTGCATGAATCGCCGGCTTGTGAAGTACAGAAGTGGGTCAGAACCTTGTTAAGAAACAATAAATATCATTTAAATAATTAATAAACAATTAGAATTAAAGATATTGCCTAAAACAAAGTAAAGCAAGTTACACACTAGGTACAACTATGCATTGTATTAATTATTATTTTTGAGTTTTTGCTATAATTAATGATAGAATAACTATTTTTATACTCTAAACTAATTTATACTTTTAAAAACATTGAATTCACTGTCTGGTATATAGCCGGTTGTTTCGTTTTGTTTATCTTATATAATTCGTCTGTTTGGCATATTTTAAAACCGTCGAATTATCGCATGGCTGGGTTGGTCCGTAAAGGGTAATTATGTTATCAACTTTCATATACAGTATTGTTAAAGTTATGTTGTTGCTGAATTATGAAAAATATACAGAAGAAATGGATTTCCACCTAATCGTTAGCAAACAAAATTAAACTTGGTACCTAACTACAAACTACATCAATTTAAAAAAAAAAATCAGTCCCAATTACCATTTAAATCATATACCAACTTGATTATTGACAAAACATTTTGAACAAAAAGAAAATTGTATAAAATATATTTTAAAATCTATGTCCTATTTTTAGTAGTAAAAAAAATTTGACAAAGTTATTTTGAATTATAACTTAGGCACTACTACACCAAAATCATAAAGGTTTTCAATTCCAATTAATGTTCAAATCATACATCGACTTTGTCACTAAAGAAAATTTATGTCGTAGCTAAGCATTTAAAGAAATAAATAAGAAATTTTTTAATTTTAGTTTTCATATTTCCCACGCAGACAAATATAATTGTTGTAACATGGAAACTACAGAACTAATTTTAAACAGATATATACTAAAATTTGACTATGTAATGTACCAAACTAAAATACGTTGAAGGGGCCATCATGTTTTATTTACCCAGCAACATCTTACATTGTAGTATGGGCTGATCCTCTAAATTTAATACCCAAAAGTTGGTTTCTTGGACTTTGTGAGAAATGTTAAATTGTATTGGTAGTTCGAGAAGTCTTTACAATGGGGTAATTTTGTTTAAAACCGTTGCTACACAGATTTTCTAAACCTAATAATTGTATATATCACTACTTCCTTGATATTGACGAGGCCCTAACAGACCTCATAGATGCATATATATATATATATATTAAACAGACCCATTCTCTTCATTCATGTCAGTGTCTTGTAGCTGTATGTGAAAGAGACTACACTTGTGTCAGTGACTCGATCTTACCAGATCTCAAATCAATACGAATATCACATTTTCTTGGGAGATCAGAGTTCGAAATTACATTTTTGACTATAACTTCTCTTTTTATCACCGTAAAGAGATGGTGTTGGTACTATTAGATAAAAAATTTAATTCTGCAATTTTTTATCTAATTTAGTATATTATATGTTAATAAGTCATGAGATATGAACTAAAACTGTTTAAAATGGCCACCATTTTGACATTTTCCATTGGAATTTTCTGAATTTCTAAGGGTCTTATATAAGTACAATATAGTCCCCTATACCAAATTTAAGGTCTAACCTTAATTTTGTAATTGCTTTCGTGCTTATGTACAGATGACAGATACAATAATAAAACACAGACAGCATGTTAAAAATCACTTCTTCGTTTTCCTCAGTTCATAAAACCTGAAGATCAGTAAAAAAATGGAGGTTGAAATTTATTACCATTACCAAACTTACCCTGTACTTTATACACTGTGTAAGTAAAAGAAAACTGCATGGAAATTGGATGAGCAGCTCTTGAGTTATAATTTGACAACAGAGAAACGTTTCATTTGATAAGTGTAGAGAGACATGAAACATCGTCTAGAATACAGTTTCACCCTCCCTCTTAAAAAATTGTTAATACTTTAAAGAGGCAATATATTTTGTATTACATTTATAACTGTTATAACATTTCAATAACAAACAATATTTTGATAATTTTTTTAATAATATTTTCCGAATCGCATTTTTAAAATATTTTAAATTTTTATTAAGAAAATCTACTTGAACAAGTTGCAACAAATATAGAAAAATAGTGAACATGCCTATTATATATATATATATATATATATATATATATATATATATATATATATATATATATATATTAAGAAGGCAGCAAATTGTGGTTCCGATTGACTGCAAACTGCAAAATTTAATAGCTATTAGTAGACTAGGGGGAGAGTCCATTAATTCCTTCCTCACTACGTTTTTAATAATTTCTTATACCTATAGATTTGTATGTCTAATCAAATAAATTGAATGTAGTTAAACTTTTCAATATTATTCAAAATGGTCGTGGGGGTCTTAAAATAGTTCTGCTTTTTGAATGTAGTGGCTGGTCCAATAAAAGCTGACAGTTTTTAATATAAAATAACTATAGGAAATAACAGTAACAATTTATTACAAAAGCCAAAATATGTACATAATTTTTCACATAGGTATTTAACACTAATCTCCACACATTTTTCTAATATTTTCTGAAAATTTGCTATTTATAATGGATTATGGACATTGGTGTTGCAGCAACTTCATTCTTTATGCAGATCTTTAAATCGTTAATAGTGTGAGGTTTGGTAACAAAAACTTTGCTCTTGTGGTAGCCCACAACCAAAATTCACATGCAGTTAGATCTAGAGACTGGGCAGGCCATGCGACATTATCAAAACGTGAAATGAGATGCCTACTGTAGGTCGCCGTGCCGGTTGCAGGGTTAAAGAGTCCATTTCTATTCCAAACTGTTGCAATCGTGGAACTAAAAAGTTCTGAAACATTTCCACGTATCATTCTTTATTCACAGTAACTGTTGCATCATTTTTATTTTTTTTAAAATAAGGTCCAATAACTTGAAAATGTGCAACATCACACCATACAGTTATTTTCTTACTATTCAAATGTCGTTAATCGATTTCCCTGGGATTCTCTCTAGACCAGTAATGATAATTTTGAGTGTTTACATTGCCAGATAGGTCGAAATTAGCTTCATCAGACATTATTAAACATTGCAAAATGTAATCCAAGATCTGCAGTATTGAGTTTTTGTGCAGCTACTGTACTAACTTATAGGGATGATGTAAACTTTGAAACTCCAAATATAGCAGATTGTTTCCTGGTTGGTCGGTTTGGGTTTGGCAGTACAGATACACACACACGTTTTTGACATTGTGTGGAAAACGTACAGATCTGGTTTCACCATATCTTCTCAATACGTCCATGGAAAGAGATTACAAGCTAAGTACATGGTAAACCATTCCTGAATCCTTGTCCTACGCGATAGGGGTACTAACAGGAAGGAAGGGGGTTTTTAGTAAGTAAGAATCTCATACTATTGGGAAGATCGGATGTCTCCCTTTGTCTTATGAAGATTTTCCACTCTCCTGCGAAAAAATTTTTAAAAAATCAACGGTATTTTTAAAATAAATATAGCAAGAGTATCACTACAAAGTTTATAGTTATAGTCTAAAAGTTAAATTGAACAAAAAGTGATATTTTAGAAGAATAAAGCGTACAAAATTCTTGGTTTGGTTTTTATTTTATAGATTGTTATGAATATAGGTTTTCTCCTATATTCATATTCTACGGGTTCAAATCAAATAACATATTTGGTGGCTCAGATTGTTAATATTAATTTATTCCTTGTTACCTTATAGTTGTTACAATTTATCAGGAATATTCTTATTCCTATCTGATATTTAATCCTATAAAATATAATTTTAAACCTAATCTGTCTTAATCAGACCTTTAAACCTTCAATCAAGACCAGTGGCAAATTATTGAATTTAACAACTCTTATTTTTTCTAAACACATGAATCTGCTCACCTTTTCACATAGACTGTGAATCTCTATAAACTGCCAGTGAGCTTCTTTTGTAAGTACGTTTCTGGGCCACGTCTCTCTGGTGACCAGCAGCGTCTCCCCATCCCCGCTGACGTCTTAGATGCCACTTCTCCCCGCTCTAGCTCACTAGCAGTTTATATAGAGCTTCACTATCCATGTCATGCTAATGACCTGCAAGCTAAGCAGTTGTGACACTTTTTCAATTATTTCCCAATAACTACCACACGTCTGATATTGAAGATTTAACTGGTGCTAACATTTGACTATTACTTGTTAATAAAATATTTCCTAAACTTATAATAAATATTTTCTCATCCTAAATCCTAACAAAACCAACGCCTTTGAAAACGTCGTCCTGACGTCTAATGTTTGGCCTAATCTTATAACTGAGGTTAATCCCTTTCAGGTGCCTTAATGTATATAGTTTTTCTTATAATGTATATTTTTAATCAATTTGTATTTGGTGTGGCTTTGTATAGGATGAATGGGTAGGATTTGTAATGGTGAATTTGTAACCCATGATCTCTGTTATTAAAAATTCCTGTTTGTCTGGAACATAGTGAAATGTGTACTGCTGTGCCATGTCCTGTAGGTTCCCTCCGGTTACCAGGTGTGTCGCACAGCCCTCAAATATTGTCCTTGATATAATTAAATGTGGGATGAAACACATGCCTGTTTTCTTCAGCTGGCAGTCGTTAAGCTGTTTGTCAGACATTGTACTTACTGACTGTCCATCTGTGGCCACTATGGTGTAGTCTTGTAAAAATGTACACTACACATGTGGTTGTCCCATCTCTGAGGAATTGGTACATACGCATAAATGTTCTAGGAAGCTGTCTTGCAATGTAAGGGAACCTTAATTGTGGAGATCACGGATTGGGGATTGATTAAGCATTGTGTGATAGGGAGTCCTCTTGGGGATTGGGTAGGACCATGTTTCTCTGAGATAATTTGGTTTCTAGGATTTGAGTGAATAGGGCTTAAAACTAACATCAATGAATTATAATACAAAAGTCTTTTTTGCTGTAGTGTCTTATAAACATTTGCGATATCTTGACTTCCAGTGTCTCATGCACTTTGTAGAGGTGGCCTTTTGAAACTCGGCTCCTGTAGTTGTTGCTCAATCGTGTCTAGAAACCACCTTGTACTGTATATTCTCAATACTGTAGTATAACTGTATTGTTTTCTCTGCTTGACAACTCGTTATTCTGGAAAACCTGTACAAAGATTAATTTTTGTTCAAAAATATCTGTTGCTGATCCATATTGTTGCTCAAACTGAGTAGACATCATGTGTGAGTGTGTGTTTTAATAACAAAATTTTACAAAATATGTATTTAGGTTATATTGTCATGGTTCTGGATTGAAGTTACATTTCTATAGATTCTTATGATTTAACCAAAGTTATGTATGCGCATATGTTTATTGCGTATTATTGTTTATTTTATAACTTTTATTTAGGGAACTTATCAATAATTATTACTTCAAAATGACTTTCTCTTAATAAAAAACAAATTTAAATCTTATTTCACTTTTAATTATTATTTGTTCATTGCTAGGTCACGAAATTAATTTATTACTTCCATCAAAACTTTAACAATTTATAAATCTTTCAACATACAATGTAAGCAAAATCTTTTTGAGAAAAATGAATTGTGGTCTAAACTAACTTATATTCAAATTATAAAACTTTAGCATCTTTATCTTAGAATGTTTTTTTTTTGTTCTTTTATGGAAATCATCAAGTCATCGTATTATTTTGAAACCCTTCAGTTCAACTCGTCGTAAAACCATTATTCGCAGAACATTATTTGTTTTTTTTCCGTAGCATCGTCGTAAATAATTATTCGCCGTAGAAATCTCGAACAAAATCCAAAACTATAACAGCTAGAATAATTTAAAAAATACAATTAGAAAGAAGAAGAAGAAAAGTACTAAAAAATAGTATTTTTCTAAAGTTGTTAGACAGTTATGGCCCTATATCGGCTTGTAAAAATTAGACGATTGGATGAAATAATTTGAATTTCAGTTCGCCGTGAAACTTGATCGCTCGTAATACACAAATGTTACCAATTTATTAAATATAACTGTTAACTTTATGAACTTTTTGTTACAAGTACATGAATGTATGGAACATTAGCTTTAAAACGGTATAAAAATTATTGAGATACGATAATTTTTAATAGGGTAAATGTTGAATTGATAACTGAATGGGGTAAACTAGATACAGGGTTAACACATTTCTGGGCAGTATTAAAATGTCTTCCCAATATATCAGTTCAGAAAATGGGACATTTTAACTCGTATGTAAACAGTACAAAACTAATCTTAAGGATTATGTTCTAGAGTAACTAAAATAATATTTTTGTTTAAGATAAAAAATTAATAAATATCAATTTTAATTAATATTTCAGAATGCATGTACTATTTTGGTTGTTATAAAACAACTGTGTTGATAAAACGCATAGTTACTTCATAGTTCATTCTTACAACATTCCAACATTCGTCAACATTCCAATTGATGTATCTACAATGTAAATAATCTCAATTTTGATTTTATTTATATTTTTTATGTATTTCTACAATAACTATTGAGGTGTTTGAATACGCTTGAAACAGAAAAATTAATCAACAAAATAAAGTACACGTTATTAAAATCTCTACATGTTAGAATTGAACCTAAACTATGGGAATATGTAAGATAAAACGTTAAGAAAATAGTTAGAAACTTTATACAGGCTAAAATTAATAACTTATTTATAAATGTATTTCTACTATTGGTCTTGTATATAAACGTTAAAAAAAAAGGTTGTAATATCTCAATGGAAACGATAAATAAACGTAAATTACTTAAATTTATACGTTTTTAGTAATGTACTTTAACTGTGTGTACGTACAAGTTTCAACAAAAAAAAGTTTGTAGTATGCTAATGTAAAGCTCTGTTAGGCGTGTATATAGATGACATTTCTGTTGTAAACTTGAACAATTTTATATATTTTGATAATACAAAACTCTTTTAGGCATCATTGGGAACCAAAAAAGTGTTTATATTGGATATATCTACTGTAGGCTATAAAATGTTTACATATTTAGAACAATATAAAGCTGAATAAGTTTTCAAATAGACTGAAATTTGTACCCTTTTAGAAATGTACTTCTACTTTGTTTTATGTAAAAATTATAAACGAAAATAGTATGCTATGTCAATGGAAAGCTCCAAAGCAACTACACAACCTTTTGGGCTTTTGGTACAATAAAACGCCCTTTTAACCGAACTTTTTAGTACAAAAAAATAACTTATTTGTGCTTAAAAGACAAAAAAATTCGGGAGCACCAAGAACAGGCATAAATTTTGGATTGAAGAGGCTCATGGGGGAAAACCAATAATTATAACGTATATAACACTCAAAATTTAATTTTCAAGGGCCTAAAAGGACCTTCATTTTGATCTTAGGGGTCAAAAGTATCTAATATGACCCAAATTTTGATTTTAAAGGCCAAAAATGATCCAAGGGGACCCACATTTTAGTTTACAAGCATGTAATTTGGCCGGGAAATGAAATTAGAAACAGAAAAATCACACTCAAATTCTGTTTGTCTGTATATGTTTGAAATTCTATAATTTATTTATTTTAATGGCAATATATACTTATCAAAAATTGAATATACAGATAGGCAGAACTTTAAATGTTACAGATGGACGGACATACCAGTTTTCCCCTTATGTGTGAGCCTCTTAATTGTTTTTTAACAGTAATCACTTAATAATTCTTATAAATATATTTCTCACAATATAAAACTAACAATATAGGACTAAAATCAGCAGAACAACAAACGGAATCCAAGTAAAGTACTTTGTGATGTTATCGCTGTTTGTCTTGTATTCTCTTTTTTTTAAAATTTCCCTTGTTTAACTTCAATTCTCAGCTAGGCTTACCGTTTACTTTGTTTTCTTTGAGAAATATATATATATATAATTGATTAATAATCTTTAAATATCTTTAAAGTTGTACAACAGATTTTATACAACTTAAATGATTTATACAGTTCAATTTTATATTTGTACTCTGCTTATTCAATTTCTTAATAGTCATATTATTATTACTTTAATAATTCGATAAACTAGAAAGTAATTCAAAATTGAACGGAAATATTTAGGACATTTATTTTAAGAACAAAAAAAGTCAAGAGAAAACTAAGTTACACACAATTTAGTAGTATTTTGAAGATGGCTTTTGTTTTATTTAAAATTGTGATGTCTTTTTAACATATTTCATTTTAAATAGATATGTAAAATAAGTCACTAATATTAGTTCAACCTAGTATAATATTACAATCAAATATAATGTTTAAATGCCCACGATTGTGTTAGTTTTATACTTAGTCGCCAAAAATTAAACTATTTTATGTAACGTTCTGAGTTATAATAATCAGGTAAAAGAAATAAATCTTCAATTCATTTAAAAAAATGGATGAACCTGTAAAAGTTATTCAATTTTGTTATAAGAAGGTTCTCTATAGACTTGCGGAATCCCCTGCGGCTGATGGAAACTTGCATTAAAAATAAACATTTCGAATAATGATTACACAAAGGTAGAAATCAATTCGTGTTTCTAAACTGTCAGTGAAAAGTTGACTTCTGGTTTCAGCAGGATATTTTAATTGAAACAGTTTTAAATTTTACAATTTTTTTAGTGTTATTTACATCTCAACTTCAGAACGTTAAATCTGTTTTGATTGCTTAGATTATTTCTTATAAAAATATAATTTTTCCGTTTGTCTTTCTGTTACTTACTCTAAATTCGACAAATTAAAAATTTTATTTTTGCCTTATAGCCCAGATACTCTCTTTTAAGTAGTCTCAGTATCCTTACCTACATTTAATTAAATTTTAAACATATACTTTAGTAGTAAAAAACAAAGTAGTTTAAAGACAAAATAAGAACATTTAATGCATTTAGTTTAGCTTACATATAAAGGGCACGATATTTTCATCTCTGGATTAGTAGATTTGAAAGTGATGTAATTTAGATTTTGTTTCTTCTTCTCAACCGCCTTACTGGTGCTTTAACTGTTTCCATTATAGTAGTTGGAAGAGAATTTGCCGTGACCAAAAGTGAACTCGTTGTTTGTACGCCAATCGAATTATGTTGTTCACATGCAGGAACTTCTTGTTGTTCACATGCAGGAAATTCTTCAAGAATTCGTTCACTTCGCCAAGAAATACTACTACCACAATTTTTACAGGATTTATAGTTAATGAAGTAATTTGTTATTGCAGCTAAAATTAAGATTATAATGGCTGATATGAAAATAAACATCTTGATATATTTTTGTTTATTAAGCAGATATAAATGTAAAATTTGAATTGTAATTTTACAAGACACTAAGTAAACATTTACATAATCTTACAATGTTTTACGTCGGTTGCTGAATTTTACTTAGAGTTAGTTATTTTGCAACCATAAATTTTAAATCTAAAAAAAAATATTATAGAAGTTTTCAGGTTTCCATGGAAACATTTAAACAATTGAAAATAGAAAAAAACGTGTTTGTTTATTAAGCAGATATAAATGTAAAATTTGAATAATAATTGTAATTTTGAATAACTTAATTATTATGACATTAAGTTAGTTGTAAGCAACGTTTGTGACTCGTGCTATAAAAATTATGTTTGTTAAACAGAAATAATAAGTAAATAAAACATTAATTAATTAATTAAAATTGGAACACGGATACTGATATAGAGGACTGCAGTGTGCTCATATAGAACCCCGTTGAAATTCAAAATATCGAATTAAAACTGTCTAAATGATGGTCAACTCAACTCTCAAAATGATATCAACATATAAAACACTAAATTTGATCAATTCTGCTTGTAATACTTCAAACCCTACCTCTCTAAGATGACAAATAGTGAAATTATAATACAATTTAGAACGCTTAATACCAAATAAAATGATATATTCGTATAGTAATTATGAGATTCAGAAAACTAATGAAACAACTGTTTTATACCAAATTACTCTACTGTATAAAACACCTTGATCTAATAATACAATTTAACATTTCCTACAAAGCCTAAGGGTATTTACGTATTATACAAACTAGTGAAATAAATTAGGTTAGGCCACATTATTATAGTTAAATAGCTAATTTAATACGAAAGTACCAATTTTAATGTAAAGATTAGACAAACTTTCAGTTTCAACATTTTATTTATCAAAAGGTACAAAAAGTATGATGGTTTGACAGCGGAATGGATTATGCGATGTCAGCCGGTAGCGTCTCGAAACGATCTCTGCCCTCTACTCTCACCTCCGACTGCCATGTGAATTCAGACAAATACGTATCAAGATATCTCGAGCAGTAGTGACAAGATGGTTGAACATCAGGTGAACAACGATAATACTGCGCAAAATTAGCTATTTAACTATAATAACCTGGCATAATCTAATCTATTTTGCTCATCCGTATATAATACGTTAGTACTGATCCAAGAAACCAATTTTTGGGCATTACATTTAGAGGATCTGCTTGTATTAGATTATAAGTTGAGTTGAGGTGGGTGAGTAACATGATGTCACCAATGTACAATTTAGTTTTTAATTGGACTAACATTATATCCTGTAGAATGTCAGTAAGTCATAAACGGTACCAGATAACTACAATAGGTAGGATCGATAGACATGTCATAGTATATCAGATGACAACTCTTCCAAAAGGAAGATCACAATAGTAATTTATATTTAACTAAAAACAGAACTAGAATAGTTTCAAAAATCACTACTAAAATTGAGACAACAGAAATACGAGTGGATTAAAAAGCTTAGGCGGAGAATAAATCCAGGTCGAAATATAAAACACTGATATTTTGTCTTTTATAAAACACTAAAACAATTCCATGGAAGCTTACCTTGGGTTATTTTATGAGCAAGACATACTGTAGACTTAAGGGATAAAAACAATGCATACATATAACAAGATGATATCCACAGCGTCTATTTGTTTACGTCGTGCAAAAACCTAACCCTTTTCTCATTCATTGCGATGAGGAAAATTGATATTGGTGTAAAAAAATATCTATGTAAATTTGAAATTCATTGAATAACTACTGATTATATTTTATTCAATTTGTTATCGTACTCTAAGGTTTATCTAACCTATGTTAATTGATGTGTAAATCAAATACAGTATGTTTGTAACCCTGAAAACAATGATTTATTACACATAAAACTTATTATTTTACCAAAAGTGCTTTTTTTGTTTTAAAAATGTTCAAAATTATTGAAGAAGGGTGTACTGTTACGAATTTCAACACATGATGCACTATTTTGTCCATGAAATATTTAACTTTCGTGACAAAAATATCCTCTCACGGTTATTTACTCAAGTTTTAGAACAACACTTTTGTTTAAATATACTATCATGGTATCATTATTTTTTTGCCTCATCCAATCGTCTATTCTTCTTCCATAAAAAAAGTACACTCATTCACAATAAGTTTTAAATCATCCTCGTTAAAATCTACTAATTGTTCAGTGTCTTATTTTGCAAAATTTGGTTTTGTAAAAGTTTTCACTCTACTTGCAATTTACTTGTCCTTTCTTGTATTAACACTTTCATTAAACACTTGTCATTTTCATAATTTTACTAAAATAATCTTTCTTTCTATTAATAACTCTGATTTCTATTAACATTATAATTTTACTTTTATATACAAACTCATTTCAAGACATCCATCCCTTCAACATTTAGAACCCGAGATTACATATTGGTACGTCTGTTTCTTTCAACGTTCCAAACAAGAATGAGGAGCTGTGTCTGCAATGCACACACACTCCTCTATGTAAAATTTCCTGAAATTACACCGCTTGTTCCAGAATGTTCTACGAGTTCAACCATTTGAAAATGCCTTTGAAAAACATCTCCTTATATAGAGAGCATCAACGTCATATCATTTAAGCCTCCTTTCCTTCTAGAAGCTTCTGTCTAACACAATTGTCTGTTTATTTATTAAAAGCACTTTTATTTTAAAAGTTCACTTTCGATTAATGTTTGAATTGTCACTATCAATTTTTCTATCCTAACACATTATTTACTACTACAATTTATTTATAAATTACAAACTATTATTTTATTTAATGTTCATTGTTTGGTGTCCAAGTCACTTTGTATAATATAATGAGTAATAAATTATTTATATTACCTTTATAGTTCCGTCATGTGACTTTGCGTAACTATCCATTCACAGTCATACCATCCATTTACACAAAAAATGGCGGCCTATAACAGTTTTATACACAGTCTTATGTCCATACCACTTGATGAAACGGATTTCAAAGAAGAGTTAAACGTCATTAAATATATCGCACAGGCAAATGGATATAGAAGCCAAATGGTCGACAAATTATTGAAAAGGTATAGAAAGGCAAAATTGACGAAAAAATATAACACTATACAGACTAGAGTAGACAAAAAGAAATATGTTGCTACCGATTATACAGAAATAATGCCCTTCATACTAAAAAATGCACTCCAAAAGCATAACATCATTGTCACTCACCGAACTAATAATAATATACAAAAAATTTGCGTAAAAAACAGGAAATTCCTACAGAGAAGAAGTCAGGCATCTATAAAATAGTGTGTGACGACTGCGATTGTTTTTACATCGGACATACAGGCAGATCGTTCATGGATAGATATAAAGAACACTTGCCCAATAATAGCCTGTACGCTAATAGATCAAGTTTCGCACAACACATTATCGATAACAAGCATTCGTATACATACTTTGACTCTAACCTGACACCTCTCCACATCATTAAAAAAGGACCAATGATGAATGCCATTGAAGAATATGAAATTTACAAATCATTTAAACAATCACCAAACGATATTCTCAATGAAAAATTATCTTTCTAATCAAACGCATTATTTGAGACGGCAATGAGTTATAAATAAACTGATATGACCAACCAATATTCAAATAACCTTGGCCTCACCGTGATGCCAGTAGTTCGCAAACCATGAAACCATGCGCATGTAAAAAAAAAAAAATGTTGAAATCAACTTATATGTGTATTTATTTATTTGTGTGTATAGTGTTAATGTTTTTGTTGTGTTTAATGTTGTTTTAACGACCTCTACGGATTGAAATAACTGAAAATGGAGCTACGACTCCGAAACGCGTCTTTGTAATAAAGACAAACGCAAAGTCACATGACGGAACTATAAAAGTAATATAAATAATTTATTACTCATTAAATTATTTTATCATTAAGATTTGGTTATTATTAAATTATTACTTATTGGTTGGAGATGTCCCATGCTTACAACTGCTCCATGTTTATTGAAATGGCATCAGTTATGTTCTTAATTGTTGTAACAGTCTATCTGTTTAAAAACTGCCAGCTTATAGTGGACCATCCATTACAACAATTTTTTTATTTACAAAAATGTTAAAAAGAAGTACATTTTTTAATTGACATAAATTATTTATTTTTTAGGAACTTATTTAGAGTACTTTTTTTTGTAGAACATAAAATACTGTATGAAGTATATCTTAGTTGTATTTTTGTAACTATAATATATTCCTTATTACTTGTGTGTGGCCCATTCTAATAGGATAACTCGGGATTCCCAGACCCATACTCACTATAAGTGAACCCTGACGAACTCAAACTCAATAATTATAATTTAAATAATGGTTCCATATAATTATTCTATCACTAAACATCACTAATTATAGCAAAAACTCAAAATTTATTGCTATTACGACACTTAAAAGTGTATGTTTGTTCCTAGTGAAGAACTGATGAATGTTAGAGGTTGTTAGTGAAACTACAAGACTATTTAGTTTGTTTATACATTTTGACTAATACGGTATGCGCCAAAATAAACAGTACTGAAACTGAATCAGCTGTATCAACTTTTGATTGTTGCCATGTCTTGGTGGTTATTATTTCTTTCTTATTTGACGTTAGTTTTTGCTGACATGGTGCTAATTACTGCAGAGAAAGCTTTTATCGTAGAGCATTATTTTCGCTCATACGGAATTGGACGTGAGGGTGGGCCAAGTTTGTCACACACTGCATTACGTTTTCAAGAACATTTTCACAAAAGCCCACCTAGTAATGCTGTGATTGATTATTAGTGTTGTTCAAAAATTTCAAAGAACAGGTAGTGTTTTGACGCAACGGAAGGGCTATTCAGATCGCCCAACTACTGTCTGTACAAATGAAAACCACAGAAGAGTGTTGCAGCAAGTGTTACAGTCACTGAAAAGAAGCCTAAACCGAACATCTTTGTAATTGAATATAAGAAATATGCCGTTGATAAGGTTGTTTAAAAACAATGGTGGTTTTCCCTACAAGATACAAACTGGGCAAATTTTGAACTCTATAAACAAAACAGTCAGAATTCAGTACTGCACTTCAATGTTAGCAATGTGCTATGGAGAACCTGAGTTTCTGAGTGATGTATAGTTTTCAGATGAATGTCATGTGCACCTTAATGGTTTCATAAACAAGCAGACAACACGTTTTCTTGGGCTTGAACGTCCTGGGTTGTAGAGAGGCCGCAGTATAGTAAGCGTATAACCATATGGTGTGTTGTGTCAGGGAGAGGTATAATTGGTCCATACTTTGTTGAAGACAATAATGGGAATCCTCTTACTGTAAATCAGGACCGATATAGGATCATTCTAGATCGTTTTATAGGAGACCTCAGGAGATTTTGTCTTGCCCGAAACCTGTCTTTTCGTTCACAGTGGTTCCAGCAAGATGGCGCAACCAGCTACACTGCCTTAACCAACATTGCTTTACTTCAAGAAACTTTTGGCAACCGCCTCATCTCCCTTAGAATAAACTTTCCTTACCCAGCCCACTCACCCAATCTTACACCACCTGACGCCTACGTCTGGGAAATGTTTAAGGAGAAGATTTTCCTTGAAGACCCACCAGCTACCATCGTCCTACTCCAGGAAAAAATAACCATATGTATAAGAAGCATGAAACAACCCCTCTTCACCAAAATGATATGAATCCTTCAAAAGCGTTACGAGTATTGCCTAAAACTGAACGGAGGTCATATTGAACATGTTATTACCCGAATATAACCAATTTTTCTTCCTTTTACTTGTATATGTTGGTAAACTATGTAAATAAAATGTTACAATTTCAGTACTGTTTATTTTGACGCATACTGTATTAAAAAGAAAACAATTCTTTTGGGATTTTAGCCAATTCCCTAATGTATCTGTCTGGTTGGACCGTTATTCTCTATTCGACACTCACACAATGAAGCGGAGAGAATGGATATCTTGGCTATCTCATCCTAATCCTGTATCTGTGTCAGGCGGATTGAGTGTTCAGGGGGAAATAATGTTCCAGCCAGACAGAGACATTGAGGAAATTTGGGTTTTTTTTAAACATCCATGATACATTACATTTAAAACCCGGTAATTTCAGACACATTCATTATATCAACACATGTTATGATAGTCACATTTTAACTATTATTGTATATAATAAAAAACTGTACTGGTATAGACATCGTATACGTCTTTACAAACTTTTAATTATTTATTTGGAATACATTGTTCCTAAATATATAATCTTCAACTAGTTTAAATCTTGTGATAGTCACATTCCAGATTAATATAGTTAACATTTATCAGTGCATAAATGGACTGCTTTTTATTGTGTTTTGTTCAAGTGAAAAACCCTACGGTTTATTCAAGCATGTAATTGTTTGTCTTTGAGACAATGGAGTGTAGTGCTTTCTTTTGTTCAAATGTTCAGTAGTTTAAAACTTGAGTAAAGTAAAAATCCTTACATTTTATTTAGACATCCTTCTTAATGTTTTAGTTTACTATATGTAAATTTTAAGTACTGTATATGTAGGTTTAACAGACTGAAATTTGTGTGTTTTGTTCATCTCATTTTATCGGTTGAAGTAAATCTGTAATTGAAAAGAACACAGTTTCTTTTGACATTTGTGCTATGGTTTATGTTTTGTACTGATATGTAAACACTTCCACTTTGTGGTTAAACTCAGTTTAAGCTATACTTTGTTTTCTTAATTAAAGTGTGTTATAAAAAGGTGTTTTTTTTTCCATATAAAAACCCAGTCCAAACCATGTTAAAACTTACTATACTTACTACTTACTACTTACTATTTACTACTTACTATTTACTACTTACTATATTCAACAGAGGTATTAGTTGAAAATGTTTGACATTATTTGTTGAAAACTTTAATTTTTGTGGTTATATAAATAACGTAGGAAACAACAGTTTATTTTATATAAAATCTCAAACATGCCCAAAACCTAAATTTTTGATATAAAGATGATTTTTGTGCAACATTTTTTTTAATAGGCGATCTGACTACATCACTCAAGTGATGTAAATGCTTAACTATACCTAAGTATCTTAGTATTTGAGAGGCTTAAGGCAAAAATCTCTTGATCAAGGATTGGTGTCGAAGGTTGTGGGTTCGAATCCCACATAAGACACAAAAAATTTTTCTGTGCAGTTTGGTTCACTCTAATCTGTGGTATGGTGGTGGGTAGGCCCACTATAACTAAACGGTAGTTGGCTTGAGTGGAAGTTGACGGAGTTGGGTGAAACCAGGAAATACCATTTTTGCAAAAAAAAAATTTGCAGATGTATTAAGTAAAAAAACAACAACAAAAAACTATAGAAATCATCCTACAAATCCAAAATTGGTGTCCTTTTAGAACAAATGCTCTGGACTCACTTTTCACTGTAAAATTATTTCCGTTTACCTCACTGTATCATTTTAAATACATACTTTTCGCACACAAGAACTAAAAATTATAGAAAAAGATAAAATAAAATAAAAATTGTAATACAATTATCTGCATTTATATAAATTTTAAAAGCCTATAATTTTACTAACAAATTTGTAATAGAACTACCCTATTAATAAATAAGGAAGTTAAGATTAGTTTTGTAAAATTCTTAAAAACAGTCAAATTGATGGCGGGCCTAAAAGGGTTAATAAGAAATTTACCGTACACTTAAAATACAAATTTAATGTTTTTTTGATATCTAAGACCATTTTGAATGCTATTGCAATAGTTCAACAGTATTAGATTTATTCCACACAGTTTTGAGTACCCTAAGATCTAAATGGTTGTGTAAGAGAAAGTTACAATTTATTTCAAGAATTAATTATAATACTGCAGTATAATATAAACTACTTTTTTTTTTCAACAGAACAAAATAAATGAGTTGGAGTTAGTTTCGATCTCATGTGTTTTAAAATAGAAAAGTTTTCACGGAAATTATTAAAAGTTTTTGTTAAGTTGGTAGAATTTGGATCAATGACAGCAATGGTTGAGTTTATTGTTAACTTAACTTTGTAAACTTGCCTGTCACTAACTTTAGTCTTACTTGGGTGTCCTTGAATGTTAGATTGCTTTTTGTGACTGGGAATATTACATCTTAAATTAGCCTAGTTCTCTTTAGTTCACCTTAATTTGAAGGATTATTAACGAATTCCTAATATAGATATCTTAGCTATAGCGATCTCTCTTCATATCCATTGTCATCATCATCATTATTTATTAATCTTTTCTGAAAATAATATTTGTATAAATCATATCAGTATAAACATGATTATTATATGAAATGTCAAAATTAATAATTAGTCAAAATGTGTATAATGATTGCTAACCTAATTGTCTCTGCAACGTTACATTTAGGTCTAGCCTAGTCTCTACCTTTTTGATAACGTACTGCCTTGGGCCAAGCCCATTTTGAACTCTAAAGAAACTCACACCATACCTGCCTATACACCATTACCCAGCTTTGAAGAGATTCATTTAATGTAATATATTGCCAAATTAAAGCTAATTACTAATTAAACACTCGCACAACACCAAACCAATTAAGAACAGAGCTGACCTTGGATGTAACCCATTATCTATTTAAATTTGTCTTGATATAAATAATAAATTAACGCTTCTGAATTGGAGATTGAGCCTCCGAAAAAACCGAATCCCAATTATTTAACTAGTCATGGTTAATTTAGAAAATGGATATTAAAACCAAAAATTAAAACAAGGAGCACGACTGGTTATCCAGATGATCTGAATGCTTCTTCACTGTTGACTACCAACCTTGCTATCCAGTCAGCTGTTTCCTCCTAAGGGGACCCTACTCAAGTAAGTGCCGAATTCAGTGACATACCATCACAAATACAAACACAGTTTAGAATAAATTTTAAATTATAAATCTACAATATACAGAATGCATTACAAATAGATTATTTATGATTCTAATTAGATTCCATTACAATGCAACCTCCATATAATAAGTACTAGATTTAATTACACACATATCAATAAACAATTTTTTCATTTTTCAACAATCATTAGCAAATGGTTTCAATTAAATAATCATTTACTGAATACAATATGTTTTGAAGAAGCAAATCTTTCACTTTCTTTGTAAAATTTGGAAAGCGGCAATCTTCCTTAATGAGATGAGGCAAATGTTTATATAAAGTTATACCCCATGTACTCCCTTAGGTAATATTGTTTAGTATGGAGTTGGTTACTTTAACATGTCATGTATTATAAAAATAGAAGTCTAAATTATGATTAAACAAGTTTAGATTTTGATGTATAAATGTGACACATTCAAAAAAGGCAAAGATAGTATTTTATTTATTTAAAACTAAAACTTACATACAGTTCTAATTTTTACTCTACAAATAACTCTCATGGCCATTTCTGCAATTTGAATAGAATATTGCTATTGGTTAAACAGCCCCAGAAAATGACACCAGGTGAAACAAGTGAAGGAAAATAAGATTAACCGATTTTTTTTTAAAGGCCAGATCTTCAAACATGCCAGTTAAAGTGGACACAGGCCTGTTATAAACTATCTAATTTCTCCAATTAGGCTCGATTTTGTTAAAATTTTAATGTTTTTTGAAGATTAATTACCAGATTTGTGTGCAAAATCGTAAGAAAAAAATATTGTGGATCAGAAAATTTAACAAAAAATTAAACCATAATGTCCTTTATCAAAAGCTTGATTTTAATCAAATATGATTTACGTTGAGGGCTTATTTAAGCTACAAGCGAGCTTATGCTCTTCATTTCATTTTACTTCTTCATAGATTGTGTCTATATTCATTTTCACTTTTTGATTGACAACTAATAAACTGACATATTTCTTAAAATCATCTAATAATTTCAATTAATGTCAGTTATACATTTAGATTAATACCTAAATCTGTGTGCAACATCATAAGAAAAACAAATATTATGATTCAGGAAAATAGGTAAAAACTAAAAACAAAACCTTGACCTCCATCATTAAAAGTTGGATATTACCCAACTTCTCAAAATCGTTTCTACTGATTTCGTTCAAAATTTAGTGTAGTGTGAAGATTAATGACCTAGTCTATTTGCAACATCGTAAATAAAAATATACTGTTCAGGAAAATTGGCAAAAATCCAAAAACCTTAACTACCATCCATTAAAAAAAATTTATATTAATCAAATACAGTTTATGTTGAGGCCAAGTTTATAGCACTTGTGAATCAAGTTTAAGCCCTTATTTAAATATGCAGGGTGATTGAAATAGGTGTGAGCACTGTTTTATTTGATATAAGTTACAAAAAACATTAGGTAACTAGAGGACTTTTTAAAATAAAAACTAAAAGTATTATCAAATTTTTCATATGATCCGGCATTTTTCCAATATGATGGTCAACTCTAAATTTTAAAAGGAACCCCTATTTTTTATGATGATTTTGGATAAAATACATTATTTTAAAACTTTTTTTGGTATTTTTGATATCTCTAACCGTTTAAAGGCTACAAGTACTCAAAGTTATGAAAATACAAGGTTTAAGGTGTTTCCAGAGATCCATTTTCCAAAAATAATGTGGGGGTAGATCAGTTTTAAAGATACTTAATAAAAGGAACTCTGTTAAAATGCCTCTTAAAAAGTCTTAACATTCGATTTTGTGCAACTATTCTAGTAATTGTTTAGAACATGTATTGGCTTATACCATTTCTTAATTATTACTGCATTTATTAAAACTTTTGAATAAGATATTATAGCCGAAACAAATGTATTAACAGTACTTAATAATACATTTTGTCCTTAATTTACAAGGTGTAATATATTTATTAAAAATAAAGAGCTGGTGTGAGCTAGTAGATATTCTAGACAATTACCAGAAAATTATGATTTTTGTTTTCTATCAATAACTGTTATGCCTCAGCCTGCAGAACAAATTAAAATAACAGTAGTGTTATTACACCTTTTACCCTAGCTCTGGTTTAAATTTCACTTGAATTTGATTTGACTTTGAAAAATTGTCTCTTAAAATACCTTGAATTTTGCAAATTTTTGAAACATTGAAGTCACTATAGCTCCTAAACAGTTAACAATATCGAAAAATATACAAGAATAAAAAAAGTCTTAAAATAATGTGTTTTATCCAAAATCACCAAAAAATATGGGTTCCTATAAGAAAATTTAGAATTGATTTGAAAAATTTGGTAATAAGTCTAGTTTTGACTCCATAAATCCTGGGGTTACTTTTTTAAAGTTTTTTTTGTAACTTTTGTACTTATCTAATAAAACAACTATCAAACTTGTTTCAATCACTCTGTATATTATTTTATTCAAAGCTTGCGTCCATATTTCATTTCCACTTTTTGATGGACTACTATCAAACTGATATTTTTTGTGATGATTAGTTTTGATAATTTTTATTTAAATTTGTAGATAGATGAGTGGGAAAATTTGTGCAATGTTTTTGCAACATTTATTTTAAGATATTTTAATTATTTGATTTTTCCGCTTATACGTTTTTTATTAGCAAATATTGAATTTACAATAATATTTCAAGTGAAAAATATACGACCTAGACTGGGAATCGAACCCAGGACCTTTGGCTTTACGCGCCAATGCTCTACCATTGAAGCGACTAGGATAGCTCAATGGTAGAGCATTGGCGCGTAAAGCCAAAGGTCCTGGGTTCGATTCCCAGTCTAGGTCGTATATTTTTCACTTGAAATATTATTTATTTTAAATTTAATTTTGTCTTATCTCACCAATAAAATATCACATGACTATTTAAAAATGTTGAGTCACTCCCCACCCCTCGATGGATTAAAAATACAAAATTAAGTTACAATACAGTTATTAATAAAACAAAAATCGTTATTGTCAGCTTATAAGCTTTATACAAATGATTTTTCCTCTATGTCCAAGTAAGAAAATAAATTGTACACAAACACCTGATACCCATAACCTAATAAAAACGAACCAAAAATATAAGTCAATAAAAAGTGGTTAGGCACTTATTTAATTTTTTTTTTTTTTTAAAGACAGAGTCCATAGTTCACTTTTACTTTTTCTTTGACAACTACTCAACTGACATGTTTTGTTCCAATTAGTTTTTAATTATTTTTTAGGATGGGTGAGTGAGAAAGTTTGTGCAATGTTTTTGCAACATTTATTGATTATGAGACAACAATAAGACATGTCACAATCAATATTAAGCCTATAAAGTGAAAACATCAATGTGCATGTTATACTTGATAAAGGCTGGAAAGCATTGTATGCTTAATGTAATTTATTCTTTAACACAAAATCATTCCACACAATGCCTGACATCTCATTTTGTCAACTTGGTTTCCTGAATTTAAATATAGATGACTTTTCTATAGTCAGACACTAAGGCTATTTCAGCTTATCATTCATTTTATTTATCAAGTATAGGGTAATTTTGGTATCTACAACATTTCAACCTATATATTTTTATTAATCTTCACATTTTATGACCTTAGGAAACCGAAAAAGTGATTTTAAACATGATATCCATCTATCTCTGTTGTCGTCTTTATGTAAGCATGATACTGGCCACAAAAAATTAACATAAACAAATGAAATTTGGTAGGGGGTTTTAATGTGCTCATATTGAAATTCAAAAAGTTTATTTACAAATGTCAAAATGATGGCTATTTTTAAACAGTCTGTTCATATCTCATGTCTTATTCAATTCTCTATGTAATGGTAACAACCCCATCTCTCTACGATGACAAATAGTGAAGTTATAGTCAAAAATGCATTTCAAATATATAAGACTTACCGGCGTCAATATTCGGTTTGCGTCGTTCAAACGACGGCCGTTTCGGCTATTCAGCCAATATCATGAACGCATTGGAACAGTATGAAATATACAGATATTTCAAAATTGACAGTGACTTGTTGTTAAACGAAAAACTAAACTTTAATTCCAATGCACTGTACGACACCGTATTAACTCAAGTAGATAACGTAACTCAACCCCTCCCAACGTCAATCTGTGATACCAGTAACATTCGAGACTCTGTACAGTAAGGACGTAGACAATGATTCATGAATCAATTTTAATCGTATGTACGTGTAAGTGTTTCGTGTGTAATCTTGCTCTTGTGTAATGTGTATAAGTGTTTGTAATTGACGAAGGTAAACCAGATTACATCTTTACAACTTGATAATGGCTGAATAGCCGAAACAGCCGTCGTTTGAATGACGCAAACAGAATATTGACGACAGTAAGTCTTATATATTTGAATTAGTATATCAATATTCGGAATGGCGAAAACAAATTGTTATAAAAATGCATTTTCAAACCCTGACCCCCAAGAAAGTGCGATATTCTTATAGTTACAAGATCTGACAGGGCGGAGACACTAACATGAGAGAAACGAGTAGAGATGTTGTAACATATAATACACATCTACAAGACCCATTAGGTCTTAACTGATATCATAGTAGTAGTGATATCAATAATTATGAATGAACACAATAATTGTTCAGTCATTACAATCAGCTGTAGAAGAGTCATGTATAGCTAATAATTCTGTTTCAACAAACTGTTGAGGTGTTACTTAATTCAAAGTAGTGGTGAGAAGTGGCTGTAATTTATGGCCCACTCCTGTTTCTCCCTTCATTCTATATCTATCAGCATATATCAACCCATGAGTTTGAAGGATAATGCTATTCAAGGTTTTTAAGGCTTTGGGATATTTTTTTTCTGGAACATTGAAGCAGATCCAAGTAAATGTAAAATTCCCTACCAATATTATTATATATTTTCTAAACCTACAAACTTAGAATATACTAATGTTTACACCACGCTTTCTAATGTATAGTTTTTCTTGTACAGTAGATGATTTATGACATACTGTATTTAATAATAACATTGAAGAATAGGCTGTTTATCAGACAGCTGATTAATTATCAAACCAACGTTGAGAAATTAAACAGACAAAATTATTGTACTGAGTTTACCATAAACGTTGAATTTTACTTTCTCATATATATAAATTTTTTGCTGATATTTCCTTTTTGAGGTCGACTGTTTTTAAAAAAGTGGTTTATGAATGATATCTGTCGTATGTGCAGTGCTCTACAGCCCAAATGTGTAAACCAATCAAATTTGGTGTGTACTACTTGAGACATTTTTTCATTTTTTTTGATAACTAAAAATTTGGAGGCAACTCAAAATTTTGTGCGACATAAAAACATAAAGTTATGATATTTTCAAAATCAGCTATAATGATTTTAATCAAATATTACTCATATGTAACCTCTAAGGATCCAAACAAAATGTATTGGTCGCCATTTCTCTAAAAATGCCGGTTCACTAGATATCGGTTAAAAACGAAACTCAATATTGTTATGAAATACATAATTTCTGAAAATAGGCTCTACCGAATTCGTTCAAATTTTAATGAAATGTGGAGATTAATGACCCAAACCAGTGTGTAAAATCACAAGTAAAAAAAATTTCAAGTCAGGAATAATTCACAAAATCTAAAATTAACCGTGACCAACGTCATTAAAAGCTCGATTTTAATTAAATATGATTTAAGCTGAGAACATGTTCATGGCACAGACATGCAAAATTAGGCTATATATAAATATGTAAATATTTATTTTTGAAAAGACATAATCTGTGATTTATTTTCCCTTTTTTACTGACAACTGAAATGAAATGGAAGTACCAAGCTGACATTTATCCAACGAATATTTTTGTTTGTGAATGGGTGTATGAGAAAGTGTGTAGAATGTAGTATTATTTATTCAGTTTACAAACCAATTAAGTTATTAATCCTTAATTAACACCATAGCAAATTAGTATATAAAACTACATTTTAAAACGAAACACAGTTTTTGACTGTTATTTTGGATCTGACATTTCAAACTGAAATGCAAATTTTAAATGCAAAAGATGACTTGTAGCAAATTAAGTTGTATTGTCACTTAATGCTAAGGAGAATATCACTATTCATGTTTGCTTATCTTTTTGTGGTTTTAAAATACTGGGCAAATGAACTAATGTCTAATGAATTTTGCGATTTTATCAAATTATTACATATCCCATCAGTCAATGACTGGAGACAGATACATATCAATATTAACTGATCACATAGTTCCTCATCTTACTCAGCCGGAGATGAGGGATTTTTTTCTAACAGGTTGGTCATACTAATATGGCCAAAGTAGTTTTCGATTGATATCTTCCCAACCGTTGGATAGGTTGTGGCAACAACTTCATTGACTGGCCTTTCATGATCATCAGACTTGACTGTTTACAATTTTTTCCAATGGGGCTTCTTGAAAGAAAAAGTTTATTCTCACCCTATAGCCCGATGGTGAATTAAAGAGGCTGATTAAAGAGGAATTACTGTTGTTACCATGCAATTTTTCAAAAGCGCTTATTACTATTTTTGTTTCGTTGGTATTAGTGAATAGTTATGGATCAAATATAGGTGAAATTTGGATCATTCATAATTTATTACTGTTATAACTTTTCTTTATTAAGTTTCACACATTTTCCTGTTATCTGCAAATCAATTTATAATGATTATGCAAATAAAATCATTTTGGTGAAAACTTACCATTATTTTGTTATTCCGCCAATTTGTTTGACCATAAAAAAATGAAACTTGAGTGTAATTTTTTTATATATCTATATAACATAACTGTAAAGTGTCAAGTTTGTAGAGTGTTCCATATGTCTGAGATAATAATTCAAAAATGCTGACCTCTGCGTGGCACATCCTGTATATAACCATTATATCGAAACATACATAATATTTAAGGGAATAAACTACAACATTGTTGTTGTGTTTTTTACTCACCCAGCATACAAAATATAAGGTCACTTTAGTAATCACTACACGCTCAAATTGTCCCCTACACATTTGGTGTAGGGGACAATAGTGTGAATTGAAATTCAGACAAATCTAATTGAAAATGTCAAAAAGGCAGTCATTTTAAACAGTAATTTTAAATGGCAGTTTTTCTCTTTGTTCATATCTCATATATTATTCAACTTATAACACAGTAAATTTGACACAAATTTTTAGATTTGAATCTTATATGTAACGGGTTATAAATAGCAACATTATTATAAAAAAATGTAATTTCGAATCCTGAACTCCCAAGAATATTCCTATAGTTATGAAATGCAGCAGGTCCAAGTCATCAAGACAAGGATAACAAGTGAGGGCTCAGTCACATATGAACAGCTTTGAGGCTTAGTCCACATTAAGAAAGTAATCATATATACAATTACAAGGTTCAGAAAACCTATGTAACAACTGTTTTCAACTAACTTACCCTACTGGTTAAATAATGGGGCTGGGTAAGTCCCATGATGGCTTCCATCAACTTGTCAGTTTTTCTTCTTGTAATTCTGATTGGGAGAATAATCAATTGTTATTGTGAATTTCAACACAATATTTTTAAACCTACACATTTGTTTGTCTATTATTAAAAACAAAGTTGATTTGCCATCATGATATTTACCCACCCCATCATCATACAATGTAATACAAGCAGGTCCTTTAAACCCATACGTTGGTCTTTTGGCTTTTGTAGGAAATGTTAAATTAGATCAAATTCTGAACCTCATAATTATGTATATCATCATTTTCATGATGTTGGTTAGATCCTATCGGGCCTCATAGATTAGTATATATAAAGGAGGTTTTCACTCGCTTCCTCATGTCAGTGTATCAGCCCTACATATGAAACGGAGTCTTCAATTGCTCGACTTGTGTATTACTACTTCTTCATGTCGGATAGATGTGTATATATTTAACAGTTTCCACTCGCTTTACTCTTGTCAATATCTCAGTTTTGACTTTGTAACTATAGGTATGTGATGAAGCCTCCAATTGTTATGCTTGTGTCTAGACTTGGCTCTGACATGTGTAACTATATGATTATTACATTTTTAATAATATCTTTGCTTTTTTTCAATTTTAGAGATGAGGGGTTGGTACTATTATATGCAGAATTGAAATTGCAAATTAGTATTTAATTAATGCATTGTAATAACTCTAACAACACACGAGATATGTTTAAAATTATTGCCTTTTTGACATTTTCAATTTGATTTTAATGAATTTCAATAGGGTTCTACATCAACAAACCTTAGTACTCTATACCAAATTGCATGTCTCTATCTTAATTTTTGTAGCCATCATAAAAACACAAATTTAAACAAATTAATCTTAAGTATATAACGATATTGAATTTCAGCTATGTAGACATATGAAAAATCACCTCAGGGCTCATATCATAAATTTCAAACCCTGACTTCACTCAAAATAGTCATGATCAAAAGAAATCCATTATATAGCCCATTTCACAAAGCACCTGCCAATTCAATCACTTTGTAAATAATTAAATAAAAGTGAAGCGAAAGTGAAGTTAAAATTAAAAGAAGAAGAAAAAGAATTGGAGTAAGAGGACTTAAGCAGGCAGAGGAGACAACAATAAGAATCATCACTTGAACTCAGGAGACCATTTAAAACAGTTTGATAAAATTTGTGCTCAAGCTATTTCAAGATTGTTATATTATTAATTAAACCAAGAACCTGAGATTAACAGACAAAAAAATTAAACTTCATTAAATGGTTACTATAAAATAGAAGAAATTAATGGTGAGTTAACTACTTAACCACAAATCTATCGTAAAAAAAATAAATAAATAAAAAAATAAATAAATAAAATAAAAAAATAAAATAACTTTGGGAAGCTTAAGACATCATTCTAAATTAGAACTCCTTATGAACTTTTAATGAACTCTAAATATTGTATATGTTAAGAACAAAGAACTAATTAAACATTAATCAATCATTCCATATTTTCAACAAATCACCCATATAGTCAGTAAGCATAATAACTATCTAATTTTGTTTTTGTTTAATTGTATCTAAGAACTATTTTTTTATTAACTGAATACATACATTGTTAATTGGAAAGAACTGATTTTTAAACAGATAATAAATCCGAATTTGTACTCATACGCATTGCCTATTTCGTATTGTCTAAAGTACATAGCACTATTATTAGTAGCAGTTTTAGTTTAAGCATCATTCGAGCTTATTATTGTTATGAATGCATGAAAATTGTTGCAATGGCAATAACACTGAATATGTAAAAGTGAAATTTAAAAATTTGTATTTTTAGAAATAACAATGCAAATTAGGTTTTTAAAATAAATGGTTTTATAGGAAATTACATTCTGAACAAATTTAGTTCTTATGATTCTTTTCTTAGGAACAAAAGGGAAAATGTTAAGAGGGAAATTGTATATATATACAAATGTTAGTTTTGGAATAAATATTGAATTAAAAATGCAACATATTTTAAATCTGGACAACATTATTTGCTACATACTACTTATGATATTTAAAAGTGATTCACTAAATATGTCACGTTACTAGATAGTTTATAGTTCGAGACATTTTGAATCCTCGTTTACTGGACTTTATGCCAATAGTTAACTTATTTACTCATATAAGGTTTCTTAAAAACTTTTTTTTGTTCTTATTTATTATTATACAGGATGATTCAAAATCGCACAGCAATATTTCGGAAACTGTTTCTACAGCTAAAAATAAGAAAAAGTAGATACAAACAGATCTGTAAGCACTTCGTTTTTGCCTTTCGGTAATTTTGTACTTTTACAAAAAACATATCTTGGGAAGTAGATAAGATATTGAATGAAGATTATTTTGTAACCAGATTATCAACAGTATACCAGAAAAAAAACTTTTAAAACATTTTATGTTGAATATCTCAAAAACCATTAACATTACAAATGATTTACAAAAAAATAAAATATTTTCCCCTTTTAATGATAAAAATTAAATTTGTTTTATATAGAACTTCTTTTTTTTAACATTAAAGAAAATGCTTTTTTCTGTAGATCTAAGTATAACCGAGTTGTCGATTAAAAACTGAAGAAATAATTTCTTAGAAATTGTCTACAACATCAAAGATTAACTTCAACCAAATTTTTATGGAATTATGATAATTGTTAATTATATTTTAATCCATTCCCCAGAAAGGTACAAAAAAATGAAAATGTTTCCATTAACAGTTTCAAAATGTCAACTGTTTTTTTAATACTAATTTCAATATTTTTCAATAAGTTGTTAAAATTACATACTAACAAATAAAAATTTCAATTTAGAAAATTCAGATAAAATCGTTATAATCTATTTGTTAATTTCAAATTTTACAAACTCACTGGATATCAGCTTATTCTTCACATCAAAATCAATGATAAATTTTATATAAACATATTTCCTAAAATGCTTAGTTTTCTTGTTGCCATTTGTGTGTTTTAACAACAAAATTCATATCTTTTTAATAGTAGCCTAAATGGTGTGGATTTGAAATTTTGCATGCAACTATGTGTTATAAAAAGTTAATTTGAGAAACATACTCTATCAATTTTCTTTACTTATTTCAAAATAGCTGATATTTAAACATTTCATAAGTTGAAAATCTCAGAAACAGTTAATTTTACAAAATATTTACAAGAGACAACATATTTTTCTTTTTTAAATGGCAAACAAAATTTTTTAAATTCTTTCTGTAGTTTAAAGTATAACTGAGTTATCGACCAAAAACTGAAAGCATTAATTCTTGGAAATTGTCTGTAACATCCAAGATTACCATAGAACCAAAATTTGAGCAGGGAAAAAAACAATCATTTCGTTTTCAATGGAAAACAAAGTCGGTATGAAACAAACTAGAGAAGCTTTTCAAAGTGAGGGCTCTCATTCAAAATACATGCATCTAGGTTTATCCATATCAATAGACTAAGTGTGAATAAATTTTCATTTATAACAATACTTTTTGTTAATAATCAGCTGTTATGTAACATTAATACACTTTTTGAACCAGCTGTAGGAAGTTCTATTTAACTGAGTAAGCATTGGAATGTGTATCATGTTCTGGGTTTATTAAACAGCTGTTTCTTTAACATTGTTGTCTCCCTACCACCTTGTTAAGAATCACTACAAAACAGAAGTTTATGATATTAGTTTTACATATTATTATCGGCTGTGTGGATAACTCAGTTGTTCTGCTACGGGAATATCTGGAGGTAAAAATTTATAGAATTGAAAGAAAAATTTTGGTTCTAAACTAATCTTGGATGTTGTAGACAATTACCAAGAATTAATGTTTTCATTTTTTGTCGATAACTCAGTTATCCTTTAAGCTACAGAAAGAATAAAGAAAAATTTTGTTTGTCATTAAAAAAGAAAAATGTTTTGTCTCTTGTAAATATTTCTAAAATTAACAGATTTCACGATATTCGAAGTTAAAGAGTTTAAATAGCAGCTATTTTGAAATGAATAAAGGAAATCTGTTGATTATTCTTCTCACATTGGATTTTTATAACACTAAGTAGCATGCAGAATTTCAACTCCATATCATGTACCATATATATATAGAGTGTATCAAAAAACTGTAGGGGGGGTTATGCAGAACCGGTTTCTACATGTACAAATAATTCAAAAATGATCAGTAACTTTTTGTTGATTTCAGCTCAGTTATCTACCATTTAAAAAAAAAATTAATGTTTCAAAACACCCTTCAAGGTATTATTATGAAACTTGGCAAATGTCTTACATACTTAGATCTCCGAAATTTCCTAAAATATATTTTTTTAATTAATTTAATTTCAAAATGGCGACCGTTTAAAATTTTAAATTTTGAATATCTTGAAAATCATCAACTTTACAAAATATTTTACAAGAAACAAAAAAAAATCTTTTTTGATAACAAAGAAAATGGTTTTGTGTATTTCTTATAGCTCAAAAGATAATGGAGTTAACGTGAAAAGTATGGAAAAAATGTTTCTCTGTAGCAAAGATATAGCCTAACATCAAACTATTTTGAATTTTGATCATTTTTTGTAAAATAAAAAAAAATGTATTTAAATATGTAGGGTGATTTACTAAGAACCATTTAGGACTTGTTAAAAAAAAGCCAATTTAACTCTAACTGATTTAAAAAGGGGGTTTGATTGAAATGTTAAGGCATAAAATTTGTGTAGCAATGTTATTGATTTTACAATAACTTCACTAGAAACAAAGCATTATTTTTTATATCAAGACTCATTGAGATAACTAACAACTAACGTCCTTTATTAGGTATTATCATTTTCAGAATAAAAATTTGTTTCTAGTAAAATTTTTGCAAAGTAACTAGTTGGGTTTCCGATGTTAGGCCTCAAAAATGTAAATAAATTACAATTTTTAAATTGGTAATAATAGTCAGGTTAACATATTTTATTAAGATAATGGCAATACATTTTATTACTTTTACAAAAAATGATCAAAATTCAAAATAGTTTGATTCTAGGTTGATCTTTGCTATTGTAGACAACTACTGAGAAAGATTGTTTACCTATACTTTTCACGATAACTCGATTATCTTTTGAGCTACAGGAAAAATACAAAAACCATTGTTTGTTAATTAAAAAAGGACTTTTTTTTGTTACTTGTAATTTTTTTGTAAAATTGATGATTTTCAATATATTCAAAATTTTAAACGGTCGCCATTTTGAAATTTGATGAATTAAAAAAATTAGGAAATTTCTGAGATCTTAGTATGTAAGACATTTACCAAATTACATAACAATACCTTGAAGGATTTTTAAAATATTAGTTTTTTTCTAATAAAAACAAAATGGCGGATTACGGCTAAACTAAGCCGAAATCGACAAAAAGTTACTGAACAAATTTGACTTATTTTTACATGTAGAAACCGGTTCTGTGGCTACGTTTTTTGATACACTCTGTATATACTGGGTGATTCACGAAGAAATAGGAAAGTTTTAGTACGTGTTTTTGGTAAAAATAAAGAAAAGTTATATTAATATAGGTCCAAAACCCTTAATATACCGTTTATCCGCCATTTTGTATTTTTTACAAAAAAGATTACAACTTTAAACATAAATAAGATATTGAGTTTATATTTGGTTCATGGATTTTTTTATTATGTTATCGTTTACAAGTGTACCAAAAAAAACACTAAGTTATATAATTTCAAAATGGCGGCAGTTTAAAATATTTAACTTGTAATATCTCTTGTACTGATAACTTTACACACAATTTTCAAGAGACAAAATATTTTCTTCTTTTAACGATAAATAAAATTTTTTTTTTATTTCTGTAGATCAAAGGATAAACAAGAGAAAACTAAATACTTAATATTTTGACAGGGGTAAAATTATTTTCCCTTAGTAGTAATGCAATTTTTGATTAGTTTGAAATTTTCAATTTTCTAAATCTTCACCCTAATTCATTTATTATTAAAGTCTAAAATAAAAAGATTCGGAGATTCTGTTATCAAAATTCGAAAATGTTTTGTATTTAGGCTAACCTTGGGTGTTTTAAACAATTACAAAAAATTCAATTTTAACATTTTTGTTGATAATTCGGTTGTCGTTGAATGTACAGAAAAATGTATAGAAGAAATTTTGTTTGTCGTTAATAGAGGAAAATATTTTGTCTCTTGTAAATTTGTTGTTTTCTAGATATTCAAATATTAAATATTTTAAACGTTGGCCATTTAAAAAATATACAAAATAAAGTCTTCATGTTTGGTACATTTGTAAAACGTAACATAAGAAATGTGTATAGCAAATCTGAACTCAATATCTTATTTATTTCCAAAGTTATAATTTTTGTTTTTATTAACTCGTTGAATATTTAGAGGAGCATTTTGGGACATCTACTAGAGGAATGAAATTTTAAAAGGTACAAAAAAAATTACAAAACAATACAAGAAGAATAAATATAATTTATTATAATATGCAAGTCTCAGAAATTTCATTTTCAAACAATCTTTTTTTATAATCACTCGTGTCCTTTCTGCATCCATTTACTGAAGATGAAGTTGGAATTTTTTTGGTCCACCGTAAAGATATGTAAACTATGCGAGATCACTTGTATAAGACTCGCATTCGGACCCCTCTTCTTGACGATTGTGTACCGGTATTTCAACTTCCGAGTCCAAAGGAGGCATAAATATATGCAGTTGTGGTCGATTCGGTGATGTAGGCCAACCTGAAGACGAACGTTGACGAGGCGTATCGAAACTTTGAACTATTGGTGGTATCGGCGATGACGGTCTTCGCATTACCGGAGGAACATCTTCAAGCGATGTTTTTCTCTCTTTTTTAATTTTACGTGTCGTTTTCACATTCGGAAGATCAACGCTTAAGCTGCGAGTTGGAAATTCTTTTCTTCTTGTAGTGTAAGTTTTCCTTATTTCCGGTTTTCTTCTATCTAATCTTTTAACATCCGCAGGTTCAGGTTGCACGGATAACCTTTGACCAGATAAATCCAACCATTGTAGAACTCGTTCTGATAACTGGTTTTCTTCATCGGGTAAACTCTGTAGTACTTCGGGTGTTTCCGTATAGTATATTTTTGTTTGTAACATTGGTAGTTTGTCAGATATAAACGAAGTATCGTCGTAGTGTTGGTAACTAATAACTGATTCTTCTTTTTCTGTTGGATTTAATGTCAGACGTAATTTGATTAGACATTCTTCTAATTGATAACTGCCTGATATTATAGACGATGTTTCGGATGATGTAATTGATGAAGGCGTACTACGATATTTGTACTGTAGTAAAGGATCGTCTGTAGAGAGAATCGCGTGTCTAAGGCCATTGACCCATACAGTACGTACAAATAAAGGTCTGTTTGATGATTCCCAACGAGAAGGCATTGCAAATCTTGGTATTAGTAATCAATACGCACAGGCCTAGTTGAACAAATAACCCACATTGAATGTTAGTTGCATGTTCACTACAATTAACGAATAATATTAGTACTTGGTATTAATGCATTTCCTAAAAGGAAAAAAAAAAGATTGATGAATTAAGAAATTATAGTTTTAGAAAATTAAACTGAAAAAAAAAATATTGCACTAACTTTTTCACACATCCTATTCTCAAAATTAAATACTAACGAAAACAAAAATTGGTTGCTATTTTCTCAAAATTGTTCATTTACTACTTATGTAAAAAAAAAAAAAAATCAAAAAAGAAAAATGTGCGATTTTTGTCTTAATTGCTAAGTTTTTTTCTACATAAATTTCTTATAATAATCTAAGTTAGCTTAGAAAGGTCCCTTTTTGTCACCTTTTCTCCTTAGAGGCTCAGTTACATTGACTACAAGTTGTTGCAAACTGAGCTGGAGCTACACCTTTGTTTCATGCATTCTTGGGTTAGATCTGTCTCTTTCGTCTTCCTATTATGTCTGACCTATTCTTGTTGTCTTTCGACCCTGACGCTATTAGGATTAAGATATTCGAGGGCTAGAGGTCATTATTTTATTTTTTTATAAAGCAATGATGATCGAGAGGTTTTTGCCTTTCAACAACAAGGAAATAAAAATTAATTTTTCCGCTAAAATTGTTACAATGAATAAAAATGTAAATAAATTCAGCTTATTTCACATTTTACTAAAATGTGAACGAAATCAGTATAGTAGATTTTGAGAAATTATGATTTTCGCCTTTTAAACAGCAACAACAAAATTAATGCCCTCACTACTCTCGGTTCACCATTCAGTACGTGAAGTTCATAAACAATTTAAATCAAATTGGAGTTTCAGAGTTACTAGCCATCGTGAAAAAATCATTACGACCATAGATTTACCCGATTGTATTTCTCTGTTCTTCTTGGCTTTTTATTAATATTGGGACTACTTATGTTTACTTCAAATGTTCCTGTATATATTTTTTAAACATTCAATGAATTAAACTTTTTTTTTTTGCACAAAATAAAACTTATACTTTCACAACTGAGAGAGTTTTACTTAATGTAGGTTATTGTTTATTAATTTAACTTTATATGTTTCAAACATACAGCTGTTAGATTTGATTTATATATTTCCTTTTCTTTAGTCCTATTTACTGTAGATATTGTTTTCACGTCATTTCTCTTACGAAAAGTTTTGTGAAAACACGAACTGCTAAGTTAATAAATCATTAATGTCTCTCTTTCCATCGTAATATTAATTGCAATAAACGTTCAATTACAAACTCTATCAACTATGAGTAACGTAACAATTAAAGAAATTAATTATTACGATTTAAATAGAAGTCCCCCCCCCCCAAATAGCTGTCCTTATTGCTGTCTGTCATATCTTTCTTATCCGGGTCAGTATTGTACCTCACGGTGCTGACTACCCTATCCCATATAGATGGATAATGGGCCTCGCCCTCGGAATAAATGTGAGGTAAGGTTCGCGTGAGTGACCTAACGGTTACTCTTCAAACGTTGCTTGGGGAACCTTGCTAACATGAGTATAGGAGAAAATGGGGGAGCCTCGTAAAATCGGGTCGTGCACTATACCCCACGGTGTCGTCCCAAGAAACCTGGGGGAAAGCTTTTTAGCTTCCAGGATCGTCTGGTGGGCTACCCAATCCCATGTAGGTGGGCAACGGGCGCCGCCCCCAGTAGGTGATTTCGTGGGGGAGGGTACGGCGCAAGCGACCCAGCAGTGACTCATTAAACGTGGCTTGAGAAATCTTGCCGACATGAGTACCATGGGAGCATGCTCAGCCTGTCCAGAGGTCTCGACTTCTGGGAGCGTGTGTTTGATGAATGGTTTCGTGGTGGCAGCGGTGTGCTGGTAGTGAGATTGCTCCGCGTTACTATTTCTTCCGGAGTGAGGGTATGGTGTCGTGACGTGAGGCTTTACATACGCCTACCCTTCCAGTTCCTCGGAACTGGTCAAGTCTCGTACTTGAACTCTACAAGAACCTGTCATCTCTTTCTTACCATTTTGTACATTTATTGTAACTATTATTTTTCAGGGTAAATTATATTAGCTTTATATTTCTATAAATATTATTAATTTTAGAAAAAAAGGAGAGCAAGAGTAACGCGCGGTTGTCAATCCGAACACTCCCTCGCGAGGTTTTTTTTTGTTAACTTTGATTTAATGAGTTAAACTTTAGTTTTTTGTTTTATTAATTTAAACATGTTTAGTCTAACTGATACATTATTAACACTATGTCAGTGGTACTGACGTATTTATTATTTTTTTAAACTTTTTTTGCTTTAACGGTAATAATTATTCCCCCTGTAATAACAGTAATAATAACAAAGTATTAAAATAAATATTAATATTTAACTGAAGTTTCTTGCAATTTATGGGGAAGTATTTGTATTACATTTATTTATTTAGTCAGAAAAATAGCATTTCATTGAGAAATATCTGTGTTTGTTTACAAGTAAGGATAGCACCTACATTTTTTTTTAAAAATTTCGTTAAATAATGCTCTTTGCGAGTGTGACAAAATTAAATGCAGTATCTATGATTTTTCCGAGTGCCCTAAATGAACGTAACTGCAGAAGATTGCAGTCCCAAGCGCTGTAACAGCGGGGAAACAAGTTGGTAAACCCGCACGGTTCCCATTGGTTTCTTTGAGGTCATCCTCAACGGACTTTACTCGTGGCGGCTTGTATAAAGGGAACAGAGAGTAGAAACTAGCAGGCGCTACATATGCGATTGAAATACATCTCGCGGGTTGCATAACTGCCACTAATGTGACAGCCCATTTCTTAATCCATCCACTCCTTATTGCTCATATCCATTTTAGAGTCAACTTTGAAAATCTCAATGAGTGATCATGATTTTATAAGTTTAAAAATCTATATATAAAAGCCAAATACCACTCACTGACTGACTCACTCACTCATCACGATTTCTCAAAAACTACAGAACGGATTGCAATGAAACTTGGAATATAGCTTCCTCATAGGTAATAGGTGCTCACTAAGAAATCTTTTGAAAAACTTTTGCGTTTAAGCATATTAAAAAAAGAAAAAAGTAATTAAATTTTTCTCTAAACTACAAAGGTGAAACGAGCTGAGGCTTTTTACATTCCTTCTTTTCAAATGTTTGATGCTTATGGTATACAAAATACGCAAAAAGTTAATGTTTTTAGCTAAAAATCGGCTCTAAATACAAGATTTAAAAAAATCACTAAAAACCAAAATGGCGGCTGACATTTCTATTTGACCGATGGAGTTGCTTCTTTCAACTGATTAGAAACCATGTACTTCCAACATTCATAATGTATTACTCTCAACATTGCCAATGTAATTCAAACTTAGTAAAAACTTTAAATTATAACGATATATTTAAAGCTTTTTCATGTTAGATAGTAGTTTACAGGAATAAAATTTTCAATGCTTTCCTAAATAGCGGTGTCTTTTTTTTTCATGACCACAGTAGGATACGCACTGGTATTCAACCAACACTTAAAAAGAATACAATTACGTTAAAAAGACTGAAAATACCAACCATAATAATCTAATGGTGTCTGTCTGTGTGTTACTCAATCACGTAAAAACTACTGGACATATTGAGCTGAAATTATACATGGACATTCTTAGGGTCCCTGGTTAACACATAGGCCTATTTTTATTTAGAAATTCCATCAGGGCACCGCCTCACTGGCCTTGAAAACTCCTTTAACACTCAATTAGCTATACGGTTACCCCCGTACGAAAGACGGATACTCTGCTAGTCAGTATAATAATTTTAGATATTCATACAAATTACTTTTAAAAATAATGAATTATACTTAAATAAAAGTGCCTACTTATGCATTTCTTTTACATTTTTAGCGTTCATAAATCCGCCATTTTAGTTTTTCAGGTTCTTGTCAACATTTTCACTACTGACCTTTTTAAACATTTTCAAACGCATATTTATTGAAAAAATAAACTCTCCCCCACCCCCACGTAAATGTGAAAAAAATGAAAATATCCTATTTTTAACCAAATTATCTAAATGTTTGTGCACCTTCTATTTTTGTAACATGAAGTAAAATACGGAATCATTGCATTTATTTATTATTATTATTATTTTAATTTATTACAATTTTTTTTTCACATATACGTTGTATATGGAGTTAAGTAATCGATAAAAAAAACCGATGTTGAGTTTCGTGAATGTGACAGTTTTAAGGTTCTTTCTGTAATGCTTGGAGATAATCATTGGGTTGTTATGGGTCAAAATAAAGAAAAACGTTCCTATAAACTAAAAAATCATCAAACTAAAGACATTGTTTGAAAATAAAAATATTATCAACTTGTTCCATTAATTTGTTTTAAAATGGCAGCTATTTAAAATTTTTAATTGAAAATAACTTTTAATGAGTTATTTTCGTTTAAAATATTTAAATAGCTGCCATTTTGAAACAGATTATTACAACAATTTGATAATATTTTTTATACTAGGTATTTACATTGATGAGTACCGTGCAAAATTTCTACTCAATCTGTTAAGCCGTTTTAGAGATATAAATTATTTAGTAAAAACACAAAATAGCGGATAGTTGATAAAAAAAGTATTTCCGGACATATGTTTATAGGAACTTTTTTCTTTATTTTGACCCATATAACCACCCCCCTGAATTATATCCGCACATTACAGGGCACGTTTCGATTTTTTGAACCGTTACATCACCATACTACAAATACAGGATGTTTTAAAAAAATGTTTCAGGAATTCAAGAGCTTATTCCTCAGATCATACCCAATGAAAAAGTATATACAGTCGACTCTCGCTAACTCGAAATTCATGGGATTACAATTTTTCATCGAGTTACGTGTAGTTCGACTTAGGCATAGTTCGAGTTATAGAGGTCAATCTTGACTAAATTCGACTTACAGAGGTAACGTGATATAGAGGTAAACCAAATAAAAATTCGATTTACAGAGGTAAAGACTAGTGTACTGTACTGTACTTTATTCCCTCTAAAAACTAAGCTTTTAACTGTATCAATAGAAAATAGGTGTATTTAGAGTATACATAATAAAATACGTGTACATACACGATAAAAAGTACAATCCTTATATTAATTTCACTGATTAAAAAAGTCCGTAAATCTTCTTCTGATTAAGACTGTTGGCAGCACGTTTGCCAATCATATTTTCGATTGAAACAATTGAAGTAAACACACTGTCTGGTGCATCACTGGTTTTTTTTCGAAAAACATACGTAAAGTACGTAGGCTACTGCAGCTTTGGTTTCTTTAGGTGTAATGTCTGCTGGCTCCTCTTACTCGTTTTCTTCGTCAGAAGGAGCATCCTCATCGTTGCTCGAGATATAGAGGTAAACTTCGACTTGTGGAGGTAAAGTGCAAATTGAATTCGACTTATCTACTGAACTTCGAGTTGTAGAGGTAATTTTTTTGTCTCTTCGACTTATAGAGATAAAATATAACCGTAAAATTATTTCGAGTTATGTATTGTTATTGTTTCGACTTAGACAGGTTTTTCCAAGGGGATTGAAAATAATTCAAGATATCGAAGATTTCGAGTTAGCGAGAGTCGACTGTATAAACATACCGGTACTTCCTAACATGCTTAGTTTTCTATATAGTCGCCATTTTGTGTTTTTAACCAAAAAAAAAAACATCTTAACAGTAAATGATATGGAGTTGAAATTTTGCATGCTACCTAGTGTTATAGAGACCCAATTTGAGAAAAATTTCCTTTACTCATTTCAAAATAGCGTTTTATTAAACTTTTTAGCGTCGAATATCACGAAATCCGTTTATTTTACAAATTATTTAGAAGAGACAATTTTTTTTTTTTAACGACAAACAAAATTGTTTTTATTTTTCTCTAGCTTAAAGGGTAACTGAGTTGTCTACAAAAAAAAAAAAAAAAAAAAAAAAAAAAAACACAGAAGACATTAATTCTTAGTAATTGTCTACATCAACCAAGATTAGCCTAGAACCAAATCTTTTGTTTGAATTCTGCAAGATATTACAACTTTTCAAATTCATATAACATAAAAACGGCTGTTATCACAAAAAAATGACTAATAATATTTTTTTCTATTTTTTTGTCCTATATCCAACGGCGTCTGTTTAAAACAAATCGGATTACAAATAAGGAAGTGGCGCTCAGACGTTTGCCATGTTTGATACTAATCTATAAAAAATATAGCATTGTTACTACAACAGCTGACTATGTTTGAATATTAACAGCTGATTTGATGTTTAAAAAATAATGCATTGTTGTAACTGTGAATAAAAATAGTCAATTAATTGAATCTATGCCATTAAGTGGTCTTTAGTTTCATTTCAAGTTTATTAGGCATATTTCTAGTTATTCTTTAAGCTACAGAAAGAATTTAAAAAAAGGATTTTGTTTGTCTTTAAGAAAGGTAAATGTTTTGTCTCTTATAAATATTTGTAAAATTAACGGATTTCGAGATATTTGATGTTAAAAAGTTTAAATAGGCCACCATTTTGAAACGAGGAAATCGGTCGACTATTTTTCTCAAATTGGATTTTTATAACACTAAGTAGCATTCAGAAGTTCAACTCCATATCATTTATCGTTAAAAAGATATGTTTTTTTGTTGTTAAAACACAAAATGGCGACTAAATAGAAAACTAAGCAGTTTAGGGAATATGTTCATATAAACATTTTCATTGGTTTGGATGTGAGGAATAAGCTAAAGTTTTGGAAACATTTTGTATATAACTTTAAATGTGTTTTATTTGAAATATTTAAATAGCTGTCATTTTAAAACGGACTATTGGAACAAGTTGATTATTTTTTTCAAACTATCTCCTTACATTGACGAGTACCGTGCAAAATTTCAACTTAATCGGTTAAGCCGTTCTTGAGATACAAAATTATTTAGTTTAAAAAACCAAAATGGCGGATAGCTAGTAAAAGAAGCATTTCCGGACATATGTTTGTCCATATCTCAAATTGGGTCTCTATAACACTAAATAGTATGCAAAATTTCAACTCCATATCATTTACAATTAATTAGAAAGATGATTTTTGTTTTGTTAAAAACACAAAATGGCTGCTAAATAGAAAACAATTTTAGGAAGTACGTTGGGCCTATACGTACACTTTGTCATTGATTTTTAATGTAAGGAATATGCTCCTGAAACACCCTGTATATTCGAGTCAAAAATTTCTTATAGAAAATGCGAGTATTATAAAACGAAAGTATTTTCTGTCACGAAGAAATTATATGTTGCCTTTAAAACAAATCACAAGTACAGATATTTTTAATCCTACATAAGAAAACCCGTATTTTTTTTTTCTGTAAAGGATATCGGAGCCTTTTAAAACTATAAAGAAAATATTTTGTTCACGTACATAAATGGTTTTAAAGTCGATTGACGTCATTATGGTACTTACCCAGCGCAATCGTATATAACCAGCAGTATATAAAAATGTAACTCCCAAAAGTTGGTTTCTTAGGCCTTGTATGAAATGTTAAATTGTATTGGTAGATCAACACGTTTTACCCGTGAGGTAAGTTTGTTGAAACAATTGTACTTAATAATTCTGTATATCAACTACTTTCTTGACGCCCTAATTAGCCTCGTTGATGTATCTTACCGCCAATGTATATAATACAGGCATTCTATACATTACCTAAGTTTTTTTTGCCGAAGTAAGAGATAAAGTAATTTTGTTAGATCTTTACTCAGTTTGCCTAGGCATTGTGTATAATGTCTACATTTTGTAATATGCCTTCATGCGAAATATTAAATGAAAAGATTTGCTCAGGAAATTATCTATAATATAAAATGGTAAAATAGGATGTGTATGTACTAAATATTTACTTACGTAAATGAACCCAGCCTAACTTAACCTGAAACCCATGGGGAAACCGGTATTCCAAACTCTGTCTGAAGTCCAGCGGGCATTCTATAGAATGCCTAGACAAAGTATCAAATTTAGGCAATTTGATACTTTAGGCAATTTGCCAACTCTAGGCAGTTTTTATATGACCCAGACAATGTATACAATGTCTGATTTTTAACACATTGATATATTAAAAAGTCTCCATATCCTTCACTCCTGTCGATGATTAGGCGCTGTCGAATGCCGTTACTATAATATCACATTTTCTTTGGAGGTCATGTCAAGGTTAAAAATTACATTTTTGACAATAACAGTTGATACACATATTTTGTGAACCTTGTAAATTGTGTCATTATTTTGTTAGCGTCGTCTAACTTTACACGGTTCCCATAGATGTCTATATACTGTATTTAAAAAAATCTTCGCTCGTATCAGTGTATCGACGCTTGAGGCCTTGAGACTCTACATATGTGAAAAAGACTAATCTCTCATGACTCGGTGACACGGCCTACCCTATCTCTTCTCGTAAATATACGAATATCATATTTTCTTGGGAGGTAAGAATTTCAAATTACATTATTGACTCTAACTTCGCTATTTGTCATCGTAGAGATGTGAGCTTTATGCCATTACATGCGGAATTGATATCTGCACATTTTTATCTCATTTATGAACAAAAAACTGTTTTAATGGGCGCCGTTTTGACATTTACAATTCAATTTTCGTGAATTTCTGGGGTTTTAGCACCACTATATTCCCCTATACTCATGTTCTTATCTTAGTTTTTGTAACCGCTGTCGTGCTTATAAAGAAACAATCTAGTACAATCAGTAATTGGAATTTTTGCCCTAAAGAATTACTAAGTGTCTATTTAAAAGCGAAAAATCTCTTGGTCATCATCGCCTTATAAACATAAATTAGAACATAAAATAAAGACCTCTAGCCCAATAGTTTAAGGGGACGGAAGAGACCAAGAGTTGGTTAAAAGAGATCTTATAGGAAAAGTGAAGCGGTATAACCCAAGACTACATGAAAAAAATGTAAATCCAGTGATGATATCTGGGAATGGCCACGCCTGTACTCACTACAGGCGTGGCAATTTCACTACAATGTTTTTGGTACGTATTGTGGTAGTATGGAAATTACATTGATTTGCAATAATTGTCACAACTTGGTTGTTTATTATTCGATTTTAGTAAATAAGGTGTCATTCGATTTGTCTTTTAATTGTGCATCTTTTACCTATCTTAATAATGTTTTATAGCTAACGGTTTTCGTGGAATTTGACACTAAAACATATAAACAGCCGCCATTTTGAAATGGATTTAGTTCCAGCAACGAAATGTTATACACTTATTCTACCTATTAAGGTACATATTTTTACCAAATTTTAAGTTTCTATCTTAAATAAATCTTGAGTTATAAAATCCTTTGTAAAAAACACATACAGACCGACAGACGGAAAACTAGTCACCGGAGACCCATGTTTATATTGTGAAATATGTTTGTCTCGACCTAAGGAACATTTCTTTATGAAATGTTCCAGAGAGTTCCGGGACCCACTGTATATAAGGTTTTACTGTATGTTGAAAACAAATTAACAAATAAACAGATTTAAAAGTACGGAAATAGTAAATAAGATAATAAATAAAGAACAGAAATAAAAATATATAAATTATTGTACACTCTTAAGTTAATAAACGTCTGTAAAAAAAGCAGTTTAATTGATTATTGAAAGTACTTAAAAATTATTTATATTAATATTAATATCTATATTAATTTACTAGATAATCCTAATATAAGAAATAATTCTATCCAAAATAAATTAAATAATCCTTTATAAATATCTAATTCCTTCCTTTGTTGTTTAATGGCCAAAAAACCTCTCGGTCATCACCTTATTTAAAAAAATGAAAAACTTACGAATAGCAACAAAATCGTAAGAGAACAAGAGTTGCTCAAAAGAGATTTGATAAGAAATATGCAAGAGAAGGACCTAACTATCATCATGTAGGTCCAGCCGGAATTACCCGTATTCATTATAGTGAGGGTTATTTAAATATAAAAGAACGATTAATAAATACAAATGGTTTTTTGTAAGAAAATATCTACACAAATATAATACAGTAGATGAAATGTTTTTATCATTAAACTTTTATAAATAAAAAATAATTAAAAAATTTATTTTACTTCGAAAACATGACTAAAAAAAAATAGTTTATAGGTGATTCAAAATTACAAGGCAATATTTCTGGAACTTATTTTTGAGTTAAAAATAAGAAAATAAGTTGATATAAACATAGATCCGGAAACGATTCGTCGGACATTTTGCGTTGTTACGAGGAAGAAGCGTCTTGAGAAATAGATATAGAATCAAACTTTAGTATATGATAACCTGTAGTATAATAAAGAGTTTTGTACTCAAAATGGCGGACTTTTAAAATCTTTTAATGTCGAAAACCATAAACATTACAAAATATTTACAAGAAACAAAAGGGTTTCTTCTTTTAATAAAAAAAAAAAATTGTTATTTTTTTTTCTGTAGGCCAAAGGATAACTGAATTATCGAAAAAAAATCAGTATTTTTACGTCAGCCGCTATTATGAATCTGTTAAGGAAAATATTTTCTTTTTGTACATTTCTGGAAATGAATTAATATTAAAAATTAGAGTATCATAATTTCATAATATTTTGGTTTAGACTAATCTTGATTGTTGTAGACAATTACAGTACCAAGAAAATTTTTTTTGTCGAAAATTCAATTATCTTTTTACCTAAATAAAAAAACTAGTTTGTTTAACGTTAAAAAAAAGTTTGCAATTATTTTTCTTAATTTTTCGAGATATTTCATATTAAACATTTTAAATATTTTAAACGTCCATCATTTTGAAAGTGTACAAAGTAATGTCTTTGTTTACTAGTACACTGGTGAAAGGTTACATAAATAATGTATACCAAATTTTCACTCAATATCTTATCTATTTCCGAACATTTTTTTTGTTTGTAAAAACACAAAATGATCGATATGTTTGTGTTAAATTTATTTTTAACTTTGAAACCTACTGCTGAAATATCGCCTTACAATTTAAAATCACCCTGTATAGTGATTTTATTTTCGGGTATAAAGAAATATAATAAAATATTTTGCTATAAACATATTCAGAAATGCATTAAAACCAAGTATACCCGACTGAATGGCACTTACGCAAAAGTTCATCACATTCACTATAGGTTTATAATAAAATAAAACCGACTTTGATAACGTATAGCATGACACGCACGTTGCTCTACCTTTCCGATAGGTTTAAAGGTCGCGACTGGTATGGCACGACTGTTGTACAAAGACAGAGTTTTATTCTGGAATGGCACGATACGTCACTTTCAGTGGAAGGGGGAGGATCCCCCCCTCTACTTCAGATTAAAATATTGTTTTGTTTTAGTTTTTTTTCTGTTTGCATGTTCTTGGTTTAGTTTTACTTTCAGTGTTTTACACTGTTTAGTTTTTTTATTTATACGTTGCAGACAAAATTATACGATGGCTCGAAAGTTCGATGTGATGCAATGTAAAGATCAAATCCGTAGACAGATTTCAATTTCAAATTTGTTATGCGGCCATATCTTGCGATTTTTTCGATAACTCAAAATTTGAGCGTATCTGCAATAGGAAAAGAAAACACAAAACCAACTACAACGATTTTGATAAAATTTTGCTCAAGTCTACCTCTAAGAACCCAAACAAAAATCGCTGTTAAAAAATGCATTTTCGTGAGTTATTTGTAAAAAAAAAAAATCTCACACGGAAATGTCATAAAAAAACGACTATAAAAAAATTGCTTGAACAATCACCCACATAACCTGATTGGACAAAAGCACCAAATCTTATTCTATTAAACGAGCAAGGAATTGTATGTATGTACCTATTTCCAGTCATTTTTTCTCAAAAACGACTCTAACGATTTTCTCCATATTTTGTATATAAAGGGTTTTCAACATCAGGAATCCAATGGATTTGGTCAAAATTTCGAGAAAAATCATTTTCTATGAGTTTTCACGATTCGAAAAATGCACAATAAAAATATATAGGAGAAATATTAGCTACGCCTACTTCTATTAAACGAGCAAGGAATAGTTTGTATGTATGTACCTATTTCCAGTCATTTTATCTCAAAAACGGCTCTAACTATTTTCTCCATATTTTTTTATATAAAGGGTTTTCAACATCAGCGATCCAATGGACTTGGTCAAAATTGTGAAAATTAATAGAAGCAAGTCTGCTAAACAAATTTCACCTAATTTTTGAACTATCTTAATACAATTACGTTACGTTAATCCGAAAACAATTCGCCATTGTCTTGTCTCATCAACCAACTTTTGTGCGTTACACATTGTATTATCTAACTTTGTAAGTACCCTAATAGAAGCCCATCGACTAGTTTTTTAGTTATACTAATAGAGTCAGGTTAACGGCCCACTTAGCCTACGTTACGTTGGTTCAAAAAGAACAACACAAAATATCCTGTAATGTTTTATCGTATCATCAACCCTTTAAAAAGAATTATCCTTTACTCTCCCACTCCCACACGTTGTATTTTCATCCGTATGCCAATCTCCTCGAACGGGTAGGATCGGTGGACATTTCATGGTATCGGTTAGGAATCTCCTTATAGCTAGAGTCGGTAATATTAAATATTTGCTAATGAAAGCTTTAAAAAACTATTACATATAGCCGCAAAGTATCTCGTGATAATATTTTACTAAATATACCTCAGTCTGAGATTTATATTCCTAAAACATGATATACTGCATCCTACATAGTATATTAATAGATTTTAAGAAATACCGTGGGAATTTAACAAGTTGGACAGTTATTGAGAGATTTGAATTGTTAACCGGTATAAATCAAGTTTGTAAAGGCAAGTGTCGAAATCTTGGGACCTACCCAGCCCGTACTCATAGTTTTTTATTCAATCGTTATGCTAATGTCGTTGATACATTTCAAGAGAACTATAACAGATGTTCCAAAACTTTCCTCCCCCCCCTGAATTGAATAAACAATTTTTTTTTTTTTTTTTAAAGAGCTTTTTTGTCTAAGCGAAAAATCTTTCAGTTTTCTTCAACTAAATAAAAAAAAAGAGAAACGAACATAATATAAAAAACCCCTAGCCCTCGAATACTCCATAGTGTCACAGTCAGGGCAAGAGAGACCTGATAAGAAAGATGAAAAAGGTGGAACTCAAGACTAAATGAAAAAAATGTGTAGATCTAGCTGGTATCCCTCGGGATTGCCACATCCTATAGTAAGCCTTTGAGAGTTTAAAGGGCTAAAGACGTTATCTATCGGCGTATATGGAAATATTGCTCTCTTCTCACAAATTGAGTTTTGAGGGAGGAACAAATCCAACATTTTTACGGCAAAAGGTTACAGAGATTATAAGTTTAATATTCTGCTGATCTCTAGCAAAGACTATTAAAACTTGTTGAAGAAACTTGTTGTTGGTTCCATGTAACATTGGGCTGTTTTAAGTCGAGATGCAAGTGTTTTAAAAAATATTCCAGAACCCACTTTTAAATCTAATCCTACGTATGTGCAAACAAGTTTGTGTAGCCCTAAAACCGTTCTTAATGTGAGCGTGCTCTGCCTTGCGTGACAAGCTCAGGCACTGATAAATACAAATACTACAATTAACCCGTCGAAACTGTAAAATAACCACAACTTTCATGATTTATTCAAATTAAATAAATAATTACTAATGCGACTGCAGTTGGTTTTACTTAAAGTAAAAAAATCCTGCTTTCTTTATTTGTGGAACTGTTGGTGGCAAAAGAGAAGGAGGGGAGGGAGTTCGCCACAAACATTATTAAAAAAATTCCACTCTGTTGACATGTCGTGTGAGTTTGTAAGAAACTATTTCAAAGAACTGGGAGACCCGGTGCGTCTGGAACCTATTAGCACAAGACCGACTCCCACTCAAACGAAAAGGGAAAACCGGTTACATCCACGATCAGCAGCATCGATATCATCAAAAAATCATCCTCGGCGAGTGCTCTCGAAGTCCGGAACCTCCGGACAGGCCGAGCATATCCCGTGGAGTCATTGTTGGCAACGGTCGATTTCTCAGCTTCACCAGGTCACCATGCATGACCGCTACGGTTTTGACTTCCCTTCGTGTTCTGCCGAGGACGTAACAGAACACCTGAGGTCTCCAACACCCACATACAGACATTCACACATCAAATTTAACTGTCGATTCGTTCTCTCTTCTGCCCTCTCGAAAACTTCTTTTATCCCCCCACGTACCATACCCATACGTTACATTTAGTCTTTAAAAGTAGAAATTAGTATTGTAAATTTTTAGACTATTTATGTGAGCGTGCTGCGCCTTGCGTGCTAAGCACAGATTATACTAAATGCAATGACTACAATTAACTCATCCAAACTGTAAAATAACTTCAACTTTCGTGATCGGATTCAGTGTGCAGTTTTAAACTATTTTTATTTAAATTGGAAGAAGACTTACGCGACTGTCTTGCAGTTGGAAAGTAAAAGTACTGTATAGGGCCTATGCAGTTTTCTCTTTATGTAGAATCGTTGGAACAAGTAGGAGGGTTCGCCATTTTTTTTACTTTCTCACTATATATAGATATATATATATATATCGAGTTATGTGGAGGGAAAAAAAGATCTTGAGATTTTCATCTGAATGTTAATTTCATTTTACAAATTGTCTGGGAAATAAAACTAAACAAAAAATATGGAAAATTTGTAACCATTCACGGAGAAACTTTATTTTCATTTAAATAAATGTCTCTGTGCCGTGACTTGCGTGCTAAAAACAGACAGTGCCAAAGACAAAGACTCATCCAAACTGTAATATAATCTCAACTTTCGTGAATGGATTCAGTGTGCAAATTTAAACTATATTTTTATTTAAATTGGAAGGTTATTTGTGCGACTATCTTGCAGTTTTTTTTTAATAAAAAAAAGAGTACGCGATATTTGTATTTGAAGATTTAACTGAGACATGGTTGAAGAGGAGTACAACCAAATATTTAGGTGTGACTAGATGATAAACTGAAGTCGAAGGCTTACGTAAAAGAAATAAGTACATTGTGTAAAATATTGCACAAACTTACTCTCTTATTCATCTCCGAAACCGAATTAAACAAGATTATGGACTCCATCAAGGTACCTCATCGTACAATATAATATGTGATGGTATCAACGAATTCTAGACCTGTAGTTAACTGAGACCTATTTGAGCAGTGTTACATTTGATACAGCAGTCAACAGCTAACCTGAACTTGGTCTGTAGCTATCTTGAGCAGACCGCGCTAGTCAACCTAGGAAGAAATATTCCAACCGTCCAGGTGACCAGTCATGTTGTGAAGTAGAATCTTTTTTTTTATGAAGATAATATGACCTATGTACAAAAAAAAGAAAAAGAAAAAAAGAAAAGAAAAGGAATATTCTTCTCCTTTTCTCGATGCATTCATCAGATGACAGATGAACGGCTGAGAAGAAGCCAACAAGCCTCAGATCCTCAAATTTAACAAGGAAGGCATAGATCCTTGGAGGAAATAAAAGATACCTATTCAGTATCCAGAATTACTATTCGCTGAGCTTTAGCAGTGTTCTTTGCTTGTCTGAACATTGGTGGTGTAAATAGTTTCATCGTATTCAATGCAAACACCAAGAAAAATATTTCCAGAAGACAATTTTTTTAAACTTTGGCACATGAACTGAGCTTTGATCACTTGAAAGTAAGTGCGAACCACGACGATCTTCCTCTTGAATTTGACTCTGTTTCGGAGTTCATGAACAGGAACCAGAACCAGCTCCCGAACCACAGTTCCAGGTCGGTGTAAATTTTCTTCTTGGAAACAAAATAAGACAAGATTTATCTGTTCAGGGTGCAATAAGGACATATATGTATGGAACATATCTCTCACCGTCTTTGTCCAAATTGCCCTGTTGGGGAGGACATGTCGACTCTGAAGAGTCTGAATAAATGTGAAAGTGGAGGTGGAGTCATTCCAATCAACTTAGTAAAAATGTGAGTCATTTTTTATACTAAATTTTGTTTTCTAATGTATTGTACGTTTTTATAATCAATATTTTGTATTTTGCTTGTTGGTAGCTGTGTTATACTAATATTTTTCTTGTATATAACCATTTAATTTATATAATTTACAAATTTAAAATGAGATTATTTTACGTCTGTTATAATGTTTCAATTAAAATGATAAATATTTAATTTTGTTTATGTTTTATCAATATAGGAAGAGCTGATTTTGAGAAATTATGTATTCTATAATAGCCCTATGGCTTTTTTTTTTTAGTTTTTACTAATAACTCACTAACGTATGTTTTTGGAGAAGAGTCGACCATCGCGTTTTTAGGGCCTTAGAGGGTATACTTGAGCAAAATTGTTTGTGTTTTTAGAAAGTCATGTTTTTTTGTTTTTTCCCTACACCCAGATTTTGGGGTATCGGGAAAAATAAAAAAAAAATCCTGAGATAAGGCCAAACATGCAAACATACTAAATTTGATTTAGTCCACACGTTTGGACTATAGACTGCTGCACAAACGACTGTAAAAAAAGAGCGTTTTAGAACTCAAAATCTCTGACGGTTGTAGGACTAATGTGGGGTGCACTATCGGATATTAAGTAATTTAATAGACCATTAAGGAAACACGCCATTACAATAAAGGTTATTAATAAACGTTTCATTGTTGCTTTGATAGGGTAATTAATCTTTGAAAGGTTGGTAATAGTTTTGACAGCTACATCCTCTATCGGAATCAAATTAGACCGGAGTGACGCAAAAGTCAAGACTTTTTTGTAAAGTTACTACAATTAAAGATTTCAGTTGTACTCGTACTAAAGTTGAGATGAGATCTGAAATCAAAATGATCATTTATCAATAGGGATACGCGAGTTTCAGACAACGACTCTAAAATTATCGAGACCTCGATTTTTCGAGGTCGGCTCGATTTTCCGAGCTCAACACAATTTTCCTAGCAAGACTAGATTTCACTTGCCTAACTTGATTTCACGAACTAAGCACGATTTTCCGAGCAAGTCTTTCTTTTACGAGCTTGGCTCAGTTTTCAAACAAGATCCAAACTGGTGTTGTAACAATGTAACGAAAGCTTAATATCGGAAGTATAAAGCTTAAAGATTAATATTAGATATGAAATAAAAGAATACGATATTTATCTTGAGAATGGTTGTCGCCCTTCTCTTGAGATAAAAAACAACTTTTTACTAACTTGTATCGATCGAAGGAATCAACGCGGAGAAAGGAATTAAATTGCCGTCAATGAAGTATGGGATATTTTTAATAGTTTTTAGCCAAATGAAGAAAACCCGATTTCAAAATTATAACAGGAAGAATATTTATTTTATTTCTATTATGTTAAAATTCAATAAGGTTTAGGGCATTTTACATAGTTTGTTTAGCAGTACATGTCATTAATACAGTACAGGTAAATTGTTTACCGTGAGGCCTATCTATATATTGAAAGCAATCACAATGCACCACAATTTAACTCAAACAAATCTATCAATAAAACGAGTTTTATTATTCCATATTTAATTTTCATAAAGTATTTATCAGGAAACGGACATGATCGATTCTACACAATGATATTTCCTGTTTCTAATCTATACCTCCTCTGATCCTCTCGCAACAACTTCCTTCTCTGTATCAACTACCTCCTCTGATCCTCTCACAACAACTTCCTTCTCTGTATCAACTACCCCCTACTTATTTCCTATTGACCGAACATTTCCCACGTTATTGTTTGTTTAAAAAATTTGTATCTTTATTTTTATTTAGTCCCATCCAAAATATTGTCCGTTATTTAATAATTTATAAACATTACGAGTAATACAAATCTTCTTATTTATAGATTATATCAGTTAAAATCTTGTGTTTTCACGACTATAGGCCACGCGTGCCCGTGTTTAAGGATACGAAATTTGAAATAAAAATCGTTAATTACGATTCTTATTGGAATTAAAATCTCTCAACCTCAATACGAATGGGGAGGCGGAGGGAAAGAAAAGAGTGGGGAGTACTCGAGTATCTGTTTATAACTAAATGAATAAATACTACGGCAAAAGACAAAACAAATATGTTCGATAAGTGTGATATACTGGAGTCATTTTTAATTATACTAAAAAACTATCTTAATTCTACTTGTTAAACTGGGTTTTGTTATGCAAGATTTACCTAGTGATAATCAGGTAAACATAATATAATAGTAATGCCTACTGCCTACCTTTCTTCTTCGCGTGTTGGTACAAGGGCACAAGAGTTACCTTTGCGGTAATTATATAGCAGAGCTGCCTCACTTCAAAATCAATTTTTATGGGTTTTATTCGTCAAATAAATGTTGGAAAAATATTTTACTATCGAAAAAAAGTGTCGGAAAGATGATTACATAATACAATATTACAATTACACAAGTAGTTTTTTCGTGAAAAAATTAACTCTGTGTTATCTTTCATACTCATGACATTCACTTCAATAAACGTACGGAAGGTTTGGTCAGGTGGTTTTATATATATATAGCAACCTGGCCAAACCTTTCGTGACATATAATAATACAGCCCTACATATGCGTACACTGAAGCACATACGCAGACAATTGAACGTCAATGGAGGGAGGTGCGAGGAAATGTGCCGCGATATGGAAATTCAAAACAACATTTCCATGGCCATATAGCCGAATTTATGTTTAAGAGAAAGTACAATGAGTATAATACTCGTTTTCATAATTTATGGCGAATTACGAGTGAAATACATTTAAATTCAATAAATTCCTCTTCTACTGAATTTGCAGCAGAATTTGACTCTGATTAAGATTTTCTTGTGTAATTATATTATGTAATCATCTTTCCGACACTTTTTTTTCGATAATAAAATATTTTTCCAACATTTATTTGACGAATAAAACCCATAAAAATTGATTTTGAAGTGAGGCAGCTCTGCTATATAATTACCTTTGCTTTCAATCCCACGCTATCCTTAATACAGTGTCTCTCCCGACTTGACTTACGAATGAATATTTTTCATATCCGAAAAAACCTTTCCACTTCCCTCCTCCCACTGCATTGATATAACAAAAGTCCTTCGTCAACACGTCCCCCCCACACTTCTTCCAGTCATACCGAACCAGTTTGTTGACATCTCGATACGCACTTCCTCTTGCTCTTCTTAGGTTGAAAGGGAGAGGCGTCTTATTTAGTTTAATACTTTTGAGAAACCTTCTACATTTTATTGCCGATGTTGAAACTACTTGGTCCCCCAAAACCCTCTAAATTGAGTCACTGTATTTACGGTTAGTTTTCTTTAGGCTGCTTGAATTGTAAGAAGGAAAGAGGATACTCCCAGGACCCTAACAAAGTCTAGAAAATAGTTTGACTTATAATCTTGTATAGATAATAAACAAGAGTCTGTCAATAGCTGTAATGTTTCTTGTGTTATTAATATCGGCTTGATATCAACTGGAAATGTTTCGTGGATAATTGTTTTACAAAGCCAAGTATATTGCAACCGCGTTAGCTATACGAATGACCTCGAAATTATCTTCCTACTGTTCTAAGGGAGAAGGGATAATTTATTGTTTGAGCTGCATCATGAATATATTATTTCGATCTAAATTTAAGAATAAAATTATCAACTATGTTTTCCGGTGATATCTCTGGGTAAGCGGATGTTTTTTTTTTATTATGAGGCTGGAGTAGAGGTTCAGCGCTGTCTCCTATATATAAGATGCACCAAATAAAGTTATAACATGGTTGTCATAACACAGATTAATAACTTCTTATATATTATTAATATATATATATATATATATATATATATATATATATATATATATATATATAATTATATACATATATATATATATATATATATATCGTTTTGAAGGTACACACAAAAACAATGTACTAGATATTTAGTATATTTTATTTATTTTTTTCGTTAGACTTATTCCCAGTGGAGGTGAATTATTGATTATTTACAAATTAACGAAATCGAATTGGGTGATTTTATAAATCTGAGATAAAAAATTAATTAAAATTGGCTACAATTCATTGATCACAGGGTAACATCATATTTTGTTGCTATAACAAAAATGAAAGAAAACTAATTAAACATGGCAAAATATTGAACAAGGTGGTTGCTTTCCAGTTTCACAATCCTCATTTAATTATTTCCGATTTTTATTATTTTTTTAAATTATTATTCTCCAGTCATTTTGTTTTATTTACAAATCATAATTAAAAAACTATGAGAATTGTACTATAAATAAGGTACTAAACAATACTTTCTATTCAATATGGGAGAAAGTAAAATAACATAAATTGAATGAGTTTTGTTTTTGTTTAGTGCTGTGGCGGAGAGACCTGAAAAAAAATTAATATAAACACCAGTTTAGAGGCTCAAAGCCAACTAGTTCTCCCACCTCATTTCTAGACTTGACATGATGTCGCATTGACTCGAGTTGATAACGCCCTGTCTATTTTTTGTAGCTATAGGTAATGAACACATACACGCGCGCGCGCGGGCCTGAGATGTAATTTTATAAGTTATAACTCTATTATCATTTATCAATCAATAATTTTATTCCATGAAATAATATATAACATAATATATGACATATTTTATATTATAAATATTTTGTAAAAAAAAAAAAAAAAATGGATTTATAGTAAAATTCAAGTCAGAGTGAGGCGGAAACCCAGTCGTCGGCACTAATAGCCTACCCTTGGCGTCTATTGTGCGACACGACCGTGTTAAGTAGCCACCGGCCGGAGCCAGTGAATCATAACTATAATCTGTATACAGTAACTTGGCGTCTGAACCCTTGGCTACCTGCGAGCGGCCGGAACCGTCCCCGTCCCCCCCGTCGCTCCCTTCCTCACCCAGCTGTTTCAGTGATGAGTCACCTACTAGCGTTAACACTGCACTGTTTAACTTTTTTTATGGGAGACACATTTTTTTATTTTTTTTAGCATAGTTAAAATGTTTAGGAAAATATAAGCAAATTGATACCAAACACACACTATTCCGTTTGTAAAAGCCGCCAGTAGAAAGCTCTTTACACAGCTACTTGCATAATCACATACTTATTATTTACATGTTTACGTACTATTTACATACATTTGTGTCGTGTTTGGTATAAATTTGCTTATATTTTCCGAAACATTTTAACTATGCTGGAAAAAAATTTTAAATTGTGTTTCCCATAAAAAAGTTAAACAGTGCAGTGTTAACGCTAGTAGGTGACTCATCACTGAAACAGCTGGGTGAGGATGGGAGCGACGTGGGGGACGGTCCGGGTCCAGACGCCAAGTTATGGTATACAGATAATATATTCCGTTAAGTTCGACAGATCTTAATATTCCAATATTCATTATATTTTACGTAGATTTCAAAAATATTAGAATGAATGCGATATTTTGGGGAATTAAAAAATATTTCACAAGTATAGGTATTTCCCACTAGGTGATTAATGAACCGAACAGGTGCTTCAAGTCGGATTGATGGGAATTATTTCTCTCGGTCAATCCAGATAGCGGTCATTTAAATATTTCAATTGAAAATAATTCATTTAAAGTTATTTTCATAAATTTTTTTAATTGCTGCCATTTTGAAAGAGATTATTGGAACAAGTTGAACATTTGTTTCAAACTAGGTCTTAACAATGATGACTACCGTCCACAATTTCAACTCGATCGGTGAAGCCGTTCGAGTTATAAATTATTTAGTTTAAAAAAAATGGCGTATAACTGGTAAAAGCACGTAAGTACTGATGGGACCATTTGTCTGTGCGCGCAGCTCTGACGCTACTAGCCGTTCTGTAAAAGTAGGGCTCGCTCACCCAACTATGCTTGTCTACCTTTCGCGACACATAATTACAGTTTACAAGATTTGTAATGCATATAGAAACATGATGTTTACAAACAACTCGAAGCTACATTAAAGACAGGTGAATAATCTACGTCCGGCGCGCCGCGCGGCACCACATGTTTTTGGAAATGAGCGATAATCACTCCCCTCTTCCCCGCCGCGCCATAGCAAGCTGCGCGTACAGACAAATGGACCCATCAGTAATTTGCGGACGTATGATTATAAGAATGTTTTTCTTTATTTTGACCCAAATAACCACTCCTTGAACTACTTCCGCGCATTACAGAAACACCTCGTATTATATAGAAAGGTTATACATATCGCTTTATCGGTTGTTCTCTCTAACCTAGTTCCTACATGAGCCTCATTTTGTACAGGTAGGCAATCAATACCAAACTGGCGAGATAATCTAGTCAACAAAATTTTTTAAAGAATTTCACATTCTATCTTGTCAGCGTCTATTTGTATAACCGAACCGTGTATGTTAGAAAGTAATTTTTAAATAATTGTAAAAGTTGTTTAGGGCTACTGTTATTTCCCGAGGTTTAAGTCGTGCGTAACAAACATTAAGCCGGGAACCCACGCTTTCGAGTGCCTTGCACACAATCAACTTTTCAATTGTTGCTGTAATCGGTAATTCTAATCTAACACGAACTCTTCTGATTCAATTTGTTTTTCAATTCAACTTAAATAGTTGTTACTTTCCCACTGCAGGTGGTTTTTACGCTGCGGTAGAGGACGCTTAGTAACTTTACTGTACAATGTTGCCAGATTGAACTTTTATCGTGTAAAGTGGGTTTTCGTAGAAAATCAGATTGGCAATTTTCGTTAAATTAGAAAAAAAATCGTAATTTTGTGTTTTTTCCCTTATAGTAACAACCCTCAAATTTTGAGTTTTCAAAAGAAAATAGGGAAAAAACAACCCGTGATATGGCCTAAATGTGCCCAACCAGATATGATTAAAATTAACTCCAGGTATCTCAAAACGAATTTATCCGCAAAAACAGTGAAATCAATATTTTCACGTCACATGACTTTATTTCAAACATTGTGGATCAAAAAACCGGTGAAAATATCCGTTTTGAGAACCCTAGGATAAAAAGTGGTTTTTAGATGATCTTTGTCTACAACACAAAGGTGTGAACCGATTTTAATCGAATTTAGTATGTGAGCTTATTACATATTACAATTTTCTTCAATTTTTCAAACTCATAATTTAGGCTAGCTATCATTAAAATAACACTTAAATTACGATTTTCTCAAAATCGGCTCTAGCGATTTTAATCAAATGTAGCCTCAAAGACTCAAATAAAACTTATTGGTTGTTACCTCTCCAAAATTGCCACTTCATGAATTATTGGAATCAAACCAAAATTTGTCCACGTATTATCAAATACATAATTTCTCAAAATCAGCTCAGCCAATTTGTTTCAAATTTTAATGAAATGTGAAGATTAATGGCTCACAAACCCTTAAAAAAAACAAGTAAATAAAGTATTACATTACTAGAATAATGGAGGGCTTGAGGACGTAGTTATGGCACCAGCGAAACAAGTTTACTATACATTATTTAAATATAATTTTTTTTTTTAAATTACGTTCATGGTTAAATTTCTTTTTTTGATTCACAAATAGCGAATTAAGTATGTATGTCTAAATTGCGCCAAATGTCAAACATCAACTTCTTTAGTCTTCAAGAATAACAAAAATAACATACGTTCTCACGAAATGACATTTAATTAACAAACGGATTTCAACAACAATACTGTATCAGGGAGTTCGTGAGACATATCGATGAACAGAATTAACAATTTAATAGGTGGATTTTGATATAAACAATGTTCCACGAATAAATTATTTCATTCTTTTACTTACCCAAGAACCTCAAACATGATAAAAGTAAAAAATTGAAATAGTTTTAAAATTAAAATTTGTATTATTTGTAATTTTTCAATTTGTTTTGTTTATCAACAACATAATATGCACATTTTCTATGGCATAATGGAACAATAATTATTAAATTCCAATGTGAATAAGAAATTACACAGTTTAGGTGGAGTTAACAATAACAAAAGAAACATATTAATTTATGTAATGAATATCGTTTTATATCAATTTACCATTTTTATTTTATTATAATATTTCATTAGACGTATTTGTTTAATAAAAATAAATGCAATGACTATGTCTTTAGCTGTAGTATCATAATTTACATACTTCTCTGCCAGCTATGTTTCTCCACTCCATTACCCAGAATCCTAACCTCTCATGTATCTCGTAGCTCAGGCTACACATCACATACTGTATAACATTTTGGCGACTTTGTCGTTGAAATGTTTGATAATTATGTTATTTTGTCACAATTTGTATTCTATTTATCATTCATAAAACATTTATTTTCACAAGTTCAACTCTATTATTATTATGTTTTTGTTTTTTTTGTGTGTGTAAAGTTTACTAAAACTGAATTTTCTTTTTTCAGAATTTCAGAGGAATTTTTGAGACATCTGGTATTTAAGAATTATTAATAATGTTTATAAAAGTAAATATATATTTAATTTTATTTGCAGGACACCTTAGAAGCTCTTGTTGCTGGTTACCCAACAGTTCCTCAAGATAAATTGACCAAGCTACTCTCCTGTGCATTTGCTCTCATGTCTCCAGAATCCCACACCTTAGGACTCCCTGACTTCCCTGGGGATAATCTACATATTGCTGCACAGTTGATGGTAAGTTAACATTTTGCTTTAATTTATTTGTAGCTGTCTTCTTTAATGAAGTCTATCCACTTGCCCTAAAAATGTAAACATACTTTAGAAACATATATAGAATATGTTTGGTTGGAGAGTTATTCAAATTGTTGGAACTTAATTAACCCTTGTAGGTCTGCAGTCAATTTCACTGTTTTTAGAGGTTTTACCAATTTGTTAATAAAATGATAGACTTTTAAATCTGTATAAATGCAGATATTGCATTACAAAATTTTATTTTATTTTAAATTTTTATTTTGTTCAAATTTTATTTTAATTTGGGTTTAAAGTGATATAGTAAGGCAACCAATAACAATTTTACTGTGGGAAGTAACCTAAATAATCTTGTCAACTACTACTCAAGCCAACCGCCGTTTATTTATAGTGGGCCCTCCCTCCCTCCATCATACCACAGGTTGAAGTGGACCAAACTGAATAGAAAAAAAGTTTATATCTTATATAGTATTTGGACTACAATTTGGCACCAATCCTTGAGCAAGGGATTGCCTCTGAATCCTCTCAACCACTAAGAGATTTAGGTATAGTCATTCATTTAACATCACTTGAGAGATGTAGTTACATTGGCTATTATATCCTGTAGTTTCACTGACAACCTCTAAAATTCATCTGTTTTCCATTAGGTACTGCTTGACTTTTAAGTGTCAATAATGACAAACTTCTATGAACTTGAAAATGGAGGACATCACAAAACCTGCAAACATTGCGGCCAACTCAATAGCCAAAACAGAAATTTATCATATGTTAAAATTATGTTACATGTTAGGAACAACGGTTCCAAATGGGTTAAATCTATACAACAACTCTTTTTATGTTATTATTATTTTTAAGGAATAAAATGGCACACTTTGAAGTGCCAAACTTAATTTTTTTAAATTGCAAAACTTTAATTTTATTAACTCTCTTAAAAAAAAAAAATCTGATACAGTACTTAACATCAAGAATAAATTTTACTTGAAAAGAATAAAAAAGTAAGATTTCATTCTTGCAATTGAGCAAAATAATGAGATAGATTGTTGAAAGTGGAAATCAACTTGGGGCTAGAAGCTCATACTAAAATTTTCAAATCTAACACCGAAGAAAGTTAATCTTGTTGCGAGTAGTGCAAGAAAAGTGACACCCAAGTAAACGTAAGCTCATTGTAAGTGGTCCAACAATGTAGAACATGAATTCTACACTCCAAGTTGAAAAATAAACTTGTTGCAGCATGTAGTATGTATAATACTTTATTTTATTTTATATATTTTTTAATTTAATGATTTTATGAAAATTTTAATTAAAAAGTGAATATACCGTTTCGGTTCAACATAGTGCTCAATTATAGTATGTAAGGCTGTGGTGAAACCGAGGGATCTTAGATAGATCGACACCTCTTTTTATATAGTCTTGGGTTAGATCCCTCTTTGTCATCTTTTCTCAGGTCTCTCTTGACATATTTATGTTTTCTTGTTACCCTGATGCTATCAGAGTTTTCGTGGGCTAGGAGTCAATATTAAATAAGGTTTTTTTCCCTTCTTTATATATATATATATATATATATATATATATATATATATATAAGGCAATGCCTTTGAACAACAACAAAAACCTTAGATTATCTAAGATCTGAAACTCCAAAAACGTTGAAAATAGAGAAACATTTTTACCTATGTATAGATTTATTAACCTGTTTTATCTCCTCTCTCTAAATTTGGTTCAACCGTTCCTTGATACCTTTTTTATATATAAACACATAATATGATAAATTATCTTTTAACTTCTATGGCATGTTGTTAAATAAAATGTGTAAGCTATAAACAAGAATTAGTTCTGGAAAATGTTTTATTAAATTGTTTAACGGACATTGCATCAAATTGAGTTTGTCTAGTCAAGTATTTTTGTTTTAATTTGGTAAATATATGATTATGGTTATAATAAATAATAAGGTTTCTAATGTTTGTTTATAACTGCAATTAATTCGACTGTATTTAGGGGTTTAAAAAAAATCATAACCTTCTTATTTTTTAGTATATTTCAATATATATTTTATCAATTTGTTAGTGAAATTGATTATAATTACAGACACTTTTTTTATTTGAAAAAAAAGAGAAAAAAAAGAAGAAAAAAGTAATATAGTGAGGTGACAAAAACAATTTTACTGTGGGAGGTGACATAATTTCATTCCACACGTTTTTTTATTGACAACAATTTTAGGTTTGTTAGGAATATCTATAGGTTTTTTAAAAAAATTAACATTCTACCAAAATAAAGCTTGCAAAATTTGTGTTTTCTATGCAGTTTTGTTTCAAATCAACCCTGCCAACTTCCACTCAAGCCAACCACTATTTATGTATAATGAGCCCTCTCACTTCTATATCATAAGTTGGAGTAACTACACTAAAAAACCTTGTGTTCTTTGGTAGGATTCAAAGCCATAACTTATGCCACCAACCATTGAACAAGAAATTGTTGTCTTACATCTCTAAACCACTAAGACACTTAGGTATATTTATCTGATTGCCTATTATACACTGTCCTTTTACTATACACCCCTAACATTCATTTAGTGAGTATGAGCTTTTTTTTACACCATTTATGAACATTTACACCATTTTTTATGTAGTCTGGGCTATGTCTCTGTTTTTCATCTTGATTGGAAATAACCCCCGATCACCAAATTTTAAGGATGTATCTTAGACAGCGGTTAATGAAATCTGTAGACTGTCAATAATTTCTTTCTTCACTTTTCATGTTTCACACATTAACGTTTCAAAACAGTGTTTTAATGACTTACTATATGTATTCTAATTAAAATGTAATATTTTTTGTAGATGTTTTAAGTGGTTATAATTTTAGTAAACTTAATAATTAAATTGGTGAAAATTGGAGTTGAGTACCTACTGAGTAGGTCTGCCTAATGTCGTTGGGTTTTTGACTACCGTAATTTTAAAGTTTACCAAAAAGGGAACTAAAATTAATTTATATATTTAAAAATGAAATAAAGCAAACATTTCCAAAGAAAATATATATTTTATTTATTTATAAAACTAAAATATAAATTCAGACACAATCATAGGATACACATATTTATGATAAACTTAATTTTTTTAGGTTGTCTTATCCATTTCATGTTTATTTTTTGTTTTTCTCACACATGCATGAAGTATGCAATTGTTTTTGTTGACTGAAAATTACAGTTCACATTGGATTAAATTTAGATGCCCCTATTATCAATGTTTGTTTCAAATGATCATCTGACAAATTAGCTCTTTATTTAGATTTCATGTGCTTCATTCTTGGAAAGGTTTGTTTGCATATGTAGGTTCACCCAAACACTGAAAACATTTCAGTTGCAAAATCTTTATCCTCTTGAAATCGTCAGTTAATGACCTGCAGTAACAGGAAACTGTAAAAGTAACTTAAACTTTGGGTCAATATACAACTTTTTACTTGCTAATTATAAATTCATAAATCAAAGTTATTATTGAATGTTTGAATGACATACTTGAAAAATGGATAAAGATCACCATTCTTGAAACACTCGTTATAGTAGTCCTTTAAGTTCTCATTTGAAGTAAGTTATATAAGTTGAAGTTCTGAAGGCGCTTTTTCAATTTCATTATCTTTGCTGCTACCAATGTATCATCGAAGTCTGCAAAGCGGGTTTTGAAACTCCTCATGTAGTTTGACGATGATTTCTACTGCATATTGTGATGAGGGAGGCACACAAGTTTCGTTAGACAACTTTTTGCAAGTTTAAAAGTGATCCAAATTGGTTTTCCCCATCTGACTTTCTCCCCAAAAAACTTTCTGTTTTTTAGACACAGTTTTTTTTCCTAATAACTTTCACATGTTGGAACAATTCATTTACAAACAGTTTTTCTCCTTGAAGTCTCAAATTCAAAAAGTTTAGGCCAGTGATCAGATCAATCGCAAATGGCAGTTTCCAAAGCCAGTGATCATCTGAAAGCTCTTCCATAGGTTTGTCTTGTTCAGCCATGAATATATCAATAACTGTTCGTAGCTCAAAGAATCTTTAAATCACTTTCCCTCTGTTAAGCCAACGCACCTCACAATGATTTGGAATGTCTGGTTAATGACTTTCAATTTCTGAAAGAAAATTCTTAAATTGGCGATGTATGTCATATAATTCACTACCTTAACAATTACCGGTATTACTTCTGAAACATTGATGTTTTTCCCACACATGGTTTGTTGGTGAATAATACAATGGAACATCATAGGTTTTTCACTTCCAGCATTTTGAACAGCATTGTGCGGCGAACGTCTATGTTACCAACTGCGGCGAACGTCAGCCCTCGTTATTAGATATGACCAGACGATTCAACCGCTTAATGTTCCAGAAGGAGGGTTTGGAAAAACGTGCTAGGACTTACCCAGTAAATATATTGGATCGTTAATTAACGCTTAGTCTCAAACCCAACTAATCACTATGTTCACAGCCAGCTTATGATAAGATATAATTTAATAACTAAACTAACTTATTAATTATTATAATTGAATAACGTATCGATTAGGGACAGCCATGATGGGAGAATTATGTTAACCCTTTTAGGGCATAGTAATTTTGCTCAATTTAGTCAGATGACCTACGAATGACTGCGTAACACCCAGGGGTCGATCAGAGCCCACAATTAGCGGTTTAGGCAGTCATTTAGGTTTATTACTAAAACGTTAAGAAACAACGCACAACTCACACGTCCGCTCCTTCGGCGCAGTAGTGAACGACTGTGGCTCATCTTTTGACTGCGATGCACGCTCTAGCCTACGATGCGTGCGCATCGCAAATCTTATACGGTGATCGCCAATTCTCGTTGGAATCACCACAATTGCATACATGTCCTACTAATCCTATTTTACTGCCACACATATTTTTCCCTCGATCTGTTTTTAATTTTTTTAAGTCAAGTTGTAGCTTAAGAATAGTTTTGTTTACTTTAAAAACATTTTCACTCCAGTAACGTTGCTTTCCATTGAGTAAACATCACTAATTCCTCGAGAATTTCCAAACCACTATTTACACCTCTAATAAAGAGTATTACTTGGCTGAATCTAACATATCGGTTGATTCAACTAAAGCAATCGAATAACACTCAAATTTTTTACAGGCGTCTTAAAACAGGTGATTAATGTCAGCACCTATATATTCTATTCGCCGAGCGACTGCATTTGCAGACAAACTAATCGAATTAAACAATTGCTGTTTTTCAGGACACAACTCTTCAACCACCTTTTCAATGCAGGTTTTTAATAACTCACCATCGCAAAAAGGCTTGCCAGCCTTAGCTGTGACAGATTTTGAAACTTGCTCTTACAGGTGCTTCATTTTGTTGTGTATGCTTAGTAAAAATGTCACATTAAGATGTAATAGACTTTTTCAGAGATAAAACTTTTTTTTTTGATTTTTGATTTTTGAATGTTTTGTTTTATAATGTCTTCGAATATTATACTCTTTCATCACGGATATTGTTTCACTAGAAAGACACAGAGTGTATTTTTGTTTTCAACCACAAAGTAATTGATACATCATTTTTTGTTAAAAACATGACACTCCTTTTCAACTTTCCTTTTTTTAGACAAAGACATAACTAAATAATAGTTATAAAACACTGGCACTACACTCAAACACTGTATTAGTTAGCATCAGGCTTCATCGACAACTTCACTTTCAGTATATTTTGGGTGACACTAGACTAGGCGAGGTAGCGATGTGAGTCACCACGAGAGAAAAGGAAATTGGATGCGTATGTAGAATGGGAATCTTCTGGTCTACTGTACTCTGGAGACATTTTATCACTCCAGTTTAGTTGAACACGGCCCAAACACGTAAATTAAATAGAGCTCTGAGCGATTAGAGCTTACATCTGGGAATACTGTACTGCTTTAATTTATCATATGATATGAAACGTTTTCACTTTTAGTTAATTGTTAGGCTAGAATCGGCCGTTATATTCAAGGTAGTCGGATAGGCAGCGGGCCAGACAAAACCTCTTCGCGGGCCGTAGTTGGAGACTCCAACCCTAAGATCTTATTTTCCCTATCCCCTATCCATAGACCAACCACCACTCAAATTACCAGCTCTTAATGAAGTTGATTGTAATAAATTTAAATGACTACTTAAATTTAATTCATTAAAGGAATTGCACCCAAACACAAATTGAAATATAGGTGAGCGTGGGTTTAGACCTAATTCTAACTCACCCATTCAAATATATATTGCCATGATGTGACACATTATTTACACTTCTCGTTATCACCGAGGAACACCATTTCCTCAATTCAGCATGATATAATAATTTAGGATGAACAGGTAAATTAAATTAACTACACTATTTCAGAAAACTGAACACCAGACCAATAGAGCTGTCACCACACCACACACTCCAAACCCTCCAATTATGTCATAGCTTTTTTGCTATCAGCTGGGAAAGAACACACAACATGTTACATTACTAATCGCAACTCAGCTACAAAGAGATCATAGCTAAGGCTATGCTACAAGCTGCTGCTTGGTTAAGACCTGGAGTGCAAACAAGAGGGACCGTAACCATGACTCTATTATATAGTCATACTGGAAAATAAAACTCCTCAAGCCATTTTGCAAGGCTCCATATAATGCCTCTATTTCTGTTAAATATAATATGCAACATACAGTCCAAAGTCATCAAAAAGAAGATGGACAACAGAAGACATCCCTGCCTCACTCTAGATCCAACAGCAATAGGCTGAGACAGCTTACCTCATTGTTTCACTTAACAAGTTCATCCATCATACATAGCTTGAACAAGGAGTATAACTTTTGTAGAATGCCAAAGATTTTATAACAACTCACATTTTGTTCCACTTAACAGAATCGAATGCCCTTTCAAAGTCAATTAACAGCATGTACAACACAGTCTAGTATTCTACAGATTTATAGCATCAACGGTAGAAAGCCCTTCTATAAAACCTGCTTCCTCTCGGAGGAGTCTCTTATCCACTGAGTTCTTTACCCTCGCTACAATAATAATGTAATAATTTCATACTATTATTTCTTTTATAACATGTTTTTCTTTGCAACAACTCGCTTCAATCAAGCCTGCAATTAAGACTAATACACGGCATACTAATGCATTTATCAATGAAACCGACAGCTTACGATACCTAGCGGCGAAAGTTTGAACTTCGATCTGATTTCAGTACAGCGATAAGGTTATCGGTCAAAATAATAATTTATATGACTATTTGGGACAAACGAAACTAAGGCACACATGAAAAAAACGATTTATAAATACATCCGACGATTTATTATCGCAAACCTAAATTAACATTAATTAGTTAGACTTTCCATAAGAGAAAGGTTTCAAATCGACCAGAATCGGCCTAAAGCATTCATTCATTTAGCAAGCTAAAACAGCTGATATTGATCGAGGAATGTATAAAACCAATGCCCTCTGACATCACGATGCACATTTTTCAAATAATACAATATCAGTGCATTCATTCAAAATTATGCAATTTGGCCAATATTTTAATTTAAATTTCTAAAACTGGTAAAAGTAAGCCATAAAACCATATCCCTAATCTAACTTAACCAATAACATTAAACTATGTTAAAAAAAAATCATTTTAATTTAAATAAACCTATTGTATTAGCCTTAAGTGCATATTAGAACTAACATAAGAAGTGCAGTGAGTAATAAGTGCAACGATTTATGTGGCCTAGAAAGTTTTCTAAAAGGCTGAGGTTTTCTATTCTTGTATTCCAATATGTCCCCCCAGGATTTTAAAAAAACGAAACGCATGTATTTTCTGAAGCAGGAGAAAATTTTAATTTAAGGCCTAGAAACAAAGTTCAGGCCTAAAGCAACATTCTCCATTTAAAAAAAGGACTTCTAATAACTATCTCTCCTAGCTGAATAGATATTGGTGAGATCTACCCATTTATTATATAGGCTACATTTAAATAGTGACTAATCAATATGAACAGATTTAACTGAATTTTTTATTAATCATTTATCAACTTGGTAATTTAAAAAAAAAAAAGAAACAAACTATAAGAAACTTTAATGAATAATTATAATTGATGTGACTTTGTTAATTTAACTCACTATATATATATATATATATATATTTTTTTTTTTTATTTTTTTTTATTCAAGCCTAGGTTAAGCATTTTAACCTTACTAAGACTATTAACTGATCTCATGTATAATCTAATCATCATCCATTGTTTTATATCATTATGTAAATATCATTATTTAATAATTTAAGTATCCCTTTTAATGTAAATGGTTGGAAAGTGCCACGACCCCTTTTTAATGTATTAACCCCCGAGATAAGACTCTAATGACTCCTATGATTAATGATTAATACCACATTGTATATATATATATATATATATATATATATATATATATATATATATATATATATTATTTAATTTTGTTTTTGTTACTGAGTGTGCCCTAATAATATTTAAAAAAACTGAACTGAATCGTAATAATTGAGTGCAAAGCACAAATAACTTTGATAATTTGATTTATATTTTATTGAGCTCCTGCTCTAATTGTGAATAACATATTACCTTGTCAATAAAGGTAAACTTTTCTTGTTCTTTCTTGTTATCCCAAGTTTCATTTATTATTATTGTTAACCATTTATTTATTTATTTTTAAATTATCAAAATCATAAATTATATTTCTCTTATTAATAATAAAAGCAACATTACAGGTAGCTGGTAGTGTTGTATCTTCTAACATATGTGATAAGAAATTTGAATCTTCCTTTCATATTTATAAAATCTAATCTCTTCCCTAAATCATGTTTTAATTTTACCTCTCGTTAAAATGATAACTGCATTTTTGTTTTAACTGACATTTTCTTCAATTACCTTGCCTCATCTTTTCTTAAGTGTTCATCGCTTCCTTTATATTGAATTTCTTATAAAAAAGTTTTATTTGATACGTCTTACTTCCTGTGAAAGTAACTTTAGTCTATCTTTAGACTTATCCAAACATCTTTCTTAATACATCTTTTGTGTAAAAAATTGTTTTCCCCTATTTTAAATATAACATTAAGTTCTTTCTAATATTTAAATATATCCTAGCTGAAATATAGAATATAATAATAATTTTATTGGTATCTGGGTTCCTAATTAAAATCGTAAAATATAATCATTGTAACTCATAATTTGGATTTACCTATCAAAAAGATAAAACCTAAAATCTAATTTTCTCAAAATCGGCTGTAACGATTTTAATCATATTTTGTTTAAGTGTAACTCATAAGGTCCAATACAAAAATTGTTAGTTACCACTTTTCATTAAATGTTGGTTCGAGAGTTATCAGTACAGAAAACATCAATGGTCTAATTTCTCAAAATCACTTCAACTGATTTCATTTAAATTTTGGTGACATATTAAAATTAATAACAAATACTAGTGTGTTTAGTTGCTTAGAAAATAAAGTTATTGTTTCAGAATAATTTGTAAAAAAACTCAAAATAAACCTCTACCATTGTCTTTTCAATCGAGGATAATATTTCTATACAAGTGAAGCAAGTGAAGGTTGTATTAACGTTTTCCACTTCGTTGACATGGATTCATGCCAATTGCAAAATTGCTCCAAACACTATAAACGTGGATTCTTGCAAAAACTCATTTCAAGATATTGCATAGTATGTAGTTAAAAATCGTCCAATAGAATTGAGGCAAAATACAAAATTAGTATCTTTAGAGAGCTTAAAGCTTCTTTTGTAAGTTTTGAAGCTGGGCCATATAACTACTCATTGCTTTTAACAATGATTCTTGCTTAGCGACAGTTCCACTACTTTTGCTCTAAGGTGTTATACTTCACACTTTAGTAAATTGGAAAAATTCTGTATTCTTTATAACTGTTTTATTTATTTATTTTAAATTAGTTCATATAGTTTTTTGTGTAAATAAATAGTTTTTTGTAATATTTAACACAATTTATCATTACTTTATCATGCTTAATGATGATCAAAGAGATTTTCATGACTTCGTACACAGGACAATGGATTAACTATAATTTTTATTGTATATTTCCTTTGTACTTTATATATATTACCAAACAATATATCTCATGTTGTTTCCCCCATTTTTTTTTTTTTTTTACAAAGTAAGCCAAATTATAGAATGTTTGAAAATGCATTTTATAATAATTACATATATTTTAAAAAAATTCTGCTTTTTGATGACCAAGTACATAGCTATTTACAGGAAAAAATATGTAGTCCAACATACAGAGAAGATAAGACGAGTTTTTGCAAATTTGTACAAACTTAAGTCAAATATGTTTGATTTTTTGTAGAAAAAAATAGACAAAAAGTGTATTTCTTCTTTATTTCATTTCACTGCATTACACCTGATTGGATACCATTCAGTTTTTTTGGTTTTAACATCTGTGACATTTTAAAAATTTTCATTTAAAAACAGGCTATATTTAATTTCTTAATTAGAATCTTTGTATGTGTTTTCCAATTTATATTGTGATCAACCTGTACGCCCAAAAATCTAGCATCGGTTTTTCTAATTAATAAGTTATCTTTAAATTGTACATTTAACAAATCAACTTTCGATGTTGAAGTCTTAAAATTCATTATGCTTGTCTTATTAATATTCAATTTTAAACCATTAACAGATAGCCAATCATGTATCTCATTTATACAAACTTCAACTTCATTATTAATTTTTTCTTATTTTCCGATTTTATCACAACTGTTGTATCATCTGCAAAGAGATATATACAATCTTGTACACTATCTGCCAAGTCATTTATGTACATTAAAAACAATGTTGGACCCAACATTGATCTCTGAGGAACACCATTTTTTTCAAATTTCCTAGTCGATGCAAACATTCCACCTATATCTTTAGTTTCAGTTTTTTGTTTCCTGTCACACAAATAGGACCTAAACTAATTTAAGTTATTTCCCTTGATACCCAACATTTCCATTTTTTTTTTTTTTTTTTTTTTTACTAAAATTTCATGTTGAACACAATCAAATGCCTTTGACAGGTACCAGAAACTACACCTGTCTGTCGTGACCCGTCCAGAGCCTTGGACACATCATTAATAAGGCATGACAAAGCCAAATCAGTATTATAACTCTTTCTATATCCATATTGGTACTTATTTAGAAAACTTGTCAATTGATCATTAGCAGATTTTTCTAAAAATTTAGAGATATTAGACAGCAATAAAACTGGACGATGATTTCCTATCTCCGTTCTAGAACTTTTTTTGAACAATGGTTTTACTATGGAATATTTGAGTTTATCTGGAAAAATTCCCTCTCTAAAAAGACCTATATAAAATTTGAGAAATTGGTTTAGTAATCAATGGTTTTACCAATTTCAAAATTGAGATTGGAACTTCATCCCAACCTATTGATGTCTTGTTTTTAAGATTAGATATTATTTTTTTAACATCAAACTCTGTCAAAAACTACATATGTAAGTATGTAAGGAAACTTATGTTTTATAAAACACTTCTATAGCCTAATAAACCAGAAAACAATTTAGTTTTAGAGAAAAATAAATTTGCATAACAAAAAAGAGTGTAATCCCATATTTCAGCGATGTGCAGTCACCGACAAAAGTATAGTGAGTGTAGGCTGTTTCACATATGTACAACTTTCAGGCCTCAAATGGCTGTGACACTAATACAAACTGCTTAATATACGAGGCCCATTGGGGTTTAGCCGATGTCAAGAAAGTAGTAATATACACAATTATGAGGTTCAGAGAACCTGTGTAACAAACTTACCCTACTGGATAAGATCCCTTGATCTATCGATACAATATAACATTTCCTACTAGCCCCAAGAAACCAACTTTTGAGTATTTCATCTAGATGATCTGCGTGTTTAGATTGTATGATGGGACTGGGCAAGTACCAGATTGTTATTATTTGTTGGTAAATGAACATTAACACTGTTATATTCTTACAGGCTTACTTCCCTTGGTACACAGTAAGAGATGCTGTTACAAAACTTTATCCAATTGAGTCTATGCTGAAGACAGAAGGAAGAAAAGCAGTTGATGATATATTATCATCATTCGACATAAGAGATGAAGTGAATACACCTAAAATAGACAGTATCAGTATAGGAGAGAACTTTACCAATGCTGTCTTGAGTTGTAATGGGAAGAAAGCTGCAGTTTTGGTAAGTATCTGGATGAAAGGAGAAGAATTTGTTCTAATATACTGCATATTTTATTTAGAAGTATTAATGAAATATTAATATTTTTTGAAATACAGGAGTTGTACTTTGCATACTGGCAGCTTCTACTGCAGTGAGGAATACAGTTTGGGGTTGTACTCTTTACGTCCTTACTGACTCCTATAAATAGTCGTCATTCTATCATGAATCTATCATAAAAGTCACACTAAGAAAATCAAAGAAAGTATCCATCTGATAAACTAATCAATTTAACATTTTGAATATTAGGCAACTCTTTAATTTCTTAGTTTACAAAACAAATTCTATTTTTATACATTTAAATCTCTAGAATTTTTTGCTTTATCATTTGGAATGATAATACAGAAGTTGCCACAACTTTTTCGGTTATAACTCTTATCATGTATCACAAATCCTTTTTCAAAATATACTTGCGAGAACTACAAAATTTTAATATTAACTTCTGTAAAAGCCATAATTTTAATATTAAGGTAGTTATGTAAGAAATCTTGTGAAATTGTAATCGCATCTGAGTACAGATAGTGGTGCCGATAAATGTATTGTTTCCCAATCCTTGGTATCTATTATAATATGATTTTGTGTGTATATGTAAACTAATATGGTTTATTTCTACATGTTATTTTTTTATTATCTCTGTTGCTTGTTATGGTTGGTCAATGCTACTTTATTCTTATTTTATGTTTGTTTATTTCATTGTTTCTTTTCTCTGTTTACTCAGTACTTCCATATAATTTTATATATTTGCTGTACATTACTTGTTCTCACACATAGGCTAAATGTCTATGTGAGCACTAATTCCCCTAAGAAATATTATTTTTATTTCTTTATATTGCAGTTGTTTTCTTGGAATAAAAACATAATATAAAATAAAACAAATGTTGCTTCTGTGTGAACCTATATTAGCTTATTTTGTCCAGCACAAGATTAAATTCGTCAATCAAACAGATCCACAAATATCAATCAAAAAAGTAAAATTCATTTTAAATCAGTATATCAAACATGTGACAACCATTTTATTTTTTGTTTGCTCATCCAGTGTTTTTAATGTGAATCACTATAGAGAAGTTTAAAAGCCTTATTTTTAATATGTTCGATAAGCTTTGTTTTCTGTGCAGATACCTTGTGGAAAAGTGACACCTGAAAGTTTCAAAAACATTGCCAACTATGTACAAACAGAATTTCATGAGAGAATTTTAACTGAAGTACTCGAGAGTCATCTATGTGGGGATTTATGTATCTTGGGTCCACGAGGCTGTGGGAAATCTACTCTAGTGAATAGATTGGCACACAAGTTGGGTTATACAGTTCAGCCTATTGTATTGAATCAAGTAAGTTATGATAACAATTAATTTAAGTAAATGCTAATACAATGTTATTGAAAAGAAGGCTGGGATTCTTCCAAATCATTACTCTATGACGGTGTAACCCTATTAGGGTGTATCGTCAATTTCACTAGGGCTGTTTAATAAGAGATAGCACTATAATTGCAAATTTCAATTATCTTTCTCCATGGCAAACATATTATTTTTTAATTTTATTTATATATTTTTATTTAAAAAAAAAAAAACATGTTGGTCATCATCACCACAATAAAAACTGAGCTTAAAATAGAGCCCCCCCACCCCTCAAATACTTTAACAGCACCTACTTAGACAATATTTAGGTAAAGAAAGGTGTATACATATTTTTTTCTAGTTTTTTAACCCCTTAAGTGTTTATGTCGGTTTAAGCCGACGCTACAAATATCGATAAAAAGGGCCGCTGTCGGCTAAAGCCGACGCTCTTAACTTGCCCTATTCTATTTCGTTCTCTGTCGTAATATTACGTTGTAGTTGCTAGTATTGCCACTAGATATTGTTGGCATGCTCTCTAGAGCATAACTTATAAAACTACCTCGTTATTTTTGTTCTCTTTGGATCCGCCGTGAACATCATATTTACAAGGAGTCGCGATATGTCCGCAAGGAGTCGCGATACCAGTGCAGCGAATGTGATGTTGGGCTGTGTGCTGCCCCAAGTTTTAAAATATATCACACCCAAAAAAATTACTAAACATTAGTAAGAAACTGTAAACAATCTTTATTGTGTGTACTTTTATTTTTAACAATGGTTTTATTAAATTTTACTTTTTTTTAATTGTTAGGTAAATGTGTTTTTAATGTATTTGCAGAAAATTTTTAAATTATATTAAACATGACATTTATACTTTTGATGTTGCTTATATTTTCTTTTAATGCCTATTTTTTAACTTCCAAGTTAACAAACATTAAAATAATCAAATAAAAAAAATAGGCATTTTTGGGTTGATTTAGGCAAAAAAAATAAAACACTTAAGGGGTTAAAAGTGAAAAACCTCTTGGTTATCATCAGCTTATATAAAAAGAAGAAAAGAGCATATAAAAAGACCCCTAGCTAATAGCGTGGGTCGGAGAGAGACCTGATAGGAAAGATTAAAGAGAGGGATCCAACCCAAGACTACATGAGGAAAGGTGTAGAGCCAGTCAGTGGATGTTGGGATTACCACACCCACACTATGAGTGAACTCCTGATGGATTGTCACCATGTTTAGGTATATACACAAAGTTTAAAGAAGATCTGTCAAATAGGAAATGTTTGAAAGCTGATATGTTTATTTTTCTTTGCTGCAAAGGACATAAATGGTGCAAAAAATTGCACAACATTTCTCACCCACCCTTCTCCAAAATCAAATAAAAACAGACCAAAACTAGTTGTCATGAAAAATATCAATTCAATAATTATTAATCAAAAACTGAAAATGAATGCTGTTTTTGAACAAATGTTTTTATATTTAAATAAAAGCATAAACTTGTTTTTTCTTGTGCCATAAACATGTGTTACCAAGGATTTTATTTTTATGAATTTTGGAACCAGGTTGGTAACATGTTTGAAAGAAACGAAGAGATTTTTGAACAGATCTGTAATTTATTTACGTAACGACAAATTAACCATTTACACCAAAAAACTGTAAATATAAGTTAACAATTCACTTATTTAATGTTTCTAACAAACAAGTTTATGAAATCAACAAAGGATTTAATTTTATATAGTTATATCCCCTTAACAAATTTTACATTTAATTTGAATTCCCCCCCCCCCCCCATACAAATAGTTACTATTAAAATTTTAAAGACAAGAAACATTTCTTGTAAAATATTATTGAAAAAGAAATTTAAGTTCAAAAAGGTATATTAAAACTAACAAAATTTCAATTACTAAATTACATATAAACTATTACAATTTTATTTATTAAATTTCTTAATACTAAGTTGGCCAACTGAAAAGAAAGAGATTAGTTTTGAACATGTATGTTTAAAAAGAAATTTTATTTATTTAGATCATGTTAAAAAAAAGGAAAAATAAATTTTTATTGACGTCAATATCTAATTTAGAAAAATAACCCCTTTGGGGTCGTGAAGCTGAAAAAGTTGCATGCTATCCCATCCATATTTTAATTTAAAGTTTTGTACATATTTTTGATTTACAAAGAATAATCACCAAAGTTAGTTCACTTCATTTTTAAGTTTTTTAACAGACACAGCTTGAGTTCGTATTCTACCTTAGTAAGGCACACTTTCAAAAAGATTGTTCATATTGAACAAAATTGTGATTTTCTCAAAAACACCTGTAACATTTTGATCAAATTTTACTCAAGTGAACCTTCTAGGAATCAAAACAAAACGTGTGGGTGGCAATCTCTTCCGAAATCCCAGATCGTCAATTATAGGTACAAAACAAAAAATTGATACTGGGGCTATTTTAAGAAACGTAATTTTCTAATCCGAATAGGTTTAATTTTAATAGTAATTTAAAGTTGTGACTTGTAGCAATGTGAATAAAATCAAACGTTACGATTCGTTAATAATTATTAAAACAACAAACGAACTTTGGCCGCTTTCAGTATATATTACCGGTATATATCGATGTTTACAATCTATGATTTCTGAAATGCGTTTACAAATATATATCTTTTGATTTTATGCAACAATGTGATTAATCTATGAAAAAATACAGCTTGTTTTCCCACAAATTTTAAAATGTATAAAATCTGTTTTGAGTGAATTATCTTCTTCTTTTTAAGTAATTCCACATTCGAATATAAAAATATCAGCTGACTATAAGACCTTGACCATGAATTGTTCACTGATTATGGTCGCTAGACGAAACTTTAATTGTTGATGAAAAATATATTCCAAACAAGTAAAAATTGGAAGTTGCTACTTTATTCAACTACTACTTGAATAAGTAGTTGCTACTAACAGAAATCATTTATTGCAGATCAATCATTTTACCTCATAAAATCACAAACTAATATTTTAGTAGTTTAAACTACTTCCGGATTAAATTAATAAAAGGTATGGTTGATGTGTAAAGGCGTAAACCTCCCTGTCATCATCGCCTTCAAATAAAATGAGGAAAGAGAATAAATCAGAGACATAAAATAGACGCCAAATTTAGAGTAAATATATTTAAAACCGTCCAAAAACATATTTTTCTAAATGGGTTATAGATACAAGCCAAGAGGTTGTATAGGCTTTAATTTTATTTTAAATTTCTGTTTTTTTTTTTAAATTCTATATAACCGAAACTTTTTGTCTTAAAAAAAAGTTTTATAGTTTATGTTCAAATATCTTGACTCAAATGTTAGCATGTTAATCTTCAAAACCAAAATATTTTCTTGAATTTATATTCAAATCCATCAATAATTTCTACACGTATAGCTAATTATTTAATAAACATAAAATTTACTGTTCGTATTTAAAAACTAAAAAAGGTAACATTTTGTAGCTTTATGTTGTTACTTCAAAATCTGTAGCTAAAAAAAATGTTCGTATGAAAGGAATTTGCAATAAATTTAACCCACCCCCACAGACCTAAAGTGTTTTATGTCCTATTTAACTCGACTAATGTGATAGTGCGCCCTTTTAAGTGTACAAGAATAAATGCTCATCTTTATATTAACTTGGCGAGATATATTGTAATAGTCTAGGCAGTAGCCCAAATATCAGTGGATCTATCAGTGTTGTATCAGTGGATGCATTAAAAAAAAAACTGTTTGTAACTATCCATTAGTGGTATTTGTTTAAATATCTGTGTTTCAAACGTTCACACGTCTGTTGATAATTTTAAATTCTGAGAAATTTAATTACATTTTAATAAAAAAAGAAAATAATTTGATCAGATGAAACATTACAAAAAGAGTTCAAGCGTCAGAAGCATTATAAAATACTTCAGTTTAATTTACATTGATGGAATAGTGTGAGGTGGGGGGGAGGGGGCAAATACTGCAGAGTCATTAAGATTGTAGAAGGATTCAGATATTATTTTAATTCTGTATACTTTGTTTTTGAATTTATTTGTATTTCTTTTGTTCACATATGTTTGAGTGTATTTTGTGTCATTGAACTATTTAACAAATGTTAGCCAACCTGATTGGCTAGTTTGAAGTAACCAAACTAGGTTGTAACTGAAATGTTATGTTATACTGGGGTCTGAGGCGTCACTCCTGTCACCACGACCTAGAGTGCCAAACCTATGCTCTTTACAAAGCTTACAATCCTTCTGATGGGAAAAGTTCTAGCAGTATTTACCTGGATACAACCGTTATTTAAATGGAGTGACCCCAGTCACATAGCCAGTGTTCACTGTTCAGCCGTTCTCGTCTCTACAGAAACGGTATAAATCAGGCTTATCTATCTTATGAAAATGGTAGTTTAAGGGGCAGCGACCAGAAATTAAGCCCATTATAAGTTTTAACTTTGACTCTTATCACTTCAAAATCAATACATTTTTTTAAACATGAATTATAAATATGTCTATGAACTTGTATTGTATTTGATAATTAAAATAACTCTTCATCCGTCTGTTGGGTGGTATGTGTATGTGTGTGTACTGTCTGACGATCACAAGAATGATCGCAACGTACTAGGAGTGAAGAAAGAACTGCGCATGCGCTGATCGCATTTAGACTACTAGACTACTAGGGTTGTAAAGTCACTTTAACAACTACCGTACTAATCGGTTAGAAAATATCAGGTTGGGATTTTAGTGTAGATAGTTATTAATTAATTTTCCTTGGAAGCGGTACAGTCTTCGTAAAGTTTTGAAGGAAATGTGTTTCAGGTGGAAAAACTTCGGAGTATTTATCGGTCAAACCATTGAGTCAATGTTATTAATTAGAGTAGTAGTAAGAAGTTCTTATCAACTAAAATATTTGCTAATCCTCTGCATTCCTTGCACGTTTATTCTTACCGCATTAGTACTGTGTGTCTATTGAATCATAGATACCTCCCGCATACGTTCGAGGACTTAACATTCCTACAGTATTGCGTGAATATTTCCCACAGGATTTTAAATTAAGTTTTGTATTATTATATATTATGATTTTGTTAACTTTTATTTTATTGTGTAAGAAGTAGTGTTTAATTCCTTATGTGGTAGTTTCTTCGTGTTTATTATCAAAGCTTTTGATTGTACATTTCTGTAAATCTGTTAAAAAGTAAATCTTTTGAACTTTGAACTTTTTTAAAAGCGATTACGATCGGTTTTTGTGAAGTATTACAACCGAAATCAATGAGTCAAACAGAAGAAAAAAGACAAAAGAGTTCGTGCGTAATTTAGAAGGGGAAAAAAAGAAAAAGAAACGTAACGGCAGTCTCTTTTCGGTATATTTCGATTTTAAAATCACTAAAGAAAAGTCTTTTCTTTTACAAAAACATTTGGTACATTGGTTTTGGTAATCATTATTTTTTACCAAAATTTAACCTTAATTACTTGAGTTAATTTTGAAATATTACGGTAGTACCCACATTTTCACTATAACTGGTATCTCAAAACCGAGCAATAGATTTGGAGAAAATCGAATTTAAATTTTTTGCCTACAGCAGCTACACTGGAATTTTTAGTTATGAAAAAATGGAAAATCGAAGTGTATCCACTCGTTTGCACATGTGTGAGCCTGTAGAATCACCGAATCTCAAAACAAAATTGAACCTCAGCGAGTTTTTTACGCCTATGTTAACTATAGTTCAAACCAACTATTTTAAAGAACATTTTCTATAGATAAATTACCTACCATTTTTACGAATTGTGTTTAAAATTACAATTAATCGAAGACTCGTTCTTAAGGTTGATTTAAACTTTATATAACTAAATGTATATCAATATATAGTCTATAAATCTTTTCTACACCTCGATTTTAAGTGGAAATAGCACATAATTTAAATTGCGAATTTGTGCGAACAGCTGTGTAAACAAGTATTTTAGTTTATGGAAATAATTCTAACTAGCACTACGACTGTTTGTGTAACGGTTGCTATGACTACTAGTCAGTAAATACAAAGGTTGAGATGGGACATTTTATTAGAAAAAAGGGGAAAACTGCCTTACAATTTCAATTTTTGTTTTACTGATACGAAAAGTTTTTGTTTTCCTAAAGACGTTTTTGTGTCCAATTGGAATGGAGATATTTATTTTTAAAGGCTCTATTCTGGAGAAAAAAAGTTTAAAATCCAATAGTACCAACTGTAGAAAATATTGAAGATATGATGTAGCATTCACTCAAATTCTAAATGAACCAACAAGACAACAGTAAATAGAACTAAACATCAAGCATCGGTCACTCCAACGAATTTTTCAATTTAATTTAAGTGTGTTTCTGTATGTCTTGTGATTTATTTCATAGCCTATTTGTTGAAATTATATTTTGTTAATTTACAACGTACAATTATAAAGATTAACTTATTAATTTAATAGCCTGTAAGTACATTCACCCTCAGGGACTGACTATAGTGAGTATGGGCGTGGCAACCTCTAGCTGGATCTACATCCTTCTTAATGTACCTTTGGGTTAGGTTCCTCTATCGGGTATCTTTTGTTATCTTTAAACCCTCGCTTTATTAGAGTATTTGAGGGTTTTCGGCTTTGAAAATAGAATAAAAAAATATTTATTTGCATTCATTATTCGTAACCAAGATTCCTGAGAATTAACAATTTATATGATCTATAAAAACCAAAAGAACAAGCCTGTGTCCATGATCTAACTACCCTCAACTCTTTTCTTGCTCATCACCCTGCTGTAGGCTACATTCAGTCCTTACGATTTGTCAAGTTTGGTGGACGGCAAAAAACTTTTATTCATTATCTAATCTGTTCTTTAAGCTTATAATAATTATAATCTAATTTATGGTAAACTTAAGTACATAGGAATATAATAAATTTATCGATAATTTAAGTAAATTTTGAAATTTCCTGTTGTTACTTGTGCCAATATACTCGTGAAAAGCGTAAATTAGTGTGTGAAATTAGTCCAATGTGTTTATTTATTATTTGCAAATTATTTCTGAACCGCACTTGTTTTACTTCTAATTGGTCACGTGATTTTGGGTCAATAAAGGTAATTTTGTAATATTAAATTTTTTGTTGTAATCATGAACCAGTATTTTTGGAAAACAAATATTACTTTCTTTAACATGTTATATTTTTTTAGAAAAATTATTTAAAATTCTTTGAACTGATTTTTAGTTTTATGGTAGTTATTTTGGATTTTCAGTTCTTGATGGCAAAGAAAATTATTTTGTGTGGTGTCCTAACCTAAGTGGAGACGCAGAGTGGAGACGCTTTTTTTATAATTCATGAAAAATAGCCTCAGATGCCCTGCAATGAGCTTGGGCGTGTTTTAACCCGACGGGTCTACGCCATTTTAACAAGTTTTTTTGAACTTGCTTTCTTGTCTGTCTGTTTATCTGTTCGGTACAATTTTGGAATCGATTTTAAACTAAACTTCCCGCTAAGCTAGAGACTTGAATCTTTATACATAGCTCAGACCTGGATGACAATGCAATATGAACTCACTTTCTTGTCTGTCCGTCAATCTCTGCTATAGTAAGAAAGCAGTTTACATTGACCGGTGTAGCGGCACCACTTGGTGGAACAACAGTGCTCTCATTATTTAATTACCGATTGAGTTGGGTGGAGAAGGAAATGATAGGAAATTTGAGACCACTCACTGGTAATTATTTAAGGTCTTGCAAAATCAATGGAAGGTCATCTAATTCATGTTCATCGATGAGATGTATATGGTTCCATACGAAATGTGTTGCATGATCGACTCTAGTTCGGACATCTGAAAAAAAGAAGGAAAATTAATCATTGAGTGGCATCAACATTATGGTTTTTGCAGATTTGTTAATCTCATCAAGATGTTTAAAATCAAATCAATTGCAAAATTACACACATACACACACACACACACACACACACACACACACACACACACACACACACATATATATATATATACACACATTCCGAAATCTATCAAGGTGATAAATTAAAATAAACCAAAGCAATTACTAGCATTAAACTGATTGTAATATATCATTTGTTATTAAAAACAAAAAATCATGCATTTATTCCTTTGTATCCCAATTCTTCAACTCAACTTGGCTTTGTCCATTCTTATGTTAACCAGTCATTCTTTGAACTAAAAAATAACGATGACATATATGTTTACAAAAACATATATAGCCGGAATATCGATTTAATTGTATGTACTCACGATTATATGTACGCAAAAAATGTACTCATTGAAGCATTAGATTCTTCCCAATATCACAACTCATCATCACAATACATATGGCTAAACTACGACTCAAAAAGTGGTAAAAAAAAATCCTCTTATTAAAGTCATGTTAGTAAATTTGTTCTTATTTTCATAGTTTGGGCTATGTTGTTATTGACAGTCATTCTTGAACTGATAATCTGGATATCGTAATATTTTCCGCTAATTTGGTAGAACAATACATTATTCATTTTATTTATTTCATTACCCTACCTTATAGTAACATATACTATTATTGTCATTGAATGGTAACACATTTTAATACTAACAAACAATTATCATTATCATTGTCCAGTATCAGAGATTATTTTATAATTATATGTTTATATTTTCCTAACTTTTGTTAAAATCTAACTACTATAGCCTACTAATAACTATTTTTTTACTTAAACATTAAAAACAAGATGTCAAATTTTACATACAGTGTTGTCTTTGTAAATCCTTTTGTGTGTATAGTTAGTTAATAATTAATTGTATAGTTTTTTTTTTACCTTGATCTACAAGATAATAGTATATTTCATCATTAGGACCAAAGAGAAACTTTTCTATACAAGCTCAAGTAACGGCCGAGGAGAAGCTGCAAACATTAAAAAAATACGATTTCCCAAAAACTAAAATGTTATAACCTATTTACCTTCATCGATGGTAACAGCTGTTTTAACGGTTATTTACAATCGAGACTATCAGTTGTTTTTATAGATGCTTTATAATTGTTAATTAATTCGAATAAACGAAGTTACAGCTGGTGACCTCGACCTCAGCTGATGCTTTTAGGTCCTAGTACTAAAAAGAACAACTTTAACATTTCAATACATGTATTTTTAAAAAAGGAGTTTTTGAAGCAGTATGACGAAAAAATATTTAATAATAATGGATTTAAAAATCCCACATATATCGTATCCTCTCCAAGGTACAAAAACAAAATCCACTTTATCATTTAGTTTAATTAATTATTAAGCTTTTAATTTTATTGATAACAGTAAAATGTTTCCCAATTACCGTCTTTGTACATTGAAGTTTGCTAGTGAGTTAGATATATAGACCTTAATAATTAATGTACACTTTTATAAGATGGTGACGCTTTAAAACAACCTTCTGAATGTACAGAAACTTGAGTAATATAATATATTTTTACAGAAGTGTATCTTCATAAACACGGAGAAATTATATGCACGGCGATAAATGCATTTTTCTACAAATAACTGAGGTAAATTGTACATAGATTATATTTAATACTAGAATATATGAAACTATATTATAATTAATTAAAATAATTCAAATAATGTTTGCATGCGTGTGTTTAAAAATATTTATTACATTCCCCCCCCCCCTTTTTTTGACTGTAGATGTCATGAATTGTATCAGATACAGGCCAATTAAGAATACATTTGTTTATTAGGTAGATATATTCTGTCATGGACCATTTTGTAATAGGCTGTACTACAGACTTATTCAGATGTAAAAAATCTCTACCCACAAATGGATTTTCATCTATAACTTAACCTTATATTGCACCCTTTTTTATCAAGTCAATTTTTTTTCTGTTGTCAAACAAGAATCTCTCCTTCTTTATTTTTATCAAAATTACAGTTTTTTTCAATCTTTTAGTAACTATGAATACGTTTTATCAAAAAAGTTGTTTTATAACGTCCAAAATAGTACATGCATTCTGAAATATTAATTGAAATTGATATTTATTAATTTTTTATCTGAATCAATAATATTATTTTTCGATACTCTAGAACAGGGGTCTCCAAACTTTTTGACGTAAGGGCCATATAACAATTAAAAGGAGCTATGGCGGGCCGGGGGGTGTGGGGTCTGGAAGGGGGGTCTGGTATAATTTTGAAATTATACGCTTTAAAACAGCGTTTTTAAGCCTTTTTTGATATATATTTACACAAAAATCTACACTACATGTAAAATTTTTAAGCTTTAAATGTTTACAAGTTTAATTTTAATAAAGGTTTTTTTACTCTCGTATATATATATATTTTTTAGTTTAACCAAAAAATCTCTAGTTAACAATTAAAAACAGGAAACTGAAAAACAAAAGCAACTTGGAAGGAAAATACTTATTTATTAAAATTTCAACTAGGCCTATTATTACAGCATTTTTTTAGAAAACAAAAACATGTTTTAGTGTGATGTGTGAAGTTGTTTTTTGTTTACAATACTTGTCCATTTTGGATCAAAACTTGAAGTTCCTATCATGAGCAAGGACTTCAAGTGCTCTTCTGATAACATTGACCTGTACTTAGATTTCACATAGGTCATCTTTGAAAAGGTTTGTTCGCAAATGTAAGTTGATCCAAATATTGATAGGATTTCTCTTGAAAACTTCTTAATTTCTTTGAATTCGCCACTTAACGACCTAAAATTAAAACCAACATTAAATTTCTTTCCTGAATCCTGAAAACAGTTTAAACAAAGTTAAACTTAAAACTTGACATAACATAATTTCATACCTGTAAAAAGGAAGAAGATTTCCATTTTTGTAGCACTCAGAGAAGTATTCTTTTAGGTTTTCATTCGACATTAGATCAATCAATTCAAGCTGGAGCTCTGCAGGCGCATCTTCAACTTCACATTTAAATGGATTTTGAAACACCTTGATCTTTTCTGATGTAACTGCTTCATCAAAGTCTGCAAAGCGAGACTCAAATTCCTCTCGTAGTTTTGCAATAACTTGTGCAGCGTATTGAGATGGAAACTGCTCACTTGTTTCATTAGAAAAGTTTTTGCAAGTCTCAAAATGGTCCAAAACATTTTTTCCTACTTGCTTTTCAAAAAGCGCTAGTTTTGATCTGAAGGCTTTCACTTGTTGAAACAAGTCGTAAACAAAGGAACTCTTGCCTTGAAGTTTCAAATTTAATATATTAAGATGAGTGGTGATATCAACAAGAAATGCGAGCTTCCATAGCCACGGATCACTTGAAATCTCTTCCACTGGCTTTCCCTGCTCAGTCATGAAAATGTCAATTACTTGACGTAGCTCAAAAAATCTCATAAGCAACTTCCCTCTGCTGAGCCAACGTACCTCACAATGGTATGGTATGTCTGGATACTGGCTTTCTATTTCTGCCAAGAAGTTCTTAAACTGTCGGTGTTTGAGGGAATGTGATCTGATGTAGTTCACAGTTTTTACCACTACTTTCATTACTTCCGACACATCAAGGGCTTTTCCACACAGTGCTTGTTGGTGAACAATACAATGTAAAACCATAGGTTTTACCCCACCTGCACTTTTTACAGCATTGCACACATGTCCTACTAACCCTGTTTTATTGCCACACATATTTTTTCCGCCATCTGTGGTCACACCTTTCAGTTTTTTTAAATCCAGTTTTAGTTTTGAAATACTCCCACTTACTTTGGCAAAAATGTTTTCTCCAGTAACGTTACTTTCCATTGAATAAACATCTGCTAGTTCCTCGGTTATCTCGAACTCCTCGTTAATACCTCTAATAAAAAAAAGCACTTGAGCCGAATCGGATACATCCGTAGACTCATCCAGAGCTATTGAGAAGTAGTCAAATTTTTTACATGCATCCTCAAACTGCGTAGTAATGTCGGCGGCAATATCTTCAGTTCGGCGAGCTACAGTGTTCGCAGATAGACTGATGGTAATAAACGCGGATTGCTTATCCGGACACAGCTCTTCAACTGCCTTTTGAATACACGTTTTTACTAGATCTCCGTCAGTAAAAGGCTTACCAGCCTTGGCCAGGATGTGACAAATTTTAAAACTTGCCCTTACAGCAGCTTCATTTTGGTGTGTGTGTCTAGTAAAAACTTCTCTCTGAGATTTAATGGATTTCTCTAAAAACAAAATTTTGTCCGAGCGAGTCTGACCTTTTAACTCAGCATACTTACTTGATAAATGCTTGGTTTGATAATGCCTCCGAATATTGTACTCTTTCAATACTGCAATTTTTTCATTGCAAATGAAGCATAAAGCAGCATTACTGTGCTCGATCACAAAATAATCATTACGCCACTTGTCATTAAAAACACGACACTCGCTGTCAACTTTCCTTTTCTTTGAGAGGGTTGAAAGAGACATAATTATCAAGTAACGTAACCGGATCAAAGAACAATTTAACTCACTAACAAAGTGCCACTTCACCAATAATTGCTGTACAGCAAACTATTCACTGAATGAAAAGAAACTGGAAATACGCACTGCACTGCACTGGCGCGGTGTGGGAGAGAGGAGTGGGAGGTTGGCTTTGGGCGAGTCCATCTCGCCGACGGAGGGGTAGAACCTTCGCTAGATCGTGAAGTCAACTTCATTTTTCGATTCTCAGAATTTTTTTATTTTTCTTTTATTGGGATCTCTGCGGGCCGGACCAAATTGTTTCGCGGGCCGTAGTTTGGAGACCCCTGCTCTAGAACATAATCCTTAAGATTAGTTTTGTACTGCTTACATACGAGTTAACATGTCCCATAAGAACAACAGAAAAAATAAAAATACAATCTTATAAAAATTTGTCCCTACAATTGCGATTAACATTTGCTCAATGCTTTCAATGACGCAAATCAAACAAAAAGTACTATAATTTTGAATTATTATTTTTTCCAAAAAACGCTGGTTAGGACTTTAACAGTAAAAAAAAAAAAAACAGCCAGTTAAAAAATATGTAATTTCTGAAAATTGGCATTGCTAATTTAAGTGGAAAGAGTATATTAATGACCAAAACTAATGTCCAAACTCTCAATAACAAAATAAATTTTTTTAAATACAGAATCAGAGGTAATTAGACAAAGTGAATGTTCACTGTGAACTCCGTTATTTAAACTCGATTTCTGCTTAGAAAAAGTAAATAGCATAAGAAAATCAAGCTTAGGCTCTTTTTAAATATATTAATTTGTAAACAATTTGGTGAAATAGTGAAAATAAACCAAAATTATGATTAATATGCTGGATATTATATAAATTAATTAATATATTAATTATATAATAAATTTTCAAAACGGAAGTGATCTAACTATCAGAAGAGTTATTGACCCCTAGATAATTAAAAAATTCCAAGTGGCCCAACATTTCAAATTAAGCGTACAAATATAAAATCCGGAAACAATCCTGAATCCTATCATTATGTTCGGTAACACGCTACGCTAGGTAGTGTTATCGATATCACTGCCTCATCCGTGCCTATTTAATAAGCAATAAATCTCCCTTCTTGTAATATTAAAAACGGCTCCCACTAAAATATTTCATGTGTCTGTCCGTCTCACATCAGTCGTAAATCACAGCTTGTACAAACTTGAAGATTATCTCTTGAACAAGTTTCAATTTCCAATCTTTTTAGACACGAATTTAATTAACCAAACAGTAGAACAATAGACTGGAGTCTAGCGGCAGTAAAACCTCTGATCAGTGTTATCCAAGTCTAATTAGGTTGGAGAACAAATATATACTTAATATTTCGACAGAAATTTACGGTAGTAATCTACACAGAATACTATTTAGACTTCTTTTTACTAGGATGTATTTCCTAAATAACGGCAAAATATATCATTAATATGTTTTAAACCTTTTACTCTATTATCAAAATCCCAAGGTGGAATACAGTTGACCTTTATTAACTCTCGATAAATATATAATAATAATAATAGTGTAATTTTATTTTGTTGGAAAAAAACATAAACATGTAGAAGATTATTCAAAAAGAAGTGTACAATTTTAGTAGGCTGGAAAATTAACAGAATAACAGGATTTACACAGCTGTAAAGAGCACATTTTGAAATTTTGTTTACCATATACAGATGTTCATTGTGGGGCTCATGTGTCATTCCATTCAGCAGACATTTAATCGAGTTCTGTTCAAACTCTGAAGAGTATCCATCAACACATCCTACTGTAGCATTCAAAAACACATTCGTAAATATACATTCAACTTGCTTAGCCTTGACAGATGCTGGCACCTGGCGGCCCTCTCCAAAACCAAGCATCGCCTGACACCTGAATACAAAGTACAATTCGCCGGTCAAGCTAGCTTCCCTAATACCCGTCCACAGTCTAGATGTGATAACAACATGGTCTACATTCTGCATTACTCCGTTAACAAAAGTTCTTTCTTTCTCAAATTTTACAAGTCTTATACTACATCATGCTAATTTACAGTTTGTGCGCTTTAGTTTAAACAATCTCGTTCTAAAATGTAAAATAAATCATCATTTTTCTCGGTACAAGCTCACGTGAACTGCGACAGGATTAACCAGGTACTTCAACCTTACAGATTTTGTCATATTATAAATTTTGTTATTTTTTTAAAATAATTTGTTAAATATCATGTATTCTTTAAAATATGTATTTCATGTTTTATTTAATATTCTATTTTCTTTTGAAACTAAATGATTATAAAAAATTTTCTTTTCTTAAAACATCATTTACAAAACCTTGTAAAGGCACATTTTAAGTTTTGAACAATTTTGTGAAATAAGTGCAAACTAAAGTTGAACATTGAATGATCAGCATATCTTATTGAACATGTCAAATATAAAACAATTAGAGAAATTTCTTCTAAATCAGAAAATTTCGTTTTATAGACTTTTGAAGAATCTTACAAGTCTTATACAAGCTTTCTTTTAAACAAAACTATATATATATAAATAAATTTATAATCATCTAAGAAGCTTTTAATTACAATCTTAACGAATTTCTGTGATGCAATTAATTTACTTTAATTTTGACAAATAACCAGATATTTTCTTCAATAAAGAACATTAATGCTACAACATGTCTGATTTTGCACAGACGTTAAAAAAAACGTGTTTTTTGTTTGCCATAGCTAATATGCTGGTAGAAGAAATAGGAGAAATAGAGAAATTCTTGTCTCACATTGCGCAAACCAGCGAAACATCCTAACAAGTTTCGTCCTGTTGGCAAAACACGTTTTTTGTATAACATAACTTCAGATTTTCAAGTGCATAAAAGTGATGTCCCTTTTTACAGCTGACTTTACAGAACTTTAACTAACTCATATTGTATATGTGCCTAAATTTACTTCCGCAAATATGTGTTCCTTAAAACTATTTTCTAGATGTAGACTTGTGTAATTATTTATAAATTATATAACAATTTCTTGGGTGGAGCCTGCATGCAATTTTCGGTCCTAACAACCTCCAAGAGGTTAGTTTCTAAATTAAAATAATTGACGTCAATTAACAAAATTTCAAACTTCTAAATTCTTTTCTTTTTTTAAATATATAAATTTATTGGCCAATATAGTTTTTAAGAAATTTTCAAACCAATTATATTATGTAACTTTAGTTTAGTGATAAACATCTTAACTATAGATATGATCTTTTTTGAACTTAAAATATCAAGCTCGTTTATATTTTGTTAAATTCTGTAACTGTTTAAAAAGAAACTATCATCTTATAAACTAAAAAAGGGGGGGATAAGTTTTTTGAATCTTTTGATTAATTTTTTTTAAAATTATTATACTTTTACATTAAGGGCGTATAATTCTTTTTTTTTGATTAATTATAATTCTGTGAATTATTAAGCTGTGCTCATTGTTTTTTTTTATTGTTAAATTTTTGTAACTATAAATATATATATATACTAAAAGGGGGGATAAATTTTTAGAATCTGTTGATTAATTTTTTTTTTATCTAAATTATTATATGTTACAATTAAGGGCTTATAACTTTTACAATTTATGATCTTGTTAATCATAAGTTTTTTTTTTTTACTGATGATTTGTGTCAGGATGTCTTTTGTTGTAAATGACAAAGTCTGAACCGTCGAAATTTCTTTCTGTTTTCAATAAACTTGAGCCTTGTTAATTATTAAACTTGTCTTTGTCTTTTTTTATCTTTCTTTTCAAACATTGTTACCATTTTGGTTCCGCCTTTATTAAATTTAAGTCCCCTGGTAACATGTTTCTGGTAGCAGAGCGTGGTTAAATTAAATTCTAGTGTGGTTATCTCTAGATTATAGCGTGGTTAATTTTAAATTCTGGAACTCTAGTTAATTTTCAAAATTTTGCATTGGAACTATCTAAATTTAAATTCAAAATTTTCTTTGTCAAACAAGGGTCATTTTTATGTTTTGCAGCTTTTTCAAATACTGCACAACTGTTGCTGATGAAATTTTTTTTATTTTTTAGTTTAAATATTTAAATCTCTATAAATCTATAGTCTCTTTTTTTATTATTTATTTATTTTATAAACACTTACACAAAAACTTCTAAACCAATTTCGATAAAAATTTTTTTTATTATTATTTTGTCTGCTTAAATATTTTTTTTTTTTTTATATATATATATATTTACATACACTGCACACTAGTCATTCACTGAATTTGATCCAGACAGCGGGCTCATTCGGGAATCCAAAAAAAATTTAAATAAATAATAAAATCCAAAAATAGTTAAAAACAAAAAAAAAACAAAAAAAAAATTCAAAAATTTCCTTCAAAATTTTCTCGAGTTTTCTTTCGCTTGTCTGTATCAATTCATACTTACACACACACATATATACACAACAACTACACTACATATAATTCTTGAGTCTTTCTCTCGCTCTTTCACTTCATTTTTATTTTTGCATCATCTTAAAAGAAATTTTTTTTTAAATTACTTGGTTTATTTTTTTTTATCTATTATTATCAGCAACAGTTAAAATGGCAGTGGATTTGCTGCGATTAGTGGACCCGTTAAAGAACACGGAGCTTGCTTTTGAATTTTTTTTTGTTTTCGTCATCTTGAAGGAAAATTATTTTTATTTATTTTTTTTTAAATTTTATCATCATGGCAGTGGACTGGTTGATGCAGATGGTGGCATTTGTTTAATAGTAAATTGAAATATTGAACACCTTTTAATAATATATCTTGTGAGCTAAATTTTCTTTTCCAAATTTATAGGGGCCCAGTTTTGTATGTAGGACAACATGGTTGGCCTGTTTGTCTATTCTTTAAATTATTCGGTTGTTCGTCTTTTATTATTAGCAGGTCAACATGTTGGTTCCTTATTTAGTTTGTTTAGGGATGAGAAAACCGGAGTTTGTTTTTTTTGTCATGGGTCACCTTTTATATACATTCATCTTGGCACCATCTCTTTTGCTACACCTTTTTTTTTTACACTTCTTTCTTTTGTACATCTTTTTTTTTTACACTTAGAAATTTTGATGAAATTTTTTTTTTACACCTTTTTGATTAATTTAAATTCCTTTTTGGGGCACATGATACATACATAAGACCTTAAGTCAACTACAAGCCCTGCTTTGCGCAGCAGAAAATTTTTTGACTCCCCAACGTTTCATACTGCTTCTTTGTTTATTTTTCAAATGGATTATTTGTTTAGACCCTTCAAAATTCTTTTTTCTCACGGAAATTGTTAAGAGCCGTGAATAGTTTAAATTTCTCTTCGTATGGGAGAAGAGGAATTTAAAAATAACGACGCTGAGCATGATCTGACCTAATTGGCTTCAGGAGTTTTTCATTTATTTTTATTTATTTTTATAATTTAATGTTAAGGTCGGCTCAGAGGATACTCCCCCCCGTCTGAGTCCGACCTTTCCTGCAATGCCATGTGCCATGCACATTCCCTCCCCTGGTCCCCGGAGTGGTCACCTCCACTTGGTATTCCCGAGGTGCCACTCCACCCCTTTTCCCCACGTACCTTAGAGTACAAAGTCAGTTCATGCACAGCAATGTCGACCTTTGCGTCACCCTTCAGCTCTTTCTGTCCTGGGCTTATCCCAATCATAGGTGGGAAGAGCTGAGACGCTATAGAAATTTCAAAATTTAATAAGTAAGTGCCAAAGGAGGCTACACCCTAGAGTGGTGATTATAAAAGCATTATGAAGCGTTGTTTCTATCAGGTGCCCTGTTTTCAAAATTTTCTTGGAGGCCCCTCTGGCCCTTTGTTACTTTTTTTTTTTCTCAAAATTTTGTGGGAGGCCCTTCTGGCCTCTTCTCTGACTCCACCCTAACTCCGTCTTTCGGGGGGGGAGAGCTGTAGCATTCAAAAACACATTCGTAAATATACATTCAACTTGCTTAGCCTTGACAGATGCTGGCACCTGGCGGCCCTCTCCAAAACCAAGCATCGCCTGACACCTGAATACAAAGTACAATTCGCCGGTCAAGCTAGCTTCCCTAATACCCGTCCACAGTCTAGATGTGATAACAACATGGTCTACATTCTGCATTACTCCGTTAACAAAAGTTCTTTCTTTCTCAAATTTTACAAGTCTTATACTACATCATGCTAATTTACAGTTTGTGCGCTTTAGTTTAAACAATCTCGTTCTAAAATGTAAAATAAATCATCATTTTTCTCGGTACAAGCTCACGTGAACTGCGACAGGATTAACCAGGTACTTCAACCTTACAGATTTTGTCATATTATAAATTTTGTTATTTTTTTAAAATAATTTGTTAAATATCATGTATTCTTTAAAATATGTATTTCATGTTTTATTTAATATTCTATTTTCTTTTGAAACTAAATGATTATAAAAAATTTTCTTTTCTTAAAACATCATTTACAAAACCTTGTAAAGGCACATTTTAAGTTTTGAACAATTTTGTGAAATAAGTGCAAACTAAAGTTGAACATTGAATGATCAGCATATCTTATTGAACATGTCAAATATAAAACAATTAGAGAAATTTCTTCTAAATCAGAAAATTTCGTTTTATAGACTTTTGAAGAATCTTACAAGTCTTATACAAGCTTTCTTTTAAACAAAACTATATATATATAAATAAATTTATAATCATCTAAGAAGCTTTTAATTACAATCTTAACGAATTTCTGTGATGCAATTAATTTACTTTAATTTTGACAAATAACCAGATATTTTCTTCAATAAAGAACATTAATGCTACAACATGTCTGATTTTGCACAGACGTTAAAAAAAACGTGTTTTTTGTTTGCCATAGCTAATATGCTGGTAGAAGAAATAGGAGAAATAGAGAAATTCTTGTCTCACATTGCGCAAACCAGCGAAACATCCTAACAAGTTTCGTCCTGTTGGCAAAACACGTTTTTTGTATAACATAACTTCAGATTTTCAAGTGCATAAAAGTGATGTCCCTTTTTACAGCTGACTTTACAGAACTTTAACTAACTCATATTGTATATGTGCCTAAATTTACTTCCGCAAATATGTGTTCCTTAAAACTATTTTCTAGATGTAGACTTGTGTAATTATTTATAAATTATATAACAATTTCTTGGGTGGAGCCTGCATGCAATTTTCGGTCCTAACAACCTCCAAGAGGTTAGTTTCTAAATTAAAATAATTGACGTCAATTAACAAAATTTCAAACTTCTAAATTCTTTTCTTTTTTTAAATATATAAATTTATTGGCCAATATAGTTTTTAAGAAATTTTCAAACCAATTATATTATGTAACTTTAGTTTAGTGATAAACATCTTAACTATAGATATGATCTTTTTTGAACTTAAAATATCAAGCTCGTTTATATTTTGTTAAATTCTGTAACTGTTTAAAAAGAAACTATCATCTTATAAACTAAAAAAAGGGGGGGATAAGTTTTTTGAATCTTTTGATTAATTTTTTTTAAAATTATTATACTTTTACATTAAGGGCGTATAATTCTTTTTTTTTGATTAATTATAATTCTGTGAATTATTAAGCTGTGCTCATTGTTTTTTTTTATTGTTAAATTTTTGTAACTATAAATATATATATATACTAAAAGGGGGGATAAATTTTTAGAATCTGTTGATTAATTTTTTTTTTATCTAAATTATTATATGTTACAATTAAGGGCTTATAACTTTTACAATTTATGATCTTGTTAATCATAAGTTTTTTTTTTTTACTGATGATTTGTGTCAGGATGTCTTTTGTTGTAAATGACAAAGTCTGAACCGTCGAAATTTCTTTCTGTTTTCAATAAACTTGAGCCTTGTTAATTATTAAACTTGTCTTTGTCTTTTTTTATCTTTCTTTTCAAACATTGTTACCATTTTGGTTCCGCCTTTATTAAATTTAAGTCCCCTGGTAACACTACTTCTGCTGTTATCCGTTGTCTTAACTTCAAGAAGTTTTAGAGCATTGTATAAATGCAAACCTTTACATATCCCAAGCAAGAAACACAGAAGGCGTTAAATCGAGGCTTTGAGGAGGCCAACGCAAAAATGACTGATACAACACAAAAAGTTCATATTTGGTGAATTTCTCTCATGCTGTACGACTAGGATTTTCAGTTCCCTAAATAGATACATTGTGCTTGTTGAGTTTTCACTAATATGGAAATTTGACCCATCGCCAAAAATGAGTCGTTTAAAAAAAATTATCTTCATAATCATTAGAAAACTCAAAACATTTAACTTTGGAGTTATCCCTTAAATTTTGCAATAGTTGAATCTTATATTGGTTTAATTTAACCCATTTTCTCCAAATGGTATTTGAAGTTCCAAACTCGCCTTAGTCGTAGATATTTGTGGATTACGTAAGTGAGATAGTAGAACGTGTTTAACTTGATCTGCAAGCGATGCTGGCAAACCTGTGGTTTTCCTTTTACAAAAACAGCCTGTATTCTTGATTTCTAATACCAGTTGTAGATTAACTTCCTAGTTGGAGTTATCAAGTCCTAAAATGACATTGCACGATTGTAACAGATTGAGTTTTTTCAAACTCAAGCATATAATAACATCAGCTGTCTACCTTGTTGACTACAATCAACCGATGGAAATAAAACTTGAAGTCATTGCTAGCCATTGATACCAATATGACGAAATTAAATAATGTATGTCAATTTTTATATACAGTACATATGAAAGTGTATATTTCTTTTTGTGTACATCATTCCTTCTCAGTATAAATGATAAATATATACAAATTGGTGGTTAAACTAAAATTTAAAATTACGACCTACTAGTTACTAACACATTAATAATTACACAGAGTCATTTAAACAGGAAAACATTTAATTGACTTTGCCCTGTGTTGTGGTAAACTTGGGTAACCCTTAACCAAGCAAGGCTGTTTCGGGGTTTACCGATTTTTAACTTAATTTACTTCTAGGACTAGAAAGATAAACAACGTATCCAGTCCCCTTCTTTATATTATAAATATGTCTACACACACACATATAAATATTTTGATTGAGATAACTTTGCAATCTCTACAATATAAAAAAATTAAAAAGTTATTTAATATTAGTATAAAAGTTAATTTTTATTTCTAAATAGTTGATCAAAAATTGAATTAAATGGTAACATATATTTTTTAATATAGTAATTGATTTAAATTTTAAAATCAAATTTTTAAAAGGACATATATCCATATAGACACGTTGAACAGCATTGTTCAAACAAACACAATTTAGACTTTATATCTAACTCCGTTCTTTATATATAGGTGATAAAAATAAACAGATAGAACTAACCAAATGAATGAAAACACAATTTTTCACAAAAATCACATTGTACAATATAAATACTAGACGACGTTTAAAGACTTCGGCTTGTACTACCGGTATATAATATGATGAACCTCGGTAAGTAACATAATAGCTCCCATTAATTTGTGCAGATCATATTAATCCTTTCAAATTATCTCAACCAATTTTAACCAATCATTTGTAAAATGTTAATAACTAATTAAAATAATACATTTATTTGTTTCCAATTTTAAATGAATTATAAACAGCTTCAAAAAGGATTTAATTAGACATTTTGGGGAAAAATTCTTTTACTAATTATTTGGAAATACAAAATAAATAATTAATTCTAATTTTTCTACTTATATAATAGAGGATAGTGATACCAGAGGATAGGACACCTCCGAAGATCAAGCGTTTTTTGTGTCCATCCTTTTTTGATTTGGAAAAGGTATGACAATGCCAAGACTTTGTATCTTACAGCAATCTCTTGTTGCATAAGATTAGTGTTTTCGTGAAAAGTAATGGTAGATTATCTCTGTGTTTCGCCCTATGTACAACTATTTACATGATTACTTCAACTGTGTTGATCAACTGCTGTTATTATATGTTAAAACCTTAACAAGCAGATTGATTCTTAGTTTATAAAGAGTGTTCCGTTGTACGAATTGCTAGACAAACTATACGTTCATTTGTCAAATTCTATTCAATTATTATATTGGCTGAAATTGATACATTTGGAAATAATAAATTAGGATACGTTGTGACCTAGAAAGACTTGTGTAAGATTAAAATGAAAAAAAAAAAAATCCTGAAAGGTTTTTATTTATTGGACAAATGAAATTTACGATTTTTTAGGATTATTTGTATACTTACTACCATTTGTGTAATATTTTACACAAACTAAATCGGCTGTTCAACTTTGTGATGACTTTGAATATAGAAATTAATTCATAACTAAATTAAACATGCAATAAAAGTTGGCAGAACATTTAAAATAAAATTATTTAACAAGATTTCTTTGCTGTCATCTTATTGTTAAAGTGGAAAATATCTCTCTGTCATCATTATTTTATGAAAAAAATAAAATAACATAAAGAATCATATAGCCCTTGAATACTTTAATAGGGTCAAGGTTGGAAGAGAACAAAAGTTTATTAAAATATCTAGATTTTGATGACGAGAGAGAGTCATCTAGCCTAAGACTAAATGGGAAAAGGTGTAGATACAGCTAGGGTTCATCGGGTTTGTCAAACCAGTACTCACTATGAGTGACCCCCTCTCGTTAGTTGAATAAATTATGAAAGGTATCCCCGCCAGTCACTATAATAAGCCTAATAATTCTTGATCGTTGAACTGTGTTATGTGTAGGCCTATGTGAGATAAATAAACTGGTAATAGTTCAAAATAAAAACCACTTCTTTTACAAAATAGGTTATTTACTAATTATATAGATGTAGATGTCATTACACTTGTGATAATAGAAACAAGAATTATTAATTCCGATAAAAAAAAGGAAAGGGAAAAAAAAAGAAGAAAAAAAAAGTAACTTTAGAAATCGTTAAATGCGACGTTACAGATAGGCATTTTCTTGGAACAGCTGTTTCCAATATTAAGTAAAACTTTATATTTAACATGCTGCAATGTGAGTATTACCTTAGTTTATAACTATGTATTGTTATGTATGTTTCCATGGAAACCATTTTTTTTAATAGTTGTTGGAATTTTGTATTTTCAATAACAGTAAAAATAATGATTCTGATAATAATTTAGGTTTTTTATGATAACCCTTTAAAGCACAAGAATATAAAACTATATATATATATATATATATATATATATATATATATATATATACAGGATAATCAAAATGACACGGTACACTTAATGGTTACATTACAAAAATAAACGTTAGATAGTTCTGGTAAGCAATAATATTAATTCAATATTATATTATTATGAGTAATATTTGTTTATACTTTGTTTCAAAACGCTTGAAGTGATAAACGTTGCATTTGCTTGAAAAACAACATTCCAACTTTTTTAAAGTATAGCATCGCAATAGAGACATAATTAATCATGTTTAAATAAATCACAATAACGGGACTGGTAGTTGCTCTAAAGACTTCAATTATATACTAATCAATAATTGTAATAGACAAATTACAATTATTGTATTAACCTAGAAATAAATTCTATGAGCTAACCTAAAAATGTATAACTTTCCTTCAATATCGGTAATAAACAAACATAGTAAGCTGTAGGCCTACTATAGCCTATGTGAGTCTCAAATATAATATATTGAAATAACTAGATAGGAGTCATTATAAAAATAAATAGAACTTGGCTACAGTCAAGAGAACTATAAACATTAACTAAATTTCTTTTCATTAATTATCAAAATCCATGTAAGACTTTGTATAGAGATATATTCAAATTTAATTCTAATTATTACGTCATATTTCCAGCTCATAAGTCAGTACGAGTAGTAGCCCTTCCAAAGAATTGAAAAATAAATTTTACCTAACTGTTAGTATTAGGATTAGAGTTACAATATTTAGTTATACTTGCTAATGATAATATGCCTATTTGATTTCAGTTTGTGTTACTTAAACAAACAAGATGGACAAACAAGAAGAGAATAATGAGAGCTAGGCCTTAGGGGAGGCCTACTACAACCCAAACTGAAAAAAAAGGAAGCGCAGATGAAAAATCATTTATTTATAATGTACTATAAGAAGTAAAATTATGTAAACACAAATATTGCATCGGAATTATGTATATAGTGTTGTACATTATGTTGGTGTAGAGTATATTTTATGTATCCACGCATGGCTCGAGTTAATTTCTGATACGGGCTCTGCAGTTTACCATTTCATATTTTCGTCGATCACATTTATTCATACACCTCCATTTTTACTATAAATCATTAATTAGACACAGGATTCGCATGAAACCAAGAACTGGTTTCAACATAAAATAATAACATAATAAACTTCAGCTTTTGTATACAAACGGAATAGTTAAATTTCATCAAAATCAAAATACTCAGACCTGAAATCAACTAAAAAAAAAAGAAAAAATTGTAAAATGACCTGGCTCTTCATGCAACGCATTAGTCAAAGCCCTCGGAAAAGAAATCTTTGTTTCTTGAATAAATAAAACAAAGTAAGTCCCCGCTCACTTGTAAAAATCTAATTAATGATTTATAGTAAAAATGGAGGTGTATGAATAAATGTGATCGACGCAAGTATGAAATGGTAAACTGCAGTGTTCGTATGCAGTAATTAACTTGCGCCATGGGTTGATACATAAAATATACTACTAATTTACGTAGCTCAATAAAGCTCTTTTGTGGAATTAAATAATTGTTTCATTATTTTCATTAATATGGAATTCCATCAAGCACCGACTGTTGTCACATTAAATCTAATTTATAATATTAACATGAATTTTTAATAAGTTTTAGAGCATTATGACTTTACTGGGCACCACATTGGTTTACCTATTTTAAATTTTTATTCTTTGTTGTCATTTTTTTCATCAGCGCCTTCACCATCCTATCAATATTTCATTTTAAATATAGCTAACTTTTGAATTTTTGCCACCATATTGGTTTTGCCATTTTAAATTTTGCAATTCTGTTTTCATCACCACACATCTCGACACTCTTATATATATTTTTAAAATATTATTTATTGTTGGTTTTTCCTACTTTTAAATTTTTAACATATAAAATCAAAGTTTACTTTTTTGTTTCACAAAATTAGAGTGAGATCATACAAATAAGACGGTTGGAGTTAAACTCTTTCCAAAACACAAAACAAAAAATTTCGTTCCAGTTCAAGACCATATACTTATTTCTTCGTAAAAGCTATTTTATCTAGTTTCACTATACTAATTTCTCGTATATGGTAATTAAATTAATGAATGTAAATACGAATGGATTAATTTATTTTGTGTCTAAATAACTAATAAACAAATAATATCCCTAAATAATCAACACAGAAGACATTGGATACCCTTACGTAAAAAGACTTGTTTTGGTCCCAGATTAATACTAATTAATTTTATATATTTCACAGATATAGTTCAGGTGTATACTTTCTGGAGTTCTTTAGGCCACGTGTAGTGAGTATTGTCTTTAAAAAAAATGGTTTATTACCCAATAGCTCGAAGGTGTTATATAGGCAAAGTTTAGCTAACTTGCTTCTGATTGGTTGTATACCTTTAATGCGCAGTCTATGTGTTTTTAACTGTACAACTTTTTAGCCAAGAGAAAATACAGGTGGAACACGACTTGAGACAGGTGCTATTGGAATAAGAGTTTTTAGTTTTTACTTTCACACAGGTGACAATGACTATGAGAAATTATTTTATACTTTTTAATCCATCAGACAGGAGCATAAAGTAACTTATAATATCAGTCTCGTTACCTTACGAGATTACAAAAAAAAAACTTTTAACATGAACTAAAAAACAAAAATAATGAATAAATGAGTTGAAATGTGTTTTGATTCAATTTGTATTTGTAAACAACTAGTATAAAAAAAAATTACATAGTTTTATTAGTTACTAAAAAAAGCTTCTACATTTAATTTGATTAGTACTTCACAGGCCAAAAAAACAAAACAACAACAATGACAAAAAAACCTCGGAGGCCACTATTAGGTACATTGCAATTATCAGCTATAGGCTGATACAATGAATGGTACAAATCCCATCTGAGAATAAAGTAAATAGCCTATAACTCAAAGGCATATAAAGGAACCTAAACACACCAATGTAAACAAACTATTTTACAAGTAGGCCAACAAACCTAACCTCTATTAGAAGTACCAATAAAGCCTAGTTTAAAATACATAGAAATTCAATAATATTTATAAGTATGAAAGAAACTGATTTTGGTAAATAATCAGTTGCCTTTAATGTATTAAGACGAATATAAACTAAATAATGTAAATTTAATAGGCTAGCATAACAAACCTGTTGATTATATATGTAAATTTAGGCCAAATAATTTAAACAACAACACAATTAACCTAAACAGAATTTATCACAAAGATGTAACAATAACTACTGCACAAGTAGTGATTATAAACTCGTATAACATTTATTTATCTAATTAATCATTATTTCACTGTAAACACAAATTGATATTTCCAAACATAAATCAATTCCAATCTTAACAAATCATCGTAGATATGGGACGTAAACAAACCAGCCATCTTGAATAAATGACGTCATCAGTTAGTGACAACAATCAAGTGTTAAAAATTATTATTATTAAAGTTTAATCGTATGCGCTGGACTACGATAAAAATATGTTTATTACAATTAAATTATCAGTAAATCACTATTATTTCACGTCAGAGATATTAGTATGTAGTTACTAGAATAAGCAAATGATAGAACTGTATTTCAGACGACAAAACTCCACAATATGCAATGATATCTTGAACCCAAATTTATTCAATGATTCGAAAAAAATTAACAATATTTCAACATTAGATAAATCAGAATAAATAAATAGAAATTGATTTAAAAATCTATCATAATCTTGACCCGAGTCACGTGATTTCAGCTAACCAATTGGAATACAAGACAAACATTAAGGGAAAAGGAGCCAAGATTTGAATAGTATGAGATAGATTGTTCCAAACAGAATGATTTTATTAAATCAGGTCCCGTGGATGTGAGACTTGAAATTGAGGCTTCCAGTAATATACCAGCACATACTACAGCCTAATGTCTGATTCTACATGACTTGAATATTGCATATACTCTCCTTTAGGGTAACGTTAAAAATGTGCTTGTGTAACCGATGTGCGCAGGTATCATAAAAATGGTTAATGCACGTGCGCAGGTCATTGATATATGCCTGCTCATGTATTAACTTGTTCATTCACTAAAGAGACAACATGTGTACCACATTTCCAGAGGTTGTTCACGCATTCATCGGGCTAGTGCCTACGGACAGATTACCGGAATTTAAAGACTTGATTGAGTAACTTTATGCGTTTGTAGGGGAACCGGATAATTTTAACTTTATCCGATGTGTATAGTATACTGACTTTGATTCTTTTTTTTTACAGCGTCCATGGTGCGTCTTCTTCACCAAATAATGAATGACGGCATCAACACCATTGCACCCAGTGGGACAGCGACTGTTAGAGATACAGGATCCTCACCTCAACGGTCGGCCACATCTGCAGCTGGACAGAGTGCAAACTCTAATAATACATGCCCTGTCTGTCTGACAGAGAGGTTCGATTACACCCTGAGGTCCTGACTGTGCACACATGGTGGAAACGTGTCCTCTATGTCAGACACAAATAACGGTGCGTGTCGACATTTTTCTGTAAAAGAAGCAGAGCACAACTTTTAGCATTATTTATTTTTTATTATTTTTCAAAATTCCTCTCTTAGATGTCTATCGCCTTGTCGTGGTGAGAGGGCTTTAAACCAATTTGATAGACAGTGCTTGAGCTTTTGTTTTTTCCCACCAATATTCTTGAGCGCTGGTATAGGATATTGTGTAATAGTTATATAAACAATGTGTAACTGTTATATTTAGTCACGCTTGTTCGAGGAGCCTAGTCAAGAGGACGGATCTAGGGTAACGTATGATGTAAATGACGTAATATTCATCATTATGCAGTTGTTTTTTTACGTCTAAAACAACCCACTTATTGTAATAATTGAATAAACTTACTTTTTTTGTAGTCAATAGTGGATCTTTTTTTTAATTATTTGCACTATAGCTTTTTCAGGATGAATCCTATCATCAGGTGCTTGTCAATTTTTAATCAAATTACATAACACATTACAACTTAGCACCAAACTTTTACTATTAAACATTTTAATATTTTTTAAAGTTTTAATGTTATGTTAGTCTTAATAATTTTAATAGTGAAAGTTTGGTGCTAAGTTGTTTGTGTTATGTAATTTGATTAAACTGACAAGCACCTGATGATGGGATTTATCCTGAAAAAGCTTTAGAGCAAATAATAAAAAAAGATCCACTATTGACGTAATATTTTAATAACTTTAAACTATGATATTAAATGTAATGAAAAAAGAAGCATTTATGGTTATTTTACTCTTGGCTACAAAGCAGTTCAAATACTTCAATAAAACACGCACTCTAAGCCTATTTATTAATATCTGTCCTTTAATGTGAAATGTTGGATACTTTTTACAAGTTGTTGTTTTTGCTTTAATTATGGCTTTAAAATAAGCCAAATACTTGTAAAAAACAGATTGTACAATATAAAATCAAAAAGTCAACCGATATAATTAATCCACTATTTGTCATTTCTTGACATATGACTTTATAAAAAAGACAGTTGGGACACTCTGCCGTAGCACTTGAACACAATTGCATGACATACCTGTTTATGCTGAATATCACAATAATTATTGTTTAAACAATTTGCAGGATACAATCGGCTAACAGTAAACGCCACCCCAGCTACAACAGACGCAGTTCCTGCCGTCAGAACAGTTACAAAAGATCTCTTTGATTATGAAGTTCAAGTTTATATTTATAATCACAAAGATCTCCAAAAACCGTTGTGACGGCAGGAGCTGTATCTGGAACTGTTAGCCGCTTGCAAATGTGCCCAAGTGCTACGGCAGAGAGCCCCAACTGTCCGTATTCTAAAGTCATATGTCAAGGAATGACAAATAGTGGATACACTGGATACACTATTTCGGTTGATTTTGAATTTATATTGTACAATTTTTTTTTTTACAAGTATTTGGCCTATTTTAAAGCCAAAAATAAAGCGAAAACAACAACTTGTAAAAAGTATTTACATTACTCATTATAGGGCAGATATTAATACATAGGCTTAGAGTGTGTGTTTTATTGAATTATTGTACGCAGAAGACGTTCTTATTAAATTTAGAGACCTGATAAAGAATTATACAAGAATCTAAAATATTTTGATTTGTTTTTATTTGGTTTCCATAGAGATTTAAATGATTTTATCATTGTTGTAGTTAAATAATTATATTTTTATTACACACGCACGCACACACACAAATACTGAAAAATGGAGACTAACAATTTGAAGGTTAAATGATCCAGCCGTGTTAGGACAATGCATTAGAAAAGGAAACAACCGAGTAACCACATGGGTAATCATCAACCAATTATGACTGTAAGTTTTAACAGATTTATTAGTAAATGAATAACCCTATAGACGATTTAAGAGATTAACAAGTAGGTTGAAAACAATTAATTATAAATTATGGGTTGCCATTAACCAACTTAAACTGTTATTATTTAGGTATAATAATATAAACTAGGCCCACTAATAATAAACCTAAACTCACTAAAGGCAACCCATTAAATATTCTAGGATCCATGTATTGGGGTGATAATTCAAACAATTCTAGCTTAGGCCTATTTGCTTTAATAAAATTCTTATTTCTAGGGTTAATAAGAATACTATTTGATCTGTCTATACAAATCTGTAGGCCTACATACAGCCTGTATATTTTATACATTTCAGTAAAGTAAAAGGTTATATTTGATTGTAACTTAATTTACTTCTGATTAGATTTTCCCAAGTGGTTGCAGCTAATTACTATAAAATTTATTGATTTAATATGATTGGTTGTAGCCTAATTCTTAATTTTACGCTTATGGACAAGATACTGTGTACCGATAATCGATTATGCATAGCCTACGTAAACTTAATTTGATTGATTGTCAATTAACTAACATAACTGAACTATCGATAACTATAATCAATAGATTCTAAATTAGTCTCACACATATAATCTATAGGGCCTACTAAGCTTAATATTTAATCTAATTGTATTAGCCTATGGTACTGCAATAAAACTATTGGGCCTCTTATTTAACTTTACAGTCTCAACTTAGATCTAACTATTTAAATTAAAACACTATTCTTGGGAATATTTTTTATGACTACATATTTTGAAAACTATTCTTATAGTATATTGCCTACTCATCTGCTTTTAGTTAGTTTTGGAAGTTTTATTATTTTTGTAAATGATGCAATTCAAACAAAGTGAATTTTCCTAGATATTTTGAAGTGATAACTTTTTTGGCCTGTTGGGCATTTTTGGCGTGGGGGAAAAAATGTAAACTCGCGTCATGCAACATACCGTACCCTACGTTTGGGCTGTATAGCATTGCCCATACGTTTGTGTTTACAACAATTAGTGAAGTTTTGTATGAATTTATTTGCAACAAAACAGGAATATCTTGTTTTTCAATCAATTGTCAAAGCATCATTGAACACGCACTCAATCTCAATGACAGTATTTATAAAAAATTAAATGTAGGCTAATTATTCTTTTGGAAACACATATAAAAGATGGAAAGATCACAGATATTCCGGATTTCTAACTCTAACGGAATATTCGTTGTAAAAAAATTATTGTAGCTACCTTATTCTCCTATTATGTTCAAATTTATTTGGGAATTTAGATCGGTCCAAGAAGTTATCACTTCCAGCGTGTGGTCCTAAGAACATCCAATTTTTTTCCTGTTACAGTATTTCTTGTAATTTAATCCGAGTAGCTCTCTCGGTTAAGGTCAGATTCAATGAAAACATGTTATTTAGTCTCAACTTTCAAGGCACTCTTCTAGAATATCGTGTGGTGCCTAAAAATCTAGTACATTTCAGACAAGTAATACTTTGTCAAGTTCAGGTTGGCGGGTGGACCCGGGACTACCTGAGGCCACCCCTATAATCCCTCGCCGCATCTGCCAGAGCTGTCTGCTGCCTAGGCAATGAGTCACCTACTGGCTGTGTTTATACAAAGATACACTTTCTTAACAGAATAATAATTGAACATGTTTAAGAGTATATTTGAAATCTAATAAAAAAGTTATGAAAAATGATACCAAACTCGACCTAGGTATTAGAACATTTAATACGAATTTTATTAAGAATTGTTTATATTGTGACTGTGACTTTTTATTTAGATAATTTAGAAGGCAAGTTTTAAGCTATAATGAATATTAAAAGCTTTACTTAGGAACTCTATGGGTAAAAGTAAATTGACCGTAGAATTTGTTAATAACAGTAAATCTTTTTACTGAGATAATGTGTTTAATACAAATTACATTAACAATCGGAGAAAAAGTTATATACACAATATGCTAACTAAAATTGTGTATATTGTTTTCTTGTTTTAGAAAATGGAGTGACCATTAGCATAATGGCAATATTAACACCAGATGAGATGCAGGAACTCTTTCCTAAATTGGGCCATAGGGCACTATTCAAAAGCAACTGGCAGAGATGGTGTCAGACATGCACTGTAATCTCACTGAGAAGCAAACTTATGTAAGCTTATATAAGTTAAAGTTTAAAAAATTTCTACAATAAATTATTGACCCTATAACTGACTCTAATGACCCTGTGTTCTGTGTTTTTTAAGCTTTTGAAGTTATTTTTCTATAAAATCACCATAAATAGTAGGTACCCTACTGTAAATCCTACATATAGTATGTCATCTTGTCCATGACATTACGTTGAATAATAATATGTAATTGAACGAAAATGCGAATATATGAATATATTTATTTATGTAAAGAGTAAAAAAAAGTAAGTTATACACATATTACGAAAACATAAAAATGTAACATCTGTATAGTCGAAACAATTAAAATATATATAAATTCCAAAATAATGTTTTTACATTAATTTCCAAATGTATTTGCGAACAATTGTTGTAAGAGTGTAATAATAACCTTACAGGCCTATAAAAATATGTTACAATTGCTTTTGTAGCTAAAGGTAAGTAGTTTCAGAAAATAATGAGGGAAAAAAAATTAAAATTAAACAATTGAAGAAAATGGTAAAAAAATATCCTGCTTAAAAAATGTTTTCTTTGACTTTTTTATATTTAATACGCTTTTAGGTTACAAATATGAAATAAATAAATATATCAGTAGACGCAGAAACAAATATCCTTTCCAATATTGTAATTGTAATTTTTTTCCAACAAATTACTAAGGAAAAAATATTTTTGTGATAAGACACAACTCTTGAAAAGTAATCTAGAATATAGGGTGGTTTCGATAAATAAAGCTTCCTTCCGCTAACTGTATGAAAAGAAATAGCAGTGTTTACAAACTCGAATCTTGTTTATCCGAAAGTTCAGTTTACGACCTCTTTGAGCCAGTACCAATAATATCATCTATCACTAATATATAACCTCCTAAATCCGTGTTTTAATAAGGATCGAGTACGGAATTTGCCAATATAGAATATATTTACCAAACACTATAATTCATTGGTCTTTCTAAAAACGTAGTCTATGCAGTTCCCAAAATAGGGTACGGGAACTCTTTGGGGGTACACGGTACCTATACCGTACAAGCTCTAAAGTGGTTGGAATATGTCTATTTTTGTATAATATCCAGAATGCAGGGAAAAACTACATTCATTCCTGTTACCCAGGGGTATGTGAAGCATAAAAGTTTATAAAACACTGAGCAGGGTCATTCTCAGTGTTTGAGATAATGTTGACACCACAAAATATTTTGTTACTTTTGTCCCAGAGCAAATTCTCTACTTTTTTTAAAAAATTTCGCAGGTAGGTGGAAAATCTTCAAAAGACTAAGGGAGAAATCCGCTCTTCCCAATAGTGTGAGATTCTTACACACTAAAAACCACCTTTCTTCCTGTTAGTACCCCTATTGCGTGGGACAAGAAAACAGGAAAGGTTTTCCATGTACCAAGCTGAGAAGCTCTTTCCATGGGCATATCGAGATTGTAAATGTAAAAGAAAGCAGAACGTTATGTAGGCTATCCGCGCGAAGGGCGTGGTAAAGAACTGGCTGGGACACTGAGTCCAGTCAGTTAAAACCTCGCGACAGATCATGCAGGAGCCCAGGTTTGGTAGATGTGACGTGCAAGGTGAAGGGTGGGAGTTACCTTACAAATAATTTGTTAGTGAATTCTGTCCAAATTCAAACAACAAAAAGCAAATGTTATAATGGTTAAGGAATAAAAATATCCCTTGTAGTAGTGAAATGTATAAATCTGACCTTTATAATTTAATATTACAAAATAAGACCCGGTATTAAGAATATCTTTTCAATAATCTTTTAGAAAAACATGGTCATTCTGTTGTGAGACTTCGTATCACCCAGAACTAAACGTGATTGAACTTATAATTTGGCCTCGAGTAAAAAATGCAGTAGCGGCTTTTAATGTAAATAACAATATTAGTATAGTTCAACCAGTTTCACAACATGCTGTAGTTGAGGAAGACAAATTCTCCTTCACACAGTGATGTATCTACTAACGGCCTATTTACTACATGCCACGCATTTCTCCAACCTGCGCGAGACTTGGTCGAAGTTAACTTTGTTGTTACTCTACTTCTTTTTACAGTATATAAGAAAATATGTTTTTGGTAGAATAGGAATTATGAAAATAGCATTTATATTTTATGGGAGTGGGATACGAAATCAATGTAAGTAATTAATATTGATACATTGGAATGTATAGTAGTAATTAGGTCAGCAATATATCATTTTCTTTTCGTCTGTCAAACTATTTGCTAAGGATGCATGTTCAAATCGTATAACGTGACTTAAAATATCTTCTCCTGTAGTACTGTACCACTAAATTTACCTGGATGGAAAAATGATAAATAAAGAGTGGTTATCTGTCTGCATTGGTCATGCCATGATTACTCATGGACTTCTGATGAAATACGGGAATCTACCACAAACAGTATGTACATCCTTGGGAATTTTGTTATATTAAGAGGTATGTGTGTGGCATTTATCCTACCCAATTATATTTAGGCTATGTTGGGGAACAATGTTGGTATTCTTAGATCTTTTTGCATCACCTGAATGTTTTTGATAATTTTTTTATTTTATTTATTTTTTATTTTTTAGAATTGATTGTTGTAGGGCCCATTTACAGTAGGCTACTGTAATATTAAGTATGATGTTGTTTATTAAGTTTTATAAAAAAATGTTAATATAGTTAACCCTTTGCAAAGCGCTTTTATAGTCCAGTAATATATTGATTGTTGTTTTCTGTATGGTAGTTTATATCCTTGTTAACTTGTTGCAGAGCTTCTTTACAGCCCTGTTATGAAGTTGTTGTATATTAAACTCTTATCAAAGTTTATGATTGTCAAGTAGTTTTAGTCTTTTTTAATTTTGTTCAATTTTTTGTACTTAGTCCTATATCTTATTCTATTAAACGAGCAAGGAATTGTATGTATGTACCTATTTCCAGTCATTTTATCTCAAAAACTACTAACGATTTTCTCCATATTTTGTATATAAAGGGTTTTCAACATCAGGAATCCAATGAACTTTGTCAAAATTTCGAGAAAAATCATTTTCTATGAGTTTTCACGATTCGAAAAATACACAGTAAAAATATATATATTATAGCATTTCATGATAACAGTATTTGCAATCAGCTGGCAGCAGGAATTAAATAATCTCAAATAAGTTAATATGCATATAGGTAGTATATGTAACTTGTATTTAAACTAATTATTTAGATGCAGAGAAGTTATTTGTAGTGTGTTTATGTAAATAAAACGTTTTGCAGGTGTAACCGGCAAGCTTAAAATACTGTAACGTTTTATTGTGGGACTTCTGAGAGAAACGCTGAAGGAGCTAGATGTCTTTTTTTGTGTGAGGAAAAAGTGAATTTCGTCGTCATATCGACCAAAGTTGAATCTAGAACTACACAGGTAACGAAACTAAACATAGTGAACAATTTGAACTAAAGTCTTTCCATCATACATCAAAATCTAAATAACTTTTCCCTTAGCGTTGTTGCATGAAAAAATTTTGAAATTTTATTTGGTTGGTTTTGTAGCTGACATTAAAATATTAGATACATATTTTTATTTATTTTAAATTTAAACAATATTTAACCGGAGAAATAATGCATTTAAGGTAACGAAACTAAACATAGCGAACAATTTGAACTAAATTCTTTCCATCATACATCAAAATCATTAAACTAGAAAGTTTAACTTGTATAAAATGGTAATTATTTACTATTCTCCCTTTCCCATTCGTAACTGCTTTCAGGCGAATGTTAAACATTGTATTATGGGTGGTTATTGTTGATACCGGTTTCTTGGAACCAGCTGAAAGAAATAAAGTCGGATTATTATCCTACTTTGTCAGTGAACATCTTATCAGTAAGCTCCCGTTAGTCTACCGTCGACTATGGCTTGTAGTATATTATCTAACTCTACTTCTTGCAGTAGATGCAAGTTAACTCTGAGTGAATTTATTATTCTCACTGACAAACTCAGTAGAACATGGTTGAACATGGTTGAAGTAGTGCGCAAAGAAATAAAAAACGAATTAAACTATAGACGCCAAAACAGATATGAAATCTTTGTTTTGAAAATAACGAAAACTCTACTACTGCTATCACAATATTGAGATATTTTGCATATGATACACTTAAAGTCCAAAATGGCCAACATATGGAAAATGAAGGGTTTCCAGACATATGTTTATAACAACTTGTTTCCTTAGTTTCACTCTAAACCATCTCTTAAAGTTTGGCATGACATTTTCTAAATACCCTGTATATAACTAGAAACTTACAAAACAAGAAACCATTAATAATAATATTCAAGTAGTTAAGAGATTAAAGTATTTTATTTATTTACAGTAATCACTATTATCTTAAGTTGAATCACAAGTCTAGGAATGAACATACGCATTGTATAAGTCAGTCAGGACTTCAGGTCCTCACAACATTCCAGTTTCAGGTCCCAAAACTACTGTATATCGAATACGAAGAATATCGAATACAGGTTTATACAGAGTCCTCAAACAGTTCTTTTCTTATTCGAAAAGCAGCATTCACAGGACTTCACCGTAAGTCCTCTTGGTTCCCAAACCGCTGTCTACCGCACTATCACGTGTCGAAATGGTCTCAAACATAAATCTCTCTCTCTCTCTCTCTCTCTCTCTCTCTCTCTCTCTCTCTCTCTCTCTCTCACACACACACACACACACACACACACACACACACACACACACACACACACACACACACACACACACACACACACACACACACACACACACATACACACACACACACACACACACACACACACACACACACACACACACACACACACACAAGTTCACCATGTGCCAAACAATATCACATCTTGATCTTTTTGAACCCCCATTTAAAAAAATAATGAGGAATCATAGACTTTATATTTTTTCGGAATCTGATTCAGGGTGAAAAACCGTAATTATATATATCCTTCTTAATTGATATAATTGTAAAAAGTAATTTTCAAATTACTGGTATAAATTGCTCGACTCAACTTACTCAGTATTGTGATCAAGTTAAGGTGGTTATAAACTGGCAGCACGATGTTCGCCTAGACTAGCATTACCTGAGCAAGTTAAAGTGGATAAAAAGTAGGTGATATGATGACAATATAACAAGGCGCTGTCTGAGCAAGTTGAGGTGGCTAATAATATGTGAAAGTAAATGATCTAGGTAATTTGGTTAATAATATGTGTATAGAAATTGTGACGAATTTTGCTTTGATTAAAGAAACTTTTTCCTCATGCTTTGTTATGTTGTACCATATTATTAACTTTATATACAACATTAATAAATTTTTATTTATCGTTAGAATTTAAAGAAAAACTAAGTGGCTAATAAAATTAATTATTGACCAATTATACTTTTATTTTTGAGAACTAGCTATTTCAACATACCAAAGATAGACAATTATTATCTGTGCAAAATTGTAATTTTGTTACATAAAATATTGTTTTCTATTACATAAATTTTCATTTACTATCTAATGAAAATGAGTTTATAAATAATATTGTGTATAAGTATATGGAGCAAAATTGTACTACTGCCACTAACTTAGCGCATCATTTATTTGTTAGTGGTCTATGTCTGGTGCTCCATGTACAATGTGACATCTTAATAGTTTTGGGTAATCACTATCAATATTATACGCTTTCAAACATAGGCCCTCCTTGATCAGATGTAGGACCTATTCTGTATTTGAATGCATACAGTAGTTAATTTTTCTGGTCGTATCAGTGCTTCTATTAAAAAAAAAATCTTATTAACTATTAGAGTAAGTTGTTTTATTCAGAAAAACTGAGATTGAGGGTGAAACTTAAAGGATGCAGCAATTAGTAATATACACAAGATGAGACTAGTCTTGTCTTGGTCCCGAGTCTTCCCGATGTCATAAAAGTAGTTTTTAAAACCTGTGGTCAGTATATGATGTGCTCTACATACGCAAACGCATCGACAGATTTTATTAAAATTCTTTAAGTGGGTATATTATGGCCATATCGGGAAAACACCATAATGATCTTTAGAAAAACATCAAAATTATAAATTTCTAAAAATCAAGTCAACTGATTTTGTTGATCACATTTTGCTCAAATATAGCCTCTAAGTACTCAAACCAAAGGTTGTCATCTCTCTATAAACATGATTTAAATAAAACACTACTAACATTTTTGTTTATGCGAGTTGACTATTAAATTTAATGAACTACCTAAACTTATTCAATTAACTTATTTAAATTATAATTATGTATAATCAAAAACCATGTCATGTGTCGTCAATTTATCATGAAAATACCTTCTTATTTATAACTTTTGGAGATTAAATAAAAACAAAATTGTTTAACTTCTCAGAGTGAAGTGAACAACTGTTATTAAAAGAAAGTAAGATATTATTCAAAAACATTACTTGACAAACAAATTAAAATATTCTTCTATCACATAGCTTTATGACCTAAAGTTAGAATTTAAAATGTCTACTATTTTTTGATTATGCAGAATGAGGTCATCATAAGAGAACGTTATCGATATTAAAAAAAAAAGAGTATATTAAAACAAAACAAAAATATTAAATAAGTTACTATAAATATAGTTTGTTTTCAATGTCTAGATAGGTGTGTTAAAAAAAAATGTAACCCGTTCTTCAGTCTAAGAGGACATTCTTATAACTTTTACGATAAGAACTATATTGCCATTAAAAGACCAATAAACCTACCTCATCTAACATATACCATTAAAGAGTTGTGCGAACAATATGCAATGCATCCATCACAATCCCGGATATAGTAGTTTTATTGGAGACTGGTATGATTATAAATTATGCATCTTGGTGTCCTAAATTTATAACAAGATTACTCTATTGAAACATTGAGCAGCCCACGTAATATCCGATAATCATTCTATATTTCAAAATACATAGTTAATTTCAATATGAAACAAATTAAAGAGGATAGTTAAAAGTGTTCGATCTGTCAATCAGTGGTGCTATTGATCCACACACTTTACTTTTGAAATTGGATGATAGAGTTTTGTTTCCAAATGTCTCTGCTTATACAAATGACAAAATTCCTATAAAGAAATTAAAAAGCGAATAATCAATAATAGCCCTCCAACAATAGGCCAATAGTGAAAGACAATAGTGCAAGTTTGATGAAATTTTAAAACTTTTAATATCTTCAAAATTACATTATTAAAATATTCTTACTAAACAAACAAAAAATATAAAGTTTCAGTATTTATTGTAGACTAATATTGTGTTGGTTTCTTAAATTGGAATAAATAATATTTTTTTATTTATTTTTCATTTTATGTGTTTAAAAGAAATAACTTATCAAGAAACAAATAAGGTGATTGTAAAAAGAGGGAACCCAAGACAACAACGTTTAGATTAAAAAATAATAAAGAATAATAAATTAAAACATGCCCAATATTTTTGTTTATAAGATGTAGAAGTATCTGATAGTAACTTTAAAAAAAATATATTGTTTACTTTTTTATATCAAGGTTACTGGATGGTTTTCATTCATTTTCCCCCTTGTCTACTAATACATCAAAGATATTGTTTTACAATATCTCAGTTTGAAATGTTGGTTCCATTTTAGTTATTCAGAACTTAACTTTACAACTACTGTTTCTAAGAAACATTGCTATTATTTAATCTTCAGGTTAAATTCACTTACCCATTGATGTCTCTTTAGTTCTACATGTATCAGACATCCGATAGCAGGGAAAAGACCAAAAGGATTAAGGTGATGTGACTGGCTGTCTTTTTTTTTTTTTTTTTTTTTTTTTTTTTTTTTTTTGTTACCATTTAAGCGTAAGTGATGACATCTTCAGTTATTTATACACTTGTTTCTGATATTCTTTAAATATTTTATATATTGTTCCATGACAGGAAAATGTTGCCATGTTAGAATGACAGGATTTTTTCAACTAACATCGTAAGGGTTTGGAAAACAGCTATTCTTTTAAAGAACGTGTTTGCACTTTACATCTTTGTCTTCAGTTTACTTTAGTTGATGTGCAACCTAATAGTGATTGAGGTTGTGTAGAAAGTGAGTTTGTCTATGATTTAGTGATCATTTAATTTACAGCGTTATGAATAGCAGAGGCTACAAATGTTTAGCAAAATTAGACATTTAAATGGACAATAAAAATAGAGATAACAAAATACATGTATTTTATAATTTAGCAGAGTTTCTATTTTTGGTTTAAAGAATAAATAATAAAGATAATATTAATATGTAGTTGTTGTGCTAAGCCCACATATATTTAAAAACATTATTTAATGCCATAAATATATTTTTAATGTTTTCAAATTATGTGGTAAAACTTATTTATTATTACGGATTTTAAGTAATTGACCAAAGTGACAACCAAACTGTTGGCCATAAAGTTTCCGATAAAGTTTCATCAATACTGTTCCACTTCATATTTAACTTCCTCAAGCCAGAAGTTCGCCAGTTAACTTTCTGTGATTCATGTGCAGGCCACAACAAAAACTTTATATTGTTCAGGCTTGCTTATTTCATTGTTCATGTTTGTGGTCGGCTCAACAATTTGAAAATGGTATTTCCTATAGGCTGGCACTTGTATATGGAATGTGACTGCAATATGGGATTAATTAACCAAAAGTCTTATTGCAAGGTGCCAGATGATTGGATTGCTGTGATCGCCAACTCCAGAGTAAAGCCTTTCCCATTCATTGTGTTTAAGTTTGACCAATCAACTTTTCTTGCATGAACGTCTTTTTTTGAAACATTAAACTTAAAAGGAAAGTGTCCTTTTTCGTCAAGACCAATCAGAGAGCTAGAAGTTAGTGTAGCAAAACCTAAAATTATTCTTTTTCGTGAGTCATACAATGGCTCGTTCATTACTGTTTCAATAGTGAAACAAAACAAACCAGTTAGACCTTCGAAAAGAGGATGTAAGAAGAAGAGGATTCAAAACCCTAGTATTGAAATAGAAAGAGGCTTTGAATTGTGGCTAAAACTATTGTACAATGAAAAAATACCTGTACCAAAAGCAAAATTTGAAGACTTGCTATTTTTAAAAATGTTTCTGTTAATGGAGTCTCAACTATTTTATGAAAATTTATGAACAAAATGAAATGACATAACCAATGATGACTTCGATGAGATTTTCGGGTAAGTTTTACAACTTTTTTTATTTAGCCTAGCCTAATAAAATATTCTAAACATATCAAATTTAATGACCATGATATTTTTAGGAACTCTGCATGTTTAGAATAAAAAACTGAACAACTTCGGAGACGAGGAAGATAATAAAATTAAAACAAATATAAGAAAATCACTCCAAAAAGTACTTAGAATCCTTAAAGGTACTTTTTACTTTTATAATAGTGTGGTTTAATAAATAAAATATAATTGGATACAAAATGGATCTTATTGCACCGACCAAATAAAGCAGCTAGCTAAAGACCTCATTTCAGTTTTATATAAATAATTCAATTTTAGTTATTGATATTTTATATTAAATTAGATTTAAACATGTTTGTTAATTATTTATTTTGGTTTTAAGGGGGGAAAATAATTAAAATACGCACTGGCTTGCATCATTTTAGAGCTAACGGGAAAATAAAAACTTAAGTTAAAAATATAACAAACCTTGATTTTAAATACGAAACTTTTTTTTTTTTTTTTTTCATAAAAACTTATTTCATAAAAAAATATATATATCCTATAATTTCTATTCCCCTGGCCTACATACTGCTTTTACTCTGCACTATAACTAATTTATAACGTACTACAACGGGAAAATTGTTGTATGGGGCTGTTTTTTGGTCAAGGAAATGAAAAAATTAAAATACAGTTAACATGCGGGGATTTATCAAAGATGTAGCAAACTTTGCTATTCTAAGCGGGTTGGTGGATGTGGACTATGACTAGGGGTCTGACATCACATTTCAAGAACACGTTTAAACAGCGGATTTGTGAGTTAGCTATTTTAGAATTAAAATCAGTATTTGATGAATTATGAAAATATAAAATAAAAGGGTTAAAGGATATATAATTGTAATACAATGTATAAGCAATTCATATATGTTACTAGTATTTCATATTAATTGACAAAATGAGAAACAAAATAAAAAATAGAAAACATTTCAAATTGGTTAAAATCCAAAACATAGTATTTTTTTTTAAAAAGAATATGTGAAAAGTGTTAGTGAGATTAGAAGTGTGAAAATCGTATGATATGAGAGTTGGACAATCTTTCTTTCACGGCTATCGAACTCATAGGTGGTGCGCTACGAAACTATAGATTTTAAACGAAAAACAAGTAAAATTGTGAAAGTTTGGATACGAAATTACGCAAAAACCAAATCCCTAATAACACGAGGACGATAACACTTAGAAACATCACTCAAAATTGTACAAATAAAATGAGGCAACCAAAAGTGAAAAACTCCGGGGGAAAAGCCTGTTATAGAACTTTTTAACAAAATGATAAAATTTTACATGTTTAGAATAAGTTAATTAATGTGTGTGGATTTTTTAATTTATCAGTGTTAAATAAAATAAAATAAAAGTAAAATAAACTTAATCCTGACTTCTAATCATACATATACAGAGCGATTAGAATAAGGTCAAGGAAATTTTAAAGAAAAGATAAAAAAGTTTTAATACATAAATAAATAATTAAAGTGGAAAGAAAGAGAAATTTTATTTGAATTAAATAATAAATAAAGAACCACTTGCTCTTAAGCATAAGAAAATTCATAGCATACTTAATGACAAAGAGTTGTTCAAGAGTTGTAAATAAATATAAATAAAATTTGTTGATGTTTAACAGGTGTTAAACAATAATTATTGTAAAGAGCAAAATTAAAATTTATTTTATCAAAATTCCTAATCCACATACACAGGCTTACAGGCAGCAGCATTAAAGGTGAGATAGATTGTAACGAAACGACATTCCTAAGACCACACAAGCGAGATTATAAATAAATAGAATCAAACTTGCTCGTGATCTCCCTAAACCAAGGGGCAGAATTAGATTTAATTACTGGAAGCTTTAACAAAGGTGGGTACCAAAAGTTTGAGCCCAGCTTAAGCTGTTGAAGGGATCGAGAGGTCTAGGTTAAATATATGAAAAAGCCTCCAGTAGTCCGCCTCCATTCGTTTCTATAGTCACGTGAACAAATCTTGTAATCTTCAATTGCAGGATTTGAGTTTAGTGCATTATTAGAATATGAAAAGGGATGGCGCACAGCCTAGCTCATAAAAAACATACTGAGTTTTTCCGTTGTAGTACGTTCAGCTTTTTTATGAAAATCTTGAACAATAATGTTGTTAAACATTGAGCCAGATTAAATCTTTTCTCTTGAAAATAATGTTTGTGTTATAAAACACAGAGCAAACAACAATAACTATGAAATTTATTACATCAATTAATACTAGTTTAAAAGTACTAGAGTTACAGACTTACAATTACAATTAAGAACATTAAGAAGTATTACAATTAACATTAAGCTGTTTATGTTTAAAGTACCAGGAAAGCCGATCTCCGATCGGGTTATTGTCTCATCTACAAAAATGTGGGCATGTTATTAGTTATTTGGTTTTGTTATAAGTACAATAATTATCTCTCATTATGAAATTTTTTTAAATATATTTTAAATCTTTTATTTGTAGATATAACTGTGCCATGTTTTCTATAGCCTACACCCCACTTAATTATAGAAACAATTTTGTTTAAAAACCTTTACTACAATCTAATATAGAATTTCTTACTCTAACATAATGAAGTATTTTAATATTATTTAAAGCTATGCATTTTTAATTTCTATATGATATTTATATATATTTTGAGTCACTTTTGATTTTTCTATAATCTTTAAAATTTCTTGGAAGGTATCGTAAGATCCTTATTTCAGCTAATTAATATCAAAGGATTTTTTAATTTTTAAAACCTAGCGTTAGACAAATAATTCATTTAAAGATTATTTCATTTATGGTAAATCTGGTTTGTTTTATTGACTTTAGTTTGATTTTAATTTTAGTTTTATTATTAATTAAATGATTTTAGTTATGAGATCTCTCTTACATGAATGTTTTAAATTACTGACTACTCACACAATTATCTGTATTTCCGTCTATAGCACTTTTAAGTTTCACTTTACTCACTTTTCACGTTTCTTTATCGATAATTATTATTGATTTAATTTCTGAACTTTCACTTAACAGTTAACAGTTGCTTAACACACTTCATAATGCTTTTTATATCTTATCTTGCTTTGAGTTACACTCATTATTTTTTATTTTTGAACTTGTTTAACATTTTTACTCTTAACACATTTTACTTTTGGAATAGACTTGTTATACATTGGTTGGTTTGATTATTGTCAGAAGACTGTGGCTAGTTTTGAAGCATCTCCCTCACTTATTTTTATATGGTTAATCATTTTAAATTATTTTCGTATTGTCTTTGGATTTCATAGGATGATATTCACTGGATTTTTTCGATTGGACGTTCCTTTTTTGTAATTGTGTATTTTTCCTTGAAACTCTTTAATTTAATACTTCTGTCCAAACAACGTTTCGTGTATAACCATGTATTTGGCCATTATTTTCTGCTGGTAACAAAATTTTTAGGCTGTTTCTTCTCTTAACTCTTGAAAATGCTACGTAAAGCATGCCATGCATGAAAACTGGACTTCTTAAATCAACAGCAACATACTCAAATGTTTGGCCTTGCGATTTATGAATCGTCATGGCAAATGCGGGTTTGACTGGAAATTGATGTCTTTGCATTGAACATCCCAGCTGACTTTTGTTTGATTCAAGAGTTATTCTGGGAGTATGTACTTCTTGTCCAGCATGTTCACCAGTTATAATTTTCCCTTTAATTATATTGTTGCATAACTGGGTAACAGTGAGTCTAACTCCAGTACAGAGGCCTTCCGCAAGATCTAAATTTCTCAAAAGCATAATTATTGTGTTTTTTTTTTAATTTTAGCTCATGTCGAGGTAAATTTGCAATTTCAATTGAATTTAGAAATTCACTAGTAAATTGCAATGTATCTTCTGCTGGATCTTTTACTGAATCATAACTTTTATATTGCTGACTTTTACCACCTACCTTTTCAATGATTTCAGCATTAATTTTGGCCACGTCCTTATTTAATGGTGCTAAGATTGCTCGGTCTTTCATATTTCCATATTGTCTGTTAAGCAGGCAGTTGCCAAAAACCTCATCGATTAAATCACCATTTGAAATGATATCACTTGAAATTTTAATTTCATCCAACTCGTTTTTTGGAAGTTCACCATTCCCAACTTGTAGAAGATAATTAACAAATTCTAGTTGCTCCGGATCAACACGCATATTTTCTGTTAATGAAAAAAATTTAAAATTATGCCACAAAGGGCTCTTTTTTATTGACAAATCCACAAGTTCACTTCGATTAGCTCTTGGTTGAACTGGCAAGCACTGCCGAAAGTCTCCTCCTAGAACCATAACTTTTCCTCCAAATGGTAAGTTTGGATTAGCTATACTTTGTAATAACTCGTCTATGTTTTTAAGTCCGTATTTAGGAAGCATAGGAGCTTTATCCATTGGGAAAATATCAATTTTTGCAAGCTTTCTAGCTTTAGCTGATCCAGGTTTAATATTCGAAACAGATTCAGCAGTTAAGGGTACCTGAAGGCCACAAGTTTTATGAAATATATGGCCGTTTGGCACAAGCATTGCTGCGATTCCTGTAAAAGCCATACACTTTACTTTATAATTTTTAGCCGAAAGAACATGATATAATGTTTTATAAATAAATGTTTTTCCAGTTCCACCTGGTCCATCAATGAAAAAGCATCTCTGTTGCAAATTATTATGAAGTGTATTTATTATGGAATCAACAACTTCAATTTGATTGCCACGAAGTTGTTTTCTCATCTCTTCGCCAAGTGCAAAAGATTGATCAATTTTTATTATGACACCATTAATTACATCGTAACCATCAATATCATCCATCTGAAATCGATCTACCCAAAATTGAAAATTTCGACCTTCAGTTGCTTGAGTATTGAGCTTATGAGCGATAATTCTGTAAGCTTTTTGAATAGCTTCATCAACAGAAGTACCATTTTCTATGGCATGAAGAATAAAATCTTCAGCCAAATCTTCTTTAAATGTATCCCACAGGTTCTTCGGGTTTTCGGGAGCTCCAAATATTAGTATTTGTGTAAAAAGTGTTCTCATTGCTTTTGGCATTTTTGATAATGATGATTCTCGTAAGCAATCAACCCATTGTTTATCATCGTAAGTTAAACCTCTACCTAAGCAAGCCTGTTTGTACGAATTACATTTTACACCATTAACCATAAGCAGATCGTCAAAACTCACAGCATCGTTAACATGATACAAAAGTAAACGTAAAAAATATAACTCAGGTTGTGCAACAAATGTAACATTGTGTATTCTACCAATAACTCGTATATTCCGTTGTCTTTCAACCCATTTGCTTTCTTTTCCTCCCCATTGATAAAATTCTGGCATTTGCCAGTAATAATAAAAAGTATTATTTTCTGTATTGTCATTATTTTCAATTCGTTGTTTTTTAACTTGGTTTTCTCGGAAGTAAGCTTCTAACATAGAACCCTTTCGACCTATATTTAGTAAATCCTCTTGGGCTTGTTCAATATTTTGAATTCGATATCGACCAGGCAAATGGATATCCAGTCGTTGAACAAAATGACTTTTTTTTTTTTATCTCATTCCCAAATATTCGCCAGCAAGCTTCAGGTGGAGTTATGCATCTACTTTGTATAAATTTATCTGCTTCATTGTAATTTATAGTTGTTTGATTTTGGACAACTTTTAAAGAAGCGCAATCATGGCCTTTATATATATATATTTATAAAGGTACTTAACATCCCGAATGCTTCCAACGTATTCAACATTTATGTGACAGTTAAATTTCTTCAGGAAGTATGGGTTGTAAGGAGCTACATGGCGATTATCTCGAGTTATTTTTTGACCTTGAGCATCTTTACGATAAATTTCATGAACAAAAAATCTCTATTATTTTGATCTAATTTAGGATCATACCTTCTTCTATACTTTGGCTTGCATCGTCTATTAAAGAGGTTCAATCTTGAAATCCTATAGGAAATTTAAAGCTACAACTCATTCTACCGTTTTTATTCACCATGCATGATGCCTTTTGATTTTGTTCACCACATGCATTATGAATCATCCATTTCTTAACTAATTCTCGTAGTTCAGCATCGTCTTCTACGTCTGGAATTTCTGCCGAAACGAGATCATCTAGTTCTTCAGGATTATGTATCTTATCTTCTTGCTTTAAAATAATTAACAAATGCATATGAGGTAGCCCTCTTTTTTGAAATTCGACAGTATAAACGTAAGCAGCAACTCGCCCAAAAATTTGTTTTTTATCTAAATCCTCAATTAACTCTACAAATTTTAAATATGCGACTCTAGCAATAATGTCTGGTCTATCTTGAACTATTTGCTGCCAATCACTTCCATTTTCATTCATTATCTTAATAGCTTCCTTAATTTCCGGCCAATCCGGGTTACATGTCATGGTTATAAAAAATTCAGGAGACCCGAATTTTCTAACCAGAGCAATAGCATCTTCAAAATGCTCAGAATAATATCTAGTGGAGCCAGGAAAAGACGGAAGTATAATCTTTTCTCCCAAGACAGCATTGTTTTTTTCTGCCATCTCGTTAAGATAATTTGTAACAGATGTATAACTGTTACAAGTCTGCAAGTATTTTCTTTTGATTCAATTTTATCCATTGAATTCTATCATATTCTATTCTAATGTAAGTATCTACAAGGTACTGTTGAAACAGCCGTCCACCATAATGCAAAGCATTAAATTAAATGTTACGTAAATCCCCTTATTGTTTCATCGAGTGAGATACAGTTTGCTAAATGTGGTCGAAAAGCTATTCTATATCGTGCAAGCTCAAGTCTAGTCATGTGACCTCTACTTGGATATCCTTCTCTCAGCAGCATACCCGGTGAATAACCAAATGTTCCTTTGGGGGATAAAAAAGTGGGTATGTTAAAGGTTCTGCGTATTTATCAATATTTTTCATTATTTGAACTGATTTTCCGCGTTGTCTAATTATTAGTGGATTATCTGGAAAGCTTTGATCAGCGTTCAAAGTAACCACGGCACATACTTCATTGCTTTGAGGAACATTGTATCTTGTTGGATCAAGTCCTTCTGGGCAAGTGAATAAAAGCCTAACATTTGGTACTGGTATCTGTTGAATAGCTGCTTCTCGTTCAGCATCTTCTGCTACTTCCCTCATCATCATATAGCCCCGTGCAAATGGATTTTCAGAACGTATGATTCCCTCTACTAACTCAAATAATGGTACACTAATCCCAACAATTAAAGCATAGTTTCCTCGCTCCGTTACAGCTTCATCTGGGTCGAGAAAATACATTTGTCCATACAGAGGTTTTTCGAAATTACCTTCTGGAGTTTGGGTTGGTTGTGCAGCTGCATTTATTTTATGATAAACCGGACCGTTGGCAATGTAAGTGTATATTCCAAGATTATTTATTGTACGGTTATCATCGCATGAATAAGATGCCATTGCATACGATGAGTTTATACTTTTGATTCTCTGATGAAATTCAGGAGATAAGGGATTCAGGAGATATGCGAAAAAGTCTTGCTAATTCATCTGGAAAATCAGCATGTTGAATATTAATTTTACCCTTCAAACAACAATCCCCGAATGAATTATTATTTCAATTACCTACGCGTTCTTCAGGAAAATGTAACGCTCCACAATGCACGCACGATACATTAAATGCTCCTAAACGGTGACATGAAACATCACTTTGAACAGCTATCTTGTAAGTAGGTTTCAGCGGATTAGCTAAGACGAGCATTCCGACGTCGCTGTTCTTCAAGACGTTGTTCCCTGCGAGCATGAGTTTCAGCTGCTCGAATTTCATTTGCACGCATTTTTGAAATTTCTAATCGCTGACTTCTTTGCTCAGGAGTTTCTTCTTTTCTTTGTTGACTATTTCTCTGACGCATATCATTCAAACGCTTACTTCTTTCTTCTGGAGTTTCATCATTTCTTTGTTGATTAATTCTTTGACGCATATTATCCAATCGTTGATTTCTTTTTTCAGGAGTTTCTTCATTTCTTTGTTGATTAATTCTTTGACGCATATTATCCAATCGTTGATTTCTTTTTTCAGGAGTTTCTTCATTTCTTTGTTGATTATCCCTTTGGCTCATATTGCTCAAACGCTGACTTCTTTGTTCACAAGTTTCTTGAGAGATTCGTTGAGTGACTCTTGAAAGATCATCACTCAAACGTTGTTGACGTTCTTCTGCTGTTTCATTAAAATTTTTGTTACGTTTTCGATGAATTCTTGTTTCTGTTGATTCTTGACTCTGTGAATCATTCAAATCCATCATAACTCCTATCAATCTATCTATGCAAAGAACTTTCGCTTTACGCACTGGTCTAGCAGTAGCAGAACTATCATTACTTTCTTGATTAAAAGTTGTTGTTTGGACGACATTATGGAATGTTACTCCCGAGGTTGATGGCAAATCGTAATTATGAAAGTTGATAGAAGTTTTACAGTTATTTGGAGTATTGATTGTAGAAGTTGTTTTCATAGTATCATTAAGATTTATTTCATCGTTAGAATCAAGATCTGTAATTTCAAATTTAGCTTCATAGCCTGTTTGTTCAGCTAAAAATTCAGTATCTAGGGATTCATTGAAATTCGGCATTGGTGGCTCATTATTGTTAAAATTAAACTTACGTCATTTTGGAGGACGTCCGCGTGGCATCTAAGAAAAAATTAAAATGCATTGTTAAAATCTTCGAAAAACGTAATTTTTTACTTTTTAAAAAACAATAGGGTTATGAGCCATTAAAAAGCGGTAGAAGGGGTAAATGACGTCATCACGTGAAAAACGCTCCTATCTAACTGTATATAACAGTATGATGTCACAAAATTAAATGCATTATTCCTCCGGTTAAATATTGTTTAAATTTAAAATTAAAAAAATATGTATCTAATATTTTAATGTCAGCTACAAAACCAACCAAATAAAATTTCAAAATTTTTTCATGCAACAACGCTAAGGATTGCATAGACATATACTTATTGGTTACAACTGCATTGTTTTGAGTCGTCCATTCTTATTGGGCGGTGAATCCGTTGTCAAGGCAACGAGTTTGTTTTTGAGTGTTGATTTACTTTATAATAGGCCAAATTATATTTTGGTATTTGAACAGAATAATCAGCCAGTGAATTATTTATTCAATAATGATATAATTTTTGATATGATAAAGAGATATTATTAAAAACTTTATCATTTACATAAACACACTACAAATAACTTCTCTGCATCTAAATAATTAGTAAATACAAGTTACATATTAACTTATTTGAGATTATTTAATTCCTGCTGCCAGCTGATTGCAAATACTGTTATCATGAAATGCTATAATACATATATTTTTACTGTGTATTTTTCGAATCGTGAAAACTCATAGAAAATGATTTTTCTCGAAATTTTGACAAAGTTCATTGGATTCCTGATGTTAAAAACCCTTTATATACAAAATATGGAGAAAATCTTTAGAGTCGTTTTTGAGATAAAATGACTGGAAATAGGTACATAGGCTACATACAATTCCTTGCTCGTTTAATAGAATTTTCGAATCGTAAAAACTCATATAAAATGATTTTTCTCGAAATTTTGACCAAGTCCATTGGATTCCTGATGTTGAAAACCCTTTATATACAAAATATGGAGAAAATCGTTAGTCGTTTTTGAGATAAAATGACTGGAAATAGGTACATACATACATACAATTCCTTGCTCGTTTAATAGAATAAGATATTGAGATAATCTTGTTCGTATATCGCACAATAAAAAAATGTAATTACTGAAAAAAATCGCCTATATTTATTAAAAATATTAATTCTTTTAGATATATAACCTTCAAGGGAGACTCAGCATGACTACGTTACAACCACAAAATTAAAAATTTTAAACAAATAATTGTCAACTATTTTCAATCAGTTTTCAACCATTTCCTCTGTTCAACATGGAACAATAAAGTTTAAAAAATGAAAATGATTTGGATGTTTTGTAACCACGTATTTAATGGTTTTTCAAATATATCTTTTCTCTGAACTAAAACTGATAAAATGAGATGAACAAAACATCCAACTATTTTAACATTTGTACATTTAAATAAACTACAACATTTTAAGGAGGCTATTTATATAAACAGTAGGAGTATTACAACCGGTTTTAAACCACTTTACAATTCATTGAAACACTATCATGATAAACCGTATTAATAATCACTCAACTTTTAAATTACTGTACACTCGAACAAAACACATGTCAATAAACATTAGGAATGTACATTTTACTCAATTTTTAAACTACCTACTATTAAAATACTCTCTAAATAAACCGTTAGGATTAAAAAAGGGGTTTGCAGTTATCAAAAATATGCAATGAAACTACTGTAAATATTGAAATGTAATGTTAACTTGAAGTATGAATATATCTACGACTTTATCAAAATGAAAGATAAGCACATAACTAAATTATCTGTCGATTATTTCCGATTAAACTGTATCTTTGGATTTGAAATCTTTTCAGTTCGTTAATCATGGAAATTAAAAAGAATTTAGATTTATTGGTTTTGAATGTACTGAGTTTATATTTATAACATTAAATAAATTTATTGGGCACCATTCTATGATTTGAAGCAGACACTTAATTAATCTTTTTTTGGATCATGGTTCCTAGTAAAGAGTACTTTAGTCACAAACAATTACAGATATTTTTGGAAATACTCAAAATTAATATTCTTTTGAATATTTTTACCTGAAAACTATAATATAGTATGTAAAAGTGAAATGTTTATTTTTACAAATTTTCTCTATATAATAAATATTAATATAGGTTCTATATCGATATAAATTATTTTATTATCATTAAAGTTGAATACAATCTTTTAATTAATTATCATTAAAAACTTTGTCTTAAATAACCTCAATTGAAATTATAAATTTTATATTATGAAATCAGTTTGATGGTGTAAGAGTTTATATCTCGAGTAATTATTGCAACGCATATAAATGGAAAACACAAAAACAATTGGAGTCCATATCTCTGGGAATTATTCAGTCAACACAATAGTTTATATATATCTCAGGGTATTATTGTAACACAAATATCAATGAAAAACACAATTAATTATAGTCTATATCTTTGGAATTATTTTATACATATAATAGTTTATATCTCTCGGGGCATTAGGTTAGTGCGGCTTTTACCAAGGAAATTAGGTATAATACCATTTAATATAAAGACATAAAAGAAAAAATAAAATGAGATGAGTGAAGTTGTCAATTTATAACTGTTCAAAAATGAATAAGCTATTCAAGTTTATGTTATATTTTTTAATATAGATTTTCATATTCAGTTTATATACTTTTATTCATTCCACTTTCAACTTGTGAACACTAATATTTACGAAAAACCTAACAGGCCACATAGGTTTTATGATTTAAACAAATAACAGAATAGAATACAAATGGAAAGATCTCACCAGTTCATAGAATCTGTCTTGTCATCATCTTGATATCAGATCGACTTTAGTAGATTTAACATTTGAAATTATCACTCAATATTATTTCTTCTGTTTTTCTTCTCATTGTTTTTATAACGTATGAAATATATTTTTAAATTATGTAAATTTCTTCAATTAGTTGCATAAACTTGGAATACGTCTTATTTGCTTCAAATTTTCAGCTATACTCTCTTTTTACCAAATTCCATTGTTAGACAATGTATATATAGATTCGAATTTATATTTATATTTCTTTGAATTAATAATGTAATTTGGTACACTAATGATATGAATATATGATCCTACTTTATTAAGTAAGAAGTTGTTAAGAACTTCATTTATATTTATTTATTCTAATTTTGTAAATTAAATTGTTAAAATATATTAAGGATCCAAATAACTTCTTTTAAAATAATATGTCGTCTTATAACTAATATACATATTTTGATTTTAATTTAAAATTAATCGAAAATTCCCGCATCTCAATGTCTATTTAAAATCACGTGATTTAGTTGTCGGTGGGCGTGTCTTTTAAAATATTTGTCTCTTGATTTCTTTCGTCCGCCATCTTGACTATGACTTTAGTTGATTTTATATATATTGTAAATCATTTTTGGATTTATAAATATTCTCAGGTGAAATTTTATATTAAAAGCTATCTGTTTCTTCTATAGGCCATGTTTTTTTACTCGTATTTATTATCGTTTTCTTATAATTATAAAATTTCTGACGTTGTTCAAACACGGTCATTTATGTGCTTGACAGTTCATTTTTGTCCGTATCTATCTCTTTTATTTCTACCATTTTACTGTAGTATTATTATTTTAATAGATAGCTGGGAAATTTAGGCTTCAATTAAATATAGGTTTGACTAATATTAAATTTCGAAATGTTTGGTTATTCATAATATTCGGTTGGTTTATAATATTTTGTAATTTAGGCATTTTAAATTTATAAAATTGTTTCACAGATTTGCCGCTAGGTGTCGTGGTAATCAATCGTTCTTTTAAAATAATATTCCTATTATTTATTTTTTATTGAATAAATTTATTTACGACATCATTTGGAGTTGTTGTAAAACATACATACATATATAGATGTAAAAATCAATATTTCCTAATTATGAAAGTACTAAAAACATATAAAGCATAAATTTCTAAAATAAAATGTTCAAAAGTCTTTTCAAAGTTTACAAATTTAAATAATGGGTCAATAATTTCATGAAATAGTCAATGTTTATTTATGCTAATTCTACACAATCCGTCTGATTGTCCAACTACAGAGAGCACACAAAACTGCCCTATGACATAGAGATGATGTTTTCTCAATTTAATGTTGTTTTAAAATGAAATTGAAATATCTATCTAATATTCTTTGAGTTATTATTTTAAAAGTCAATTTTAAAATTTTATGTTTTTAATGTACTATAGGTTATAAAAGTTTTAACATAGGCATCTATATCATGACACAATCACAGATTTTATTTAAATTCAAGTCAAAACTATTTTATTCTGAATAGCTCATCTGAAGCGTTACTCTTGAAGATTAGTATTGTTCTGGTAATAAGAAGTTCTCGTGTTGACTAGAGAGTCAACATGACCACTCTCGCCGAAAGAAGAAGCTAATGAATCTACGAGAAGTATTCTGTACCAGTCTGACTGCTAAATGCTATGATTGGTGGATAGTTTGGGCCAATTAGGGATAACCTGACGATTATATCGGCGTACTAACACACCGCACTTAATCTAATATTGTTTATTTTTTTAGGGAATTATTGTTTCTTAATTTAACTTAAAAACTGTAAAAGTTTATAATGTTTATTTATTTAATTTCATGGTATTGTATTAGTAATAATATAATATTTAACATTTTCCATTTATACAAATTGTTTACTTGTGATTCTATAACATTAACCAATTTCGGAACACTGTCTGTCTGTCTATACGAGGCTTCGAATATACGATTGCAATACGAGAGATGATGCAAGTTTCCCGACGTCATATCTTGCTTACATCATATACTGAACCAAGTACTAACCCAACTTAGAGACCCAAAAATGTGAAACGTTTCAAGTATTGGTCTTTCCTTAACTTGACCATGACAGTTTGAATATATTGGGGTTCCCCTCCCCAAATTTTGGGAAATAAATTATACAAAATAGTTTATTTGAGGAAATATTTGACAACTTTATATTTTGAGGAAATTAAAAAAATAATATACAATATTTCAGACAGAATATAAATGATAACATTTTTTAATGTAACATGTGTTCATAGCAAGTATATTTATTGTACTATCTAAATTTAAGTTTAAGACTGTGGAATGTTTTAACAACATTAACACTATTGCAAAATTTAGTCACAATTTTATAATTTACAAAATAAGAAACGTCTTAATATAACGTTTGTTGATAGCAAATCTTTCCTTAATAGGTTACAACAAAATGAATGATTATTTTTCAAATTTTTTATTGGGGGGAGGGCGATCCCAATGATAGCCAATCTAGCACATTTATTGTCTAAAAGTTTTGGTATATGACCCCAATAATAGCCATTCTAGCACATTTACTTCTATAGGTTAACTTATTTACCCATAATTTGGAGGGGGGGGGGAGGATAACACCAATATATTCAAACCGTCGTGGTCAAGTTAAGGAAATACCAACACTATTCTAGCTTTGTCTTACTTCATAATAACATAAAAAGGATATATAACCATACATAATATATTATTATGACCATATAAATAATGTATATGACCATACATACATTAAGTACAACTATACACAGGCAGAGAGAACTGAGGATGGTGACTTAGTCATTAAAACGTCGTCTTGTATTTTTAATGCATAATTTTTTTTTTTTTCATTTGTTTGGTTATTGTTTGCTATCTATAATGTTTAAAAAATCTCATAAACCAATTTATTTTCTTTATAAAAATTAATGTCACAATTACAGTAACTAAAATGTCCATAATAAATGTAGTTTCCTGATTATTCAAATTGTAAATTTATTATATTAAAAATTTGTAGAAACAAATTTACATACCAATTATATCTTTTTACCCATAACAACTATTCATAAATTGTATATCGGAGGATAAATTGTACTCAGGATTGAAAAAATGGAGTAACGTTCTTTTTTTTCTACATACTGATTTAAGGATATGTTGCTTCCCTTTTCCTTAATTTCTAATAATAATTAAATTGAGGATAATGTTATGTTTTGATTCTTAAATGATTAGAATAACGTATCTTATATTCATCAAGTGACCTCTTATCTTCTTTTTTTAAGTGATGCAGTTTGGAACTTCAATCTCATCAAATAAATTTAGCATACCTCATCTGAGGTAGTCAATAACATATATAATTTGTTTTGTTTTTGTTATAACCTCTATATATTTCATGTATTTCATTATACAGTACAACCCCTCAAACTCGACACAATGTGGACTTTAAGGTTGTCGAGTTTTAGGGAACTTTGGTATTTAATGGTTAGGTTTGGAACAAATACTCAAAATTACTTTAAATAACTGTACATTTATTGATTATCAATGATTACACGTTTATTGCAAAAAAGTCCCTGCCTGACAACAACAAAAATAGTGTGTTCAATCACACATTAAAATGAAATTTATTGATGAGTCAAATGAGATTTAAAAAGTATTGGCCTTGTATAATAGGCTCTGTAAACTAAAAAGACCTATCCTAATATGCTGTAATAAAATTTACAGTAAAAAACAGACAGTCCATTAAATATTTTTAAAGATTAAAACAATTTTATATAAAAAAAAAACATTAGAGCAAAGTTAGCATTCTTTGAAAAAACTTTTGATTGATCTTTGTTTTTCATTTTCGACTCGACGTCTGGCAGCTTCATCTCGAAGTCGCCGAAGAAAAAGAATGTCCATACCTGTTGCGTTTTGCTGCTCCAAGTAACGCAGTGCTCCTTACATGAATTTTACACCCTCACCATGGCTCATTTTTTCTTCTTGGTGGCTGGTTTCGATGTCGTCTTCTGAGTCATCCATTTCCTCGTTCTTCCCTTTGACTGCGGAAATGATTTCGTCTTCACCCAATGGCTCTCCTGCTTCATCCAGTGTCATCCATTCTCGTGCGCCATCACTTGACGACTCTTCGCATCCTGGGATTTTCTTCATCAGATCAATCAACTCACTGTTGTCAGAGGGTCCTTCTTCTTGAAATGATTCGTTGCCCAAGTGATCCAAAAGCTTCCTCCATGATCGGACGAGAGTTATAGGCTCCAGTTCATTCCATGCTTCTGCAACCCAACCAACAACGTCTAACAAATCAATCTTTTTTAATTTGTCCGTTAGTTCCTGCCCTGCTTCCAATGACAATACCAAAGACGACAAAAGTTTACGCCTGTACCTTCTCTTCAATGCTGCCAATGCCCCTTGATCCATCGGCTGACAGAGGGAAGTCACGTTCGGTGGGAGAAACATGGCTTTTATGTCTTTATCCTGCAAATATTGAATATCGGGGTGTGTTGTGGCGTTATCTAAAATTAAAACAGCTTTTCTTGGGAGATTTTTGGATTTCAAAAACTTTTCTACCTCTGGTACGAACTGCTGGAAAAACCATTCTTTGAAAATTGACTCGCTCATCCAAGCATTAGGTTGGTTTTTATACCAAACAGGCAGATCAAATCTTCCATCGCAAGTGCACTTAACATTTTTGAATGCTCTTGGCTTTCTTGCTTTTCCTATAATGGTTAGATCAATCTTGTGTCCTCCTGTTGCATTGCTACACGCAAGAATTGTTACACGCTCTTTGCTTCTTTTATAGCCTGGAGCAGATTTTTCATTTCTTAACTCCAAACTTTTGGTAGGAAGTAATCGGAAGTTAAGGCCAGTCTCATCAGCGTTATATATTTGATCTCCTGAGAGCATTTCTTTTTCAATATACTCATGAAGTTTGATTTTAAACTCATTTACATTGTCAGGGTTGGCAGATAATTTTTCCCCGCAGATACTGAGTTGTTTGATCCCGTACCGCTTCTTCCATCTGTCCAACCAGCCGTTACTTGCTGTGAATTTAGGTTCCTCTTCCTCTTTTAACTCTTCATAAAATTGAAGGGCCTTTTCTTGAAGGATAGGTCCTTCTTTTAGGGCGTACCTTTTTCCCTCTGCACCCGAAAGCATTGATAAAGAGCTTCACTTACTTTTTCATATTCAGCACAACTCATAATTTTTCGTTCCGCAATGGATTCCGTACACATCCTTTTTAAGCATCAAGCTTCAATTTCCGACTTCTTGTTTTTCCGACCAAGCACAGTTGACCTCCCAACTTTCATGTCTAACATTACTTTAGCTGCATCTTTTTGAGCACTGTGGTGAAATTCACAATAATGATTCGAATTTACCCCTAACCACAATCACTGGAAACTTTAAAATAAAACACAATTATTTGATTAATTGTTCTTTATTTATTTTTTCCACTGTGGGCGTTTAGTGGGAAAAAAAGGAAAAAATAAATAAAGAACAATTAATCAAATAATTGTGTTTTATTTTAAAGTTTCCAGTGATTGTGGTTAGGGGTAAATTCGAATCATTATTGAGAAATGTAAGTTTAGTTTTAGTTACTCACATGTTACTGACTCTATTATATGAATTATGTTTTTATCTCTTTGAGAAAAAATACTCTTTCTTTTTATTTTATAAACACAAATTATGGCAAATGGTTGAATAAGTTAGACTAATAATATAAACAATCCAATATTAAAAAAAAAACAAGTTAATGGAAAGGTCAAGTGCTGGTCTCATCAACTATTATTTATACTTTCAAGTAAAAAGCCCCCTCCTCCTGAAAATTTATTTTGGAAGAAACATACAGCAACTATTTCATCTTTGTACAAGAACATCGTAAGTACTAAAACTAAAATTGTTTATTACTTTCGTGACTACTACCAATTTTGTTCCTTCTTGTTTAACACCGAAAAACCTTTGTCATCATCTTATAAAAAAGGAAGAAAAAAATATAAAATAAAAACCCCCTAGCCCTCAAATACTCTATAAGCATCAGGGTCAGAAGAGAACAAGAGTTGGTCAAGAGAGACCTGATGGAAAGATGAAAGAGAGCAATCTAAGACAATATTACAAAAAGAAATATGTAGATACAGCTAGGTTCTCTCAGCATTGCCACACATAAATGAACCCCTGAGAGCAACTATTTTTTAAATAGTTGTTGTTGTTTATTAATAACAAAGAATAATAATTATATGAAAAACTTTATTATATTTTATTAAAAAAATTATATATCTACCTGTATATACTACTTAAATTAAGTGTAATATAATGATAAAAGTTAATTATTATATGGTTTTACAAATGTTATAATCGGGTGTCCGGTATTACTTTTATTGGTAATTATTTTTTCACTTCCCACTTTCATACATTTTTTATTATTATTGAAATTTTATTCGTTTACTATTTATCCATCCTAATTGATTAAATTTATACAAAACTAATTTTTTTTTTTTCCATTACACGAACATGATGAAATTATTTTTTCGTCTGCCAAAACAATAATACAAAATGCTTTGGCTGAGTTAAATATGTTTTGTTGAATAAAGGTAATTGTTGATGATCAACCACAAACTTCGTTCTTTACTCCTAGTGTGTTGTTTTACCTTCATTGTTAGATTGTTTTGTTTATTTTGTCTGGTTCGTTTGTTTACTATTCATTAATTATCTGTTGTTTGTAAATTTCGTTCAGGTTAGGAAACATTTACGGCTTGATGAAAGAATAATGATTGTGAGTCTATACTATAGTGGACTCAGTTTCAATTCAATTCAAAGTACTTTTGCGGGAATGACTAAGAGATAGAAAAATTCCATGTGTACATTTTTCGAAGTGTAATTGAAAAATTCCAGGTTCAGTTAAGATTACTACAGATAATCAGGTTATTGAATGTCGTTTGGGACTCAAAGAAAAAACTAAACCGGTATTAGCTGCCTGTAAACCTTAACATATCTTTAAGAAATATTGAAAATTAAACATCAAAATTTTCAATTTTGACTGCAAGTGTGTCAAAATCTACCGCTCGAAGAATTTTGCATGAGCAAAAGTTCAAGTCTTATAAATTTCATAAACATCAAGAACTGCTTTTAAATTATCCTGACCGTCGACTTAATTTCTGTGAAAGGATGGTGGAAAGAGCCAACTTGAGCAGGGAATTTTTGAAAAAAATTTGTTTCTTCGATGAATTAACATTTACATTACATAATGAACCAAATATGCAAAATGATCGAATCTGGTCGAGAGACAACCCAAATGGAATTGTAATAACACAAACTCAATATCCACAAAAAGTAAAGTTTGGATTAGCATATTTAGACACCGTATAATTGGTCCCATATTTATAGCCAATCTAACGTGTGAATTGTACTTGTAACAATTATTAGAAGAAGAAGTGATACCAACATTAAGAATGTTTTGGGAAACTGTACAGGAAATCATTTTCCAGCAAGATGGTTGTCCAGCGCATGGTACTAGAGCTGTACATAAAATATTAAAGAATACATTCAGGGAATGGATTGGTAATCGAGGTACAATACTTTGACCTGCTAGTTCTCCTGATTTGGCCCCCCCCATGATTTTTTTTCTATGGGTACTTTAAAAAATAACCTGTATAAAAAAAGATATAGAACAATTGAAGAAAGCATTAAGGACTAATTTTCATAAAATAAACACGCAACATTTATCTAATGTCCGCAAAGAGTTTTACAACAGGTTGCATTATTGTCAAGAACAAAATGGTGAATTATTTGAATATCTTTTATAAGACAGTAATAAGATTGTATTCCTAATAATAAATGTTTACAGTTTGAAAAAAATATTTGTTTCTTTAAAGTCTACGTGAGGCCTACCGTACTATTAAAAAAAAAAAAAAAAAAAAAAAAGGATTTGGTTATTAATAATTTGATAAAAATATATTTAAATTAGAATTAGTTTTTTAAAATAATGGAAATGAAAAATGTACAAAACGAAGTGGGAAGTGAAAAACAAATAAAAGTAGAAGAAAATTAGATGAGGTAAGGTTTTGAAAAATAGATGAGGCAATCTTAAAATTGATATTATTCATGCATAAATAATTTTTTAAATAATTTCTGTATGTAGGCCTAACAACACCAATTTCAATTGAAGGTACTTAAAATTAATGAAATAACAATACATCATGTGATTTGCCTATAGTTCAAGTTCTGTGGGACACCCAGTATGTTACACACTAATAGGCCTATATTATTGTTGTAAAATATCCATTTTTCTAAACCAAAAACAAAAATTTGTTAAAAATAACTTCAGAAGTCCAATCTATTTGATGGTACTGCTGACCCATGCTAACAGTATTCTCTCTTGCCATGGATCATTGGAGTTGTCTTTATTACTATTGATTGACAATTCATAACTTGAATAATTATAATTTATTTTTCTGGCACAAAATTTTCTCAAGTGTACAGAGTTTCTTTGCGACATACTGTTTAGTGACCTTACTAAATATATTCAAGAAACATCCTGTAACTTACTGCTAACACAGTAGCTTCTTCCCAACACTTTGTATTTATATTTTGTAATGATACTCTGTTGTAAATTCTGATTCAGCCAACAATGATGTTTCTATTGAAATTAATCTTTACTGTATAGCACTCGACCTTATTTATGTATGGTGTTTGCCTCTCCACTTGTTAATACTTAACACTTTATTGTGCTAATTAAAAATTTCAATTTTCATTGTCAAACAATTAAAATAACACATATAATCACAATTTTGACATATACAGTGTATCCCATGAAGAAGTACCTACTTTTAATTTTCGGTTAATAGTTTATTACTTAACCGATTCTTTTGAAACTTTACATTCTTTTTAATAAAGTTACCAAAAATGTTGTGTGAAAATTTTAACACACTAGTGTTTATAGAAACAAAATCACCTAAATGCTTTTGAATTTTTTAAAATATTTAGATTCATTTGATGCAATCCTCTTATATAGCTCTGTAATATATTTTGTTATTGTTGTCTATTAAATTTCATCTATTTTTATTATCAAACAGGGGCTTTTTACAGTACTGTAATATTTTAATTATATTTTATCTATATCATTGTTAACTTGTTGCAGTGTCCTTTTACTGCCCTATAATGTGTTATGTTGTTAGTATTAAAGTTTATGACTGTTAACTAGTTATAGTTTTATTCAATTTTTGTTTTGTTTTTAGTTCTATTTGTTTTAAGTTGAACATTGTATGCTCATTTTTTCAAGGCTCGGGTATGATGGGTTTTCACCTTAAAATTAAAATTTGAGATTTACAGACTTTTAATCTAAAGATGATATTCAAAATATCACAGCCTTTTCACAAATTTTTTAATCATTAGAGAGCTTAGAAATTAAAAGAATAAGATACTGTAATCCTAATTTAGTTTTAAATGACCAGTTAGATTTGTATAACTCTCCATTAGTAAAACCTTTAAAAGTTATTTGTACTTAGAACAATCGACTGGTTATCCCATTATGTAGGCCTATTGTTCCTATGGTCATTGCCCAGGCCAGGTATTTCCCCAACCTTCCATTCATTGTATCCTAACTCCCACCTTCTAGTTTTAAGGTTTTCTGTTTTTTTCTTTTTTCTTCAGTCTGTAATACAGCCTCGTCAATGCCTTAGCAGGCGAAACCATTGGTCGGCTAGACTAATTAAAAGTGGATATTACAAAATAAAAAATTGTGTTTTATTATCTTTTTTTAGATCTCCTCTTTGATTCTATCATTAACATTCATCATTTCCCTTAACCTTTCTTGATATCCACTTTTTACTAGGGTGGATTCATCAATCCCATTTTTGGCAGCCTCAAAACAAACCGGTCACAGATTAAGAGTTGATCCAGTAAAATGAAATTAAGAAAATGGACAACATTTTGCACTAAGTTACAGGGAGAGGGGATACTTCACCAAAATCCCGTTTTCCATACTAAAAAACTTTCTCTAAACTCTCATGATTTTTCAAATATTTATTTATGTCTTTATGTTTAAAATAAAAAATATTCCATTTCTATAATTAATTTATCCTCTCTGTATGTCTTAGATTACATCTGGTGTCCTAATACCTCTAAAGGACTATTTGATCAACAAAGTTCCTACAATAAATGAAGATGACTTACAAGCAGTAGAGACCAACAATATGAGCGATGGAAACTCTTCAGATTCAAAACAAAAATTTTCCCGCAATCAGCCGTTGAGGAAGTCCGAGATGTTCTTCGTAAAATAAAACTTGGGACTCTTTTATTACATGAAGAACTGGATGATGAAGATCAAGAAGAAAAAATTCTCAGACTGAAAATGAAAAATCTTAGAACAAAATTGAGAAAAAGGAATAAAACTATGAAATCATTGGTGATGTCGTTAAACAAAGCGAAGCAGAAGACCAAAGTGACAGAAGGTGCGATTAATATGTTACATATGAATTATTTTGATGGATTTCCTTTAGAACTTTTATTTAAAGAAAGTGAAACAGATAGACAATCAGACAAAATAAAAGATTTTCTTTTTGATTTATACTGCTATAGTTCTGAAGCATATAATTTAATAAAAACTCTTTTAAAGTTACGACACCCTTCAACGATTTCTTGTTGGATAAATTCTATAAATAACTGCGATTTTGAAATTTTAGGACAGATAATAAATTTCTTAAAAGTACAGAATTCACAAGTAGATCTTGCAATGGACTTTATATTAGCATTTAATTGTAAAATTAGTTCACATTAGCAAAAATATAATGTTTTAATTTCTCTAAATTATGTACAAAACAATTAAATTATTTTAATTTATTTCTTATACTATTTCACTTTATACTTCATGTTATGTACCAGAAAAACCCTAAAGGGCTACAGTGAATACAACCATGGTTAACCCGAGAGACTTTAACTGGGTCTAAACGTTTTTTCATATAGTCTTCGACTAGATCTCTTGGTTTCATCTTTCCTTTTTAGTCTCTCCTGACTAACTCTTGTTCTCTTATGACCGAGATGCTATTAGAGTATTTGATTTAGGCGTCTTTATTTTATACTCTTTCCTTCCTTCCTTTTTTTTACAAGGCAATGATGACCGAACGATTTGTCAACTTTAAAGATCAGAGGTGGGAAGGGAAATTTGTGCCAGAATATTTTAAATTTATAATTCTATTTATTACAAGAGACATTTTAAAGTAAGGAACGTTCTGAAATTACCGCCGACTATGGCAATATAACAGGATCATACATGTACTGTGTTTTATAATTTATTAATAACCAACTGTTGCCCATTTTGTTGGTAATTTATATACAATTGCTGTATAAGCAATTTAAAATGGGTGCAAAGATAAATGCAACTATGAGTTTTGTTGAAATTCATAGGCCCTTAGTTGAGGAGGGACAGATATTCTGAGTGGCAGTAAAGTTAGCCAATGGTGTCATTTGTTTAGAAAAGAACAAACGAATGTTCATGACAAAGAGTATAGCAGTCCTCGAAGAGTAACTACAGATGGTTTAATGAATCAAGTGAAAGATGAAAACCAGAGATTTACAGTTCAGAATTGTTTTTATTATCTTAACCTTTAAAACGCGGCTAGTGCCTCTAGGCACAAACTTATTGATGGTTCCGTTTCATTTTGGATTTTATTTTCTAGCATTATTTGTAAATTTTGGCATTATGCCCTTGGTGCAAAAAGTTTTGTTAAGTTCTTGTTTCACTTTTTCCCAAAATATTTCCCCTTTTTGATATTTTTGTATAAAGTTTTCATACCCATTCAGAGCTGACTGCGCGAGATATGTTGGTAGTAAGTTTATTTGGGTCTTTGGTGTCCAGCCGTTAGTTCATGAAGCTACTTCATATCTAGATATAAATAAATGCTTAGAAATAAATAGATCTATATTACATAAACCTACTTTTAATTTAAATGATCAAATTTTATTAAACTCTTCTCCACTTCTTAAACCAATAGTGTAATATGTTAACCTTTCCCCTTCCTACCTGCTTGGGTTTTCCAGCTATCCCTTCCATTGTGTTACTTCCGGACCTGTCTCTCTGTACCGTTAACTTTGTTTAGGCTTACTATTACCATTAGCCCGTAGATGCCGCAAGGCGAAACAATTGTAGCTAATTAAGTTATTAAATACATTTGAAACTATAGCCTAGTGCTTATTTTATCCTAAGTATTTCGTGGTTTATCAAAATCAGATTTCTTCAGAAATTATTTTATATAATATAATGATTAAATAAAATACATTGACTTATAGTAAATTCAGTATGCATAAGTATGTTTAAAACAGTTGTTACACAGGCTTTCTGAACTATGTATTTGTGTATATCACAACTTTCTTGATGTCAGCCCCAACAAGCCTTGTAGATATGTATATATTAAAACATTTCTACTCGCTTCGCTCATGTAGTAGACTCGGATCTGCTGGTTCTTGTAAATATATGAATAATACATTTTCTTGGGATGTCAAGGTTCGAAACTACATTCTTGACAATAGTTTTGTTATTTGTCATTGTAAAGAGAGTTGGTATCAAACTATTTGTTTTTCTTTTAGTGTGTTATGAGGTCAATAAGATATGAGATATGAAAAAACAAAACTGTTTAAAATTGGTTGCCATCATTTTGACATTTTCAATTACTGTTAAATTTTCAAACAAAAAACAGAATATTTTACGTTTTAAACATAAAAATGGATTTTTTATTCTTTACGTAGCTTATAAGGATAATTGAGTTATCGAAGGGGGGGGGGGAAAAAACCAACTGAAAACATAATTCTGGTAATTGTTATCAACATCCAAGTTTAGCCTAGAATAAAATTTGAGCAGGAAAAAATAAATCATTTTGTTTTCAATGAAAATGTATTTTATATAAAAATAATGGAAAACAAGATCTGTATGAAAAAACTAGAGGAACTCTTTAAAGTGTTCATTCAAAATACATTCATTAAGCTTTACTACAAAACACAGAAGTTTATAACTCAGTTGTCCTTTAAGCTACAGGAAAATTCAAAGATAAAAATTTGCAGAATTCAAAAAATTTTGGTTGTAGGCTAATCTTGGGTGTTGTAGTCAATTAATTACCAATATTTTCAGTTTTTTGTGGATAACTCAGTTTAAGCTAGAGAAAGAATAAAAAATAAAAAAAATTTTTGTTTGTCGTTAAAAAGGGAAAATATTTTGTAAAATTAATGGATTTCGAGATATTCAAAGTTAAAAAGTTTAAATAGCAGCCATTTTAAAACGAGTAAAGGAAATGATTATTTTACTTATATTGGGTCCTTATTACACTAAGTTGCATGCAAAATTTCAACTCCATATCATTTACCATTAAAAAAATGATTTTTTATTTGTTAGAAACACAAAATGTTATTAATAAAAAACAGTATTTTAGGAAATATGTTGATATTAACTTTTTCATTGGTTTCGATGTGAGGAATAAGCTCTTGAATTCTTGAAATTTTTTTAAACACTCCATATATCTCTAATGGGTAACTCACTCCCCTGAAAATAAATTAACTGTTAGAAATCAACACTTTATATGAAAATAAATTTGTATTTCCGTTATCCTACTTTATACATATTTACAACCAAACATAACAGCATATATACAATGAAAACAAAGAAACTAAACAATAACAAACATATTATGTCTGTGTGTAACCTATAATCCAAGATTGTTATAAACTTATATTAATACTAAACTTATTCACTTACACACACCTACACATGGGAAGGAGAGGAGGTGGTTTGAAATCTTGGCCTCACACATTAGGTATGTGTTAATCAAAAACATAAATTTCATAAAATAATTTGACAAGGTTTCAACGCTTATAATATTTTCATTACTGTTAAAAATTTTAGAATACATTCAGACTTTGTAAAAAGTCAAAGATGTGTATATCAAAGTGGTTATATTATTAGGTTAGTATTTTCAGTATAATATAAAGAAAATTACTCAATAAGTGTCTATATGACTAACATTTTGATAGGCTTTTAAAATAAAATTTGTGGCCAAAATATCGGTTTTATAGAATATTTGAAAGGACATATATTATCAAGATCAAAGTTTTATATAATTTAAACATTAAGAAAATTAAAATTTGTAGTTCTAGTATAACACATAATAAATGCATATTCAGCATGTTAATCTTAATATGTTAAATTTTCGAGATTTTGGAAATAGTTTTTAAGTATTTCTAAAGTATTATATATTAATCACATCATATTACATGTTTTAGAAGTACTTTAGGAAAATAAATTTCCAAATTTATTATAGAATGTGGGTTTTTGTTTAAGACTTTTTCAAACTTTTCAGTATTAGCTTTTTTTTAATGTCCTATGCAAATGTAAACATCTAGTTGTACATTTAATGAGTCTTGACAAAAATCAAAAAACCTCATATTTTGGGCAGAATTTCAAGATTTTCAATTAATTTTTTAAATATTTAGCTTTTTTCATGAATCTTATATAAAATCTTAAGCACAACCATTAATGTCTCTTAAAAAAATTGATTTTAGGCCAAATTTAGCTAATAATCGGACTTTTATAATTCATGTTATAAAATAAAACAATACTTGCGTATTTAAGATTTATTCAAGGCTTAGAGATCTTCTTAGTCAACAAATATTTGCATCATTTCTAAATGTTTACGGACACATGACCGTATTTACACCGTAAATGAGGTTTCAAATTATATTATGAAAGCTAGTTCTTCCAGATTTGACAAGTTTACAGTACTGGAAATTATAACAAATGATATTTACAATTTTAAGAATTGGACGAAACTGTATTATAAAAAAAGTTGTGTTTCTACGGAAACAAGGGGTAAAAAAGTAAGCAAGAAAGCTGATAAGGCGCACTTCCAGATAAAGCACACTATTCCAATTTGAATATAGTGCAGAAGAAAAAGGATATGCAAGAGCCTATTCTAGTATAAACAGTTTGCTTCCTCCCCACACATTCTTTATAGCAAAAACCAAAAATAATGTTGAGCCTCCAACGCAAAATGCTTATCAAGCAGAAAAAGTTCCCATAAAGAAAGTAAGAATACAGGACTTAGAGAATATGATTGAGTACATACCAGATGCATACAGACAGTACTACGACACCATAATAACTGACTGGCCTACAACAGAAGAGGAGCTTCCTGACAGTGATGTAGATGCGGGAGACCAGTGGTGATGAACATTGAAAAGATTAAGATCTAAATTGAGCATTTCTTTTTTTCTTCAATTTTATTTCTTAAATATAATTTTAAACATCCTGTGTCTTATGAAATAAACTTTTTTCTCTTGGAAATTAAATTTATGTACTCATTTAGACAGTTTTATCTTTGTACCTTTTGATTTTTGTTAAGAGGGCGATTTTTCCAGAAATTAAAAATTATATACAATGTACAATAGTTGAGAAAACTAGGTAAATTTTTTATAGGATATCTAACACAAATAAAACTACCATTAGAATCTATTTAAGCCACAATTTTTATTGTAACAAAAAAATTATAAAGTTTTTTTTTGTTTTCCCAACATTTTTATATAGCTGACTTGCGCCCTTTTAACAAAAACCGATTCAATTATAATAGTATAATTTTGGCTATACTATATTATATAGAGTTATAGTTGCCTTGTTCAGACAACAGTTGTTACTATAGTCTTACAGGACCCAATATATTTAGTATTTCTGGAAACTTGCATAAAATTAAAACTACATGAATGAAAAAATTTAGACTCTTATAGTTTTTTGAGTAAAACTTGCCTAAAATCGTACAGTTTTGACTACTTAAACCCTAATATATAGTTTTTCTACATTAAACTAGACTTAAATTCTTAAAAAGTGTAAATTCTTAAATTAGACATTACTTTACAATTGTTTTTTGTTCAATACAGGAGAGATAGATAGGTGTGACCAATTTTAAATTTATTTGGAAAATCAAAATTTTGATATGTCATTGACTAAAGTAGCGTTTTAAACCATAAAGGTTTAACGTGACTGACTCTTAAGATACTATTAAATTTTGTGAACCTGGATATTTACAAAACCAAATTTTACTTTTAACATTGATGTTATTAAGAACAAGACGAAGGTTTTGACTGTATCTGTCTTGTTTTAAGCATCTTTTTTTTAACAATATTGTTTTTGAATGTTCTAAATTAACTCAAAATGGAGTATTTAGGCATTTTGTCGGTCAAAACCAGACATGAGATTAGTTTTACGTTACTTGTAGATCCTATTGAGATATTTTAAATAATTTGGTTCCTTCTAAAATTCATTGCACTAAATTAAATAGAGGTAAAAAAACAGTTCAAATATATGCTGACCAAGTATAAATCTTCTGTTATATTATTTTATTAACAGTTTTTATGTTAGTTTTTTATAAATAAAATGTAAGTTTCAAAATAATGTTATTCTATATTATTATTCTTTCACAAAGGCGATTATTATTTATACTGGGTTAATAAATAATCGTGAACACACTTGAAAATTGTGTTCACGGTTATTTATTATTCTGTATAATTTTTCTCATAAGTCAAGCTCAACATTTAATATATACTGGGTTATTATTTTTTTTAGATGTTAGTAGGACTATTACGAATGGCTAGGTATTTTATACAAGGTTAAAAATTGAAGCTGCAACCTAGGCGTATAGGCTCTTATTTCTTCATTACAAGCCTGAAGAAATATATTGATGTATTGTTTTCCTGGTGAAATCCAAATGGTCATTACTATAAAGCACTTATTATGACTTTAAGTAGCAATAATAGGTTAATTTAGTCAAGGCCTATCTAAGAATCAATATCAAGTTAGTTTTGGTTCAGAATATAATCAATGTTATTGATAGTTTAGCTAATATGTAATAAAGAAGCCATTTCTAAGTTGAATGAATTAATTAAAAAATAGGCCCGACTCGGTAGTTGATTAATGCAGACCTATAGAGTTTGTTTTGACGGTAATTATATATTTACAAACTTACTTAACAATATTTATAAAACGGTGATTATATATTTTTCTCATTAAAATATTATATTAACACTTTGAAGCCTAAGCCCGAGTATAGGTCGGGCAGATGCGCCGGCACTCGCCGCCGAACCCTGAGTATATGTCGGGCCTCGCTATATAATTCTATACGATCGCCATGTCGGCATATACTCGGGTTTCGGCACTTTCGTATAGCTATTTGGTTATTTATCTTTGTATGTCTTTGATTTTCAAATAGTCTGTGCTGTTGATTTGGACTAAATAAAAATATTACAAAGCTGTTACTAGGCAACGTAACACGCACGGCCGGCCCAAGGCGTGTGCGGTGGCACACATGCGGTTTTCTGGGGGGGGGGGCGCCGAAAAAGGAAAAAATAATAAAAACCTTATATTCTTACATTGTAAAAATTTAAATATTATGGACTTTCAATGGAAATTAAATTTGTTTAACAAATAAAATGTTGCTTGAGTGAACAATAAATATATGCTTCAATCACTCCTCTTTGTTGTTTTGACAAATGAACAGTTGGTAGTTGTAGATAAATGAGTCACAGGACGTTTTGTCTGTGTCGCGTCGGCACCTCGGGCTGTCTCTCACCACTCCCTCTATTCGTGTTCTCGGAATAACGGGTGCGCACGTCTGCTGTCAGCACATTTTCCTTATTGTGTCGCGCACAACAGCAGACAGGTTCAGTCTTCACTCGTTTATCAGCATGAGTAGAGTCACAAGTGTTAAGTAAATCCATTTGAAACATACAAATACTTAATCTTGTGTATGTGTGTGTGTCTGTGTGTTATATAAAATATTGTTTGATGTTTAGTAATCAATCTTAGTCTTGTGTTTATTAGTCTTTTGTTTAGTGTAAATATTATTTTTAAATAACTCTGTTTGTTAATGATATTAGAATGTTTTCCAAACCATCTGGAAGTCAAAATAGGAAGCGGAAAGCTAAATCCTTGAAAGAAGCGTCAGCCAGTGCTAAATTATTAGTCAAGTATTTATCGATACCACAAAACCCGAGCTCTTGTACAGAAATTGTAGCTACGACAGACGTATCCGTAGCTGATAAACCAGAAAAAGATGAGAACACTAACGGACAAGAACTACAACCACCAAATTCTGAAGATAGTGGAACATTACCATCGGATGAAAATGTTCAAGGTCAAGATTCTCTAACTGTAAATGTAAATCGTTCATTGGAAGAACAAAGAAGTGGTGGCACCAGCTCGGCGAATGTAACAGTTCCGTTCCTATTGAAAGACCCTGCAACATGGCCTACACATCTTAATCAAAATGACCGTAACTGTATTATAGCTGAAGGGCCGCATTCGCCGTATTTAGAAAGATATCCCAAGGATGGAACAAAGAGATCATTTTCAAATCTGTTTTACTATCGACTAGCGCCAAATGGTGAAAAAGTAAGGAGACGTTGGCTATTGTTTTCTCAACAAAACAATAGTGTTTACTGTTTTTGTTGTAAGCTATTTAGTACTGCAACTGCACCGACTGCACGTCCCAATACAACTTTTTCACTGTCACATAAGAGCGGAAACTGTGATTGGAGGCACATTGGAACTATACTAACACGTCATGAAACTTCCCCAAACCATCTAAAGTGCTATGAAAGATGGGTGGAGGCAGAAAGAAGACTGAGCACAGGTAAATCAATTGACGATCAAAACCAAAAATTATTTGCCAAAGAAAAAGAACGATGGCATAATGTTAATAAACAACTTATTGCTATAACACAATTTCTTACCCAGCACCAAATGGCTTTCCGAGGAACAAATGAAACCCTATACAAAAAGGACAACGGAATTTATTTGGGGGCTTGTTGAGTTAATTGCTCAATTTGATCCTGTATTGAAAGAACATATTTCTAGAGTATTGGATAATGATAAGCAAAGATGTGTCTCTTACTTGGGCAAAAACATCCAAAACGAGTTATTAACTCTGATGGGAGACAAAGTAAGGGAAGAAATAATAAACAGAATTAAAAGAGCGAAATACTATGCATTGATTCTTGACTGCACGCCCGATTTAAGCAGGAAAGTTATTTACTCTGTTATTTTGAAGTATGTCCACGAAACAAAGTAGAAAAACGTTGATATTTGTGAAAGTTTCCTCGGTTTCATTGAAATAACAGACACTTCAGGGAAGGGAATATCAGAAACTTTCTTTAAAATACTTCAAGAGTACGACCTGGACATTTCTAATTGCAGGGTCAGGGATATGATAACGGGGCAAATATGAAAGGAAAACACTCTGGTCTACAAAAACAAATTTTAGAAAAAAACAAGAGAGCTTTTTTGTACCATGTGGTTGTCATAGCCTAAACTTGGTACTAAGTGATGCCGCAAAAACATCAGTGTCAACAGTGACCCTTTGTGGAACAATTCAACGGCTGTTTGTGTTTTTCAGCTCATCAACAAAACGTTGGAGTAAATTGTTGGAGAGTTTGTCACAATCATGTGAAGTGTCTTCAGCATTTGGGCCTTCCCTCACGTTAAAAGAGCTTTGTGTGACTCGCTGGGAAGCACGAATCGAATCACTGAAAGCATTAAGATACCAGATTGTGCAAATCCGACAAGCACTCTGGGACCTTCATGAAGATAAATCATTTGAAGACGAGGTTAGAAATGAAGCAAATTCCTTGTCCGAAGCAATTGAAGATTTTGGTTTCTTAGTGTCGTTGACTGCGTGGTATGATGTCTTATTTCAAATAAACATTGCTAGTAAGATATTGCAATCAAAGACTGTCAACTTCCCTCAAGCTGTAGTTATTTTGGAGTTATTTGGTATTTTTTTGAAAGATTTCCGTGAAAATGGATTTCTAAGCTGTTTAGTGAAAGCCAAAGAGCTGGCTGAAGAGTTAGAAGTCGAAGCAAGCTTTAAAACACTATGCGTTAGAAGGAATAAAAATCAATTTAATTACGAAGCCAATGATGAAACAATAATTGACCCCCAAGAGTGTTTTAAAGTTGAATTTTTTATTCCACTAGTTGATACTGCCAATATGGCTTTGCAAGAGAGGTTTGAACAGCTTAAAGCCAAAATATCAAAAGTCGAGTTTCTTTTTGAAATTGATAAGTTGCCCAAGAGAGAAGACTTGCTTGTTAAATGCAAAGAACTAGAAGACCTACTTTTAGATGAGAATGGCAGTGACATTAAAGAAGCAGAGTTATGTGAGGAGCTGATATCTATGAAAGACCTCATGCCAAACAAAGGTAGGTTTTAACTTTACGTTTTAGTTATTGAAAAATTATTATATTTATTAATCGTTTGCTGAGTTAAATTATAACAGTTATAAGAAGAATAAAAATTAGTTCCTTTTCTTTGTTTTAGGCTGGAAAATGCCTGTGCATGTGCTGAACTTTCTTTTGGAAACTGGAACTACAGACGCCTATGTAAATGTGTGGGTTGCTTTGCAAGTACTTTTGACTATGCCAATGTTGGTAGCGTCGGCGGAGCGAAGTTTTTCAAAATTAAAACTAATAAAAACCTATTAAGGTCTACCCTTTTACAAGAAAGACTCAACAAACTTGCAATTTTGTCAATTGAAAATGATATTTCATCTTCTTTAGATTATAATGACTTAATAAGCACATTTTCGTCTGCCAAAGCTAGGAAGAATAATTTGTCAGTGTATGTACAGTATGTACTGTGACATACCTTATACAATGTATGTATGTACTTTAATGTGTTTTTAATGTAACTTAAATATTTTTACTGAGTATTAAACCAAACAAACATTTTTCTATAATTAAAAAACGGGTTTTTATTTTTTACCTGTCAAACCAATAAATAAACTACAAGAATCAGTTAGTAGTTGCTATTTACAAAATTTAGTACATCACACCTATTAAGGCTTAACAAAATCAGGTACAATATGTTTTATTTAACAACTCTCATTGTAAGGGGCGCCAAAGTTCATGCTTGCACACACAGCATTTTGCTCTCAGGCTGGCCCTGGTAACACGTCTACGAGGAACGCACCAGATGTCTGTTTACTGCAAAGTGACTGACTGAGTAATCAAGATGGGTTATGTTTGGTTGGTGTTTTTCTTGAACACTAAATACTTTTTGAGATATACAAGTAATCTTTTAGTTTATTTTAGTAGTTAGGCCGAATATTTTAGTCTTTGTATATATAAATATTTTAGTTATAGTTTACAAAATTGGCAGAAGATGTATTGAAAAGTGATACAATTCACGATCGTTTGTTTGATGAATCTGATGGTGAATCCGAGCCAGACATAGGCAAGCAAAGGTGATGGAAATAATTCAATTAGTGACATTTTGAGAGAAAATGTGAATGAACCGATTTTTGGTTCTGATTCTGAGGGCAAAATCGATGACAATAATGATCCAGACTTTGTTGTGACAACGTTAGGCCTAATTGATTTAGAGGACGATGTGGATGACCCAAATGAAGATTTCGAAGATGACCCAAGTCACAACGATGCTCAGTCTGGAAGGAAGGAAACTTCATGATGGTGCCCAGAATGTTCAGTACCCTTTTGTGTACCTGAATGTTTCAAACTGTATTATACAAAGGTCAATTATGTTTAGTGAAATGCTGTGTAGCTATTTTTGTTTGTGCATGTATTTTACCCTTTTTCAATACTAAGGAGTGTTTACTGTAAGTAAAATATGTATTTACATGTATATATATTTAAAAAGGTAATTTTTTTGGGTTTAAAATGATGTATAATAAGTCGTATATAATAAATATAACAAATACCACAATTTTTTAAAACCATGCCTAAAACTCCCAGACACATTAGGAAAACTGCGCGTTAGAGAGTTAGGCTTCAAAGTGTTAACAATGTAAGCATACTTGCAACTAACTAATGTCATCATTTCCCTTTCAGATTCTAAAGCAGTCAATGTCCTTTCCGACTGTAAAACTCAGGAAGCCGCTAAGGATGTGATGTTTGAAGAAATGGAGCCAGTATGAGTTGACATTGACTTACCAATTCTGGATGTTTCACAGGTATTGATGCAAGATAACACAATTGAATATTATGAGATAAATGGTGAAGAACTTCTAATCCATAATCAAAATTTGAATGAAGAAGGTAATTGGACAATAATCAAGCATTTATTAAACCAGAGTTTTATGTAGATGAGATACATTGAATGATTTAATCAATCCAAGCAATGATCACAATTTTCAATCAAACTATGATGAATATAATAGAAGAAATTTGGAAGAAATAAGTCATCCTGGCAGTCATCAAGAATTTCCGGAAGATTATAGTATAGAAGGAAGAGATAATTTAAATGAAGAAAACAATCCAAGCTGTCCTGAAGATTCTTTAAGTGATCATTCAGACGAATATGGAAATATGTAAAAAGGTAGAAAAAGGAAAAGTATATCAACTCCTTCGTCTTGGAAAAGAGGTAAGAACAAGAAACTAAGAAGGGAGAGGCATATGTTGGTTTCCGTAAAGAAAAAAATTTCAATAAGATAAAACAGGATGTTCGAAATAAAAGACAATTAGGTCCATGACGTACTTCTAAGCTTTGTAGAATCAGAAAAAGTGTCAGAAGATGTAAGGAAAGAAATATTTAAAAGATTTTGGCAAGATTTCAACTGGGACCAGCGCAATGTTTTTGTTTCAAATAATTTTGTCCCTCTTGAGCCAAAGAACAGTATACTAAAAATCCGGATTCCAGAAGAGGGTGCACTTTTATCATATATTTTGGTAGTAATGTCAAATTTTCCATTTGTAAAAAAAATTTGCTAAGTGCTTGGTAAATTATATTATTAATAATTGATCTGCGGAAAAAGAAAAGATTGTTATATTTAGTGACGGTTATACCTACCAAAACGGCAATAGTATTATGTCTAACGAACTACTTAGCACATCAGTTCAAAAAAAAACATTACCATCGAGTAAAAGCTCTTGGAAAAGGGTCACACTCAGATGGAGTGTGACTCTATACACAGTTCTTTTAGAAGAAAACTCAAAAATAGAGAAATATACCTTCCGAGAGATTACATTTCGGTCACAAAAGAAGGCAGACATTCTCCTTTTCCATATGGCGTGAAATATGTCAAGTATAATGAATTTCAGGACTACTCAGATATAAAACGTCAATTATATTCAAATATTTGTCCAGGCAGCTTGAATGTAGTGACAGATTTCAGAGGTCTACAATACCTTCCTTCGGGAGATATTTTCTTCAAAATTAATTTTGATGAATGAAAACTATTACCAAAAAAGAAAATTAAAACAGCAACCAACTATCGATTGGCATATACTAGATGCAAAGAAGAAAAAATAAGTAAACAAAAATGGAAACACCTTCAAGAACTTAAAAGTGTCATTCCATCTGAGTGTCATAGCTATTATGATAATTTGGAACATGAATAAGACATTGTGAAAATGCAGTGCTAAATTTATACTCTTCTACCTGTTTTCTATTTTTTATCTTTTAAGAGTTTTATTAATTTTAACTATGTAATATGATTTTGTTTTAATTCTATCAAATATCAAAATTTGATGTTTTTATTATTTTTTTATTTTGATTAAACGCAATTTATAGAAGCATTATTGGTTTTTATAATTTATTAACAATACAACTTTGTAATTAAAATCATGAAGTGCAAAACCTCGTATGCCACACATGCTTGTAACGAAATGGCAAAAACATGTAAGCCACAAAAAATTGTAAAATAAATTACATTTCGTTTTAAGGATTTCAACAAATATTTAACAATCAATTATAACAAAATTATTAAACTGGAAAGTTTTGCATCTTAAGTGATGATATGTCACACAGACATATTATGTATTCGCTGTCATACATGTCTTATATGAAAATTGACAACATATTCCGCGTTTGTCCTTTGTACACTAATTGCGAACGGATCAGTCGGATGGAATGTGAATGCAACAAGCCTGCGAGCTGTAGGTGGTGCACTCCTACCTAGGACTCCAGCGTAGATTCTGAACTTCAGCAAACCTGAATCTCTTGCGTAAAACCTGAAACCATTACAAAGGTATTAGATTATACTAGTAAACGCTGTAATCTTCCTTCTTCCCTCAGTTTCAAAACTTAATTATTTAAAAATGATTATCTTTTATTTACTCTACTTTACTATTGTACATCTATACTTAAACTATAAATTCAAATATGGGGCACCAGCATGTGATTGAACATATGTACTCTTTTTGAACATATATTAATCCTGAGGTGTGAATTCTTTGAAAAGTGTGTACTACTTAAATTAAAACGCAGTCATGATGTCTGAAATGCATACATTACTTAATCTTTAAAATATTAATCTAGCTTGAAATACAAAATAATACCAAATCAAAATGTTCATCAGATAGTCTTAAAATTTAATCAAATCAAAATATACATAAAATATTTCAAATCAATTTTTGGAGCAATACTCTTTCGCTTCAAGCCTCGCCTATAATTACCTTTCCTTCTACAGTGTTTTCGGATAATTTCTTAATAATTAATCTTGTTCCATTTATGATTCTCAGTGTTGAGTTTAAATTTTGGATTAATATTATAATTACACCAATTTTCAATGTTAACTTATGCGGTGGAAGCCCAGCTGGGGTTAGTAAATTTAAAAACTCTGTTGGGAAGTTTTGCTGCTCTCCTGCATTATCGGTTACAATACTGTATGCTGTAGTTAGTAAAGCATTGTCTAGACATTCTATTTATGTTATTGTTCATAAAAACAGATAAAGTCAACATTGTTTGTAAAGAAAATTAAATATCACTATTTAGGCAAACTTTGAAGTAAACTAGAAAATAATAATAAAATATATCAAATAACAAAACTGATTCTTAGTACTTACTACGTACTATAATAATAATAATAATATTATTTTTAAAATGATCAATAATTAATATTTAGACCTCCCGATGATTTTCAATTAATCATAATGTAAAGCCAGAATATTAATTGAACAAACATCAGTTCAGTTCAATAATACTTTGTTTTCAATTTATAGTTACAAAAAAATGATAAAATTATTTTATTTTTATACACACAATTTGTGTAGTTATGACAACATAAATCACTTAATAGATTAGAGGTTGTTTATGAATAAACAGTTGCGAGTGGAACACTCTCTAAACTTTTACCAGCTCAAAAGTTGTGATCAATGGAGTAAAAAGTTAACATATAATAAGTGCATGGTTTGTCATCAGGTTCATAGGCGGTCACATCAGAAGTCAGAACTCCACAAAATGAACAAAGTTCAAGTGATTGTATACTCGTTGACAGGATTGTTGTACATTTGAATTATCTCTGACATCATCCCAGCAGCAAACACCACTGAATTGTTGTCGTAAACTTGATAATGCTTGATGAATCAATATAGAACTATTTTCATGACCTATACCACAAATAGAGAAATATGATAGTGCTTATATTAGTCATGGTGAACATAGTTTATTTCTTAAGTAGGCCTATCAAATAAATAAAAAACTTTTAAAATAATTTTTAACATCTTCATTGTAGGTCTATGATATTTATATATAATCAAAATATCATTGACTTCTAAGCCTAGACTATGTATTCTTATGTTTACAGATAATTAACCATTTCGAGTAGACTTGATTGTGACGTCATAATAATATGCGTAAGACCATTCCCTTGTCTCTTTCTACCATGACAAGAGTAAAATTTTAACAATACATAGTGACATAGACATTACCTCAATCTTAGGAACAAATATAGAAACAGCTGAGAAGTGAAAACATATGATGCTTTAGTTGTTAATCTCTTTGGAGGGTTTCGAGGCTGCTCAGCCTCCTGTCACTGCAGTTCAAAAGGATCTCTTAAGTGAAAACTTGGTATTTTAAATAATTGATTTGTGCAAGTTGTAGTAAATTTTACTTATTTTGTATTGTAAAAAAAACTAAAGACTACAAGGTGTTAACTCAAATATATATATAAAAAAAAAAAATCATGATAATTGGCCCAGTGTAACTCCAGTAATAGGTGCCTAAAGTTTCTTCAAATATGCATGATTTCCTAAAACAGTACCATGATATTTGTTATGGAGGATACTGTAAATTCTAATTATTTAAAAAGATCGATTAGATAAATCAAATTTTGTGATTTTTAAAGAAACTAGAGCATAAATCCTACAAATTAAAAAAAAAATCGACATTCAGCCCAGTCGAACCTCTAAAAATAGCTGCCCAAACATATACAAATTTTGTAAAATGTCACAATATCCTCTTATGGAGAAACAGTGAACTATAATTGATTATTCAAAAAGTATGATAGATAATTCAAAATTTCTATATTCGAAAAAACTACAGCGTAAATGCTACAATTTAAAAAAGAAACTTTAAAATCAGACCAGTAGAACTTCATAAATTAATCAAAAAGTAGATAAATAAATAGATCATTACTGTAATTTTTTTTTCATAAACCTTACAAAACATATAAAAAAGACTCATGAAATTGTACCAATGGAACTTAAAAAATAGTTATCTTAAAATTTTAAAGTAATTTATTGGATTACTGTAGAATTGATAAATATTGCCCACCTTTCATAGATGTAAAGAGACAAACAGCTGTTGTTTATATATGATGTATTCCATAAATATAACACTTTATCTATTATACTATACAGTTTCCTACTACTATTTATTATACACCTGTCTCATCACTATTCTAATTTTCTTTATGCCAAAAGCAAAACATTTCAAACAAATTTGTAAAGTCCAATACTTGATTTACCAAGAATTTTTTAGTTTATACTATTTTCAACATACTCAACATTAAAAATAAACATATCTAGTTTGATATTAAAATGCCTAAATATTTTATATTTTGTAGAATAAATGGTTTTTGAGATTCTTAGCTTAATCAATTTTAATGAGCCCGGTTTTGAAATGTTTAAATGAAAAATTATGAGATTTTGTGGTGTAGGCTACTGCAAACAGTATAAAACATTCTTCTACAAAATTTGGTATCAATGTCTCAATACATTCTGGAGTTATACCTTGTTTTTGATAAAAAGACACAACATGAAGAATTTTGAACATATGTTCATTGGTACTTTTTTATTTATTTTAATCCAGGATAACTGCTTAATTTGGCAGACAGATTATGAAACACCCTGTATTACTGATATGTAAGAACTACTTTACCTAATAGGATGCTCGCCACAAGCTTTAGGCCTCTCCATCACAGACACCCATTTATCATCATAACTAAACAATGACAGATTAAGATAAGGTGAGGAACTATAACTTTGAGCACTAATTGGTAACTGAGCTAACATACGTTTGCTGGCTTCTGTTGGTCCTCCGTATCTAGCACTTACTATAGTTTGTTTAAACCTCTGCTGAGCCAGTCTGTAAACAAATATAATGAGACAAAAATATAATTAAAAATTACTAATGACATTTTAAATTACAAATGAAAATACTAACTTTCACAACAAATAGTGTAGACTCTCTCCAACACTTGCTACTCTAACACTCTCACTAATCCAACACTTGACTCAGCGATGGGTCAAAGTTTTCAAGTCAAAACAAGAATTCCCTTGCTCTCGTACAGTTCTTTAGTTTGTCATTGTTTAACTTCACATGTTACTGATTCGTAGCTAACCTTGTTTAGTCTTTAACATGCATTGACAAGGTTTAAATAAGGATACAGTTTTTTTGATGAGTGTTGTGAGCCTCATTGTTTAATAAAGAAGAAACATTATGTCAGGCTCAAACCAAAAACGTAAAGATTCAACTTTATCATTATGAAATAAGTAGTACATTATACAAAAATATGATAACTGGATAAGTCTAACTTCTAACCAACCTCTAAAGATAATCATTTACCTTTTGACTAACCATGAAAAAACTCTCATTAAGTCCTATAATTGTTTATGTTTAAGGGGCCGTTTATATGGAAGAAGAAGAAGAGTAGAATATATAAATATCGGTCGATATAAATTTCAAGGAGTGTTCGAGTTCAGCTACCTATGTACCTTATTAAGAATGAAAACAAATTATTAATGAAATATAGAGTCTAATAATGAATGGAAATTGGTCATATTATGCTCACCAAACTTATTAAAATTCAAACTACTCAACAGAGCGACTAAAGTAATCAGACCATTCGGCACTTACAGTGCAAAGACATGGACTCGCAAGAAAGACGAAGTTAATATATTAGGAATATATAAGAAAAAAATCTATAGCCCTGTTTGTTTAGGAGAAGCATGGTGCATATTAAATAACAATGAACTTGAAGAACTAATGGACGATGAAGACATAGACGTTCATAAAGTCAACGAGTGGTTAGGATATGCAATTGACATGCACAACAATAGAATGACAAAAACGTGCTGGATGGGCAAATACAGGCAGTTAAAATAAGAGGTCGATCAAGAACACAGTGGCTGTAGGATGTTTAGGAGTACCTGAGACAGTTGAGTGCCAGGAATTTGAGAGGACTTGCGGCGGATCGAAGGAAGTGGATTGTGTTAGAGGTCAAGGGTCATCTTACAGCTCTACCATCTAAGGGTAGAGTAAAATAAGCTCTTTAAGGCGTTCTAGTTCTAGTTGATATCTCCCAAAAAAACACACTGTATCAAATTAGAAACATTGCTTACTGTACAGAATTGTTTGACAACACACTCAGCTTACTTTAGTTGTGTTTATTTCCGTGGTTTGACTAACTACTAAGGTTATATTTCCTCATGTTCATATTATTGTGAGTTTTGGTTTTTGTGAGTGGTAATATTTGTTATTGGGATAGTTTTGTTAAATTTTTAGGACTTATTGTATAAAAATGGATGACAAAAATACAGTAAATCAACAAAGTGTAGTTGACATACATTTGGAAAACTCTGAAGTTTCTGACAATGACTGGTCGGAATATTCACCATTATTTGATTGTGACATGGACCCTACATATGACCCAGAAAACGATTCAACCATTCTTGATAATAATTTATTTACTGACAGGGACTTTAGTGTTGATCAGTCTTCTTCAACACAAGCAAGTGTTGTCATAGACAGGTACTTAGTGACAGTTCTGAATTTTCTTCTACAGAAAAAGAGGAAGATAATAAAATTTGGGAAAGTGTAAATGAAGTAGAAGTCCAAAATTTCTCGCATTCATTTGATTTTCATGAGTTACCTGGACCTACACATTTCCTGTCTAATGCAATAAAGTCTTTTTCAATCTTAGTCATTTTTCATTTTCAAAAAGTTAACTTTCAGTAACATTTCTGTGTTGCTATCAAACGACAGTGTATACAAATGGATACCACAATATTAATTTGTTTAGTACTTATTTTTTTCTTATTTATTTATTTGGTAAGCCATATCTCACTGTACCTGTTTTTTTTTTTTTTTTTTTTTTTTTTTTTTTTTTTTTTTTTTTTTTTTTTTTTTTTTTTTTTTGTTTTTTTTTTTTGCATGTAGCATACAATTATAAAAAAGGTTATTAAAAGTTTGATATTTGATTTAGAAATACAATATATATATATATATATATATATATATATATACAGAATGTTATATTTAGAATGAAATAATATACCTTCCCGCACATAAATTTTTATTTATTTCTTTTGTAAGAGTCTCCCAAAAACAATTAAAATTTTTATTATTATTATTATTTTTGTTGAGGGGGTGCGGGTTAAACAATGTTAAATAGTTATAAATACTTTTTTATTTTATAATATTTTTTATTCCTAACATTTTGAGAACTCACTCATAATACTAGCAGTCATATTAACAAAGTTTATGAATTACTTACCAAAACGCTAAAAATACCCCCTTTAGGCTCTGGTATTTTTCAACTTTTTTTTTTTTGTAGTGATTGTACTTACAGATATTGTAATTCCATTTTTTTGGTCCGGAGTTAAAAGGGTTAAGTTAGTTAAGTTGCAAATATCTTTTACTGTGTAAGGTTTATTATATAACTTACAGGATAAGTTACACCTACAATCCACATAAAAAAAAATTAAAGAAAGAAAATAAAAAAATCTACAATAATATTATTTACTGTGATATTGCTTTGAAATGCTCAGTGTTTCTACAAAATACTCTAATATAGTCAAAAATAGCCATATAAAGTATATGTATTTTTTTAATATGTACTCTTATTTGATTTTAAACTCAAAAAACAAACAAAACCAAAACAAATATATTTCTTTACCCAAAATAAAATAAATTTAGATTTTATTACTAGTTTCTTTTCTATTTAGTTTTATAGTAGCCTACATATTATTTCTAGGAAAAATTTTAAAATTACAGTTCTACTAATATTATGAGATAAATTACGAATATTTTTTGTCCGTGATAAAACTGACATTTAAGGTCTGGCTTTTTTGGCATACAAACGCTATTTAAACACCCGCCTTTTTGGAATAAAATGAAAATAATTTCTGTGGCTTTAAAAGGTTTCATATATCTTGTTATTTCTATGGATGTTGTTCTACTCAAAAATTGTTTGAATAAATTCCAGGCAAGGCTTGTTCAAAACCCCTTTTGTTCAATAAAAGAATTTTATAATCTCAAAGAATGTGATATATTTTTAGTCTCCAATTGGTATTGGGAATTCTTATTCAATAACTTTAATGCAGTTTATGTTTGTTAGCTCTGTTTTTGTCTTTTGTAAGTTATCTTAATGATAAATTATAATATAGTTATTCCAAAGTTTTGTTTAATGTTTTTTTCTTTCTTTCTTTTTATTAAATTGTATTGTTCAAATTAAACATACATAATACATAATATTTAGACTTATAGGATTTTTAAGTATTTCATTACTGTATTTATTATTTTACTATATCTATTGAAATGTACAATGTAAATAACATTGTTTAATGACAATAAAACAAATAATATAGCTATTATCATACTGCCAAAGTACCTTTAGAAGCTCACTTTAGTGAGTACAGGTTTGGCAAGTCTTGGGTTAGATCCTTCTCTTTCATCTTTCATATACAGTCTCTATTGACCAACTCTTGTTCTTTTCTGACCCTGATGCTCTTAGAGAATTCAAGGGCAAGGGGTTTTGATTTTTAAGGCGATAACGACCGAGAGGTTTCTCGCCTTTAAACAACATTAAAAAATAAATATACTGCCAAAGAATTGTTCTTTGGAACCAATTAAAGGAATTGTTAATTTCTTTATGAACAAAACAGTTTAGTAAATATATCTGTTCTAGCATACTACTAACAATTACTAGAAAACCATAAATTTTCTTCTAAATACATATCTCAGACTCTAACTTTTACTCACATACGTCCTTATATTGCTTAAAACTGGGTACTAGGTTCTAATGTACATTACATAAGTATTAAGTCAATGTTAATACCTGGCGTAAAGATTATTTGAAGGTGAACAAATAAACTGTGACTCTGAATATAACTTGGCATTTCGAAAATGGTCGCAAAAGTTTTCGAATAATCGAAGCAGTTCTTCGGACGTATTTTCATATACTGCGAGGACCTGAAGCAAAACAAATATTCTTAATACAAAATTTAACTATTGACATATAATTTAAGCTGTAGGCTACTTGTCTCCTGAGTAGTGCTAAATGACCAGCAGTGTTGGTTAATATGTATCCCAAAGATAGAAACGACATGTCTGGTCTTTACTAGGAAGATAGATCACAAATAGCTTAAGCCAAGATTAAGCCATTAAAAAAAAAAAAAAATTAAAAAAAAAACATACAATTTATGAAACAAGTAAAAAGATTAACATATTGTAAATTTCTTTTATAAAAAAATAAGATCATAATTAAAAAATTATTGGTGTAGTTATTTTCAAATTTAATTTTTTTGTTTAAGTTAAACACAAATTAGTGATAATACAGGGTAATCGAAAAAGAATGTCGGGATTTCAACTAAGTGCAACTCAAAAAAGTATTAAAGATAATTTAATGATTTTATATTAACAATGTAGAGAAAAAAATAACTTTTTATTTGATATCTTAGTTAGTTTCTCTATGACATTCATTTGCATTTGTTGCTCTGCAGACATCTAATCTGTATTCAGTTTCATCCAAAGTGCATTGAATCATTTCTGGGGTTACAGTCGTGATAGCATCAGAGATACGCTACCGCAGATGCAGTCGCTATATGTCCTGTATCCGACAAAACTGTCTAAATGCAGTTAAAAAACAGTGAAGAAATTATTCCTCTAGGTTGAGAAGGTTTGCTTCAATGATTTTTTTGAAATCCCGGCATTTTTTTACGATGACCCTGTATTATGTTGCATCCCACACTTCTCCAAAACAAGTTGATGGGTGCCATCATGGTATTTACTCAGCCAAATCATACAATTAAATACAAGTAGATCTTCTAAATGTAATGCCTAAAAGTTGGTTTCTTGGGCCTTGTAGGAAATGCTAAATTGTATTGGTAAATCGCGAGGTCTTATCCAGTAAAGTAAGTTTATTTAAAACAGTTTTTCAGAATCTTGTAATTGTGTATACCACTACTTTTTTAAAGTCAGATAGGCCTTATGGGTCTTATAGTTGTGTATACATTAAAATGTCTCCACTTGCTTTGCTCGCATCAATGTCTCGGCCCTTATAGGCCTCAAAGCTGGACATATATGAAGGAGGCTCCACTCGCTATGCTCATGTTGGTGATGCCAGATCTTGTAACTATACAAATATCACATTTTCTTGAGCAGTAGGTTTCAAAACTACATTTTTGACATAACTTTACTATTTGTCATTTTAGAGATATAGAATTGCTACCGTTAAATTCACAATCGAAATCTGCAAATTCTTCTCTAACTTAGTAGCTAAATAAAAAATGAGATATGATCAAAAAACTGTTTAAAATGGTCATCATTTTGAAATCTTCAATTCAATTTTTCTGAATTTCAATATGGTTCTATATGACCACAATTTAGTCTGTAACACCATTTTTTATGTTCCTATTTCCATTTGAATTGCCGCTATTATGCATACGTACAGACGACAATGACAATAACAAACGGACAGATGGCATGTAACATCATTTTTTAAATTTCCTGATGCCATGAACCGTGATGATTAGTAAAAAAAAAAAAAAAAAAATCAGAAATCCAGAATTGCATGATTACCAAACTTACCCCGTAATTTGTATACAGTAGAACCCCTCTAATCCGCCCTCGGGTGGTCCGTTACTCCGGTTAATCCGACCATGCTCGAGCTCGCGATATCGTGCCGACTTGCCGATGACTCATGGCCCGTCTGGCGCCATTCATCCAGTTTGTTATCGCTTTCCCGCTTCAGTGCTGTGTCATTCCGCTTAAGTGCTGTGTCATCTCTCGTGTTGTTTCTATTGATTTGCTCTAGTACTTGCAGAGTTTATATATAGACTTTATTATATAGACTTTTAAAAGTTTATATATCACTTATTTCACTTTAAAAAAATGTCTTTATATAATATGTAATAAATATTGATTTTTTCGGATAATCCGACCTTTTTTGCGTTCCGACCATGTCCCCAGTCACAAGGGTGACGGATTAGAGGGGTTCTACTGTACTGGACAATTAAAAAGGGTAGTTGAATTTCGTTAGAATCAGTTCACAAAACAAAAACTATAATTACCAAATTGCCACTATGATATTTTAGAATAAGTTACACCAAACTATGTATGAAATCATGCCCAACATCTTATAAACCATAAAAGGTTTCATAAAATATTTATTATCAATATTATAATTAAAAACATGAATTATGGCAATCGTTTAGAAATTTGAACAGATGCAAATTAAAACTGTGCAATTCTGGACTATTTTTATCATCACTTTAACTCAAGTTGTACAGATGTTAAATGTAATTTATAATAGTATAACTACATTAAATGATGAAAAATGTATAACTCAAATTTAACAAAATGTATTTATTTTATTTTATAACCTATGGAAATCATTAATAATAATAATAGTTTTTTCTTTACTGTCATACGTGTCTCGATTGTTTACATGTGCTACCACTGTTTCGTGATTAAACAAATTTTCAAAACACTTAATCATGAAAGATGTGTAAACTGTAAAGTTATAATGCCTTTGTCACTTAAGACAGCATTATAACACATAAAACATACACAAACAACAACACATTACCCAAAACACAACATGGTGAAAGCACAGTCAGTAAGTATTAGAACATTTTGAATGAGTTATACAAGTGATAAGCAGTGTTGCAACCGCTAGGATGAAATTTTCTCCATGCTGACTCATTCACTTTCAATTGTTTTAATTACTTCTTCATAAGGACATTCAAAAACTCTTATTTTAAACTATTGTAGATTTCAACTTCCTCTAATCTGTCCTTCTTTTTAGGCTTCCTACACATATGCAAGATTTCCAATTTATACAATACCGGAATATTTATAAATGGTATTGGCTAATTAATCAGTATAGAGCAAGTTCATCAGGTCTTGTTAAATATTAAATATGTTCTTGCTATTGTAACTATAACCCATTTGTCTTATATAAAATTAATCACACTCACAACACTTTAGCTTGTAAACACCAGTTTTTTCCAAAGGGGAAATCTTGGGGTCCTTCATTTTGAAACCTTGGGGTCCCTAATCAAACTGGGTAGATATGACACAAGGAAAAAGTTATTATTATATACATTATCCGAAGCTAACAAATGGAAAATCCTTATTTTTCAAACCCAGATGCTTACACTTCTTGATAATTCCGGACTCTTACTAGCTAAAAACCTTCCTTTTCTTCATCCATTCTGAACTGGAACTGTGTGAGCATTAGCTCACCGCAGAGGGAATGTAAATATCAGCTTCATCACAGTTTACCATCACCATCATCATTATTAATTAGCCTTTTCTGATAATTAATATTTGTATAAGACAAGTCAATATACACATGATTATTATACAAAATACAAACATCAATCAAAAATACAAACATCAATCAAAAATACAAACATAGTTTCGAATAAATTTTTTAAATAATAAATTTACCGTTAATACAATACATTACAAATAGATAAGATTACAATATATAAGATATATACCATTTGCGGTATAATATGTTTTCTCCAGCAACAGTTGCTTCGTTTTTTTTTTTTAATAGAGATATTTCTAGTATCTTAAATGTAGAGTTTAACTGTTTGAAAAATTTGATGCCCTTATATAAAGGACTCCTTTCCAACAGAGTTAGCCTGTGAATCGGATACAACATTGCTTACCTGCTCCTTGTCCCATAATGATGGTGCACACAATTTTCTGCAAATAACTGCTTGTGACAGCGCAAAAGACTTCAAACAAATAAAGAGATGGTAACGTTAAAATTTCGAAATATTTAAATAATCCTTTTCAAGAGTTAAATTTAGGTTTATTTAACATGATTCTAAGATTTTTTTTTTATATCACAAAAATATTGTTTGCTTTCTTAACAGTCTCCCCAGGGTATAATCCCATATTTAATTTGCGAAAAGAAAAAATAATAACTGCAGTACACAGTTTTTTCGTTTTAATAACTGAGACATTTAAAAAAAAATCATTTGAAAACAGGCTATATTTAATTAGAATCTTTATATGTGTTTTCCAATTTATATGGTGATCAATCTGTACGCCTAAAAATATAGCATCAGTTTTTCCAATTAATACGTTATTTTTAAATTGTACATTTAACAAATCAATTTTCAATATTGAAATCTTAAAAGTCATTATGTTTCTGTTATTAATATTCCAATTTTAAACCATTAACAAACAGCCGCAAGTATTAATTTTTCCTTATTTTTCCGATTTTATCAAAATTAGTGTATCATCTGCACACCTTGTACATTATCTGCCAAGTTATTTATGTACATTGAAAACAAGGTTGGACCCAACACAGATTCCTGAGGAACATCATTTTTTACAGATTTCCAAGTCGATATAAACACTCAACCTATATCTATAATTTCAGTTTTCTCTCACACAAATAGGACCTAAATCAATTTAAGTTATTTCCCTTGATGCCTAAAATTTCCATTTTTAAAACTAAAATTCCATGTTGTACACAATGAAATGCCTTTGACAGATAACAGAAAACTCCAACTGTGTGTCGTGACCCGCCCAGAGCCTTGGACACATCTTTAATAAGGCTTGAGAAAGCCAAATCAGTACTATAACCCATTCTAAATCCATATTGGTTCGAGTTTAATATGGTGCACTTATTTAGAAAACTTGTCAATTGATCATTAGCAGATTTTTCAAACATTTTAGTAGACAACAATGAAACTGGACTATAATTTCCTATTTCCATTCTAGAATGGTTTTACTATGGAATATTTGTGTTTATCTGGGAAAATTCCCTCTCTAAAATACCTATTTGAAATTTGAGTAATTGGTTTAATAATCAATGGTTTTGCCAATTTCAAGATTGTGATTGGAACTTCATCCCAACCTATAGTCTATAAACAGTTTTATAGTGAACTTCTCAATATTATTTGCTATACCCAGTTCAACTTTAATAATACCCCAGGTGGCTTGTATGTATTTTGTGAATTTTGAATGAAGCTATAATTTGACATCTTTTTTTGCTCAGCTTTATTTATTTTTTTAATTTTCCTGTAATTTTGGTTATATTCTATGAAACATTTGTCTTTGTTCCACTTAGATGCACTATACAATCTTCTTTTTTAGCGACTTGATTTTCAACACCCTTCTAACACAAAGTTAGATGATGTTGTTTATTATGGAGATGGTTAAATTGATATATGTTATAAGCATAAGACCTTAAGTGATTCCACCTTCCTGGAATTGCTCTATTCCAAAAATGAATACAGATATTATTTATTGGCAATGTAACAAAGTAGAAAATCTAGTACATTTAAAACATCCCATACTGGAAACCATAATCAAAAGATGTCACAAGAGTATGCACATTTACACAGATGGATCTTTGAATAATGAGAACCAAAACTCCGGCTCCAATGTTTTTGTCCTGGAATTCGAGTTTTTTGCTTCATCTTCGGCAACGCCTAGCATAGAATCAGAACTTTTTATTATATTTATTGTCTTCCAACATTGTAGGGAGTTTCCAGCTGATAAGATATGCATTCTCACTTATTCAAAAGGCTTCCTTATGGGTGATAGCGAGATACAGACCATAATTCCACTTTTACTGCATCAAAGATATTCAAAGAATTCTGCAAAACTTAAATAAAAAAATAGTATTCCAATGGATACCAGGGCACATAGGTATAGCAGGATATGAGAAAGCAGATGTACTCTAAGCCTCCGGAAACTTACAACATAATTCAAGAGATCTAGAGAAGACCACAACAGGGAATGGATCACATCGTGGGAGAACGGTGTCACTGGAAGAACCCAATTTGTAATTCAAAAAAAGCCAAGCAAACTTACTATTTACCAAGAAGAGAGCAGACATTTGTTCCACGAGCAAGATTGGGATATTTAGTCACAGAAAAATACCTTCATCATATCAGACATATGCTTAGTTGGAAACTTTGACACATGTCATCCTGAACTGTAAAAAGAGTGATTGACCCAATCAGAGAAAGATTGAAAAAATACCTACAAGATATGAATAATCCGGCCTCCTCTATTCAAAATGTCCTAAGAAGTCCATACTGTTAGTCGTTAAGAAAATATACAAGATGCTCATGAAATTTCCATTACCAAATGTGAGACTTACATACTAAGAAGTAAATAAAAGAATGGAAGTCTGAATTAAGATTACACAATTTTATATTTTTATGTATAAATTCAAGAATAGTTTTGTTGTTGTTTAATGGCAAAAACCAGTTGATCATCGTCGCCTTATAACAAAATAAGAGAAAAAAATAATAAATACCCCTAGCCCTCGAATACCGGATCAAAAAAGAACAAGTCCAAATCTCAAATAGCATTTCGGCCACCTACAAAGAGGTTCTGAATCATAAAACCTTCATTTCAGAAATATCTTATTTTTTCCTTGTTGTTTAAAGGTAAAAATCCTCTCGGTTATCATCGCCTTATAAAAAAGAGAAGATAAACCCCTAGTCTTCAAATTCTCTAGTACCATCAGAGTTAGAAAAGAACAAGAGTTGGTCAAAAGGGACCTAATAAGAAAAATGAAAAAGATGGATCTAATCCAAGACTATGTAATAAAAGTGTCAGATCCAGGAAGGCTCCCTCGGAATTATTAAGCTCATACTCACTATAGTGAGCCTCTGAGTGTTATATAAGAGTATATTGATTATGACCATTGGATGAGACAGTTTAAATTCAAAATATAGAAGCTAGTAACTAAACATTTTGAAAAATAAAAACAACATACTCGAATAATATAAGGCAAATAAAAATGAGTAATTTTCTCAAAATTGGCTTCGATTTTATTATCGACACAAACAAACAAACAGACACAAACAAAATGTACTCCTGAAAATTTAAATTCAGGTAAAAAGGTAAATAAATGTTGCAAAAAATTGTACATTGTACAGATACTTTCTCACTCACTCACCCTAAAACGAAATAATAACTATTCATAAAAAATGTCCACAATCAAAACAGCTCGATAACTGTCAAGTCAAAAAGTAAAAATGAACCATGGACTAGCTTAAATTTGGTCTTGCTTCACTTTTACCATAAATGTGTCCTGAAACTAAAACATATTTGATTAAAATCAAGCTTTTTATGATGGGCTATCAAGGTTCATTTTTGTTCTTTCCCACTTATTCCTGAACCGTAATTTGGGTCATTAATCTAAACTACTACTAAACATGGAATATATGAAACGAATTTCTATCCAAAAATAAATATTTCTTTCTTTATTCAATTTTCCCCAATTTGGTACACACATTGTGTGACAAGTTTTGTAACAAAACAAAATTTGTTTTGCTAAATTTACAAATATTCTAAGCTGTCATAATTATATCAAATTTGCAATAAATTTAATAAAAACACTGAATTTTATATAAATAAGTTAGTTAAGTGAATAAATGAAAACATATGAGGAAGGTTCTCCTACCTGAGCTGTTAACATATTGTATACAACAAAAAATGAAGGCTGAGTATTCGGTTCTGCAGCTTTTAATGTAACGACATCTTCGCAAGCATATTTCAAAAGTAAATGGGTCTCATCTAATAACTGCATCTTCCACACACGTAAACTTTTCATCTATAACAAACCAACTATTATTAGACACAATTTAGATCTAAACTCTATTACAAAATGAGGTCAAATTCCATTGTTCCTCTATAACATTCTTGTAACAAGTCTTAAGTGTTTAATTTTGATGAATATATGGTTATAACTGTTGTCGTTATTGTAAATATTACTTACACAAATTGGATTATTAATAAAGAGTGTTAATATATTATTAAGTAATTTCAGCAATTAATTACATGATCCAGAAATGTTAGTTTGGTCATTATTTATTGTATAAGATGCAACAATTTGTAATGGTTTCGAAACAAAATACTGTATGAAACATTTAACGAATTCCATTCAATTGAAATATCGACATGAACTGTGCCTAGCGGCAAATATGCGAGACTCCAACTCAGTACTTAAAAATTACGAAAATCTCGACTTTCCATCTTCAAATAATTAAATAGGATTATTTCCATCCTACCTCTTTTGCCCACATAATCCGATCATAATCAGATCAATCCTAAATTAATTAACCTGTCTGAGAAAAATATAAAACCAACATGACACGAGCATTCAAAATAAATGGTTAAGTTTAAAGATTACAGTTTGTAGGCCTAGACTAAATCAAATCCCAGAGGAAGGGGACTAATGAAATTAAATTACTATAAAACAAAAATTTAATTAAAGAAACGAATGATACCTGTGGATAAAACAGATTATCTAGCATCTAAAAGGTTGTCAACGATTATTTATAAAATGCATAAATAATTCAGGGAAACTCAAGTCATGTCATAAAAATAGCCGACTTCTTAAATTGTCTTTACGTCTGCATATAAAAGGACACGCCCACGAAGAAAAACTAGTGTGTGATTGGATAATAAAAATTTTCCACTAAGATAAAGTTAAAATGTCATTTAAGATATTATTTGTATTCATAGAAATTCATTATGTAAACTCAATCAATTTGCTATCCATAAAAAAACAGAAATAATAATTAATAAAATTATTGCATTCCTCATCAAATCAACTTGCACTCACACATACACAATTAAGAAGGCGGGCAGGCGATTTGAATTTCCTAGAGGTCGTGTTTGGGGCAATAAAGAAAGATTGTTGGAAGCTTCTACAAGGAAAGGATGCCTCCCAAGATCAAGAAATCAATCTGAAATAATCGTCAAATTCAACAATTTAGTGAGAGTAAACATATCTCAAGATTGTGCGAAAGTTACTGTTTATTCAAGAATAATAATATAGAATTGATCTACCTTGAATTGGAAGAAAACAGAAGAGTTCATTTCTGCATTAGTGGTAGGATCCATCCAAATAATAGATTGTATAATAATTCATACTTAATTCAGAAAAACAAAATTTCTCAAATATAAACTTTCAGCCAATGAGGCTATAATTGGGTATAGTAAATGTTTAAAGACTTATAACTGATTTAATTGAACTGTGAATCATCTTAAACATATTCATTCTTACAAACATTGATATCATTCCATTTTAAGTAATATTGTGATTTTGTTTTGCTTTGATGATTTTTGGGGGGAGGGGACTTAGTCCAGACAATTAAATTATTAATTTCATGTTCTTGTTCGTTGTTAATATCCACTTGGGAAGAGCCGGCACCAACTCGCCCCCGAGACAAAGACTTGTGATCTTTAGATAATAGTATGTTTAAAAACAATTGTTTTATAATTCAGTGAGCATAAACAATAATATTTTATTTTAAGAAAGATAAATGAGATTCTAATTAAACTAATCATTCTTTTATGATAGATATAATAACCATATAGTAATGAACTTTTAAAGACATTATTGAAAATAATTTCTCAATCTAATTTTGAATTTTAATGTTTGTAATTATTTTTGTCTGTGAATTTCAATTTTATTTTAATTAAGATTAAAGAAAACAAATTTCTATCTTTGTAATTTTGTAGATCTCTATTTCATTTATTTATTGTTATAAGTTAGCACATCAAAATGCAATGTAAATTTAAAATAGAGAAAAGAGATGTATAGATTGAAAACTAATATAAATAATCAACCATCTCTAATAAAAATTCATAAAGTAATGTTGTAAAGACCAAAATTTAAAAAATAAGACCCTTGAAAATAAAAAAATGTTACTGCATTATTCACTTATTCATGAGAAAACTTAAAATGAAAAAACAAAATAGGCTACATGGACAAATAGGTTATGTAAAGTTGTAAAAATCCAAGGAATAACATTCACTGAAATGTTTACAGGTTATGAGCGTCTGAATATTGCATAATGAAGATAAAATACCAATTATAGATCAAACTAATTGTGCATGCGTAACACCAGTTATTTGAAGAGTTTAACTTTTCCATTCATTATAAACATTATGATATCTTTAATTTGTAAGAGATATTTGTTCAATACGAAATACAGATAAATGAATTTAGCCTTATCTGATTTGTCCTGTAAGTCAAAGAGTTTGTGGTTTGGTTTAGTTAATATAATTTATTGCATAACATACAATTCAGTGGAGGTCTGTGATAGTTAGGTAACGTTATATTAATTATATTAAATATTTCAACTGTTATACAGTTGTATTTATTACAGTCATATTTAATTAAAAACTAAAATCATTACTAAGCACAGCTTTCAATGCACCTGTGTCATATAAGATATATGAATCTTGACGTTTAAAATATAGTCATAAAACTTCTCTTGTTTATTAACAGTTTTTGTAATTTGTTGATGAAATTTCACGATTAAAAATCAATTTCCACCGGAAAATATTACTTTTCTAAATTTTAAATAAGTTTAAAAAAGTAATAAACAAATAAAACTTACTTTATTTTAAGTAAGTTTAAAGTAAGTTTTAAATAAGTAAGTAAGTAGTAAGTTTAAAAGTTTCGGGCGATGATGCCGCAAGGCGAAACAATTGTAGCTCATTTATATTATTAAAATATTTGAAACTTTAAGCTTTTGCTTTATTTTATCCTTGAATATGGAGTTTCAACAAGAAATATCTGCTATTACATTAAAGTTTCTTAAAACTAAGTTAGAAATTGTTTGGCTTGGGAGTTATTTGTTTTGCTTTTATAATTTTTTGGAGTTGAGTGTTTTACAGTTAGAAGACACATAGTTTTAATTTCTTTCTAGTAAAAAGGAATTACAAATTTCGGAGATATGTGGTCAATTCAAGCATTGAAAAATGCTAAACTGCTCCACATCCTTTATCTTTTTTCAGAATACAAGGGGAGAAAAATTCTTAACCTGCTTAAATAATGAAAATGCAAAGAAACTAACCAAGAAATATCTAAAGAACACTGTTCCAACAATCGTCAACAACAGAAGCCACTATATTACCTTTAATGAAATGAACAACAATAGTAGGGCCTACTGTTATTAACAAAAGAAATGGTGACACCATTGTTGTTACTGAAGTGTAAGACAATAGTACTATTGTTAACTAAAAAAAGTCATTGCCGATCACCAACACGACATCATTACAATAGTAGATGAGAACGGTAATAATTTAGATTTTTGGGTTAATGAAAATGGCAAAGTACAAATGATACAGACTCAAGACATAGTTGTTGTGGAATTAGAAGCTGCGACTGTTTTACCTTATTTAACCCCACCAGCAGGAGAGTTTTCCAACAACTATAACAAGAGTCATAGATGAAGTGGAGTTGCAAAATGAAAAAGTGACAGAGGAAACTACAGAAGAATTGATAGAAGGAGTCACAGATGAAGCGGAGTTATAAAATGAAGAAGTGGCAGAGGAAACTACAGAAGAAGTGCAAAATGAAGAAGCTTTAATAGAGAAAGAGTAGAAAAAGGCACCAAATGAATGAAGATGGTTGGGAGTGTAAAAGAACAAAAATTTTGAGAGAAAAAGGAGAAGAGTATAGAGGCAGGAAAATTGTTGATGGTAAATCATCGTATGTTGTTTACAAACCCAAACGAGAAATAAAGCCAATAACCTGTAAATGTAAGCCACATACATTCATTTGTTCAACTGTATTGGAGGGTGATAGAAAATATCTATTCACTAAATTCTGGGGTATGAAATTGGAATGAAAAAAAAAGTTTATAGGAGCACTGACAGAAAGAGCAAGAGACAGAAAACAAGAGCATAAATCAAGAAGGAAATTTTCAATTAAGTTTTATTTAAACGTTAATAATATAAAGTTAAGAGTTTGTAAGAAAACTTTTCTTGATACATATGACTTAAAGGGTTGGACTGTTAATTACTATTTAATTACCTTGTTTGAGGTGTTACCGTCGAACAATCCTTAATTGTAGTTTACACTATCTTATATGACGCGTTTCGACTATTTGTCAGTCACTTTCAAATATAAAAAACACATATAAACACTTAACAACACATATTAATTCACATTAAAAAACACAATTAAAAACATACATATACGGACGACGCACGTTGTCAGTGACGGTTCTCGTTGACTCACGATCGTCAATTCAATTCAAGGTAATTAAATAGTAATTATTTATTAACAATCCAGTTGGGCTATAAGCAAACATAATGGTTGGACTGTTAACCAATGGCTCAAGGAAAAAACAGACAGTGCTGAAAATGTATTAAGGGAATATGATGATAATGGAGATGGAATATTTTTCAACGTAATAGTTGACCAAAAAAGGGAGATGACTACAATACAAGAGCATCTGAACAAAAACTTTAACAATTTAAAAGAATTGTTAGGCTAATGTCTATGCCGACAGTTGTCCCACTACTGTAGGAATTCCTCAACGAAACTTTATTTAGAACCAATATCGACTTCTAAAACACAAATTCATATCCACTACTCAGCAATATGGTGCAAGGAAAATAATGTTACTGCATTGTCGATGTGAAGTTTTCATAAGGCTTTTGAAGATTTAAATTTAGCCTTAAGCCCAAAAAGGACGAGTGTGACACATGCCAAGCTTATACATTAAAACATATCTAGATGAAAATGAATACAAAAAACATCTAAGAAAAAAAGATGATGCCCAAAAAAAAAAGAAAAAAGACCAAAACAGAAGAAGAAAATGTTTACACATTAGATCTTCAAGCATTGCTATTATGTCACGACAAAAAAAAAAAAAAATCTATCTGAGGTGTCGTGTTATCGTGTGTGTTCAGTGTCGTTATGTGTTGTATTTAAGTGTTAAGCCTACACCTGACGAAGCTGACTGTGAACGGCGAAACAGCGCTGTAGTGTTTCTACAAAAAAAAAAAAAAAATTGCTCTGACTACTAATAAAGGTAACTAATATATATATATATATATATTATATATCAGCACTTCGTAAAAAGCGAATAAACTTTATAGTTTTACATAAGATTATAAAGAATATAATATAAAATATGATGTTGTTATTGAGCAAAAGTTCTTGGAAAAAGGGACACACCTATAAGGAGTGTGACTCCATGCACTCTGTTATCAAAAGGCATTTAAACAAAAGGAATATTAATGTTCCAGCTGATTAGATTACAATTTGTAAAAATGTTAGAAAAAACTCTAAGCAATATGAGGTCAAGTATTTGGACCACACTTTCTTTAAAGACTACAGTAAGACAACGAAATATAAGTCAATAAGACTAGGAGTAAAGATTGATGATCCCAAAGTGACAGACATTCAGTGTCTTCAGTATTCTGCTAATGGAAAAATCCACTACAAGCTAGACTACCAAGACCCATACTCTCCCTGAAGTTCATCAAACAAGAAGAAGTTCTAGAAGATCAAACAAAAACAAAAATGAAAAATGTAAACAATGAAAAAGAATTTAATTTCCCGAGGAGACCAATTTTTCATTTGCTGTTTACTTTTCGGTTAATGTTAAATTGAATAATTAATATTTTATTTATTATCATAGTATTACTTTTTATTGAGAATTTTTTTCAATAACCAATTTCTCATATTATTATAACCTGCTGGATAAACCAAAAAAGCAAAAAAACATAATAACCAATTTCATGCAGCTACTCTCAATGCTTGTTTTTGAGAATGCAATAATCTTGAGAAGCTTTCATCATATTGATTAAAATCTGATTATAGTTTCAAAAATGTTTTTAGAATTTCAAAATCTCAAACTTTGTACACAATGTTTTCAAATCTTGTAAAAATAATAAAATAAATTTCTTTAATATATTTGATCTTTTTATTATTAACCTTATTTTATGAATTAAAATTAGATGTTCATGAAAGTTAAAAATCAAAATAGCTAACAATATTTGGTTAATAACAAAATGCTTACTAGACCACATACCTCCCAATAATATTATAGTAATTGAAAATAACACAATAATTTTGCTTGGAAAATTCAAAACTCCATTACAAATCACCCATCTCCATAAATCTGTGTTAACAAAACTCCCAACTCAAAACTTTATTTGTGCCAGAGATATTATTCAGCCTTTTTATTTAAATAGTTGTTAAAAATGTTAAATTCCTTGAAATAAATGCACAAAAATAATGTATGCAGTATTGAAATTGAAAAAAAAAGTGGTTTTTTATGCCTCCTGTAAAATTTGGAAAAAGTGAGTTAGGTGGTTTTACAATTAGGCCGATGTTATGTGAAATTTCAAATTTCTATACAGATATATGCCTAACATAATTGTTTCTGCATTTTTTAATTTTCATTTTCAAGGTGAAAAATTGAATAACACAGTAAAATATAATTTCTTTTTCCAGGTAGGCCTAAGGTTTAAACTTGAGCCTTGAAAATTTTTGTTCTTTAAATTGTAGCCCTAAATAATAAATATTATCGTTGTTAGATAATTTTTAATATACATATATATATATATATATATATATATATATATATATATATATATTACCATTTATATATATTTATAGGCTAAGACATTACAACTATATAAAAGCTTTCATATTTTATTCCAATTACAACAATCTCAATGAAGGCATTTACCAAAGTTTATTGTGCATGGAAGATTAGTCAGATTAAGCATATAAAATATGAAAATTTGAAAAACACTAAATGATAACTTTTTTAATATTTTGATTTCAAAATTTCACAGGTAACAATTAGTTTTATGGCAATATATTTGTTTTCTCTTTTTTAAATACCCATAAAAGTGTTATTTTTTAAAAATGAATTACTATAAGTTGATTCAGCAATTTCTATTTCAATGTTCACATAATTTCATTTATTGGTTTTTCATACATTTCATATTAAATTTTAACGATGAAACATGATCAGCATACTAAAATATTATGTACGGTAGTGTGTAGCCTATTTATTTCTTTTCAAAGAAAGGTTTGAAAGTTTAACAATTCATGATTTTTTTTTTTTTTGTAATTGTGGCAATGTACACTTTTACCTTGTTGGTTTTTACATGATTATTGTATACTGTTAATATCAATCCTAGATGAAAATACCAAAGAGATATTATGCTGAGTAAAGAAAATCTTATTTCAATAAAAGTTAGATTAAGCTTGTTTTCGTGATTATTTAAATCTAAATTAACTTAGCCTATCATAGATTATTAAAACTAAAAGAATGAAAACGTTACAAAATTACTTACCTCATCAAAATATTGATAAAACTTTCTTAGTTCCAGTGGATTGAATGTAGTCTCTGATATATATTTTGCTCTCTTGTATAGAAAAGCTAACAATCTATGCTTTAACGAATTAATTGTGATTTCTCGAAATGGCCTGTAAATACTATTTGCGGAAGTTGAAATTATATTAGATAACAAGAATGCATCATCTTCAAAACAGAAACGTCCTATTGTACGAATATCTACAAACATACCATCAATGATATGAAAAACATGAATAGTCTGGTGTTGTACTGAGAGAACTGCAAGGGTATCTCTATATAAGTACAACCCTTGATTATGAGATAAAAATATTTTGTCAACTTTAAAATGTCTAGTATCACACAATCTGCCTGCCTGAAGATCAACTACATGCAATGAATAGTCTTCTAAAGGTGAACGAGGGTTTGGTGTAACTGCTTCATTGTTAGTATAAATTTCATAAAAATGAGGTCTTAAATCATCTGGAATATAAGCTGCTGAACCAACTATGACGAAGCGGCCATCATCAGTGAAGAGACTACACTCTCGATTTAATTGTTCCCCACTTTGTGCCACATTAACTGTCCATTTGGATTTGAAAAACCGCTCAAAAACCTGATTCCTTATGTGATCACTTTTAGAATCATTTTTATTACCTATATATTCTCCTGTACACCCATTTACAAGATCAGCTGCTGCAGAGGAGCCTCGGTATTCATAAATTTCAAGGGAAGTTTGATCTGAAGAAAAGGCAATGAAATAGTGGCCATTAGGGCTGAATTTACGAAGAAAACATGGTGGTTTCTCCACATTAATTATAGTAAAATTAGGGAACACATTTTGATGAAATGATCTTGCTACATGAAAATGTGTGCCTGGTTTTACTGCTCCATAAATTTCTCTTTTTATTAACCTATTAACAATATTTTGAGGGGGAATTACCCTTTGTTTTATATCATCATTAACTATCATCTTAACCAGTTTATTCCAATTGTATAAATTGAATTCACCGTATTAATAATCACATTAAATGTATAACATCAACTAGGATTGTCGGTATTGACTAAAACATTCTTTTGCTCTAAAATAGGCTCAAATTGTATCGGCCTAACCTCAATCATAATACTTGAGATTCAAAAGGAAATTTCAGTTGTCAAAATCTATAACATAAAATGGTTAGATAAATTATATACTCTTAGAATATAGATTTGTTTAGATAAACGAATAACTAAACAATATTAATAATTAGTAAGTAAAGACGAAAAATACCATGAAATAGGCTTACGTGACTTCTTTCAAAAACAAAACAAAATTTTATCAATAGGATTAGGATTGTTAGAAGATAAATTTGACTCAAGGTAGCTGCCGATTTACAACCGGTGCTCCATCACTTTTACTTCTAGGAGGTGGGATATATTAGTGCCAATATAATACAAACACAGAATGTACATAAAGTTAATTGAACAAAATATTGCATATATAGGTCAGTTCTTGGAGTAGGTGAATGTTTTCTAGACCTTGAGTTTAATGCTTACCCTTCAATAAAGATTTTAGAGATTATTGCCCCTTAGTAAAATAATTTTAAAGCTCAAAACATGCGACTTTAAATATTCGCCAGTGAGTATTAGGTCAGGCTGGAGGCTGGACACGAGTATGCTATTACATTCATCAAAATTAAGTCAAAGCCAATATTTAGATTGAACAAAATACTATGATGAAAAAATGTCAATCAATAAAATTTATTAATTTGTATATCTAACGAATTTTGTTTCCTATTTCATAAACTAAAGTAACGGTCTAAACTTAAAGAAACAGCTTAGTAAACATTGTAGATGATACCAATGAATTTATACACAAGATTTTTTTTTAATGTAAAATAGTTTATGATAAACTTATTATTTGTTCTGTGGTTAAAGGTTTCTCTTTCTACAATATTATGTATTTTACAATAGAAAATGAATCGTCATCTTTTTCAATCTATGACCTATTTAGAAAAATTGTATCTATAGTTACAAATTAAAGATGAAAGCGTTATTTTTATTGTCAATTTGTCAACTGTAAATTTTGTACTAGTTTAGGGGGTTGTGAATAGTGTTCTTTTTTTCATGAGTTGTTAATTAATACTAAAATGACAATATTAATTATATCTAGGTAAATAGGACTAAAATACTTTTGTTGTAATTAAAGTTGATTTCTGTCAATTCCTGGAATTTCAACTTTTAATTTTTGTATTTAATAACTGCTCCTAAGTCCTAACCTAAACTTATATAAGTTTGAAAATGCATTTTGATAAGCCTACAAGAAGATTACTGGTCCTTTCCAGACTTTTGAATAGTCGTAAAATTTTCAACACTGAGATTAATTATTTGAAATATTCCTACTGTACAAATAAATTCAAAGGTGAGTCATGTTAAACAACGCTAAATTTGAATCAAATAAGAAAATAATTTTGACAGCTAGAATGATAACATAATTATCAAATAACAAATTATTTACAGGAACAACTAGTTATGACAATAATGATTCGAAATTATTATTAAAGGGCATTTAGTGGAAATAATTAATAAAGAACAATTAATCAGATAATAATTGTGTTTTATTTTAAAGTTTCTAGTGATTGTGGTTAGGGGCAAATTCGAATCATTATTGTGAATTTCACCACAGTGCCCAACAAGATTGTATCTAGTTATGACAGGTAATTGATTACTGTAGCACCCCAATTTTAATATATATATATATAGGCCTATATATATATTTTTCCTTCGATATTTTTGTACTACATAGCCTACATAAGAATAGTAAATTTTTCGGTGAGAAAAATATGTTTTTCACTTCAAAATTGACATATTTCAATGACATATTTATGGGTTAAGTTTACATAGCAACAATGTTTCGGTTTCGATTACTGACCAAAGTCAAGGAACATTAAGGGTAGTTATTACTTGGATGGGTGATAGTTTTCCTAACACTTGTGCATGGGATTAGTGTTGATCAAACCATTGAACAGTCTACATGGAGTGTCAGATGTGTGAAAATATATATAGGTCTATATATTACTTAACCTTGTAAGATAAAAGCAATATCCGATAACCGAAGTCAAGCAACATCGAGCGTGGGTAGTACAGTACTTGTTGCGAGACGACTTAAGAACACCATGTGAAAAATTTCAATTTATATAATATGTATGTAGGTTTATTTACGTGTAGGTCAAGTAAGGTGGCTTTATGTAAAGTAAATATAATTTGCGCACAAACCTATTTTAACGTGTAATTCAGATAATTGCCCTTAACCTAGAAAACATGAAATTATGTTTTTTTCCTTGTGAAAAACATTTTTGCTCTCAATAAAATGTTACTTTTCTTGTAAAGGAAAAAAATCCAAATTGGGGCGCTACAGTAAACAGTTACTGTTATGACATAGGTACCATGTGTATGATATGCAATTGTTTACTGTGACTGCAACCGGTCTTTTTGGTGATTTTAAAAAAAATCATGTTCTACATACTTTATATATTATTAATAAAATAAGTTTTCAGGACGGAGGTAACTTTTTCACGAAAAAATCGCAATTTCAAAACTACAGAATTCAATACATTTATAGAACACCAAAGTCAAGCAACATTGAGCACGGTTAGTACATGGATGGATGACCGCTTGGGAACGCATGCACTTTTTTCTTCTTTTTTTTCAAATTTACGTGTAGGCGTATATATATATATATATATATATATATATATATATATATATAGCCAACTTACTTGACCTTGTAAGGTAAAAATTCACACACAAACCTATTTTAATTTTAAATCGACTTAATGGACCTTAACCTCGAAAGGTTGAAATTATGTTGTTTTTTTTCCATGGAAAAGTTAGCTTCACGTTAAAAACTTATTTTATTAATAATAAATAAGGTATGTAGAACATGATTTTTTAAAAAATTGCCAAAAGACTGGTTGCAATCACAGTAAACAATTACCCTATGATGGACCATGTGATGATTGATTGCATTATCGACTTGGTTCTCTGATATAGTTTGATGGTTGAGGCACACATATAGTTTGGACTTATAAAAGATCAAAGATAGATTGCACAGGTATAATCCTGCTTGCTGATGTTAGGTTTTTATTCTGTGGTTTGTACTGTCTCCCATCTTCATTAGTCAAACAGGCACAAAATAAAGACATTAAGGTTTATAACGTAACTATACCTATACTCCAGGTGAATCATTTCGATTTTTAGTTTCAACAATATGTCAATCAATTTAAGCTAGAGTAGATTCCATTTTATATTAAGTTTATTATATATTGAAGTGCCTAGAGTTAGTACACATTAATTAAGCTAATTTACTGTTATTATTATTAAGACTGGGGAGAGTGTTTTAAAAGCGCCTCCTGCACTGCTACCTAATTAGATCTTTTGTGCCCCCCTCTTGTTGGACTCAGGAGAGATCTATGTCTTTGACAAAATTGATCAAACCCCTGGTCGGGAGGTTTAGTAATTCTTCTTCCGAAATGAAGATAAATTCTAGAAATTTATGTCTTTTTTGGCATAAGGCCGGGCACTCCATGATGATGTGTTCCATGCATTCCACCTCTTCACCACAGTAACTGCAAGTATCATCGTCCACCAGGCCCATCTTACTTAAGTGGTACCTGCAATGGATATGTCCTGTTAGTATACCACAGAGGAGTTTTAGCTCTCTTCTGCTTAGGTTTAGCACTGCCTTGCCTCTCTTTTTATTAGGGCTAAGGAACTTCTTGGAATGTATTAGACCCGGCAATGTATTCCAGGTTCTGTTGATTACTTTGTTGGCCCAGTTGGTAATAACCTCCTGGTAATCCCTAGGGCCAAATCCATACATAGGAAATGGCCCTGTAAAGGGTTTAGATGCACCAAGTTTAGCTTGCTGATCTGCTTCCTCGTTGCCTGCTATTCCCTCATGCCCTGGCACCCAGACAAGTTCAACTTTATTCTTGTTCGCCAGCTGGTTTAGGGCCTGATGGCACTCGTGAAGCATCTTTGATCTCAAGTTGTTACTTTGAAGTGCTTTTAATGTCGCTTGACTATCTGACATAATGCTAATTTTCTGTTTGCATTGGTTTTTATTGATCAGATGATTTGCCACCAAATGGATGGCATGTACCTCTGCTTCAAAGATGGTAGCGTCAGCACTGAGGGACACATGTCTTTTGAACCTTGGTCCCACCACTCCTGCCCCCACACCACCTTCCATTTTGGATCCGTCTGTGAACCATTTTTGGGAGTCCGCTGGCACACATTCCGTGCCTCCCGTCCAGTCTTCCCTAATGGGGTTCGAAGCGAACTTTGTATTTGTGATCAAAGATCATTAATTTTTACTTTCATCTGGTCACTTGCAGCAGCCATAGCCAATAAAGGAGTTTCTCTGAGAATTTCCAGATGTCCTTTGAGGTTTCCTACTTTGAAATGGTATTCCTCATGTAGTTTGAGGACCTGCTTCATAGCTTCCTCCTTAATTGCAACCGGTAGGGGATCCAAGCCTAGAAGGATCTCCATCGCGGCAGTGGGTGTTGTTTTCATGGCACCTATGATGCTTAGACATGCTAGTCTTTGCACTTTAGCCAACTTTGCTTGCGCGGTACTTTGGTCTACCTTCCTCCACCAAACTGCTGACGCATAGAGGGTAGCGGGTCTAACGACCTGCTTGTAGATCCAGTTATTAGCTCTGGGATTCAGACCCCACGTTTTGCCAACCATTTGGCGGCACGACCATAGTGTTTTAATGGCCTTGTTGGTCGTCTTAGATAGGTGACTCTCCCACGTTAACGTTTGGTCCAGTGTCACCCCAAGGTATTTTACCTCCTTAGAGAGGGGAATGGTGGTTCCACTTAGGTGAAAGCTAGGTAAATTTAATTTCCTTCGTTTAGTAAATGGAACAATAGTGGTCTTTAATGGGTTTATATTCATGCCCTCTTTGAGACACCAGTTTTTTGTCATGTTAATGGCTTTCTGCATTCTCTCCCCTATAACGGAGTCATGCTGGCCCCTCACAGTTATGGTTATGTCATCAGCATAACCAAGAACGTCAAACCCAGCCCTGCTCAGGTCGTTTAGTAGTTCATCCACTACCAGCGACCACAGCAGTAGGGAGATAACTCCCCCTTGTGGGCAGCCTCTTGTGGTACCTACCTCATGTGTAGCGCTACCAATGCTGGTGGATACATGTCTACCCATCAGCATGTTATTTATCCATTGAATGATAAAGTTGTGAATCCCTCTTTTACTGAGAGACTGTGTCATTGAGTCATAGGAAGCATTGTCAAAGGCGCCCTCTATGTCCATAAAGACTGATAGGGCTATCCCCTTTGACTCATGTGCTTCCTCTATGGCCTTGACAAGTTGATGCAATGCCGATATTGTTGATTTGCCTTTTTGGTAGGCAAATTGGTATTTATGAAGAGGTGCAATTGTTATAACCTCCATTCTAATGTGTTGGTCCACTAGTTTCTCCATTGTTTTAAGCATAAACGACGAGAGACTAATCGGACGGTAAGACTTTGGGTCGTCTAGGGGTTTTGCACCCCCCTTGTATAGAAATATGACCTTTACTTTCCTCCATACTTGAGGAACGTGGCCATATAACAAACTGGATCTAAACATTTTGATCAGTATTGTGATTAAGATGTCCTGCCCTCTCCGAATGAGTGCCGGGAACACTCCATCAGGGCCTGGAGCCTTAAAAGGCTTAAAGGACCCTATGGCCCACTTAATCCTTTCAGGCGATACAATCTTGTTGACAAGGGGACAGTCCATTTTGAGTTCTGCTCTACTCCTTATGGAACCATTGTACACCCTTGTTTCTCCAGGTGCTATACAACCTGGAAAATGTTTTGTTAATAAAGCTTCCACAGTTTCCTGGAAGGTTGATGTTATAGTGCCATCTTCATGTTTAAGTGCACCAATGTTTACTTGAGTACCCTTTGAAAGAGCCTTCTGCACCCTGCTAATTTCAGGTGCTTCATTAAGATTCTCACAGAAGGTCCTCCATGAGCTACGCTTCGATTTACGAAGTGTTACATTAAACTCAGTAAGAGCCTTACGGTACTCTCCCCAGTTATTTGTTCTCTTTGATTTATTAAATTCCCTTCTGGCCTTGCTTCGTAGTTTACTAAGCTCATTGTTCCACCAGGGTACTTTACTAATAGTTTTTTTGGTTTTGAGAGGACAGCTATCCTCAAAGGCCCTCATTATTGCCTCCGTTGTGAGGTTAGCTGTACTCTCCAGGTCGTTTATGGATCTTATTTTTTGCTGTATATCCTTCACACCATTTTGTAGGGAACTTTTGTATCCCACCCAATCGGTCTTGCTAGGAACCCTATATGTTTGGTTAATCACGCTACAAGCCCCCACTTTGAACATGATCATGAAGTGATCAGAGAAAGAAGCCTCCCCAGACACTTCCCAATCACATATTAATTTTGAAACCCCTCTAGACACTAAGGTTAAGTCGAGTACCTCCTGCCTAATAGAGTTTATAAATGTTGGACGATTGCCCTTATTAGCCACCACCATGTTAGTAGTAAGTAAGTATTCATAGAACAACTCACCTCGATCATTGGTGTCGGTGCTCCCCCAGATGGTATTGTGGGCATTGGCATCGACACCCAGGATTAGGTGTTTCCTGTTGGCTTCGCAGTAGCTGATGAGTCGTTTCACCGTTTCTGGTGGCGCCTCCTTCTCCTCTCCAGGAAAGTATGCCGAGGTCAAAACTACCTCCTTCTTACCTCCAGGGACACTCAGCTCTGCCATTACAGTGACTGTATCAGCATCTGTAAATTCTGAGAGAATCATTACATTGATGGTTTTGTCAGAATCGCCGCCCTCGGTACCAGGGTAGATCTATCATAAATCAACTTACAGTTTTTTGTGTTTAGTCCACAAATTCGTCCCCCGTTGATCCAGGGCTCCTGAACTAGTCCCACCATTTTTGTGCCTTATGCAAACCTTTTGCATAAGGTGGCAGAAGCAGCCTTCACATGGTGGAGGTTCACCTGCACGTACTCCATACCAATTTCTCAACCCCACCTTCTGGCTTTGAGGCGCTACTTTCGTCCGCCTCCACTGCCACAGGTTTGGGTGTTTGGTTTGAGGGCTTGTTCACCTCCATATTTTTCATTTTTGTTTTATTATTTGGGTCCATTTTGTTCCCACGAGTAAAAGAGGAGTTAAACAGTCCATCCAGCAGAGCCTCTTACTGGATAAGGTTATGTACTACTGGAGGTCACCTGTTATCCAGAGTTCGCATATTAGCGACTGATTACCCATCAGCCATCCATCCATCGGCATATGCTGTTCCACTTTGGATTGGGTTATGGTTATACCACCATACTCGGTCGTCAGAGCCTCGTCAGTTAAAACAGGGTGCACCAGCGAGAAGGTGAGGTTGACACTTGGATAGGAGAGGCTATATATTGCGCATCACTTCCTATTGCACCCCTAATTTACTGTTAATAAATACTATACAAGTATAATACTAATTTACTGTTAATATTATACTTGTATAATTTAAATATCAAGTTTCTTTGTCAGATGTTAAATCTTGTGAACAGAATACGGTAAAAGTTTACTTACAAGTAACTTATAATTTTCGGAGTTTTTTTTTTATTATATAATCAGTATTAATACATACCTTACTTCTTAATAATAAATAATGTTTTCTTTACGCAGATCATTATTTTTCACTGAAAAATCACACTCTAAAAACTGGCTTATAGGTTACACATAATGGCAAGACATAATAGCAATGAGAATAGTGTATTGTTTGATGCATCCACATTATACAATGACTATGGTAGATCGCTATTTCATATCACAACAGGTTTGTCCAGGTGCATTTCATACGTTTATTGAAGTTAATAATTTGCTACTTTGTGATATAACTATATATCTCGACAGGTTTGGCCAGGTAGCTGTCAAGCCTTATATAGCCCGGCCGGTAAGTGGTGAAGCTTGAAGGGAGAGGTGTAGGGCTTGGAGTGGGGGAACCTAGCCACCGAAGGGGAACTGGGCTCACTTACTTTGATTAGAGACGCTAAGCCGTGATTCTTTTTTGTTAACAGCGATTCATTTTTTGTTTGTTACTTCAATGTAAAGCAATGTAATAATTTATTATAATAAATATTTAACATCTTTAGCGGATAATATGAACTAATGAAGTACTAAGTATTATTGGTTTTAAAATTGCATTTAACAAATTATAAATTGTTTGAGTTGTTGGAATAACAACTACAACTACAAAAAACAATATGAAATTTTAGAAAGCCTAAAATAAACAAAATGGCGAACAAATGTACATTGAGAACCGAATGTGTATGAATTGTACTACTTCTGAAAAATTATTGAAGAATGCGGTATGAAAAAATAATTTATAACTATGAGACAATTGTCTACAATGAAAATGTAACTTGAGCAAATTAAAATCTAGTAAATATTATTATTACACCTTTACACCTTTATAAAATAAATTGGGTAATATTTTCTACAGTCATTGAATTTTATTCATTGAGTTTCATTTTATTGCCAAAATAATATTTTTCAAATTACATAACTATTTTCTATTGCACCAAATACTCGATTGATAAGTAGAAGGCATATAAAGGGATTGTTAAAAAGTTATTTTACTAAATATAATTTGTAAACTAAAAAAAAAAAAAAAATGAAATCAAAAACTTATAATAAAATTGTGTCTTTTCACTTTTTAACTACTAAGAACAGACCAGTTTATGTCGTACAATGTGATGTACCTAGTAGAACGGACAGAGTTAGACTGAGGCGCACGTATCCCCCACCACTGAACGCTGGCTAGAAACCTGTTTGACAGATCAGGGTCAAGCGTCACCACTCACCGGCTCTGCTATACCTGGCCTAACCTTATATGTATATATATATATATATATATATATATATATATATATATATATATATATATATAACCACCTGGCCAAATCTTTCGTAAGTTTATTGAAGTTAATAATTTGAAATTAGATTATTAATATGGAGGATTCACAGCATATCACGTGATCTGTGATCACGGATATATAGATTGAAATATCCTTAGTAACATACGAGACGTAAATGTGAACATTTTCCATTATGTCTAACCTATAAATACATCAGATTTGATAGTTTTTAGATTGTAATTTTTATGTGAAAAAAAAAATGATCTGTTCAAGGAAAACATTATTTATTCTTAAGAAGTAAGATATGTATTAAACGATAAAAAAAAACTGAAAATTACAAGTTACTTATAAGTTAACATTTAGCCAGAAAACATATAACAATTAAGCTTGGTAAAAATGTATTGTAGCATACGTGTTGAATATTTGTTTCTATTTTGTGAAATTGTTAAATACTTACCATATTGTGTACAATTTACATCCTGATGGTTACGGTATTATCCCAACACCATTTTAAATGCACCAAATACATTATTTATGTAAGAAAATAACCGTTTAAAATAAGGGAATCCTGTTTTGGTTATGTTAGTACAAGCAATGACGTCAAAAACTATTACCTCTGCATGACCTCCTGAATCTGTGAGCCATTCATCTTGATGTTGTAATCATCTCACTCTCTCTCTCTCTCTCTCTCTCTCTCTCTCTCTCTCTCTCTCTCTCTCTCTCTCTCTCTCTCTCTCTCGCCTATAAATTTGTTTAAACCTATTTATATTTTTCTTAACCAAGTACTGAATATTATTGCACAGTCACATAACATAATATCTAAGGAGGCATGTCACACAAAACTTCATTCTTGATGTATTGGGCAATGCAAATAGGCCTACATTCAATACTTGAAAATGGTTAAATAGCTAAAACGGCCACCGTGAAATCATGTGACGTATAGGCTATTGGATGGTAAGTTACACAATAATAAGTTAAATTATCAAGGAAAGTATGCTAATAATAAATGATACTATTTTTATAGTAATTGTATTTAGTTTAATATAGGCTATTGCATTAAATATTTTCTTTTTTTTTGCACTTGTTTTCCATCACTATTATTTTAAAACTTCCATTTCTTGGTTTCAGATGAAACTGTTGTCACCATTGGGGATGTTCAGAAGACTATTGTTTCACCAAAATATCCAGAATATGTTCCTCAAAAATATTGTAAGTTTTATGAAAGGTCTGCTACGTCACTACTCAATACCTATCTTTTAATTATAATCTCAATCACACTCAATCACATATTAATGTTCCTTTTGGGAAAATTGGAAGAGGTATGAACTTAGAAATTTCCCCTTTTTAACAGGGAATAATGATTTATATAGTTATCTAAAAAAGCCACCAAATCCAACTAGATTTAATGGAGATTTTGGGGGTGATTTTTAGTAAATATGCTAACATATTAATAATTACAAATTTTGTTTGTAAATTTACAACTGAAAATTCCGAGGTTGTCTGATGTATTCTAAAGAGCTAAATACAATATATTAAAATCTATGGGCTTTAGAGTGTAAAAACAAATCTGTTTTATGTTTATTTTAGGGGCTTATTGTGAGCCCAGAATTCTTTAATTTCAACTTACATTTGTGTTAAATACATACACCAGTGAATTACTATATTTTTGTACTGTAAATAAAAATAATTTTGTATTTTTACCGACTTCAAAAAAGGAGGAGGTTCAGTAATCGACCTAAATTATTTTTATATATGTCCGTGTATATTTCCGGAACGACTTAACCGTTTTCATTGGGGGTGGTCTCATTTGAAAGGATATGTTCCCGAGATGGTCCCATTTCATTACTGACTTGATTGAGCCAGTACTTGGCCAGTAGTTGGGAAAAAAAACCAAAATAGCGTTTGATTGACAGATGCTAGTTGCAAATATTTTTATTTAATATTAATAACATTATATTTGAATAAAATGCAAGCATATAGTATGTGTTTATGATAACTAGCCAGTACTTGTAAGACATTTTTGCCAGTACTAGGGAAAAAAAATTTGTTAAAATAAGACCTACTGTACTTCAAAAAACAAACTAAAAAAATTATGAATAATTTTTTTTTTACAATAACAGTTGCGACTTCCTAATAATTATATACTTAAAATGTAAACTACTAGTTGTAACAGAAACAAAAATGAGTGTTTATATCTTGCTTTTTTTTTGAAGTCGACGCCACGATCGAATCAGCACTCACGATCCATTGGGCATACGGAATAAGAGCTAATTGCTTGAACGATCATGGCGTCGACTTCTAAAAAAGCAAGATATAAACACTAATTTTTGTTTCTGTTACAACTAGTAGTTTACATTTTAAGTATATAATTATTAGGAAGTCGCAACTGTTATTGTAAAAAAATATTATTTATAATTTTTTTAGTTTGTTTTATTGAAGTTGGTCTTTTTTTTATATATAAATTTTTTTTAACATTCTTTACTTTAGAGTTAATTTATTGTGTTTTTAAAGATAAGAACTATTCTAAAATTATATCTTAGCCTACGTTTAATCAAAATATAAACTGAGTTTTTGAAATTTATTTTACTTAGCATATAGTTATGCGAGTCTAGCTAAATTTTTGTATTATCTTCTGCAAACAAATCTCATCTTTAAACTCATAACAAACAAAAATAACTCGGGGGGGGGGGGGGCTGTAAATTGAAGTGACGAATAAAATGAGTTAAAATTTTTAAAAGATTAAGTTCATGAAGGTTTGCTTCCTGAGTTCCCTTAAAATGAACGAAATAAGTTTGTATCTAGAATATGATAGACTAAAATAAAAGTCGGAGATTTGTTTCGCCATGTTTTATCTATTACCTACTATAAAATAATCTTGTTATTTTAAAAAGTGTAAGATGTTTTAGTAGATTGTTTTTATTGTAGTAAGCGAACCATTATCGCAGGACACTTTACACCATTTACGATGGATGCTACAGAAGGATAAACTCGGACAGGATATATTTCTATTGGGTCGTCCTGGATCATTGAAAGTTCATTTAGCTCTACAATACTTGGAACTAACGGGAAGAGAACTAGAATATGTCGCATTATCGAGAGACACAACAGAGTCGGATTTGAAACAGAGACGAGAGATTCAGAATGGTACTGCATCTTATGTAGATCAGGTAAATCTTACTGTTATGATTATTTGAAAGACAAAATAGAGAATACAATAGAATATTTTTTACATATTAAGAATTACAAAAAAATCCTTCCTTGAGCACCCATTAAATTGAGTATGGCTGTGGCAAATCCGAGAGACTCTAGCTGTATCTACACCTTTTTCCATGTGGTCTTAAGTTCGATCCCTCTCTTTTATTTATTTTCTCTCGACTAACTCTTGTGTTTCTGACCCTAACTATTGGTATATTTTAGGGCTAAGGGTTTTTATTTTTATGTTTTTTTTCTTTTATAAGGCGATGATGACTGAGAGTTTTTTGTCTTAAAACATCAGAGGCAGGAAACACAAAAATCATGAGAAAATTGTAATAGTTTATCAACATTATTTTTGTGCTTATTAAACCTTTATATACAGTATTTGGAATATTTCACTAGCCCTACTTTTTGGCTTATGGAAAGTACTAAATATATATTAAAACCATAGCAATAAATATAGTTTTTAAATTGGCTGGTAGCAGGTAGTTACACAGAGTGATTCAAAAGTGCACGGCTAAAGTCAGGAGCTGATTCTTAACTTAAAATAAGAAAAAAGTTTATATAATCATAGGTCCAGGAAGGGTTCATTTTCCGTCTGTCGGCCATTTTATGTTTAAAAAAAATTAATGATAACTTTTGAAATTAGTAATGTTATGAGTTTAAATTTGGTATACGCATTGTTTATGCTATTTTTAATCATTATACCAAGTTATAAAACTTTACTAAGTAAATATTAAAAATGGCGACCATTTATAATTTTTAAAGTCAAATATCTCGGAAATACCTTGAATATTGAGGTCGGGCAGCTATAGAATTATTAGTTTGACACCTATCAATAACAGGAGCCAAATTTAACAATTCATCTATAGTTGATGAGGTATCTCTGCTGCCAATCGAGCCAAAATATCAGTAGTGAGCCCTCTTTTAATAATCTGCAGAGCCTGGTTAGGTGAGAGATCAGCATCAACAAGGCTATTGCATCCCCAACACCGGCAACAAAATCCGCCATGGGTTTGTTAGAGTTTTGCTGGCGATAAATAAATTGCGTTATGGCTTGATGATACTAGGGTTCAGGTAAAATAATTGGTATGATTCCCATTTTGAGCTCGGCTATTGTCAATTTATCCTTAATGGCTTTCACTAACAAGTTCCTAAATAACCCAGAAGCATTGGGAATCAATTCCTTCAAAAGTAATTGGTCGAAACCCAGATTTAGATCTGCTGCCTGTGTCAGAATGGTGAAGGAATCTAACAAGGCCTCAGTGGATAAATCATCAATAGGTTTTATGGACTTAATCAAGGAAATCGCTGAAGCAGGGAGCGAGGATTGCTTCGGTACCTCAGGTGGGTTAACCCTAAGAACGCTAGTTAAACCCTGAATAAGCTGTTGGACCTGAGGCTGAATACTAAATCAGATGTAGGTGTGATAATATTGGTAGTTGAACTACTGGAAACTGAAGGTGTAATAATATTAACTGGATGAATCGTGTACTGTTAGCCAAAGTGTTCTTAAAAACGTCTAACTCAGTTCGAATTAACTCCGTTTTTAACTCCAGGATATCAGCCAGAGTTAAATCCCAAGCGATTAACATGGCTCTGGCCTGTTCTGCATTCAGTTTGGTTATCCATATCCGATGAGGGGGAATACAATTCAAAGGGAAAGGAAACGGTTTGGGAATATCAGAAGTCCAAATAATTTTATCCGCTTGACTTCCATAATAATGAGATGAAACCAATTTTGATAAACCAAAAGAACAACAACAATTGACCATTGGTAGAAATAAACACAAGCACTTAATTATGAGAATTATTACAAAAAATTTGGTGGCAATATCCAATGCTTTTACTTTTAAATATATATCATATAAAGGTAAGAGGGAGTGAGTCACAGGTTTAGGAGCAAGGTCGCAAAATCGAGTACATAGGAAAAGATGTGCACAATACTTAAGCAAAATTTTAATTTTGTTTAGGCCGATATTTATTTTAAGGTTAATAAATTTTGTGAGATGTGTGATCCAAAATGATTTCAACTAGAAGACAAATATACTAGGGGCTGAGGCCGATAAGGAACAGAAAGAAGAAAATTTAAATTTATAACCTACGAAATGGTTGTTTAGGAAAAAATATTACTATTTAGAAGTTCAACGGATGACTCTCAGACTCCAAAATGCAGCCCAAACTTTCCAGGGATTATGGATCATCTGTTCAGGGAACTTCCTTTTGTTTTCATCTACGTGAACGACATCTTGATAGCAGGCAAAGGTCCCACTGAAATGAAGCCCATATCCAAGAAGTTTTTCGATGCCTCAACAACAACGGCCTAACGCTGAAACTCAGCAAGTGTATTTTTGGTCAGTCCCACGTTCAATTCCTAGGATACCATTTTTTGTATGATGAATACAACTTAATTTAACCACATAATGAGAAATGCGTAGCGTATAGAAGGAATTTTTGTGAGATGTGAGACATACATTTCAATAGGTATTATCCTTTTTTAGGGTTCTTAGATAAAATCAAGGATTCGTATAATTTCACGCGATGGCTGTACAATTTAAACTGCCGCTTAAAAGACTTCGTATAAAAAATAACTGTCTATGAATGCTGGTCTAATTGTGGTTTTAACACAAGCTTTATCCTACAATTTGTTTACATCTCGTGTCTTATTCAACTTCCAACACACTAAATTAGATAAATTATGCATGTATTGGTACCAATTTCACTCCTCTACAGTGTCAAATAGGGAAGTTATTGTTAGAAATTTATCATTTGAAATATATGGGATTTATTGATTTGTTTGTGTAGACTGGTTGCGTCTTAGAGACAGATGGACAGACAGACAAGGGAATGAAATTATAAGGGACCTTCGGTTTAACTTATACCACCCTAAAAACAACTTTTTTTTCGACGACTTCAAAATATACAAAAATCGGCATCGCATTTGTCTACCAATTTTTTGGAAAAGTTAAAACACCTTTACATTATTTTTAATATGTTGACATTATCAAAGTTGATCATGCGAAGGTTTCATTTTGCTGAAAATTATCGCATTACTTTTCCTGTATAAATAAAACACTGTACTCTAATGTTAATGTCAATGTTAAATGACTTTAATGTAATAGCAGATATTTCTTGTTGAAACTCCATATTCAAGGATAAAATAAAGCAAAAGTTTCAAATATTTTAATAATATAAATGAGCTACAATTGTTTCGCCTTGCAGCATCATCGGACAACTAATAATTTACAGGTATAGACAACTATTTAAACATAAGTAACAGGAAACTGAAATACAATAGAGAAATCGGGAAAGGTAGGGGTATGACCTAGCAGGTAGATAAAGGTTAATGAACTATATTGTTTACACTGATGACCGACGGTACTTGATAGAATTCCATTTTAACAAATAAAACACAATTTTTCTTTTGTAAAAATTCTATATTTTATTTGGTCTAGCCGACCATGGTTTTGCCAGTTACGGCATTGACGAGGCTCTTACAAGACTTAAAAATTTTGGCGTTAAGGGGGGCTTTGACATCTTTAATCTTATCCACCAAATCCAAAGAATTTTTTAAACCAAATTTAGGTTGGAACCTAGATATGTTTTTTAGAAATGTCTTGTAAGAGCCTCGTCAATGCCGTAACTGGCGAAACCATGGTCGGCTAGACCAAATAAAATATAGAATTTTTACAAAAGAAAAATTGTGTTTTATTTGTTAATGAACTATGTTACGGATGGGTTTTAGAAGAGATGACGAATTTAATGCAATTTGGTCATTTAAGTTGAGAATAGGCCTAAGTGAAATAGATCTGTTTATTTCTAAACATTCTAAATTATTTAATCTATTGCTTTTATTTTCTATATGTAAGAGTTTAACATTCAATTTCGGATCAAAACTATGACCCGAGTCCAAAAGGTGGTTAGCAAAGTTAGAGTTTCTATAGCCGTGTTTCCAGCTATTTACATGTTCTTTAATTCTAACTTTTATAGATCTACCTGATTGACCTATGTACTCAGAGTCACAATCTTGACAAGATATTTTATAAACTCCACTATTTTCTAACATTTCTTTTTTATCTTTATTATTGACCAACATTTTCCCTAGATTAGTTGTACAATAAAAGGCAACTTTACAATTACATTTAGTTGAAATAAGATAATTTACAATATCTAACTATTTCAATGCTCTCGTTATACTCTTCCCATAAGTCCAAAATCTTCTTTATGAAAACACATATTGATAAAATTATTTTTGTTTTTATATTGGCTTGCAGCCCTATCAGAGAAATAGATCAATTTCTTTATGTAAGGGTGGTGCTCTTTAATGTAGTTAATTAGTTGTTGTTGAAACGTGTACACTGTTGTAGTATTGTGTTGAAGATGGTCACTTATAACACAAAAACTACGACTCTTTAATTCATCTTGATCCTTATAATAAAATACAAATGGATGAACCATAGCCTGTTTGTTTACCCAGTGGCATCGCTGTACTTCATCTTGGACAATGAAGGAGTAATTCTTTGAAAAGTCAGCAAGAACTATGCATTCATTAACTTCTAATATTTTCTTTTTGTCTTTCATAAGCTTTCCTTGAGATTTAGAAATAAAGTGATCCATTTTCAGATTTTCAAGTTTGGCAATTAGCATTTTAAAAAACTCTTCTCTTGGTTTTATGATTGTCACCATTTCAGTTCTGTCTTGGGTCACCCATTGTTTGTATTTTATATTGTCTGGCATTGAATCGTTTTCTTCGGATTCTTGAAACATTTCGAGTAAAGCCTGCTTGCCTAGACATTTTGCATATTATCCTATCATTCAATTGTAATTGTCAGTTTTGCATACCAGAATATCCAAAAAGACTTTGTAATCAAATTTAAGATTTACCCCAGCTATCATCAACTTTACGTTCTGGTGATACAAACAAACGCTTACATTATGGGTACCAGATGCTTCTACAATAATACACCATTTTGGTCTCAACTCACAGAATTTCGACCTAATTTTAATGCCAGGATTTTAGTTTTTGAAATCGGTAAATAGTTCAATTAAATTACACAGTATTAACCTTTTTTGTTTTTTAACCTTGGTACCATTATCTTTCATTGAAATACAATCTTTTTTGCCAGGCATCAAACGGCTATTATTGTCATCTTCATAAAAACTTCTAACTTTTTTGATTATGTTTTCATCTATCAGATTTGATGCATTTTTCTTTAGTAATTCAGGTAAAATATCCTGTACTTTCACCAAGTGCCTTGTTAATTTAACTAAAAGTTCTGACACTTTAAATTCATCGCTAATTTTTGCTCGGGTTCAAGAGTTTGGTAGTAAACTGATAAATTTTATCTTATCCTCTTTGTTTGAATTGGAACATTTAGTTTTTAGTTTTTTTATCAAATCATCATATTCAGTTATTACATTTTCAACTGTTTCATTAGAAGGAATTTTCTTTTGAAAATAAACTTCTAAATTTCTTTTAACTGTATTAGAAATTTTTTCAATTTTTGCTTTTAAGGCTGCAGATCTTTTTTTTTCCGCTTAGTTTTCTAATTTTACAAACTGGAGATAAACCTAGGATTTCACAAGCTGAATCTACTTTTTTTTTTTTAAAGTTTCTGATAACTCACAAAATTCTTGAACTATCACTATCCTTCTCTTTGTTAATTACAAATATTTAAGAATAACATGTTGGGCACAATGATTTTCCTGGTACAAGCCTAACAAAAGGGCTTTGATTCTTTGAATAATGATCAAAAGTTATTTCTCGTAGACCTTTTGCAATGGACTTTTTATGTTTCTTAAAAGGGTCTGAGCAAGACTGGCCAAAGAGATGATGCAATTTCAAATATTTTATTTCATGGTACTTACAACTTGATTTAACCTCTGAGTTCAAGTCTCAAAGAAAACAACACTTTTTCTTCTTCACTATAATCTTCCATTAATTTAATTTCTTTAGAAAATACACCATACACACTTTTATTACATGCTTCATTAATAATATCACAGAGCACTGAGACTCCATTTTTAAAAAGGTAATACAACTGTACACTTCAAAAGCTCATAGTAAACTAAACTGGGAATGGACAGGGACAGATGGTACAGAGGAAAGACAACACATAGACTTGTCAATGCATCTGTGAACCTGTCCAGACCTGATACTTTCTGCAGAAGATTGCCACAACAAATAATCATTAGCAAAATACATTGTTATACATTATTATAATACTTATCTTTAATTGATATGCTTTAATCATAAAATTACTATACCTACTGTTATTAGCTAACATATTAAGGACGTGAAAATAATTCATTTTTGGCTCAAATTACAAATTTGTTTTACTAACTTCTAGTTCAATCTCAAAGTTGAAATTTATACTGCAGTTTGATATCATTAAGACCTTTCATGTGTGGAATTTTCAAATTTTTATCTGGTCCCCCACTGGAGATATTGCAAGTGAAAGTTTGAAAAAAAAAAATCAAAAATTGGTTTTTTAAAAGGGTATATTTTTTTAAGGGTACACTTCTCATCATTAATACTTTATATAAAGTAACTATACTGTGTACTGTAAAAGCACAAAAAATATTAAGACTGAGTAATTACTCCTTCTTTGAATAATTACCTTCAAAAAATGATTTTGGTCACTTTGCGACTAATAATTTTGAGCTGTAAAAATATATATTAAGAAATACATCTAGCTAGGTAGTTATGGTTTTATTTTGTAGGTCAGAGTGTACTGAACTCAATACAGTTTATTTGAAAAGGCTAGGGCTACCCATTGCTGCATAATTTAAGAAATCGTAGATGCATGCAAATGAGAAAAATAGCATGCAGCCTAAAACAAATATAGCGGCCATTTCTAAATGGTAAACAATATAAATTTGCAGAAAAAAAAAATGTGAACTCTCTAAAGATAAGGCAAACTACCCACCAAATATCAATTTTTTCTGAGATGTTGAGAAACCTATTATTTTTTCCCTGGGCCATTTGGTATGGAATGACCCTAATCTAATCTACAAAAAATGGGGGGAGGCTCCATAGTAAGACAGCACAAATACCCAAAAAGCTCTAGAAAGTGTATCTTGTAAGAATGAATTGGTTGGGAATTATATGCTTGTTTTTCCTAAATAACATATCAGAATTTACTTTCTTCATATCTTTTGAATTATTTATTAATTATTATTTTTGTTTTTACTTTTTACTTATTCAAATATTGGCCTACATTGTTTAGAGAAAGTTTTGTGATGGGTTTAAAATTTGATGTTTAGTTTTTTTTTGACGATACACCTCAGGGACTCACCTATAGTGAGTACTAGTAGGACTATTATGAGCCTCTCTACTGGATCTACACCTTTTTTTATGTAGTCTTGGGTTAGTTTCCTCTCTTTAACCCTTTTAGTGCCAGGCGGCCGCGTCGAGTTCCATTCTAAAAGTGCCAAGCTCGCGCGGCGAGGTCTGTCCCAAAAGTGCCAGGCCGTTTTTCCTCAATTTGCACTACTTTTGTAAAATCTTTGTTATATATACGTTTATTTTTCCACCTAGACATTTGATTTTTTTTGTTTTGTATATTATTCTTTATAGAATACTTTGCAATCGCGAAATCGCAACAAAATTAATTTGAAAATTTTTATAAATGGAATTCAAAATTTTTTTTATTTTTTGAGTTTGACTTTGATTTGACTAGCATCCATTACCTTTTGGGCTAAAATTAATTACAAATCTCGTTAGTATATTTAGTTTTGTACATACACATAAAATTTCAAGTCAATACCTATAATATTTATAATAAAAATGTATAATAAATAAAAAAGTCTACTCACCATAAAAAATCAGGCTTGACTTGACGAGTTCCCATAGTGATGGAAATAAATACTAATAGTCACTCAAAAACAATTTCCTGGCTACGATCTAGTTACTAGTTAATAATTTGTACTATTTACAACACATTAACTAATTTATTGTTCATTTAACTTTTTACAAAACTATTTACAAGTTGACACCAAACGTAACTTAGCAAAAATGCTGAGGGAAACATTTGGTGTGTATCCCTCTTTTGCATTTCACGCACATGTATGAAGATTTTTTTCTCTTCCCTCCAGACTTTGTGCTTGCAGAACTGCAAACACAACAGTTCCTTTCCTTTTTGTCACCAATTTTTTCAAAAAACCGGTCATTATCACCATTTACACTACGTCGGGTACTCGGACTAGGTCTTGGAGTGTTGGCTGTCTCCTGCAGTTGGAGGTACTGGTCTCCTAAATCATTTACAATAGCCACCAGGTATTCTAAGTGAGTTACAGGTTGTTCAGTGTTGATTTTATAAAGGATGTAGGAATTTAGAAGCATTCTAGATAGTAGATTTAGGGTTACTTTTTGTTATGTATTTGAAAAAAATTTATTTCCAAACGTCCGAAAAATCGGACGCTGGCAGTTTATGCATAAAAAATGAACGTCCGATTTTCGGACGCTGGCAGTTTTAACAAGGTTTTGCAACGTCCGAAATATCGGACGTTGGCACTAAAAGGGTTAATCTTTCATATCAGGTCTCCTTTTCTGACCCTGATACTATTAAATTATTTGAGAGTTAGGAGTCTTTATTGTATGTTGTCTTCTATTTTTTATAAGAAGATGACCAAAAAGTTTTTCGCCTTTATATAAATTTTTTTTTTTTGGATACAGTATATCCATTTTAAGGTCTCCTGAATCCAATAAAGGGGTTTTTGGAATGATATCTGGTGTCTTAGTAACATGTGCTGTTCTACAGCCCAAACACGTGGATATATTTTGGTTGTCTTGTAACTTTTTTCATTTTTTTATAATTAAAAATTTGGGGGTAACAGCCATAAGAAAAAATGCAAAAATTACAATTTTTCCCAAATAGGGTGTAACAGTATTGATTACATTGAACACGATTCATGAGATATCAGTGGTAAAAACCAGAAAATTGGGCTGTTAGAAATACTTAATTATTCAAACTCTGCTCTAGCGATTTCATTCAAATCTTAGTGAAATATGAAATTTATAATTCAAATATATATACAAAATAGCAAGTTATTACAGTTTCGAAATAAGTGGTAAAAAACAAAAATAAACCTTGACTTTCATAATTAAAAGCTTGATTTTAATCAAGTACGATTTAAGCTGAAAACTGTGAAACACAATAGTACGATATAGTATAAGCAAAACAAGCTATGGTCCTTATTTAAATATCTATATATTTTTTTCAAAGACTTATCCACGGTTAATTTTCACTTTGTGATTAAAAAAAAAAATTTATGACACTCTCCGAACTGACATTTTTGGGGACATTTAGTTTTGTTTGTTTTTATTTGGATTTGGGATAGGCGAGTGTTAAACTTTGAGCAATATTTTTGCACCATTTAACTTTTTTTGTATTCAGTAAATTTTTACTATAGCATTTTCCAAAACATGATGAGATAACTTTATTGTGTTTACGAAAAATGTTTATTAAAACTTTACTATTATTAAGCTATTTAAAAAATATTTTTTATAGAGTGCAGTAAGAGCCGCTGTTGAAGGTAGGATTTTAGTTCTACAAGGTATTGAGAAAGCTGAACGTAACGTCTTGCCAGTTATCAATAATTTGTTGGAAAACAGAGAAATGAATCTAGAAGACGGACGTTTTCTTATTGCAGCATCCAGATATGATAAACTCCTCAAGGTTAGTGGTTCTAAACCTCATTAACAAATTACTTTCGGCTATTGTCATTTTTTCTATCAAAACACTGACAACTTAGTCTTTGGAATATTCACTGATCATATTAATTAAAGTAATTTGACACCTTTTTTGGCTCTTTTATCTATATGTAGTTGATATAATTTATTCAGACATTTGCCATCATCTGTGTACATCAAAATCAAAATTAATGGAAGATGAAAGTAAATCATTAACTAAATCTTATTAGAAATTTATTTATTAAATTTCTAATATACGAAGTGTAGGGTAAGTACGGTAATCTCAAAAAATTTCATCGTATGTTTTTGACTGATTTTTACGTTTGGCTTCAGGAAATCAAAAAAGTGATTTTCGAGATGTCCATTCGTTGTCATAGTTGTCTGTACGTAAACATGGTAGTGGCCAAAAAATTTTTTAATTAAGATAGGAACTTAAAATTTGCTATCTTAATAGGTGACTATAGTGTGTTATAAAACCCTATTGAAATTTGAAAACCCTATTGGAAACCTAATTGAAAATATACAATGGCAGCCATATTGTTGTTATATTTTTGTTCATATCTCGTGTGTTATTCAACTTATAACACACTAAATTTTATAAAAATTGCAGATTTCAATTCTGCATATAATGGTACCAACCACACATCTGTACTATAACAAATAGCAAACATACACATATACAGCTTCGAGGCCCACTAGGACCTAGATACTGATACGACTGAAGTATGTGGAGACTTTTTAATATATTATAACTTCACACTTTTTTTCCTGTACACTTCTTTCACCACATGTATTCTATAAAAATACAATTGATTGATGACTTGATACTTAGCGAATAACTACTCCACCAATAATAATTGAACCTTTGTTAACCAATTTGTGACTGATGCTATAAATATAATTACTTTAATATATTTTGGCTAAACTCTAAAGTGCCACTAGAATTCTGGGGCGATAATATAAAATTGATAATTGATTCTTAGTGACACGAACTATGTCTTTGACACACTTTATCTTTGTCCTATTATCTACTCCTTACGACAACTTTATAACTTAACTATGATGATAATACTTTGACCAGACTATCACTTGGTTCAAATTTATTACTTATGAAAATTAATATAACGAAGGTTATTAAACTTTTAAAAGATCTTTGAATTGAACTGTTACATAAGGATTGTTGTGCTAATTTGATGGTTGAAGTAAAACTTAAATCTTTTCGCGCTTTCTGATTTTTTTTTTTTATTGCATTCCCCTACTTGCCAATTTTGGTTTTCCCAATGATTGAAAAGCGTCAGTTTGCTCTCAACCAACCAAATTAAAGCTTTCTCTTTTTGAACTCTAACTGATTTTTCTATGCTTTTTTCGTTACTCTTTTTTTTCTCTTTTTTATTGTCTGTGTGCATGACTAATTACTTGTCTCTTATTTGTTACCAAACTGTTTTTCTTTTTACTTATTTGCTAGCTACAACAAAATATACCACTGTTCCCTTAATTGAACAAAATCTATTGGCTTGTATTTAAGGTTAATATGAAATTTACTTTTTGTTATAATATACACATCTACGAGTTCCATCAGGGCTAAGTCGACATGAAAAAAGTAATGATATATATAATTGTGAGGTTCAGAAAACCTGTGTAACAATGGTTTTAAACAAACCTATTGGATAAGACCCCTTGAACTACCAATACAATTTTACAATTCTTACAAGGCTCAAGAAATCAACTTTTGGGGATTACATTTAAAGCATCTGTTTGTATAACATTTAACATGACTGGGTAGATGGAATTTTCTATTAAATATTTCTGTATAGCAAGGGTCCATTTACCAAATAATTTATAGATTTAAATACTATTAATAAACAACCATAAAAATATAATTACAAATAACATATAAACATATTATATAAATACTATTAAATTTATGTCTGAACAAGGCAGGATTATTACCGCATTGAGCAACTGCCCCAAATGACACACAGACAACACATTTGATTTCATCGTGAGTGGCTGAGGAAATGTCCCATGATTTAAGTGAGTTATATACATCAAAAGATATTGGACATTTCTCCTAAATGCTTTCTGGTCTTCAATATTTTAAATATTTATTGGAAGTTTGTTAACAAATGTAACACTTATCTGAGAAGGCAATTTTTTAAACTTATCAAGTCTGTATTGCCTAAGCTGTAGGTTGCTTATATCAGCATTTAATATTGGATTACATTTAAATTGTACGTAACAAATTGTTTTAAATATATACAGTGTGGAAAAAAGTATGGAAACTCTTTTATAACTGCTAAAATATAAAACTTAGATTAGTAGAACTTTCTACCTTGCTCTTAGTACATGGTTCTAAGAGTTTCATACCCTTTTCATGGATTTTAAATGTTTGGTTGACGTCCCATTCAGGAGTCGGTCAACAATCTCATTTCATTTCATTTCATTTTTTATTAGTCTGTTTGACAAATATACATTTGTATTTAGACAAGTCAATAATCATAGATAAGATATGCTAATACAATAGCTATACGTAATGAGTTACAAAATACAACAAACACAATAAATCATTTAAAAAATAGAGACAACATACAGTTTATAATAAACAACATATACATATATATAATAGAAAAATTATACAGTTTTAAAATTCTCATTTTTATAATAATAGGCTATAATGTGGCATCAAGAAACTCCACCACAGTGTAAAAAGCATTGAACTTCAGCAACCGCTTTAATTTGTTTTTAAAAACACTGACTTCCATCGTTTCTTTAAACTCTTTAGGGAGTTTGTTCATGAAACGGACTCCAGTCTCAGACGGTAGCTTGTCGAAAGCTTTTAATCTATGCTTTTTTCCACGGAAGTCATCTTTATGACGGGTATTGTATGTATGCACATCAGTGTTTCGAGTCACAGAACTCTTATACTTGTAATGTAAAATTACTTCAAAAATGTACATACAGGGAAAGGTCAAAATACCTAGCTTTTTAAATACTTCCCTGCAAGAATCACGATGGCCCAAACGAGCAATAATTCTTACTGCTTGCTTATGTAAGCATATGTCGAGTTTGGTATCAAAATAAAGGTGTATTTAAAAAGATATAAATGCAGCAAATCTAACAAAAGGTTGGCTCTATCTTGAGTAGTGGAGGTTTGAAGTTATGAATTGACAAAATTGGTATTTCTTTACTGATTATTTCTCCAACATCTTTCAATATTTTTTCCTGTCTCAGAGCGAGAAATTGGCTACAAATAAAAGGTTTTAACAGTGTAAAGTAGGAGGCCCTGATAAAAAGAGTTGTCAGAGATATATTAAAAAAAAAAAATTATCTCTGATAGTATAAAAATAATTCACATCTGCAGAACAGTCTCAAGTAACAACTTGCACGTGTAAAGGCAGAACGGTTGTTCAACTTAAGTTTCCCAAGATAAAATAATATTTGCAAGCTACACAAAAACCCTGAGAATTGGCCTCTGGAATGAACTCAAAGTATTTCCACTGAAAACACAAGATTGCAAAAAGCAACATCCAATCAAGAAAAGCCCCCGAATAAATATCCAATAGAATCTCAAGAAAGTACAATGCTCAATTGAAAATTTTAACCGCGTGAAGGAAAAAGAGGGAGAGACGCAAGTTTTCTTAAGACAGTCTAAAAACTATCACCACGCAAGTTAGACGTTGTAAAGGTCCAGAGTAAAATGGTGTAAAATAATTTCAATAAGTTAATAAGTCCAAGTGTGTTTTTAAAAGGCAAGTAAAGCCATAATAATCATTAAAAAAAAAAAAAAAAAAAAAAAATCAAGTGTTAAGTGTAAAGTGAAAAATCAATAAAAATAAATTAATCAAATATACATTGAGAGTCCAAAATCATAATTAATCTAAAATAAATCTAATCTAGAACCATTAAGATAAATGTAGTATTAAGAAATTGTGAAAAGTATTTTGATTTAAATATTAAGGAAAATCTCCTTCATCATAAATAAGCTGATAAAAGGATCTCATGATACCTAATGAAGCTATTTTGAGGGAGCCAAAAATATTTCTTTAATTAAATCAAAATAATTATTATGTATATTGAGTAATTTAAATTGTGCATTTAGTTAATTAAGTAATTTAAATTAGGAAAAATAAAAATTATAAAAGTAAATATTGGGAAGACTGTAAACTAAATATTGTATAGTCTTCTATCATAGTTTTAACATAGAAATAAAAGTTTAAAATATACATCTAAATATTGTAAATCTATAATTATGTTTCGATAATATTTAAATAGTTTTGAATCACTTAATTTTTGTCTCTGTACTTATTTAGATAAATCCTATCACAGCCAAGCGATATTGATTCGAAAAATCGAATCTGCCACAAAAAAAAACCTTACAGTGTTGGTGATATTTTCAACTTCTTTAATTGTTCAAATATTAATTTTTTTAATTACATTTAGCCTTCCCTTTGTTATCAGTAACTACCCGCTTCCGAACAGTATGGGAGAGGGTTAAAGTTCATTCATGAGACCAAGTAGTCATTGCCAAAGAACAATGTTAGGAATTAGTGTGCCATTTGTCTGTTGAGCCTAGAGTAGACAGATTGGAATGCAGTGGGACTGTTATCTGATAATAAAAACAAAGTGGTTGCAGACAAAACATCCATAAGGGGTGCTTCTCACTGTCTGATACAAACTTCCTCATGCTCAGGAAATTGAAAATTAATCACTTTGGTTGTGAGTACAGACTTGGCGACTTGACTAAGTAAACTCTACATTTATTTATTTCAATTTAGTAATTAGTTGTGTTTTAACTTGTGAGGGAATTTTCAGTACAATGTCTTCTAGTGAGTTTGAGAGAATTATGTTGCTTATGATGCATGGATACGGTGATAGAGTGCATACCTATGAAGATTAAGCTTACCTATTTAGTAATACTTTTCCTGACAGACCTCCAATAAATAAGTCTACAGAGTTTAAGAGTGTTAGAAAGTTTGAGGAAACCAGTACGATTAAAGACCGGAAACTACCAAGAAGGCCTAAATCTGCATGCACTGAAGACAAATCATTAGACGTAATCCAAACATTTATTGAAAACCCTCATACATCACCTAGAAAAGCTGCTGCAGATCATGACATAAGTCATAGGCCTGGTTTACATATTCTACACAATTATAAATACCATCCTTATGAAGTGTAACTGGTGCAAGAGCTTGCAGAGAACAATTTTGACAGAAGGACTGAGTTTTGTGAGGCAATGATGAGAAAATGTGATAAAAACCAACATTTTTTAGTTTCAGTGTTTAGCTAATGGACATGTTAGTAGACATAATTGTTATTACTGGAGCGACTATAATCCTCACTGGATGACTGAACCTTATACACAAAGTCCTCAAAAAGTGAATGTTTGAGTGAATAATTGAGTACAATATTGTAGTGCCTACCTAAATTTGTTAAACAACTAAATTCTCCCAGCAGTGCACAATCTTCGTGGACAAAATTTAATCTCAGTATGGTTCCAGCGTGGTCATTATGCTAGGGAGGTACTCACACTCTTAGACCAAGTGTTTCCTAACCAATGGATCGGTTGTAGGGGCATTATTGAGTTGCCAGCAAGGTCTACCGGATATGAATCCTTTAGATTTTTTTCCTTTTTCTGGGGTGTCTTAAAACAAAATGTTTATAAAACCAAACCAGTTAACACTGAAAACCTGATAAACCACATAATGGAAGCGTCAATGAAAATTACACCTCAATTGCTGCGAAACGTCACTTCTGGAAGTTTTTTTCAATATTCTAGCATTTTGTCAAAATGTACTTGGAGAGCATTTCGAGCATCTTTTGTAACATCTTTTTGAGGTACACATGAGTCCGGTGTTATGAACGGCCCTCAAAATATGCCTGGGTTCTTAGTTTCAATTAATTATCAAATCAGTGGTTCAGTATTTTATTATCTTTTATCATTGACATGAAACTTATGTCTATTTCCCTGATACTTTAATACAATACTTTAATACAACACAAAAGTAAGAATTCAATTAAAACAATAAAACAAAACAATATTCATTACTCAAAGCTCAGAAGTATTCCAACTATTGTTATTCTTTATATGAATGAGATTACAAATGTTTTAACTGGTGACTTTATATATAGAAATGCTTGCTTACGGTTTGTTGAGTAGATTTCCTGGGCCAAATTCCTGCACCACGGCAATCGACCTGCCGGTATCATCAAGAGCTCCAAAAAATCCCCTCCCCCTCGTCCTGACCGCTTATATACTTTTTGTTCTCTCTGGTGTCCTACTTCAGTTGCAAGTCAAGCATTTCAACATTTTTTTAATTGTTTCACAATAGTTGGGTCATTCTGAGCTTTGTGGATATGAGTTCTTCCTAATATAAATTATAAATTAATTGATTAACCTAATATTAACCTATTCCTAACATCACCGGCGCCCACGAGACATCGACCCGATGTCATATGTTGGAATGTACTAGAAAGAAGGATAATCCTTTTCTGGAATTTTAATGCGTCTAATTTTGGTTATGAAATACATTTTAATACATAGGAAAAACAATATAAGTGTAATTAAGGCCATCCATATCGTCAGTGTGATATGCATTAATGCCGTAGTGTCCAACACATCTGACCAGTTTTTGGGCAGAGATATCGAATTTAGGTCTTCCCCCATTATGTTGTTGTGTATGAACATTACTGGGGTGGAAAGAGACCAATTTGTATTTAGGATATGGGATATGTTTAAGAAATTCGGGGAATCATGTTGTGTGAGGGGCTTTAGGATTAGAGTGGTGAGTGTAGTCCATGAAACAGGTACCACATGGCGTAGGGTTGGATCCAAGGATTCCCTGCTGTCACATGGGAATTGTCTATCTATTAGGATATGTTCGCCGTCGTGTAAGGAACAATGACATGGTAATGTAATTTCTATTGTTCCTGGGAGATCTTGTGGTATGGTTATGGTATGATTTGTGCCTATGCACTTTAGTATCATGTCGGGAGTAGGATTTGTTATTATGAAGGTGTCTCCTGTGATCTCTGTAATCAGAATTTCCTTGTCGCTGGGTCTGCAGTGAAATGTACATGCTCCTGCTATGCTTTGAATATCACCTCCTGCTATGAGTTGAGCCGCACAGCCTCTTGATATCGTCCCTGATGCATGTTGTCGTGGTAGGAAGCATAGACCTGTCATTTTTGGTAGACAGTCATCCAACTGCTTTTTTGTTAGTGTTTTTATGGATTTTCCATTTGTGGCCACTATAGTCGGTTCCATGGATATTGTGCAGGTGTGATTCTTTCATCGAAGCGGTATAGCCAGGTAGTCATACAGTTTCCAGGTGCTGTAGGCAGGTTTGATTGGTATTCTGATAGTTGAGATCACAGAGGAAGGAGTTATTGTGCATGAGGTAATGGGATAGTAGTAATAAAGGTGCATGTCCTCTTTTGGTATTGCCAATGACCATTGTTTGGCATGCAACCTTGCTTCTAATTGTTTTAAGTCTCTGTATAACTGTGTAGGGGGTATGGTCATGTGTGTGGACACACGTTCCTTACAACTATTATGTATATTGCTAAACATTAGGTTTATAGTATTTTGATATAATTGTTTTTGTTGTCTTATGAGATTGAGTATAAGTCTGTCGTACACTTCCGTGGCCGTGACGTTCTCCATTTGAAACACAACATTCTTGAGCTTTTCCATTGCGGTGTGAATCTGCTGTAACACCGTTGACACATTTGCCGAGTAGCCCTGTAAAGTTGCTGCTGTATTGACAAGGTCCACATGATCGCCCCTGATGAGGTTCTGCACACTGTTGATGTGTTTGTTGACTGTCTCTTCGTTGACTGCTAGCACGTGTAGTTCCTCGTCTGTGGCCGTGCCACAACACCAATGAAATAGGTCACCAATACTGCTTATTGCCCTGGGTGAGCGTGTGGGTCCTTCAGTTTTACGTTCATTGTTTGCAACTGCCTTTTGCTGTATCTCATCTGTGATTGTGAAGAGTTCATGTAGTGCCTTAGCTGTTTGACATTGTGCCGTACCTTTAGTATCCGTACATATGTGGGATTGTGTCTTGATGTTTGGGAAGTGTTGTACCGGAGGTAAAGGAAGGATGTAGGTTAGGGGAATAGTGGATTGGTATATATGTTCTGCGTTGAGTGGTTGGAATTGTGCTCCATGGGAGATTATTATGGGCACATTGTGATGGGATTATATGGTATAGGTTATGGGTAACAAGATAATCTATGTTAGTGTTAACATTTTCTCTTCTTTGCTGGTGTATACTTCTTGTTGTATGATGTTCTGTAACTGAGCAAGCATTTTTATATAAATTCACCTGTAATTGTTTATGATTTTGAGGAGAAAAAAAAATTTACTAAAATTTTGATTTGTTAGTTGGAAACCTTTTGAGACTTGCTATAAATGACTGTTTATCTGTATTCTTGTATTCTTATGATGTTGAATTATAATCTTTTAAATATATTACTACTTTTAGATTTACGTTAATTATCATAATTAAATTATTAAACTTATATACATTCCTACATATACCTACACATACATACATATATCTATACCTATACATTTGATTTATTCATTCCGTTGTATTATACGGTTTTAATAGTGAGACATGGACTATGTCCCCTATCCATCTACCATATCGGTTAACCTCTATCTCATAATTTAATGGTGACAGTCTTTTTAAAATTTTGTAAGGGCCTGTATACTGTTGGGCTAGCTTGTTGTCCTTTTTTTTTCTGCTTTCACGAGGACCATTTCCCCTATTTGAAATTCTTTTTCTCTTCTGTGTTCATTATATCGCTTGCATTGGTCTTTTTGGTTTGCCTCCAACAATTTTGGCAAATCCTGCCCTATCTTGTGTATTGTTTTTAAGGCCTCTAGTACATTATGGTCAGGTATTTTCGGTAATAACGCTAAATCGATCGGTTGGTTTGGTTCAAACCCCTGTAGTAGGAAGAAGGGTGAAAATCCTGTGGCTGCGTGTCTGCCTGAATTATATGCGAAGGTTAATAGTTTGACGTATTTATGCCATTCTTATTGTTCTATGTTTACGTAACAGCGCAGCATGTTTACTAATGTTGAGTTGTATCGCTCAGTTATTCCTTGACTTTGTGGCCTATAAGCTGCCGAAGATACCTAAGGCGGTGTATAATTGTTTCAGTGTGTCAGCTACGAAGTGAGTACCCCTGTCTGTTTGTATCTCTGCTGGCATCCCATAACATGGAATGATATCTTCTAGTAAAAATTTGGCTGTAGTGTTGGCATCTGCTTTTTCTGTTGTTTTGGCAACCGCGAATCTCGTTGTGTTGTCCGTCGCAATTATGGTCAGTGGGCCAAGATTAATCGAGGAAGTGCTGCAGGAATTTTTGAAGATAGCCAGACGGACTTGGCGAGTAAGAGAATCCTGGGAGCATAATTCTGGAAGATAGCCAGACAGACTTGGCGAGTAAGAGAATCCTGGGAGTATTGAGACTTCAGATGAGCATCTATGAATGGCAAGCAGGGTGAGCAAACTTCGTGTCTAAACCTTGTAATTATTTCAGACACAAGTAATAATAAAATATAACTTAGAATCAGATCTGTGAGTCACAATAATTAGAGTTATTCTGCATTAATAGTAGTAATAAAGATATTGTATTATTATAATAAGATAAGAGATAGTCATTGTTAATAAAAATTAATTAGTATACTGAACCACTGATTTGATGATTTTGATAAAATTAAGAACCCAAGCAGCTTTGAGGGGCAGTTCATAACACTAATCCGAACTAATTGGGACCAAACGCTGTTCGGATTAGTAGAAATAATTTAAATAATAGAGAACGAAGCAACTGAATGGGTCTGTAGTGTTGTAATATGAACGAATGATACACAAAAACAAGTATCAATAGACCGTTTACTCTTTCTAACGCAGAATCAACAATATGCACAGTGCATTGCAGACAGCACACAGGCCCACTGTGTGTAGTTTTGTGATTTGATGTGAGCGGGCAAGCTGACTGTACACATGACGATGATACTGCACACGGACTGTAGGCATGACGATACTGCCACGGACTGTATTTGAAGACATCGCTACCGAAAATGACACAGTTAACTTAATACTGCTAATACAGAACATTCCTGGTTGTGAGGAAGCAGACGTGAATGGATGGCGGCGGACGCCGATATTGCTGAGACTTTGACAGATGATGAAATCATCGCAGCCGTGACGCAAGAACAAGTTTAGTGCGAGGAGGAGGGAGCGATGATGAACCTGGGTGTGGAGGGGAGAGGAGAAAGTGTCGCACAATGAGGCAGCAGCTGCGCTTGACCTCGCTCTACGCTACTTGGAACAACAGTCTACTGCCACGCCCGTAGATGTGATGTTCATGAGGAAATGGCGGAACTACACGTCAAAAAATAGACTGTCAAAACTTCAACAAAAGACGATAATGGAGTTTATGTCCAATAACAAGTAAATTAATATTTACTTTTATGTGCAGTACGGTATGTGCACTTTTTTTTTTACAGCTGAACTATCAATTCTTCATTTGTTTACTGTATTTTCTAAGTTACGTAATTTAGTCTTTTCACATTAAACAAAACATTTGTATTCTTCAAAATATTACTTACAACATGTTTTCATTTCGTTACAACATTATTTACCTTTCCCATTATCTTTTGTCTTAATTACATAAAAAATGTTTTTTTTATTAGTGCACAGTATTTACAAAAAAAAATCCAGAACCTGTTCGGATTAAGCGGACGTTCAGATTTCCCGTGTTCGGACTAGCGGAACTCAAGTGTATACTAACTTTTTATGAACATTTTGACTTTGTCATTCTACATTTAAGAAATTTCATTTTGACACTATTGCCCTTTACCTTATTTGTCTTTTACATAAACTTATAAGAAAAAGTGATGATTGAGCCATAAGTAATAATTGTATGTGTTTAAAGTTTATTGCTCAGTTTGTTATTTCATAACTTGAAACGTCCACTAGACAAGAGTCAACCTTTTGGGATTTGGGGCATTTATATCTTTTTAAATAGACCTTTATTTTGATACCAAACTCGACATATGGTTACAATAAAGATTGTTGACCGACTCCTGGATGGCACATCACCCGAGCGTTTAAAATCAATAAAAAGGGCATGAAACTCTTAGAACCACATATTAAAAGGAAGGTGGGAAGTTCTATTAATCTAAGTTTCATAGTTTAGCAGTTATAAAAAAGTTTCCATGCTTTTTTCTACATTGTATATCCATGAGTAGTTTAAGTATTTTGAATTCCCTGGAAACACTTTTATATGATTCTAATTTTTTTAGACCTTATTACAAGCCTTACAGATTTTTTTTTTTTGTTTTATAAATAGCCTTTGCATACTTTCAATGATCAATAACGCTACAGTATCTCTACAGAGAGAATAGTTTAAATTTGCGTAAGTTAATCCATAACAGCCTTTTTTTTAATGATGAAGTTTTCGATGACTTTGTTAGAGTTGATTTCCTATATTCATAAATCAAAAAGTAATAAAACTACAGTAAACACTCTCTGATCCGGATCTCTGATATCCGGAAACTCCGATATCCGGCCGTCGTATGCCATCGTATAAAAAATACAATTTTCTATACAAAAATAATATTTTCGGCCCGAATAGTAGTGAACGATGTTTTTGAGCTGGACACTGGGCAGTAGTGCGGTTCGGATTCAACAACAAAACAAATCATGACTCATTGCGAAGCTTTTCAAGCCCTTGAACAGCTGATAGACTACGTGGAAGAACAAGAAGAATCCTCACCGGCCGATCTCCTTCTTTTTCGTAGATGGAGAGATATTATATCTAAGAAGCATGTTCAACGAGCGAAGCAAGCTACCATTACATCTTTTTTAAATAAAAACTGACATGAGTACAAATTACTGTACTGTAATGAAAACTAACATTTATCGTACGTTCATCAAAATTTCACGTGTACAAGCCTGTACGTATGTATTGTACTGTTTTATTTTCTAATCTTCATTTTTCGTTTGATATTTTTAGTTAACACTGTAGACCTAATTAATTGTTGTTTGTGTACTTTATGCTGAGCCTCATTCAGCTTAAAATAAATAGATTTTTAAACATAGCTATTGTAATATTTATTTAATTAACCTACCTTTTGTTGTTTCGGTACTTTTGTTACCGGTTACCGTACCGGCAAACTACGGCAAATTACATAATAGTACAGTTGAAACGTAACGTCTATATATTACAGTAGTTTGAAAAACCATAGTGAATTTTTAGAATAATGTGGTAAAGCTACCATTTATTGTAAGCGCAATGCGTTTTAGCGCTAAAAACGTAAATTTGCTACGTTTGGTTCACGTTTAAAACCACTTTAACTATATAAAAATATCCACCCCGAGATCCGGATTTTTTGATATCCGGATCGGCCGGCTTCACATCCGGATTAGAGAGTTTTTACTGTATTACAAAAAATTATAAGTCTTATAATTGACTAACCCCTTATATTATGTGATTTTTGGTCGAAGTACAAGCGCTTTACTAGGAAATTAAAAATATACTCAGCTTTCAATAATTAAAATATTGTTATGTAATATATTGTCAAAATCAAATCCAAAATTGGTTCTCAGAACACACAGTATTAAATGTGAATGTGACTGTCAGTAGCCCTACATTGATAAGATAAAAAAAATACCTCTAAATCCACACACAATCTAAGTATATAGTTCAAAAATATTTGGTGTAAAAAAAATCATAAATTTAATTATAAGAGTTAAATATTATATAAACTATGAAAAACCTATATAAACAAAAATAATTGAAGTTTGATATAAATTATATACTTTTTTCCTTGATGTTTATAGGCAATTGACCTTGATCACCTTTCTTTTTAACCCTTGAACCGGCAATGTTAATTTGTTTTTAAATTCTTCGTTTGTTTAAAAATTAATAAAATATATTATTTTTATACAAAACCTAACTTATAAGACATCATTTTTCTCAGAAAGATGCATAGAATTCATCTATGTAATAAAAAAACTCAGCTAGTTGTGGTTTGGTTGGTGTAGCTGGTGTATCACTGAAGAGGACGACCTTGTCGTTGAAACGTGTCTGATACTTGGGCGTATTTTTTTTATGAGAATTGTGTTCTGTGTGTTTGTTATACTGTATAGTTTTTCTCATAAGTCAAGCTCAACATTTAATATACATAGTTTTTATGTTACACTTTATTTTTTCAACTTTCATTTTTACTGTAGGTTTACAGAAATTTTTCTTCGTTTCTATTTTATTTTTCATCTTAAACTTAACTAGTGATTTATTTATTCCTTCTTTATAATTCCCAATTTTTGGAATATTAATTATAACGTTTTGTGGTATTTTTTTTGCATGATTATGCATCTACGGAACATTAGCTTTCCAACGGTATTTTATTTATTGCGATAGGACGATTCTAAGTGGGTGTAATGTTGAATTGCAAAATACGTGTTTTAGAGTGTGTGAACTATGCCATGAGTGATGTCGCGACCCGAGTGATGTTGCAACCGGGTCGCCTGCCGGTTGGAGAGTTATAAAAGGAAGAAGAGAATATAAAATAAAGACTCCTAGGCCTCGAATACTCTAATAGCATCAAAGTCGGAAAAGAACACCAGTTGGTCAAAAGAGACCTGATAGGAAAGATGAAAGAAAGGGCTCTAACCCAATACTAGATTAGATTAGATGCTTGGGATATGAGGACTTAAGATCCTTGTACGTACACTCCAAGGATCTACTAGCAAGACAAACCAAGATGCCTGTGTCTTGAGGACTCAATATGCTTGTACGTACACCATAGATACCCACATGATATGGTACCCAGCTTGGGTTTACGGAGTTGTGGCAAGCTAGTGTATTAAGAGCCTGATAGCACTCCCATGCCAGCTTAGAAGAGATTTGAACTGAGTCAAGAGCCTTAAGAGCAGCTTGACTATTGGATAGAATCAATATGTGTTTGTTGGTATAACACTTAGCTATTCCTAAGTTAGCAAAGGCCAGACTTGCAGACTTCAGCTTGAAAAATTGTGTGGTACTTTACTAGACTTTTCCTGACAGCTATTTTAACCCTCCAGCTGGCGCATGTTAATGTGTCTTAAAAAGTCTTCGTTCGTTTAAAAATTAATAAAATATATTATTTGTATACAAAACCTAACTTATAAGATATCATTCTTCTCAGAAAGATGCATAGAATTCATCTATGTAATAAAAAATTTTTTTTTTTTAAACGGTTTTTTAGTAAGTATGTTAGATGTCAAAAATGATATTAACTTTTTTTCAGAAATATCTGTATCACCCAAAATCAATAGCTTACTACCTTTTTCTAAGATATACAAAAGTTTTGTGTAATATTTTTGAATATATTTAGAAAAAAAATATAAAAAAATTTTATATTTTAAAAATTAAAAAAAATATTTTACGAAAAAACTGAATTTTCTCTTTATTTTTTCCAAAAAACATTAAAAATAGTAAAATATATTTTATACAGAACTTCTATATATCATTATGTCCAGAAAGGTTCATAGAATTTAGTTGTGTAGTGCAAAAAAATGTTACATGCATCACATTTGGAGTTTTTTGGTCAAATACCAAAAAATCGAGAGTAACGGAGAGTAAAATTTCACAGAAATCGGTACATAAACCATATTAAAAATTTTTTACGATTTTTTTAAATATTGATACAGATTTGTAATATATTTGTGGATAAAAGTTGCTAAAAAGAAAAATCAATTTTGAAAATTTTCATTAGACGAGGTACATTTTTACGTAAAATGTGAATATTGACTAACTATATTCAAACAGTAACCAAAAATATAATTTTTATTCTAAACAAAAGTTTTTATTACCTATGTTCTCACAAATATACATAGATTTTATGTGTGTAATGCAAAAAAATTTATATGGAAACATTTTAGAGTTATTATGCACGGAATCAACAAATTTACCCTGTAACCGAGGCAAAATTCCACAGAAATAGGTATATAAACCATATTAAAAATTTTTTATGATTTTTTTTAAATATTGATACAGATTTGTAATATATTTGTGGATAAAAGTTGCTAAAAAGAAAAATCAATTTTACAAATTTTCATTAGACATGGGTCATTTAGGATAAAAATCTACCTTCACAATAGCCTAGACGTTGAGGTTAGGGCTGTGAAAAAAAAAACCAAAAATATGAAATATCACTAATAAATACACTCTACAAACATTGACACATTTATTATAAGTTGTATATACATTTATATATTATGTATATACATATTATAATAAATAAATGGTTTCTTGAAACTAAAAGTTCCAATAGCAAATCTAGAACTAGGCTTGACTAGTACTAGATTTGGCTAGACTAGGCCGAAAATATGAATTATCACTCATAACTACACTCTACAAACATTGACACATTTATTTTAAGTTGTATAAACAAATTATAATAAAAAATCACTTCATGAAACTTATATTCACTATAAAAACACAAAGCTATTGCACTTTGAAATTTCCACATCGGCAAAATTCTTGCGAGATCGAAGTAACAAATTTGAGGTTATTCTACGTTTTATAAAGTACCACAGCCTTTGTATTTTTCCTTGTACAGATGTGTTTCAAATACAAGGTTAAACATTGAAACCTCCTCTTTACAGTTATATCAAAAACGACAAGATTGTATAAAAATAAAGATCGGATTCTTCAAGACTGTCTAGACATTGAATATCGCAAACCGGTCTGAAAGTTCAGAGGATCATTTCCTAGAATGGATATAACTCGTAAACTATATAACTTAGGTTGATTTCGTCTTCATAGTTCGAAAAAGGAAGAAAAATACTATATAATATTGTCAACTTGTAACATTTGGACCAGTTTTACCATTTCGAAAAAATATATGAACATATAGGTGATATTTTCTATATAAAACTCGCCGCGAGAAACTGTCGCAATCTAGCGCTAACAAGGTAAAGTTCAGTCTAGTCGTATTTTTCAACTACACGCTACATACAATTTTCTAAACTTGGTTATGAAAGATTGAAAGATTGAAAGATTACCTTTTCAATGGTATAGAATACATTTCGATAATCTAATATCTACTAGGATAAAAGTTGAATTGCAAAAAATGTAATTTTTAGCGTGTAAAATAGCGTTAAAATTCTTGATTTGGTTTAATTTTTATATAATAAAACTATACTAGTTGGAAATATTTGAAAAAGACGGTTTTGAAGAGAAAGATGCGATCTATCAAGCAGTGTTATGTCCGATGTGACAGATTGAAATTTCGAAATAGGAATAATTGACAAACGAGATGAATATTTTGTTTAAAACTTGTTAACGTAAAACTTGGACGTTTCGCATCAAAAATATGCGAACTTCGCCAATTTTTGGAATATTATTTATAACGTTTTGTGGTATTTTTTTTTGCATGATATGCATCTACGGAACATTAGCTTTCCAACGGTATTTTATTTATTGCGATGGGACAATTTTAAGTGGGCGTAACGTGAATGGCAAAGTGAATGGCAAAATACGTGTTTTTTAGTTGGTGAAGTGAGCCATTACTAATGCCGCGACCCGGTCACAGTTAAAACCGGGTCGTCCACCAGGTCGAGGGTTAAGAAATGCACTGTACTTTTCTAGACTTTCCCTTGATGACAGAGCCATCCATTTACCAGACAAGGCTGCTTTGATTTAATTTTATCCTTTTCTTTCCACTCCTCACAAAAGTGAAAACTTACTAAAAAAGTCCTCATTAAGATATACTCTATGCCCATGACATCTGACATCATATTCAGGACAGAGCCATCTAGAGCTGTTAACATAGTAATGGTGCTATGACCGGTTCTGGGCAGGTCTTTGGTCCTCCCTCCAGTGATCCGCATCAGTCAGTCTATAAGCATTTTTACATGCTTCTGCCATAATGAAAATGTCCAAAGGCAGACGCCCTAGGGCAACCTCTAGGGTAGTTAGAGGGTACTTATGGATGCCCCAGTGATCATAATACATGCAAGCCTTTGTAAGATGGCTAACTTGGCTATATTTGATACTTGGTTCACCTTTGCTCACTAGGCTTCACTACCGCACTATATACCCACAGAGAAATATGCAGTTTGATACCCCAATTTGAACTTTCAAAACTTGCAAAGCGACTGGTCACCATAAGCAACATTTGGCTTTAAGTAGAACATATTTTATCTGCTTATTTCAAGTTAGCTTTCCAAGTCATTCCAAGTAACCAAAGTATTTGGCCGACTTAGAGAAGACAACTGAATTCCTCCTAAATTTAGTCAAGAGAGAGAATACAAGCTCTGTTTTCTCGTAAAGGTACCACTACGGTCTTAGGGTATTAATTCCTTCCCAAAGACACCATAAAGTCAGTAGTAAAAACAGGCTCTGGTGGGAGCAATCTCAACTGATTTATCAAGGATTGAGGCCTACATGCGTCTGGAGTGCAACATAGCACCGATCCATCTACAAATGACAGGATCAGGACCATGTTTTCACGCCCCACGCACCATGGCCTCGAATGATGTATTATCAAATGCAACTTCATTATACATGAAGCCGCATAGTGCAATTTCATTATCAACCAGGCTATCCTCAATTTTTCCCACCAGATGATGCAGAGCAATCTCACAAGATTTGTGCTACTCATAGCTATATTGGAAGCGTTGAAGATGGGTACCTGAAAGGACCCATTTACTCATGTATCTCTCCACCAGTCTTTCAAGAGTTTTGAAGAGAAACAATGAAAGACTAATGGGATGAAAGGATTTCGGATAGCAGAAATCTGAGCGACTGACTCTTCTGGAGAAGCAACTCTGTTGAGACACCAAGATCATGGGACATACCCATAGGCCAGACTTTCTCTAAAGAACACACACATAGGACTGTGTGAAGGAGTTCAGGGCCTTCCTGCAGTAGAGCCAAGAAAATTCTGGTGATTTAAAAGGGCTGCCCATTTAATTTAATCTAACCCAAGACTATATGAAAAAAGCTGTAGGTCCAACCTATGGTCCCTCAGGATTGCCATGCCTGTATTCACTATAGTGAGCCTTTCTATTCTATGTGTTTTGCATGAACCCACCAATTTATGGCATCTCTACCAGACACACGGATATTCCTACACCTGGTTTAGGTCCTACAAACTCTGATGTAGAGCCCCATTTTGCTAGTTTGTCTGCTTTCTCATTACCCTAAACTCCTTTATGCCCCGGCATCTCTAGTACAAAGTTGCCCAGTTTTCCTGGGATAAAGCATTGAGGTTCTCTCATCATTTCCATACCATTAAAGAACAATAGTGTCTACATACTGAAATTCAGAAAAATTGTAATTGCAATTGTAAATGTCAAAATGGAGGCCATATAATTTTTTTTTGTTATACCTCGTGTGTTATTAAATTTATAACACGCTAAATTTGATAAAATTTTACAGATTTCAGTTCTGCATGTAATGAAACCAATATCAACTCTCTACGATGACAAATTAGCATTTAAATCATATACCACTTTTGTCACTGAACATTTTTAGAAAATATGTAACAATGTATTGCGAAAATCTTAATTTCTTAATTTTCAGCAATAAAAATAGTTATAGCTCGGAAACTACTGCACCAATTTCAAAAAAAGAATTCAATTCTAAGTCGTATTCAATTCATATACCATATTTGCTACTGAAAAAATTATATTTTGTCACTGAAAATTTTAAGAAAATCCATATCTCAAAAAATTCTTGTTTTCATATTACTTTTACAGGCAAATATTGTTATACTGTATAACTTGGGAACTACTGAACCAATTTTAATCAAACCGACTGAAACCTAACCAGTTAACTTAGCAACCTAGGAAAGAAAAACGCTTGAAAATCAGAACAATAGTTCTTGAGCTATAAACTTTTAAACAGACAGATAGACAGAAAGACGTTACATATTATATATGATTGTATGTTTGTGAATCGTATTTTAATCTCATGAGATTAGCTAACAATGAAATATGAATTCAATGACAACATATAATTAATATGGTATATTCAGACATTTGCCATCATTTCTGTAAATAAAAATTTATTTACAACATTCGAGAGTAAAAATCAACTCTCATTATCAAATGGTAAACCTAGAGGATAAAAGAGAAAAACCTAACAACATTACAAATGTACTTTTGCTATTAAAAAAAATATTGTCAACAACAATATGATAAATTAATAAAAAGTTAAAATATAATTTCAATGTTTCCAAAGATGAAAATGTAAATTAGGATTATTAGAATTTTAGTGTTTTCAATATTATACTTACATTGAATGTGTTTTTAGGAAAACGGCGAAGAACAGTTGAATAAATGGGGCTTAGTTCGAGTGAGTGAAGATTTCAGAGTTATAGCTTTGGGACTTCCAGTACCTAATTACCATGGCAATCCTTTAGATCCACCATTGCGGTCAAGGTTTCAGGCTAGGAATGTGTCTATGCCAACATATCAGGTAGGTTAGGTTAAACTATAGCATAATAATTAGTATTTAATAATATATAGCACGTGTTAAATAAGTCCTAGGATGGCTTAATATTTAACTTTCAAAAATAAATAAAACTTATGGTGAAAATATTGATATTCAGATTTTCATAAGTATTTGGCCCCCTCTGGTAAAAAAAAGCGATTTTTAGATACAGTTGAACCAATTGATTTGTTAATTAATTTTAATCCCTAAACGGTCATTCGACAAAGAAATGTAGAAGAAACAATTCTTTGTTAATGAATAGCGTAGTACTGCTGTATTAGATTTTTTTATAAGGCAACAAAACATCTCAATGATCACTACCTTATAAAAAAAAAAGAAAGAAAAGAGAATAAAATATAGACTTTTAGCTATCGAATACTTGGCAAACTCGGAAAAAAAAACAAAATTTGGTCAAAAGAGTTGATAAAAACTTTATTTGAGTTGAATTGGTTATTTAAAAAAATTAAAATATTAAGTGGGGGGGGGGTGGGACTTTTGGACACACGGTATATATATTGGCGATTTAAAAAAATAATTAAACTTGTTTACAAATTTTTACTAAATTTGTGATAATCCGTTTTTATAATAAAAAAGTTCAAAATATTTATGTTTTATTAACATTTATTTCCATAACTGAATTTTTAAACTTTTGTACATTTGAATAAAAATAAAACCATTTTATATGTGTGTTGTGTGTGTTTATATACATTGGATAACCATCAAACAAGTCTATTATAAAATGGATTTCAGAATTGATAGTATCTCTCAGTTTCCTTTGTCCAGAAAAGGGGATCGTCATAAACTGTTTCACAATCAACCAAAAATCATTTATTCCAATTAAAAACCTGAGTCCGAGACTTTTGTTTAATGTTTTGTCGTAGTGTCTTGAAGTGAAGTGAAGGCGTGACGTCACTTTATACTATTGAGATCCGTTGAGGAAGAACCAACACAAAAATACAGACAAAATTTATTAGGATTAAGAATTTAAAAATGTTGGTAAATATGAATAAAAGTTATAACTATCAACTGTTTGTTGCATTGGTGGTCTCATAATATTGCCACTTCTCGAGATTAAAAAAAAAAGTCAGTTTCAATACTTTTCCACACGTTTGTTCGTAATATAAAGAAAATTACGTGAGAGGGTAAAAAAAACCGGTGTCGAGTGTTTCGCAGAAATATCCGTTTTGAAGTCTTTCAAATCCAAAAGAGTGATTTTGTGAATGATACCAGTCTGGTGTCTGTGCGATACTCTTCAATGCAATCGAATGGACCGATTTTAAATTAGGTACATGCGCATATTTTGGACATATCTCAGGACTTTTTCTCCGTATTTTCGATAACTCAAAGTGTGGAGTATCTACCGTAAGACAAAAACACATTGTCTCAAAAACACAAATTCATATTGTCTCAAAATTGACTAACGAATTTGATCAAATTTTAAAGAAAAAATTCAGCTCCCAAGTACCGAAACAAAACTGGTGGACATTTCTCCAAAAATGAGTCGTGAGTTAACTGTAGAAGAAGAAAAATCTGACATGGCGCTGTTATAAAGAAGTAATTTCTTAAAATCGGCCCTAGTTTGTTATTGTTTCATATCCGAAAAAAACCTTTCCACTTCCCTCCTCCCACTGCATTGATATAACAGTTCACTCTCTTGTTAAAGTCCTTCGTCAACACGTCCCCCCCCACACTTCTCCCAGTCATACCGAACCAGTTTGTTGACTTCCTCTTGCTCTTCTTAGGCTGAAAGGGAAAGGCGTCTTATTTAGTTTAAAAATGTAGAGACACCTTCTACATTTTATTGCCGATGTTGAAACTACTTGGTCCCCCCCCCACCCTCTATATTGAGTCACTGTATTTACGGTTAGTTTTCATTAGGCTGCTTGAATTGTAAGAAGGAAAGAGGATACTCCCAGGACCCTAACAAAGTCTAGAAAATAGTTTGACTTATAATCTTGTATAGATAATAAACAAGAGTCTGTCAATAGCTGTAATGTTTCTTGTGTTATTAACATCGGCTTGATATCAACTGGAAATGTTTCGTGGATAATTGTTTTACAAAGCCAAGTATATTGCAACTGCGTTAGCTATACGAATGACCTCGAAATTATCTTTCTACTGTTCTAAGGGAGAAGGGATAATTTATTGTTTGAGCTGCATCATGAATATATTATTTCGATCTAAAATTAAGAATAAAATTATCAACTATGTTTTCCGGTGATATCTCTGGGTAAGCGAATTTTTTTTTTTATTATGAGGCTGGAGTAGAGGTTCAGCGCTGTCTCCTATATAAAGTTATAACATGTTTGTCATAACACAGATTAATAACTTCTTATATATTATTAATATATATATATATATATATATATATATATATATATATATATATATATATAATATTGTGCTAGTAATTCTATCGTTTTGAAGGTACACACAAAAACAATGTACTAGATATTTAGTATATTTTATTTATTTTTTTCGTTAGACTTATGCCCAGTGGAGGTGAATTATTGATTATTTACAAATTAACGAAATCGAATTGGGTGATTTTATAAATCTGAGGTAAAAAATTAATTAAAATTGGCTACAATTCATTGATCACAGGGTTACATCATATTTTGTTGCTATAACAAAAATGAAAGAAAACTAATTAAACATGGCAAAATATTGAACAAGGTGGTTGCTTTCCAGTTTCACAATCCTCATTTAATTATTTCCGATTTTTAATTAAAAAAAAAAAAATTATTATTCTCCAGTCAATTTGTTTTATTTACAAATCATAATTAAAAAACTATTAGAATTGTACTATAAATAAAGTACTAAACAATACTTTCTATTCAATATGGGAGAAAGTAAAATAACATAAATTGAATGAGTTTTATTTTTGTTTAGTGCTGAGGCGGAGAGACCTGAAAAAAAAATTAATATAAACACCAGTTTAGAGGCTCAAAGCCAACTAGTTCTCCCACCTCATTTCTAGACTTGATATGATGTCGCATTGACTCGAGTTGATAACGCCCTGTCTATTTTTTGTAGCTATAGGTAATGAACACATACACACGCGCGCGCGGGCGTGAGATGTAATTTTATAAGTTATAACTCTATTATCATTTATCAATCAATAATTTTATTACATGAAATAATATATAACATAATATATGACATATTTTATATTATAAATCTTTTGTAAAAAAAAATTGGATTTATAGTAAAATTCAAGTCAGAGTGAGGCGGAAGCCCAGTCGACCGCACTAATCGCCTACCCTTGGCGTCTATTGTGCGACACGACCGTGTTAAGTAGCCACCGGCCGGAGCCAGTGAATCATAATTATAATCTGTATACAGTAACTTGGCGTCTAAACCCTTGGCTACCTGCGAGCGGCCGGAACCGTCCCCCCCCGTCGCTCCCTTCCTCACCCAGCTGTTTCAGTGATGAGTCACCTACTAGCGTTAACACTGCACTGTTTAACTTTTTTATGGGAAACACAATTTAAAATTTTTTCCAGCATAGTTAAAATGTTTAGAAAAATATAAGCAAATTGATACCAAACACGACACTATTCCGTTTGTAAAAGCCGCCAGTAGAAAGCTCTTTACATAGCTACTATTTGCATAATCACATACTTATTATTTACATGTTCACGTACTATTTACATACATTTGTGTCGTGTTTGGTATCAATTTGCTTATATTTTCCTAAACATTTTAACTATGCTGGAAAAATTTTTTAAATTGTGTTTCCCATAAAAAAGTTAAACAGTGCAGTGTTAACGCTAGTAGGTGACTTATCACTGAAACAGCTGGGTGAGGATGGGAGCGACGTGGGGGAAGGTCCGGGTCCAGACGCCAAGTTATGGTATACAGATAATATATTCCGTTAAGTTCGACAGATCTTAATATTCCAATATTCATTATATTTTACGTAGATTTCAAAAATATTAGAATGAATGCGATATTTTGGGGAATTAAAAAATATTTCACAAGTACTGTATAGGTATTTCCCACTAGGTGATTAAAGAACCAAACAGGTGCTTCGAGTCGGATTGGCGGGAATTATTTCTTTCGGTCAATCCAGATAGCGGGTCATTTAAATATTTCAATTGAAAATAATTCATTTCAAGTTATTTTCATAAATTTTTTTAATGGCTGGCATTTTGAAAGAGATTATTGGAACAAGTTGAACATTTGTTTCAAACTATGTCTTAACAATGATGACTACCGTCCACAATTTCAACTCGATCGGTGAAGCCGTTCTAGAGATATAAATTATTTAGTTTTTAAAAAATGGCGTATAACTGGTAAAAGCACGTATGTAATTTACGGACGTATGTTTATAAGAACGTTTTTCTTTATTTTGACCCATATAACCACTCCTTGAACTACTTCCGCGCATTACAAACACCTCGTAATATATAGAAAGGTTATACATATCGCTTTATCGGTTGTTCTCTCTAACCTAGTTCCTACATGAGCCTCATTTTGTACAGGTAGGCAATCAATACCAAACTGGCGAGATAATTTAGTCAACAAATTTTTTTAAAGAATTTCACATTCTATCTTGTCAGCGTCTATTTCAAGACATTTGTATAACCGAACCGTGTATGTTAGAAAGTAATTTTTAAATAATTGTAAAAGTTGTTTAGGGCTACTGTTATTTCCCGAGGTTTAAGTCGTGCGTAACAAACATTAAGCCGGGAACCCACGCTTTCGAGTGCCTTGCACACAATCAACTTTTCAATTGTTGCTGTAATTGGTAATTCTAATCTAACACGAACTCTTCTGATTCAATTTGTTTTTCAATTCAACTTAAATAGTTGTTACTTTCCCACTGCAGGTGGTTTTTACGCTGCGGTAGAGGACGCTTAGTAACTTTACTGTACAATGTTGCCAGATTGAACTTTTATCGTGTAAAGTGGGTTTTCGTAGAAAATCGGATTGGCAATTTTCGTTAAATTAGAAAAAAAATCGTAATTTTGTGTTTTTTCCCTTATAGTAACAACCTTCAAATTTTGAGTTTTCAAAAGAAAATAGGGAAAAAACAACCCGTATTATGGCCTAAATATGCCCAACCAGATATGATTAAAATTAACTCCAGGCATCTCAAAACGAATTTATCCGCAAAAACAGTGAAATCAATATTTTCACGTCACATGACTTTATTTCAAACATTGTGGATCAAAAAACCGGTGAAAATATCCGTTTTGAGAACCCTAGGATAAAAAGTGGTTTTTAGATGATCTTTGTCTACAACACAAAGGTGTGAACCGATTTTAATCGAATTTAGTATGTGAGCTTATTACATATTACAATTTTCTTCAATTTTTCAAACTCAAAATTTAGGCTAGCTATCATTAAAATAACACTTAAATTACGATTTTCTCAAAATCGGCTCTAGCGATTTTAATCAAATGTATCGTCAAAGACTCAAATAAAACTTATTGGTTGTTACCTCTCCAAAATTGCCACTTCATGAATTATTGGAATCAAACCAAAATTTGTCCATGCATTATCAAATACATAATTTCTCAAAATCAGCTCAGCCAATTTGTTTCAAATTTTAATGAAATGTGAAGATTAATGGCTCACAAACCCTTAAAAAAAAACAAGTAAATAAAGTATTACATTACTAGAATAGTGGAGGGAAAAAAAAAAAAAAAAGAAAAAGAAAAGGAAAAAAAACCTAGACAATAACCATTAAAAGCTGTTTTCATCAAATATGATTTATAATGAGCTTGAGGACGTTGTTATGGCACCAGCGAAACAAGTTTACTATACATTATTTAAATATAATTTTTTTTTTTTAAATTACGTTCATGGTTAAATTTCTTTTTTTGATTCACAAATACCGAATTAAGTATGTATGTCTAAATTGCGCCAAATGTCAAACATCAACTTCTTTAGTCTTAAGAATAACAAAAATAACATACGTTCTCACGAAATGACATTTAATTAACAAACGGATTTCAACAACAATACTGTATCAGAGAGTTCGTGAGACATATCGATGAACAGAATTAACAATTTAATAGGTGGATTTTGATATAAACAATGTTCCACGAATAAATTATTTCATTCTTTTACTTACCCAAGAACCTCAAACATGGTAAAAGTAAAAAATTGAAATAGTTTTAAAATTAAAATTTGTATTATTTGTAATTTTTCAATTTGTTTTGTTTATCAACAACATATGCACATTTTCTATGGCATAATGGTACAATAATTATTAAATTCCAATGTGAATAAGAAATTACACAGTTTAGGTGGAGTTAACAATAACAAAAGAAACATATTAATTTATGTAATGAATATTGTTGTTTTATATCAATTTACCATTTTTATTTTATTATAATATTTCATTAGACGTATTTTTTAATAAAAATAAATGCAAGGACTATGTCTTTAGCTGTAGTATCATAATTTACATACTTCCCTGCCAGCTATGTTTCTCCACTCCATTACCCAGACTCCTAACCTCTCATGTATCTCACATAGCTCAGGCTACACATCACATACTGTATAACATTTTGGCGACTTTGTCATTGAAATGTTTGATAATTATGTTATTTTGTCACAATTTGTATTCTATTTATCATTCATAAAACATTTATTTTCACAAGTTCAACTCTATTATTATTATTATTTTTTTTTGTGTGTAAAGTTTACTAAAACTGAATTTTCTTTTTTCAGAATTTCAGAGGGATTTTTGAGACATCTGGTATTTAAGAATTATTAATAATGTTTATAAAAGTAAATATATATTTAATTTTATTTGCAGGACACCTTAGAAGCTCTTGTTGCTGGTTACCCAACAGTTCCTCAAGATAAATTGACCAAGCTACTCTCCTGTGCATTTGCTCTCATGTCTCCAGAATCCCACACCTTAGGACTCCCTGACTTCCCTGGGGATAATCTACATATTGCTGCACAGTTGATGGTAAGTTAACATTTTGCTTTAATTTATTTGTAGCTGTCTTCTTTAATGAAGTCTATCCACTTGCCCTAAAAATGTAAACATACTTTAGAAACATATATAGAATACGTTTGGTTGGAGAGTTATTCAAATTGTTGGAACTTAATTAACCCTTGTAGGTCTGCAGTCAATTTCACTGTTTTTAGAGGTTTTACCAATTTGTTAATAAAATGATAGACTTTTAAATCTGTATAAATGCAGATATTGCATTACAAAATTTTATTTTATTTTAAATTTTTATTTTGTTCAAATTTTATTTTAATTTGGGTTTAAAGTGATATAGTAAGGCAACCAATAACAATTTTACTGTGGGAAGTAACCTAAATAATCTTGTCAACTACTACTCAAGCCAACCGCCGTTTATTTATAGTGGGCCCTCCCTCCCTCCATCATACCACAGGTTGGAGTGAACCAAACTGAATAGAAAAAAAGTTTATATCTTATATAGTATTTGGACTACAATTTGGCACCAATCCTTGAGCAAGGGATTGCCTCTGAATCCTCTCAACCACTAAGAGATTTAGGTATAGTCATTCATTTAACATCACTTGAGAGATGTAGTTACATTGGCTATTATATCCTGTAGTTTCACTGACAACCTCTAAAATTCATCTGTTCTCCATTAGGTACTGCTTGACTTCTAAGTGTCAATAATGACAAACTTCTATGAACTTGAAAATGGAGGACATCACAAAACCTGCAAACATTGCGGCCAACTCAATAGCCAAAACAGAAATTTATCATATGTTAAAATTATGTTACATGTTAGGAACAACGGTTCCAAATGGGTTAAATCTATACAACAACTCTTTTTATGTTATTATTATTTTTAAGGAATAAAATGGCACACTTTGAAGTGCCAAACTTCATTTTTTTTTAATTGCAAAACTTTAATTTTATTAACTCTCTTAAAAAAAAATCTGATGGAGAGGTTCTTCCATTGGATTATAGAGCACAATAAAAAAATTAAAATACTCATAGGTTTTATTTTACTGGTTTTACATAAAAAACACAATTATATCATTAGTAGCATGATTAGTGCAACCTCTGATTAAAAATTTGAAACAAAATTTATTAAATCCCCCTCAACCTCTAATTTCTTTAGTTTACTTAAAAAAAAAAAAAATTTATTAAGAAGAAAAATATATAAAGATAATTAGGAACATGATTAGTGGAACCTCAAATTACTATTATATTATATTTTATTCTTACCATCTCAGCGAGCATTTTAATGGTTAAGAACTGAGAATCTATTGCCTTTCCTGTCTTTACGAGTGTACCAATATTGGACAAATTAAAGTTTCCTTATTGTCAAGTGCAAGAACTTGTTTTTGCCAATATTTTTTTTTGAAAATTTACAAATTTTTGCATCATTATTTAATATCAGCAAAATCATCAGCACGTTTACTTTATTACCACCAGGTTGTGCCACCAATTATTTTTTGTTTATGCTTCAACTGTTACCTATGAAATATTTGATTTAAATAGTATTTTTTAACATCATTTATTTAAATAAAATTCAGTTATTTTACAGTTCTTATTACATATTATTGTTTGTAATTTACTTTGTTGGAATTACTATATATAAGATACGTTACATATTGAATAATTCGAGTACCCTATCTGCGTTATACGTTAAACAGTTTTATTTGTAATTAGCCATTTATCATTAGGCTATAGTAAATCATATATGCAAATATTATATTAGTTAAAATGAATCTAAACATATTACATTATTAAAATAAAACACACAAAATGTTCACATTAAAAAAAATGATGTAATTCTAACTATATTCAGGTTCACTATTTATATAATAACAACATATTTATTTTATTTTTATTTTCCACAGAATACAAACCACAAATATTTATAATAATAATACAACATAAGAACTTAAAAATAAACTTAAAACTACTAATCTTTATCAAATGAACTTAAAATATGCTTGTGAAACAATGTTAACATGTCAAAATTTACATTGTATACATAAAGTAAAAAAACTCTGCGGAAAACATACCACACACAGAAGAGCAATAAAACACCCTTATACGTGTGCGGGAGCTATCTTAAATATTAATTAAATCCCATTCATACCAACATACACACAAACAGACAGACAGACTGTGATTATATCTACAACATACATTTATTTTAAATTAAAATACATTTCAATTCAATTGGCCTATACAATTCATTTATACATTAAATTAAGTTCAATTAAACTCAAATACACTCACCTTACTAAATATAATATTATGCCCTTTATTGTCATTCACTCAAAACAGTTATTGAACAGTTTTAAACATATTTTCCAAAGCCACCGGAGTAAGAGATAATAACCAATATCTAAGTTTAACCTTGAAATGAGTAATAATAAAGGTATTCCTTAAATATAAAGGCAATAGGTTATAAAATTTTGACCCAAGAAAGAAGAAAGTTTTCTGAATAAAGGTTTTGTGACATTTGGGTAACATTACAAGTCCTTTGCTAACTTGCCTTGTGTGGACTCCATGGTTTAATATAGCCCCTTCATTACCACTTATCCTATAAAACATTTCTAACACTTTAAACACATAGAGATAACGAAGAGGAAGAATCTTTTTAGCAATAAAACATGGGAAAGAATTATGGAATCTGTCTTTTTTACACAACATTTTAACGAAAGATTTTTGGAGACTAAACAAAGGAATTAAGTGTGAATTATATGTACTTCCCCAAATTGATAAACTGTAAGCCAACTTAGAATGTACAAATGCAAAGTAAATTTGTCGCTGTATTTGTTCAGGTAGATATGTTTTGATAAATGAAAACCTTCTTAAAAACATAAACATGTATTTTTTAAAATTGGAAATGTGTTCTCGAAATTGGACAGTTTTTCATCCAATTTCAAGCCTAGGTATTTAGTGCTTTCTCTTTGATCAACTTCACTACAATCACATAACTGTTTACAGCAGCCAACGCGGTGATACTTAAGCGGAACTTGGAACTGAAATGATTTAGAAATGGAAAAGTTTATAAACATTGTCTTAGCTACATTCAAAGAAAGCCTATTATAACAAAACATAGACTCAAAAAATACAGGTCTTGTTGAATTTTTATTTGCAACTGACTCTCTTCCGAATGTGCATAGGCCAGAGCTGTATCATCAGCAAATGCTGTAATAATGCCATTGAATGGTCCTGCGAACAAGTCATTAATAAATATAAGAAATAATATCGGACCCAGTACCGAACATTGAGGTACCTATATATTCTATATATTCTATTCGCCGAGCGACTGTATTTGCAGACAAACTAATCGAATTAAACAATTGCTGTTTTTCAGGACACAACTCTTCAACCACCTTTTTAATGCAGGTTTTTAATAACTCACCATCGCAAAAAGGCTTGCCAGCCTTAGCTGTGACAGATTTTGAAACTTGCTCTTACAGGTGCTTCATTTTGTTGTGTATGCTTAGTAAAAATGTCACATTAAGATGTAATAGACTTTTTCAGAGATAAAACTTTTTTTTGATTTTTGATTTTTGAATGTTTTGTTTTATAATGTCTTCGAATATTATACTCTTTCATCACGGATATTGTTTCACTAGAAAGACACAGAGTGTGTTTTTGTTTTCAACCACAAAGTAATTGATACATCATTTTTTGTTAAAAACATGACACTCCTTTTCAACTTTCCTTTTTTTAGACAAAGACATAACTAAAATAATAGTTATAAAACACTGGCACTACACTCAAACACTGTATTAGTTAGCATCAGGCTTCATCGACAACTTCACTTTCAGTATATTTTGGGTGACACTAGACTAGGCGAGGTAGCGATGTGAGTCACCACGAGAGAAAAGGAAATTGGATGCGTATGTAGAATGGGAATCTTCTGGTCTACTGTACTCTGGAGACATTTTATCACTCCAGTTTAGTTGAACACGGCCCAAACACGTAAATTAAATAGAGCTCTGATCGATTGGAGCTTACATCTGGGCATACTGTACTGCTTTAATTTATCATATGATATGAAATGTTTTCACTTTTAGTTAATTGTTAGGCTAGAATCGGCCGTTATATTCAAGGTAGTCGGATAGGCAGCGGGCCAGACAAAACTTCTTCGCGGGCCGTAGTTGGAGACTCAAGCCCTAAGGTCTTATTTTCCCTATCCCCTATCCATAGACCAACCACCACTCAAAATAACCAGCTCTTAATGAAGTTGATTGTAATAAACTAAAATGACTACTTAAATTTAATTCATTAAAGGAATTGCACCCAAGCACAAATTGAAATATAGGTGAGCGAGGGTTTAGACCTAATTCTAACTCACCCATTCAAATATATATTGCCATGATGTGACACATTATTTACACTTCTCGTTATCACCGAGGAACACCATTTCCTCAATTCAGCACGATATAATAATTTAGGATGAACAGGTAAATTAAATTAACTACACTATTTCAGAAAACTGAACACCAGTCCAATAGAGCTGTCAGCACACCACACACTACAAACCCTCCAATTACGTCATAGCTTTTTTGCTATCAGCTGGGAAAGAACACACAACATGTTACATTACTAATCGCAACTCGGCTACAAAGAGATCATAGCTAAGGCTTTGCTACAAGCTGCTGCTTGGTTAAGACCTGGAGTGCAAACAAAAGGGGCCCAAACCGGTAACCATGACTCTATTATACAGTCATACTGGAAAATCAAACTCCTCAAGCCATTTTGCAAGGCTCCATATAATGCCTCTATTTCTGTTAAATATAATATGCAACATACAGTCCAAAGTCATCAAAAAAAAGATGGACAACAGAAGACATCCCTGCCTCACTCTAGATCCAACAGCAATAGGCTGAGACAGCTTACCTCATTGTTTCACTTAACAAGTTCATCCATCATACATAGCTTGAACAAGGAGTATAACTTTTGTAGAATGCCAAAGATTTTATAACAACTCGCATTTTGTTCCACTTAACAGAATCGAATGCCCTCTCAAAGTCAATTAACAGCATGTACAACACAGTCTAGTATTCTACAGATTTATAGCATCAACGGTAGAAAGCCCTTCTATAAAACCTGCTTCCTCTCGGTGGAGTCTCTTATCCACTGAGTTCTTTACCCTCGCTACAATAATAATGTAATAATTTCATACCATTATTTCTTTTATAACATGTTTTTCTTCTAACATATGTGATAAGAAATTTGAATCTTCCTTTCATATTTATAAAATCTAATCTCTTCCCTAAATCATGTTTTAATTTTACCTCTCGTTAAAATGATAACTGCATTTTTGTTTTAACTGACATTTTCTTCAATTACCTTGCCTCATCTTTTCTTAAGTGTTCATCGCTTCCTTTATATTGAATTTCTTATAAAAAAGTTTTATTTGATACGTCTTACTTCCTGTGAAAGTAACTTTAGTCTACTCATCTTTCTATTTCTTTACAATTTTTCTTATACCAACTGTTTGACTTATCCAAACATCTTTCTTAATACATCTTTTGTGTAAAAAATTGTTTTCCCCTATTTTAAATATAACATTAAGTTCTTTCTAATATTTAAATATATCCTAGCTGAAATATAGAATATAATAATAATTTTATTGGTATCTGGGTTCCTAATTAAAATCGTAAAATATAATCATTGTAACTCATAATTTGGATTTACCTATCAAAAAGATAAAACCTAACAATCTAATTTTCTCAAAATCGGCTGTAACGATTTTAATCATATTTTGTTTAAGTGTAACTCATAAGGTCCAATACAAAAATTGTTGGTTACCACTTTTCATTAAATGTTGGTTCGAGAGTTATCAGTACAAAAAACATCAATGGTCTAATTTCTCAAAATCTCTTCAACTGATTTCATTTAAATTTTGGTGACATATTAAAATTAATAACAAATACTAGTGTGTTTAGTTGCTTAGAAAATAAAGTTATTGTTTCAGAATAATTTGTAAAAAAACTCAAAATAAACCTCTACCATTGTCATTTTAATCGAGGATAATTTTTCTATACAAGCGAAGCAAGTGAAGGTTGTATTAACGTTTTCCACTTCGTTGACATGGATTCATGCCAATTGCAAAATTGCTCCAAACACTATAAACGTGGATTCTCGCAAAAACTCATTTCAAGATATTGCATAGTATGTAGTTAAAAATCGTCCAATAGAATTGAGGCAAAATACAAAATTAGTATCTTTAGAGAGCTTAAAGCTTCTTTTGTAAGTTTTGAAGCTGGGCCATATAACTACTCATTGCTTTTAACAATGATTCTTGCTTAGCGACAGTTCCACTACTTTTGCTCTAAGGTGTTATACTTCACACTTTAGTAAATTGGAAAAATTCTGTATTCTTTATAACTGTTTTATTTATTTATTTTAAATTAGTTCATATAGTTTTTTGTGTAAATAAATAGTTTTTTGTAATATTTAACACAATTTATCATTACTTTATCATGCTTAATGATGATCAAAGAGATTTTCATGACTTCGTACACAGGACAATGGATTAACTATAATTTTTATTGTATATTTCCTTTGTACTTTATATATATATTACCAAACAATATATCTCATGTTGTTTCCCCCATTTTTTTTTTTTTTTTACAAAGTAAGCCAAATTATAGAATGTTTGAAAATGCATTTTATAATAATTACATATATTTTAAAAAAATTCTGCTTTTTGATGACCAAGTACATAGCTATTTACAGGAAAAAATATGTAGTCCAACATACAGAGAAGATAAGACGAGTTTTTGCAAATTTGTACAAACTTAAGTCAAATATGTTTGATTTTTTGTAGAAAAAAATAGACAAAAAGTGTATTTCTTCTTTATTTCATTTCACTGCATTACACCTGATTGGATACCATTCAGTTTTTTTGGTTTTAACATCTGTGACATTTTAAAAATTTTCATTTAAAAACAGGCTATATTTAATTTCTTAATTAGAATCTTTGTATGTGTTTTCCAATTTATATTGTGATCAACCTGTACGCCCAAAAATCTAGCATCGGTTTTTCTAATTAATAAGTTATCTTTAAATTGTACATTTAACAAATCAACTTTCGATGTTGAAGTCTTAAAATTCATTATGCTTGTCTTATTAATATTCAATTTTAAACCATTAACAGATAGCCAATCATGTATCTCATTTATACAAACTTCAACTTCATTATTAATTTTTTCTTATTTTCTGATTTTATCACAACTGTTGTATCATCTGCAAAGAGATATATACAATCTTGTACACTATCTGCCAAGTCATTTACGTACATTAAAAACAATGTTGGACCCAACATTGATCTCTGAGGAACACCATTTTTTTCAAATTTCCTAGTCGATGCAAACATTCCACCTATATCTTTAGTTTCAGTTTTTTGTTTCCTGTCACACAAATAGGACCTAAACTAATTTAAGTTATTTCCCTTGATACCCAACATTTCCATTTTTTTTTTTTTTTTTTTTTTTTACTAAAATTTCATGTTGAACACAATCAAATGCCTTTGACAGGTACCAGAAACTACACCTGTCTGTCGTGACCCGTCCAGAGCCTTGGACACATCATTAATAAGGCATGACAAAGCCAAATCAGTATTATAACTCTTTCTATATCCATATTGGTACTTATTTAGAAAACTTGTCAATTGATCATTAGCAGATTTTTCTAAAAATTTAGAGATATTAGACAGCAATAAAACTGGACGATGATTTCCTATCTCCGTTCTAGAACTTTTTTTGAACAATGGTTTTACTATGGGGAATATTTGAGTTTATCTGGAAAAATTCCCTCTCTAAAAAGACCTATATAAAATTTGAGCAATTGGTTTAGTAATCAATGGTTTTGCCAATTTCAAAATTGAGATTGGAACTTCATCCCAGCCTATTGATGTCTTGTTTTTAAGATTAGATATTATTTTTTTAACATCAAACTCTGTCAAAAACTACATATGTAAGTATGTAAGGAAACTTATGTTTTATAAAACACTTCTATAGCCTAATAAACCAGAAAACAATTTAGTTTTAGAGAAAAATAAATTTGCATAACAAAAAAGAGTGTAATCCCATATTTCAGCGATGTGCAGTCACCGACAAAAGTATAGTGAGTGTAGGCTGTTTCACATATGTACAACTTTCAGGCCTCAAATGGCTGTGACACTAATACAAACTGCTTAATATACGAGGCCCATTGGGGTTTAGCCGATGTCAAGAAAGTAGTAATATACACAATTATGAGGTTCAGAGAACCTGTGTAACAAACTTACCCTACTGGATAAGATCCCTTGATCTATCGATACAATATAACATTTCCTACTAGCCCCAAGAAACCAACTTTTGAGTATTTCATCTAGATGATCTGCGTGTTTAGATTGTATGATGGGACTGGGCAAGTACCAGATTGTTATTATTTGTTGGTAAATGAACATTAACACTGTTATATTCTTACAGGCTTACTTCCCTTGGTACACAGTAAGAGATGCTGTTACAAAACTTTATCCAATTGAGTCTATGCTGAAGACGGAAGGAAGAAAAGCAGTTGATGATATATTATCATCATTCAACATAAGAGATGAAGTGAATACACCTAAAATAGACAGTATCAGTATAGGAGAGAACTTTACCAATGCTGTCTTGAGTTGTAATGGGAAGAAAGCTGCAGTTTTGGTAAGTATCTGGATGAAAGGAGAAGAATTTGTTCTAATATACTGCATATTTTATTTAGAAGTATTAATGAAATATTAATTTTTTTTAAATACGGGAGTTGTACTTTGCATACTGGCAGCTTCTACTGCAGTGAGGAATACAGTTTGGGGTTGTACTCTTTACGTCCTTACTGACTCCTATAAATAGTCGTCATTCTATCATGAATCTATCATAAAAGTCACACTAAGAAAATCAAAGAAAGTATCCATCTGATAAACTAATCAATTTAACATTATGAATATTAGGCAACTCTTTAATTTCTTAGTTTACAAAACAAATTCTATTTTTATACATTTAAAATCACTAGAATTTTTCACTTTATCATTGGAATGATAATACAGAAGTTGCCACAACTTTTTCGGTTATTAACTCCTATCATGTATCACAAATCCTTTTTCAAAATATACTTGCGAGAACTACAAAATTTTAATATTAACTTCTGTAAAAGCCATAATTTTAATATTAAGGTAGTTATGTAAGAAATCTTGTGAAGGTGTAATCGCATCCGAGTACAGATAGTGGTGCCGATAAATGTATTGTTTCCCAATCCTTGGTATCTATTATAATATGATTTTGTGTGTATATGTAAACTAATATGGTTTATTTCTACATGTTATTTTTTTATTATCTCTGTTGCTTGTTATGGTTGGTCAATGCTACTTTATTCTTATTTTATGTTTGTTTATTTCATTGTTTCTTTTCTCTGTTTATTCAGTACTTCCATATAATTTTATATATTTGCTGTACATTACTTGTTCTCACACATAGGCTAAATGTCTATGTGAGCACTAATTCCCCTAAGAAATATTATTTTTATTTCTTTATATTGCAGTTGTTTTCTTGGAATAAAAACATAATATAAAATAAAACAAATGTTGCTTCTGTGTGAACCTATATTAGCTTATTTTGTCCAGCACAAGATTAAATTCGTCAATCAAACAGATCCACAAATATCAATCAAAAAAGTAAAATTCATTTTAAATCAGCATATCAAACATATGACAACCATTTTATTTTTTGTTTGCTCATCCAGTGTTTTTAATGTGAATCACTATAGAGAAGTTTAAAAGCCTTATTTTTAATATGTTCGATAAGCTTTGTTTTCTGTGCAGATACCTTGTGGAAAAGTGACACCTGAAAGTTTCAAAGACATTGCCAACTATGTACAAACAGAATTTCATGAGAGAAGTTTAACTGAAGTACTCGAGAGCCATCTATGTGGGGATTTATGTATCTTGGGTCCACGAGGCTGTGGGAAATCTACTCTAGTGAATAGATTGGCACACAAGTTGGGTTATACAGTACAGCCTATTGTATTGTATCAAGTAAGTTATGATAACAATTAATTTAAGTAAATGCTAATACAATGTTATTGAAAAGAAGGCTGGGATTCTTCCAAATCATTACTCTATGACGGTGTAACCCTATTAGGATGTATCGTCAATTTCACTAGGGCTGTTTAATAAGAGATAGCAATATAATTGCAAATTTCAATTATCTTTCTCAATTGCAAACATATTATTTTTTAATTTTATTTATTTATTTTTATTTTTAAAAAAACATGTTGGTCATCATCACCACAATAAAAACTGAGCTTAAAATAGAGCCCCCCCACCCCTCAAATACTTTAACAGCACCTACTTAGACAATATTTAGGTAAAGAAAGGTGTATACATATTTTTTTCTAGTTTTTTAAAGGTGAAAAACTTCTTGGTTATCATCAGCTTATATAAAAAGAAGAAAAGAGCATATAAAAAGACCCCTAGCTAATAGCGTGGGTCGGAGAGAGACCTGATAGGAAAGATTAAAGAGAGGGATCCAACCCAAGACTACATGAGGAAAGGTGTAGAGCCAGTCAGTGGATGTTGGGATTACCACACCCACACTATGAGTGAACTCCTGATGGATTGTCACCATGTTTAGGTATATTCACAAAGTTTAAAGAAGATCTGTCAAATAGGAAATGTTTGAAAGCTGATATGTTTATTTTTCTTTGCTGCAAAGGACATAAATGGTGCAAAAAATTACACAAAATTTCTCACCCACCCTTCTCCAAAATCAAATAAAAACAGACCAAAACTAGTTGTCATGAAAAATATCAATTCAATAATTATTAATCAAAAACTGAAAATGAATGCTGTTTTTGAACAAATGTTTTTATATTTAAATAAAAGCATAAACTTGTTTTTTCTTGTGCCATAAACATGTCCTTCATCAGATAAATTGTATGTGATTAAAATTGGATTGACAATAATTTGGTCAATTATTCCTAGACCATAATATTTTTTACTTGTGATTTCACACACTAGTTTGGGTTGTTAATCTTTACAATTCACTCAAAATTTAATGGAATTTTTGTCCAGATTTTTGAAACGTTCAGACCAATATGATTTTTTGGGTCCTTGAGTAAAATATCAAAATGTGTCAACATACTAAATTTGATTAAAATTGGTCCACATGTTTGAGTTGCCTAGTTTTACACATAAGACAGACAGACATCATTACAATAACAATTTTTGGGACTCGGTAATGTCAAAATTAATATATCCACAAAAAAACTTGACAACACATTTTTTTAAGTGATCATATAAAAATGTGGGACAATTAAAAAGTTAATTTCATGTGCTAATAAAGATATTAATTACCTAAAACTAGTTCTTTTGTCCAGGATATGACAAGTAGAGACCTCATTCAACAAAGGACTACGTTACCCAATGGTGATACAATTTGGAAACATGCTCCATTAGTGAGCGCAGCTTTAGAAGGAAAATTGGCAATAATGGATGGCTTACACAGGCTACATCCCAGCACAGTCGCAGTATTACAAAGGTATGTGTATGCATAAACACTCAAATTCTCCAAAATATTATAAAATCACTACTTTCTGTTAAGGCTTTTTGAACTTTAGGTACAGTGGCTGTATATCAGTTATTTTGAGATGTTAGTAATTTCCTTACCAAAATTAAATTAAATTTTCAACATAGTCTCCTCTCAACTCTATTAAATTTGTCCAATGATTTTCCAACTTCTTTAATCTTTTCACAAATACAATTTATTGCGTTCTGCACTGGCATTGGTTCCAATGATAACCTCCTTGTCAAATCATTTACTACTGAACCGATTACTGAACCATGATTATAAATAGATGGAAAAGGTAAAATTTGGAGAATAGAGTGGATAAGGTAGCAGTTTATAGTGCAATTCTGTAATTGTGTGTACATGGGTTTTGTAGATGTGTGAGTTGGTGCATTGTTGTTATGGTAAAAGGGAATATTTTTTTTCCACCAAGTGGTGTTGTTCTTTCATCAATTCACCATTGAATATTTTACATGTAATAAAATAATCTTCTTCTTTTTTAATGCTACCTATCATAATGCTGAATTGTATGCATAATTTATCATTTATTATGTTTCATGTTCTTAAATAATAAAATTTGGATTCAAAATTCCTTACTTTAATGCAAAAATAACAAACAAATACGTACTTATTTATAGCCTCCAGCCCCATCATTCAATGTAATACAAACAGGTCCTCTACATGTAATGCCCAAAAGTTGGTCTCTTGGGCCATGTAGGAAATGTTAAATTGTATTGATAAGTCTTACCTAGTTATGTAAACTTGTTTTAAGGTTTTCTGATCGTCATAATTGTGTATATCACTACTTTCTTGACACCAGCTAGACCATAACAGGCCTTATAGATGTGTATATATTTAAAAGTCTCCACTTGCTTCGCCTATGTCAGTAACTCAGCCCTCCAGTATCTTGTAACTATACGAATATCATATTTTCTTGGGATATCAGGGTTGGAAATTACATTTTTGAGAATTACTTTGCAATTAGTTATCATAAAGAAGTAAAGTTGGTATCATTACATGTAGAATTGGAATATGCAACAAAAAATTTTAATTGAGTGTTATAAGTTGAATAACACACAAGATATGAAAAAGATCACCATTTTGACATTTTAAATTAGATTTTTCTGAATTTCAGTAGGATTTAATGAATAACCACTCTATACCTATGTTTATTTATTTAAATGCAGATGACAATGGCGATAGACACGGCATGTAGAAAATAATTTTTTTCTGTTTCTTAAAGCCATGAAACATGAAGATCAGTCAAAAAACAGAGGTCGAATTATTTTTAGAGAACCAAACTTACCCTTACCCTCTGCTTTGTATACAGGGTAAATAAATAAACAAACAACCAAAAAACATAATTATACTTTGTGTTGACATTGATTTTCAATTAATGTGTCTTTGATTCATTTTATATTGTCAGTTTTGACATGATTTTGACTCATCATTATAATATTTGGAAATGACAGCAGAATATTAAAAAATTATATGCCCTCTTTACCAAGCGATGCAAGTTTTTCCAATTACTTAATGATTATATTTGATGTGTAGGTTAGTACATGATAGAGAGTTGCAATTACACGATGGTCGTCGCTTAACAAGGCATGATCGTTATGATGCTCTACTTCAACAGCTTGGTGAAGACAGACTAAAAGAATCAGGAATATTAAGGATACATCCTTCATTCAGGATCATAGCTTTAGCTGAACCACCAAGTAAGCTTTGATATTACTATTATTAATGAATCAAATATATAAAATTCAACCTCTCTGAAAAATTTCATTGCATACAGAATTTTAATATTTAAATTGTTACTGTTTATCTGTTTCTTTTGCGCATGTGGACGGCTTTATGCATAAAGGTGTCCATGTATCAGTTAGAAAGATTGTTTACTATACAATTAAAAGGCAGCAATCACTTCGTTTAAACAATTGTTATTATCTATGTTTATGTCCAGTTAACTAAGAACAAATTTGGTTTATAATCAAATGTTATATATAAACATATATTTCATTATACTATTTGAATGTATTAGGTTATACGAAGGTCATCCAGAAAGTAAAGAATGTTTGACATTGGCACTCAGCTAAAGTCACGCCAGTCATTGTTGCCATAACAATGAACTCTCCCAACGATTACAAGCTCAGCTTGTGCCAAACTGCACTGATGTGCAGATTTTGTATTTTTTCACATGTTTTTAAAATGTGTAACAAAATTAAAAATTCTGCCAACTGTGAAGCGGAAACTCATTCGAATTTTTAATACAATAAAGATTCGGCCCATTGAAATTTACAGACACATAAAGGAAGTTTATAGTGATAATGTGATGAATGAAGCTTCTGTTAATGATGAACATTCTGGTCGGCCATTCACTAAAAAAAAGAAGAAAAAAAATCAGGAGAAACAAAACATCAATCAAAGGAATGCCATCATTGTTCACAGAAAGTGATAGTGACCGTGTTTTGGGATCATACTATTCATTGATTTAATACCAAGAGGACAGATAATAAACTCTGAAGCATATTGTCAGTAGGGGTATGCGAGTCCGAGTTTTTAAATTATATGAATTATGAAATTAGGTTACAAACCCATTTCATTCACATATTGTTTTAACAATTACATATTTTATTACAGACAATTAATTATTGATTTATGGATAAAGATAATTTTAGTTCAGGTCAAGAAAAAAAATTTAGCCAAATAAAAGAAAAAACTTTGGGTTTCGTAAGTAATAGTCATAAAATTCATGAATATGTGAAATTATCGAGTGCGAATTTCAGTAAACTATTTTATACAAAATTTAAATATATCAAAACTAACAAAAGAATATTGTCCAAGAGTAAAATCATTGATTTAGACTGCAAGGTGTTATCTCACAAAGACTAAGTGTTACCAGTGGCGGCGATAGCGGGCCCGCAGGGCCTGCAAGCTAGGAGGGCCCGCGAGCTTTGACCGAGGTTTTTCGGGAAATTTTACCGGGATCCGGACCCGCGACGGGCCATGCCACACGGCCCCCCCCTATCATAACAATATTTTTATGAGTATTGTCAAGAAATTACTAAAATAAGGTAAAATGTCTTTAGACAAGATTGTGCATCGTGCATCCAAAACAGCAATAACCTTTATTTAATGTCAAGATACGAAGTATGTGTATTGTTTACCGTTGGCCGATAAGTAATGCAGCTATCGCTACGTCGCGCATCGCGGTAACTCACCGGCGCCGGCCGGCGAAAAGATAAACATCCGGGAAAAGATTATTGGGAGAGGGAGGGGGGCCCCGCGGGTTCTTATAGCCGCCACTGAGTGTTATGGTAGGCCTAGTAGAAATGAGGAGAAGAACTAGTAAGCCTTGAGCTGATTTTTGAGTTGTTATTCTTTATAAAGGTGTATTTCTTAATATTAGCTCTTTGATTAAGTTGTAATTTCAAAAAATATTTAGTAACGGAAAAATGAAAATTGTAAATAATAAACCACACTCTATCTTTAATTACCATAAAAATAAAGTATAATTGAAGCATGTTTGCACAAAGTTAGATGTATGATTAACAATTAATGTAGTAATAAATTACCTCATTTGTTCCGTCATGTGACTTTATTTGTCTTGTTTTCTCAAGACGCGTTTCGGAGTCGGGACTCCATCTTCAGTTATATCTCTGTAGTAGAGGCCGTCAAAACATTAAAACATTTACGAAAACAAAAAAAAAACATTACACACACACAAAATGCACATATACATGTATACACAGTTACTGACATAATGTTTATAGTGCGCACTGCTGTACGGTCCGCGGACTACTGATTGCTGCGGTGGGTCATTGGTTGAGAATACTTAAGTATTTATTTATTTATTTATTGATGGCTTTATCAGTCTATTTTATCTTAGCGCTGTTTCATATAGTGAGTTGGACTGGAAAGATAATTTTTCATTTAATATGTTGTCAGGTGACTGTTTAAAAGCCTTGTATTTTTCAAACTCTTCAATTGCATTCATCATTCGTCTCTTTTTTTGGATGTGGAGTGGTGTCATGTTTGTTTTGAAATCAGTGTATGAGTGATTGTTGTCGACTAAATGTTGCGCAAAGTTTGATCTATAGGCATATAAATTGTTTTTAGGTAAATGTTCCTTATAGCGCTCCTTTTAGATGTATGACTTTGAAGAAGTTAATACTAGAACATTGAAACTTATAATTACTCTTGAAGAACTTTAAACCCGGATTCAATATTTTTAATAGAATAATATATTCTTCCTTTATCAATACGTTGTTTCAAAAATTCTAATTTACACATTTTTTTCTTTTTTGTAAATTTGTAGAATTCGGAGAGTATTGTTTACAATTTTATAGTATAAAGCAACTAAATGAATCTTAGTTAATATACATATAATATAAAACACAAAACTATTTAATATCACATTTTATAGTTGAAGGAGTAAGACTGTAAGATGGGAATGTAGAGCTTATATATTTATCATTAAAATAAATTTTTTGCGTATGAGATAACGAAACAATTGACAATTTTTTATAACAAAAGCGCTCTGTTTATGTATAGACTTAGTGTGTCTTTTAGGATTTAAAACACAGTATGTTCAGGATGATTTTGTTAATCATGTAGCAAACTTCCCAATATTCTTAATCGATAATTTTACTCTTTTACAATATTTTTAATTATTTGTTATGTATGTATTTAGATTTGATATAAAATAATGTACCACAATTCATACACGATAACTGTGCCGAGTTCATAAAATTAAGCCAGGCTTATAAAATCAAGTTGGGCTCGGAAAATTGTGTCAAGCTCAGAAAATCAAGAGGGCTCGATAAATTTAAGGTCGTTGTCTGAAACTTGACTCAGGTTCGGCTCGAAATTTTGAGAGCTTACAAATCCCTAATTGTCAGATGCTTCACCATCTCAGACGCAATTAAAAGAACAAACGGTGCTATCTTCATTCCTGCAAGTTTTACTTTAACATTTTGACTGGGGTGTTTTTTCAGCATCTGCCCATAAAGCTCTGACTTGGTGCCCAGTGATATTCATCTATTCCTTAAGTTGAAAGACTTTTTAGAAAGCAACCACTTTGAAGATGATGACAAGCTGAAAGCAGTTGTCACTGAATGGTTCAAAAAGCTGGTCCCAGAAGTGTAAAGTGAAGGTATAGAAAAAATGCTAACATGGTATGATAAGTGTTTAAATTTATAAGGAAATGCTATTTAAGGAAGTAGTCTATAGGTTTCAATAAGTCTCAAGAAAATTTCTTTTAAATTAACGCTTATCTTAATTGTGTATATCGAAATGTTCGTTACTTACTAGACAACTCTCATATGTGTAATACCAATGTAGTTTATATATGACCTTTGATTAAATTAATTAAATATTTGACAGTTTTATTTTGTTATAGAGAAAAGGAAATATTTTTACAGTGATTCTATGAATATTTACCGAAAAGCAGTTTTAAAACTTATTATACTCTAGGAGGAGTATAATTCACTGTGAATAAACATTAACTCAAATTATTTTTTTAAATCTGTTAAGTGTTTGGATCTATGCAAACTAACAATGGATCTTGATACAAAAGTAATGAATGTTTTGAGTGTAGAATCTTCAATTGGCTCTTCCATTGCACTTTCTCATCCCAGCCTTCTATTCCAGCCATTCTATCAGCTGGTTAATATGTAATATCCTTACTCATAATTATTTTGTTCTATTAAGGTGGTACAACAACATCATGGCTAAATCCTGAACTGCTTAGTCTGTTTGTCTACCATGAGATGTCTCCATTGACAAAGGAACAGGAACTTCATATTATTGAAAGTTTAGTAAGTTCAATTTGAATAGTATGGGGTGCATTTTTTAACTAAGTTCCATTTCAGATAAAAAGAACACATTTAGGCCTTCTGCACACTAGAGCGATATGATACATATCTTAAAGTCGTAAGCAATATACAATAATTATCATATAATATAAGTATTGCTAGTGGGTATTCAAATCGTGTTGTAGAGGCTTAGCAAGTATACTCCAGTAAGATAATTATATCTAAGGATAAAATAAAGCAAAAGCTTAAAGTTTCAAATATTTAATAGTATAAATGAGCTACAATTGTTTCGCCTTGCGGCATCGTCTATTTATACTATTATACTTTTATAATAGCATTTATACTATTAAATATTTGAAACTTTAAGCTTTTGCTTTATTTTATCCTTGAATATGGAGTTTCAACAAGAAATATCTGCTATTACATTAAAGATAATTATATCTATTGTTAGATATATGTATTAGATGACAAGCTCTGCCTATTTCTTTGCTTAGTATCATATGTAATTCAAAGTGATAGGAAGTTTAGAGGTACATTAATGCTGAATGTCAAGAGAAGGAAAAATAAGGGTTTCCTGGTAAGTTCATAAGAGAAGTCCAATTGTATCTTAAGACACGTCCTAAGATAGATAAAGTCCATAAGGATTTTCCTTCTCTATCCAAAAAAAAAAAAAAAAATGCTGAAGATTTAAGTGTGTTAATTTTATACATTAATAGTGTTGGTCACAATACCCCTGTTAATAGAATTATAAACTATAAAACTGACATGATAGGTTTGGGCTGGAAGACCATTGCAACAAAATTAAAAGACATGTAAAAATCACATTTTTTGAAAGAAGTTGCGAGTTGTGAGTTGCATTAAGAAATGGAAACTTTCAGGACCCATCCTATATAATTCTTTAAATGTCTTTTCGTGTTGAGATAGTTCTCTTGCAACTACAGCGGAACTTGCCTCACATTAATTAAATTTTAAAACTACATCCAATGCTCCTTTCTTCTGTTTTTACATTATCAATACATCATGAAAACATCTGGAAGAGCTCATGATTACAGTTGATGAACTGACTTGAAAAAATGTCTTCTGACAACAGATCATATTGCTGTGGTATACAGCAAAATTATCTTAAGATAAAAATCATGCATTGCAATAATCATTTGATGAACATCATATCGCTCTGGTGTATAGCCCGCTAAAAGATAAAAATGATTTATTTTTGCCAAGAAAACTTACACGTCTATATTTTTTAACTTAGTCATCACTGACCTCCATGTTCATTTAGTATTGTTTCAACAGCTTCCATTTTCATGAAATAAATGGTACATCATGTATGACCACATTAACTATTTTTGTAATCAATTGATTTTATTTACAATGTTTTTGTTTATTATCCCACTGCATATACAGACTGTTCAGAAAATTTTGTGCCAAACTTTAAATGGTGGTTATATGGGTCAAAATAAAGAAAAAAGTTCCTAACCACATATGTCCAAAAACACTTTTAGCTATTTTGTGTGTAGTTAAAAAAAAATAAAAATTATAGCTTTTGAAATGATTAAGATTTTGAGTCGAAATTTGGTATACACATTTCTCATGCTACATTTTTATCAGTATATCAAGAATCAAAACTTTATCTTATAAATTGTCGAAATGGTGACTGTTTGAAATTTTTAATATTGAATATCTCTAAAACCATTAACTTAAAAGACCCCCATTTTGAAAATGTAGATTTGATTCTTGGTATACTGGTAAACCGTTGCATAAAAAATCTGTATACCAAATTTAAACTCAAAATCTTTATGTCGTTTCTGGATATATGTTTATAGGATTTTTTAAATTATATTGAGTATAACCACCACTTACAGTTTGGCAAAACATTTTCTGAACACTCTGTATAAGGGCACAGATGCAAATCTGTCATAGTCATAAAAAGTAAACTTTTCAGTAGAGCCTTTTTAAAGTTTGTAGAATTTGCATTAGAGGTAAGAATGGTATTATAAATAAAATATTATATTTAATCTTTAGTTTATCTTATCCATAATCAATAGCTAAAGTTAAATTTATATTTCAAAAATCAAACTTCATTTTATGTTTAACAGAGTGTCCAGCAGCCTTGAAAATAGGGAATTATGCTTGAATTTTTATGTCGGGGAAATTCCTTGAATTTTGCCGGCCGTCGGGAATTTTGTTCCAATAAGATTTAAAGTTAAGATTTTGGTAATAAAAATTCATAATACCAAAATAATTTGAACAATAGAGCTTGTAAAGGGTAAAAAATTGTTTTTTTTTTTTCCTTTTTAATATATTCGGAGTAATGATTCTGTCTCAACAGCATAACGGTGGATGAACATTGCTCACATACAATAATAGCCCTCTCTGCCTGTACTGGGGTCCAATTAGCTCGATTTGAAAGAAAGTAAACTCTTTATATTTATATAAACAGCTTTGTAGTTAGTATTGACCGTGATTGAAAAAAAAAATCCATAATTATGATATATTGAAATGAAAGTTTTTATATTTTTATTTAGTCAAGAGTTGTTTACTACTCTGAATCATGCTTCACTAAACAGATGATAACATGTTGTAGTAGTAAGGATTAGATGCTGTCTACTTGACAACGTCATTCATATTTGTGAAAGAGGTGGTGTAACCAAGTGATTAGCTTTTCCTTCACAATTTAGGCTATACATTGAAAACAGTATTTTTTGACCAAATATATATCTATTTTTTAAATTTGAAAACATTTTTGTAGCTGAAAATTTGTTCCAAAATTAGGTGTAAAAGCCTCTTTTGTTTTACGGTACACGTACATTGATTGTAAAAATAAACTTTACCTTTATGTCTTGTTCTTCAAACAACAATATAATTATGTTTTCGATTCATTGAAACTTAAAATGTTTTGAAATAAAAATTTATTTTGAACAACATAATAATAAACTAGTAACTCAGGTGATTTATGTTTGTCACTTTAGTGAATTTGTGCTTGCATTGACCTAGGCTGGCGGGAACAATTGTATCATATATGGGAATGGTACCAATCTTCAGTTTCTGTTCTGATCTCACTCACAATGTTTAATATGTAAAGATAGAGCTAACTCATTTTTAATTTCGGTATACAGAAATTAGTATACCGAATGCGAGTACTGATATTTTGGCTGTAACTTAGGGTTTTTTAAAACTCAATATTTAATAGCTACCATAAGATAAAATTTAAAATTACAAAATCGGCTCTAGCGATTTTGATTTAATTTTGCTCAAATGTAGCCTTCAAGAGCCCAAACAAAAAGGTTTGGTTGTTATCTCTGCAAAACTGTTGGTTTTTCGGTAAGAAACAAAATAATTGGCTATAAGGTTGTTATAAAAGACGATTTTGTTTTAAATCGGGTCTACAGATTTCGCTCAAATTTAACCTTATAAGAGGTCATTAGAAATTCTTAAAATGGTAGGGCCTTTTATGCTCTTTTAAATGCTATGTGAAGATTAATGGCTCGATTAGTGCAAAATCTCAATAAAAAATATATATAGTTCAGGAATAATTACCATGAAACAAAAAAGAACCTTGACCACTATTAAAAGCGTATTTAATCAAATACGATTTTCGCTGAGGACGTGTTTACGACAGAATCTAAGCAAGTTCCCTATTTAATATGTAAATATTTTTTCAATGCTAGTGTCAATGGTTTATTTTTAATTTTTACTGACCAACATTTTGGGTGGGTTTTATTTTGTTTTGTGGATCAGTGAGTGAGAAAGTTTGTGCAATGTTTTTCACAGTTTGTTAATACAATTCGCTACTACTACTACTACTAACACTACCGATTGCTGAGGTTTTGTTCATAATAAAAGTACATATTGATAAAATGATAATTTAAAAACAATATAATTTATATTCATAAAGTTTGTGAAATTAAGCACTTTAAAATGTAAATTTAACAATATATAATGTGATTCAAAAAGTATAGAACATCCATTCTGTTCTAATATAAATTGTATTGTATACTTATTAAGAACAAAAATGAGTATAACCAATGAAAACATAAATGGAAAAACTACTTCCTATGTAGAGCGAGAGGAAAAAAATTAAGAGAGAAAGGAGTAACTTTGGTTACACCTTTTGTTATCTTAACCTCTTCCTTTATCCCCCCCCCCTCTTCTATAGGTTTATATGTTAACTTCGTCCTTATTCATTGTAATCTCAATGTTCATTACGTTATACAACTACGTTTTACTATGATAGCTATTTATCATTATTTTATGTTACTATTATTTTTTAAATGGTGGTCAGACAATTAAATTTTTGGAGATACCGACTATTTATTACATAATGTTACATAATCCACGTGAAATATTTTACTCAATAACTCCTGAACCAGGATTTTTTTTTCTGTGTTACTCTTGTAAGTTTTCAAATGAAGATTGCTGAACAATTAATTTTTGTGAGCTTCCTTACCACAAATTTTAAACTTTTCAATAAGTAATTTTTGTAAAAACATATTTCATTGCAACATTATGCTCACTATACAAATTTAACTATATCATATGCCCATATATTTTGGCTATTAAAGGTTTTATTTTTGTAGTGTTACGCCTCGCTAACTTCATAACAGTTGAATGTTGAGTTTTAAACAGTACTTTCAATACGTTTAGTGAGAAAAACGAAATTTCACATTGTTTATATATTTATCGCCCAGACTTTTTGTAAGAGGCGGAACAGTAGAGTACGCTAGCCTATACAGTGAAATAAATTTATTAAAATTTTAAAATTCAACATAAAATATAAATTATGAAGATTTTTTTGAGTTATGACCATTTGAACTTTATTTATTTTCAAATAAATGTATTTGTTTTCACAATCTCACCCAAAGTTTTTGTAAAAGGTGGAACAGCGGAGTGTCTGTTATTGCAATATAGTACAATTAACTTTATAAGAACTAATGGTATGAAAACCTTTGCACTATACAGTAAAATAAAAGTATTAGAATTGAATATAATAATAATTTTTTAATTGAGTTATAGGCCTACCATTGTAATTTTTGATTTATTTTAATTACAACACCCGGACTTTTTGTAAACAGTGGAACAGAGGAGTTTCAGCTGTTGGTGGTACCCTATAGTGCGACCACCTTGATAAAAAATAAAGTTATGAATTGTTATTTACTTGAAGTCCTTGTGCGTGCTTTATAAATTCAATATTCATATTAATGCTATACACTCTGAAATTATATATTTTGGTGAAAAGGTTATGAAAAACTACTGAGAATTTTTGGGGAAATAGGCAGGAAAACCTGAACAATTAAGAATTTCAGTAGCAAGTGTTAGTAGATAACTTGGTGTTGATCCTCTAGCATTAACATTCAAACGTGCCGATAAGCAGGTTAGCCCTACTACCTAACAGTCAATCTATTTAATCGAACGCCTTTCCGAAACACTCTTTTATTATCATTGTTTCATTTTTATATGGAACATCAAATGTTGACCACGCTATTACATATTACTATAGATAAAATGCAAACATTACATATGGAGACTGAGTAACCTTGACTTTATATGCTATTTAACTCCGTTTTTTTTCTAAATTATTCATTTCTGACATTTTTAATCTTTTGAAATTGTAATTTATAAATCTTTTTATACAACATATTTTATGTTCTTCAAATCAGTAAGTAAATAGTAATAGAACATTTTGAATTTTATGTTTCAAATTTTCTTTTGACATTGTACATATGAAATGAAAATGTATCTGTGAATGAAATGCACTGCTTGTATACAGTTTTCTTCTATATATTATATAACTGAATACATTTTAAACATAACTACAAATGTTCTATCTTAATTAATAAAATAATAAAATTCATTTGAATTTTTATTTTAAAAATTACAAATTTGATTTATATAAATTTTTTATTGGAATTTCTAAAAGTGTTATTTTCATAAATATAAAAATATGAGTTCTGTAATTATTAAAAATAATAAATAAAATAAACACAAAATTATAATGAATTTAAATTTTGCAAAAATAGTATATGTTTTTATCTTGCCTTTGATTTTTGAGATATCGCCTACAATATATTAAAGCAGTATTAATTTGTCGATGACAGCCTTGAATTTTTTAAATTACTGTTTAAAAGTAAGTGAATAAATGTATGCATGAAGTATGATAATTGTTGCTCTGTATTAATAGCCAAAAAAGAGTTTGCATTAATATAATTTTAATGAACAGAATGTGGTAAAAAAGTAGGATAAAAATCAGTTGTAAAATAGTCAAGAATTTTTCATTATTTGTGTGACTTCTTTTATTGATCTATAAGTATTAAATTAGATTTTAATTATTATAATGCTTTAATTTTTATAGAATATTCATTATCTTTTGTGATAGTAGCGCCCATATAATCTAGAACAGTGTTTTTCAATCTGTGGGTCGCGACCCCCTAGGGGGTCGCGAAGCCTCTGTAGGGGGTCGCGAAAGGTCGAGAGAACTGAATTTCTATTTTTATAACATTTGTAAGAGTTTAAAAAAAGTCCATAAGATGAGTTAAAATTATTATATTTAACGAAATTTCCATATAATCAATCATACAATTCAGAAAAATGCTAGTTTAAAACAGGTTATTACAAAAAAATATTTAAAATGTGTTTAAATAGAAAATGACTAAATCTGTGCTTGCTTATGTTAAATAGCAGCATTTTACAGAAATATAGACTATAAATAAGATATCCAATGGTTATTTATTTCAAAATGTATTATTAGTCTTAAGTTTCAGTTGAGTAAAGAAAAAGTGAAATTTTAATAGTGTTTTTAAATTTCACACAGAATTATACCTAACAACATATATACAAAAATTATCACATGCAAATGTTATGTAAAAGACAAATAATTATATAACAAGGACAAAAAAAATTTAATAACTTTTATCAATTAAAAAAATTCTAAAAATCTGTCCTGTCAGCACCGACCACACTCCCCATGTCACAAATTTGCACCACACTCACGCTGAATTAATAAAAAGTTAACAAAATGATACTCGTTATGTTATTTTTACACAAACACATCAACAAAATATAAAATCTTCCAGTACTCCATCTTAATGTGAAGGTTGCGCTTGAGTTTGTTCAATTAATTTCTCCCATCGTGGATCCATTTTTGCCACCTTAAGTATTAAATCGTCTTCCAAATGTAAGCGATTTCTTAGTTTACTTTTTATTTGAGCCATTGATGAAAATGCCAACTCGCACAAGTACGAGGTAGAAAATGGAATCAAACACTTCAAAGCCTCGGTTGTTAATTCCGGGTATTCTGTTTTTCTTTTTAACCAAAAGGTATCCAAATTTTCAGATTTGAATTCCAAGTGTAACATCCCATCGGCAGATAATTCCAGCAGATTCTCTTTGAGCTTAGTTGCTAAATTTGCCTCATTTATAGCTGCATTTAAAAACGGATTTAAGATCCATCTTTGCCCAGTGTTATCCGATATCTCTTGCACTGAGAAGTAATAACACAATTCTTTCTTCAAATTATCTAACACCATTTTCATACCAGATATATATGAGTTGATGTTTATTTCGCTTCCGACTTCTTCAATAAAAGACTGTGTCGATGAAAATGAATCAAAGTTGTTTTGATTTATAGATGATGACCACAATTCAATTTTTTTTATAAAGCCATGGAGTTTGTCTTTTGCTGTAATCACGTTTTCATCCCGACCTTGAAGACTTTTATTCAAGTTGTTTAAATGCTGAAATAAGTCAGAAATAAAAGCCAATTTCAGAAGGAATTCCGGGTCAGAAATAAATTCAGAGTAATGTGACTTGGCTTGCTGTAAATACTAATATACTAATAGTTCAGAGCGAAGTATAACTCTGGTTAGTACTTTGCCTTTAGATTTTAGATAACCACTTAACCTCTGTATGGTAAAGCAAATTGCAGTGTTGTGCCCCCATATCTTCACAAATGACTCGAAACAATCGAGTCTGCAACGTTTTTCCTTTAATAGAATTTACAATGTTAATAATAGTATTTAGAACTTGACTGTATTCTTGTGGCAAGGTTTTGAATGCAAGAGCTTGGCGATGGAGAAAGCAATGCATCCAAGAAGCGTTTGGCATCTGTTCTTTCAGTCTAGCAATAAATCCACTCTTCGCACCAGTCATGGCTTTTGCTCCGTCACTACAAATAGCGACGCATTTTTGTGCCCAATCAATATTCATATCTTGTGTAGCTTCAAGGAACATGTTATGCAAGCACTGGCCTGTAGTATTTTTGGGAAGTGTCTTGCAAAATAGTATTTCTTCCGTTAATATTTCATTGGATTCAAAACGTACAAAAGCTACAAACTGCGCACAACCCGCGATATCTGTTGATTCATCAAATTGCAAGGAAATAAAAGAACTTTTCTTCACTTTTTCTATAACTTGATCATGAACGTCAGTCGCCATATTGCTTATCCTGCGTTGAATGGTATTGTCAGACAGAGGTATACTTTTTAGCTTTTTGACCTCTTCCTTGCCAAACATGATCTCTGCTATATCTAAAGCCGCTGGTAAAATCAAATTTTTGGCAATACTGTGAGGTTTTCCTGCTTTAGCCACACGAAAAGCTATTCGATAACTAGCGAGCAATGCTTTTTCATTTAGGTTGGACATTTGTCCTATAGCAGTTTTTTTATGTTCAAGAGCTTTCAAGTTTCGCTCAAAAAATTCCATGGGTTTATTCTTTTCATTAGGATGTTTTGTGTTTAGGTGGCGTACCAACTTCGATGGCTTCATGCTTTCTCTTGACAAAATGTCAAAGCAAATTACGCACTGCGGTTTATTCTCAATCACAGTAAACCCATATTTCAAATAATTGTCGTCATAAAGACGTTTTTTCATAATTCCACGACTCCCGATAGACGTTGATGGTTCTGATGATCTTTTATCCATTTTGTCCATTTTCAATTATAACAACTCAAATAATTACATACCGTCGTACCGTAAAACGTGTGTGTCTTACGCTCACTAATCACTCTACAAGTCTACAATTACTCCAACTGCAAAGCACCTTACACAAAGTTCGTATAACACCGTAGTTTTACTTTCGAATCGTTTCCACTTATCGCAGTCTTGCTTCCGATTCCACTTGCTTTGCTGTCTTGCACTCAACTGCCGTGGCCGCGGTCGACCGCACTATTTATAGGGCAGCGCGTTCTAGCGAGAATAATCTTGAAGCATAACGAAACGTCTCGAAACTTGTGGATATTTCGCGGACTACCAGCGCCATCTGTTGGTAACACTCGGAACCTGTGCTAGTTCCAAGTGCTACTAACAAACAGATGGTGCTGAGAGTCTCAATAAACATAACAATATGTTTGTATTTGTTTGTTAGTTATCAATTGTGTGGTTTATCAACAGTTATCAACTGTAGGTCCACGGCCTAGAGGACGAGTTCTACGAACTTGGTACCAGATTGCCGAAATTGAAAAAAAAGTTATCAATTGGCCACGTATTCGATTTAAAATTATATGTTTTATGTACTTAATTTAATATTTATATCCGAATCCTAATAATGCAAACGCCTAAAAGTTATGTATAGATAGAATAATTGATGAAATATTTTTAATATACATGAAAAAAGGGTCAGGGGGTCGCAAAATATTTTTTGATACTGGGGGGGGGGGGGAGTCGTGTCATGAAAAAGGTTGAAAAACACTGATCTAGAAAACCTGAAACTGATTAGAACTTGCATATAGATTTTTTTTTTTTTTTTTTTTTTTTTTCTTCATAAAATAAAAACCTGTAGCCCTCAAATACTCTAATAGCATAATACCATCAGGGTCGGAAGAAATTAAGAGTTGGTCAAGAGAGAAGAATAAAAGAGAGTGTATCTAATCCAACACCACATAAAAAAAGGTTTAGATCCAGCGAGGGTCCCTTGGGTTTACCATGCCCATATTCACTGTAAGTGAGACCCTGAGGGGAATGAGATGTTGAAATTTTTCACAAAAGTGTATCTACATTTTTATATGATATTTTTTCAGTATTGTACTTTTGGATAAAAGTGCTAGTAGCTTCTTGACATTTAAATTTTCCAATAAATAAACCTTATTCTAATCTTTCAAGCGGTAGAGTGCTTTTTGATGTTTTAAAGAACCAAACAAATTCATCATAGCGTTGTGAGCTTTGTCTGCTATCTGGTACTTTATGAAGCCTATTTTTATGAGTCCTTCTTTTATCTAGTGAAGATTTCCCTCCAATTCTTCAACATTGGCTTCAGGAATCACATGTACTTTTTATTAATAAGAAAAATCATTCAATCTTCTCAAGGGTTTAGAGGTCTAGGACTCTCAACAGTTTTAACAGAAATCAAACCAGCCAAATACTAATTCTGTTTGTTCATGTTAAGATGTTAAATTTTGAAACTAAATTACAATTCCTTTTCAGAAATATGTTGAAAACATTTTAGGAATTTGCAGTTACTATCATTGCCTATTTTAATGTACCATCTCTTAAACTTTTTTAGAAGTATGCGGGGGTCTTATAATCTGCTTTTATTATGCATTGCCAGATCGTCAGATTGCGTGGTAAATTAATATATGTACACTGGGCGAATCTCAATCTAGGCTAACCATTTTTGACGGGATCTAATTCTAAAACTAAATTACTTAAACAACACCAATTTAGACTAAAACCAAATGTTAATATAAACTAGACTGTATTGGCACAACATGTCGGACTAACACGAAAGGCCTAACATGGCCGTGTGTTAGTTCAACTAATACGGTTCCAAAAAATCCGATGTGCCCAGATATAAACCCTGGGACCGTACTTGAAAAAGTGTCTACAACATTTGCTATTATTTTTCTGTTTTTTCAGTACGGAAGAGTTCCTGCAGCTATTCTTGATGTAATCTCTATAAGCCATATCCTGAGGACATCATCGGATAGAACTTTACAATCATTAGCAACTTCTTTGTCCACGCGACAACTGCTTCGTATTTCAAAACGAGCCATATCGTATTCAGTACAGAATCCATATGACATTATTCAACAAGCTTGTTTAGCTAAGTAAGTACGAGTAAAATAGAGGTAGAATGTTATAAGCTTTTGTAAACATGATGTTGATACTTTTTGTGTTGGATATAGCTCATGTACACAAAAGCAAATGTTTATTCAGATGTATATTCTTAAATAAATCTAGTTTTGGATTTTTATGTATAAATATTTAAAAATAGCCTATATACTTTATTTACTTAACCCCCGCTAAGTATCAACAGCCTACAACACAGTACAATTTTCTGTCCCGCAAGTAGTAACCAACTACAACACACTTCGCTCAACATACATTATACAATTCAACATTTTATCCACTAAAAAGTAGTCCAATCACAATAAATTCATTTGTAGACCTAATGATGTAAACTTCCATTTATATATATTAAAATACCAAAACTATTAATATATTAAATGATTAAAATCGATAAAGTTAGTGTTTCTCGCCGTGTCACTTTTGCTAACGCTAGAGCTTAACCATTTTGTCTGAGTTATAGTTTAGTTATTGTAGCTCAGGTATCATTGAAGATGAAGACTTTGTCGTTGAAACGCATTTGATTAAGTAAACTTTTTTTTTGAGATCTTGTGTTTGAGTTTTATTCTATTGAAACAAACATAATTTTTGTTTATTACTTACAAGTGAAAATTTCAGCCTTCTACTCTACATCGACACTCTCTTATAGTATGTTTTTTTCTCTTTCGATCTATACATTCTAAATTATTGTGCTTTTATACTTATTGAGATATAGACACTTTCTTTCAGCATTTGTCACGCATTTGTCGTTCCACTATTATCGACTATACTCAACATAGATTTTACAATTCAACATTTCGCCCACTTAAAATATTTCAGTCGCAATAAGTTTGTCACCACTGTAAAGCTAATTATCTGAAATTGCATTTTCATATAACTAAAGTACCAAAAATATAATATATTACATGATTAAAATTGATAAGTTATTGTTTCTCTCTGTATCACTGTGAAATGCCAAACTCAGTCAAAGCAGATGACAAAATAAGTCACTTTTGTCTATTTTTTGCAAGTAAACATTTTTTTCTATAAAATTAGCATTCACACTATTTTTAAAGGTCGTTTTCTCCTCTTTCGATCTATACTTTCAAAATTATCATCACCATCATAGATTCCGCGTTATAGACGTTCTTCTACAGGTCTACCATATTTTTAGTAATATTAATTCTTATGTTTTTACAAGAGAAAGTTGTCTTTCTAAAGAAGAATCTACATCATCTACATTGTTTTGTGAATTCAAGTACAGATATTTAGTAATTTATTAATGGATTTATGTATTTATGGTGTTGTTTAAATAATAGACCATAAAATAGACCTCAAAACTCTTGTATAAAAAAATCTTGAAAATAAATTGAAAATTTTTATTGTTTTTTGTATTTAGCTGTTTATCTGGAATTTTGCACTTCGGGTAAAGTCATTTTTTGATTTCCAACATACTAAATCCAAAATTTGTATATCTTACTTTTTTTTATTACATAAATGAATTTTATGTATCTTTCTTTAAATAGTGGTATATTATAATTGGGGCATTATTTTACTATTTTTTGTTAATTTTTAAAAATAAGCTTAACTTTTTAGCCATTTTTCAGTTTTTCATAAGAACTGATTTTTCCAAAAGAAAATTTTGTAAATTGATATATTTGTGTAAACACTTGTATTTACAAATAGACCACAGACTTTTATATTTCTTTAAAAAAATTATATTATATTTTGTATTTAGCTGTTTATTTGGAATTTTGCACTTCAGTTAGGGGCTATTTTTTTTTTTTTTTTTTCTGTCATACTAAATTAAAAATTGTTATATTTTACTTTTTTTTTATTACATAGATAAATTTTACTATATTTTTCTAAATAATGGTATATTAAAAATTGAGTTTTGCATTATTTAAATCTACAAACCTTAAACTGTTTCTCTACATAGCTCTCAACATTTTGTAGGCACTTGTCATAGCGTGGCATAAGGTTTTGTATACTTTCTTCATAAAATGTTGCCGCCTGTGTTGTCAACCATTTGGTAACATGTTTTTTGAATTTTTCATCGTTGTTGAAATTTTGACCACCAAGGAACAAGTTCAAGTGCAAAAAGGGATGGAAGTCATTAAGGGCAAGGTCATGACTGTACTCATAGCAGGGTGCTCGAACTGGTCTCAGCCAAAGTCCTTTTCTATATTGCACGACACAGTTTGCGTCTTCCAATAAACATTTGCATTCATCGTTTCACTTCACTATAAAAAATCCACCAGTAGAATGCTGTGTCTGTCCCAAAATACTGTGTGCATAATTTTTCGAGTTGTCAAGATAAGCTTTGCTGGTGACGAAGTATATCTCCATTCCATCAATTGTCGTTTTGAATCAGGGGTTTCATAAGTGACCCAAGTGTCATCCCCAGTCACTATTTCACTCAGAAAGTCATTACTATCTTTGTCGTAACGTGTCAAAAAGTCAAGTGCACTGCATTGACGCTGTTTTTTGTGTTGCTCTGTAAGAGTTTTTGGTATCCACAAAGTGTTCGATTAAGCAGTTTTACACAAACAATTTCATGAAAAAGTGATCTTGTAAATTGCGGAAATTCTATAGAAAGAGGAGAAATGTAAACTTACGGTTTTCCTTCATCTTTTCTCGTACTGCACGAACCAATTTACCACTAACCAAAGATGGATGTCCACTTCATTCGTCATTGTTCACCTGATCATTTCCTTCATTCAACTATTGGACCCGTCTCCTTACCATTGAATCACTCATAGTATTTTCTCCATAAACTTGGCAGATCTGTCGATGAATGCTTTTTGCATTAAGAAAAATAATTACGGATCGAATCTCACAAGCAATGGGATTTGCAATCAACTTTCCATTGGAAACAAGCACTACAAAGTGTAAACAAGAAACGGCAATGACAAAACATCGTTTCCTTCTTCTTGACTTGGACCAACTACCACACATGGGCCAAACTGCAATCACAGAGCTGCCACGGCAAGAGATACAATCGGAACTTACTTTCTAGTTGTACCTTGTATAAACAGATTCTTTAAATGTAATCCCCAAAAGTAAGTTTCTTCAGGCTTGTAGGAAATGTTAAATTGTATTGGTAGATCAAGAGGTCTTACATATAGGTTAAGTTTGTTTAAAACAGTTGTTGTTCAGATATATTAACCCTCCAACCGGCACGGCGACCTACAGTAGGTCGCCCACGTGCTCCCAAGTGATTTCACCAACTCTTAATCACGTATTTTGCCATTCAACGTTACGCCCACTTAAAATTGTCCCATTGCAATAAATAAAATACCGTTGGAAAGCTAATGTTCCGTAGATGCATATCATGCAAAAAAATTACCACAAAACGTTATAAATAATATTCCAAAAATTGGTGAAGTTCGAGTATTTTTGATGCGTAAAATCGTAATTTTCAACTCTTGCGCCTTTTCGTATAGCGCGGCTCCATTTTTCCTGATATGATTACAACTATATTTTTTTGTCATTTAAGTCTACTAAAACACTGTTATATAGATCACATGTTTCTCTTTCTAACCATAGATTACAAATTGTTCTGCGTCTAACAGATCCAGAGATATTCGTACTTGAACATAGAACAAACCTGACAACAAGATATTCATTTAGCATTCGATGCGCTTTACAAAAAGACGAAGTTGATATCTCTCTGTTTTTAAAATTATTTTTCTTTTTACTCTATGTTGTAGGGGAAATTCCATTCTATAAGTTGGTACCACTTGAGTTTAGGAATTGCTTACTAACAATTTGTTGTTTTGAAGTCCAAACGTAGTAAATGTCTGACGTGAACACTATAATATTTGGCGTGGCAAATATTGGTTTTGGGATTAGATTTTTGTTATTTTGAAGGTTTGTGTATACAAATTGTATATAAATTGTGTATACAAGTTACAATATATGTGTTTTTATTTCTAAAGTTTGTTTTTGAGTGAATTTCGAGTGTGTATATGGAATAACCTATAAATAACAATGGTTAGTTTAGGCTATAAGCATATTTTCTTATATTTAGTGTTTTATATGAGTATACAAGTGAATATGTGTGTTATTCTTTGTAAAGTATATTGTATTAGTAAAATCTAATGCTTTTGTTTTAGGCCTAGCTTTAGAAAAATACTAATTATGCCTAAAAGTTTGACATGTCACCCTAACCTTCAAGCGCCAGAATACAAATTTTTGAAAAATCGTCATTTTTATTTAGAATATGTAACATATTATTTTTTTTCCCCCTAAATATATTCACAAATATATTAGAAATCTCAAGTAACGGTGAAAAAAAATGCAAAAAATGTATTAGTATGTTTTTGATCACCATTTCTGTGAAATTTCTGCTTCGTTATTCTTAGATTTTTTGGTATTTAACCAAAAAACTCCAAATGTGATACATGTAACTTTTTTTGCACTACACAACTAAATTCTATGCACCTTTCTGGACATAATGATATATAGAAGTTCTGTATAAAATATATTTTACTATTTTTTATGTTTTTTGGAAAAAATAAAGAGAAAATTCAGTTTTTTCGTATATAATTTTTTTAATTTTTAAAATGTAACATTTTTTTTCTTTTTTTTTCCTAAATATATTCAAAAATATTACACAAAACTTTTGTATATCTTAGAAAAAGGTAGTAAGCTATTGATTTAGGGTGATACAGATTTTTCTGAAAAAAAGTTAATATCATTTTTGACATCTAACATACTTACTCCAAAACCGTTTCAAAAAAATTTTTTTTTATTACATAGATGAATTCTATGCATCTTCCTGAGAAAAATGATGTCTTATAAGTTAGGTTTTGTATACAAATAATATATTTTATTAATTTTTAAACAAACGAAGAATTTTCAAGACAATTAACATTGCCGGTTGGAGGGTTAAACAGTCCCCGCTCACTTTACTCATGTCAGTGTCTCAGCACTGGTGAACCTTGTAGCTAGCTGTACATATTCGTAAAAGCTTCCAATCACTACGCTGGTGTCAATGACTTACCCAGCTTGTCTCATAACTATATACGGATATCACATTTTCTTGGGAGGGTAGGATTTTAAATTTCAAGATTTACAATAACTTCACTATTTGTATTCATAGAAAGGTGGGATTGGTACCATTACATTACATGCAGAATTGAAATCTGCAAATGTATATCTAATTTAGGGTGTGTTATACATTGAATAATATGAGATATGAACATAAAACAAAATTATTCCCGTTTTGACATTTCTAATTAATTTTTTCTGAATTCAATTGAGTACCATATGAACACACTATAGTCAATACCAAATTTCGTGTTTCTATCTTAATTTTTATAACCGCTATCGTGCTTCCACACAAATGATGAACAGACAACATGTCTAAAATCACTTTTTTGGTTTCCTGAGGCCATGAAATGTGAAGGTCAATCAAAAGATAGAGGAAGAATTTTTTTGCGATTACCAAAGTATTTTTATACTCTTGATAAGTAAAAGGAAGAAAAGAACATAAAATATAGACCCTCTGATCCTCAAATACTCAAAAAGCATCAGAGTCATAAGAGAACAAAAGTTGGTCGAGAGGAAAGACATAAGTGGGGATTAAAGAATCTAATTTTATACTTAGAAAATCCTTGGTTGAAACTCCGTGCATTTGGAGATAATGTGCAAAGTGGAAAATTATCGTGGAGAATTATGTATTAACATCATGAAGGAGGAAAAAAGGCCTCAGAGGTGCAAAAATCTATATTATGTTAGACATTCAGGCATCTCTTAAATACTTTTGAGTTAAGGCTAGTCTGGAAATGTCTACAAACCCTGAAACACCTGGCAATTATCTTATTGTAGATGTGGAGCGTGAAGAAATTCCAATAAATAAAAAAAACAGATCACCTTTTAGGAAAACTTGTCTTTGTGTGACTTAAACTATTCTTTGATGTATAGTGTCTATTTTAAAAATATAAAGGCCTGGGAACAATATGAAAAATCCACTTATTGAAGATACACCCTGATCTCAGGCAATCCAAAAGTTCTTTATCAAAAGAGGTAAGCAACTCACAATGCTTAGAAAAAAAAGATTTAAAATTATTTATGTACCTATTCTCTGGCCAATGCCTGGTGAACTAACACTTTTAAGGCTAGGAATATGACTCTGAATCATACTTTAATGGGCCATTCTCCACAACTACAAAGGTTAAGCTTCATAAGATTAATTCTGGACTGGGTTGTGGCATACCATATGTGGGTACCCTAAGTTGCCTACCGCAGGGTTATAAGGAACAAGGTATTTTGATAATAAAACAAGAGATAACAAACAGTGGGGAAGAAAACATTCCCTCCACTCAAAGGGAAAGAAGATAGCCACGGATCTCTCAGCAGAGTGTGTGCCACCTTCAGTGAGTACGGTTGTGGATTACCCATTTTGGGATCGATTATTTAACCGTAGCTCGTAAACTCAATATGGACACTTAAGTCCCAATAATGGGTTTTAAGCCCGAAAGAGTTTGAGCTGGCGCTCAATCCCTATTAATTATGTGATGTATTAATTAACATCCGCGTACAAAAATTAAGTGAAATGGTTGATTAGGCCGAATCACATTTGGTCTGGTGCAATGTTAATATAAGTGTAGTCCCTAATTACGTAAATTACAATTAACATTAACATATATTTTGTTTAGCTTATAATTAGATTAAATAACAATAAGGCTTAGTCTGGTGAGATAAATCAAAAAAGAGTTGGGAAATTAAATCCGTGGTTCACGTTCCTCTGGACAATCATCATCATGCATCATTTCTAATATTAGGGTAGTGTTGATATAACCACTTATAAGTGGCTAAATGATACAGTTTTCAGCCAAGGATGACCTACCTGTTACATGGTATAATAATAGGGTAGTTGCAAAAGATCCACCTAACTTGCAAAGACAGGAGATAGAAACTGTATCAAACTCCAGTTTAAAAATATTCTGTAGTATCAAATATATATTCACCGCTAAATATTAGTAAAGACACATAATTCTGTCAAAATTGCTGAGCTTTTAATATTTCAGAATGTGGTTTAATAAAAATTCAAAATCGTTCAAGTTTTGATAAAATATGAATTTTAATTTTGGTCTTATAGTAGTTTCACTCCTAAATTAAGAGCTAATTAGTATTTGGTTTTATGTATGGATGTGTGAGAAAGTTTGTGTACCATTTATTATTTTTTTACTTATCTTTAATCATTTTTATTTCATCAGTACATCCCACATATTCATCTGTTCTTGTAATACATCAATATCCCCCCATACTATATTTTCATTTTTGTATTTCTAGTGTTCTTATTTTGTTTATTGGTATCCATAGGTTTCTTCCTCCATTAGCTCGTCAAGCTCTAGAATCTGTTTTAAAAAGAAACAATATCAAATACTCAAGTAACAGGAGCACAGGTCTAGCTGAGATTGATATTTCCGACGATTCTGTAATCATCGGCAGTACGAAGGCACCTAGACGTAAATCAGGAGATACTAGTAAAGTACCAGACATAGTGTTCTACAACATTCCACAGGTAATTTCATACTAACAAACTTAATATTATTTAATTTATAATAAAGAATCATTGAAAATGTTTCTTATTGTATTATTCAATATAGATATTATTTTGTATAAAATGTTGAGAAACATTTCAAACGTTATATTTTACAGGAGTATATTTTCCTGTTAAGGAGTACGGACATTTTAAGATATCCTACTTGCCGTTTTGTAAGAGTACCCCCCCCCCCCAGACTTTTAAATTTGGTTTTGTTTCAATTACTAAAAATTTTATTGATACAAAATAACATAGTTTAAACTCCTATTATGTTTTTTACTTTAGTGAAATGTAAGAAATTAACCTAGTAAGCACATTCAATTGGTAAATATCATTATTTACTTATAAATTTGGAAAAGGAGTTGGCAATAATATTTTGTGTTTCTCTTATATACGTTTTTCAAACAGCTAACTCAAATTTCCCAAATTCAATATATATATATATATATATATATATATATTGATTATTCCTTTAATTAACGTCTCTAGATCAAAACTTGAATTTTGAATTCATAAACATAAAGTGCCTATAATAAATCATTCATTTCCAAGAATATATACATATAGTTAATTGTAAAACTTAGTGTATGCTATACCAAACACACATTCACTGAATTGTTCACTTCTAATGTAATTTAATTGCTCTGAATTTAACATTATTTTAGTTTAAATATTGAACTTGGATATTCTCTTAGAATAACAACTTGTGCTATTATTCTAAGATTTAAAAATAATCGTCTCCCCCCAACCTGCTTAACTTACAGACCGCATCGGTTGGAGTTTTCTCGAAAAGTCTGTTTTTTCTCCCCTCTCTCCAAGGTGTGAATTTTCTACTTTTTCAATCAACTAATTGATTTGGTTGACATCATTTATGGAAAATCCCAGAAGGCTTTTTTCTCAGTCGACAGTAACGATACAATGGGTTTTGTCTGAAATTCTGTTTTGTCTGAACAGTGTTGTCAGATCTTTTTTCTATGATTCAATCTAACAGGGTTGTCATATTGACCATATTATTCATTTTCTTTTTAACCTCTTAAATATAAAATTTTCTTATAATTCGACACATTTTGCTCACCATTTTATGTAGAAATGATTAATTTTATAGATTTATATCTATTGCTTTGAATATCTCACATCTTGTTCCATATTAAGTCGTCAATCCAATGTCCAGTATTTTGCCCATTACCCGATGTAACTGCAGATGAACCGTAAAAGCGCAGATGAACCGATAAACGTCTTAATCAACAATTACCAAATGATTTCTGTTACTCTTTGAAAACGATAAGCGCAAAAATGTGAAACATTACAATAGGCAAGAACTCAATGTTCCCTGTTCATAAGACATCAAGACCATAAGTATGCTATGACTTATGTCAGGGTAGATTTTAATTATTTTCAAAGACAATTTTATAAATACTTATCCAGTTATTTAAGATAATAACTTAAATAGTAATGTAAAGCCACGCCTGGAGATGTACCAAAACAAAAACCACTCCTGGCGCAATGTCACGATTATTGTGACATTAATAACATGTTTACATCATAAATAATGACATTAATGACATAATCATGATATTAATGACATGTTTACATCATAAATCATGACATTAATAGGATAATCGTGACATTAATGTCATATTATGGTAATAAATCATGCCAAATCGTGCCATTAATGACTTCCAGTGTGATGACGTCATGCACATAAGGTGTACAATTGTTATGTTTTGATCATTGCAGTGCTGCAAGGTCATTGACCTTGTGGTTACATTGTTTACATCACGACATTAATGACATTCTTAACATTCCAATGTGATGACGTCATTGGCAAAAAACTTGGGTGCCATTTTGTAACTTAAGGTGTTACAAAAACAAAGTAATAAATTTGGAAAAAGTGTCCTAACCTTACTGGGCACCCATCTATGATTGAGAATAATAGAGTCCAAATCTAAAAAAGTTAATAAAATTCAATGTTCATTTACTTTTGTTTAATTTAATAATTTCTTTGATTAAAATACTTACTCGGGTCGTAGATCCGGTCCAAAGTCGGAGTAACATGCATCATGAAGTTGTTAGGTTAGGAGTTTAACAGACTAAGGCGTAAACATTAGTTTAGAAATTCATAATATTTATTGTTTTACTAAACTCATTCATACACACAATCATTTCATTTCTCTAACATCAATTAAAAAAAAACTTATTATCGGTTATTTGTTTAAACCTATCCTAATACTTAACCTAATACATATTAATGAAGATCATGCCTTTCACCATACTTGTCTCTTTATCAAAATTCTTGTCGGCGGCGCATTGTCCGATATGAGAGCTCGATTTTCCGTCTGATTTCAACTCACTTTATCAATATTTCGATATTGTCAGTTCAACATTACTAACACTGTTCATCGATAGAAACGCATAGAATTCTCATAAAACACATTTTTCTGTCCATGTTACTAATACAAACACATGGTCTTTCTACTGAAACATAGTCTCATATTATTTTAACACAGTTTAATTCACTTTGCTGCCTATTTCTTATTCACCAATATTACTTGTAGGCAGTATTGACCGTAGTCAATAAAAACAAATCACTTTTCAACGAAGAATAATTACTTCACCGTACTTTTTATTTCAAATTTTAACATACGGCACACGGCCTCTTTAGGCGACTTCTTCTAAAATGGCGAATTCTTTTTCACTCCCACTCTCATGCCATTCGCAAAGCCTTCTGGGATTGCTGTTACAACAAATACTTCCTAGAGGGGTACCTTTATATTCAAAAATTGCGCACTTCGTTATTCCGCTTACCGTTCTTTTATAAACTGTGCATGGCTCTTCATTTTTACCAACACTATTTTTATTTTATAAACTAATGACCTTAAAATTCACATTTGTAACTTAAATAGGCTACAAAATAAACAACTTAAATAATGATTTTAGTTTGAGATATCTGATATGTTACAATTATTAGCACGTTTTCCGCATTCCAATGCCATGAGTCCCAGAATTAATGCCATGAGTCATACATGTATGTTTTTAACACTTACAATTAAGTATGGGTTTTTTCCATAATATTTTTTTTTACATTCTTACATGTAAATCCACATTATATAATTGTTTTGTTTTGATTATTGTAAATACATTTCATTACTGTATAACTGTTTTGATTTGTATTCAGTACAGTGGTGTAAATTACATCATTAATCGTATAAATGGGACTATAAATCATATTAATGACTTAATTAATGACATTCCTATGCCCTTTTTTGGTCAACAAGTAAAATTTTGGCCTGGGCAAATACTATGATGGGGACAATAAACTACATTGTTCAGTAAAATATTTTTGAATTTTTGTTAAGCATTTCAAAACCACACACACCAAAACATTACATTGGTCAGTAAAATATTTTGATTTTTGTTAAGCATTTCAAAAAATACTGTTGTCTTCGTTTTTAGTTACAGTATGTAAATTAACACACAAGTAAAATATAGGGCTGGTCAAATACTATAATGGTAAAGTGTAAGTTCAGTTATGACATCTCTGAACAACTAAAATATTGAGCTGGGCAAATACTATGATGGCATAGTGTATGTTCAGCTATGTTATTGGGCTGGATAAATACTATGATGGTAAACAATTAAAATATAGGGCTGGACAAGTACTATGATGGACCCAACTAAAATATTGGGCCGGGCAAATACCATGATAGTGAAGTGTAAGTTCAGTTATGCTATCTCTGAACAAGAGAGAGCGAAAAAAAAGTGATCTAACCCAATACTTGGATATAATTTTTAAAAAGTCTTAAATGATTAAATATCGGTCAAGAGAGAAAGAGAGAAAAGAAGGTGATCTAGTCCAATAGATTATGTGTATTTACTCTGAACAACTAAAATATTGGGCTGGGCAAAGTGTAGGTTCAGCTATGGTATCAAGTTTTATACACTAATTATAAAACATTATTGGTGAATATAAAGTGTGGACTACTGTAGATCCAGCTAGACTGAGATCCTTTGAAATTGACAAATTATTAAATTTAAAAAATCTTTTCTTTCATTAAGGCATACAAACAAGTAATGTGCGTTGCAAATTAAAATCAGAATACTGTAATTGTGTAGATCGTACCAACAAAACTTGAAAGTATTTATAGATAGAGCTAGGCTATTTCGGGATTATCAACTTTAGGCTCAATATAAACTGTATCTGTTTTTAAGGAAATAGTTACTAGCATCAGAATGAATACTAATTTGTAATATTACTTTTATACTGAGAGATTGTAGTCTGTCGACCTAAGTGCTAAACATATTTCTGTGCTAACAAGAGCGTGTCGGTATTTGTTCTTACATAATTTTTGATCACGTTCAACACTCTCTCAGTCATGATTGTGATTTGAATCTCTACATATAATAACAAGTACTTAAGATTTTGTTTTTCTAACTACAATTACAACATAAAACATGTTTAATATTTACATATTGTTAATGATAAAAAAAAATAAAACAACGATGTGTACTATAAACAAAACCAAAAAGTTGTATAGATCCCAGTAAAAAAATGTGAAGATATAGCTAAGCTACTTTGGAATTGTCAACTTTATACTTACTATAAATTTAAACTGTATAGGTTTTTAAAGAAATAGGTACTAGTATGCGAACATGTTTCAGAAGAATAAAAACAGCAATATATACTCTTAATAAAAAATAAAAAAACAGAAAATTTTGTAGATACGGCTAGGATAGACACCTTTGTGATTTCAAGTTTTACATTTTTTTATTAACGATTAAAATCAAGTAATGTACGTTATAACTAAAATCAGAAAAATGTATAAAATCTAGCTAATTTCCCATCCTTATAACTTCTCAGCATACAAAATCTTGTATTTGTGGAAATTTTGGTGAGAACAAGTTATCATGTTAAGCTAACATTTACACGATTTAGAACCAAGTGTTTGTGTAACAATAAAAACAAAAATAGTATTTGATACTTTGATGGTAATGTAAAAAAAAACTTTAAAAAGTAGTTAAAAACATTTATTTAAAAAATTTCTCTATAAATAAACATATATTCATATAGTCGTTTCTACCATTCGGTGGCTTGTACATATGTCGACCATCAAATATATATATATATATATATATATATATATATATATATATATTTTCCAGCCCCCTATTTCCAATTGGGTTTCATCGTGTTCAGATATATTTGGAGCCCATAATAGCCACAAATCACGCTCTTTCTTCTGTTCCTATTAGATCAAAAAAATTTGTAATAATTGTATTTTATATTTAAAGAAAATAAATACAAAAAATCAAAGTAATTATGTAACTAATTGACTCAACTAGCCGGGCTGCAGTTCTATATCGTCCAATGAATAAAACCGGTTAATACAGAAGCCGTCAATTAATTATAGTGAACTTCAGTCCTTCTTACTCAGACCTTGAGCGGTTTGTTGTTTCAAAAATTTTGTTAACCAAATCTTCTTCTAAACTCTTGATATTAATATATATTTTTAATTCAGTCCATTTATTAGTTGTTCAGAGTAAATACACATAGGAAATGATTTTAAACTTGACAATCAAAAAGTTGTCTAGCCTGGTTAGATCTAAACCATTTTTCAATGTTTTTCCTCAGAGAAAATAAGATTTCTTTTTATTTGTCTGAAAACATGTTCGCTTACTGGTTTCTATCTCTTTAACAAAATATACAGTTTAAATTACAGCGAGTATAAAGTTGTCAAATACCGAAGTACCCCACCTGGATCTATAATATTTTTTAAATTTATAACATACATTACTTGTAAAAAATCATTTTAACCGATTTTGAGAACATCTTAATTTTAGCCATTTTAACAAATCTAAAACCTGTTTCTACATTTGTTGGCAAGCTATTGAATACTTTATATGTATGCTTACTTGTTTCTATCTTTTTAACAAACTACATACACCATGATCATCTCTAATATTAACATTGGGTTAGATCACTTTCATTTTTCTCTCTTGACCAACATTTGATTATTCAAGACTTTTCAATAACATAGCTAAACATACACATACCCTCATAGTATTTGCCCAGCTCAATATTTAAGTTGTTCAGACAAAACCATCATAGTATTTACCCAGCCCAAAATTTTACTTGTTCATACAGCTATCATAGTATTTGCCCAGCCCAAAATTTTAATTGTTCAGACAGCCCATCATAGTATTTGCCCATCCCAATATTATAATGGTTGACCGCCATAGTATTTACCCAGCCCAAAATTTTACTTGTTCATACAGCCATCATAGTATTTGCCCAGCCCAATATTATAATGGTTGACCGCCATAGTATTTACCCAGCCCAAAATTTTACTTGTTCATACAGCCATCATAGTATTTGCCCAGCCCAATATTTTAATTGTTGACCATCATAGTATTTACCCAGCCCAATAACATAACTGAACATACACTAACCATCATAGTATTTGCCCAGCCCAAAATTCTACTTGTTCAGACAACACCATCATAGTATTTGCGCAGCCCAATATTTTAGTTGTTCGGAGATACTCATCATAGTATTTGCCGAGCCCTATATTTTACAAGTACACCATCATAGTATTTGCTCAGCCCAATATTTTAATTGTTGACCATCATAGTATTTACCCAGCCCAATTACATAGCTGAACATACACTGCCCAGCCCAAAATTTTACTTGGTCAGACATCACGATCATAGTATTTTCCCTGCCCAATATTTTAGTTGTTCGGAGATACTCATCATAGTATTTGCCCAGCCCAAAATTTTACTTGTTGACCATCATAGTATTTGCCCAGCCCAATATTTTATTTCAGAGTAAATACACATAATTGTCAATAAAATGGGAAATGATTTAAAATTGACAATCAAAAAGTTTTCTATAATTGTATTTTCTTGGGTTAAATCACTTTCTTTTTTCTCTCTTGACTAATGTGTTTACAATAATCAAAACAAAACAATTATATATATATATATATATATATATATATATATATAACATATGATATAGGAATGTGGAATGTGTTAATTTACATGTAAGAATGTAAAATAAAAATATTTTTACTGACCAATGTAGTGTTTTTGTCTATTGCATGACTCATGTCATTAATTAAGTCATTAATATGATTTATGATTACATTTATACGATTAATTAAGTAATTTACACCACTGTACTGAATACAAATCAAAATTTGGTGTATTTTACTAGTGTGTAGCCCAATAATTGCACTCTATTGCATGACTTATATCATTTATGGCTCTATTTATACGATTAATGATGTAATTTACACCACTGTACTGAGTACCAAAACAATTATATATATAACATATGATATAGGAATGTGGAATGAGTTAATTTACCACATATTACCACAGGAAAGCTCTCCGACTTCTTACAACTCGAATTCAAGTCCAGATCAGGAGAGACCACTGTAGACAAAGGGATTGGCGCCGTGAGCTTGGTAGCAGAAACAAACCACTTCTCAAGAACTTTAAGGGCTTTTTTATCCTTTTCTAATTCCGTTTGTAATTCATTTAATGTTTTTTGATTAGAAGTGTCCTCTAATTTAAAAACTTATTAGAACTTGTCCCCGGAGTGACAAATGCCTCTCGAAGACAAATGCTCAGTCTATCTAAGACATTATTATATTTATCCCTTTTAATGGGTTGTAGGTCTCTATGTCATCATAGAGGGCACAAAGGGTTTCATTTGCAAGATAAAATTTTGTGGTTGAACATTTTCAAGGTAAACATGTCAAGAACTATTTCAACTTTATTATGCAGAAGGGATCGTAATGATATACACATTTTCCCTACGATATCTACCATTCTCCTCCCCTGATCTTTACCTCAAAAGCGAGCTTTATCTTTTTTAAGATATCTACCAGCATCTGTAAGTCTCCCGTGAAGTATTCGTAGGACCTTGATGAAAGTTCTTGAACAGCTGTGTTTGTATTCGATTTCTAAAATATTTCATACCACATAGTATAAATTTATCGTTCACTTTAGGGACGGTTTCAGGATCAGGATTCTATGTCATTTCCAAACTCTACATATGTGCAATGCGACGTCCCTTTGTACATAACTCCTGAACTACTGATCTGATTTTCATGTGGGGTTTTTTCCTATGTAGCGACAATAATAATTTACCAGGTTTTAGTCTTTGTTTTATTTTAATTTATTTAGTACTTCCCAAGTTATAAAAATAATTGTCAACTAGGGTTATACTATGTATTTTCTATGTATTTAATGGATTTTCTTAAAATTTGGAGTGATTCATAATTTTATGAATGACAGAGTTTGTATATGATTTGAACACAAATTGAAACTGATTTTTCTTACCTTTTTTTTAATTGGTGCAATAGTCCCATTTTTTAACAATGTTTTGCTAGTAATTAAGAGAAATCCATATCATGTATACTTTTGACATTTCAGCAACAACATACATTTTACCAATGTAAAAATAAGTAATAGATAAAATACCTCTATTTAGCAAAAACAGAAGTATTGGAATTGCTTCAAAGTTGTTTGTGGTTTACAGACCTCTTAAAATGGAGGCTTGCTAGAACTCTAGATTATCATTATTTTCAAATATTTATAATCAATATTAGTATTAGTCATGTTGTATTATAATATCTAGCACATGATGATCTTTTGGATGAGGATTTCATTATTTTTTCATTTGTTCATTTTTTGTATAGTAACATTTTTCTAAGAAAAATAATTATTTTACTAGTTTTTTCCTATCTTTCTAAACCAGACCAGAAATATGACTAGTGATGACATAGAATAGTTATAACCATATGCCTCATATTACTTAGAGGCAATTTTGTTGTTTGGACATTTTTTTTTAAGTTCATTTTACAACTCCTCTGAAACACAGGTTTTCTTATATGAGTAGGCCTCCACTTGGTTTTATTTGAATATTGTTTAAAAAGAAGGCACATAGGCTAACAATTTTGTGGTTAGGTCGTTAGGGTTAGGTAAAATTTTGGTTCTTAGGTATTTTACGGAGGCCAGCGGTACAGCACTCTGCGGAGTTAGGCTAGGTAAGGTTACGGCGATAATAACCTTACCTAGCCTAACTCCGCAGAGCGCTATATTGCTGGCCTCTGTAGAATACCTAAGAACCAAAACTTTCATATATCGATGATAAACTTACCTAACCTAACTCCGCAGTACATTGTAAAAGGGAGTTCAATTAATGCATAATTACCTATTTGGTAAAAACTGAAAATCTTCAGAAGGAGTGTTAGCCCCATAAGGAACTCTAGCCTAAATTAGGCTATATTGTTATCAAATGGCAATGTTCATAAATCACAAAGTAAAACAATGTTCAGGTGTAGGTAATCATAAAGTCGATTTTAACTTTATGAACTAAAATTTAAACAAATGATTGTTGGACAATTTGATAATTGGTTTTATTTAAGTTTCCCAAACAAAGAAGTAAGTAATGTAGAAGGTGAACATTATCTACTCTAGGCTAGGCCTACTTCATTTTCATAAGATATATTTTGTACTGTTAAGTGAAAGATATATTATAATGACAGTTTAAAACATGTACATTTTTTGAAAGCAATAAAATACACTTACCCCCAACCAAAACCTGTTGATACAGCCTGTACTTCATTTACAATTAAAAAAACAATTACCGTTCAAATTTGACGCACTTAATAATTATACAATTAACATCTTAATCTACTACTTATTCTAAGTACATAGTTAAATACAAGTTACTTATTCTACAATGTCTAAATCTAAAATAAAGAAATAAGAGTGCATCAGAACTTTTTACTTTAAATTTTTTTACTTTTAATTATTTTGATAAAATGCTCCGGCTAACTGAAATTTATTATTTATTAATTTAATTTACTTTCTCTTTACGGGTTCGTTAGGTTCTTTGGTGACTATAATTTACTTAATATAAAATAGAATTTGGTGGTAGTTTGTTTAATTGAAATTGTCCATTAATTTGTACTTATCGACTTGGAAGTTCTATTACAGCTCCAATGTTCCTGGTTCCTTGAACGTGGTTCCCGTGTAGACTGCCAGTAGATGGATTGATTTGCCTTAATCTTTTCGACGAATCTTCTTCATACACTTTTATTTTCACACACTTTTATGATGATGATTACTTTTTAATTTATTCGATGTTATTCCTGTTCAAACACTTGTAGAACGACGCTATTACTCACACACTTTTATGACGACGACTCTTTTTAACTTATAAATGACGATTATCTTTTAACTATACTTCAAAGATTATTATTAATACTTGTACAAAACGATGCAGTTACTATTTAATTTCGACGGTTGATTTTGGCTAAATCTTTCACAACATTTTTTATATATATTATTGTTTATTTGTGTGTTTTAATTTTCTTGTCTTGTTTGGACTTTTATACTTATTATATAAGTAAAAAATGCTGATGTAAATATATAATTTTTTGTTGATATCCAACACAATATTTTTGTTTTATTTTGTTGGCAGCATGTCTCCTTATTAGAAAGACTCGTGCAAGACTACATGCTGGGGGAACATTTGCTTCTTGTTGGAAACCAAGGTGTTGGTAAAAACAAAATTGCTGATAGATTGTTACAATTGTTAAACTTACCTAGGGAGTATATCCAATTGCATAGGTGAGTATTTACTTTGTCAGATTTACATAGTATAAAGAAAGTCAAATGACATGTAAAAAAAAAAATCGATGTTCTGTTTTCCATGGACTTATTAATTTTGAGATTCACTGAACTGTTTGTCACCCAAGTAGTGCTCTACAGCCGAAATAAATGGACTAATTTTGATTATTCACTTAAAATGAACAACACTTATGATAAGTTAAATTGGTAATTTTGACAAAATTTGATATGTGGGTATATTTTAGTCTTATTTTACATTTGTTTTCTTACATGCATAAATGTAGTATAAAGAAAGTTATGTGGTGAGTGAAAAAATTGTAAAGTTTTTCATGAGTATATCTATTTTGAAAGTTCTTGAGTCCAAAAAAGTAGTTTGTGGAATGATGTCTTTCTGTACAGTATTGTACAACCCAAGCAAGTCCACCAATTAACTTTTTATAAAATTTTATATAAGGCCATATATTTATGTAACTCTCAATTTGAGTATATTAAATTCTAATACAAAATTCATCTTCAAATGTACATAAGGTAATATAAACACATTATACAGTTTTGTTATTTTGTGGTTTGGGGTTTTTCCTTGTTCATATACAATCACCACAGTGCTCTAGTGATTTATTTAACAGTCCAAGTTTGAGGTTACTTTAATTTGAATACTTCTTGGATATTTTCTTAGAATAATAACTTGTATAACCAAATGAATGAAAACACTATTTCCACAAATCATCACTTTATTTGTGAAACACAAATACAAGAAGACGTTTCAGTGACTAAATCATCAGCCTCAGCTGCTACATGCACACAAACCCTACTGACGGTGGACTGTGACTGCAGTCATTATAAAACGTTGTTTTGTATTTGTGTTGCACAAATAAAGTGATTTTTTTGTGGAAAATTGTATTTTCATTCATTTGTTTATTGTAGTTTCCACAAGTCTAATTCATTACAGTAGATTATAATAACTTGTGTTATTATCCTATGATTTCAAAACCATCGTCTTTCAACCAGGCGATAACCTGCCTTAATTCAGACAGACTGCATCGACTCTCTTCAAGGCATGAATTTCCTACTTTTACTCTGAAAAAGTAGGATACGATTGTTTAGCATGACATCATTTGGATTTGAAATCTTCTAGAAGCTTTTTACCTTAACCAACCGAAACAATATAATGGGTTTGGTCTGAACAGTGTTGTCAGATCTCTTTTTCTATGATTCAAACTAACAGAGTTGTCAGATGGACATTTAAGCTCTTAACCCTAATATGTTCTTATAAATAAGACACCATGTTCCTGATTATTTTATATAGAAATAATCTATTATGTGATTAATATATTTCACTTTGAATATTACACATCTTGTTCTGTATTAAGTTCTATATCCAAAGTCCAATATTTCGCTGATAAGCTGATGTAACGGGTTTTGAAGTGCCAATATTTCTCGATCCCAATCAGGATTATCTACTGGTTACTGATTTCACATTCAGCAATTATCAGAAATTTCTACTAAAATTTGACTTAAACTTTGAAAACAATAAGCACAAACATATGAAATATTCCAAGTTACAACAATACAATTTCTGGCATTAAAAGTTACTATTTGCTCCAAAATAGCTCAGAAACTCATTCAAAAGATTAAAAAGTTCCAGAAAGTAATAATATGAAGAGAAATGAGCTTTTTTCTTGAATTTGTATTAACGTGTTACGGATCTTATTTATTACTTTAGCTTATTAAAGGATGACTTTATAATTTTTTGTGTCTTTCAAGTCGTTGTTGCCTCCTGGTATTTTGACAGTAGGTGTATATTTAAATGTGTAGCACGTAATGACTTCAAATATATGTATACATGGGAAAGTCAATATTGACACCTCCTTAAATGCCTGTTTGCAAGACTCCATTTGGTTTAGGCCAGCTTTAAGTATCACAGCTCTTTTGGTAAAGTGAATACTAATTTTAATTATTACTTGTTGAGTTTCCCCACATGGAAATTCCATAATTTAAATAATTATCATTATTATATTTCAAGACTCTGACACACAAAATATATGTTTTTTTTCCATATATATATTTATGTATGTTCCTTATGCTTAAAAATTTGGTAATTATAGGTTTCATTTACAGAGATACAACAGTACAGTCATTAACATTACAAACAACAGTCAAAGATGGTGTGGTTATCTATGAAGACTCTCCTCTAGTACAAGCAGTAAAGAAAGGTCATATACTTGTAGTTGATGAAGGTGACAAAGCACCCACTCATGTTACTTGTATTTTAAAGGTAATGCTTAAAATTCAAACAGTTGGATCATTATAGTTATATGCAAAGCATTTGATTGTATGAATTATGAGTTCTTATTTAATAAATTAAAAGAATCCTTCAAAAAGGACTGACTCGTAGTAAAACATATCCTGACATTCTTAGCATTAACAATGGAATCCCTCAGGGTTCAATTTTGGGACCCGTTTTGTTTATATTTAAATATATTTGGGGGTAAAGCTTTTAAGTACGGAAATGATACAACCCTCGTTCTGTCAGATCAAGATCATAACTCTGAAAATTAAATCTTTCGTAGTGCTTAATCAAGCTATGGAGTATTTAAAAAACTCAACTTAGCTCTAAACTAAAAAAAAAAAATTATATTTTGTTCTCAGCAAATAATAAAACAAAACTGCAGCTTAATAGATGTCTTGTAATATTTCACCCCTCTCTTACAATAAAGTTTATTTCTTTCTCTGTTTATTTAATTATTTTAAATTTACTTTAATCTTGGGTAATCTCGAGTCGTGGGTTCTAGGGCAGTGTACTGTACTTTCAATAATAAATTCAGAGTTTTGGGCTGCCTGAAAAACATAAATTTATTTATCTGAAGATACAATTATTCTGAAATTACTACAACTGATTGATAGTAGAAATCTCTACTCCTTGTAAATATTAAATAAAATTAGAGGGGAGTTTTGTGATTTTAATTGAACTTTGAAATATAAAGAATTTAAGAAATTACTCAGCTAAGGGCACCAGGTGGACTTAACTCACCAATTTTGAAAAGATAAAAAAAATTACTTTGAATTAAAATGTTCCCAGGGTCGTGTTTCTTTTCTAAGTACTATCAGTGGTTATCTGGTAAATAAGAAATCCTTATTTATTTTTCTGAAACTGAACATCTTTTTATTAAACACAAATTTTGAACAAATACATAAATCAATCATTAGATATTATATCCTATTAATTCTAATAAAATTTTGTCTTGAAGAGACTTAAAAGCTATAATATAATACATGATTTTACTTTGAAATAGTTGCAACTTTAACCCTCCAACTGGTGATCGACCACTTTTTGCCTTAAAAGTGGTCGCTTCATTAGTCACGGCTCAATTCACCAACTAAAAAACACGTATTTTGCCATTCAACGTTACGCCCACTTAAAATTGTCCCATCGCAATAAATAAAATACCGTTGGAAAGCTAATGTTCCGTAGATGCATATCATGCAAAAAAAAAAATACCACAAAACGTTATAAATAATATTCCAAAAATTAGTGAAATTCGCATATTTTTGATGCGAAACGTCAAAGTTTTACGTTAACAAGTTTTAAACAAAACATTCGTCTCGTTTGCCTATTTTTCTTATTTCCAAATTACTGTCAGTCAAATATAACCTAACACTGCTTGATAGATCGCGTCTTTCTCTTCAAAACCGTCTTTTTCAAATGTTTCCAACTAGTATAGTTTTTATTATATAAAAATTAAACCAAATCAAGAATTTTAACGCTATTTTACACGCTAAAAATTACATTTTTTGCAATTCAACTTTTATCCTAGTAGATATTATATTATCGAAATGTATTCTATACCATTGAAAAGGTAATCTTTCAATCTTTCATAACCAGGTTTAAAAAAATTAAACTTGCGTAAAATAGTAAAACAAGACTTGACTGAAGTTGACGTTCATAACGCCAGGTTGCGACAATTTGCCGCGGCGAGTTTTATATAGAAAATATCACCTATATGTTCATATATTTTTTCGAAAAGGTAAAACTTGTCCAAATGTTACAAGTTGACAATATTATATAGTATTTTTCTTCCTCTTTCGAACTATGAAGACGAAATCATCCTAATTTATATAGTTTACGAGTTATATCCATTCTAGGAAATGATCCTCTGAACTTTCAGACCGGTTTGCGATATTCAGTATCTAGACAGTCTTGAAGAATCCGATCTTTATTTTTATACAATCTTGTCGTTTTTAATATAACTGTAAAGAGGAGGTGTCAATGTTTAACCTTGTATTTGAAACACATCTGTACGAGGAAAATAACAAAAGCTGTAGTACTTTATAAAATCAAGAATAACCTCAAATTTGTTACTTCGATCTCGCAAGAATTTTGCCGATGTGGAAATTTCAAAGTGTAATAGCTTTGTGTTTTTGTAGTGAATATAAGATTCATGAAGTGATTTTTTTATTATAATTTGTTTATACAACTTAAAATAAATGTGTCAATGTTTGTAGAGTGATAATTCATATTTTCGGCCTAGTCTAGCCAAATCTAGTACTAGTCAGGCCTAGTTCTAGATTTGCTTTTGGAACTTTTAGTTTCAATAAACGATTTATTTATTATAATATGTATATACATAATATATAAATGTATATACAACTGATAATAAATGTGTCAATGTTTGTAGAGTGTATTTATTAGTGATATTTCATATTTTTGGTTTTTTTTTCACAGCCCTAACCTCAACGTCTAGGCTATTGTGAAGGTAGATTTTTATCATAAATGACCCATGTCTAATGAAAATTTTAAAAATTGATTTTTTTTTTAACAACTTTTATCCACAAATATATAACAAATCTCTAGGAATTCTTCAAAAAAATGAAAAAAAAATCTTTTATATGGTTTATGTACTGATTTCTGTGAAAATTTTCTCTCCGTTACTCTCGATTTTTTGGTATTTGACCAAAAAACTCCAAATATAATACATCTAACATTTTTTTTCACTATACACCTACATTCTATGCACCTTTCTGGACATAATGATATATAGAAGTTCTGTATAAAATATATTTTACTATTTTTAATGTTTTTTTTACAAAAATAAAGAGAAAATTCAGTTTTTACGTAAAATATTTTTTTACATTTTTAAAATGTAACAAATTTATATATTTTTTTTCCTAAATATATTCACAAATAATACACAAAAATTGTGTATATCTTAGAAAAATGATATCTTATAAGTTAGGTTTTGTATACAAATAATATATTTTATTAATTTTTAAACAAACGAAGAATTTTTAAGACACATTAACTTGCGCCAGCTAGAGGGTTAATAAAAATGATTTTATTGTGAGAACGCTTTGTCTCATTTAATTTTAAATTTATTTTGAGTTATATTTTTCATTGAGTTTAAGATTTTATATTATTGTTTTGGAAAATTTCCTTTATCTAAAAAACACTTAAATTTATTTAACAAACAAAAATATTAGGACGTTTTAATTATACTTAAAAACTCTACAATTAATCTTGTTTCAATTTCATAAAATGGTATTGATATTGTCTGTTGTATATGTTACCACTTTGTAGTAATGTCTAAGATGGACATCCTTTGTAACGTGAAGCCTTCTAGTTGACGACAGAAATCCGACATTCCTCGCATTTGTGCCTTGGTTGATCGTCTCCATTGGGAATTCACTATTCGTAAATTATCATGTATTTTTTCTTTTCTATTCACTTAAAGTTCAGTTAAACAAAAGTCCACTGTCTCTTTTATTAAAAACATATTGTTCTACAAAGTTTGTACCTTTCCACACACAAAAATACATCTGTCCAGCCCAGACATCTACTTCCGACTGTTTCTAACACATGTTTTAAGATTTACTCACATCACATATGTCTTAATCCCTTGGACGTTCTTAACCAACTATTTAACAATAATTACATTGTTCACAAAATATTTCCAATCAAAAAATCGTCTGACCCGGTCAGACGCCGGCTTCCAACTCTCACCAACACATCTGATCATTTCAAAGGTTCCCTTCCAACAAATTCCACGCATGCTTGCATTTTTACACGATGCTAGCACAGGGTTCACATTTCTGGTACCACGGACACTGTCCAAATCATTTTGCTTGACAACAAGCATCGTCTATTTTCACAAAATAATATCTCACTTCAATATTTATTCTCTCTTAAAACTAAACATTATTTACTTTAAATTTATATTTTGGAAATCTATTTTAATTTTTTTTCCCATTGTTTTAAATTTTTTCACAGACATTAATTTGACTTACGTCGTATTTCTTTCAAACCAATCATAAAATCCCTTTTTTCCCTATTCAGCGAATATTTTAATATCAAAGCTAAATTTAAAAATTGAGTATTACATCCTAAAAATACATACATAACACACACATATATATATAACTGAATACTTGTTTTATTACAATTATTCTTATCATTTCTATCACAAAAGTCAAGTCTTTCCACATTTTGTAAAATAATTATTTCCAATATAACTCGCTACGTCCAACTGGTCACTCAATTTCATCAGTCCATTTACTTTTAATCTCTTATTTCTTCTTTACAATTCCCTTACAAAAAAAAAAAATCACCTTTACTCAACCAAGTCAACTCTTGATTTAAATTTCTTTGAACAAAAGATTTTAAATTATTCATCAAAGTCAATCCTTTATTCACAAATTCTTCCAATATAAGAATTTAATTTATGCATCAAAGTCAATCATTTTTTCACAAATTCTTCCAATATAAGAATTTAATTTATTCATCCAAGTCTATTCTTTATTAAAAAAATAAATAATAAAATAATTTTATTTAGTGCGCCTTATACCAAAGATGTTAAACCCTGCTTTTAGTTAAAAGTTCAACACTGCAAACTATTTGTTATATTTTAAAACAATAGACCAAATTATCACTTGGTAATCTGTCTATTCTACTTTACCGCGACTATCTCGGATCGCATATGCCAATTCCGATATCTCCTGTACCAGTCACTACTGGTTACGATTACGTACTTTGCACAACAATTAGAGGCTGTTAATTGAATGAGTACTAATTTGCTTCTGATCTCTCACCTCGACTACACCCATTGTCCCCCCTTTCCCTATTTATTATTTATTGGTTCATTTTTTTAAACCAATCGAATTGGAACACATTTTTCTCCTTGTCTGTTGCTAGCCGAATTATTATCAAAGCCTATTACCTATTTTGATATGTATTATGATTATTCTTTTCATGATTATTAATTATACCTAAAAGTAATCCATCTTTAAATTTTGTATGGTTGTTTATTAACATAATTTACTTTAGGGGAATCAATGATACCTTCATCATCAATTTTACTTTTAGGATCTATAATAGTCCATACAGCTCGTTTAATCTTTTAACTAAACCAACACGCAACCACATCTTAACCATGATTATAATCTCACTCTTGATTTCATACCTGGTCAATCTTTTGATTACGTATTTCATTCAGTTAAAATGAATCACTAATCTACCAAACTAACTTAAAACATTACAGTCTTTGCAAACAATTATCAATTGAGTGAAGTAGAGAGTACCAAATTTCTAGGTTTTACAATAGATTTAAAATTAAATTCGAAAAATCATATTAATGTATTGTCCACAAAATTAAATTCTTCAATCTGAAGGAAAAAATTAACAAATGATTGCTCTTTACCTGTTTTGAGAATGATATATTATATATTATTGTAATTTGCAATATGATGTTGTCATACGGGGTAATGCATCAAAGGAGACTATGATGTTAAATGTTGAGCTTGACTTATGAGAAAAATTATACAGTATAACAAACACACAGAACACAATTCTCATAAAAAATACGCCTAAATATCAGACGCGTTTCAACAACAAGGTTGTCCTCTTCAGTGATACACGAGCTACACCAATCAAACTATCACTGAATCTAACGTTGCGCCGAACCCCATATTTATGCAAACTGAAGGGGGTGTGGCGTATCATTTTACACTGCCAAGGCGATAGTACGAGCCACGTGTCAATTTAACTATTTAAGATTGAACATATAGCTGATACAAAATAATCGAACTAACCCTACATTTAACATTATACATTACATTTTACATTAATATAGAAATTTGTATAGGTCCTAGTTCATTATTTACAATTATGTCCTGATTATTATAGAAAGTCTATATATTTATACAAACTCAAGGGGGCCGTGGCTTATTATTTTACACTGCCAAGGCAATAGTACGCGTCTCGTGTCAGTTTAACTAGCTAAGATTTAACATACAGCTAAAACAAGATAATCGAACCAACCCAACATTTAACATTATATATAATATTTTACATTAATATAGAATTTTGTATAGGTCCTGGTTCATTATTTTCAATTACGTTTTGGTGCCTAAAATATAAAAAGTTTCCCAAGCATCCATAGTATTTATTTTTTTAACATTCTTTAACAATATGAAACTTTCTTTTTTGAAATAATGCCCTTCATCTAAACAATGTTTAGCCATAGCTGATTTATCAGGCCTATTATATTTGAAATGAGCAAAATGTTCCTTGGTTCTTGTTTTAATGCTCCGTTTTGTTTGGCCTACATATCTTTTCGGACACATTTCACAACGTATACAATAAATTCCTGACTTATCATGCTCCTGAATTTGGTCTTTTGGATTTCCCAAGATCTTGTAAAGATTATTTTCGGCAGACATTGCTACATTCAAATTTGCATGTTTATTTAGTGATTTTTTCACATTTGACATTGGAGGAGCAAAAGCAGTTTTTATCCATCGTTGCCGAGGCTAAATACTTACAAGGGTACTTCTTGCTTCCTTCATTTTCTTGAATTTAGCTTTTTTTATTATATTATCTATCATTTCTTTAGGGTATCCATTGAAAATTGCAGCACCATAAATATAATTAAGCTCTTTTTGATAATATTCTTTAGATAATGGTAATCTTATTAATCGGTGAACCATAGAGTTGAAAGCCGCTCTTTTATGTGTGGGTGAATGGTATGAATCTTTAGTTATATATCTATCAGTGTGTGTAGGCTTCCTATGTGTTTATAGGAGAATTGTGTTCTGTGTGTTTGTTATACTGTGAGACTATGATGGACAATTTTTAATATAAAAGTATCCAGTTCGGGGTATATTAGATAAGAAGTCCAAAGACTCATGCTGTTCTCTCATGTCAAAACTGAACATTTAAACTTTTCCTTCCATTTATATTTTGAGTATTATAATGTATCGTAAGTTTCACATAGAAACAGACCAGACTCAGATAAATAGAAATAATACAAGGAAAACATACAACTTAAAACATAAGTTTGCTCAAACTGCTGAATCACTAACAATTTCCAGTGACATCCTCCACAACTGTCTTAAAATAATAACAGAGGAAAGAGCTTTAAAAAAACTTACCAATATTTAAATGAATATTTAAATTTGAATATTTAAATGAAAATCATTTTTATTCAATAGAGAAATTATGGAACAGCTAATAATGGAATATTTTGTTTCTTTTTCCTGTATAAATGTTTTTGTATCAATATATTTTTATGTTGGACAAGTGATAAGTTACATTAGGTTTTTTGTTAATATTTTAAAATTAATTTGCATTACAGTTTTTTATCGAAGGCAGTCAAGGTTTATTTGCCTTCCCCCCTCCTTTTTGTGAATTATTTATAAACCGTTATGTTTTTTACTTGTAATTTTGTTCATTGGTTGGGGTCATTAATTTTCATATTTCAACAAAATTACAATGAAATTGGTATAGACAAAATCTTACATTTGCATATTTTTCTTGTCAACTTCTCAAAAATGTTGAATTGTTAAAAAAATTAACATCTTGAGATTTCCATCATATGGATCAAAATTGGTCTCCTTGTTTGGGCTGCACAAATACCAGATAGACAGATACAGATAGACATCACTCAGAAAACTACTTTTTGGACTCAGGGTAGCTCAAAACAGATACATAAATTTCTGTATCAATTTTTTGATCTTCCCATAACTTTTTCTCTGTATAAGGTTGCAATATTAATAATAAATAGCAACCCTAGAAGTGGCACCGACCCACTGAGCGGGTCGATTTGCAATTTAGACATAGTTTATCGACCGGAAAACACGTATTTTGCAATTCAACATTACGCCCACTTAGAATCGTCCTATCGCAATAAATAAAATACCGTTGGAAAGCTATTGTTCCGTAGATGCATAATCATGCAAAAAAAAATACCACAAAACGTTATAAATTATTCCAAAAATTGGTGAAGTTCGCATATTTTTGATGCGTAAAATCGTAGATTCGAACTGTGCGGTTTTTAGTAAAAGCGACGTCATTTTTCCCCATCTGATTACAAATCTATTTTTCTGTCAAATAAGTCGACCAAAACACTGTTCTATAGATCACATGTTTCTCTTTCTAACCGTAGATTACAAATTTTTCTGCGTCTCACAGATCGAACCTACTTGACGATAGTAGAAACCTGACGGCACGAAATTCATTTGGCATTCGGTGCAGTTTACGAAATGATATAATCCATTTTTCTATTGATATTTTGTAATCGTTCTTTGTAGTATGTTGTAAAGGAGATTTCATTCTACAAGTTGGTAGTACTTGATATAGGCAATAGTTACTTAGAGGTTTTTGTTTTGATCTCGCAATACGCAATTGTGTGATGTAAATTAAAATATAAAAAGCGTGGCGCATATTGTTTTGGGGTTAGATATTTGTTATTTTGAAGGTTTGTGTATACAAATTGTATATAAATTGTGTATACAAATTACAATATATGTGTTTTTATTTCTAAAGTTTATGTTTTTGAGTGAATTTCTAGTTTGTGAATGGTTTATATTTGGGATAACTTAGAGGAATATTGTAAATCTAGGCTATAAGCAAATTTTCTTATATTGAGTGTTTTATTTGATTATACAAGTGAATATGTGTGTTATTCTTTGTAAAATATATTGTTTTAGTGAAATCTAGTGATTTTGTCTTAGGCCTAGCTTTAGAAAGTTAGTAATTACGCCTAAATTATTGAGGTGTCAAACCTAACCTCACTTGTCAGAGTATCACTTTTTAGGGGAAATCGTTATTTTTATTTTGAAAATGTAACAAAAAATTTTTTTCCCTAAATATATTCACAAATATATTACAAATCTCCAGTAATCGTTGAAAAAATTCAAAAAAATCTATTTGTATGGTGTAGATTACCATTTCTGTGAAATTATTCTCTCCGTTACTCTCAAATTTTTTGGTATTTGACCAAAAAACTCCAAATGTTTTACATCTAACATTTTTTTTTCACTACACACCTAAATTCTATGCACCTTTCTGAATATAATGATATATAGAAGTTCTGTATAAAATATATTTTACTATTTTTAGTGAATTTTTGAAAAAAAATGACCAATTTACCTTTTTTCGTAAAATTTTTTTTAAATTTTGAAAATGTAACAAATTTATTTTTATTTTTTTCTAAATATATTCACAAATATTACACAAAACTTTTGTATATCTTAGAAAAAGGTGGTAAGTTATTGATTTTGGATGATACAGGTTTTTCTGAAAAATGTTAACTTCATTTTTTGACATGTAACATACTTACTCCAAAACCGTTTCAAAATTTTTTTTTATTACATAGATGAATTCTATGCACCTTTCTGAGAAAAATGATGTCTTATAAGTTAGGTTTTGTATAAAAATAATATTTTTTATTAATTTTTAAACAAACGATGAATTGTCAAGAAAATTAACCGTGCCACCTCTAGGGTTAATGACTTTACAGCTTAAAACATTTCAAACAAGATGTTTTTTTATCGTTGTATACTTCCAACCATTCCATTTGATACTTTTAGCTTATCAACTCAAATTTTATTAACTTATTTTTAGGTTATGTTTCCATCATTGTTTACAACGAATATGCACAACTTCTAGTAGTACTACTATGATTGAAAGTTTGTGCAATGTTTATACTCCATTTAACACTAGAACTGGCAGTTGTAATTTTTCCAACATTTTTGTTTTGTATGTAGCGGTGTTGGATTTTTTCCTTGTTGTTTAAAGGTGAAAAACCTTTCAGTCGTCATCACTTTATAAAAAAGAGGAAGAAAAAGAATATAAAAATAAAGACCCCTAGCCTTCAAATGCTTTAATAGCATCAGGGTTTGAAAAGAACAAGAGTTAGTCAAGAGAAATCTGGTAGGAAAGATGAAAGAGACAGAAATATAACCTAAGACTTCATTAAAAAGGTGTAGTCCCAGCTAGGTCCCTTAGGACTGCAAAGCCCATATTCACTATTGTGAGACGCTGAGGATAGCGTTGTTGTAAAAATTGCATAAATAAATTGATTTTAAACCACTATATCTTGTTTGACTATATCAAGGTTGGTACTAGTGGAAAACTGATAATCTCTGCTTCATTTTATACTTCTATGTTTGTGAAACAGATGACTTCACAAATCTTGCAAGCTGAAACAAACCAGCAAATTTCTCAATAAGCCACAATTTTATTAGAATTTATAAGATCAACTGAACTTTATATGTAAATGAATTTAAATTGATATAATTATTTCATGATTATTTTATAGTAGTTTATTGTATTTTTCAAATAAATATTATTATATATTTTTTGTTGACAGTTAACTCTAGTTTTTATTCAAATAATGGTTGAGTTTGCTTGATCTCTATCAACATACAAAAATAAGGATTTTTTTTTTTCACCATGGTAATTACTTCACTTTTCTTCTTTTTTTATAAACTATTTGTAGAAATTAATATTAAAACTTAAATTTTTTGTAAACTATATACAAAATGCTTCTTTTTTATATTTTAGAATGTTTATGTTTTTCATAACTCTGAGCTGTAATGGTCATAACTTGAAGATTTTTTCAACAACAGTTTGACAATTTTTGAAAAAAAATTCAATATTTAAGAAATATTTTTCTTAGTTTGACAGTAATTTTCTATATAAATTTACAAATAAAATGATATACGATGTACATCTAGAAAGTAATTTCAGTTTGTATTTCTTGCTGTGGCAGCGCTGCGATCTCAGTTCAGCGCACGCACAGTAGTTGCTCCGAGTCGAGGAAAAGGAGATGATACCATTTTGACATTGTTGTTTGTTTGTTTACGCTTTGTAATGTTTGTTTAAAACGGTGAAGTTGATAGAAATCCTTCCGCTTGTGACATTACATCTGTAATTAGTTTTCTGAATGTGAATAAGACTAAACCAGTCAACATTCATCGACAGATCTGCTAAGTTTATGGAAAAAATGTGATGAGTGATTCAGTAGTAAGAAGTTGGGTCCGACAGTTCAATGAAGGTCATGATCAAGTGTATGATGACGAAAGATGTGAGTGTCCATCTTTGTTTAGTGATGAATTGGTTCATACAGTATGAGAAAAGATTAAGGAAAACATAAGTTTACAATTTCTGCTCATTCTATGGAATTTCAGCAAATTTCAAAAGCACTTCTTCATGAAATCATTTAACTGTAAAACTGGTTTTTTGAAAACTTTGTGCTCGTTGGGTGACAAAAACTCTTACAGAACATCACAAAAATCAGCATCAGGGAAGTGCACTTGACTTTTTGACACGTTACAACAAAGATGGTGATGACTTTCTGAGCCAGATAGTGACCGGGGATGAGACTTGAGTCACTTACCCAAACTTATGAATCAAAACTACAATCGATGGAATGAAGACACACTTCGTCACCAGCAAAGACTAAAGCCAAACTAATCTTGTCAACTCGAAAAATCATGTTAACTGTGCTTTGGGACAGACATGGCATTCTACTGGTGGATTTTTTACAGCGAGGTGAAGCAATTGAAGCAATCAATGCAAATGTTACTGCAAGAAGGTTAGGAAACTGTGTTGTAAGCACTGGAGGAATGCTCACAACCGATATTGTTTCGATTCATGACAATTACTAAGCTCACACTGCGAATGTGACACAACAACTCTTACAGGAGTTTGGCTGGGACTGTTTTGACCACCTTCCGTACACCCCTAACCTCACCCCTAGTAACTTTTATCTCTTTTTGCACCTTAAATCATTCCTTGGTGGTCAGAACTTCAACAACGATGACGAGCTTGTAGAACATTGTACCACATGGTTTACAACACAGATACCAATGTTTTATGAAGAAGCCATACAAAAACTTGTGCCACGCTATAACAAGTGCCTAGAAAATGGTGGCAGCTATGTGAAAAAATAGTTTAAGGTTTGCAGATTTTTTCCAATAAATAATTTTTCTGTATCTGTAGCTGTACTAGTTTTGTTTTTATTAACAAAGGGAACTTACTTTCTGGATGTACCTCGTACAAAAAGTTACAGTTATCCTAAATCTACATGTTTTTATGAATTGTTTAAATTATGCATACTAAATGAATAAAAACCACCTGCCATCACAGAGATACTGCCAGTTTTAGGGTTAATTATACATAATTATAAGCTATAAAAATTGTATTGATTATTTCTGGTTTTATTTCATAGACATTGGTAGAGTGCGGAGAAATGATTTTATCCGATGGACGCAGAATTGTACCAAAATTAGATGTGAGAGCATCCAACATGTCTGACAATATTATACCTGTACATCAAAGCTTTAGAATGATTGTGTTGGCTAATAGACCAGGTTTTCCTTTCTTGGGCAATGATTTCTTTGGAGCTTTAGGTAAAGTTAAAAACCTTACAATGTTAGTTTTTATGAATATTTTCTCAAACTTAAATGAAATATTTGCGTTCATTTTCACCAAAGTGTATAAACCTAGTTTTTTAAAAATTGTAACTAAGCTTTTATTAAGATTGTATCTTTTTTTTATCTTTAGTTTATTTTTAAGATCAGGATTTTTTCATATTCAAGTTTATTTCTCACGTTCAATACATTGATTAATATTTTATTTTTGATTTAATCTAAATTTTGGTTTTAGACTAATCTCAGCCAAGTATACTTTGTGTGTCCTATTGAATAATATTTTATTTTTATTTCTGATTTAAATTAAATTTTGGTTTTAGACTAATCTCAGCCAAGTATGCTTTGTATTAATTTTTATGTCTAGTTTCTCAAAAACTATATAACCGATTTCATTCATATTTTTTGGATCAGTTACTAAAACAAGCCACTTAATTGTTGAAAATATTTATAGGACTACTCTAGTCCAATATACATATATATATATATATATATATAATTAATTAATTAGTCGAATTATATGAGAGAGAGAGAAAGGAGAAAAAGCGATATTTGTGTGCTCCTTAAATGGCTAGTATGCGTTAAAAAATAGAACTTGTGCTCACCTTTCTTTCTTCTTTCTTATTCTGGTACAAATAAAAATCAGAGAAACTGTGTCACAATTCTGATCGCTCATTCATTTGTAAACTTCATTAGGAATACAATATATATATATATATATATATATATATATATATATATATATATACACACAAAATATGTTTATGTAATGTTTTCTTCAAATGACTACATTGTTCATAACAATTTAATCTCATTGTAGGGGACTTATTCAGCTGTCATGCTATAGACAATCCAAGTGAAGAATCTGAGATTTCCCTGCTTACCCAGTATGCACCAAATGTACCTCTTGAACGTATCCAACATCTTGTCTCTGCTTTTGCACAACTACGAGACATGGCTGATCAAGGACTTGTCTCATATCCTTATTCTACAAGGGAAGTGGTCAACATAGTCAAACATATGCAGGTAAAAAGTAACCTTGTGTTAGCAAAGTTTCAATTCTTTCATATATTAAAATTAGTCAATAGTAGATTACGTATGTTAGGTATGTGTTTTTTAGTCTTAATTTCATTGTAGTAGTGAGTCACTGATGTTTTGATTTGTGATTTTATCATACTGTTTTGTTCAGAAATCTCAAAAAAACAATTACAAGAAACAATAACAAAATTTATACTTTTTATCTGCTGAGATGTACATTATTATTATTATTATTATTATTATTATTATTATATCAGTGTATAATGCCTTTTGATTTTTCCAATTTCTCTTCTCCACTTATCTCGATCCAGCCACGTTGCCTGTTGCCCTGTTATAGGCTTCATTCACTCGTAGATTCCTTAATTCCATCAAACCAGCTTTTCCTTTGACATACTCTTCTCCCTTTTCCAGAACAAAGCCACTTCACCACTTGTTGAGACAACCTCTGGGTTTCCATTCTATGAACATGATCAAATCATGACAATTGTCCTGTTTTTGTATCATCTATAAGTTGTTTTATCTGATTTTATTTTATTTACTCAGTATACAAAGTATAGGGTAAGTTTGGTAATGGCAAAAAAGTTCTACCTCCGTCTCTTGACTGATCTTCATGTCTCATGGACTCAGGAAACCGAAAGGTGATTTTTGACATGCTGTCGGTCCATTGTTATTGTCTGTACATAAACACAATAACAGCCACAAAAATTAAGATGGACATTAAATATAATTTAGGGAACTATAGTGTGCTCATATCAAACCTTATTGAAATTCAGAAAAATCTAATTGAAAATATCAAAATTGTGGCCATTTTAAACAGTTTTTTTAAATTATATATTATGTGTTATTCAACTTATAACACACTAAATTAGATACTAATAAGCAGATTTCAATTCTGCATACAATGGTACTCCACTTCCCTGTGATCTCAAATAACAAATGTATTGTTAATAAAGTGAACTAGCAAGAAAATGTGATAGTTTTATAGTTACAATATCCGACAGAACTGAGTCCACGACACGAACATAGTGAGTGCAGGCTCCTTCACCATATTTTTATGTACAGCTTTGATGCCCACCAGGACTGAGAAACTGACAATCGAAGCAAATGGAGACTGTTTAATATATGAATGAATATGTATTTATTTGTTTTTGTTTTTTTTACTAAATAAAAATATTTGTTTCTATTTTTCAGAATAGATACACAGTAAATATAGAAAACGAACCTAAACTACAAACAAACAAATAATACCCCGAGGTTATAAACCTGTCTGTGGCTATAATGTTATAATGTATATTACTTATAACCTAATTAATGCTAAACTACACACTAAAACATAAAATACACATAAAAAATAAGATTATAATTCAATTTGACTAAAGTAGACAAAACCACAACCGACCGAGCCCAGCAAAATAAACAATAAATTTAAATAAGGTTACAAAATAAAAAACAAAAAAGAAAATGAACTTTCTATCTTCATTTCTTTAAACAAGATATTTAAAACATTGTGCATTACTAAATTCAATTTTATCAGAAATTAACCAAATTCCTAATCTAATTAAAAACTGAATATACACTCAACATTTTTTTCATCTATCACTTGCACATATATTCTCTCTTTCTGTCAAATTATACAACTACGAGGGTAATCAATTCTACTCTCTTTATCTCCTCTTTGTCGTGCCAAAAACTTGGCCAAACATATCAAAGTGCTTTCTGTCTTGGTTGCTAACATGTCACTTAGCCTTGAAACATCATTGCAGTACCAAAAGAATTATTCAACAGTCCTTCACAATGGTTGCTGTAACTGAGCAAATGTCATGTTTTAATTTCCTTGTAATTTTTAAAATCAACTACCCTCTCTACAATATACATTATTATAAATTATCCACACCAAGTTATACAATTTTAATTTGGTACCAACATATGACCAAACACAAGCCAAGCACATCTACCTCCTCCCTTACATACACACCTACTCACATGTTCACACATAACATCTGTGTACACACACACACACACACACACACACACACACACACACACACCTACCTTCACCAACACATTGCAACGCACCCTGCCGCATATCGGACCTTGCTTTGAGCCTTCACTCACCGCGACTCTTAACCTCGCTTTGAAATGCCGCTCGTCGGGAGTTCGTGTCAGTTCAATCGCGGACAAGACCAAGTTGCTCACTTTTACAATTTTTCTTAATCAAAGATATTGCAAGACTTGGTTTTTGCAAGTCTGAGTCTGTTCTCAACAACTTACAATTTGAATTTACGAAAATTCCCTGAATTTTATTTCTATTGCTCACTGATTTTACTTTTTACTTTTACGCACTCTCTCTCTCTCTCTCTCTCTCTCTCTCTCTCTCTCTCTCTCTCTGGGGAAGTGCCTTTTGGAAGAAATCGTCTCCTGAATTCTGATAATAATTTTTAATTATTTATATTTCTTATATTATACCAGAGCACATTTATAATTATGAATTTTATAATCTCTAATTATTTAAAGAAGAAATGTTAAAAACCAGAATGGTGAATAAAAAGAATTAACACTTGAGAATAAAATTTTTATATCTTCTTGACCATCAAACAATTTAAAACAATTTTAGCTTTTATAGAACATCAAACAAATATTTTTACACAATTAATATGACATAAATTTCTTATTCATTAATACAAAATTGAAATATGCTAGACTATTCCAGCTAGGACTACAAATAGTTTTTCCTGGACTGAAATAGTCGTATTTAAGTTTGAACCTTATTCTAAACCAAAGCAGAGGTAATTTGAATCTGAAGAAGTTAATATATTTAAAATTTCCCCAATGAATTGTCAATTTAAATGAGTTTACTTGTTACGAATTATTCTATAGATTTAGTGTACCTTCACACTTAACATGAAGGTCTTGAAGTTGTGAAGTTCTTTGCTGTAAGTGGTTAATGATGTCTTCAAGTTTTTTCCTCTCCAATTCCTGGTTATGTTAAAGTTGTGGACTTCTGGTAGTAATTACGATTCCTTGCTGACTAGTCTTCTATGTAGATGAATCTTCTTGTTTATTGATTTTCAAAAATAGTTAAATTTTTTATAAGTTACTTTATATTACATGAAATGCTTGTCTTGAAATTTATATGGTGTTGAATTTAGAAAAAATTAGTAGAGCGACTAAAATAACGTCCTTCCTGCTCGGCGACTGATATTAGAGTTTCTAAGTTGAATTTAGAAAAAATTAGTAGAGCGACTAAAGTAACGTCCTTCCTGCTCGGCGACTGAAACTAGAGGTTCTAAGTTGAATTTAGAAAAAAATATTATAGCAACTAAAATAACGTCCTTCCTGCTCGGCGACTTGTACTAGAGTATCGGTCTTTCGACCAACAATTTTGGCTCTCCCTTTTTGTGGGAATGTTTCCCGCAAAAGGTAACCAATTTTTTCTCCCTTTCGCGAAGAATTGTCTCTTCTGTAGATTTCTAAATTTTCGGCTGAATTACTCCGAAACCTTTCTGCTAGAAGCTGTCCTAGGCTTAGTTTTCATCTATTGTATTACTTTTATATACTATTTTCCATTTAAAACCCTTTTAATTGATATTTTGATGTTTCTATTATTTCAATTTATTTGAGCTAACAGTTGGCTAGGCAAATTGAACCTGTGATCTCTGACGTCACTCTACCTGAGGCGACTATTCTTGTTAGATCTTGAAAACTCTGATTTTGAACACTTTTTCGTACTTCTTGCTGTAACTTTTGAACGGTTGGTCTTCAGTTTCTCTTCGGATTCCTCTTCTTCCGGTTCTTGAGGGTCTTGACAAACTTGATTCGACGTTTTCGGCCGCGTATTTCTCGAGTTACCGCACTTTTTTCGAATGTCTATTTTTTCACAACCTAACTTTTTACTTAAGTCCGTTTTCAAAACTCTTTTGCACTAAAGTTATTCTCCTGGTCCTATAACGGAAATAACTTTTTAGTTTTTCGTCGTAGCTCGCTTGGTTCGCGAGTTATTGATGCTCGAAGTCGTGACTTTTTGATCGTTGTATTTATCGTATATAAAATCCCCCCCCCATTATTAATTTTCAACTCTGCTCTGTTATTTTACATTTATTTATATACCTTTATTATACATAATCTATTACTTATTTATCCCCTTTAACCTTTAATTTTACCGCTTTTGGGCTTTAACTTTTTATCTTTTGTTATTATTATTTCTCCCCCATTTTAACTTTAAATCTTATTCTGACCACATATTATTATTCCCTACGATTGTCTTTTCATTTGCCATTATTAGTTTTATTTAGTTTATTCCCCTTTCACCTTTAAAATCTTAAAAAACTCTCCAAGAATGACTTTCTAAGTCCATTTTCCCCTTGTTATTATTATTATTATTTCTTTTTATTGCTGATTATTATTAGGTCCCCTATGGTTTATGACTCTATTACTTTTGATTTTTGATTTTCCCCTTTTTGCAAACTCTAGGTTTTTGAGCCCCTCTAATTTCTTTAATAACTTTTTTGTTTTAGGTCCTTTTACATTTATTTGTTGATATTATTAGTCGTCTGATTCTACTGTATAATTATTTATCTTAATATTTTAGTTTTTTAACCCCTTAACGGATGATTAAAATTGACCAAAAACAACACAAAAATGTTGATTTTTTTTTTAAATTTAAATGATTGAAAATAATGTTAAAAACATAAAAACCTTTGTAAAAATTGAAAATTTTTAGTTTTTGGCCATAGATAATGTTTTAGGGTTAGGTTAGGTTTTTGAATCTGTAAGGATATATGAAATATATATGTATCATTATATTTATGAATATGTATATAGAGCGTAAACTTGTATACATACATACACACATATATATATCACAATGCAAAAAATTGAGATTTTTTTTTTTTTTTTTTTTTTTTTTTTTTTTTTTTTTTTTTTTACATGCCACTTTGTGCCTTTCGACTAGTGAGCATAATTTTTTTGGAATTTTAAAAATGTATGGTCCCCCGCTAATTTTAACTTCGAAAAAAAAAAAAAAAAAAAAAAAAAAAATCATACTAGCCTATTATTACGTCACTGGCACATTTTATTGAAAAGCTCACTGACGTAATATTACGTCGCTGACCGTTAAGGGGTTAATAAAATTGGAATTGCCATAGGCTGGTTTGTCATGCTCAGACAGGCAAGGTTTTGTCTTGGCCTCGCGTGACGTTACCACAATATTGCATTTCAACTTTACGAAGTTTAGCGCGGCAATTTAAATGTTTTAAATTTACCATGAGACGAATGACTTTTCCATTCCGTCTCAACCCCCTTACGAAATCCCTCCTAACAGTTTTTTTTTAAAAAAAGGGAAAACGCTTTGAGGTTTATTTGTGCTTTCAAGAATTTAACAAGTTCGCAAGGTAGAGTATTTGTTTCTTCGATGCCTTTACCCTTACTCCCTTATTAATTTCTTAAATATATATAACACAAGATCTAACACTAATATTCAAATTAAAATCTTATGCTAACACATTTTCATATATCAAATTCAATTTCTATTTCTATCTTACCTTTATTATTCTTTAGACTCTGTCTCAAAGGTGTGCCTTTTGGAGCTAGTTTTTATCTCATCAGATTAAAATTATTTTATTTTGAAAATTTTCCCTTTTGAGCACTTACTTTCTTTTTTGAATATTATTTGGAATTTAATTATCAAGGATATTTAGAAAACAAAGTACAAAGTTGATATATAACAAATTTATTATATCTGGCACAATTTCATCAAAATGTTGAAAACTACTAGATTTAAGGATTAAATTTTAACAACCAAATTTTAGTCGCCTTTTTCTGACATCTGATTTCAAAAGTTACCTTCATAAACAAACTGATATAAACTTATTCCTACGCTAATATTATATTCCTTAATTCTACACAAATATATTCTTATACTACTAATAATGACAAGTTTAAACCCCATTCATATTTTTTGACTAATCTGTTTACTTTTTTATTTATTTGAAACATTTATTACTGGCAATGACTCTAATTGGCTCTAATAAATTCTTTCCTTTCTTTATTTTAAAAATATTATTTAATTTTGGTTAAGTTTAAATTTTGACTTTTAGTTTTTCAAGTTTAATAAAGATTTTATTTATTAAAATTCTTGATTTATGCAGTACCTTATTTTATTTGGATAGTGCATGTCCTTTCTTCATTCTTTTGGATTGTGGTGGTCCCTGAAGATCTCGCCCAGTGATGTCTTCTTCCGGGGAATCTTCAGAAGTCCTGTTTCTGCTGAATCTTCTTCTCTTCGGCAATGATGTCAAGTATTAGTTTAATATTTGCCGGAGTTCGTATTAAAGATGTCTTCTGTAAGCTGAGTCTGGATGTAGTGTTGTCTTCTTGGAGGCCGACCTTTCTTTTGGTTATCGTAATTAACCTCGAGAAGTACTGAACACTGACGAATTTTCTTTGAGTTGATTTCATCTTCAGACTTACGAAAAGCGTGTTATCTTCCTGGATGTTGATACGAGACTGTCGAACTGACCTGCTGGAAATCAGTTCGTCAAAATTTGTGATATACACGATAGCCAACTTCTACACATTTTATTCTTCCTTTACTTTTTAATTTATTTCGGTTTTTTCGTTTTAATTAATTTTTTATTGAACTCCTTATGGCTTATTTAATTATTATGTCGTTATCTCCATTGTTTTTGATGAATTTTTCCTTTTATTTTAGTTACTTTTAGTTATTAGTTTTATTTGTAATCTGCACTAAGGTTGGTATGTTACCCCTTCTTCACATGACCGGCAATGTAGACGTGCGACCTTGAAGTTCTCTTTTGAACCTGAAAACTTTGCTTTTTGCTGTTGATTTCTTCAATTCGTCATAACTCTCGTTTGCTTCGTTTGATCTTCTTTCTGATGGTCTCATTTTGAAGCCCCTTTCTTCCTGGTTCTGTTCAAACTTTATTTGAAACTGTGCAACCTTTATTTCTCTTGTTATGAAGACTTGAAGATTTCGTAACTTTTCCCAATTTACTTCTTGTGATTTTGGAAAAATTTTTAATTTTCTTTTTGGTTATTGTTCCTTCTATGTCAAAAGTCTCAAAACTGTTCCCCTCTTCTTCCTGGCATCTCTGGTTCTCTAGTTATGGCACTTTCTTCATGTTTGATTTTTATTAGCTTGTTATTTTATTATGTTTAATTAAATTTTGATTTTGGTTCATAATTATTATTTATTGGTCTTCTGATCATATAATTCTATTATTAGTTTTTTAATTACTTTAGTTTTATAAAAGTTTTTTGTTTTATCCCTTTTTATTTTACCTATAACTTTTTAATTATTTACTTTACAAGTTTATTTTATTATTATTTATTATTATATTTTAATTGCTCTACACGATGACATTAATTTTATTTTTGATTTCGAATTTCGAAATTTTAACATGTGTTGTTATGGGGCGTTTTCATGTTTAGACCGGAAATCTTGGTCATTCCTGTCTGGACAATCTGACCTTGACTCCGTTTAGGCTAGTTACATTAACTTTTACTATACTTAATCATATTATTTTTCTAACTTTTACAATTTTTGGCAGATTTTAGTGAAATTTTGGAATTTTGCAGTTTTCAAAATTCTTCATTGAGATCGGTTCAAATAAACCGTCGCAACATCTATGATACCAGGGCTCAGCAACATCAACAAAGTAGAGATTTACACAATTACTATATTCAGAAAACGTCTGTAACAACACCTTGATCTACCAGTACAACATAACATTTCCGACAAGGCCCATTAGATCATCTTTTGGAGTTTACATTTATAGTATCTGCTTGTATTAAATTACATGATGGGGCTAGGAAAGTAACATGATAAACCCATCAGATTTTTATCTAATTATGGTGTTAAGATACATGATCTAATTTTATTATTATGCATTTTTGGACATTTGCCATCATTTGTGTGTTTAAAATCAAAACACGACGTTTCGGGAATAAGAATCAATTCCCGTTATCAAGTGACTAAAAACTAAAGAAACATGAAACTAGAAACTAAGCCTATGTAAGAAGTAAAATTAAATATGAATTCCACCAACCTTAATATCTAAGCATGCATCCCAGAGCTAAAACTGAGAAGTCAAAAAAACACACAATCACGGTAACACACAACTAACGTCAAATACGTGTTGTTGTATCAAAGATACAGCAACAAGTGACGTGGTCCAGAAGGCGTGACAAACTATTAGGGGAGTGGCCTATTGTTAGTTGTATTTAGCTTCCTAGCCCGAGAGCGGGTTACAACCCCTTCTGGCGATTTAACAGGTAAAATTTCAGCTTGTTTTTTAGTTGTAGGGGTATTATAATCAAATTTTAGTTCTTTTTTTAATAATGGGAGCCATAATGGCCTTACTTCTATACTTGATTGGCTGATAGGATTGTCTGTTAGTTTTATATATGAGGCTTCAATTATTTTACGTTTGTATAAGTTACTTTCCCGGTGTATGATTTTTGCCTCTTCCCAATTAAATTTGTGATTTTCGGACCATATATGTTCTGCAATTTTTGATTTATCGACTAGGCCTAACGGCACATTGTTTTTGTGTTCTTTTGTTCTAATGTTTAATGGTCTTTTTGTCTCGCCAATATATTGTCTATCACACTCACATTTGATACTGTAAATACAGTTTTTAGTGTCCTGCGTGCCATTTTTAGGTTTAGTTTGGACGAGATGTTGCCTAATGGTGTTTGATGTTTTAAAAGCGGTACAAATTTTATATTTTCTGCCTACGCGTCTAACTTTTTCCGATAATCCCGGCACATAATGGATTGTCATATATGCTAGTAGTTTATTTTCATCTTTAGACTCAATATTTTTATTATTTTTCGCTCTTTTACATTTGGAAAGAATGGATAGAGGATATCCGTTAGAACTTAAATCCTGCTCGATACGTGTTAGTTCCAAGTTTAGACGGTTTTTATCAGAACAAATATTATTAGCTCTGTCAAGTAAGGAATGAGCAATTCCTTCTTTGACGGACATAAGATGGTTAGAATTGTAATTTAAATAACGACCGGTGTGTGTCTTTTTTCTATAAACTGAAGTTTTTAGGATCCCCCTATCTCTCTCAACACACACATCTAGAAAGGGTAGTTTATTGTTTACTTCATTTTCCATGGTTAAGGATATGGAGTCAGAAGTGTTGTTCATAGAGCAAAAGAATATTCTAATTTATTACTACCATGAGGCCATATAACAAATGTATCGTCCACATATCTGAGCTATATTTTCGGTTTAAATTCGGAAGAATCAATAACTTTCTTTTCGAATTCCTCCACAAAAATATTGGCAAAAACAGGACTAAGTGGACTACCCATTGCCATACCGTCATCTTGGCAATATATTTTATTATTAACTTGGAAATAATTGCATTCCGTACAAAGTTTAAGGAGTTCCATTATGGCACCAACGGGAAGGTTAGTTCGTTCTTTTAGGCTGTTGTCTTTTAAAAGCCTATGCTCAATTATGTTAAGGGTTTCTTGTACGGGTACATTGGTGAAAAGAATTTCTACATCAAAACTGACTAATCTATTTTCCTCATTTAGTTTTATATTTTTACATAATTCCACGAATTGTTTAAAGTTTTTTACAAACGCGTCATTTATCATTATTATCATAGATTATTATATCAACGCGTCATTATTATCATAGATCATAATTTCAAACAGAGAATGATCTAATTCATTAATTGCTGTAGTTAACATAAAAAATGTATAAATAAATTTTTTTCCTTTACGATTTTCATGGAAAGCATTTTGATGGTAGTATAATTTTAATATAATATATTTAATGGTTTTTAACATTTTACATCTTTAGGAACACATTTTCAAAATAGTATCCATCTTATTTTTGTTGTAATAATGGACTTTTACCATCTTTTGTGAATATAATGTTGAATACCACTTCGATGGTATGGATAAACTCTCGTTTTCAAGTGATACAGCTTCAAACTAGAACATGAAAATGTGAAGTTGAGTATATTCTTTCTTCTTGGATAATATCAATGAAATAACACTTCAAATACAGTAGAACCTCTGTTAACCGGCCTCAGATCAACCGGTCCTCGGATTAACCGGCCTATTCGTAGTGTACTGGTTCAATGAGAGTTTCTGAAAATAAATTGTAATTGAAACACCAAAGTGGCGGCGAGTCAAACGACTTTGTCGATAGAAGTATCCCATTGTCGGCGGCATAAAAACACCGCCCGGCACCAAAGCGGCGGCGAGTCAAACGACTTTGTCGATAGAAGTATCCCATTATCGGCGGCGTAAAAACACCGCAGCATCAAAGCGGCGGCGAGTCAAACGACTTTGTCAATAGCGGTATCTTATTGTCGGCGGCGTAAAAACACCGCGGCGGCGAGTCAAACACCTTTGTCGATATCGGTATACCATTGATACGGCGTAAAAACACCACGGCACCAAAGCGGCGGCGAGTCAAACACCTTTGTCGATAGCGGTATCCCATTGATACAGCGTAAAAACACCGCGGCATTGGCACCCGTCGGTATAGCAGACATACACTGTCAAAAACGTTTGATGGGCCGCTTTTTTTCCACGAATCAATTTAATATACATTATGGATAATATAACATTTATTTTCAGTTTTCGTCTTGTCTTTGACTAGTTATGATCTACGTACAGTATACTGTATACAGTAAATAAAAATGAGCGAGTTACGAAAACAGAGGCGTGTGTTGGTTTCGTTTGAGACGCGGTTAAATGTGTTAAAAAGACTTGACAGAGGGGAATCTGTAAAAAAGCTTTGTGACGAGTTTAACGGGAACCTCGGATTAACCGGCCAAACGGGCAACCGGCCCGGGTGTCAGTCCCGACTAGACCGGTTAAGAGGGGTTCTACTGTAGGTTGAAAACAGTTTATCAATTATCAATAGATATTTATGCAACAAGTGGTATAACAGGCTTCTTTACAGCACAGGGGAAGGTTTGAGCAACCAGGTAATAGCCGAGTTGCTTAATTTCCCGAGTGCTGTAAAGAAGCTTTTATATACATGTTACATACAATATTTTACCTAATTCCATTTTTCTATTTCATTCTCACTCATTTTTATTTAAAAGAAAATTGAATCTATTATAATAAAATACCAAACTTAAAAGCTTGTACAATCAACTTATAGTCTGTCAGAATTAATAAAAAAACAAATTTTCGAGAAGTTTTCAAAAAGTATAAAACTTGTAAAATAAATGCACTTTTTTGCATAAAAGTGGATTTAAAAATATCTTGCCTCCAATATCACACATACACACTATGTGATTCTTGTTTATATACATCTGAAACAATAATTGTGTGGAAAAAAAATTTGATGAAAAAAAAACTTCTTTTATTAATTCTGATAGACTATTATAAGAAATTTATTGGTTACAATAGTAACAAATGTAAATAGACCTTAATTCAAGAATCAAAATTTAATCTAAAAGATCAGGGATAAACATTCCAATATTTAAATCAGGTGTTATGTAATAGGCGGTGAAATATTAAAATAATAATCAATTAAAATTTTTAACTTTAACAACTAAAAAAACAGAAACAATTTAAATATAATAAACAACAACTGTAGATGCAAATTCAGTTTAATATTAATTCCAATACCGTTATGAAGTAATTAATCTGAATATTTCAAAAATGTACCTTTAGATTCAATTGGGAAATTTTGGATCAGCTACATACAGATCTGGGTTAGCTCAATTGGTAAGAGCATTGGCTAATAAACATGAAGTGTTTATTATATGTGTTCAGTCATCACTTCATCAGCTGATATCAAACAACTTAACAGTGGTGTTTAACTCTCGACTTGAATAGGCGCTGATTAAGTTAATGATTATAACACTTTGAAGCCTAACTCTCTAACGCGCTGCTTTCCTACTGTGCCTGGGGGTTTTGGACATGTTTTTAAAAAATTGTGGTATTTGTTATATTTATCATATATGACTTATTATATATCATTTTAAACCTAAAGAAATTACCTTTTTAAACATATATACATGTAAATAGATATTTTACTCACAGTCAACACTCCTTAGTCTTGAAAAAGGGTAAAATACACACACAAACAAAAATAGCTACACAGCACTTCACTAAACATAATTGGTATTTGTATGATACAATTTGAAACATTCAGGTACACAAAGGGCTACTGAACATTCTGGGTCCACCATAACTCAAAAAGTATTTAGTATTCAAGAAGAACAACAAACAAACATAACGAATCTTGATTACTCAGTCACTAACTTTGAACTAAACAAACGTCTGCACGTTCCTCATAGACGTGTTACGTTGCCTAGCATCAGCTTTATAATATTTATATTTAGTCCATATCAACAGCACAGACTATTCAAAAATCAAAGACATGCAAAGATAAATAACCAATTAGCTAAGCAAAAGTGCCGAAACCCGATAATATGCCGACATCGCGATCGTATAGAATTATTTAGCGCAGCCCGATGTATACTCGGGCTTCGGCGGCGAGCGCTGTCACACTGCCCGACCTATACTCGGGCTTAGGCTTCAAAATGTTAACAGAGCATGCCTAATATAGGTAAAATAACTGTTTCTCCGTCATTTATTAACAGATTTTAATAATCAAGGACTAGTCATATTTGTTATTACATTCTACAAATATTTATTTTCATGTTTTACAAATTTCTTGTGAAATTGAGCGTTTTTGAGCAATTCCCATGAATTTATTTATTTTTATTTTATTTTTTTAATATTGGTTCTACAGTAAATTTGTGTATTATAGACAACTACCAAAAATTATGTTTATAGTACTTAGCTGATAACTCTGTAATCTTTCGAGCTACAGAAAAAAAATTAAAAAGCTGTTTTGTTTGTCATAAAAAAGTAACTTTTTTTGTTTCCTGAAATTTTTTGTAAAGTTAGGGGTTTTAGAGATATTTGACATTAAAAATTTTAAATGGCTGCCATTTTGAAAATATACAAGGAATGTTCTCGTTGTACAGGAGTAAAAGGTTACATGACAAATATGTACACCAAATATGAGCTCAATATCTTTCCTACTGGGTGTTTCAAAAAAGATGCAACACTATATTTGATGACGTGAATTTATTACTTTAAAAAAATTAATATAACATATAATTATATAATATTCAAATTACCTTTAATCTTTATAATAAATGATCAAAATGACTTCTTCTGTTTGCAATGCAGGTTCGGACATGTTTCATAACATTTACAGCCACTTTTCATAGTGTTTGCTCAGTAATCTTTGAAATCTCATTTTCAATGTTATCCTTCAATTCGTCAAGTGTATGAGGATTTTTTTGAAAAACGTTATTTTTTACCTCCAAAGAAAAAAGTCTGCAGGAGTAAGATCTGGGGATCTTGGAGGCCACAATCTTTTTAATATCACACGATGGCCAAAATTCCCGTAACATATCCAGCGATCCATTAGAAGTATGACACGTTGTTTTATCCTGCTGGAACCAGTGATATCGTTTGTGTAAATATAACCAGGCTGTAAATTGTTCAATTGAGTTGCGATAAACCACACCATCTACAGATTTGTCAAAAAATAAAGGCCCTGTAACACGAAGCTGGGAGATCGCACACCACACACCAATTTTATGTGCATATAGTAGTCGTTCATGAAGCGAGTGAGGATTTTCAGAGCTCCATATTCGGCAGTTTTGGTTGTTAATGTAACCTTCCGAGTGAAACCATGCCTCATCACTATAAAAAAAACACGATCCAACATTTCAATACCCTTGTCAATAACAAGAGAACGCATCCAATGACAATACTGTAGACGTTTACCGTGGTCAACTTCTTTCAGTTCATGAACGGCACCGATGCTGTAAGCACACAGTTTAAATTTTTTATTAGTCCTAAAAGCAGTAGATAGTGAAAGTCTAATCTGTGAAGATAACTTTCTAAGTGATTTGCTGGGTGAGCGATTCAAATGTTCTTTCACATCGTCCAGAACTTCCACTGTTAACCTGTGCTATTCCGATCATATACACTGCCAGTCTCACGAAATTTATTAATCAGACGCGATATTGTTGACTTATTAGGTACTGAAGAATTGGGAAATTGTAACTGGAACTCATCTTTTACTTGTTTGAGACACCTCAATAATAAACACATGTTCATCCTTGGAAAAAGACATAGTTGAAAATATACACACACTTACAAAGACAAATGTATGAGTCAACAATGAGAACAGTTTTGTCAACTGATATTTGAAGGGAAGAAAAAATTTACTTATGCATAACTTAACTTATACCTTCTTAAACTTCGGGTTGCGTCCTTTTTTAAACACCCGTTATTTCCAAAGATATTAAGTGTTTAGTTTTTTTTTAAATAAGTGGATAATTTGAAAACTAAGCATTTCCCTTATTTTAATTGAAACTTTTTCCCCTTATATTCACTTATAGAATAGCCTGGTGAAATTTAGGACAATATTATATAGACACTCTGTATATACACATCTACGAAGCTTGTTAAGGTCTAGCCAAAGTCAAGAAAGAGAAAGTAGTGATATACACAATTATAAGATTAAGAAAACTTGTTGGCATGTCTTTTAAACAAACTTACCCCACTAAGTAAGACCCTCTTGATCTACCTACACAATTTAACATATCCTACAAGACACAAGAAACTAACATTTGGGCATTACATTTAGAGGATCTGCTTGTATTACATTGTATGATACACATGGGTAATTATCATGATTACACCCATTAACTTGTTTTTAGTATTGACTTTTGGTATTAACATATTTTTATTGAAATGATTTTGTTGGTTTTGTTTAGGCATATCCAGAAGATTCTTTACCAGAAACTGTAAGCAATGTTTTTGATTTTGACATGTATAGTCATGACCTGAGGGACACTCTTCTACAAGTGTTAAGCAAGCATGGTATTCACATACCTTTAACTCCAGAAGAAAAAAAACGCAAGTATTTAATCATAATTGGATGTTATTAAGGTCTTTACATAGATCATAATGTTGAAGACGTTTTTGTTTTCAAAAGCATAATGTAGTGCTAGGGAATATTTAAATGGTAATGTTTTGTAGCTTGTTGTTATAAATTAGTTGTAGTAATACCTTATTATAATATTTTGAATTTATATGTCTAGTATTAGTATGTGTTTGTTGTTGTTTGCTTATGGTCTGGATCTTGAATTTCCTCCATTCTCCATCTGGCGTTCCAATACTATTTTGTTAGTTGAATTGTTTTACCCCTTTGAATTTTGATTATTGCTTGACAATGAGTAAATGTTCTACATTCATGATAGTATCTGGTTGTTTACATGAAATGCAATGTGGTCAATTGTAGATTTTTCATTTACGGGATCAAACTATATGGTGATTCATCAATTCGGATGGTGGAAAGTGGAAAGGCTTTTTATTTTAAAAAAAGAAAGTACGACTGATGGCAAAAATAAATAAAAAAGAAACTTGCAAATATGTTTTCTGGAAGCTGGGGTTATTGACACTTCCAAGTATGTACATTCTGGAAGTAATACTGTACATTAAATTTAAATCTCACCCCATTCTGAATAAGGTATGGTACCCGATTGAGAAGCCACTTACTTCTGGAATGGGTTTGTTCACTAAACTTCCACAAAGACTAAAAATATTCAAAATCATATGAGTTTAAGAAAGCCCTAAGACAACTTTTGTTTTTTTGGATCATTTTACTCTGTGGTTATTAGTTTTTCTGAAATGAGGGGTGTGTGTAGCTGAAGACATTTTCAACTATTATTGGGGTCTTTGTTATTGTGGCTATGTTATTTGTTGTATGTTATGTGTAATTGGTGCTGTTTATTGTTATTCTATTGAAATTTGTTATGTTTGTATGTGTTTTACTGAGTGTAACTATATATTTATTTTCAATGATATTTTAGTACCTAGTAATAATTGTTTGTACACTTGTTATACAAAAAGATTTTGTCAACAACAAAAGAAATAGATGAAATGAAGTGGAGTGGTGTTCCTCATGGGATTACAAACGGAGTCTCTAGTACAGTGGACAGCCGAGTCTCCGTCCTGGAGCAAGATGGACGCTTATGTCAGGCTAAATTACCAAGGTTTTTGGTGTCTTGGTTTTTCCATAGAGGCTGATTGACCAATATAATGTATTGCATAGCTGATTAGGCCTATAACGGGCTACAAGTAATATTTAAGTTTCTGTTCGGTTAGTTTATATTAATCATTAAAACTGGTTCCCTGGTGTTTGGTTGGTTTGACAGGATTAATAGTGAAAAAAAAAATTATATTCAAGTATCGAGAGATCCACGAACATGTTTCACCAATTGTGATACCCAAGGTAGGGTTATCGAAAGTCCACCATCTCACTGCACTCTTTACACCAGCGACTAGTCGAAACATTGTCACAGCACTTTTTCATGGAAAATCATGAATCAGATTTGTGTCTTCAGTGATGATACTCCATTTCATGCCTACAATTTTTTTTTTGTTCATTTTGTTTTGTTCTAATTTTATGTTTTGTAATTTGGAAGAATGATGTCATATTTTTGGTTCTTAGTTGTTTTATCTGTGTGCATTTTTTTTAGCCAGAATATATCTGTTTGTTCATTTCCTTTTATACTGTCAGGGAAATATCTGGAAACCCCAGATATCGCATTAACTTATAAAATCTACAACATAAATTATAAATTTAAACAATAAACTAAACAAACACATTAAATAAATAAATTTCAATAAAGAATTACTTTGAACAAACCAGAAACAGATATCATTTCAACAGGAAGTAGGAACGGATGTGAACCTCAAAGGTGAGCAGTATGAAATTTCATCAAAGTACAAATTCGCACAGCCAGAATATTTCTGTGTGAATGGAGAAAGACCTAACACTACAAAATTAAATTGCCTACAATGAAAAATTTGAAAAAAGGATAAGTCAATCGGGAGAAATCAAGAAATATATTGTCCAATCAAAGACAACTAAGAAAACCATGTGAAAAAAAAGACAGGGGAGATGTGGGGAATGAAGAAGTCAGTTTGGGGAGAGTCTGTCGAACTTACAACACCTGGGTAAGAAGTGCATGGAGTATAAAATAAGAATATAATTATGGTGTAATAAATAAAAGGTATAACAAGTAGTATTGTCATGGGTCATCAATAATAGTGAAGTGGTTAGTGTTATTCAAGAATAAATTTAAAACTTGTGAAAGTGTCTAGTGAGAAAGAGGTAATATTACTACTGAATATGTAAGTAGTTTTAATATAAACCTTTTGTACGTCAGACCTTGAAGGTTATCAAATAAAATCATACACAGAATTATAAACAAATTTAAGAGTAACTCATTATTTGAAGTAAACTTACATGGATTGTTCAAGGGAAATTAACTGCATTGGGGCTGTTTCACAAGAATTAGTTGTAGCGAGGGTTTCGAACAAACACCTCATAAGTAATTAGAATCAGGGCCCACTGTTTTCAAAATATTCAAAATTAGTAAGTGAATAACAGATGCGGAATTGTTATTTGATTAAGGTCGAGGCAATACAAGAAAATTGAGGTTGTCTAATTGAAAATGTTTGTGTCAATACAAAAAATATAATTAAGTGTATGGATATTTTAGAGTAGATATCCATTCATTGAAGCTTGAATTTGTAATCAGAATCGGGTAGAAGGTGTCACGGTTGGAAGGATGATTCCTTTCATATTAGAAAGATTAATAATTTGAGAATATAGGTAAATTTTGTTTAAATTAAGTAGAAAATATTAAAATTTTAGTTTCCTAACAATTTCATGTAAAATTTCAGTAGATAAATGAATATTCTTGTATTGAAACTATAGTATATATAGTAGATAAGTGGATAGTCCCACTTATCCATTCCACGCTTATCCGTCCTTCCGTTTTATCCGACCCTGCCTAAAGGAAAAATAATCCATTAATCCATGCAAATTGAAGGATTTGTTGCGAAACCTAGTGTACAATGCCCACGCGCCACCTTAGTATTACCAGACTTTATGCAGCTGGTCGCTTACTTGCCAACATCAATGAGGTCAATGATTTACTCCACCCTTCTACATGCTTTGTTTGTTCACTCCCGCCTTTCAGTACAGTATCAATTTAGACTTGTATAACAGTTGACGTTATGCATTTTGTTTCTGAGTGTTTAGTGTCGTTTTACATAAAATTTAAGTTTATTTTATTACTGTACTATACATATTTAGTACTGTAATTACTTTTATTTCAATGTTTCTAGATGTTAAAGTGCATTCTGTTTCTGTGTGTTTCGTGTCGTTTCACGTAAAATATAACTTTGTTTAATTTTTCAATTGTAAATGTAATACTGTATTTTTATTTCGCTGTTTTCTTAAAAGTGTTTTTATGGCTTCTAAAAAAAAAAAATGACTTTCAATGGAAGAAAACCCTCAAAGCTGTGAAAAGGTTAGACAATGGTGAAACGTTATTAAAAGTTGTGTCATATTATAACGTCGGGGAAACAACTGTTGGGGACTGGAAGAGGAACCGGATTAAAATTGATAAATGGTGTTCTGGGCAAATGACCTCAAATGCTTTAGAATATAGAAAGACAATGAAAAAGTGTGAGTACGAAAATGTTAGTGAAGTTCTATTCCTCTGGTTTACTCAACATAGAGACAAAGGTGTCTTGATATCAGAAAAAAGCAATAAAGTTCCGAAATGAATTCAACGAAGGTGACCCTAGTTTTACAGCGAGTGTAGGTTGGCTCGATAGGTGGAAGAAAAGATATGGAGTACGCTAATTTAATATCTCCAGGGAGAAGCTTTCAGCTCTTTCTGAAGCTGTTCAATCATTCAGAGATAAGTTTCATAAATTGTTGGATAGTGGAACTTATCAGGTGAACGGAGTTTTACCTGTGATGAGACTGGCCTTAATTACAAAATATTACCGACAAAGACACTTGTATCAAAGGCTGAAGCGGCAGCGCCTGGTCACAAACGCAGTAAAGAAAGAGTAACTATTCTAGCATGCTGTAATGCCACAGCCAATATGAAAATGAAACTGGCTATAATAGGCAAGTCAAAAAATCCAAGAGCATTTAAACTTTTTTCTTAGTTTACCCGTAATTACTGATAGTTTTTATTACCAGTAAATTATTACAACAATAAAAGTGCATGGATGACTGCAGAGATTTTTAAAAAGTGGTTTTTTGACGAATTCATACCACAAACTGAAAAAAAAAATTAAAACAATAACTTGCGTCGAAAAGCGGTTTTGATTCTTGAGACGTGTCCTTCCCACCCTAACAGGGACGAACGTCAAGACGGCAAGATAAAGACTATGTTTTTGTCTCCGAATGTAACACCCATTTGCCAGCCTATGGACCAGAATACTTTAGAGAACTTAAAGAAAATTACTGCAGAAACCTTCTTTCATCTTTAATTGAGGCTATGGACCAAGGGGAAGACATCATAGAGAAACCACGGCATCTGAATTTGAAGGATGTAGCTTGTTATGTGGCTCAATCTTGGGAAAATGAGGAATTTCAGCAGAATGATGAAGAAAATGTTAGCCTACTTTCTTTATTACACATAATATCGGGATATACTAACGGAACAGAGAAGGACGTATGTGAATGGATGTCTCAAGATGAAGAATTCGAAGTGATGGATGATGAAATCATAAAGATGGTCAAAGAAAAACAAGCTGAGGAAGTGGTAATGGAGGAAAGTGTGGAAAGTATCTCTCATACCGAAGGACACAAGGCCCTAGAAATAGCCTTAAAATACCTAGAGTAGCTTAAGAAAATTTCTTCATCAGATATTATACTTGTAAAAAGATTTCGAGATCTAGCGGCGAGAAAACGTCGAACAGTTGATAAACAAAAAACAATTACAAACTTTTTCCGCCAAGTTTAAAACTTGTTTGATGACTTGACATTCTGTACTGCACTGTAATACTACATTTATTTAGTAACAATTCATGTACTGTAATTCATAGTTTTTTTAATATATATTAAAATCAATTTAACACTTTTAAACAGCGTTTTAATGACTTTCTGTGTAATCTGACTTCCTCGCTAATTCGACCGGGCTGCGGCTAGTTTAGGTCGGATTAGCGAGACTACTGTATATATTTGTATAGAAGTTTAAACAATATAATTGACAGATTAATCAAGTCAGTTCTTGAATTATTTCTAACCTGATCTCTTTTGGAATCATCCTTCACAGTAAGTGAAATTTGACCCACAAGGGTATGATGGAGCCCCCAAGTTAAAAGTGTTAGCTTAATTCAAGGTTCGAAGAAACCTAAAGTAACAATAGTCTTAAGATTCTAAAGATGGAAAATATTACCTGGTGAATGCACCTATTCAAGTAATTGTTTTGAAAGGTCTAAACACCTAAATAAAGTGATCTTTATAAATTCTGAGAGAGTAATGTCACAATACCTATATGTGATGCTATCCACTGAAAGATTTTCTGTTTTCCAAGATTCTACAACATATTTCATGAATGTTATATTTCCCTTATTTTGCTATCATTTGAGTATTGTGCTGTTGTAGCCTGTAAAGCGGATCTTTAATTAGAAAGGATCACTTTGTCCAATCCTATGTATAATGTGGAATAGTTTTAAGGTTATATTGATGGTTTCAACCTCCACATCAAAGTGGGTTGCATTTGGCCCTAAGTATTACAACGAAAAAACTCAGTCTTGTTTTTGAGTCAGACTGTACGTTTCCCCTTGTTTCTTTAATAAACGCACAAGTCTCAAACCCTGGAATTTTTTATCCAGGATCCGTTCCCGAGAGATAGAGAACGAATTAATCAACCCACTGGAAGTTTTGGCCTCTTTTTCTTATCTGGCCTGGATTGATTAACCCCTTCAACAGTTTAAGTTTCCCTAAACCGTTGGTACCCCCCCTATTTATTCAATTACTTCCAGTACTAAATTTACTTTACTATTCTCAGGGAAAGCACGACTTAAATTTTACTTTACTAATCCCCAAGGAGTGGGTTCTGAAGAATACCTCTGTCACACAATATATTTTATCTCGATTCCCTTTAATTTCTAATTTAATACAAATGGTGTGGATTATCTAAATTAAACAACACAAGATTGTTAATATTAACAAGAAAGAAATGATTTATTCAATCTGTGTTTAAGAAAATCAAAATTAAACTTTTCAAATATTTAAAACAATTATACTATTAATTAAACAAAATTTATGACTCTTTATCAAATAATATTACATTAAAAAAGAAAACATTTTACATTACACTTTACAATTTTATAAATTACTTTAACTAGGTTGCAGATTGGCAGATTACTCTTGAGGAAAGTTATATTTCAAGAATTAATTTTTAGCACTTCCTCTATTCAATTCCTGAACGCTAATTACCCAGTTTGACAATTTAATTAGTCGTTCAGGTCTAATTTATTTAATTTACTATTATGTTATAGAAAAAATGTCCACAATTAAATTTATCAAATTACAAAGTATTATTAAACATCTTAAATCTATATCCCAGGAAAATCAGTTAAATTTACTTTAATTTCGGCCAATTTTGCCTTGCAAACAAAAAGGGATACCTTGACTGACGATTGATGATCCTGATTCCTGGATAGGGAAGATAATGTTGTCCTGGTGACCGCTGGTTGTAGAAATGATTTACGGATCCATGGAGTTAATGCGAGGTTCTGGCCACGTGTTGATCTGGCTAACACTGGATGTAATTTTTTACCACTTTTTTGAGACTCGCAGTAGACTACTTAACTTGCCATTTCACCTATCACTTCCTATCATACTATTTTATTTTATCGGAATTAATTTTTACTCATTTTATAACTTTTGGAAAATTTGTGCACCATAACTTTGGGCATAGTAACACTTTAAACTGTTTTAATTAATTTTGAAGAACAGAGCAAGCTCGGGCATAGCCCCCGTGTAGTATTTCAAACTTGATTTTTTAGAAGAGAGCGACTCAGTCGCCGGCAGCTATATTTATAGCCAAAAAATACGATATTCTCGTACCAATTTATTTCCCTCACAGGGATAATGTGATATTTCCTTTTTTCACCTTTTCCATGAAGTTTTTTGGTAATTTACATTTTCTATTATTATATTAATTTATTTGTGGTTGGTTTACTATGGTCCGAGTCTTTAAATTCCTTTATTTTAATTAATTTCCATTAATTAATCTTTTCTATCTGGTAGTAGACTGGTTGGTAACACTAACTCCGCCCCTTCCGACGTCACGAAATCATGACGTTTCAGCTTCTACATCTTCCAACTTGTAACTAGACATTTGGCTATTGTTTTTCTTATTTTTTAATTTAATAGGTTAACTGATGACTTTTTCGTGTTTTAAACACCAGCATCTTGTAGATCTTGATCTGAGCTTTCGCGAGAAGTTCGCGTGGTGATTATCGGCCCGCCCGTTCACCTGCAATTCGTTACGTAATGTTTTGTGTGATTTGCGATTTTGAATTTTCACACCTTTCACTTCACAGTTCTGAAATTTCACTATTATGTTATTTATGCGTAACAATTATCACACCCGTGGCGTCGATATTCTGCTCCTGATAGATTCTGAGTTTTTTGACACCTGTATTCACACCTCTTCATTTGGGGGGGTTAATATATACTGATTACCCTGAGATTCACATATTTTGTTAAATACTCAAAACTAATCAGGTTTACCAAATCTTAACTTATTTACTTTATCCTTGTTCCCAAAAAAGTGTGAAAACTGTAACCTTTTATTTTAAATTAATTTTTAAATTTTTTCTCTATTTATTTGTAAACCTTTGTCTTATAAAACACTTCTTTACAGCACTTTATTAAAATTTACTTTTCTTTATGTTTTATGCAATTTATTCTTTTTACCATTTCACCTAACTTTTTATTTATCACTTTTTTCAAAATTTTACCAAGAATATTTTATTCTTAGAATTTCTTTTTATTCTGAAAAATATTAAATTTTTTTATTTTTGATCAATTTTGAAAATTTTCGGATTCTTCATTCAAATTTATTGCAGCGTGTGTTAATTATTATGAAACAACCGTAACTGATCTGTATTGCGTACAACTTGTACTACAATAACACATCATATAACAGTATTATTTCATATTTTCAAAATTCATTAAATACAAATATTTTATTCAAAATCTATCGACATACGAATTTACTGTCATAACGAGTAGGCGAAAGTTGACTTTAGACCTGGTCATAGGTCAGTTTCACCGACTCGCGGTGAACAGCAAAGTCGCTTACAAATTAGCCAAACCTTGTATTAGGATTAGATTTTGATTTTTTTATTTATTATTTTTTTTGACCAAAATATAATCCCATACAACGAATTTCCGTTGTAGTATATAATAAAAACTTATCAATTTGTAATGGCTTCCTGCACCAGCATTCCCAATTCTATCCGTAAGTGATCCATCTGTAAATATTTGCTGTCAATCTCATTCCAGATATCAGATATGGATTGTTTCAAAAGTATGTGTTTGTAGGTGTTTTATTTTGTATTTAAAATTTCTTTTTTGTAATGTCATCTAGTTATATAGCTTTTTTCTATCTTAAATTAAAATGTTATGTTACAGTAAAATAAAATAAAATGACTATCAAGTTTCCCAGAGTCTAAAATTTTCATCACCCTCTATACATTTTGAAAGAGTGAATAAAAATACATGCTTTTTTGAAACTTTAAAAGACTAAAGACGATCATTTTTAGCATGTAGGGAAATTTTGTGCTAACAATTTTCAACTCAAAACTTTTATCACCCTGTCGAGTGATACATTATTTTAAAAGAAATAACGAGTAGATAATGTATAACTCAAAATTTAGGCTGCAATAAGAAAAAAACACAAATTTCAATTTTCTCAACATTAATTTTAACAATCTTGATCATGTGCCATTAAGAATCCAAACAAATCATAATAATCGCCACCTCTCCAAAAATGCCAGTTTATCAGTGGTAAAAAACAAACAAAAATCAATCATGGTGCTGTTATAAAATACATATTTTCTCAAAATCAGTTCTACCAATTTCGTTTGAATTTTCATGAAATATGAAGAATGATCACCCAAACCCATGTGTAAAATTAAAATCCTAATTGTGTCAAAAACAATACAGTTCAGAAATAATTTTAGAAAAACAAAAACAAACTTTGATCACCGTCATTAAAACCTGGATGTTATTTAAATATGATTTACGCTGAGAATGTATATATAGCACACAGGAAGCAAATTTAGGCAATTACAAAATTGACATTTTTGAGTGACGATTAGTTTTGTTTGGTTTTGGGGATGAGTGAGTGAGAAAGTTTGTGCAATGTTTGTGGCCCATTTATTTACATAATCTTGAAATGTATTTGATTATAAGGGAGTTAAATTATAGAACTGTCATAAATAATGAAGTCTACCAGCAAACCTCTGTTGGGATGCATGTTGTAAGCATGGGACATCCTCCAACCAATAATAAAACATGAATAAATAATAAATATAAGAATGTTGAGATGTATTCAAATAAGAAACTGTCGTTTAAATTTTAAGATTACTTAAAGACAAATTAAATTACAAATTACAAATTACTTAAATTACAAATACAGTGAAAAGGGTTTGAACTCAAAATGTGTGCGTTAATCGAATAAACGATACCCCTCTAACACTAATTCATCACGTGACATGTATCCCATGATGCTTTGCGTTAGCGTTACCTGCAAGCAAGAAGAACGCTTGGCTTCACCCAGTCTGACTTTAAGGCAATGGTGGTGAAGTAATTATGTTTACAAGTATACGTGAGTAAATATGAACAGATATCTACATAATCAAATGAGTGATCTAAATTAAAAAACGTTTTAAGATGAACAGTTGTTGAGAACTTTGTATATTTTTAATATCACAAAATATGATAGATTAAGACCTAAATTTATATTAATTAACTTCAGTTGTAAAAGTTATTCATTCATATGTTTGTAATTCACAAATCGTCATCAAGAAAGAAAGGTATCAATTAACACAAACATGGCTGGCTAGTTTCATTGTGGGTAAACCACTATCCCGTGCCACATATAAGCAACCTGTAAGTACAGATTAGAGACTGAACTTTGACCTTTTCATTAATAGTAGAATCACTTTTAAAATAGAATAAATAAAGATAGAAAGAAAGTAGACCCACATGCTTGCAAGATGGCGTCCAAGATGACACCTATCTTATAAAATTAAGTCGTTTAATTGTTTCTTCCAAATTGCCCCTAGTGTTTTCCATAACTTAATATAAATTCAAGTTGTAAGTAAGCTGGAGCAACTTACAAAATGGCGCCCGAACAATAGTCTCTGGTCTCTAAATTCAGGTTTGTAAATGTGTCACATGGTACATGGTTTATACCCAGACACTTATAAATTAAAATGAAATTGTAATAATGGGATATTTGGCATTTCAACAAATTCAAAATTGAGAATGATAGTTGTAGGATTATAAAGATGGAAGTGGATGAAAGTAGGTTAGATGAATCGAATCAGGTCTAGGCTTGAGCTTTTCCGAGACGGAAAACATGGTTGAGAGGCTTGAGAATAAAGTATAATTAACAATGTTAGAACAGGTCGCCTAGTGAAGAAGCTAAGTCAACATTTTTTAATGATTTAGTGGCATTATTAACTAAAACTTGTAAACAAATAACAGAAGAAATGTCTGTAAAATCGGATGATAATTTGAAACAACTGAAAGAGGAAATGATTGACAAATTGGATAAATCAGAAAATAATTTTAAAACAATCAATGAAAAAATTGATAAATCGGAAAATAATTTTAAACAATTGAAAGAAGAAATTAATTTAAATAAAATGGAAATAAATGAAAAATTTGAAACAATGATGGCAGAAATAAATGAAAAGTCCGAAAATAACTGAATGAAAATTTTAACTTTGAACAAATGATGGATGAAAGAAGAATAGGTTTTGAAAAATTAGGTAGTAAATTTGTTACCTTAATAAATAAATTTGACAAAGATGACATAGAAGTTAGGAAGAGATTAATAACAAAGTTAAAGTTTTAGTAGAAGACAATGTAATTAAGAATGAAATTGATGTAAACAATTAGTTAGGTTATGTAGATGTAAACATTGAACAAAAAGTAAATAGTAAGGTTAAAGACAAAATAATTGAGGTTAGGAATTTTGTAAACAATGACTTAAGTAACATGGTAGTACAAGCAGATTTTAAAATAAATAAAAGACAATACAGTAATAGGGCAATATGTTTTGAAGAAATTGTTAGAAACAAGATGAATGAAGAATTTAGATGTCAGGATAAAGTGAATCAAAATATTTATGACAAAAGTAGTGTAATTGATGATATCGCAGTATTATAATGGGGAATTGTTGACAGAAACATTTAATGAACTTACAGGAATAAAGTGGGTAGATTTTACAAATAGGTCAGTGGTTCAGAAGTTATTAAAGTTAGGGGAATAACCATAGGAAAAGGTTAATTTCGGAAAAGGTATTTCGATTGGGCGTAAACCATAGGAAGAAAAGGGACAACTTACAATGTCCCAAATTGAAATAATCCCCTCGCCAAAACAGAATTAGTGTCATAATTGAAGAGACTTGAATTTTTTTTTTTCTTTCAGAAAATATATTCAGAACCCAGTGTTATATTTCATAGAAATTCTATTCAGTAAATATTACAAAGTATATTCCCTTTAAATTAAATCCGACCTTGTAGCTTTATCTAGTATTATAAGTAATACATATTTCAGTACCATAATCCCATCTTTAGTTATTCTTTCATTCACTGGAGTTTGTTACATAGTTTCAAACATTAAAATACACAAAGGTTTACAATACATATGCACATCACCACTGTATATACAATTTTCACAATTAAATATATATAAAAGGACATTTAGTGCACACCATGACAGATTTCACTAGACCTGGCTGAACTGAAGCTAACATTATGACTCTTGATCCCTACCTGTCTCATCTCTGTGCATTTTTCAATGTCCATATTATAAGGGTCATTTCACTGGAATGACAACTGGCCATTTAATAAGTTCCCCAGGTTGTTTTTAAATGCTTTGTATATTTCGAGCTCTTCAACATGATTCATAAATCTACCTTTTTTACAAATATGCAGAGGTGTCACAATCTAAGTATGTGTGGTCATTACATATCAGATGTTATGTAAAATTAAATTTTATAAGTTCTTGTGGGACAGATTTTTTGTAAACCGTTTATTGATGGGTCTGCCTATATTATAACAGTCACAGTAACTGCAGCATGTTTTATAAACATCCAATTTCCTTTTGGTAGGTTTTTGTTAATTTTTTTAATGCTGTTCTTAGTCTGATATGTTACAATGATATTATGTTTTGTTTAGTGAATGATTTTTTCAGCATGGAATATGTTCTGCAACGGCGGAGATGGTGATTCCCAGCTGTATGTTGTTTTTCTTCTTTTTTAAATATTTGCTTCTTATTAACTAATTTTTAATGATCAATTTTACTTTATTTTACAATTGTTCAGAACAATTTTACAAGTGTTCGACTTGGCTGTGTCTGGTGTCACATGACAAGCCCATAACAGATTTGGAAAAGTTTTAATGTACATTTCTATCCATAAATTTTTGCTTTTTTAATTATATAATTAGACTCTTAATTATGCACACAATTGATTACTAGATCGATCTCTCGCTTTCGTCTAGTTGAAAATACCTGAATACGTCTAAGGTTAGAATTTAATAGGGCACATAGCCTATTAGATTGGTTAGATTTTGTATGGACAGGAGACAGGCTTACCTTGGAAAATGGTCCCTGGTATTACCTAATAGTACATAAGTAAGAAAACACACACAAAAAACACTAAAGTTTTGAAATATTTTGTAAACACTGTTCACTTTCTCAATCAGTAGAGTTAAGAAGAAGACTGAAGACTGAGTGTTGAACCACAGATTTTTATTTTATTTTTATTTTTTTAAGGTAATATACTTTGTTATATTTATGAAAATAATTTCTATTTGATTAAGAAGTGACTTAGATACCAAAATTATTATTTTTTTTTAAATTTATATTTTGTGTAAATTAATGAGTGTTTCTAGTTGTATATTAATTGTATCTACTATTAGAATTATATATATAAAACAAATTTCCAATTAATTCCATCAGATCGAGAGTTTGTCCAGTTGACTGTCGATCGCCACAGTGGCTTGGACGTATCTGCACCTAAACATGGTAAAGTGGATGAAAAGGGAGATCCTCATGTAGGAGGGAACACTTGGGCAGGAGGTACTGGAGGAAGAGATACTGCAGGACTTGGAGGGAAAGGAGGCCCTTATAGGCTGGATGCAGGACATACTGTACACCAGGTAGGTTTAGTTTATAATCCAAATGCTAAATAACATAGAGGTAGAGTTGCTGTAGTACTACTATTATGAGGCACATTTTTGAAGTAAGGTTGGTTCAAACACAGTGGGGGCTCAAACTTTACGGACTTGACCCAGTTTCTTGAGGAATATTGAGGTATTACAAATTAGTAGCGAACTCTGGTTAAGGAGGATAGAACAACAACAATAGGAATATCAGTGTGCTAACTACATATTACCCAATTGAAAAGCCATCTAGCAGGCCTAGGCTCTTCAGGGGCTGTTGCAGCATTGAAGTTAATTTCAATGTAATCACTTGGTGCAAGATCAGTACTGTACGATGGGTGTTTGAAAATTTCTTAGCCAATTTTTCCAATAATTGAACAGTTTAACCTGTTCGAGCATTACTATGTGCATACATAATCCTACTGGATAAAAAGATATGTTTTTTTGTCTTGTATGACATGTCTAAGTTTCCAAATAGTTTCACATCTTTAATATTCATTCCAATTTCTATAAAATCAATCAGTGCCTTTGTTATCTCAAAAAAAAAAAATAGGACCATGATTTTGAGGCAGAATGTGCTTGTTTTTACTTCTTTGTTTTCAGTGATGATGAATGTTACAATTGCAATGACTGCTTTTTGCCTTGACATTTGAGTACAAAACCTAGTTTCATCTTCAGTACAAGTAATAATGCGTTTGAGCACCTATTATCCTTGCTTTGTAAATTTATATCATATATATATATATATATATATATATATATATATATATATATATATATATATATAATTGGTTAGATTTTGTATGGACAGGAGACAGGCTTACCTTGGAAAGTGGTCTTTGGTATTACCTAATAGTACACAAGTAAGAAAACACACACAAATATATATTTAATTTAATTTATTAATTTTTCTGCTTATACGATTTTTTACTTAGCAGGTATTGAAAATACAATAAAATTTCAAGTGAAAAATATACGACCTAGACTGGGAATCGAACCCAGGACCTTTGGCTTTACGCGCCAATGCTCTACCAACTGAGCTATCCTAGTCGCTTCCCAGCACATGGCGTAGATCTCTCACTTGACTTTTTACGTTTATTGCTGTAATTTTGAGTTTCTATACTAATTACCTCGCATATTCGACATTGAAATTAACTTTTAATTTACATATGCGAAGTAATTAGTTTAGAAACTCAAAATTACAGCAATAAACGTAAAAAGTCAAGTGAGAGATCTACGCCATGTGCTGGGAAGCGACTAGGATAGCTCAGTTGTTGTGCATCTGAAATTTGTGCAAGTTGTGCAAATAACCGTTTGGGTTTCCAGATCTTTTGCAAAACATCTTCGTCTGTTGCTCCACGCTTATCCTCATATCCTATGTTTTGCCAAAATTCATCTTCAAAACTAAATTTACTTCCTTTTTCATTGAGTTCTTAACCACTTTTTTTAAATAGGTTTTACAACTTTGTTTAAATTTCAAACGTTTAAATTTCAAACTGTATTGTACATTAAAATTTTATAGCATAACTATTTATAATACTAGACTTACTTAAAAACTATCGTACTTCTAATTGAACAAACAAAGAAACAAATTTTTCCACCCTTTTATATTATAATAGTTACAATTTACGAAAAAGAAAAAACACAAAATGTTACAAAATTTTAACGTTATACCTCATAAACCTCATGTAAATATTATTCCATATCTAATACTTAATCCGTGAGATTATATGGTTTTAACCATGCCACATGTATTACATCCCCTACCCATTTGCCATATCGATGAACCTCAATCTCATAATTAAACGGTGATAATTGCTTCAACACTTTGTACAGAGCAACATATTGCTGTACCAACTTATTGTCTTATTTCTTTGCTCTCTTTGCCGTATTTTTTTTTTCCTTGTGTCGCAAATTATATCTGTAGCGTTGCTTCTCCTGTGTCGAGGCCATTAACTGTAGCAAATTTGTTTTGGTTTTATGAACTGTTTTTTAAGCTGCTAAAACATCTGCATCTGGGACCAGAGGGAGTAAAGCCAAGTCTATAAGCTGGTTAGGTTCAAAACCATGTAACAAATAAAATGGAGAAAACCCCATCAATATATGTCTACCTAAATTATATTCAAAAGTTACCAACTTTATATATTTTCCCAAGTCCTTATCTTCATTTACATAACATCGAAGCATATTTATTAACATCCGTTAGTATCCGTGATCCCTTGACTGTGTGGCCTATATGCCGCCGACGTGTTATACACAATTTCTAAAGCCTTATACAATTGTTTTAACGTGTCAGCAACAAAATAAATCTAGCTGTAATATGCGAATCTGCCTTTTCCGTAGCTTTTACAAATCAAATCATGTAGTGCTATCTCTTGCCACCAAAATATACATTTTCTAATTAGATCTTGGTAAAGGTCTCAAATAATCTAGTGTTATCTTAGTAAAAGAATAGCACAAACAGATATGGGTTGCAATAAAGCCTTAGACATTTTTCTCTCCGTCTTCATAGTTTGACATTTATAGCAATCCTTAATATATTTCACCACATGTGCCGTGATAGTAGGCCAATAATACCTTCATCGTACCTTTGATAATGTCTTCAAAATCCCTAATGACCCCCTGTCATGAACGAATCATGGTATGCTTCCAAATTTTCTTTTAATCAATACCCTTGGCACAGTTAATAGCAGGTCAGTGCTCCATTCACATAATGTTTATACTGCAAAAGTTGTCCCGTAGTATGTACGAACTTGAAGCTTGCAAATGTGCTTTGTCCATATTCACAGGATTAACCAACGCTTGCCTTAAATAAATAAGAGTCGAGTAATTGCACCTGTTCCATATTAATTTTCTGAATATTAAAGATGTTAAACTCTCCCTGGATCTCCGTGGGTATAATTTGTAACTCTTCCAGGTATCGACCTAAACTATCAGACATTCTCATTGTGGATCCCGGTTTATGTTTTATGTCAAAATCATATTCTAGCAATTTCAAAGCCAGCCTGTTTACCGGCAAACTTAAAGTTTTTACATTTTTATATTATTATAGACTAGCATGGTCATTGAAAATAGTGAAATTTCGAGGTTAGATCACTCTCTTTTATCTATCATTTGAAGAAGCACTTTAACAACTCTTGATCTATTAGAGTAATCGAGAGCTAGGTATCTCTAATTGATGATCTTCCATTCTTTGATTTTAAATTGGCTGAGAGATTGTTCGCCTATAAACAACAAAAATAATAAAAGAAGAATACAATGCATATATATTTGATGCAATTTTACACTCTCACAACTCTAAGGTGTCGAAAATTACAATTACTTTTTTTTTATACTCTACTCGTAAACAAGCTGAGATTATATTTATATTATATTTTTTATCAGAAATATTGAATTAAATACTTTTAATCATTGTGAAATGAAATAACAGGATTTTCTTTTTATTTAATAAGTATAATATGAATACAAGAGATAAAATTCAATGATGAGTTAATAGTCTTTGATTTATATACATAGGTTAAATTTATTGTCTTATCTTGGGGAGGGGATTTAGCGTGCCGGCACTTTCCAAGGTCACTAAAATAATCATATGAGATGATTCTTAAGTACAATATTAACAGTTTATAAATATTTAAAAATCAATTTGTTGATTAAGAAATTCAATTAAATATCTTGGGTTATTTAAATAATAAAAAATGGAATGAGGACATGTGAAGTTCATCATTCGGATGAAAGTTATGATTTACTAAATAATATTATTGTCTTATTGAGTTTATTGATTACTAGGTTTATATTTATCTTTGCATTATGTCTTATTCAGTTTATTGGTCAACAATATATAATTCAAGTTCACAGTAGGAACTGGTTAATTCGCTTAAGCTAGGCTTATGGTAAAGGATAGTATCGGATTGGTCTCACCAATTAATTAGTAGGATTGCTGAATGAGGTTTCGGGTAATATTGGTCAGAGGTCTTCAATCTTCCCTTGTAACAGATCAGTTTTGGTTATTTTTATAGGTTTCACTTCGTCTGGTTCCAAAATAACTCGCTTTTCTGCTGAATATTTTCCGGATTGTTTTATGCGTCTGGATGCTTCCACAATTCTTCTAAGAATGGCTATATTAAAACCAGCATGCTCTTGGGTCAGGATCTGGACGACACTGCCTGACAATTTCACTTTTCACTGCACTTTCACTGCATTTCACTGATTTAGTTCATGACAGGTGATGTTTATAATGATAAATGAAAAATGCTGAATTTGGACTTAAACGTTATTTCTGCCTAATGATAATTTTGAATACTTTAATTCCTATCAGTTTTAAACTTCTTTTATATATTTTTTTTAAATTTAAAATATTTATTTAAATTGCATTTATATGTTTGTCAGTGATCTATAAGTATTTGAACTAGCTTTTACAATATTATGATCGCTAACCAATCAGTGATGAGCGGGCGGACGTGGCTTTTGGAGTGACGTCACGTCCGATAATGGATTATATTATAATTATGATTGACATTGACCACTTTCAAACGATCAAAACAAATTGTTCCGAATTTTCTAGGATATTCGAGGTGAGCATTTCTCTAGGAAATTTAGTTGGGAATCTGACGGTACTTCTCAAATTTCGCCTAGTGGTCTCGTTGATTTGTAATTTCCGATAAGTCGAAGCTATGTCGAGGTTTCTTTGTGAGCAGAAACTGATTTATTATGGGTTTCAATATCGGATATCTTTTGTTTATGGTCGAATTATAATTTGAGTTTTTTAGTATAGCATTGCCTGTTAAGATGTGAATAATTTTTAGTTTGGCCTAGATCTGGTAGATGTAGGATATTTGTTTGTAAAAATTGTTTTATTCAGTCGTTCGTAGGCTGAGTGACTTCATCTACGTTTGAGCTTTGTATTCCCGCCAATAGATGTCGAGAGCAATCGTTTTCTTGCATTTGTTTTAGTTGAATGACTATGATAATTTTGAATTATTACAATTTATTTGAAACACTATTGAAAAACCAAGTTTTTACCTTTCCTCTTTCCTTGATTTGTAAGATGAAAATGGAAGAAATAACAAGAATATTGATCTTGATACAGATCTAGAGACAAAATAATGATGTGGGTACTTTGTACAAAGAAAGAAGCAGAAAGACAGACAGAAGCAAAAACACAACATATTTATCTTCTGAATACTTTAACCTTCCAGACTTTGGAGAGGGAAAGAGTTTTCTTTATGCCCCACTGGATAACGTTCTTTGTAGCTTAAGTTTTATTTTGTTTATTTATAACCAATTTTATGTTAAATGTTAAATAATTATATATGTATTTGAGACCTCCATACATGACCTTAAAAAGTGTACCAATCATAATCCCCAGCAGCAACAGTCTTTATTGTTTATCTATTTTCCTCTAAACATGGGGTTAAGTTTAGATGCAATAGTTAAAGAAACATTTTAAATTTATTTCTTGAGATTTTTATTTTTATTTATTCACAAATCTGTAGTATAAATGAAGTTATATATGGGTCAACAAAATCAGTGTCGAGTTTTTACTTCAGAACTCAAAAACGTGGTTTTTGTGAAGTCTAGTTGACTATCATATATGTAGTGCTCTACAGTCCAAATTCGTAGAATATCTTCATATTATTGCACTGTCTTGATGTTTTCCTTCTTTAATAACTCAACATTTGAGGTTAACTTCTGTAATACTGATAATAATTCTTTTTAAATTTTTTAATAAAAAAACTAACAATACAAAATACCCAAACAAAAGGTATCTTCCAAAAATGCGGTTTTGTGATTATGTAAAAAACAAAAAATCGGCCATGGCTATTTCGATTTTATTGAAATGTTGGTGAAATGTGTAAATGATTACCCAAACCTGAGAGAAAAATTGCAATTAAAAAAATATTACAGTTCAGAAATAATTGCCAAAAACAACCTTTAAATTTGTTATTGTAAACTTGATTTTAGTCAAATACTTCGTACGCTGACGTTGTGTTTAGCACATACAATGGAAATGTAGACTCTTATTAAATACATATATAATTTTTTTTAAAGACTGCATCTATGGTTCATTTCACTTTTTTATTGACTTCCCAAAATTACATTTTGTTTTCTGACAATTAGTTTTGTTTCGTTTATGTTTGATCTTAAAGATGGCCGAGTTGGAAAGTTTGTCCAATCTTTTTCCACTGTGTATTATAATTTTCTTGATTCTCAAGACACAACAACTTGGTAGCGATCAAATATCATCACAACTACTCAAGTATAAAATCATTTATATTAAAGTAAAGAAAAGATTATTCATAAAATTTAATTATAGCTATAAAAGTTTTCATCGAAAGTTAGTTTATAGTAATTACACAAAGATCTCAGTTTTCAAGACAGATGTTTTGCTGTCTGCAAGTTTAATGAGAAGACTTGCTGCAGTCTGACAATTTAATTTGTTTTAAATAAATTTGTATAATACGTAAACTTTCAACTACTTCCGTCTGTTTTTTTTTTTTTTTTTTTTTTTTTTTTATAGTTCCACATATGGTCTTTACTAATGCAATTTGGTGGCACATTCCAAATTGGAAAAAAAAAAAGATGATTTTCTACGATACGATACGGATTAAAATTGTTTTATATCTTAAGGAATCTCTGTGATGATTAGAATTTGATGTCTGCACGAGATTTTTAATTATTAAATTTTGAAGAATTTTTTGGCAATTTGGGATGCTTTCCTAAATCTGGAAAGAGCAGCTAATCATTCTAATTAATGATTCCAAGACCAAATACATGTCCATATGTTTCAACATAAGAATAAATGAGCACGCCATTGAGAGAATAATTGAATTTAAAAAGGATGACAAAAATTATTGTCCAGACAACTTATTGTTTTTTGTAATTAAATCTAGTAGCCTAATCATTACAGGCATTTTGAGGGTTACATTGTAGGTCATTGCCTAATATTTCAGTGTTTGACTTGGTATTCTTTTTTTTAATAAGTACGTTTAAAATCTAGATGTTACTTATCGTGTTTATTTAATTATTTTACAAAGATATGTTTTTCAAATTGCACAAATGTTATTATTTGAATTTTTATTGTGTATTGGGACTTATTAATGTTAAACCAATTATTATAATCTCTTCCATTTTTCTATCTCGGACCCTAGATGAACTCAAATAATGAAAGAAGTGATGAGATAAATCACGAAATAAAGATATAAAATCGGTGTTACTTCAGTTTGCAGAGGCATATGAAGTGTAACATATTAAACAATGCTATAAAGTTCCGTCTTTATGAATTTTGATTATCCTAGTCTTAAAGGCACAGTAAGCTGCTTAGGTTTGACCACAAGTACTTGAGGAAACGTTTTAGTGCGGTATGTGAGGACAATGTATGGAGACAATGGGCAAATGCCCAACATTCTGGCCTTTATATAAATGTAAAGTCAAATATTACAATGTATGGAGTTTAAGATTAGCTGGTCCTGTAGTAAGGATGTCTGCTGAACAGATACAAGAATATTTTTGGAGGATCTTATATTTACGAGAAGAAAGATTGGCGGAACCAAATTGAGATGGGTGGAGGTGTAACAGCTGATGTGTTTTCCTTTTCAGTTTTTGAAACTGAAGCAGCATCGCAAAACAAGGAAGATTGGTGGTTGAAGTTACGGGAAATTTTGATAGAAGGACATAAAGACCGAATTTTGACAAAACATTTCATCTAAACTTTTCAGACATTATTAAAATATTTTAATGAATATTATAAGGTTTTGGGTTTGTTAGTAGGGGAGAAACTGTTGAATGAAGTAAGAATGTGAAAAGAAATTTTATTATATTTATTCAAGAATAAAATACGGCTGACTTGATGTTTTACGATTTAATACGCATAAACTCATGGAATGATTTTTACAAAATTTCACAAGAGTTGGAAGTAAATATAGTGACAGGGAAAAAGTATTGGTCTTGAACAAAATAAATTGATGGGAATCATCATGGTACTTAACCAGCCCCATTATACAATTTAATACGAGCAGAACTCTAAATATAACACCCAAAAATAAGTTTCTTGAGCCTTGTAGGAAATAATCATTTGTATTGGTAAACCAATGGTCACTTCTCACGTATTGTATCGTGTCCTCGACCTTAGTAGGCCTCAAAGCTGCACATATGTGAAGAAACCTCAACTGTTTACACTCGTATTGGTATAGTTACTGGACCTCGTAACTAAACGAATATCACATGTTTAGCAAGTCAGGGTTCCAAATTACATTTTTTAAAGTAACTTTTTGTTGATACCAATACTTGCAGAATTTAAATCTCCTAAATTGTATATATTTTAGTATATTTTATAAGTTGAATATTACACAAGATATTAACAAAATAAACTGTCTAAATGGTCATCATTTAGTCATTTAAAATTTTGTTTTTTCTGAATTTCAATAGAGTTCTATTGAGCACCCTATAAGAAATGTTCATCTTCATTTTTGTAGTGATTATGTACAGATTGCAACAACGATGGACGGACGGCATGTCACAAATCACTTTTTCGATTTCCTGAGGCGATATCAGAAAAAAAAATAGAGGTAGATGTTTTTAACGATTATAAAAACTTACCCTATTCTTCGTATATTGGGTAAGTAAAACTGGTAATATTTGGCCATCTTTACGTTGTCTTTAGGATTATTCTGATTTTTGTCATAATCAGTTTATAGAAATATGGCATTGGCTCAAAATGTATAAATAATGTTAAAAAATTCATTTTTATGACACCCAAATTATTTATGTATTTGATTTTGAAAGTAAATGTTGACATCTGTACGTACGTAAATAGTTTTCCACATCTCGTTACAACGTTTAAGCCTTTTTTTAAAGTGTATTTTTATTACTAACCAATATACAAACTATAAGGTAAATATAGTAATAGCAAAAAGTTTCGACATCCTTTTTTTTACTGTCTGTTCATCTTCGTTGTTGTTGTTACAAAAATAATGGGCACAAAAATTAGGATAGCAATATGAAATTGTATATATGCAACTAATATCTTTCATGTAGAACTATATTGAAATTCAAAAACGTTGAATTGAAACTGCAAAAAAGACGGCCATTTTCAACAGTTTATTATTCATATTTTGTGTGTTGTTCAAATTATACAAACACTATATTAGATATTATTTTCAAATTTCAATTTTGCATGTGCATACACTGTTCAATGTATTTCGTGGAATTATGCATGTCATTCTTTAACGATGAGCAAAACATTAATAACAGTACAGAATAGAAGTAAAGTTTGTTTCTTACTGTTTTTTTACCTAAAATCCTTGGACTTTATTAAATTTGTATCTTTGATGCAGGTTCACAAAAAATCCGCACCATGAATTATCCAGTTGGATAATCAAGCGTCTACTGGATAAGGTAAGTTTGTTAATCTTCAAAACTTTTGACCTCCATTTTTGTCTGACCTTCACATTTTGCGGTCTCAGGAAATCGTGATTTTTGACATACCATATGTCCATTGTCATCTGTGCGTAAACATGATAGCGGCTACAGAAATAAAGATAGGAACATAAAATTTGGTTTAAAGAATTATAGTTTTGCTCATATAGAAAACCCCTATTGAAATTCAGAAAAATTTAATTGAAAACATCAAAATGGTGGCCATTTTAAACAGTTTTTTGTTTTATATTTAACACACTAAATTAGATACAAATTTGCAGAATTCAATTATGTATGTAATAGTACCAACCCCATCTTTCTACGATGACATAGAGCAAAATTATTACAAAAAAAATTTAGCTTCGAAGCCTAATCTCTCCAAGAAAATGTGACATTTGTTTAATTACGAGATCTGGAGGAGCCGAATCACTGATATAAACATACAGTAGTGAGTGGAATCTCCTTCACATATGTACACCTTTGAGGATTGTGAGAACTGAGACACTGACACAGTTGAAGGTTGTTTAACCCTTCATTAACTGCGAAGCGACACCATTTTGGGTCGTTCGGTGACGCATGGTTTTGTCTAATGACCGGAAAACACGTATTTTGTAATTCAACATTTCGCCCACTTAGAATCGTCCTATCGCAATAAATAAAATACCATTGGAAAGCTTGTTCCGTAGATGCATAATCATGCAAAAAATACCACAAAACATTATAAATAATATTCAAAAAATTGGTAAAGTTTGCATATTTTTATGCGTAAAATCAAAGATTTGAACTGTGCAGTTGTAAGTAGAAATGACGCCATTTTTTCTCAGATGTTCACAAATATATTTTTCTGTCAAACAGGTCGACCGTAACACTGTTCTGTAGATCACATCTTTCTCTTTTGATCTGTGCTTTTCAAATCTTTCTCTCTGTCATAGATCGCAAGATATTTCTATTTTACCAAAGTAGTAACCAAATGGAAACAAACTCATTTTTATTTCGGTGCAGTTTACTAAATAAGATAATCGATTATTCAATCGATATTTTGTAACCGATCTTTACAGTATGTTGTAGAGAAGATTTCATTCTATCTGTTGGTAGTATTTGCTATGTCCTAGAGTTTTTTATAGGTTATTGTTTTTTACTTGGAAGTTAGCGATGTGTGTGTACTAAAATGACATGTGATAGGCGTAGTGCGTATGTGACTTGGGATTATATTTCTGTTATTCTGAAGGTTTGTTTTATTTATTTATTATAAATTGTGTATACAAATTACAATATCTATATTATAGTTTGTAGAATTTATTGTTTTGAGTGAATGTTATTGTCAGACATCAAATATTCAGGCTGTCTAGAGATAGACGTTATGTTATAATCTGGTCTTCTTTTTTAGCAAATTCCCATGTGTTTACATGTAAAAATAATTTTGTCTAATGAAAATTTTATAAATTGATTATGTTTTTACCAAAATGTATGCAAAATGTTTATAAATTTATATAGGCCTAACTATAAATAGAGATAGGTTATGATATATCTGGTCTGACCATTTTAACAAGTTTCCATTTGTTTACATATAAAAATAATTTTGTCTAATGAAAATTTTATAAATTGATTGTTTTTTTACCAAAATGTATGCAAAATGTTTATAAATTTATATAGGCCTATCTATAAAAAAAATTTTATTGGTTTATATACCTATTTCTATGGAATTTTGCCTCCGTTACATTCCGATTTTTTGCTATTTGACATAATAACTCCTATTTTTTTACATCTAAAAGTTTTTGCATTACACACATAAAATCTATGTATCTTTGTGAGAACATAGGTAATAAAAACTTGGGTTTTAAGTATTAATTATATTTTTGGTGAATTTTTGAAAATAGGCCTAACTTTTGAGCAAATTTTGACTTTACGTAAAAATCAACCATGTCTAATGAAAATTTTATAAATTGATTTTTCTTTTTAGCAACTTTTATCCACAAATATATTACAAATCTCTGTAATACTTCAAAAAAAAATTTGTATGGTGTACATTACCATTTCTGTGAAATTCTTTCCTGTGTTACTTTCCGATTTTTTGCTATTTGACATAACTCCAAATTTTTTACATCTAACATTTTTTTTCACTACACAGCTAAATTGTATGCACCTTTGTGAATATAATGATATATAGAAGTTGTGTTTTCCATAAATATTACTATCTTTGGTGAATTTTTGAAAATAAGCCTAACAAAATCCCTTTTTCCGTAATTTTTTTTTTTTTTTTTAATTGTAACAAATTTTTTTCTTCTAAATATATTCACAAATATTACACAAAACTTTTATATATCTTGAAAAAAGGTGGTAAGCTATTGATTTTGGATGATACAGGTTTTTCTGAAAAATGTTAACTTCATTTTTTGACATCTAACGTATGTACTCCAAAACCGTTTCAAAACAAAAAATTTTATTACATAGATGAATTCTACGCATCTTTCTGAGAACAATGATATCTTATAATTTAGGTTTTGTATAAAAATAATTTTTTATGAAAACAAAACCTTTAACATACCATGGTTGCATTGTTAATACATCTACAAGACACTTTAGAGTCTAGCCGATGCCAAGAAAGATGTGACATATACAATTACGAAGTTTAGGTTAAGTTAGAGTTTAATAAGGACAAAGGCTATTATGTTTAGATTTTGTGTGGATAAGAGACATAGGCTTACCTTGGAAAGTGATTCTTAATATTACCTACTAGTACACAAATATAAAAACACAATAAAACACTAGACTTCTGAAATAGTTTGTAAACACTGTTCACTTTCTCAATCAGTAGAGAGTATAAAAGACTAAATTTTACCAAGGTAAGCCTATGTCTCCTATCGATACAAAATCTAAACAATATTAAATTAGTTAATTATGTAGTACAGTTTTACAACTAATTTGTTCACAAGAGGATTCCTTGAATTCAATGGAATTTATTTCCAAATTGTTATCATAAAACGAATTTTGTGTTTCTAGCTAAGTGATGAAGAGAAAGCCTCCGTACCCGAACATGTACGTAAAGCTGCAAGGGAAATGGCTCAGAATGCTTTAAAAAAGAAACTGGAAGAAATCAAAATGAGTGAATATGATGCTTCGTTGTACGAACAGTTCTCATCTGCCGTCTCCAAACAGGTATATACAAATATGTTTCATATGGTATATATATATATATATATTCCAACGGTAAACCTTTTCTTGGTTAAGTTGAATGATGTTTTCGGACCCCACTTTTTTTTGGGACGCCGATTTATTCAACGGTTTTTCGTTTGAGAATAAGTTATTTCCACCTACTGGAAGTTTTATAGGCAATCTCGCTTTGTTTGGCCTAGGTGAAATAACTATGTGTCGAATATTCAGTTTTCTGAATATCCTGACTAAAAAAAAAAACTTCTACGTTATACTTCCAGTACTTTATATTTGATTCTAGCTCAGTTAGGACACAAGTGAATGATTTTACTTTTTGTAAACCTCTGAGTAGTGAGTACACTGAAACTAACCTTGTAAATTGTTTATTTGTGCTTGCAAATATTTTATGAAATTTCAATGCATCAATTCTTAATCTATAACTCATAAACTATTGGGATATTTGAATACTAGGTGTTTTTTGTAAATAATAAATTTTTTATAAAGCAAATAAAATTTTAATAATTTTTTATTTTTTTTATTTCAAACATAAAATAAAACTTTTTGGATTTTATTTTCTCCAACAAATACAAAATAATAACTTTCCTTTCAATTTAATAATAATTTCTTAAACTACAAGGCAGAACCAATTATTTACCTAACTATAATTTATTCTAATATTTTATACCCAATTTGATTTAATTAATATTTTAATAAAAGGTTTAATTCGAATTTACGATTTAATGAATTTAATTTTTAATTAATAATACAAATATTTTATTTAATCTAACATCCTAAGTAACCCAGTATTTTAAAATAAATTTATTTGAATTTATTTCAGGCAAATTTAATCAGGGACTAACGTATTTACGTTTCTACCGACCTTTTCTCAACTGTCCAGGCGTCGCGACGTTTGATATGAAGTCCGCGAGCGTTGTTTAGCGATGGCAGGCTACAGATGCTCTGCGTGCTGGTTAAGTTGTCTCGTTGATGAAGGTTGATCCCTGTAGGGTTGTCTTGAAGAATTTTGGATGAATTTTTAAAGATGGTTGTGGTGATGTGTCTGAAGTCCCGGTTCGGCTATTCTCTCGACGTTAAAGTTGCATGTCCAAGTGGTCGCCTGGTGATGTCCTGGAGTCCTATCCGGAAGCTATACGAATCACTCCATGTATCAGCTGCTATGTAGGTTATGTTACTTCTCCAGAATAATCCAAGTTAGGCCAACTTTGTAATGACTAAGTTGCCACTGACGTTCTTGTAGATTATAGTTGTGTCTATTGCTGCATTCCAAATTAATATCGCAATGACGTATGTTCACACTTGTTACACAAATTATTAGATTAACTAAGAAAATAGTTAGCTTTTTGCATACTATGGTATTTTATAAAAACGAGATCAAGGCTCAATGTGTTCACTTACATCGCAGAAATATCAAGGCTCGATGTGTTCACTTACATCGAAGAAATATCAAGACTCTCGAGTTTCCCCGAGCAATCGTTTATATAGACTCATCTTCAGCCAGCCCCTTCTACCGTTCCTCTCTTATCTCTCTCCGTGCAGTTTTGGCCATTGAAAATCCTTTTCCTTTGTAACTCCTCCAGGGTTTTCCTTATTTTATTGAGAGTGACATTTTTGTATTCAGCTCGTTGTCTTCTTTACACACGAACTCGAGTGATGTTCGTACGATTCTTGGTTCGCGTACACGACCCGCGCCCGTTTTTCCCGTGGCGATTTCTCCCGGAAAAGTCTTTGTTTTTTGTTTTTCCCGGTTTTTCGTTCTCACTTCTTTATGTCCTTTTGGTTTGTGTTAACTAGCCGGATTTCCTCTTTTTTTCTGCTTCTGGTTGTCTTGCTGTAGGGTTAGGGAGTTAAACGATTTTCTACAAACTTGGGCTTTCCTTTACTCCCGAAACATATTTTAAATACTGGATTATTTTTACATAACTACGTTATCAGCATACTATTTAGCGTTTTGAGTTAATAAAAATTTAAGTTTAACTTTTTATCTTGCTGTAAAGGTGCGAATTCTGTCACCTTTTTCCTTTAATAAAATTTCAAGTTTTTCTTTTTAATTATACATTTTGTTTATCATTACTAAAATTTGTTTTGGTTAGAATTTAAAAAACTTTCTTTTTTATATACTTTTTTATCATTTGAACTTAGTGGATTAACAATAACTTTTTTATTTAACGAAATTTCGCAAAAACTTATTTTACCTTTATTTTAGGCCTTCTTATGAAAAGCCTGAAAAACCTTTTCTTTTTCAATTTAGAGGAATTTTGAATTTCTTCCCATACTTTAATAGTCTGTATTTTACGTAACTTTGTGACTTTATATTATCTAATCTTGCAGTAAATACACACGCGGTTAGCGTAATGCATTTCCTGAAGATATTTGTTTTTATTTAATTTCTGGATTTTGGCTTCCCGTATTAATTTTTAAGTATTTTTTACAAGTCCTTATTCCTTTTCGAACAGGCAGGGTCCAAGAGTTTAACTTAGCGAGATAACTACCCTCCCGCGTCAACATGATTTTCGTGACCTACATGCGGCTTTAGCCCACGGTAAGTCCGGACTATTCAAATTTATAAAATTAATTACAAATTCAAAATCCAGGACCTACAACGGGTTGTGTCCGTTGTAAGCTACCCCTCTTAAGATATCTGGTTTGATCGGCTCCGCCATAAAACCAAGATATTGAAAACCACTAAATATAATAATACTCCCGTTTCAAATTTCCTCCTATCTTATTACATTCTTATATCTAGTTCTGCCTTCCTATCCTAACAATTTACAGATTACATATTCATAATTTTTATATATACAATTCATACTATACATTTCATTGTTCTTCTTATTCTGCATAATCTGAAATTACATTTATACAACATGACATGGTATACATTTCCTTTTGAAATGTTCACTGGGTGAGTTCACTTCCACTGAAAACACATGTTTATACTGTACACAACTTATATAAATACAGGGACACATTTTAATTTGCCTGATAACCAACTAACAATACTTTACTGGATTACATTTTCATACTACTGTTATGTTCCTTGCATTCATATTTCCCGAATTTTTACAATCCGAGTTTTTTTGTACGTTTTATTTTACATTACCCTTTTTTTATTTATTTATTTATTTTTATTTGCCTTTGTGGCTTCAATTACAATAATTGAGAGTTTTTTAATTAATTAATTGTTTATTTGTTTAAGTTTTTTTTTCTAAGTTTTTTCTAGGTTATTAGTTAAACTTCTTTCTTCCAGAATCCTAACTACTCCGATTCTCCTAACAACTTTTACGCATAATTAATTTTCTGGTAATTAATATGCAACCCCTATACACCCCTGACTCGTGTATTAGGCCATTCCAGGCACCAGATTTGTTCGTAGGTTATATTCGAACGTTTTCTTCCTGGATCTGTATTACTATTTAATTTAAAACTAGCAAACACATTAGCATATAAGATAGAAATACTTAGGCCTTTCAATCAATTGAGATGCTTTATTTAGGCCTACTTCCTTCATTTCAGTCTTGTCAGTCTGCCGTGTTCCCTCTCTCCACTTCCGTCGACCTTGAACTTCCCTTGACTTTAGTTCAGCTGTGTTGCAAACCGTCCCATCCTAGCCTACTTTAGTTCCTGTCCTTTTCTATCTTCATTCATTGCGTGTTTACTAATTCATAATATTTACATTTGATATCTGTCTTCACTCCTTGTCTAAGTCCACACAGCTGACTTGTAATTTGGCCTACTTTCTCTTTGTACCGTACATGTTTCCTACTTAATTTAGTTTTATTTACAACAGAAATATCAGTGTTTTTAAATCTGACTTTAGACATTTTTCCACGCACTTTTGACAGTTGATTGTAGTCACGCGTGTCTGTTCCTCCTACAGATTTTAATTCTTCTTGTGATTGTTTATTATTATACTTTTTATTGTTAATCGAGTGGTCGGAATATTTACAATGTAGTGCAGTGCTTGACTTCGCCTGATTTGGATTACAACGCTTATTTGGATATTTACAGTTTCGGCTACTTTGGCTGCGTCGCGACGCGTAGTTGGTAACTGGATATTTTTCACCACTATACCTAAGTTTAATTGGTACATTAATCTTTTTTAATGCCCTATTACGCGAAATTTCGTCCTTGGCTTCTTTAGATAGCATCTTAGGTACGATTAAATTTTTGGATTTTTGCCCCTTCCTTCGTTGAACAGATAACCCCTTCGGTATCATTTGATCCAACCCTTCTTCGTTTTGTATCCTAACCTTATCAATATTCCTAGCTGTTGTGTCCGGCTTCCTGTCTTGACTCGTGCTACAATTCCCTTCCATTACATCGTTGATGCCGGTTTTTTCTATTTCCGGTACATTAACGATTTCGGCTTTGTTTACTAACTCATTTATGCTAATTTCATTTTCATTTAACTTATTGGTTTGGAGTTTAGTATTTATCGCCTCGATTTTGTCGGATTTAATTACCTCCGATTTAATTAAATTTATTGATTTATTGTTTTTATAGTATCGGGAATTAATATTAAAATATTTTTCCTTTAAACGTGTTATTGCAACTTTTTTGTCAATAAACGGGATTTTAATATTATCCTGACCTATTTCAAACATTGCAAATTTTTCTTGCATGTTTATTTTGGCTTGTAAATTATATAAAAGGTCACATCCCATAATTATCCTAGATTTTAGACCTTTTACTACCAAAAATTGTAGATCTACGCATTTATCTAACAGTTTAATTTCAATTAGGACTTGCTTGTTAATTTTTTGCACCTTCCCTTTTAATGCCCCAATTATTTCTAGGCACGCTACCGGTAATTCTAAGATTTTGACATCTTCCGATTTTAATTGATCGAGGTAATCCTGTTGGATAACGCTTACTTCAGCTCCTGTGTCAATCTCAAGGTAACCGGTACTTGTTCCAAGTTCGACTGGAATCGCGGGTATTTCTTCTATGGGTTTTTCAGTTATAATTGGCTCGTCCTTATTATCTAGCAAGTCTTCTCTAATATTGACATTTAAACTACCTAATTGTTTAGGTTGATATTCGCGCTCCTTTTCGACGACTTTTTCGCCTACTTCAGGTTCGATCCTACTACAAGGAGTAACTTTTTTATTTCCTAACTTTTTGGTATTTACCTGCAATTTAACTTTTTTAACTTTAATCTTTTGCTTTATTGTTTTTTCTACAGCCCTGTCATTCCGAAAACATCCATCCTTTGGCAGAACCTCACTTATTAGTTTTTTTTCTGCTGGTTAGGATTTGAGTTGAAAGGACGTGGTTTATTGGAACTTGGGTGATTAGAGTTATTTGGGTTTTGAGCATAGGATCTTTGGATAGGGGGGTTATTTCTAGGTGTGAAATTTTGCCTATTTTGCGTGTCTTGAGCGTCCTGGGGTCTACCTCGCCGATTTTCCTCTATCATATCGACATTGTTTAAAAAGTTTATCGCATCTTGAATCGTTTCACTATGCTTACCTATGCTTGCTAGCCTAATTTGTTCGCTAAAGTGTTGCATTACTGTGAATACTAGGAAACCTTCAGATAAGGGGGGGTCTAAATCTCGAGCTTTATTTACTACCATACAGAAATATTCTGTTCTACTAGCATTCCCCTTCTCTACATACTTATTGTTTTCGATATAATTTCTGATCGCTTTTTGTTTTTGTAGCGACCAGTAATTATTTAAAAATGCTTCCTTATATTCGGCATACTTCATCTCTTCGCGGTTTGTTATGTTAAACCATTCGAGTGCATAACCTTTAAGATGGCGTCTAATGAATTTAATCTTCTCCCTATCTTCTAAATATGGATTCAACTCGTCCATTAACCCTTCTATGTCCCTTAAAAATTGTTTAGGCCTTTCTTTACTGTTTCCCCAAAATTCAATTTTAGTTGCTTCGCTCTCATAACGCGGCATCATTATTCCTACACTCCTACTACCACCTCCCTGACTCAACACGTCTCCTATTTTCTTTTCGACGCGTTGCACCCGACTTTCCATTGTTCTGAAGCCCTCATCTACTGTGTTCTTCATGGTGCTCGTCGTTTCTTCCAGAACATAGATCGTTCCTTCAATTTTCCCAAATTTCTCTTCCACCTTGGTATGTTGTTCCTTACACCTCACGCTTTCTTCCTCCAGGCTTCGTTCCAGGTCTCCCAGCTTTCCAGAGATTAAGTGGTATAATTCTTTTTGTTCCTTCTCTCGCTGTAACCTTCCTGCCTCCTTTTCTTCCCGGATTTTTTCATCCTTGAGCCGTCTTCTTTCCTCTTTTCTTTCCAGTTCTTCCTGATCTTTCTTCGCCCTTTCTTCTTTATCTTTTTTATATTGTTCGAAGAACTCTTTCATGGCCTTATCCGCCATTTTAACTTTTGCTTTTTATACTATTTTAATTTGATTTAATTGTTTTTATTTATTTAATTTTGTTTTGATCTGTCGCGTCGGAAAACTCCCAATTATTTTAAATTTATTTTTACTCCAATCTTTTTTGGCCTACACCCCCAATTTTCCGATTTTACCATGACAAATGTAATTTATTGGTTAATTAATTTTAATGTTTTAATTTCCTCTCTCCCCCTCTGAACCTTAATACGACACGAACCCGGGAAATACTTCAGACGTGGAAAATAGCAGTAGTATGGCTTAATATTAAACACAATTCTAAAGCTAACATACACAGTTTCAAGCACAAATAAATTTACGTTAATTTTTTGACTGAATTTTACTTTTGGTTAATTTTTTAACCACAAGTGAAATCGAGCCCCACGTTGGGCGCCAACTCTCTTACGGTAAACCTTTTCTTGGTTAAGTTGAATGATGTTTTCGGACCCCACTTTTTTTTGGGACGCCGATTTATTCAACGGTTTTTCGTTTGAGAATAAGTTATTTCCACCTACTGGAAGTTTTATAGGCAATCTCGCTTTGTTTGGCCTAGGTGAAATAACTATGTGTCGAATATTCAGTTTTCTGAATATCCTGACTAAAAAAAAAAACTTCTACGTTATACTTCCAGTACTTTATATTTGATTCTAGCTCAGTTAGGACACAAGTGAATGATTTTACTTTTTGTAAACCTCTGAGTAGTGAGTACACTGAAACTAACCTTGTAAATTGTTTATTTGTGCTTGCAAATATTTTATGAAATTTCAATGCATCAATTCTTAATCTATAACTCATAAACTATTGGGATATTTGAATACTAGGTGTTTTTTGTAAATAATAAATTTTTTATAAAGCAAATAAAATTTTAATAATTTTTTATTTTTTTTATTTCAAACATAAAATAAAACTTTTTGGATTTTATTTTCTCCAACAAATACAAAATAATAACTTTCCTTTCAATTTAATAATAATTTCTTAAACTACAAGGCAGAACCAATTATTTACCTAACTATAATTTATTCTAATATTTTATACCCAATTTGATTTAATTAATATTTTAATAAAAGGTTTAATTCGAATTTACGATTTAATGAATTTAATTTTTAATTAATAATACAAATATTTTATTTAATCTAACATCCTAAGTAACCCAGTATTTTAAAATAAATTTATTTGAATTTATTTCAGGCAAATTTAATCAGGGACTAACGTATTTACGTTTCTACCGACCTTTTCTCAACTGTCCAGGCGTCGCGACGTTTGATATGAAGTCCGCGAGCGTTGTTTAGCGATGGCAGGCTACAGATGCTCTGCGTGCTGGTTAAGTTGTCTCGTTGATGAAGGTTGATCCCTGTAGGGTTGTCTTGAAGAATTTTGGATGAATTTTTAAAGATGGTTGTGGTGATGTGTCTGAAGTCCCGGTTCGGCTATTCTCTCGACGTTAAAGTTGCATGTCCAAGTGGTCGCCTGGTGATGTCCTGGAGTCCTATCCGGAAGCTATACGAATCACTCCATGTATCAGCTGCTATGTAGGTTATGTTACTTCTCCAGAATAATCCAAGTTAGGCCAACTTTGTAATGACTAAGTTGCCACTGACATTCTTGTAGATTATAGTTGTGTCTATTGCTGCATTCCAAATTAATATCGCAATGACGTATGTTCACACTTGTTACACAAATTATTAGATTAACTAAGAAAATAGTTAGCTTTTTGCATACTATGGTATTTTATAAAAACGAGATCAAGGCTCAATGTGTTCACTTACATCGCAGAAATATCAAGGCTCGATGTGTTCACTTACATCGAAGAAATATCAAGACTCTCGAGTTTCCCCGAGCAATCGTTTATATAGACTCATCTTCAGCCAGCCCCTTCTACCGTTCCTCTCTTATCTCTCTCCGTGCAGTTTTGGCCATTGAAAATCCTTTTCCTTTGTAACTCCTCCAGGGTTTTCCTTATTTTATTGAGAGTGACATTTTTGTATTCAGCTCGTTGTCTTCTTTACACACGAACTCGAGTGATGTTCGTACGATTCTTGGTTCGCGTACACGACCCGCGCCCGTTTTTCCCGTGGCGATTTCTCCCGGAAAAGTCTTTGTTTTTTGTTTTTCCCGGTTTTTCGTTCTCACTTCTTTATGTCCTTTTGGTTTGTGTTAACTAGCCGGATTTCCTCTTTTTTTCTGCTTCTGGTTGTCTTGCTGTAGGGTTAGGGAGTTAAACGATTTTCTACAAACTTGGGCTTTCCTTTACTCCCGAAACATATTTTAAATACTGGATTATTTTTACATAACTACGTTATCAGCATACTATTTAGCGTTTTGAGTTAATAAAAATTTAAGTTTAACTTTTTATCTTGCTGTAAAGGTGCGAATTCTGTCACCTTTTTCCTTTAATAAAATTTCAAGTTTTTCTTTTTAATTATACATTTTGTTTATCATTACTAAAATTTGTTTTGGTTAGAATTTAAAAAACTTTCTTTTTTATATACTTTTTTATCATTTGAACTTAGTGGATTAACAATAACTTTTTTATTTAACGAAATTTTGCAAAAACTTATTTTACCTTTATTTTAGGCCTTCTTATGAAAAGCCTGAAAAACCTTTTCTTTTTCAATTTAGAGGAATTTTGAATTTCTTCCCATACTTTAATAGTCTGTATTTTACGTAACTTTGTGACTTTATATTATCTAATCTTGCAGTAAATACACACGCGGTTAGCGTAATGCATTTCCTGAAGATATTTGTTTTTATTTAATTTCTGGATTTTGGCTTCCCGTATTAATTTTTAAGTATTTTTTACAAGTCCTTATTCCTTTTCGAACAGGCAGGGTCCAAGAGTTTAACTTAGCGAGATAACTACCCTCCCGCGTCAACATGATTTTCGTGACCTACATGCGGCTTTAGCCCACGGTAAGTCCGGACTATTCAAATTTATAAAATTAATTACAAATTCAAAATCCAGGACCTACAACGGGTTGTGTCCGTTGTAAGATATATATATATATATATATATATATATATATATATATATATATATATATATATATATATATATAATTGTAAACAAGTTCTTGTTCAGTAAATAAAAATTGGTCAAGGAGCTCTTATTACTTAATTTCTCAAAATCGGATCTACCAATTTCATTCAAATTTGAGAGAAATGTGAAGATAAACGACTCAAACCCCTGTGCAAAATCATAAGTGAAAAAAAAATTACAATTCAGGAATAACTATCAAAATACAATTTATGCCGAAAACGTGTTTATGGCACAAGAGAAGCAAATTTAGGCTCTAATTTAAATATATAAACACTTTTTTTAAAACAACGTCCATGGTTCATTTTCAATTTTTGATTGACAGCTATCCAACTATTAATTTTTGTTCGATTGTATTTAGTTTTAAGGATGGGTGAGGAAGAAAGTTTGTGCAATATTTTACGTAATATTTGTATCCATTTTTTTAATTTTCTCTGCAGACACATGTCCAACAAACACAGGCATTCAGCTATTGCCTCTTATCATGACTCTACTCATTTCTTACCATTCCACATCACAGGTAAAATACCCTTGTAAAATGTCTGATATTTTCATATTTTATTTAGTGACATGTCTGTATATTTTGTATCTAAAACACAATGCTCATGGTTTCTCCTTATTATTAAACACTGAACATCTTACAACTTCATAACCTACACATCTGATGATATTACATTCTCTTCCACAAACTAGAGTGTCAACTTACCTAGCATAAAAGTTAGTTTTTGCTTCCAACATAAGTACAAAGAGCACAAGAAGAGATTACACAGTGCTTTCCATACCATTGCACATTACTATGATATTTAACAAATCGTTTACTCTGTCTGCTTGCCATCTGTGGAATTAATTGCCGGATGCAGTAACGACTGCCATATTCAGTTTTCAAAATTGTTGATGTTTATTTTTGTGTAGGTAAGTTGGCACATTCTAGTTTTGAGGTGTATTTCAGAAGTATGTTTATTGTTTTACTTGTGTAAGAATATGTATTAGAGACCCTAATTTCAGACCTCGATGAACCCAGGGATCGTTTATAGTTAAGGAAAGGCAACTATAATATAAGCCCCAAAGATCTCTTTTCCCTTATATCTCTCAGGGTAGTTCCTTTCCTGAACTTCAAAAATCGGACAACACCAATTGACATTGCTTTCATCAGCACAGTACAAGATTTAAAACACAGTTCATCTGTCATCGTTATTGTCTTTGTTGTTTCTAAATAAGAACAATAGCGGTCACAAAAATTATGATTGGAGCATTTAATTTGGTATAGGGAACTATAGTGTGCTCATATATAACCCAATTGAAGTTCAGAAAAATCTAATGGAAAATATCAAAATGGTGGCAATTTTAAACAATTGTTCATACCTTGTGTATCATTATATCTTATAACCTAAATTAGATAAAAATTTGCAGAGTTCAATTCTGCATGTAATGCAACTCTTTACGTTAACAACTCTTTACCAACTACGTAACAAATAGAGAAGGCAGAAATCAAACATGAATTTTCGTAACCTGATTTCCAAAGAAAATTTAATATTCATATAGTTACGAGGTCCAACAGAGCTGAAACACTAATATGAGTGAAGCAGTAATATATATATATATATATATATATATATATATATATATACACATCTAGTAATGATATATACAATTACGAGGTTCAGAAAATCTGTATAACAACTGTTTAAAACAAACTTACCCTAATGGATAAAACCCCTTTATGTATCAATATAATGTAACATTTCCTACAAGGCCCAATATACAACCTTTGGACCATTCATTTACAGGAACTATTTGTATTACATTGTATGATGAAGCTAGATATGTATCATGAATTGTTTAATTTGTGTTATTTCATTAGTTTATAATATTATTGTTTAAAGGTTCAAGCCCTAAGAGTGATTATAAATAGCTTACAAGCAAAATCAAAGGATAGGCAATGGTTGAGGCATCAGACTTCAGGAGAACTTGATGACGCAAAACTTATTGAAGGTAATTGATAGTTTTAACAGTGTTGTACTTTAACCCTAGAACTGGCAATGTTAATTTTCTTCGTTTGTTTAAAAATTAATAAAAAATATTATTTTTACACAAAACATAACTTATAGTATATCATTTTTCTCAGAAAAATGCATAGAATTTATCTATGTAAAAAAAAGAAAATTATATGTAACGGTTTTGGAGTAAGTATGTTAGATGTCAAAAATGATGTTAACATTTTTCAGAAAAACCTGTATCATCCAAAATCAATAGCTTACCACCTTTTTCTAAGATATACAAAAGTTTTGTGTAATATTTGTGAATATATTTAGGGGGGAAAAAAAAAAAATTTCTTACATTTTCTAAAAAAATAAAAAATTTACGAAAAAAGGGATTTTGTTAGGCTTATTTTCAAAAATTCACCAAAAATTGTAATATTTATGGAAAACCAACTTCTATACGGTATATCATTATATTCAGAAAGGTGCATAGAATTTAGCTGTGTAGTGAAAGAAAAAAAAATGTTAGATTTAAACAATTTAGAGTTACTATGTAAAATAATAATAAATCGGAAAGTAACGAAGGCAAAATTTCACAGAAAAAGCTATATATACCATACAAAATTTTTTTTGAATTTTTTCAAGTATTGCTAGAGATTTGTAATATATTTGTGAATATATTTAGAAAAAAAAATTAATTTGTTACATTTTCAAAAAAACAAAAATGGGTTTACGAATAAAGGGAATTTGTTAAATTTATTTTCAAAAATTTACCAAAAATAGCAATATTTATGGAAACCCAACCAACTTCTATATCATTATATTCAGAAAGGTTCATAGAATTTAGTAGTGTAATGAAAAAAAAAGTTTGAAAAATAATTTTGCAGTCAGTATGGCAAAGAACAAAAAAAAACACACAAAAATCAAAGGCTAAATTTCACTTCAAAATCCAATTGAGCATAGAAAATTTTGTTCCAAAATTTGATCAAAAAAATTACATTTTTTTCAAGTATTACAAACGTTTTCTAGTATAAATGAATAACTATTGGTAAAAAAAAAATCAAATTTTCAAAATAAAAATAATGTTTTCCCATAATAGTGGAAATCGACAGAAGTTAGGTTAGGTTTGTTACACAACCAAGGCCTAACTTGTAACTATCTAAAGCTAGATTTCACTAAAATAATAAACTACAAACAATAGCACACATATACACTTGTATAATACACTTATACACTTGTATAATCAAATAAAACACTCCATATAAGAAAATTTGCTTTTAGGCCTAGGCTTGTAACGTTTCTAGGTTAGCCCAAATATAAACCATTCAAAAACTAGAACTTCACTCAAAAAAATTAACTTTAGAAATAAAAACACATATATTTTAACTTAAATATATAATCCCAAAACAATAAGCGCTACGCCTTTCCATCTCAATTTATGTCACAAACTTGGATATTCTGAGTTGAAAACAAAAAACAGAAAGTAACCGTACCCCATTAGATTCATATACCAAATAGTAGATCTAATATTCCTCTTTACAGTAGAACCAAAAACGGAAAGATTCTATATAAAATAAGATCTAATTCTTCAAAAGTGTCTAGACACTACAAAGCGCAAACCGGTCAGAAAATTCAGAGGATCATTTCCTAGAATGGTTATAACTCATAACCTATATAACTTAGGATAATTTCGACTTCATAGTTCGAAAGAGAAAGAAAAATACTATATAATATTGTCAACCTGTAACATTTGGACAAATATTACCATTTCATAAATCATATGAACACAGAGGTTTCAATTTCTAAAAAACTTCGACATGACAGACTGAGACGAACCTAGCGCAATGAACCGCCTACTTGAGTCAAGAAGTGTTTTTCTACTGTTAGCAACAAAAATTTTTCTAAACTTGGTTATGATAGAATGAAATATTACCTTTACAATGATATATAATACATTTTGATAATATAATATCTACTAGGATAAAAGTTGAATTGGAAAAAATGTAATTTTTAGCATGTAAAAATGATTAAAATTCTTGATTTTGTTTAATTTTTATTTAATAAAAACTATAACACAGAAGCATTTGGAAACCACAGATCGAAACAAAAAGATGCGATCTATCGAACAGTGTTATGTTAAATCTGTTTGACAGAAATTTCAAATTGGAAATATTAGACAAACATGACATTAGTTTTGTTTACAAGTTGTCTGCGCAAATCTTTGACGTTACGTATAAAAAATACGCAAACTTCAGCAATTTTTGGAATATTATTTATAACGTTTTGTGGTATTTTTTCGCATGATTATGTATCTAGGGAACATTAGCTTTCCAATACTATTTTTTATATTGTGATAGGACGATTCTAAGTGGGTGAAATGTTGAATTGCAAAATACGTGTTTTAATTGAACAATCCGTCATTCATCGTCCACGTACGTGGACGTTTGCCAGATGGAGGGTTATATTGAAAGTCCATCAGCATAAACCATAGTAGTTAAAACACTTTATATAATCATAAAATTTGTAAATTGTTATTTTGTATTTGTTTTTAGAAAGCACAATTTAACAAGTATGGTTATTGACAGTAAATTTACTTAGGATAACCATGTCAACAGCATTTACCAAAAGTTATGTTCGGGTATTTTTGTTTTAAGACATCTAAAATCGTTTGAAAGTCTCAGTACTTTAAACAAAAATGAACTATTGACTAATTTACTATTTAAACTATGAAGTGATCCTGTGAGGAGACATCATTTTCCAAATGTGCAAAGTTATTTATAATTTATTTTTAAATCTCTGAGGTATAAAAGGTCTAAAATAAATTGAAATCTTGTAAAGATATTTTTCAAGGAATTAGGAATATTTACATTACCCTGTATGATTATATTCCATACATTTGTCATCTAAAATTTAAGTGTAATCTGTTATTAAATAGAGCAAATAACTATAATGACAGATATTACAACAATCTATAGCTTAACAAATACAGACTTGTTCAGTCTAGAAAATTACCTTCTCGGATATGATACATTTAACAAAATCCTGATAAATATTTAAAATATTGAAGACTATAAAGCATTTAGGAGGAATCTTCAACATCTTTTAGTGTAGAGTTCCTTTTATTCAGTGTGGGATTTCCTCAACCACATGTAATTCAAATGTATTGTCTTGGTGTGATTTTCATACAAGACCCTCAGGGGCTCTTTTATAGTGAGTTCAGGTGTGACAATCCTGATGGACCTAGCTGGATCTACACCTTTTTTTGTTTAGTCTTGGATTAGATCCCTCTTTTTTATCTTTCCTACTAGTTCAAGGACCAACTCTTATTTTCTTCTGACCCTGGCACTATTAGAGTATTCAAGGGCTATGGGAGGATCTTTATTTGAAGACCTTTCTTCTTCTTTTTATTACTAGCCCATGATGACCAAGAGGTTTTTCACTTTTAAACCATAAGGAAAAAGAAATGCTCGATTTGGTGATTAGATTAGATTAATCTCGGAGATTAAGGGTTAAACCGGCCCCAGGCACTGCGACCATTGCCCTATTGTGCAACTAAGCCTCTTAATTCTAGCTTAGTAGTCCACTCACTATCTTATCCAATGAGAGTTCACTAGGAATTTAGGGCCAAAATCCTGTACCACTTATTGACAAGAGCCTCCCAATCAAAGATTATATGGCCCACAGTCTCCTCATCCATCTCACAAAGTCTACACACAGTTTCCCTGTGGTATACACCTATCTTGTTCAAGTGAACTCTCAGACCACAGTGTACCGTAACTATCACATCCTTGCTGGTGTTTTCTTTGAACCCACCTATTAATAGCCATCTTGAACAGACACAGAGATATTCCTACTGCCAGCTCAGGTCCCATGAACTCTGATACAGAGCCCTGTTTAGCCAATCTATCTGCCTCCTCATTTCCTAACTCCTTTATGCCCAATATAAAATTATCTGGTTTTCCAGAGACAGAGCATTGAGGTTCTTTTGCCATTCCCACACAAAACTGGATTTTATGTTAGTGCCTGCAACTGCTTTAATCATTGCCTGACTGTCAGTGTAGATATGAATTTAAGTTTTCTTAAAAGTTATTTATGGCCATTACCTCAGCCTGAAAAACTGTTGCATACTATCCAGGGGATTGAAAAACTTCAACTTCGGTCTCAGCCCATAAACCCTACCACCAGTGTCTTCCTTAGTTTGGAACTGTCGGTGTAACACACCAAGTACCCTGAGTTGCTGAGTTGGGTGTCTAACACATGATCTTCTTCTCCATAGGCCTTTTCAACTTAAAAGGTTTCGAAAACGAGTATATGATACCTATATTATCTGTGCCCATCCGGAGGATTGGCTGGCTGATTTTTACCTTAATTCTGGCATGCCTCCAGTAATGCAAAGACAGGCGAGCCTCTGAGCCTTGTTCAGAGTAGTTTTGGTCCCCCTCTGCTCGGTTTTAACCAACCAAACCACGGTTCTGTACATATCAGTTATATAATCCCAGTGTAGATGTATCTCATCATAGCTGGTCTTAATCCTCAAGTTTTTCCCACAACTCTTCTTACTGCCATTAATGATTTATTAGCTTTACCAATAGTACGCCTCAAGTGTGAATTCCATGTTAATTTGTTGTCAAATACCAACCTTAGATACTTAACCTCGTTCATGTTTAAAAGAGCCCCCCCCCCCCCCAGGGAGTTTGATATCACTCAGGTTTAGAGTGTTCCTCTTTCTTGTCAGTGGAAACGGTGTCTTCTTACTTGAATTTACCCTTAGGTCTTCCTTGAGATACTAGCTCTCAACTGGTGATTGAGTTCTGTTCATAAGATACACCACAGTATTCCTATACCTTCCTTGGATAAACACCACCACATCGTCCGCATATCCTGTGTATAGTATCCCTCAAATGAGAGAAGATCCAGAAGTGTGTCACCCAATAGCCAGTGAACCCCTCTCCCCCATATGGACAACCCCATGATAACCTCAACTTCCAGCTCCTCTTCCAAGACTTTAGCTACAACTGTTCTTTCAGTTAACCTGTTCCCCACCCATTCATTCACGGTTGTGTTAACCCAGTATTGTGACAGGGCACGAACCATCGAATCATGGGAGGTATTGTCATAAGCTTCCTCAAAGTCAAGAAAGATACTGAGGGCATATTCCTTGTTAGCAAGAATCTCTTCTAGTCCTTGTACTGGACTATGTATATAGTGCACTCACACACTCTATATATTTGTCTCTACCACTCATACATATTTTTCTACCAGTTTCTCCACTGCCTTCAAAATGAAATATGCCTGATTGGTCTATAAGCCTTGATCTTATCATATGATTTGCACTCTGGTTTAGGAACAAAAACTATTTGGGCTGCCTTCTATACTTTAGGTACATACTTAGAGACAGTGTACTTCGGACAATTCTGTAGCAAGGTCAGAAAATCTTGTCTTTGTCCGGCAATATGGATGGGTTAAAATAATTAATAGCCTATCTAATATTGTCAATATTGATTATCTGGCTTGCGATACATCAGTCCTCCCTAGTTGAATATCTAAAGGGAATCTTTGACCCTCGCTCTCCATCTGCATTCCTGACCACCGAGTCAGTAAAGTGTGCTCTGAGTAAAACTTCGACTGTTTGTTTTCCAGTTTCTGTATACTATGTGTTGGGCCTATAAGACTCCCTATTGGAATAAGAAGATCAGAGGCAAAAACCTTATTAAGTCGTGCTCCTTGAGGAGTGCAATCTATCTCGTCACAAAACTTCTTCTATGACTCGTACTTTGTCTTTTTTAAACCGATCCTGTATTTGTTAAATGCCCACTTGTAAGCGTCCAATCTACCGTAACATTTAGCTAGATTAAATAGCTGCCTAACTTGTCTTCTTTAATTGAAAAATGAGTGTCTTGATCCCTACTTACACTCTTTGTAAAAGGTCAGTTTTCATGAAAACAATCCACCACATCATTCATCAGCCTTCTTATCGCCAACTTTATCTAATTCATATGTGTTACTAATCGATCTCCCGAAAACCTGAAGGTTAATTTTAAGGCTATCCTCATATACCCTTCATCCAGTGATCCAACATAACGGCTCACTTGAGACATACCACTTAGTTAAAAAATTATGTATACCATTATTTCCAAGTGTAAGATCCAAAACATCACTTCTAACCTTTGCAACAAAGGTAGGTGTATTTCCTTTATTCAAAATATAAAGATTACATGCTACAATATAAGAAAGTGAAGACTTGCGTCTATCATTCACTGCTCCCTCACACTTTGTGATGTAAATTAATGTCTACTCCCACCAGGAGTTTAACATCCCCACGCCTAAAGTGTGCCACCATCTTCCTGAAGCTGATGTGCATGGGATTTTCAACTAAATCATGTGGAAAGTAAGCAAAAGTGAGTATCAGCCTCCTGCTTCTTGAGCCTACACATAGTTCAGTATTAACTGCTGTAGCGACAACCCTGCAATCCTGTCACCGGTCGTCTATAGCTCATGTATTTAGGGCGACTATGGCTCAAGGGAAATAAACAGTCCACTCTTACAAGAGCCTCGTATGTATAGGTAAGGCTAGATTAAAACTGGAGGTCAACTGGTATTTAGAGTTCGCATATTCAAGGCTAAGCGTATTCATGGTAAGGAAATTTCCTATTAATTTTGTATCCATCTAAAAGCCAAGGTTTATAAAACCAAGGCGCAAAATAAGGAAAATAGAGATATCGAATCACAGAAGAACCGCTGTGAATATTGAGAGAAACACTGTTATATAATGTGAATAATTAATTACTATTACACTGTCATTGGATTGACACACTGTCAACCTGTGGAGGAAAAATATTTTACCATGCAGTGTTGGTATTGAAGTGTAAAATACTAATTTATTTCATCAAAATACAGTAAAAATCTTGCTGAACATTATATCACCTTAATTATTTTTAAGAAAACAAATCTGAAGTAAGTTGTCCTTTTTGATTACTTGACCAGCCGCCATTTTGGATTGGGTCAATGTAGTGAGGTGTAGTTTTTGCCATTGTTCTTCTATCAAGGCCTTAATAATGAGGTATCACTTGATGGGTTCTACATTAAAAATTTTTAATTTTACCCCAATTTTGATAGGACGGGTGAATTTACATCATATGCTAAAAAAATAGTTTGTTTAGCCCATAAAATATTTCACTTTTCTCTCTTTGCTAATTTAAAAGATATTAAACCGTTTTGGGAGTTTTTGGAAACCCAGTATATTATTGTGCGGTGTCCTGGACTATTCTGTGTGAATTTACATAATAGTCCCTCAGATTGTAGGTGATATGCACCTTTTCTTGTTACTGTCTTTATGAACAGATGCAATGGATAGATGTTTAGACAACAATCCAAGGCTGCACCAGGAGGACCATGACTAATTAATTACTCCTGTAACTGCAAGATGTACTAGTTGTTGAATTCCTGCCAGTGATCCTTGTACTCCACAGTACCTTGCTAAATACTGCTGTAAAATATGCATCCAATTTTTATGATGAAAAATAAGAGTGTTATATCTACAAAAAAAAATACCTTTAACCACATAACCTAAATATGAAATTCACAATAATAATAATCTTCTGGTATAGATGCTAGATGTAGTAGAATAAACAGTTCCCATTAGAATAAACGTCCTTATCTAACTTCATGAAAAGTTTAAAAAATCTACCTATATTATTATGATTGTTTAGTATGCTGTGATTCAGATCTGATAAAATCAAGGTTATTTTTAATTCTCAAGCTCATTTTCTTTCTTTTTATAGGAATTACTGGTGAGAAAAATGTATACCGTAGAAGAGGTGAGAAGGAACCTGAGGTTGGAGCCCCCCAAACCAAACCTAAACGCCTCAGGATAGTAGTTGACGTATCAGGCAGTATGTACAGGTGTGTTGGTTGTTAGATTTGTGATTCATGCTTGAGTAGAATATAGAATCCATCTACTGCTAATAATTTAGTTAGTGTTTGATTATTTTAGTTGACTTGATGAAAAGGTTTATTTTTAATTAAATAATATTTTAAGTAAAAAATATACCACCTAGACTGGGAATCGAACCACTTGAAATAATTATTTAATTAATAATACTAGCTTGGTAAAATATGTGTAAACGTTAAAATCAATAAATTGGTTTATTTTTATCTCAGATTTAATGGATTTGATGGCCGTCTGGAACGTCAGCTAGAAGCAGTCACTCTAGTAATGGAATCATTCCACGGATATGAGTCTAGAATACAGTATGACATTGTAGGACATTCTGGGGAAGCTTATGGACTTACGTTTATACATAGTAACAGTCCACCTTCAAATAATAAAGACAGGTTGGATATCATAAAGGTAAGTTAATATGACTACTGATTTAATTTCTAGTTTTAAGGCTGCCGTAGTACAGACAAAATATTGCCAAAATAAGAAACTCATTCGTAGTTTCTTACTTACTACTGGCATCAAGCACTAGGTAGTAAGATGATGAATATATAAATAGATAGATTTTTTATTTTCAATCTATAAATATATACATATACATATAAAAAGAACTTTGTTCATATACTAAATTTTATAAAATTAAAATAAAATTTCCATTTATATAGCATAATATAATTTATTCTACATATGTCTATGTATATACAATTGTTCTTTAATTGTAACTATAGAAAAAATTAGGTAATCCTTAGCAAACCTGCTTAGAATTTACCATCATTTAATTTTTGTATACCTTATTGAGGTAAAAATAAAAAGAAGAAAAATCTGCCCGAGATCTCATACTACTATTGAAAAAATACTTATAATTTTTAGGAGTGTTAATATTAATAAAAAAATTAAGAATACTAGTCATTTCCAGTTAAGTATTTCATCAGTTTTGAATAACTACATTTGTGTGCTTATTACATCAAATAAATATGTGTTTAAAAATTTTGTTTCCACCATTTTTAAGTTTGTCTTCTACTTCTCGTATTTGTTTATATGACCTAATGTATGGGTTTTTGAAGTCTTCCAGAACATGATGGAGAATTTCATATTTGTTCCGTTTCATTCTCTATTTGCAGAGTGGTTCAATCTATGATTATTGGCCTCATCAGTATCCATTATGACAACTGAAGGCTGGCAAAACACCGGGATGCATTTCTAAGGTGCTTATTTTGTGGTAGACGGCACTCTGTATTCTAAAACCGCTAGGATCTTACCAGGAGACATTTCAACTTCGGTTTGAAATGAAGTGAAGGCCAGTGCATTGTTTTCTAGCTCCTGATGTTTTCTAGATAATCTCATGAACGTGGTATATAAATTGTAATTAGATTGTTCCCTAGTCAATCTTGGATTTTCCTTTAAATTATCACGAATAGTCTTTTCATTAGTATTCGATGTATGGTTTGTGTTCATATTTGTTAAAAATTTATTTGTATCATTGTACTTTTTATTTTTGTTATCTTTTCTACTATTATCATTTATAATATGGCATAACACGCCTTCTGTATCTGCATTTCCAAACTTCATTGAAATATCTTTATTATTTGTATTAATATGCAATTTGTTTTCTTTGAAGTCTATAACCATCTCATAATTCTGCATCGTATCCGTCCCAATAATGATAAGCCTGAGTAAATTAGGTATAAGAACACATTGTAAGTTAATTACTGTCTCACCGGCTTCGGCGTTTATCATAACTATTCTCTTGACTCTTCATGATTTATTTCCAAAGGCGGTTTTAATGAACATATTGGTGACTGGTAACTCATACCTTCCTAACCGTTGTTTGTTATTGTTGAACCATTCTTCAGACATACATGTAATGTTTGATCCGCTGTCGATCAAAGTGAGTATTCCTGCCAATAAATGTCGGGAGTGATTGTTTTCTTGCATTTGTTTCACTTGAATGATTATGATAATTTTGAATTATTACAAGAGGGGAATAGTTTCCTCTTTGTGTGTGATAAACGCCTGCTGGTTGTTGGCTAGGCAACTCATGATACCCGTGTGAAAAGTGGGTACCAAATAACTTATGTGAAAAACAACTAAAAAATCTGTATGGACCTTGTACATACAACAATATCCAAGAGGGAGTATACCAAATGTCCTAAATAGTAGGAGCAAATTCTTCATTTTATTTTAAAAGAATTGCTCTTTAAAATGTTTTTGAATTTTTACAACTGACCTCATAACCCTAACCACCCCCCCCCCCCATACAACTAGCTGTATTGAATGTGAGATTGTAGGAGTGCAAAATAAATTTGATTTACCAGTTTAGATAGGCAAATTGATGACCCTCTGATCATTAAAATCATCATTGCATGCGACTAGAGATTTGCTCCTTTTGATCATTCTTTTCAATGCTTTTCTTGCCTGGTTAATTGCCACACACACACGCTAGCAAGGGCATTTCAGGGATGGTGATTTTGGTTAAAGCTGAACAAGAGCCGCTCAGTTATTTGTCCTCTATATCTTGTTGTCCACTACTCCAGCACCACTGTGATAGCTGTTATTTTATAACAAAAATTAAATATTATTGATGTATATTCTGTAATACTATAACGTCACATTTGCCACTTCTTTCTTCACTACACTGCAGTGAGCAGAAATCCTTTGGAAAGCGATTTAATTGTTTTCAGAGTAAGGATTTAATTTCTGTAGTCCTGAAAGCATAATTAGTTGGTAGGAACTGTTCTATAGTTTGCAAGGCAAATTTGGAGTCCGTTAGGATACAAATATATTTATCTTCACAAGATAGACAGTTAGAGCTGGCATTGATCACCAAAAGTTCTGTATCATTGTTTGATATTGCATGTACAGGGTTGGATTATTTATCTTTGGTTTATTGGTTGAAATATAATATACTTGCTTTACCATATTGTGATGTATTATGGGGGCAAATATTTTAACAGAGCGACAATCAGGTTTTGAACAATCTATAATTTTAAACAGAATACAGAGAATATATACTGGGACTTGGAATTGAAATTCAATTCGCATGACCATGTATACTACCACATTGCAAAACCAAAGCCAGCCCTTTCTTATACACAATTAAAACAAAAATTATCTATTTTTCAAAATTTTGAAATGAAAAAAGTTACTTTTTGTTTGAATAAACTTTGAGAAGCAGGAACATAGATTCAAAACTGTAACATAAAATCTAACAAAGCCACATAAAAATAGTTTTATTGTATATAAATACATACATAACGAAAACTATAAACAACTGTTATAGTTTTATTTATTTCTAAAGTGTTTCCGATTTTCATCAAGCTTGTATGTTGACAGACAATGCACGCACACTCACAATTCTGCATGTCTGGAGACAATACTCTTGAAGCTACAGAACACGCTGTCACATCATTGGGTAAGGAGGATTGTGATGAAGCTATTGTTGTAGTATTATCTGATGCCAACTTATCCAGATATGCTATCCCTCCAAAAAAGTTAACAGAAGCACTGACGTCTAACTCACGAGTGGATGCATACGCTATTTTTATTGGTTCTTTAGGCGATCAAGCAGACAGGTGAGTTACTTACTGTGTATATAGGTTTGTAGCTGAACACATTAAGTTGCTTTATTAATTTTCAGTTATGCATTATAGAAACTATAGTGATAGTAAAATATTAATATTATATTTTTAATAGTACTCAATGTTTTGAAACAATTTACACAGTTACGAATGATGACTGTCTGACATTTTCTCTCAAGACTTGAATGTTTATAAAAATTTAACTTTGAAGCTGGGTGGATTTCCCATGGAATTGTTATAATTTTTATTGATGAAATCATGTAAATAGAGGGAATAAAAATGAGATTGAAAGTAAATATTATACTGCAGTATTTTAAGAAAGGAATTCTGAATGACTCAAATTTAAGAATAATTAATGTAGTTCATAATTTTATATAAATAATATGCGACAAAAAAGTAATATTTCAAATGCTCTGATGGTGTAATTGAATAAAAGAATCTACAATATTATTTTAGTAAGTGAAATTTGTAAATTTATAATCTGATAAGTGTACTAAATATGTATAATGGTAAAAAAAATTGCTAAGGAAATATGAATGGAAATGTATGAAACATATATCAGTGGAAAAAAAAATTCAAAAGGAATCGGATAGGCCCGAATTGAATAATGCTCATTTTATATATATACAGTAGAACCCCTCTAATCCGTCACCTTCGGGACTGGGGGCATGGTCGGAACGCAAAAAAGGTCGGATTATCCGAAAAAAGTCAATATTTATTATATATTAAATAAACAGATTTTTTTTAAAGTGAAATAAGTGATATATAAACTTTTAAAAGTCTATATATAAACTTTGCAACTACAGTAGAACTTCTGTTAACCGGCCTATATCGTAGTGTACTGGTTGAATGAGAGTTTCCGAAAATAAATTGTAATTAAAACACCAAAGCGGCGGCGAGTCGAACGACTTTGTCGATAGAGGTATCCCATTGTCGGCGGCATAAAAACACCGCGGCATTGGCACCCGTCGGTATAGCAGACATACAAAGGCAACATTGTTTGATGGGCCGCTTTTTTTCCACGAATCAATTTAGTATACATTATGGAAAATATAACATTTCTTTTCAGTTTTCTTCTTGTCTTTGACTGGTTATGATCTACGTACAGTATATACAGTAAATAAAAATGAGCGAGTTACGAAAACGGGAATACGGAAGCGTGTGTTGGTTTCGTTTCAGACGCGGTTAAATGTGTCAAAAGACTTGACAGAGGGGAATCTGTAAAAAAGCTTTGTAGTGTTTAATTTTTCACGAGAGATGACACAGCACTGATGCGGAAAAGCGATAGCGATTACAAACCGATAGCGATAACAATCCGGAAAGATTGGCGCCCGCCAGGCGTGAGACATTCCACAAGTCTGCAAGTCGGCAGAATAATATCAATAGCCAAGAGCTCGAGCACGGTCGGACTAACCGAGGTGACGGACCATCCGAGGGCGGATTAGAGGGGTTCTACTGTAGAGCGTAAGAAAGGCTGGTGCAAGTACATCATGAGTACTAAACAGATTCATATTGACTTGGAAAATTATAATTTTGAAACATTAAACAATGAATGAGAATAAATGACAATATTAATGTCACAATTGATTCTGAAGAGTTTGTAAAGAGATAAAAGTCTAAGAACACACAGATAGATTCATGCTTTAAATGATTGCAATTCTCTCCATGTGTACAACCCACAATTTCTTTTCTTGGTCCTACACAATCCTGCAAATCTTATTTTATTTATTACTTTGTGACCTGTTTAACCTCTTGATGCCCACGCCCGTATATATGCGAGCAGACGACTGCCCTGCCAGCAGCCCACGCCCGCATATATGCGAGTTGGCGTCAGCTGTTTTATATCTCATTTTTTTGCGTGTTAGCGGTTATACTGCTATGACGTATTTGGTATTGAACTGTTCAGCAGAATGCAGGGAAATGAGAGGTAATTTTTGTTTTAGTGCGTCTTAGTCTGCATCACTGCAATATCCGGTTCACTTTCGTTATTTCGCCAGCTGTCACTGTATAGCTGTGGTAGCTTCTTTTGTTGTTGTTGTGTCTTGATAAGCAAACAAAATGTCTAATTTGCGTGAATGTGAAAATTATGGAGTATTTATCTCGTGATGATTTTAGTGATTTTTTAGACAGTGATAGTGATAATGACGAGATAATACGTAGTGTAGTGACGTGTTCAAATCGTGTACAGTAGAACCCCTCTAATCCGTCACCTTCGGGACTGGGGGCATGGTCAGAACGCAAAAAAGGTCGGATTATCCGAAAAAAGTCAATATTTATTACATATTATATAAAGAGATTTTTTTAAACTGATATATAAACTTTTAAATGTCTATATAATAAAGTCTATATATATAAACTTTGCAAGTACTGTACTACAGCAAATCAATAGAAACAATTCTAGAGATGACACAGCACTGAAGCTGGAAAGCGATAACAAACTGGAAAGAATGGCGCCAGACGGCCCGTGAGTCATCGACAAGTCGGCACAATATCGCAAGCTCGAGCACGGTCGGATTAACCGGAGTAACGGACCACCCGAGGGCGGATTAGAGGGGTTCTACTGTAGTTGAAAATGTTCCTGGACCTTCAGGCGATGCACCGACGCATTCTAACCTATATGACAATCCAATTCCCGGCCCAAGTGTTGTAAATAGTGAAATATATAATTGTAATAAATATAAGAGTACTGAAAATCATGTACCAAAAACATATATAGCTTGTATATTTGTTCTTTTTTAATTTAATGTAAAAGCTACAATAAACAGTGTGAAAATCTGCATTTTTTACTTTTACGTTTCTTTACATTTTTGCATATAAGTTATAATATTTTTTATGATATATGTCTATATATATACATTTTTGTGTAGGGAATTAAATTTCCTACAAAATGTATGTAACGATTTTACAATAAAAAAAATATTATAACTACTTTTGAAATTTCAATATAAAATTTTAAAAAATAAAAATAAAGTAAAAAATAATAATAATTTGGCCTAGATAATGTAACTTTTTATACCATTTTCAAATTCCCCTGTTATTTCTGAACAAAAAAAAATATTACATTGATAGGTTTGCTTCATATTTAGATTTTATATGAATTTTCATAATAATGTCTGCAAATTTGCAAAAAATACCCGGGCTGGAGCTTGTATTATACTGATCATAAGTCGGGCATCAAAAGGTTAATAATTCTAAAGTCAAAATTGAGTAACGTGGGTACCCGAAAAATACTAATAGAAATTCTTACCCTCTCCCGTTCAATGTATCAACTGCAGAATAATTATATTTTTTCCCCACAGGCTTGTCGCCGCATTACCTGCAGGTCGAGGGTTTGTCTGTATGAATCTCCAACTTCTGCCACAAATACTGCATCAGATCTTCACATCTTCTGTTTTGAAGTCAAGATAACCTTACTAATCTCTAGGCTAAACTAATTTAAAACAGGGTTGTAATTTATAGGTAATAGATGTTGTTTTGTATACTGAATTAATAATATTTGTTAATATATACAGAGTTTTAATTAATCTTATCTCTTATTTTCACTGTTATTTAAATATACCCAATTACCATAGCTTAATAAATTATTCTCCTTAGGAGCTCACTATAATAAGTACAAGCATGACAATCATGAAAGACCATAGATTTTTTAATGTAGTCTTGGGTTAGAGCCTTCTCTTTCATTTTTCCTATCAGATCTCTCTTGACCAACTTTTGTTCTCTTCATACCCTGATGCTATTAGAATATTGGAGGACTAGGTATCTTTATTTTGTTTTTTCTTCCTTTTTCTTATAAATTGATGGATGACCAAGAGAGGTTTCTCGCCTTTAAACAACAAGGAAAAAGTTAATGATGCACAAAGTTTCTCTTTTGTTGGTGTACATATAAAAAATACATACAGTAGTATAAATACTCAGAAATTTGCAGTCTTCTCTAATTAAGAATTTATAATTTATTCTATTTTTCTTCTTTTTTTAAATATTTCAATTGCGATTTCTCTTATATTCTTCAAGATTTCAAAATATATAAAAGTGGTTTGTTCCTTCAATTCTGCAGCATCTTTAATGCACACAACAATTTTATATTTCTTTTTAAAATACTTTGATCTGCGATTTCTCTTAAATCCTATGATTTCAAAATCTTTTCTTTGTTCATCTTTTGAGCCCATTATATTGATTTTTTAAACTTGAATTTTTTCATAAGTTTTGTATTTACAATTTCTCTTTCCTTTGAGGTTTCAGTATTTATCTTCCTTTTAATTTTTTATCTTATGATGTGCATGTTAGTAATAATAATAATGCTTTATTAAATCTGATTATAATTAACATTATTCATTTTATCGCATATCTTTGCCACTGGTCTTCTTTTACCGTTTGCCAGGTTGGCTACCTGATGTAATTATACGTATGTTATACTGTTCATACATTGTCACTTTAAAAAATATATACATGATTAACGTAACAAATTTACCATATAATAGTTAATATTTTGTTATTTAACAACCACACACACTCACATCTATACACACACACACACACACACACACACACACACACACACACACACACCATAAATTAGTAAATAAATAAATATTTAAAAAAATAACTATATTAGAAACCAAATCATCAAATAAATCCTTCCCATTTAAATATTGAATAAATTCTTGTCTGGATAATTATGGACATTATCAAAAACCCATTTTTGTGTTTTCCTCATTATAGGACACCGTGCCACAAATGGAATATATCAACATTTTCCATTAAATTGTACAAAACACAATTATAGTTTACTCCCTGTACCCAATCCTCAACCTTTATTAATGCCTCTACAACCTTTGTATACAAGGTCTGTTCAAAAAGTATCTGACTTTTATTCATAAAATCAATCTTTATTCAGATACAATTATTTGACACTAATCTCATTCAACGTAGTCCTCTTGGGCTGCCACACACTTCTACCAGTGTTCTGCTACTGTTGAGAGTATTGCAGGAAGTAGTCTTTTGATATAGAGCACAGTTGGTCCATCACATTTGGTATGATGTTTTTTCTTGTCTGAAACCTGGTCCCTTTCAGAGGCATTTTCAACTTGGGGAAAAGCCAGGAGTTACAGGGAGCCATGTTAGGAGAGTAGGGAGGATGACAAACCACAGATGTTTTGCCAAGAAACTCTGAATCAAATGTGAAGAATGAATGGGTACGTTATCGTGTTGGAACTGCCCGCTGCTCATAGGTCTGGCCGTTTGGGTCTCACTGCATCATCAAGGCGACGCAGAACCCCTTGGTAGTACTCTTTGGTGATAGTAGTGGCGTGTGGTACATACTCGTGGTGTACCACACCACTGGAGTAAAAAAAATACGGTCAGCTTGACTTTAACATTGGTGCCTTGCTTTTTTGGGCCTCGGGGATATTGAATGCTTCTATTGTGATGGGTGGAACTCCAAACATGGTCTCCAGCATATCCTGTACGATCTCCAAATGAAGTTGTTTTTGCTCAATTGTTACCAATTTTGGCTGAGACCCTAGTCCTCAGTAAAAATGGAATGAACAGATCCAATACTATGCTCACCTTGCCTGCAAATTCTCTGATCGTGATTCGACGATTCTGCATCACAAGGTTCCTTACGTGATCAATGACAGCCTCATTTATGGATGTTGAGGACCTCCCAAAATGTGCTTCATTCTCCATTGATGAGTGGCCGTCTTTAACTTTAAAGCAGTTGTACCACTCTTTTATCTGAGTGGTGCCTAATGTTTCGTTCCCAAACACTTGTTGGATCTTACGGATATTTTCCACTTGCGAATCGCCAAGCTTTAAACAAAATTTGATGCAGCAATGGTGTTCAACTTTTTCTGTAATTTTGTCAAAAAGAAAAATCTGATAGTACTTACTTAGACTTGCTCAGTCATAAACGGCCTAACGACTACACCAAGCCACACCTCCATAGCTTTGTTTCTCTTACCAATAAAAATTAAGGTTGGATACTTTTTGAAAAGGGCATTATACTTTCAAAATGTTTGTTTCCCACAACCCTTTAATATCTTTTACCTGCATAAATTTTGACAGGATTGAACTGTTATATTCTATAGGCTTAAGTAAACTTCTTTTTTTTTTTATCGGTTTTTTTTTTAAAAAGTACAATTTTCCTAAACATATTTAATAATTTAAAACCAGCTCTTGGTTGTGTCACAATGTTTATCAAACCACGGTTGCTTAGCTTTAACCTTTCTTCTCTTGATCCCAACTGATAATTTTCTATAAGCTCCTTGTTTAATACTATTTGTTACGTCATTTACCAAGGCCTATGTGTTCTTTTATATCTTTAAGCTAGCAAACAATTATTTTTATAATGCAATTATCACGCTCTGTCCAACATAGTTTAGGCAATAACAGTAAGCTGACTATTTCTCTAGATTTGTTTAAACCTTTATGTACATTTGTAATTTAATCGGAAAGAGATCCAAAATGGTCAGCAATCTGACCATGAATTCTTTGACATATTCTAGACATTCTGCCGATATTGTTGCTATGTCATACATGGAACAGGCAATACTTTCCACAAAAGTTATCTCTCCAGCTATTTCACTCCTTGTTCGACCATTTAAAATTATTTGTACATTATTCTCAAAAAATCCAAATATTTATGCATCTAGTATTTATTTTTTAATCTTTAGAGCTCCTTTCTAATTTAATTTTAAAATTTTGTAAGTTACAATATACAATACCCTTCTAAGGTTTAGGTTTGACTACCTCCAATTCTTGCATTTCAATCACCCATTATAACACATTTTTTGTCTGAATACATTATAACAAAATCTCAAAGGGACCCTCCTATTACCCTTCATACTGATTTTTTTACAGCAAATTTAAAGTGTAACAGAAATTTTTGCAAATATTTCTTTACTAACTCAATTTAATTGTCTATGATAAAAGTGTCTAGAATAATATTATGACATCAAAGTTTTCATAATATTTAACAAAATTTGTGTCTATAAGTTTATTCTTTAACCTGTGCAAATTATATGACATTACTTTTATATAATCACCATTGTCCGTTGTCTTTCTGTGGGTCGAGGGATGCCCTTAGTCCTCACTTCGGTAATGTTGGTCTCAATTCACATAGTTTGGTCCTCACAGTCCCCTTCATAGTGTCCTCCAGATCCAATCCATGCAGAAAAACTCCAAAATCCGTTTTCAGCAATTCCTGTAACTTCAGCACCTATTATTTTTTGGCCATGAGTTGTCCTTCTCTTTATGTAAAGCTCCATACTTCCACTAATAGGTGATCAAAGATAAAAGGCATCCGTCTTCTACCTGCAATGTATTCAACTTCCAGCATTACCGCTGACAATTTTCTTCTCTTCTCCCTGACATCTTTGGCATAATCTCCTGAATAACAGAACCCCTACCTTTTAATTTTGTGTAAGTTACTTATGATCCAATTGATCTCCTTATTGTCCGGCAGATAGGCTATTAATGGGGCATCTCGGTTATGGCCTTCTAAAGGATGACCAACTAAATTAATTATCAATTATGCTGCACTAGTAAAACAAAAAATATATTATATAAAATTGACTATTTACCTACTAGTTAGAGTTTAAAACACTGACACACTAATCTTTTATAATGTTACAATAATCATCATTTTTCCTATACTTCAATCCCTTAAAAATTAAATTATTGCACCTAGATCGCCCTTCAAAATCGTTTACCCATTCGGCAATAATTTTTTCACAATCATGTATTAATTCTATTTCCAATCATAACATTTCATTTTCTTCCTTTAACCGTGTTAATTCCTCGGACAATAATTGAAGATCTTGCTTAGTAGCTAAATTTTATAGTTTCTGATCTAATAACCCATTGAATACACATAAGTTCACTACATATCGCCTAGCTTGTTTTCCACCAATATTAAGTTTTTTTCCAAAAGTTACTCCATTCTCCAGTAAAACTTTTGGTCTTTGCCACTTTTGATTGTTTGGTGAAAAAAGTCAACTATAAGTTTTTTCTATATACGAACTTTTAGCCTAATTTGAAATATTTTTCGTCACCCACTAATTTGATACCCAACGAGCTTTGTAACATAAGTAGTTGATATTACATCTTAATCAAAATAGCAGCACCTGTCATTTGTCATATTGGGTTTTTGTAATAGGATTTTTATAAGTAACAATTTAAATAAAGGTATTTAAATTTTATTTAAATATCTATAGAATTGTACTAATTGGACATATCCACAGAAACCGGACCTACTATAGATTGACACAGAACTCATTACGTATTATTTGTTTAAGCTTATAAAAAACATAAAAACTAATTTTTAATTTTTTCAACCACTCACTGTTATAATGACACTTATATACACTTGAAAAACAAATTCTTCTAATAGCTCTGCTGGTTTACCACATTAAATTTACCTAAATACGGATCTCCATTAATTAACATGGCTCATTCAAGCAGATCAGTTCTGCCAACGTCTGATTCGGTATTGGTATTCAAAAAAATTTAATTTTGAATTATTACCAAAAAAAATTAACTTCCTGAGATATGACCAAAATTTTCCCTTATACCAAGTTTTATTAAAATCGATCCAAGTGTTTGAGCTCTAGAGCACTTATTTCACATACGACAAACATTTATATACATAATTTAATTGAAACATTTTTTGGACTCAGGGTACCTAAAATGTTACTCCTGAGTCCCAACCCACAAATCCAAACCCAGAATATTACAAATCGACAAAAACTTATATCGATTTTTTGACCCATTACATAATTACAGTATCCTCAAGGTAGGAATGTGTCTATGGTGAAAAGGAAAAGAGGGGCCCCCACACTTTGTTTGTTGCGTTTGTTTTCAGTGGTTCAACCACAATAAAAAATATAGACCTCAGGTACTTCTGTGTAAACACGTATCCTACTTTCGTTTCCTTTATCGGTGTGAATAACAATAAAACATAACAATAACACAAAAGTGCAGAAAGATACATATTAAAGAGAGACACATTTATGTTAATATTTTGTACATCGTTATTTAAAAAGTTTTAATAGTAAAACATTTACTAAATAAACAAAAAATGTAATATTCTCTTATTTAAAACTATCTCATTCATTCAAGGTCTAAGCTTGACTATGCAATTTACATAGTGTTCAGAAAATGTCGTGCCAAACATTGTATTGGTTACTTGGATCAAAATTAAGAAAAAAGCTCCAGTAAATATATGTCCGGGAAACGCTTTGTTTTCCATCTTTTACCCACTTTGTGTTTTTTTTTTTTAAATAATTGTTTTGAAATTTTTAAGATTTTGAGTCGAAATTTGGTAGGCTATACAAATTTTGTGTTTTTTTTTTTTTTTTACCAGTATACAAAAAACTAAAACTTTATCATGTAAATTCTAAATGGCTGTTATTAAAAATGTTTAATGTTAAATTTCATGAAAATCGTTCATTTTATGAAAAATGTACAAAACACAAAAAATTCCTCTTTTAACACCAAATTACATTTATTATTATTATTTTTATTTTTTTACTAGGACAATGGATAACCTGAGTTATGTACAAAAACTCAAAACATAATTCTTTATAATTAATTATCTACAACATCCAAATTTTGCCTGAACCAAAATAATATTAAATTATGTTAATTTATGAAAAACAAAATCTTTTTTTAATTTAAAAAAGGCGAATGGAGAATTTAATTTATGTTAAATAAGTTGAAAGTGAGTAACATAATTTTTGACAAATCGTTCAAACCATTCCCATCATCTAAATTATTTTGTAAAGAACAAAATGGTGGATATCTAGGAAGTTATCCTTTAGCCGAAAAATATAAAATGTTTCTCGTTTTCATTATTTTTGTCATTACTTTTATTATGTAGCATTTATTTAAATCCGCCACATATTTTTATTTAAAACAACCAAAAAAACAAATCGTAATCATGCACATAGCTTAAACATCCCTCGAGTCTGAGATATGTAGATTTAAACACGGCCTGAGGGAATCTACAAAACAGCCAGCTGATCCAGCCTAGCGCATGCGTCGTTAGTATCTCATCGGGACATATTTCCTGTGTGCTTGGTCTTGCAATATGAGTCAAGTAGTGAGCTACACGTTTTCTTGTTTTCTTGGAATCATTGTTAAAAATTTTAAATGTCTTGTGAAAAGTGTTTAAAAGGAAATCATCCATTAATAACGTTAAAATAGCTCATACATGCGTGTTTTCAGCCAACCACCGTTAAATAAAAAAAATATCTTGAAAGTGAAAAGTTACAAGCTTCGTGATGCCGTCCTAGCTTCACAGGACAAGATTTAAAAGCCACGTCTCTGTGATCCAGGTAATAAAAGACCAAATTATCTTAGTAAGATAAATTTCGATAAAAGAAATATATAATCTGAGTTTGCTATTTTATATACATTTTGTATTTTGGTTATGCTGTAAGATTTTATTTAAGTATTCTTTTCCTTCAATGATTAAAGTCTGTTAAATAATTAGTTTTGTTTCTGTTTAAAAATTATTGTCTGTTTTAATTATTAAAATTAATTGTCTGTAATTATTTAAAAAATAATTATTACTGTTTAAACTTATAGCCCAGTTAGAAATATTTGTGCAATATAGCTTGATGTAAAATCTTTTGTAACGTAACTCTCTGTTACTTGAAGTTTGCAAAACCTAATATGAAACTTATACTTCAATTTAAAACATGAAAAACTAAGTTTTTTTTTGCCTTACTAATGCCTCTTGTTTTTTAATACAGTTCTGATACTGGTCCAAGAAACGGACCGCGATTTCTTTCTTCAAACTACAGCCTTAATGATAATCAAGTGATATTAATGTGACAATGAACAGAAACCTTTATATATATATATATATGTCTACATCTGAGAATTAGCAGGACCTATAGATTTTAACAAAATTTATTTGTTACTTATATCTAGTCTAAATGTAGAATATAGCAAATCATATGTTATATATATTTTTTATTTTTTAAGGTGGGATATGCTACCAATTTTTTGACCCTACAACCCCTAAGGGGTCATTTCAAAAAAAAAATTTTTTTTTGAAGAGACGTCTCAATAATAAAAATTTTCTATTATTTTTTTTACTATTTAAATCCTTACTCTATCATAGTTAAATTTTGTAAACTTAAATAAATTATGTGATATTTTTTTTGTGAATGTAAGTCAAATAATTATTGTAATTTTTCGTATAAAGGGGAGGGTTAGTTTATTTCTTTTGGGGAGGGATTTGTTTATTAATTCAAGTTTTCTTATATGTAATTTTTATTTAAGGGCATATAAAAAAAAACTGTTAAGAAATTTTTTTAATAAACCATTGAACTAGAAATTTATATATCTCTGTTTAATTTGGTTGTAAATGGTTTACTCAGATTTTTGTCCTTCTTTTTTAATTTAGATATTTTGGCTGACACGTGCCACCAAAGAAATAAAAAAAAAAAAAAAAAAAAAAAAAAAGATTTGTATACTCTTTAACTGATCAAAAACACAGCATTCTACTGGTACAGGAAGTAGCACCAATCGAATAAAATATCATGTGATATAACTTCATTTTGCTGTTCCCCCCCCCTTTTTTTATTAATGAGAAAGTGTATTTATGAAATTAAATTTTAAAAATTAATAAGTATTACTTAATAATAAAATGTTTACATTTGTTAATTGTTAAGAAAATCCTTCTTCATTTTGTACAATAATGTTTGTTACCTATTGTTATGTTCGGGTTTATAAATTATTTAAATAAATGTATACATTACATTTAGAAGTACCAGTTTTATTATTAAGCGATCTACTTCAGTCGCTGTTCATTGTAAGACTGCTGGCTGCGCATCGTAGCCAGGACATGTTGCTACAATGTTGACTTAATATTACTAATACAGATTACATAACAATTTCCTTCTTTTTTTTTTTTTTTTTTAACTAAGAATAGATCAAATAATAGTAAAATATTTTTATAACCTTATAATTTTTTTTTAAAGAAATTAAAATTATATTCTAATACAAAACAATATTTTTTTTTTAAAAGAAATTCAAAACTAGACGTTACAAATAATACTCAAATTAATAAATATGTATTTTTTTTTTTTTTTCAAATTAAAACTATCTTCTAACCATTTACAAATCAAAATTTTTTTATTTTTAATTTTAAGAACAACAACATTAATAACAATTACAATAATAATAACAATATTACTTTTAAAAAAAAATTTTTTTTTAACCTTTTTTTTTATTTTATTTTTTTTTTTTAGCCAACTTATAATTTATCTTCTAATCGACAACTGCTTTTGACTACTCTACCATATCTGGTTTTGTAATTATCAAGATCTTTTAAAAAATCACTTTCTGGACTAACCTTTTGCCCTGAATTAACACTTTCACTTATTCTTCTATTAGATTGATTTAATGGGCTTATTTCATTCTTTTGACGAGACATGGAAGGACATTTTGGAGGCGACATTCTTTCAACCGCAGGACTAATATGTATTCTATTACGTCTATATGATTTACCGTTTTGATCTATGACTATATATGATCGAGGTTCTTCTGTTTCTCGAATTATGTTACCGCTAGACCAATTGGAATTAGGTTTTTTCTGAAAGAGAACATCTTGACCATTACATAAACTCTGCAGTGGTTTAGAATTGCGGTCAAAATGTCCCTTCATTCTCTGTTTGTTAACATACAGTTGATTTCTGGTTCTATTATAATTAAGTTTAGGTTTAAGACATTTGTAATGCGTTGGTACTAAGGTACGCAATTTCCTTGACATGAGAAGTTGAGCAGGTGATTCCACATTATTTTTATTAGTGTTTCTAAAACTTAAAAGTGCAAGATAAATATCTTCTCCTGCATCAGCTGTTTTTTTTAATAATGATTTCATCGTTTTTACAGCACTCTCAGCCATGCCATTTGATTGAGGAAAATGAGGGCTTGAAATTACATGCTCAATATCCCAATTTTTACAAAACATTATAAATTCTTCACATTTAAAATAAGTCGCCCCATCAGAATAAACTTTTAGAGGTATCCCATGTCTTGAAAAAAAACTTTTTAATTTTGATATTATAGTTACACTTTTAGTATTTGAAATACTTGCTATTTCAATATAGTTTGAATAATAATCAACAGCAACAATATACAACATTTGTTCCCATTCAAACACGTCTATTCCCACTTCTGACCATGGTAATTTTGGTACTCTATGTGGCAATAGAGGCATTTTACTTTGATTTCTTTTAAATTTACTACAGGTTCGACAAGATTCAACATAATTCTTAATATCATTAGACATGTTAGGCCAATAAAGTGCTAACCTAGCCCTTGATTTACATCTATTTATTCCCATATGACCTTGATGAACAATTTCCATCATTTGTGTTCTTAGATTTTTTGGTACAATAATTGTGTCACCTTTAAATATTAAATTTTTTATAATACTTAATTCATCTTTAAAATCAAAATAACATTTTAATTTATCATTTACATTACTTTTATATTTTGGCCAGCCATGATTAATATAGTCTTTTAATTTATTTAATTCTTCATCATTTTTAGATTCTTTCTCAAACAATAACCACTTAGCATGTGAAATTGGTAAATTATCAATTAATAAATTAACCTGTAATTCTATTTCGTCAAAAACCTCATCTTCAACCTTGTCATTTACATTAAAATGTCTTGACAAAGTGTCAGCAATAACTAACTCTTTACCCGGTTTGTACACTACATTAAGTTTATACTGTTGAAGGCGTAACAACATTCTTTGTAATCTACTTGAGATTTTTGATAAGGGTTTTTTAAATATTGCTATTAAAGGTTTATGATCAGTTTCAACAGTAACATTTTTTGAGAAAATATACTGATGGAACCTTGTACAACCAAAAACTATTCCTAAGAGCTCTTTTTCAATTTGAGCATAGTTAATTTGAGTTTCTGTTAAGGCTTTAGAAGCATAACATACAGGTTTATTATCTTGCAATAAACAAGCACCTAGCCCCGTCGAACTTGCATCGACAGACAACAATAATGGCTTAGATTGATCAAAATAGCTTAATACTGGGGCTTGTGTTATTATTTTTTTCAATTTGTTAAACACCTCATTAAGATATTTATTCCAAGTAAACTACATCTTTTTTTAGCAAAGCTCTAAGAGGTTGTGATATTTCCGAAAAATTTTCTATCAATTTTGAGACATAATAAAATTAAACATTCCTAAAATTCTTGCAAGTTCTTTTTTATCCTTAGGTATTGGTAAGTCAATTATAGCTTTTATTTTGTTTTCATCTACCGAAATACCATCAGAACTAATTTTATGCCCAAGAAAATTTATTTCTTTAACATTAAATTTACATTTGTTAATATTGAATTTAAATCCATTAGTTTGAGCTTTATCTAACACTGCATTAACTCTTTCAGTTAATTGTTTTTTCTGTTTCACCCCAAATTAATATATCATCTTGAAATGACTGAACCCCATCGATTTTTTCAAAAATTTGAGACACTACTCTATGAAATATTTCTGGAGCACAACTCAATCCAAATGGTAATCTTTTAAAATAAAATCTGCCAAAAGGCGTTTGAAAAGTAGTTATTTTGGCACATTCCTCATCTAATGGAAGCATCCAAAACCCTGATTTTGCATCTAACACTGTGAATAACTTTGCACCTTTAATTTTATGAATAATTTCCTCAAAAGTAGGAAATTGATAGTGCGATCTCTTAATACATTCATTTAAAGGTTTTGGATCTAAACATAACCTTATATTACCATCTTTCTTTTGAACAATTACTAGCGAATTAACCCAATCAGTAGGCTCATTAATAGTTTCAATGATACCTAGCTTTAACATTCTATCCAATTCAGCTTTCAATTTATTTTCTAGTGCAAAAGGAATTTTTCTAGGAGCACTAATTACAGGACATGAATTTTCATTTAACTCTATCCTAACTTTAACTGGTACACACCCTATTTCATTATTAAACAAATCTTTGTACATTTTATCTATTTGGTCTAACTTTAAGGTATTGATATGCTTAACAATTCCTAAATTAAGACATGTATCAAGTCCTATCAAATTTTCACAGTTTGATTTAACAATATAAAAAGTCAATGCATAGTCTGAGCCTTTAAACTTGCTTTGTAATGTACAAGTCCCTACAACAGGTAATCTGTTGTTTGTAAATGAAGTAATTTTAGCATTTGTTTTATTAATTAAATTAACATTAATTCCTAATTTAAGAAAGGAATTATACGATAAAATGTTTACTTGGGCTCCCGTGTCCACTTTAAAAGATTGGTGCACTTTATTTATTATAATTGTCTCATACCATTGAGTTACGTTTACCTTATAATTTTGCAGGTTAGGTTTAGCTAAAGTGTTTATCACAAAATTTTTATTTTCATTATCACATAATAAACTTTCATTACCTGTTTCTGTCAGTTGGTTAACTGAAAACCTACACATGTTTCTAAAATGGTTCAATTTACCACACTGTGAACATACTTGATTCCATGCTGGACACTTTCCAAAAAGATGAAATCGGCCACATCTACCGCACGGATTATTATGCATGTTTGCCTTTGCTTTGTGTGCCTGGAAGGATGATCTTGACCTAGTAGTTGACCCTTGATGCATAGCATTTGACATTGTATTTGATGTATTGCGCTTCACTTGGTTTCCTGTTGAATTCTGTCCACGATTGCCGGTTCCAGCTTGAAACTTGTTTAAATTAAAGTTTAAAGTTTTGTTTCTTGGTTTACTATTTTTAAAAACTCTATCTACCGTAGAATCTAATAACTCTTTTTTTACATTTAGTTTATGAGCCCTATCATAAGCTAATTCTTTAGATTTACACATTTCTAAGGCTTGTTCTAAAGTCAAATTATGTGTTTTTAACAAAGAAACTTTAATATCGGAATCATGAATACCACTAACAAAAATGTCTCGAACTAAACTATCACGTAAACCACCGAAGTCACAAGAAGCACTTAGGTTTTTTAATATTGCCACATATTGTTCATAAGATTCATTATGTAATTGTTTACGATTAAAGAATATATGTCTCTCATATGTTACATTAACCAAAGGAATAAAATAATTTTCAAAACTTTGAATTACAGTTTCTAACTTGTCTGAATCCACTGCACTAAGATTAAACGATTTTAAAATGTCTTGTCCTTCTTCACCCATGTAATGAAGTAATAAAGCTACTTTTCTTTTGTCTTTTGTAGACTCTGGTACAAATGCTTCAATAAAAATTTCATACCTGTTTTTAAATTTTCTCCAGTTAGTTGCCAAATCACCTTGAAATTCCATCGGAGAGACGCCATTTCCTGTGTTTCTAAAATCCATTTTCCCGTAGTAAAATAGAAACTATTTTTTGTTTTGCAAACTAGTTAACACTTTATCTTGAATTCTTATTAAATCTGGTTTACACCGCTGCCACCATGTTATGTTCGGGTTTATAAATTATTTAAATAAATGTATACATTACATTTAGAAGTACCAGTTTTATTATTAAGCGATCTACTTCAGTCGCTGTTCATTGTAAGACTGCTGGCTGCGCATCGTAGCCAGGACATGTTGCTACAATGTTGACTTAATATTACTAATACAGATTACATAACACCTATTATCTGTTTTTAATTATTTACAAAAAAATAGTAGCATGACACACGAATTTATAATTTATGAACACTTTGAACTTTAAAAATGCATATCTTCGTTAATTTTCATTTTAGAAAGATACAAAAACAGAAATGAGCTAGAACTTGCTGATTTTTAAATATTAGAAAACAAATTTTTACCCTCTCCATTTTGTAGAAACACACATGAAATACTAATATGAGCTACAACTTTTATTTTAACAATTTAAATATATATATTACCAATTTTTTTAACAAATTGTCACCTCCCCCCCCCCCCCCAGAGTGTAAGATATTTTTGAAAAAGTGATTGTTTTACTAGGCTAATAGTATGTTATGTTAAATAGTGAAGTTAAATTCAATCTTCAAAATTCGTATGTCTTGATGATCCTAAACATAATTATTGTTTTATGTGCATGAGCAATTTTGTTTGCCCGTACAGAGCATCAATCATTTGTGATCTGCCTGAGAAAGAAGGCATGTATTTATCATGCGTCAAATTTTAATTTTCCTTTCAGCTTGAACATGTCACAGTAGTGCTGTGTTTTAGCAAGACATTTTGAACCAAATGCTATCAATAAAATTGAAATGTTTTGATTCTTTGTATATTAACATTCCCAGAAACTGGGTTTTATAATTAAGTAATTTAATCAATAAATATTTTTTGACTTGACATCTTAAAAAAAATAAGAAGGAAGAATTGATTATTAGTTTAGACCAATCATTACTATTTCTATGATATCACCTCAGCAGTGTCACCTCATACAGGCTATTACAAAAGTTAAAAGTACAGTATTGCCATTTATACAAGTTACACAAAGCTATGTAATATAATGTTCATAGTTATGATATAATTATACCATACACTCCAAAAAATAGTATGTTGTCATGATGCAGCTGCCAAGTTCCTTCTGTCCACAGGTCTCTTGCTCTGCACAGTATCGCGTAGGACCTCCAGATAGAAAGTTTGTTTTAACCTTGTGCTGTGTACTCTTGATGCACCACCCCATAAGAGTCAAAGCAAACCATTAACATTTCTTTGGCATAGCTGTGCACCATTTGTCATGCTTCTGTTGACCCCGGGAATGTTGTATGGTGACGACTGTATACAGGTTTCTTTGTCGTATTAGTAAACATGTTGAAGTTAATCAGCAGATTTTATCTAATTGGAAATAATTAGCAAAGTTATCGGCAGAGTATATAACTATTTACTACTCTTTATTCGTTCAACAATGTTGATGCTTACAGTGGAATTTTGCGCAAAGTAACCACTTTTGTTGCTAGGGTCAGAACTATGTATATTATTTACCCAAACCTATTTACACTGTTTTGGATTCTTAGACTTACTCCTGTGCAATGCATCCTATCAAGAGTAATTATTGTTGAAGCACATTCTGGTGGACTGCCCTATGAAAACCGTTGAGACCTGTAGGAGAGATTGTCAGTAAGAAATTAACTGTCTTCTATCCTGAAGGATAAGAATTTATGGGGTCTAAATGAGGATATATATATAGAAAACACTGTGTATACGGTATCACAACGAGGAACTAGATATTTGTAACTTACCCAGTATATGAAATATAATGTAAGTTTGGTCATCGCAAAAAATGTTGACCTCTTTTGACTAATCCTCACATTTCATGGGCTCAGGTATTAAAATTGTGATTTTCAACATGTCATCCATCTGTTGCCATTGTCATCTGTACTTAAGCATGAAAGCGCCAACAATAATTAAGATAGTAACATGAAATTCGGTATAGAGAACATTTAGTTTGCTCATATAGAACCCTAATGTTATTTTTTTAAATCTAATTGATAATGTTAAAATGGCTGTCATTTTAAACAATTTTTGTTCATATCTCATGTTATTCAACTTATAACACACTAAATTAGATAAAAGTTTGCAGACTTCAATTCTGCATATAATGGTATCAATGCCACCCTTTACAATTGCAAATAACAAAGTTATTGTCCATAATGTAATTTATAACTTTGGTTGCTCAAACAACTGTGATATTAGTTTAGTTACAAGATCCCATAGGACTGAGTCGCCGACATGAGTGTAGCGAATAGAAGCTCCTTTATAACTATGAAGCCTGCCAGAGCCAAGACACTATCACAAATAAAGCAAGTAAAGATTTTGTTACACATGTAGTTGACATGAACAAAGTGATATACACAATTATTATGAAGTTCAGAAAACTTATGTAACACCTACCGTTTTAAACAAATTTACCTCTTGATCTACCAATACAACTAAACATTTCCTACAAGAGGATCTGCTTGTATTACAATATTTGATAAGGCTGGGTAAGTACCACAATATTGCCCATAAATTTGTTTTGTTTAAATAATCATTTGATACATTCATAGCCAGTTGCATAAACGTCGATCAAATTTGATCAGAGATCAGTCTAATTAGAGTTTCATAAATGGCACTCAAGCCTTAATTGAAGAGTTTTCCACTCAAATCTAACCGCCCATATTTCTCCAATCAAAATATTTGATCGAAGATCAAAGAGAATATAACCTGATTATGTTTGGAATTGTTTGTTTACATTACGGTTACGAATAGAAATAATTTTTAATTAATGTATAGTTATAGATTCTTTCAATGGAAAAATATATTGAATATACAGACTTACTTTATGGGCCTAAAAATTTTAGAAATCAAAATGACTTATTTTCTATATATAATGACACAGAATTTTTAATGTGTTTTAAATTAAATAAAAAATGTTGCATTTATTTACTGGATATTTTAAAAGATGACAATAAACATAATATTACAATGAGAAATTTACCACTTTCTCCTATGAATAAACTCCTAATTACTTTACTTTTTTATGCAACATCATCATTTTAAATTGTTGTAAGGAGTAAATAAAGCAACCATTATATAGTAGAGTTAAAAGTATGGTTTCACAAGAGGTAGCTAAATTAGGTAAAGAACTTATAAAATAACTTGCTGATGGGGGAGAGAGGTTGAAAATATTATAAGGAAATTTGCTAGTATAACTGGCTTTCCGAAATTAATCAGACCAGTGTTGAAATTAGGTACACGATTAAATTTTTTCTTCTTTAATTAGTTTAATATTTAATTGCTCAAAATTGGTTTCTGTAATAGGTGCGAGTCAGCGGTCATATAATTTACAATTTTGCCAAGTTGTTTCTTCCGTCAAATCTCCGATCAGGTGACCGGAGCTCATTGATCAAGATTTTGTTTGTGCAACCCAACAAGAATTTGATCCCCATTCAAGGTGATCGGAGATCAAACTCACCGGTGATGGGCGTTTATAAAACTGACTGTCTAGTTTTAATTTGTTCATAAGTGTAAATACTCCATGGTAGCTCTTTGCATTGCTCCATAAATAACTTAAACATTTAAAAAATCTTATTTTTTATTTTTTTTATTTGGAGGAAGAGCTAGAGGTGAATTTATATGTAAATGATAAAATTCGACATAAGCAACCAATTAAATCAAAAAACAACACGTTTTGTTAAAATCTGTGTATAATTGGTAATGTATCAAATTACAAAATTGGATTTAGTTCTTCAGAGGAAGAGAGTTAAAATTTTAACGATGTCTTAAAAATTGTATAGGTAGGCTATATATATTATAAATTTAATTGAAATAGACCAAAAGGCAAAATTTTCAAATTTTGAGGTTTTTGGTTGTAAATAGCATCTCAATCGATTCAGTTTTTATAAAATATACAAAATTATATAAACATATTTAATTTAATAATTGTAAATTGAATATTTTGAAAATCTTAACCACCATTTTGGATCATGGGATAAATATTTCTTTAAAAAAGTGGTCATAAATATATATATATAGGCCTACTCATATTTAAGAAAATAATGTATGGAAGACTCATAAATGAGGGAGAAAATTAATATTTCTGATTTCATTCTAAGGTATAAGGGGTGGGGTGAGGGTTTAAAGTAATGTTTACATAAAAATGGCAGTTAAATTTGAACTTGAACAAAATACATAAATAACAAGTTACATGGAAGTGAAATTAATAATTATAAAAATGTTATTTTTATTATTATATATCAACTTTTATTTCAGTGACCCCCAAAAGTAAGATAATTTTGAGCTTCATGAAAATCAAGGGCATACTTTTTAATAATATAACTGGACTTATTCTTATAAATCTTTGAAAATTTAATCAAAGACCCAATATTACAGAATCAACTGGATATTTCATTCATCAGATATTATTTAAAAACATATTGTTAAACCAGATGAGGAACATGGTTAATTTTAGACTTTGAAGAAAAAATAAAAGGAGTTCATTTATTCTGGGAATTTTAAAACTTTGCTTGTGAATTCAAAATTCTTCTATTTTTTCTGACATTATGGTTTCCAATGGCTGTAATACACATTCACTACGTTCCATTCATTGGCAACTAAGCTCTAAGGCAAATGTGATAGAGCAGCCACAAAGGTTATCTAATCTCTTGAAGTCTGTCAAGCATACTTAGTTCCAACTAGTAGCAACGTCTTGCTTAACTTTTAATACAGGTAGTTTCATTTGAGTCTGCACTTCTTTTAATTTGTCCACAGCGAAGTTGCTAGATTTAAAATGTGTCAATACTTTTTACCTTCAACACTAGTTTCATTAAAATGTTATTTTAATGAATGGAGTCTATGACACACAAATTTAATGTGTGGGCCACACATGGAATATGAACTTCCTTTAGATAGTTAGAAACAGCAAATTTAATATTAGCTCTGTTGTCTGTTATGATTGCCACTATTTTATCAAACAATTATAGTGGTACAAATCCCATCTGAGATTAAAGTAAATAACCTTTAACTCAACGGCATATAAAGGAACCTAAACAAACTATTTTATGAGTAGGCCAACAAAAATAACCTCTATTAGAAGTACCAATAAATCCTAGGTTAAAACATGTGTAAATGCAATAATAATTATAAATATAGAAGAAACTGACTTTCGTAAATAATCAGATGCCTTTAAGGTTCTGCAGGAGTGAAATGAATAACTGAATGGACACCAACGCAACATCAGGGCACGGGAGATTTGTTAATTACTAGCACCATTGCGCAGTAGCCGTTGCACAATATAATCCTAGTTTCATTTCCAAGGGTGGGAAAACTCGAAGTAGATATTAGGCTAGACTACTAATACGCGTGCAAGTAAATCTCTGCAGCTCTAATCAGTTGACAACCTGTCTCGAAAGTGCTGTTTGTTTATATTTTCAATTCACAACATATTCCTTGCTTTTGACCTTCACATTTGCTTAGTTTACACATATCCTATCTATACTAGATGACTGCTCTGAGCTCGGAGCTTCTTTGCATTATAGACTTTGTTGAATTCAAGTAACCTATACATCCGAATATCTAAAATTGATTAACACACTATGAATAGTATTATATTTTTAATAACTATTTCATTCTTCTTCCATTTTATGAAACCAGTTTTGACACTGTAGCCAATATTGTAGAATAATTGAACTACGTCTAATTATATTTACGCATAGAAAAATATTTTTTACCCATTTTGAAGCGTTGGTGTTCATTTTTAAAAATTGTTAGCACTTGTAATTAATTAAGGTTTATTTTTGTGACATGACAAAGGTTAGGTATGCATCTAAATATATTGAGCCTTTGAAAGAGTGATATTTAAATAATAATACATACATTTTACGGTACTGCTAATTATTAAATTTATGAACGAATGAATACTAAGGTGCAAATATTGTTATTAACATTAAATAATAATAACAAATATTGTATAAAAATCATTAGACAAACTTCGTCATCTCCCATCCGAAAAACCAACAAAAACAAATCCTCACAGAAAATTACAGTTAGGTAGTTATCAATGAAAAAATGAATAAGAAACCATAAACACATCCGTATTTGGTAAACATCGAGGGTTTAGTGACGGCACCCAAGGTTTGTTTTTTGTCAATTATTCCTGAAATGTACTACTTATTTTTACTTGCGATCTACCAGATGGATTTGGGTTATTTTTCTTCACATTTCAAATAACATCTGAACGAAATCTATGGATCCATGACTGATTATTGATTTTTTAAATAACTCACAAAACTATATTTTTGGAACGAACCAATACGTTTTGTTTGATCTCTTAGAGGCTACACATTTGCAAAATGTTTAGAAGAAAACCTTTGATCCGATTATGAGAAAATCGTAATTTTGTGTTTTTCTTATGGCAGTTAGTCTTTAGGTTTGAGTTATGAACAAACTAAAAAAATAATAAAAATTCTGAGATAATACCAAAATATGGCCACATAACACATTTGATTAAATTTGGTCCACGCGTTTGATCTGTAGAACTTACGACAGACAGACAATATTCTAAATGCCATCTTTTTGGACTCAGGGGACCTCAAAAGAGATTCAAAAACAGAACTAGACTTTAATTTTTTGACTCATCACATAACACTTTATATACTATGTACATGTGAAAAAGTAGTAGCTGTATAGCAACGAGTTCCTAATAACGACATCAGGGTGTTTTTTAATTTTATCAAATAAGCTGTTCTCAGTTTATCGTGGGAGGGAGTATTGCATTTCATTACCCATTTAGCTAAATGAATCCAAATCACTCTACTATGCGTAAGTTTTATTTGCCTATAAACAATTTAATATCAAATTTTAAGTGGGACTTTCACATGTATTTTGCAAAACAAAAACATATATATTTTGTATCGGATTCTAGATATAACTTATACCAGACCTCCAAAAATAAGATAAGTGGAGAAACATTACTATATTTTTACTCAACCGATTTTCAATCAAACATTTCTAATATCCTAATTTCTAATTTACTAACCTCTTTTATTTAGGATTTAAACTGACTGTTTGGTAATTTTTGAGTGTTAATGTATGAATTTATTACTTTACTAATTTTGAGTACCGGAGGACCAGAGTCATTGAGTTTACCTTCCTTGAGGTTGTCGTATATTGTGTCAACAAACGGTCCATTTCTGATGTGTAGTAACTGGCCAGTACTTCTTCTTGCAATCACTTCACACAGACCGCACTTGACACTTTACAAGATATAAAATGTTTAAAAAGAGAAATATAAAAGTATTTGAGGTAAAGTAAATGAATATGAGGTAGCCGGAACTTAAGTCCACGTAAAAAGGCTGAGGGAGCAGACAATGCATCCGACTCCAAGCAGAGATATAATGAGAATGACCAAAATGTGTACAGGTACAAAGTGAAAGTTGCTGTGGCATGTAACCCAATTTAGAATTTGAGAATTGTCGATTTAACCTTAAACACTATTACGTAACACTGACGCTCAAACATAAGAATTCCAACAATTTCAACATTTTTGTTTTATAACTCAATTTAATCACCCATATTATTTTCTATATGTTTTTGTTACGCTGATTTAAAATTTACCAATAATATTTTATTGCAATTTTTAACTTCTGTGATCAAAATCTTGGAATATTAAACACACAAAAAAAAAAAATGGGATAACAAATATTTTTGTTGCATTCAAACCAATTTTATTCAAACTTATTTGCAATATGAATTATAGGATGTTGGATTTAAATTGATAGGCCTAAACATATTCTACGTATATCTGTCTCCAATAAAACCCGTCCCTAAAAACCAAAATAGTTTCTAAAATTTCAATCTTTTTGGGTATAAACATTAGTGATTTTGAATACATAATTTATGACTGAAAATAATTTACTAGCGTATTTGAAATTAGAATAATACCAGTTTCTTTTTAAAAACTTAATTAAATCATTGGTGCTACACCCAAGTGGGCTTCATAAATTATTTTTAAAAAAAATTTACTTCTCTTATTTTAAATTATCTCCTTTTCATCTACAATATAATTATGTTTGTCTGATAGACATGCTTTTCCTACGTCTGGAGTCAATAATTTCAGGCAATAAACAGGTTGTGGTAGAATTTTGATAACTTTTCCATCATTTCTGTTTTCCAATAGTCGTCATTTTTTTTAAATTTTCTCCATCTTCCTTCCGTGCTTTGTCCACAATACAAACTGTTTCTCGGTGCAATATGGAGTTGCCCTCGAACTTGATAGTACTGTAGTAGTTATGTTTCTTTTTAATAATTAAAGAGGCGTCACTCATTTGCTACCACAAACTACCAACAATTCCTTTCTTATGACTTATTATTTCTTCTGGAGGAAAATCTCTGCCAGAAAAGGTACATTTAATTCCATTATGCTAACGTCATCAATCAGGCCGTCAGGAGTTGCTGCCACACCAATATCAATAGAAAAATTACTTTGAATTTTATTATTACTCTCCACAGCATTGTCAATGCACATATTATGTCGGAAGTAGTGGAACTGCTGACTAATTTTTTTTTTCTTTTTACCATTATTTCGGTTCATCAAACCAAAAGATTTTAAAACCCTCCACTCTTGAAGATTCGAAGATCCCGGACTTTTTTTGCATTTTAAATCTTACTCCTCATTGTTTTCGAAACAAGCAACAATAAAGAAAATGTAATTATAATTATTGAAAAATTCAATACTTAGTTTTTACACATAATAAACTATAAATGACTACTAGTACAGAATCATGTGGGTACTATCCCTCTTATCACAATACAATTTCTGCAATATGACACTAATACAACCTCCTCACTAGATTTGACTAGACTAAATCTTCTCCCACCCATCCCAACTCGACTACAACACAGGAAGATACAGCGTTTTGTAATAATAATCTGAAAAGGACCTCAGCAGATAATAAACTTACCAACATATAATGTTATAGATTTTAAAAAAAGATCAACACAGTATTGCGAATAAATTTAAATTTTAGTTATTAAATATTAAAAAATGGCAAATTAGAGAAATTTATAATATAAGGCATATATTTGAATATAGAAAGAACTAAAAACGCATTAAAGAATAAACTATTTATTCTCATTAAAAAAAATAGTAATTAACATTTTTTTTTAATTAGAATCTTTAAAAAATGGAACTGTTTTGAAAAACGAACTTGTCCAACTATTCACAAAACCCTACAAACCCATAGAAAATGGTGGTAGGATCAGTTGACATTTCATAGTCTCTGATGTAGGAGTTTCACAAGCAATGATTACAAAAGTCCAAACATGTTCTGTATTCATTACCGTAAAAGAAATCGCAGTAGCTAAACAAATGTATATGTAATGAATATTATTCGTCACACAATGAAATGATTTAATAATTGCAATGTCGAATTGGCTAGTAATTTTGATTAATGTGAGTAATAAAGTAAAGAAATAAATGAATTATAAATGTTTACAAAAAATAGTTTACAATAATGATTATATTTGGCATTATGTAAAATACTACGAAATATTTTAAGAATAAACGTGTTGTTAGTTTTAGTAATATTATGAAACGTAAAAAAAAACAGGCTTATCAGTGTTAAAAGCTATATTCCTCAGTGTCTGAGTAGTTCTCTTTCAAACCACACGAGGGCAGCCTTATACGCATGGGTACGTTTTTTTCATTTAATCCATTGTATCTGCCCTACTATTTGTTAGACACTTCAGCATTATTTATTGTAATAGATATTAAACCACTGAGTGTTTTCCTTTTTTAAATTTTTCAAAAATATCATTCACTGACTCACAAAAAAATAGCAAAATAGAAAATCAATTTACAAATGTCAACTCCATTTGTTCAACCACTAATGATTATATCCCAATTTTTAAAAAAAGCGAAACATCCACGTTCACATGATCTTTATAACGATCTTTTAACGATAATTCTGATATGAAAATTGAGATAAGTACAACTTCTCAAGTGTAGTATTATTCTTATGGGTGATGAATCCAATATGGCGGAGGTGGAGCAGAGCCATAATATATAATAATAAAACAAAGAAATAATTAAACACAAAGGGCGGAAATGAGAGTGGACTCCACCCGATGTATTTTTGCAAAACAATAGGCCTACTACAAAAGTATTGTGAACAAACTAAAAGTTTTACAAATGGAAATGTTATTAAAAAAACACATTGAAATTTTGCATATAGATAACAAACATATATAGGCTACCTATCTTGTGTTAAAATTTAAAATGTCTACAAAAAACTATTTCTCGGAAAGTTGATTTAAACGTGAGGGCATATGACAGAAATGTGATATTTGGTCACACAAATATCACAACAAGTGAATATCATTACAAGTGAATAAAAAGGGTAATTGTGGGCGAATTAAGCATTTTCACAATTTAAAATTTGGCATGTAGATAGCAAACATTTATAAGCAAACATTTAACAAAATTTATAAGCAAACATTTAAATACAAAATTTATTTACATAAAATGTAATAAATATCTAATAATTGAATAAATTGCTAATAAACCAAACGATTTTACCAGCATACTAAAATTTAAAAATTCGGACAGTATTGGTCCATTAATTGGCTCCACATATTAGATATGGTAATCATCATCGAACTAATCAGGTAATCTTGCTGATGTTCGCCCTTTTCTTCTGGAAACCCCTTTTGTATTTCGTCTTGTCGAAACACGTAAGCTTGTTCTTCGTTCCGGCAATCTACAGTCTACATCTGGACATTTGGATCTAAAATAAAATTCACAAAAATTGTGTTAAAGTATAAGATAAACAGATATTTGAAATAAGTTAGTTTGTTGTTTATTTTTAAATGTTTTAAAATGTTTACAAATTAATTTTGAAAATTTTATGCACATAGGCCTAGTCGACAGTTAAATAATGCCATAAAATTCAATGCAAAGTAACATTCAACTAAATCAGTCCAAAAGTTTACATCGAAATTTAAAAAGTTTGAAATTATTATTTCAGTGTAATTTAAACAAAGTTTTAAGTTATTAAATTTAATGTTTTGAACGTTTATAAAAACCTCAGTTTTGTACAACAAAAAAAGGCGCAAGTCGAAAAACCTCTCGGTCGTTATCATTGCTTTATAAAAGAAATGAAGAAGAGAACAGAAGATCCCTAGCCATCGAATACTCTAATAGCGTCAGGGTCGGAAAATAACAAGAGTTGGTCAAGAAAAACTTGATAGAAAAATTGTTAGAGAGGGACCTAACCCAAAACTACATGGAAAAAGGTATCGACTCAGGTAGGTTCCTCAGGATTAAAAACCCGTGCTCCTGAGGGGTCTCGAAGATATTTAATTTGTACCACAATTACTTTGTTCTTCTCAAAACAATTCGAACACAAAATTCTTCAAAATCAGTTTAATTGAAGGTGGTTTAACTTATTATTACCCATGTCCCCACTAACCTTTCTGAACTAATGCTTTAATCGATGTGTTTAAAATAATTGATAGAAGAAGAAAAAAAAATTATAAAATTATCTTATTTCCGATGTTATGATTTTTCAACATGTTTTTCAACATATTTCATCGCCGTGGGTTTTCGCGTTATAAAACACTTTATATAACATTAATAGGTATTATATTTATATTAATGCTTACTAGATAATACAGTAAAACCTGTCTAAAATGTAACATGATCGTTCCAGTATTTTTTTTTTCCGTTTTGGGAGGTTTCCGTTTTATAGAGGATCTTAATTTAGTTTTAATACTGTACATACTGTATAGCCTAGCTTCCTGTATTTATTTTGTCACAAGAACAAAAAGAAGGAAATATGTACATATTGTAGTTAAAATAAACATAATATAATATGTGAAAACTAGATTTATTTTTTAAATCAACTTACATGTAATCCATTCTCTTATCTAGTTTCTTTGTCCAAACATTTCTTTTAAAGTACACTGTCACGATGTTTTAACATCAGACCGCTGATTGATCTCTTTGGCGTCCTGGATTAGTTTCATAAGTTCCAGTACATTTTTAAAAGCCACAAATTCCTGAAGGTCATTCACGCAAGTTAGCGCTTCTCCAAAAGTGTGAATTTTCAATTCCCTTTCATCTTCGTCGTCATCGTCCGTTTCTTCTGTCACTTCCTTTGCACTATTTTCGAGAGCAATATCGGATGCACTTTTGATGTCGAAAGTTCGTCGTCAAAATTTACGATGACTTCAGGTTGAACAAGTAGCATTCCTTGTACACAGAGATCGGAAATGTCCCTTAAATTATCCACTTCAATGTCAGAATTAGCCAGTGATACTTGAGCAGGAAAACCAGCTTTAAAAAAACACTTTTTCACAGTTTCTGGAAGAACTCTTTTTGTGGCCTGGTGTATCCAGTTAACTGCATCAAGAATATTAACTTGCTTAACTAGTTCTGAAACATTGGAATAGGTGGAAATTTTAGCAACAAGTGATTGTAGCACTAACCTCCTATAAAAGGATTTCAGTGTGTAAATTACACCCTGATCCATTGGTTGTGTAACTGAAGTTGTGTTAGGAGGAAAAATTACATTAGACAAATTAATTTTTGGATGAAAGGTAGCATTATCTAAAAACAATGTGACCTTACGATTTTGACATTTCATTCGTCCATTAAAAGAATGAAGCCAATCTTCCATTATAGAACTGGTCAACAAAGCTTTTTTTCATCACCATTATAAACATTTTTATGTTCATATCCCGCAACTAAGTCTTAAATTTTTGATTTCCATTCTGTTACAGTCTTCATATCAACATCATTAGCTTCATCACATACAGAATTGAAAACAATGTTATGACGATGTTTAAAACTCTCGAGCCAACCATTAGATGCCTTGAAATTGACTTTACCTAACTTTTTTGCTGTCTCTAAAGCTGCAGTTTGTATCAATGATCCTGAAATTGACTCTCCTTTAGCACGAGCACTGACAAACTACTCAAACATAACACGATTTAATTCGTCATTTTCAGTACAATTGGCGATAAGCTTCACATGTCCGGTTATTCCATTTAACCACTGATCTTTAATTTTAACTCTATTTTTCAAAATGTCATAAATTTGAGTTTTTCCTACTTTAAATAACACAGTTAATTCTTTACCTGAACGTTTGTTTTTTTCATGTTGTTCAATAACTTTTATTTTTTCTTCCAGCATGTTTTATGTTTCGATGACATTACAAATCACTGTACTGTATGTACACACTATCACAAAAATACGTAAAAAACTAATTTAAAAAAGTAACTAAATTACAATAAGTACTGTATGTAGGTTACAGTATAAAAACTATTTTTTAATGACTGTAAATTTAGTTCACACGTTCGAACAATATCACTTGTTGTATGTCGGGCAGTAGGCACAAAACTGAGAATAGTGAGACAGTGAGACTAATATACGGTGTAGTGTAGACTAATGTACACATGTGTACAGTACAAAACAATTCTGTTATGCAGTACCCTAATTCTCAGAACAAACGGGATTTATAGCGGCAAAAAGTACAGTAATGTAAAGAAGGGTGGGGAATGGGGCGAGGGGTTTATGATTCCTAGAAACTGCCTTATTGGTGCATGTAGCTGCTGAGTTTCGCCAAAGCGGTGAATGTTTGAAGTATACAGAAATAATACCGTGGCGGTGGTGCTCTTTGACATCTTCTCAAGTTCAGTGCATAAAAGATGAAAAAGTCCTTGAAAGTTTTGTATTTGACCTGAGTTGCGCCAAATCGGTGATTGTTTGATCTGTACAGAAGTAATGATGTGGTTATACGCGGTTTCGCTTTACGCGGCACTTTCCCACAACACATCTACCACTTATAAAGGGGACTATCTTTACCCAACAAAATTTCCGATTCCACGTTAGACAGTTTTGTATTAAATTACATTGGAGTACGCAATTTATTTTCTGTTTACCCAGGTTTCCGTTTTAGAAAGGTTCCGTTTTAGGCAGGTTTTACTGTATATCCAACGAGTATAACAGAAGTTGGCTGTTTAGACGAGGGCCTTAGAAGCCAAGGGATACAAGTGACTTTTTTTGACAGATGGAGTTATATAGAAATAGTTTCCTAAATGCCTTAAACAGTTAGTGTCCAAGGGATATAAGTGATGCTATATCCGGTGGTGAGTTCTACCGACAGAAAATTTAACTACTTTGTGAAACAGCTGTTTGCTTGAGGAGCCAAGAGATACAAGTGACTTGTACCCCTTGTCTACTGAGTAAAAGCTAACAGTTGGTCATTGGTGTGCGTTGATGCTAATGTTTACAAACACTGTCAGAAGAGGAAGATGATATTCCAAGCCTTTTTGGAGGTAAGATTTGTATTATTTATTAAATAACAACTCAATTCAAATATTTAATTTTGATTTAATAGTGAACTGATTGCTAATAATGATACTTTGCTCTAACAAGTTTTCTAGGTTAACTTCAAACCAAAACAGCTACTGTATAAACTATACTTCAGTAATAATATCTGCTGACTTTCTTATTATTGTTTCAAAAACATGAGGCTGAATCATTCGTTTTAATTTCAGATGATTCAGAAGCAGACCCTCATTATCGCCCTGAACATACGACGGTTTTCAAGAAGATAGGCCTAGGCCAGGTAATAGCTATATCACATTATTTTAATCAAAGGCATAACGTTTAGTTTCATACCTTTATAAAATATGGTACATAAGACAGCCTGAGTGGTTCTGCCAATGTATATGCCTGTACCTTAATAGAAAATTCATATTTTCGTTATTTTCCACGTCCTTTGGGGGATGGGACAGGAAACATTGTTTCGGCAGGTCCTTCAGGGGATAGGGCAGAAGCTGTTGAATTACCTGCAAAGAAGCCTAAACATCCTGGCAAGAAAAAAATAAGACATGTCAATGAAAGGAAGAGGAATAAATCTTCAAAACTACACTATGAAGGTAAAACATATACAGATAAGAAAGGCCAAGTCCATGAAGCGAAGCAAGTTATAGTTTACAACCATGAATGTCGTTACAAATGCAATGAGAATATAAGTGAGGAAAAGTTAAGGGAATTTTCCAACCAGTACTGGAGCCTTGATAACTGGGAATTACAATCATCCTATTTGAACTCGGCAATCTTACTAGAGCAGCCTCTTAAAAAAATATTAAATCCAGTCCGTGGAAAATCCGTTTCTTGTCAGTACTTTTTGGGTAAGACAAGGGTATGCAAAGATTTCTTCTTAAAGACACTCGATGTGTCTAACAAACGGGTCACTAACATCGCTTCAAAGAAGAAATTATCTGAAACAGGCATTTCCCCTCGTGATAAGCGTGGCCACAAAATCCCTGCTAACAAGACTGTACAAGAGGAAATTGATCTAGTGAAAGAACATTAAACAGTTTCCTAAATACACGAGTCACTACTCAAGGAACAAAGCTCCAAACTGTAAATACCTAGATGTTGGACTAAACGTGAAAAAACTGTATGATCTATATAAGCTATTCAGTGAAGAACGTAACCAGGAACCTGTAACTCTATCGTATTACAGGCATATATTTAATACTTGCTTCAATTTAAGTTTTCACCGTCCACATACAGACACATGTAATAGTTGTGATAAATTTCAGCAGGCTATTGAACATGGATCTCCAGAAGCCAAACTTGCTGCAAACACTGCTAAGGAAGTTCATCTTCGGAAAGCAGAAAGTGCCAAAACAGAAATGCAAAATATTGCAAACGAAGTCAAAACGAATCCAAGTCATAAAGCTGTATGCTTCGATCTCCAAAAGATGCTTCCCTCACCTGTGTTAACTTGCACCAAAGTGTATTAGTCATGGCAACTTTGGGCGTACAATTGTTGTGTTCATGATACGGCAACTGGATATGCCTAAATGTTTCTTTGGCATGAGGGCCAAGCCTCAAGGGGCTGTGAAGAAATAGCTTCATGTTTGTTGTAGTACGTAAAGTCATTACCTCCTACAGTCACCCATTTGTCCACATTCATTGATAACTGTGGGGGGCAAAACTAAAGCCACTTTACTGTTAAGTTTTGGGTGTACATTGTTAACAAGACACCCATCGAGACTATTGACCATAAATTCCTTCTCACCGGTCACTCCTACAATGACTGTGATAGAAACTTTGCTATTATTGAGAATATGGAGAAGAACTCAGGGAGAGGTGTGTTTGTTCCAAGTGACTGGGCAGATTTAATCGCTAAAAGTAATAAGAAGTTTTTAGTGAAGCCAATGGCAGATAATGACTTCATAACTTTAGATGAAATCCAGCATCTATTTGTTAAGTCGGTCAAAGGTATCAGCAAGATGCAGTGGCTGCAGTTCAGAAAGAGTGAACCGTGGACATCATTCCACAAAAGCACATTTATTGCGGAGATGCCGTTTTCCAAGTACAACATGTGGCCAAAAGCATCAAGAGGAAGAGTTCCCCAAGAACTCCCAGATCTGTCGACTAAAATGAACAAGAAGAAAATTAAATTAAATAAGCAAAAAGATCTGTTGAATCTGCTCCCATTTGTGCCCCCTGTTAATCACGGCTTTTACAGATCGCTTGACTACGAGGGAAACCCACAAGTGCAAACCAGATTGAATGTCAATAGAGAATCACAGACAAGTACAGCATGTCAAGAAGAAGACTACGAAGTAGAGCCTGAGGAAGACAAGCAGCTTGAAAATATTTATGACACTGATTCGGACTAAGCCTCAGCAAGCTTAACCCTAGGTCTCCCAACCTTTTTGTTGTTACATGTTATCCCAAGGGGGGACAAAAAATGCCCACAAATCATTTTAACTAAAATATACATAATGTAGTTACACTGACACTGAGCTAAAGAAGTAAACCTGTTGAAACTTCAAAAATGTTTTAATGAAATAATAATTATTGGTTTACAACTATTAATAGCAAGAAAAATATTCAAATAACATAAATAAATTTAAGTAAAAAAAACTGTTTTTTTAAAAACATTGTTCTTATTCTGAGTCTGTATGTTCATTTTCACAGGAAAAACACATTTTGGTCTTCTTGTTATGCATGCCACAAATATATTTACAGCATTTGCAGCAAACAATAGTGGTCTTGCTAAGTTTTGGCTTTGCTCCTCTTGCAGCATTAGATGAACAAATGTGGCAACGCCCTTTTGAAGACGGAGCAGGTCTGTTTGCGTTTGCTGGTGAAGTTTTTTGATAGAATATTTTCCATTGAATGAACAATAGCCTATGTTTATGCAAGCCATAAATATTCTGAGAGCACCTTTCAACATTCGGTTTTATCAGTTCTAAGCCTAGCTGCTGTAAAAATATTCTTCTTCTATTGTGTTTTGACTTGTTCCATTCTGGATCATTCAGCAAATACAAAGAATAGGCATTTATGCCTACAATGTCATTAATTTTATAGAATAGAGAAAGAGGCCATCTTTGTGTGGATCTCTTACAAGTAAACTTTCTGGCAATTTGGTTGACGGTATCCACAGCTCCTTTCGTTTCGTTATAAAATAAGTTAACGCCTAACCTTATTTTTCCATTCTTCCTACACCTTGTCATCCTGGTGCTGAGTGGATAAGAAAATTTAAATTCTTCTTAGGCTTCTCCTTTGTTATAAATGATTGTAATGTTATTGGAGCATGACCTGACCTTGTATCTGTGAATGCAAACATACTAGAATAAAGCTGACGATCATCAATGTTTTTCAACTCTTTAGGTATAAACTTTCTGTTTGATTGCATGGTTCCAACTATCGTTAAATTATGCTCTCTATAGAGCTCTTCCGCTAACACAACTGAGGTGTAAAACCGATCAGTCGTAACAACACGCCCAGACTTCGTGATAGGCTCAATCAGTCGTTTTACAATGGCAACTGTTCCATTGTCGATACCAGCTCTGTTACCACAGTACACTTCCATATTAATAATTATTCTCTGTTCACAATCAGCTAAAATCCTGATCAACATTCCATACTTTCCTGGCTTTTCCTTCATAAATACTTTGAAGGGGCATCTACCCCTAAACAGTGACATCGATAACAACGTTTACTGAAGGTGTAAAGTATTTAGTAAATGTATTATTTACTGTTTCAACAAGTTCTCGAATAGGAGCGAGTTTATCATTTTCTCTTCGTTGTGCTCTAGTTTGTTTGTTGTCGACTCGGATAATTCTCAAAAGAGTTTGAAATCTATTGCGACTCATACCGGCAATGTATACTGATCTGCCTAAGTTATGAGACAACAAATCATGAGCGTTTAGTTTAGTATCATCATTAGAACCTATCAGAACCAAAATACAAATAAAGGCAAGTATTTCAGTGTTGTCAGTTGGATCGACGTTTACTAAAATTGCCTCTTCATTAATGTGGGCAACAATAATAGCTACAGCTTGTTGTGGAAAAAATAAGTTACAAGATTCAATAATAGAGTTTATTCTTCCACCTATTTTCAAACCTGATTTCTCACGAAAAATATTTCCTTTCAATCATCATGAATGTGGAGGAGGATGAGCTAGATATTCTCGAGTTTCATTACCACATGTTATCTTGTATTTGACATTAGTGTAAGGTAGGCTTACCTCAGTTGCTTTTAAAACATCATTTACTTGTTCCTGCTCTTCATAACCTTCAGAAAACAGGTCATCAACAGTGACAACCTCATCATCACTATTATTTCTTCAATATCTTGTGTTAAGTCTTCTGGTTCACTACAGTCACTTTTATTATCTTCACAATCACTATTGTCTGATTGTAATTGTAGTACTCTATCTATTTCACTACTTCTATCTAAGTAATCACTCATTTTTACTAACTTCAACTCTGCAGAAAGAAACACAATAGAACATAACCTCTAAAGAACAGCACATTATTCAATGCCAACGTAATTTCACTGAGGTAGTGCCAATATACAACAACGAAATAATTCTTCACAACATAACAAAAACTAAATAAATATAGTATGTGTACTAAAATTAGTGACATTATAAATTTATTTGTTAAAGAATATGTATATTTTACTTTAAATAATTTAATTCTATTTGGTTTACTATGGGAAATCTAGGTATCGCGGTTTCCCAAGGTGGGTCATTAAGTACCCACATACATACATTTACATATATATCACCATTAATTATTGATATATTTGATTTGTGGTTGTTGTATCTTATAAAGGGAGAAGTAATGAAGGATAAATAATTTTTTAAGATTTTTTCAAAGTCCACGGACGGAATAAACAACCATATTACAAAATGTAGGTACTTTTTATCCCCCCTTGGGAGACCAAGGTTTAAGTCAAGATCTGTCGTTTTGTGTTAGAAACAGTTTTGTTTTTGCCCAAATACATTTTTAGAATTTTTATATCATATTTTCTTAACTGACCTCCTGATATTTGTTGGAAGGCAAAGGGTACAAGTGATACTTCTTATCAAAGAGTTGCTGATAACACAATATTCACTAGTATGTATAATAAATAAGATAATTCCCATATATTTTGAAACCCTAACAAGTTAAAATATCCTAGTTTTATTGTCCACAATAGCATACCGATTTCATAATATTAACTAAACTTTAAACTTAATTTTCTAAAAACTATTGTTTGCGTACTTGTACCCCTTGTCTTCTAAGCCCCTCGAAATTGACATTGTGATATTATATGTTATGGCATTTAATTTAGAGTTATTATATTACAAGAAACGACGGAATCAAGTGGCCTATTGCGTAGTTGTTTACAAATTTAGCAAGTTATTCTAATATCATTTGTGTTTAGTTATTGTGCTTTTTGGTTATTTACTGTGTTAAATAGTTATTTTTAGTGTTCTTATTGACAAATTGTGTAGTGTGTTCTAGTTTTAAGCGTATGTAACAATATAAAATGTTTGTAGAAATGGATAGAGAAAACATAGCTTCAAGTGAAATTGACAGACAGCTTGAAGTTGATCTATCTGACGATAATGTCTCACTTGCTTCGGAACGATCTGATTTATTTAGTGAAGATAGTGATAATGATTCTTTTTATTATTTAGAAAATGATTCCATCAAACGTAATAGGCTTTTTTGTACACAACGAGACCTAGACCCTGCTTACATAACCTTCCATCCACTTCAACCAGGCCTAAACACTCACATATAAATCTAATAAATAATATAGACAATTTGTTTAGTACTATAAATAAATGGAAAAGGTTTGAACATACGAGGCAGGTCCCATACTTTTGGAACATTCTATATATAATACAGTATGAGTTAATATATCATTTCAATAAGGAAGATGACAACAATACATTTTATTTTAATTCAAAATATCAACAAATGTTTTTTTCCGTTACCATGGAAATAACTTTAGATGAATGTAAGATTTGGAAAAGGCAAGATCAAAATTTATTTTGCTTAAAATTAAATATATTTCTATAAGCAAACAAAATGAGTTGTTTCACTCTTAACATGAACAAAATTTCAGATGACACCTTTAAGCGGTTTGATTTAAAATCTGCTGTAAAAGTTATTTTGTGTTTAATTTTATATGCTATATTTGAATGTGTCATTTGTGATGAGAATGAATTTCATAACAAGAGAACCAATGCATTTCCGTATATTTTCTTCGAGTATGGGGACTGTATTTTTGTGCTTGCCTTCGCAGTTTGGTTATCTGTCAATTATAAAAGCGGAATAAAAACACATAGTATTTTCAAGTTCATACATGAGGTAAGTGTATTTATTAAGGAAATATTGTTTACACGGTGTTTAGGGCTCTGAATTATAGTTCTTTATTAGACTTTACTCTTGTAGAAACTAAAGAGATAGAAATGAGATCTATTAATTTATCTATGTATTTATTATTACAATTTTTCATTCAACTGTATTTAATTAAATTTTCACTTTTAAATCATCTCATATTAAAGTGATTTCAATGTTTTCTGTAGCCTATATAAATTATTGTCATTTTTCACATTCTTATTTACATGTATTTAGGTGATTTTACATTCAGAACTAAAATATTATTTGTTAATTTTATTTTTCATAAAGTAATTATTGTTAATTAACTCTATTATTAATTAGTTTGAGTATATTAGAGCACTGTTAATGTTAATGATATTCTTTGTAGAATCAAAGTGACTAGGCCTATATTGCAACTGGTCACAATACTTTAAAATACTATGAGAATTATGTTTAAACAAATTTAACGCACAACTTGTCCATACATCTGTTTATCACAACATTTATATTTTTTAAATCTAACCCTTTGAGTGCCAGACTAATTTTAACATAGTCACGAATAATGCCACATGTATTTTGGCTAGGGTTGTGCTAAAAATACCAAGGTAAATAACGTAAAATAACGTAAATGACTGTAAATGTAACGTTTCTCTTCTTTAACCCTAGAACACTTATGTCCGGATTTAGTCACACTATCACTTAAGTATCGTAAATTTAACTACTCTTTTTTTTTTTTTTTACTTCACGGAAACCTAATTTAAAATTTTTTCGTTGCCATAGTTATGTTTTAGTACTCTTTAGATTTAGGAAAAAAATTGTTTTAAAAACTTATTAGTGCAACTAGTAATAAAAAACTATAAAAATGAATGACTACTTTTTTTGAAAGGAAAAAAACAAGGGTTATAAAATATTTTTATAAATTATGTATAACAGTATTTTTATTAAGTGAAACACATATTTATCTAAAGTATACAGGTTGTACAATGTTATTTTACTAATTAAACAAGGTTTATAGTAAAACCTTAGTAAAAACAATGTTTTTTCCAAGTAACGCAATTACTTATGTATCGTCAAATGCACGACGCGAGCACAAATCAGTACAGACACATGTGGCTGGTAGGGGTGAAACTCCGTGACTGACCTTGTCTATTAGATTAGGGAAGGTACTGGGAGGGAGGATGCGCGCTCACCACTCTTCTGTCAAATACGCCGATTTTGGGTTTTGCATGTCGTCATTTTGACGACACATAAGTGTTCTAGGGATAAGATAATAAATATAAAATTATATAATATATATTATAAATAATAATATAATAATATATATATTCTTATAGGTCTGAAAATGTTGCTAATAAAATTGTCTGATTCTACTAATGATTTAATATGGGGGGGGGGGGCGAAGAAATTGTTACAGCAAAAAATATTTTTCTTGAAAATAAAAAAAAATTACTTTTAATTTACAAGTTAAAACATTTTTAGCCAAAAACCTAGACAATTGATGTGTGGGAATTCCTATAATGTTTTGTATGCATAAAAAAAGAAAAATCATAACATTTCATAAGAAATTTAAAAAAATAAAAATATTTGTCATAACGAACCAAAAATTGCAAATTGCATGACATAGAACTAATAAATACAAAAAAGTTTACTTACCATAGGATCTGTATTTCATAGGTTTAAGTCAGTTTTTAGTTTATATATAATGTAAAATGTTTAAATTTTTTTGCACTTGTAATTAGCAAACACACACCATGGCATCCTTCCTTGCACTGCATACATACAGTTCTGGATCTTTTTCCTCCCTGTTTGTATGTGGTACCTTTTGCAGAACATACCCAGCAGGTTTTTTCTTGTCTCCCAGATACTTTTCAATACCAGTAGTCCTACCAATATTACTGTTGTCGCCACCAGCCGCAACATCAGTGTTTTGCTGCTCAGCCATCCATTCAGTTATTTGATCAATTATACTGACAATATACCTGGACACGTCTTTCTGTTGGTGTTGTATACGATTTTATTTGTAAATAACATAGGAGTTGAGCACCATTCTGGAAAATAAATTAAAAGCCACTTTTTCCAATATTTGACGGTACAGCGTTCATCTAGGTAGTTGTATAACATCATGTCAAAAGTATTAATGCCTCCCATGTGTTTATTATAGTCTAAAACTATAGCAGGGTTTTTTTCAGTTATAGTTCGGCCATGCCTTTTTTTGTACACTCCAAATCTTTCACTTGAGGCTTTGCCGATAGAAGAAGCACCGGCTTGTTTTGAAATTTCTTTTGTCTATATCCTAAAGCTACAGCATTGCCTTTCTTGCAGTATACTTTTTGTCCTACCTCCAATTTACCCTTTATTTCATTAGGGAGTTCTTTTTTGTTCTTTCTTACTGTACCAGTACAAAAAGTTCCTTTTTCACATAGCATTTCAACAAGAGGCAAACTTGTAAAATAAATATCAGTAAAAACATGATACCCTTTTTTCAAGTAATTGCAGATGGAAAGAAGATAATTTACAACAGTGTATGCAAGACCGTATTTTTTTATTTCATCTTTATTTTCTTCGGAAGATTTACCTTTGTAACATATTAGGCTCAGACAGTAATTTGAAACAGAATCGCAAAGTACTCATAGTTTTATGCCCTATTGGTGGTGGTGTTTGTTGGGTAAATATTGAGTTAGTGCTGTGTGACTCTTGGTTCCAATAAGTGATTCTTCAACAGAGAGTTGCTGGTGTGGTGTGTAGAAATATTGAAATAATCTATTGCAGTGGCCTATCAGTGGCTGAAATTTTTGTGTTGCATCATATCCGGGTTCTTTTACAGTTGGGAGTTTTGAATTATCAACAATTTGGAAATAACCTAGTATTGCCTGAAATCTATTTCTATTGAACATTTGTCGGAACCAAGGAGTGGATTGTGAGCCATTAGTTGACCAATATGAATCAATGGTTGGTTTTTGATTAAGCTTCATATTCAGGACTACAACAATAAATGCTTTCATCTCTCTGGGAGCCATTTCAGAGTTCTAGAATGAGGAGAAATTGTTGGTTTTGCTGAAATTACTTGATGTGTACATGTGTTGGTTTCAGTTACATAAATATTTATCAGTGATTCAGTAAAAAATAATTTGAAATAATCTATTGGTTTAGGTGTGACAGGAGGACAGTGTTTGGGGCCAGGTGTTTCTAAAAAAGTAAAATCATGAATAAAATTTTCAGATTCTATTTCATTTATACTTTGCCATATTTTATTGTTGATTTTTTCACCACATTCATCATCAGAATCTGAAGAGCTATCACTAAGAACATTTCTATTTATAGGTGAGGATTTAGGCTTGGTTGAAGTGGATGGAAGGTTATGTAAGCAGGGTCTAGGTCTCGTTGTGTACAAAAAGGCCTATTACTTTTGATGGAATCATTTTCTAAATAATAAAAAGAATCACTATCACTATCTTCACTAAATAAATCAGATCAACTTCAAGCTGTCTGTCAATTTCACTTGAAGCTATGTTTTCTCTATCCATTTTCACTAAGATTTTATATTGTACATACATATAAAACTAAAACACACACAATTTGCCAATAAGAATACTTAAAATAACTATTTAACATAGTAAATAACCAAAAAAGCACAATAACTGAACACACATGACATAGAACAACTTGCGAGATTTGTAAACAACTACGCAATAGGCCACTTGATTCCGTCGTTTCTTGTAGTCTACAAACTCTAAATTAAATTCCATAACATATAATACCACAATGTCAAAACAGCCAACTTCTGTTATAAACTCATTGGATATATTATCTAGTAAGCAGTAACATAAATATAATACCTATTAACGTCGTATAATGTGTTTTATAATGCGAAAAACCATGGCGAGGAAATATCTTCGCCTGACATTTTTCGCATGGTATACAGGTGACGATATATCATCGCTTGGCACTTTTAGCATGGTTTACAGGCGACGATATATCGTCCTCAAAGGGCTAATGTACCCCACTGGCGAATTAATTAGACGTTGAAATCTGTGTGATATAGGTAGAATTAGATAAATAATTTAAGTGACCAAAAAAAATCACCTAAAATTAAATATAAAACTTAAATAAAAAAGGAAGAAAATTGCTAAACTTATTAGATAAGTTGTCAAAATTTAAAAATAAAATGTTAAACCTGACCAAAAATATTTTTTAAACTGACAAGTATTTTTTACTGTCTTTGCTAGTAAAGGACAATACTTATTTTTATATTTGTGTGTTTCTATTCAGTTTTGGGTGTGTGTTATCTTCACCAACATTGCTCTCAAAGTAGTCTGGACCCAACTGATTGAATTCACCTCCATCTTTTGCACACATTTGTCCGAATGGGTAAGTTTTTATTAGTAATAGTCAGTTTGGTTAATTCCAAAATATTTTATAGTTTAACTCTTTACTGGACAAAATTAATAAAAATTCATTCAAATATACTTTAATTTCTTTTAATATATATTGCATTCGTATGAAATCAGTTTTGTGTTTGTAAAAAATTAACTGACACTGTGTAACTCTATAAATTTTCATGTTTGAAAGTATGCTTTATTTTTAAATTTGAGTGTATGGCATATATAAAACGAATCCTTGCAATAAATTTTGATTCATTTTTCTCATTAAACATTAAAGGTTCAAACAAAATTTGGAATCGGACACTATGAGTGTATTGATCAGTCATTAGAATTTTAAGATGGTTTTGACCAATTTTAGTGAAACTATATCAAACAACATATTTAAGAAAATCATTTCTTTTTATTTTTTGAAAAATGAGTGAATATATAAAATTGAACTTTGATTGTCATATTTATTTAAATGTTCCATTTTGAAAACAAACTGAATATAGAAAATGTGGGTTTTCAATATGGCCTAAAGAAAAAATAATACACCACTTCAAAATTGTGGTAAACATTTAAACAGGTTTTTATCACAATTTTACATTTATATAAAGATGAAAAATATCTGTGTAAAGATGAAAATATGATAACCAGACATTTTTAACATTTTCTAATTAGTTGCATATTATTTCATACAGATAACTAAACTACACAGTCACGTGGGTTATGATTTTGTCCAAAAAGCTCCTGAGATTTTAAAGAGCAAAACAAGTGGTCACGTAGTGTTAACAGCAATTGCTTTGTTAATGTTCTTCTTTGTTTTGCAAACAGTGAACTTGATTTGTTATAATGAATCTTTATTTATGAAGTAAGTAAAACGTTTAGGTAATTTATCTGTTTATAATTTGTAACATAGAATTTATTGTTAAATTAATAAGATTTAATTTAAACTTAATAGATCAGAGTTTTTATTTCGGTAGCAAATAATAATACAAGTGCTTTAAAATTTGTATGTTTACAGTAAGAGGTTTCTCGGTCGAGAACAAAAGTGCCACTTTATTATTAATTGCCTTCAACCAATTTTAATTGAGTTTGATTTGAAATTTTGTGTTTGTGTGTGTGTGTGTGTGTGTGTGTGTGTGTGTGTGTGTGTGTGTGTGTGTGTATTAAAGGTAAATAACTATTTGTGTATTCATGTATGTAAAATACAATATGTAGCTACAGATTGGACAATTCGTAATAATATTTATCCATACCGCATGAAAACAATTTATTTAATTCTTTAAAATCGTTAGACAGAAAAATCATAACATCGGAAATAAGACGATTTTACAATTTTTTTTCTTCTATCAATTATTTTAACCACATTGATTAAAACATTAGTTCAGAAAGGTTAGTGGAGACCTTTCTTTTATAAAGCAATGATAACGACCGAGAGGTTTTTCGACTTATACAACAAGAAGAGAAAAATATAAGCGCCTTTTTTTGTTGTACAAAACTGAGGTTTTCATAAACGTTCAAAACATTAAATTTAATAACTTAAAACTTTGTTTAAATTACACTGAAATAATAATTTCAAACTTTTGAAATTTTGAAGTAAACTTTTGGACCGATTTATTTGAACGTTACTTTGCATTGAATTTTATGGCATTATTTAACTGTCGACTAGGCCTATGTGCATAAAATTTTCAAAATTATTTTGTAAACATTTTAAACATTTAATAATAAACATCAAACTAACTTATTTCAAATATCTGTTTATCTTATACTTTAACACAATTTTTATGAATTTTATTTTAGAGCCAATTGTCTTGAAAAAGCGGAGAAAATAAAAAGAAAAGTACCTAAACAAAATAAGGTACAATCAGCAAGTATTTCGGATTTTGATGATTTGGATGAAAGCATGATGAAATATGTGGAACCTATAAACGGACCGATATTATCTGAACTTTAAAAGTTTAGTGTGGTAGTAAAATTGTTGTTTCTTTTAATTATTATTCAATTATTACATTCTATGTAAATAAATTTTGTATTTATTTGTCAATTAGCTGATGCGTTTTATTCGAATTTCTGTACAGGTAATTTTCAGTAACTTATATATGATTGCTATCTACATGCCAAATTTTAAATTGTGAAAATGTTTAGTTCGCCCTCAATTACCCTTTTTATTTACTCATATACTTGTGCGACCAAATATCACATTTCTGTCATATGCCCTCATGTTTAAATCAACTTTCTGCAAAATAATTTTTTGTAGACATTTCAAATTTTAACACGAGATAGGTATATATTTTTGTTATCTATATGCAAAATTTCAATGTGTGTTTTTTTTTAGTAATATTTCCATTTAAATATACATTAATACATATAATTACCAATCCAGACCTATTTGCTTTGCGCGGATGAACATAAACATCGAGTTATAAGTAACTCAATATATTCTCAATCATTGCCATATGAATTACCATAAACAGATACAGTAACCTAATAAAGCTAGGATTTCGTACTTTTAAATTGCTCATTTTAGACAAAAATAATGGTTTTTCATGTTTGTAAACGGTCTCCCCAGCTTAAGGATGATCCAATTATTTAATAATGAGGTATGTAAAACACTATTTCATGATATTTCCATATTAACACACGTTATCAACTGGACATATGTATATGTTGATGTTAAAATGTAATTTGTACATTCCAAAATAATTTCTGTTCAAAGAAAAGAAAACTTTTCACTCAAAAAATTAATTTAAAGGGCATTATAATGGTACAAATCCCATCTGAGATTAAAGTAAATAGCCTATAACTCAAAGGCATATAAAAGTACCTAACCACACCAATGTAAACAAACTATTTTACTTTTAGGCCAACAAACCTAATCTCTATTAGAAGTACCAATAAAGCCTAGGTTAAAACACAGGTAAATCCATTAATATTTATAAGTATGAAAGAAACCGATTTTGGTAAATAATCAGATGCCTTTAATTTATTAAGACAAATATAAACTAAATAATGTAAATTTAATAGGCTTGCATAACAAACCTGCAGATTACATATGTAAATTTAGACCAAATAGTGTAAACAACAACGCACTTAATCTAAACAGAACTTATCACAAAGATGTAACAATAACCACTGCACAAGTGGTGATTAGATATATTATTTTTTAATTTGAAATAATCATTATTTCACTGTAAACACAAGTTGATATTTTCAAACATAAATCAATTCCAATTTTAACAAATTGTCGTAGATATGAGACATAAACAAACCAGCCATCTTGAATACATAATGTCATCAGAAATCAAATTAGTTTGTGACAACATTTAATTTTAAAAAAACAACATTATTATTAAAATTTAATCGTAGGCGCTGGACTATGATAAAAATATGTTTATCACAATTAAATTATCAGTAAATCACTATTATTTCACGTCAGAGATATTAGTATGTAATCATTAGAATAAGTCAATGTTAGAACTAACTGTATATCACATGACAGAACTCCGCCATATGCAATTATATCTTGGACCCAGAGTTATTCAATGGTCGCAGTTAACAAAATTATATAAGTAAATAATATTTCAACATTAGTTAAATCAGAATAAATAAATTAAAATTTACATATTGAACAATTGTTTAATACATAAGAATAATTATGGAAAAAAAAACTTTATAAGAATCTATCATAATCTCGACCCAAGTCATGTGATTTTAGCTAAGCAATGGAATACAAGAAGACCATTACGCAGTTTCGGGCCCCCCAAGACATCAGCGGGGACAGGGAGACGCTGCTGGTCACCAGAAAGACGTGGCCCAGGAATGTAATCTGGCCTAATCTCTGACAATAAATTATGTCTCACCAGCTTATTAATATTTACAATGATACTAAGCTTTGGTTCTATGATACCAGGTCTACTGTATCCATCATCTAAATGTATCAATTTAAAATAAAAATGTCATCAAAAATGGATATTAAGTGTAATAAAGTTTCTTTTATATTTATGCTAGATACATATACTAGTGTCTACAAGGCCAGTCGAGATGCCAAAGTTTTAAGTAATCTGGGCTTATGGCTGGTTTTGGTTACTTTTTTTTTGGTAATTGCTTACTTAAAGGTGGCTCTTAATTTTTGGGGTTTTTTATCATCTACCACATTACCTTACTTCTTAAGAATAAATGGTAATTGTTTACTAAGAAAGGTACTGATTTTTTTAACCCTAGAATGGTAATGCTATTACATTACATGCTAAAAACATTAGAATGGTAATGTTTTTTAACTGTCTGTCAGATGACAGTCCCTAAAACATTTAACTGGGAAATGGAGTAGGGAGATTGTAGGCACCCTATCTATAATACCTTCCACTCCTCACTCAAGGCCAATATCAGTCCCAAATAAAAACTGTTTACTTCACTATATTAGTTCCAGTGAGTTAATCGTCATGTGAGAGACTACACGTTACAATTTACTTTAGTTTTTTGTCTTGTGCATTAGTTGTTCTTTTTTTGATCGTCTACTACATACCTTACATCTTAAGAATAAATAATGTTTCCTTTATACAGATCACTATTTTTTACTGAAAAATCACAATCTAAAAACTACCAAATCCGACGTATTTATAGGTTAACCCTTTTAGTGCCAGGCGGCCGCGTCGAGTTCCGTTCTAAAAGTGCCAGGCTCGCGCGGCGAGGTCTGTCCCAAAAATGCCAGGACGTTTTTCCTCAATTTGCACTACTTTTGTAAAATCTTTGTTATACGTTTATTTTTTCCACCTAGACATTTGATTTTTTATTTTGTTTGGTATCTTATTCTTTATAGAATACTTTGCAATCGCGAAATCGCAACAAAATTAATTTGAAAATTTTTATAAATGGAATTCAAAAATTTTTATTTTTTGAGTTTGACTTTGATTTGACTAGCATCCATTACCTTTTGGGCTAAAATTAATTACAAATCTCGTTAGTATATTTAGTTTTGTACATACACATAAAATTTCAAGTCAATACCTATAATATTTATAATAAAAATGTATAATAAATAAAAAAGTCTACTCACCATAAAAAATCAGGCTTGACTTGACGAGTTCCCATAGTGAAGGAAATAAATACTAATAGTCACTCAAAAACAGTTTCCTGGCTACGATCTAGTTACTAGTTAATAATTTGTACTATTTACAACACATTAACTAATTTATTGTTCATTTAACTTTTTACAAAACTATTTACAAGTTGACACCAAACGTAACTTAGCAAAAATGCTGACGGAAACATTTGGTGTGTATCCCTCTTTTGCATTTCACGCACATATATGAACATTTTTTCTCTTCCCTCCAGACTTTGTGCTTGCAGAACTGCAAACACAACAGTTCCTTTCCTTTTTGTCACCAATTTTTTCAAAAAACCGGTCATTATCACTATTTACACTACGTCAAGTACTCGGACTAGGTCTTGGAGTGTTGGCTGTCTCCTGCAGTTGGAGGTACTGGTCTCCTAAATCATTTACAATAGCCACCAGGTATTCTAAGTGAGTTACAGGTTGTTCAGTGTTTTTATAAAGGATGTAGGAATTTAGAAGCATTCTAGATAGTAGAAAAACATATTTCTTTGGAGCTCCGCGAAATGATATGTGTAGACTGTACCAAAAATTGTAAATAAACAAACACGACTTAAATATGTCTACAGCAATATAAACTAATTTATTAATATATGTAATCAATTTTTTTAAATTTGTATGTGTTTTTTCCAATTATTTCCCATGAGTAGTCTGAGAGACTACGTGATACCATTTATGTATGTAAAAAAGGCGTTACCATTCTAGGGTTAAATGTTATACATACTTTATTTCTTAATAAAGTTTTCAATGTGGAGTTAATTTTTGTACGGAAAAACAAAACATAATTTCAACTCTACCAGCCCATTAAGTGAATTACGTATGTAAATAGATATGTACGCAAATTTTTACCTTGCAAAGTTAAGTAAAGTGGCTATATATATATATATATATATATATATATATATATATATAGCAACCTTACCTGACCTACGTGTAAATTTCTAAAAAAAGAAGAAATTGTGCATTATTTCCCAAGCGAACACCCTTCCAAGTACTAACCGCGCTTGGTGTTGCTTGTTGACTTTGGTGGCGTATAAATGCATTGAATTCTGTAGTTTTGAAATTGTGATTTTATGGTGAAAAAATTTGCTCCGGGATGAAAACCTATTTTATTATTACGAAATAAGGTATGTAAACATGTTAAGAAAAATCTCAATAAAAGCAGTAACTTTCTTTGTATACTATTAGGACCGAATAAAAAATGTTTTCCTTGCAGAGGTCACTTTTATTTCACTTGAAAGATTGGACACTTGAAAAGGGTCCTCCCAGCTAAAGTATGATTCAATTGTTTCAAAATGAGGTATGTAGCCTACAGCCCAATTTCAATAATTTTCAATATTAAATTGCAACGGGATCAACACTAGACATTTACTAATTTGTGTAGAGTAAAACGGTAAAATGTGTAACTCACTTAATAGACCTTAACCTAGAAAAGTTGAAATTATGTTTTTTTCCCCATGAAAAATTTAGATCCAAGCTGAAAACTTATTTTAATATTAAGAAATAAGGTATGTAGAACATGTTAAAAAAAATTGCAAAAAAGGCGTGACTTTCTTTGTAAACAATTACCGGTACCTAGTAAAACATATCCTAGTAAATTTTTTTAGCTTATCAAGGGTGGAAGTCCCCGAAGAAGATTTTCAGCAATTGATTTTATTGGTCAAGACATCCATAATCTTCTGTTAATTGGTAATTATGCATTCTAGTCTGCCCTTATATTTAGTTAATACAATTGTTGAAATTGATTACTCTCTACCTTATTTTGAAACAATTACATCATATTTTATGTCGAAAGACACTTTTGAAGTACCGGTATCAAAATACATAAGTTTAGTAGAAAATAAGAAATATATAAGTACAAAATATAGGTCTGGTTAGGTTATTACAAATGCCCATGTTAATTTGCATGACGACTATGTTCGTCAAGTTAGTGAATGTGTCACTCGATTGTTATATTAGGTCCGGCTATTTCTCATGATTCTTCAAACATACGTCATAATATTAAGCTGTAATGTGAATACAATTTTCTTAACTAGATAACAGGGCAAACTAGAATGCCTAATTACCTGTTAATTTTTTAACTGATTTTGAGTCTCCAGGCTAGTTATAAATGCAAGTTTTTAAAAGAGTGAGTTAATTTCTTATATGGTCTAATGAAAAAATATGTGTAGGCCTACTCTTCATAAGTCCACATTCTGAGATTATTCCGGTCAAATTATGCCTCCTATAATTTTAAGATAGGCTACTATATATTTCACAAAAGTTAAATTATAATTGTAAACTAGTAACCGTTAATTGTAGTTTATGCTCTATAACAGTGATGTAGCTTAATTTCACAATTGTTAAGAATTAAATATGTCCCCCGATGTGTGTTGAACAATATTTCCAGCTATGATATTTATAAATCAAACTAGGACTAACTTTATTAGATTAATATGAATAAGATAATTTTCTATTATAAAATTTTTTGAAATTGTTCCATAACCAACTCTTGTTCTTTTCCGACCCTGCTGTGGATATAAGCCTATCCATTTTTTTTTTTTTTTTTTGGTCCTCTGATTTTAAGATTTGGTTTTTGAAATTAAGTACCCATATCCATGGTATGTACTTTACAGCCCAAATTCCATAGCTCTGAATTTCTTCTTTTTTTTTGTGTTTTTATGATTTTCTCAAATTTTTCTATACAATTTTTGATATAATTTTGCTCAAATGTAACCTTTAAAGGCCCAAACAAAATGTATTGTTCACTTTTCATTAAAAAATAATGGTTTGTAGTTATCAACAACAAAATTTTCCTTGGGGTTATTATAAAATATGTAATTTTTCAAAACTACAGATTTAGTTATAATTTTAGTGAATTGCAAAGGTTAATAACTCAAATCCATGTGCAAAATCACAAGTAAGAAAAATATTATGGTTCAGAAATAATTGGCAAAAACTAACCATGGTCGCTGTCATTTTAAGCTTGATTTTATTCAAATACTATTTCCATGGCGGATGTGTTTATGGCACAAGTTTAAACCTATATATAAATATTTTTTTCAAAGATGGCCTCCATTGGTTGATTGACTAGTGCTACTACTTAAACTGATATTTTTTGTGATGATTTGTTTTAGTCCCTTTTGTATTTGTTTTTGAGGATGGGAGAGTGGGAAAATTGTTTTTCCACCATTTGTTTTAAATAATGGTGGTCAAAGTTTATTTTCAGTTTTTGGTCTACGCATTCCTTTTACTTACTCTTCACATTTACAAAATACTAGTCATTTTTGAGAAAACCCCTTTTATAATAGTGCTATAAATGGTTTTGTTATTCTTACTAAACGAAGATTTTTAATGATTTAGTGAGTAATATGTTATGTTTAGCTTCATTTAAGCAAACTTATGAAAACCAATTTTGAGTTTTGGTCTACTTCGAAAATTTTAGTTTTATAAAAAGTCTTCAGATTTAGTCAGTTACATAACCAGAGATTTTTTAGACTAACCTCTAAGATAGACGGGTGTTTTGTTTTTCATAGTTCTTGTTGTCAATTTTTGAGAATAATTGAATCTATAATGCTCATCACCACATTTAGAATGGAAATAAAGTCTCTTACCCCCTTACTTTTTTCTACAGTTTTCATCATGTCGTTTGTGTATAATTACTTATAGCCTATTACATTTTGTGATGTGTACAATTTTTGGCCGCCATATTGGATTTGAGATAGTTTTTCAATTCTGAGTTCAGTGCAGGGCCCCCACATGGCGGTGCTACCGTTGCTATGAAAACGGGGCCCGTGGGCCAAGGGGCCTGCAAGGACGGGGGAAAAAATTAAAAAGTAGAAATTTTTTAATAAATCATAGAAAGAAAACAATAATTAAATCACTAGGACTAGATTTATGTGTATCAATGAAATATTACATCAGAGTAATATAAATTGGTTAATTGGATATGGAGTGCGTTGCGTACAAATCGTGTCTGAATCTACAACAGCTGTGAGTAACAAAACCACTCCTTAAACAGAATAGGAGTTAATACAGTAAAATATGCCTCGAAATTATGACCTTTGGAAACGTGGAAACAATGTATTCTTTGTTCGCCCATTGTCCTAGAAGATGGGATATTTTGACTTCTGAAGTGCCGCTTTCACTAAAAAAACAATCACAATCAAAATGGTACGAAAGATTCAAAGCCTATGTTCCCGTTGGAAAGCACTACCCAGAACTATTAACGGCCTTAGAACAAGTATTAACTGAGTTGAAGTCAAGCCTAGAATGCCTAGAACCAAAGGCATACAATAAAGCTATGGGCCTTAAAAATACTTTTCTTATTTTCAAGCCCTTTGTATGACAGTATTTTGGTACAAAGTGTTAGGCTGCATCAATGAAAAGAGTGTAATAATTCAGTTGCAGAGTATTTCTCTGGATATTGAAGTGAAACTGATGAATGATCTGAAGGAAGACATGCGACGACTGAGAAATTCGTGGGAAGACATCATCAGTGAGTGACGTTTAGTGGCAGAATCCATCTACGTTTCCAAAATCAAGAGGTCGCCCTCAATTGGAAACAACTATTAAAGAAGAAGAAAACCATTTTAAAACTAGTATTGTGTATAATAGAGCTTTGGATCTTATTTTGTCTGATCTCAAGACAAGATTAGAAGCAACTAATGCACTGACTGAACTCTTCAGCCCAGTTCTTCAATTCAGCTCTATGGAAGACAGTGATTTAAGGGATAAGGCTGAAAACTTAGTTAAAACTTATAAAAATGATCCATCAGTAAACTTTTCAGATGAAATTATACATCTGAAACGTGAATTCAGCTCTGTGTTTAAAGTTGACCAAAATAAAAATTTCAAGTAACCCGTTAGAGTTGTTGAATTCAATCCATGCCAAACAGTTAGAACCAATATTCATAAATGTGTGTATTGCATTAAGAATACATTGTACAATACCAGTTTCTGTTTCATCTGCAGAAAGAGCATTTAGTCAGCTGGGCAACGTATTGAAAACATGGCAACGTTCATCAATGACTCAAGAACGTCTTAACTCACTTGGAGTGTTAGCTTTCGATATGGACGCCTGGGTTGGGCAATTGGCCTTGGCGAGGGACACTCTGGTTGTTGTTCTCGAGAATCTAGAGCCGGAAAGCTCAACAGGGTCAGGTCTCGAATCTCGGTGTTTGGAAGGCGTTCTAGATTTTTTGGGTCTAGTGCTGTGTGAGCGGTTGAGGATTAAGGACGGCAGTCATCTGCAGAACTTTTCGGAACTGCAGAGTGGATTTGATGCTCTTAAAGCAAAATGTAAAATTTTTGAAAAGTGTTTGCTCCCCTTAAAATTGAGCGTGCTTCTCCCTTTAGCACCCTCCGCTGGCGCTTCGAACACGAGTTTTGGTGAGGCATCGGGGCTGCTTGTGGAGAGTGCTTCCCCGGAAAATCATGAAAAATCAGTAGGTTCTAATGCCTCGGTTGCCTCGCAACCAAGCTTTCAAAAGCCGTTATATAGTAAAATGAGTCACCCGGTTGCACAGTTAATTCGAACCTTATCCCGTACCGATGGCTTTGACCTTGACGAGCTGTTGTGTTTTTTGAGAATAGCTTTTAGATTAGTTAGGACATACCCGGACATGACCTTTAGTTTAAACTCCTTTTTAATGCCTTATGCCAATGGCCCCTTGAATTCTTGCCTATTGACACACCATAGCTTTGCAGAGTTTCATAAAGAGGCCTTGAGTCTTTTTATACCAACTAAGAGATTCAGCTCTTTAATTCAAGAGCTTTATTATCATCTTCAGGCTCACAATGAGACTCTCCACAGTTTTGTTAATGAAATTAAAGAAGCAGAACAGCTCCTTAATTTAAATAAAACGGAAAAAGAGGTCACGGACATCATCCTGGAGGGATTGTCTTCTGCTGTACGCAACTGTTTAGTATTGCAACTAGACCTACAGATTTTGCGGATCTAGATCGTCTGTGTGCGCAGGTTAATAACATTGCGTACACAGACCAGCAAAGGGCTCCCCCGCAGAGACCGGAAACGTCTAGGCCAAGTAATTTTAGACCCACTCAAGGACCAGGGGTTTGTTACAGTTGTTGGCAGCCGGGACGTAGAAGCCCAGAGTGTCGAAACCGGACCCAAAGAGGGCCCTTAATTGCAAAAAAACGGGGGGCGGTTTGGGAATTAGTTGGAAAACCCAATCCGAAGTTGCACCTTAACTCCAACTTTAAAATTTTTTCGAACACGCTGTTTCGACAGTGCATTTTGGGGCAAACACGTCAAAATTTTAATTTGTGTCGAACGGCTGTAGGTCAAATAGCGAATCCATCTTAGTTCCCATCTGTTATTTGTGCAGGGAGTCTGGTCACTACACCTGGGGGTGCAAATTCTTCTGGTCAAAGAATAGGCTTGGTAAAGTCTATTTTAAGTCAAAAAAATCTAACTGCCAAAATAAAAACTATTTTCTCAAGTCTGAGGGTCTGACGGATCGGTTTTTGCCTCTTGTGGAACATCTTAAGAGCGCACGAAAAGGCCGAGAAGACCTATAATAAACACCGAATTCCTCATCAATATAAGATCGATGATCTCGTCTGGTGTAAGACTCATCCTTTGAGTTGTGCAGCAGACAAACGGGCCGCTAAGTTAATGCCTCGATGGTCCGGTCCCTTTAGGATACTAGATTTCCTAACTCCCGTTACTGTTGCGCTCTCTTTCCCAAACTCCACGAGATACATCAAAAAGGCAACATGTAACATGCACATGTTGAACAACTCAAGCCTCATAATGCTCCCACAGGGCCAGCCGTATAGGTTCTGTGATCATCCGATCAACTCAGAAAACAAAATTTGAATAGTTGGTTAGGTCTTCCCCTCTTTCATATTTTCCAACCCTAAATGCGGAGCCAAGCTGCAGATTTCTCTGACCGTTGACAATTCCTTGCGTCCTGGTGAGTTTAATCCTCACCATTTGGAATCCATGGACATTTAGAATAATGAACAGCAATGAGAATTATATCTTCATGACACCTGATTTGAAATAACAATAAGCTCTCTACCCTGTTGTTTTCTGGAACACGTAGCCTGATCAACTACGTTGTCTCTGGGTAGCCAGGAAGGGCTAATTCACCGGACATAGTAATACATCCTTATGGATGCCTTATGGATGCACACACTCTTCTTGGAGTTGTGTGTTTTCTTTGACATTGCACTTTCGCGGAGTGAACGATGTGATGTGAGTACAGAGAGCCTCATGAACTCTGCTGTGACCGCGTCAACCATATCCATGTGGATAAGGACACAGTGAGTCCTAAAGAAATGTTGTTGTATCTTCTGTTTGTTGTCTTGGTGGAGGTGTTTTGACCAGTTCTCTCGGGTCAACGATAGACTCCTGGTATATGTGTGGGGGTCTACCATATGTAAATGTGTTAAATTAAAGCTAGTTTTAGGTTTATGTTGAGGTCAAGGGGTTGGTCCGGGATGAAAAATTTTCTTGGTTTGTTTATTTTATCTCTGCTCATCCTGACTCCGTCTGGGGGGGGGGGACTGAAGCATTCATAAATGCTCCAAAACAAATTACATCAATTCTACCATACAGAGAGTCAAATACAACATACTGCATCTAGCCGGTTAGACTTTTTTGACCGCCTGGTAGCATCACCAGACAGGGAAACCATTCCATAGTTCAAATCGTACTGTATAGGTCTTGATGATATAGTTTAAAATCTGATTCAAGATATGACTTCAGCTGATGGATCAAGATTAGCCTTGGAGAGTTCAACTTTTTTTTTTACTTTTACAGGCACAACCTGCATCATGTTTCTGCAGTAGTTTTTTTAAAATTGTTTTCTCATAATAGTTTAAAATAGTTCACAAACAGTAAACCTTTTTTCAACCGTGCAATTGTAATACAGATGACACTATAATATATAACCAGGATAATTTAATAGCTATTTAATCAAATACCTTTGACTGTACACCCTAACTGAAATGTATTTTATGTAGACAAATCATTCATGTCTAAAATTATAAATTGTTTTTCTTTTAAAATTATGTCATTAATGTAAGCTAAAGTTACTAAATCCAAGCCTAATTTAAGACAACTTCAGTTACAAGCTTGTTTTAAAGATTAAACTTTAACCAATTGTATCAAACCTAATGCAGTCTGTGAGATTCATCTTTAACTTTCATTTAAATTTTAAATAAAAACCTTGACCATTGCTATGAGCTAAAGTTGCTTAATTCAAGCCTAATTTAAGATCTTCAGGCATATTTAATGAATAGACACTCTGGCAATGTTTCAACAACAAGGTACAGACCAATCTGTTTAATCTAATCTTACAGCTTGTCTTTCAATGTGAACTTTGTCATATAGGTTTAAATGTTGTCATTTTTCATTTTTCATTGTTAAATGTTTTATACAAGTAGAAAGGAGCTAAAATCCAGTGGAATTAAAACCTTTTTAATTTTAACATCTAAAGCTGGTTCGAGAATAGTACCAGAATTTGTGCTACCAACATCTAGCCAGTACACCGACCAGCTATACCTTATATATAAATAAAAATGTCAAAACATATACTTTAATAGGCTGGATTTATGTTATAATTCAAATTGTTTAGATTAAGTTAATTCTTTTTTATTTGATGGGATTGCATGCACTTTATTTCGGCCCAAAATTAGAAATTAAATTTAAATTTTTTACCCATATAGTATTATGTTTTAGTTGACCAACATAATTTGTGATATTTTATATAATTAATGATTATTATTATTATTTTTTTTATATATAAAATATAAATTGTAAGTTTGTTCAACAGAACAATATAAATTGAAAATACTTACATATTACGCATACATGTTGCTTATGTTACTTATGTAACACTTATGTTACTATACTGTTGTTATACAATATACTGTATATATTGTATTATTTCTTTTCGTACTTATTTTTTTAACAGATGTTTTCGATGTAAGTGACAGTCTGAGGTGGTTTTGGTTGAAGGGCTAAAATAATTTTGGGTGGCATACTTCCAAACTTGTTGCTCTACATCCTCCAATTTTTTTTTACTTTCGATCCCGGGCTTTGTTTTCTTTTAATTTTCAATTCTTTGCCACCGGAGGTTGTGAGGTATCATACTCAAGGCCAATATCAGTCCCAAATAAAAACTGTTTACTTCACTATATTAGTTCCAAGGAGTTAATCGTCGTGTGAGAGACTAGAAGTTGCCATTTACGTTAGTTTTTGTCTAGTGCAATAGTTGCTTTGTGTTTTATTAATTTTTTTGACTTGTTTAAATTTGTGCAGAGTTTCCCAAATTAAAATATGTAAAAAGTAAGGTAGGGTAAATGTTTACTTAAGGGTGGTACCTTATTTACTCGATTTCTTTTTTTTATCGTCTACTATATATCTTACTTCTTAAGAATAAATAATGTTTTCCTTGTGCAGATCACTATTTTTCACTGAAAATCAGAATCTAAATTGTATCAAATACGACGTATTTATAGGTTAGACATAATGGCAAATGTTCACATTTACATCTCAAGGAAAACTACGCATTTACACAGTTCACATTATTATGATCTGCGCAAGGAAAACATTATTTATTCTTAAGAAATAAGGTATGTAGTAGACAATAAAAAAAAAACCTGGAAAATAAAGTGACACCTTTAAGTAAATATTTACCAAAATAGTGTTTATTTTATTAGTTTTAGTGGAAGGTTTTCAGAGCAAAAACTGTAGAAAACATGTTTGTTTGGAGCACCGAGGAATGATGTGTATAGACTGTACCAAAAAATTGTAAATAAACAAACACAACAAATATGTCTACAGCAATATAAACTAATTTATTAATAAATGAAATCATTTAAAAAAAATTTTTGTTTTTTTTTCCCCCATGAGTAGTCTGAGAGACTACATGTTACCATTTATGTATGTAAAAAAGAAGTTACCATTCTAGGGTTAAATGTTATACATACTTTATTTCTTAATAATAAAATAAGTTTTCAATGTGGAGTTAACTTTTTACAACATAATTTCAATTCTTCCGGCCCATCAAGAGAATTACGTGTTTAAATAGATATGTACACGAATTTTTACCTTAAAAAGTTAAATAAGGTGGTTATATATATATATATATATATATATATATATATATATATATATAGCGACCTTACCTGACCTACACGTAAATTTCTTAAAAAAATAAGAAATTGTGCATTATTTCTCAAGCGGTCACCCTACCAAGTACCAACCATGCTCGATGTTGCTTGACTTCAGTGGTTTATAAATGCATTGAATTCTGTAGTTTTGAAATTGTGATTTTATAGTGAAAAAATTTGCTCTGGGATGAAAACCTATTTTATTATTAGGAAATAAGGTATGTAAAAATGTTTAAAAAAAAATCTCAAAAAGCAGTAACTTCCTTTGTAAACTATTAGGACCGAATAAAAAATGTTTTCCTTGCAGAGGTCACTTTTTTCCACTTGAAAATGGTCCTCCCAGCTAAAGTATGATTCAATTGGGTCAGGAAACACTGTAGGTCTCTACTTAGGAGACATATTGTGTCGCCTATATGGTATGCATTTTATATGAGGATACTGCGGAACACATGATTTTTGAATGTGAAGAGATAGAGTGAGTCAGAATTGAACAAGAGCCCCTACTACTTTCAGGTGAGGGTGAAACCACAGATATCGTCGGATCTATTCTCAGGTTAGTTAAAGGACCATAGGTAGGTGTCACTGTCTAACAGTATACAAGCAACCCATGTATGTAGCACAAATTGTCGGCCCAATGTTGGATTTTTGTAGAATCCCACAGTTGGACTACAGTTTCTTATGTCACCTTTTTCAACCGTTAGCCACTTAAAACTAGCAATGTATAACACTGTATGTATAAAACTAATGTATAACACTTGCCCAACACTGTATAAATACTGCTGATTAAACGTTGGATTTTTGTAGAATCCCACAGTTGGGCTATGGTTTCTTATGTTACCTATTTCAACTATTAACTAATTCACTTTAATTCAACAGATAAATGAAGTAGCTCGAACTATTGTATAAAGCATACCGTACATTTTATAAATTCTGTATAACTGTGAATTGAGATATTTGTATTTTAAAACATATATATATATATATATATATATATATATATATATATATAAGTGCTATATTTTAAAATATAATATTTCAATACATAGTTGTACAGAATTTATAAAATGTGAATAATTATATTTTATATAAGTAGTTCGATCTATGTTGCATTTATCTGTTGGGCCATTGTTGGATTAAAGTGGGTTGGTTAACATTTGCAAAAACTACATAAGACACTATCTAGCCCAATTGTGTGTGTCTGTGTGAATGTATATATATATATATATATATATATATATATATATATATATATATATACACACACACACACACACAGGTTATTATAAATATTCAGCAGGGTTATTGTATTCATAAAAATGTTTGTACAAGTATATTTTTTATGTAAAACTTGGTGTTTGTATGTACAACTGTAAAAGTCATTGTAAAACTGTATATTTTTTATGAGTGCAATTAGCAATAAAATAAAATTGACGTTGAATCTAAAAAATAATCAGCAAGATCTAACAGTTATCATGTAAGCTTCTGGATAATGCGGTCCCAAGTTATATTTCCACTTAGCATCTCGGCATTTCTAAATCGTCACTTCATTATTATATCTATATACAATACAATTTTGCTTATCTAAAAACAACTCAATTTTTACACATAATAAACTATAAATGACTGCTAGTACAGAATCGTGTTGGTACTATTCCTCTTATCACAATGCAATTTCTGCAATATGGTACTAATACATCTTCCTCACTAGACTTGACTAGACTAAATCTTCTCCCACCCAACCCAGCCCAACTACAACACAGGAAGATATGGCGAAAAGGTTTTGTAGTTATGCGACTGGCGGGCGATTTAAATTTTGTTGTGTAATAATCTGAAAAGGGCTCCAGCAGATAGTAAACTTATCAACATTTATTGTTATAGATTTTAAAAAATATATCAACACTATATTACGAATAAATTTATATAGTTAAATTTCATTTAGTTAAAAATATAAAATGGCAAATTAGAGATATTTATAATAAAGACACATTTGCATATAGAAAGAACTAATATCGCATTAAAGAATAAACAATTTATTCTCATTAAAAAAATATTAAATAATTTACATATAAATTTTCGTTTATTTAGAATCTTTAAAAAATGTAATTAACTGTTTTGAAAAACTAATGTGTCCAACTATTCACATAACCGTGCAAACCCACAGAAAATGGTGACACATTATATCTATAATAGTAGTAAGGATCAGTTGACATTTCATAGTCTCAAAAAGTGTTATGTATTCATTACCGTAAAGAAAATCGCAGTTGTTAAACAAATGTATATGTAATGAATATTATTCGTCACATAATGGCAATTGAAATATAATTGCAATGTCGAATTAGCTAGTAATTTTGATTAACATGAGTAATAAATGTAAAAAAATAAATGAATTATAAATGTTTAGCAAAAATAGTTTACATTAATGGTTATATTTGGCATTATGTTAAATACTACAAAATATTTTTAAAATTATTGTGTTGTTAGTTTTCAGCCATTCTTTTGTAACGGACGTGACAATTAGATGACTTTACAGTAGAAAAAAAATGGTAAAAATTATTCACTAGCAAATATTTTCATTGCTGAGCCTAAAGGAATGAAGGTTATGTATGCCAAATTTCATGTGGCACGATTGAATAGTCTAGGTATTATTAAACTTTAATTGGCTGTAACGGACGTGACAAGAAATTCACCTGTCTCCTGAGGTTCGGCAAGTCTTATAAAGCATTCTGTTAAGTATTTACAGTTAGGGTATAAAATAAAATATTACTTTATTGCTTAATATATAATCTTTATAACCATAATATCTAGTTTTTATTATTTTATTTTTGTTGAGAGAAAAAAAAAGTTTCCTGTTGTCATGGACGTGACATCTTTTTGTAACGGACGTGACACGTGTAGTGGAAGGTAGAAGAAATACAATATATGAAAGAAATACTTTTTTATTTATGAACCTAAAGATAATCCATAGTTAACTACACTAATTGTTACATGTTGTTTTGGTTAAACAAATGGAAAATAATTAAACTAAAGAAGTTATTCCAGTAGCCCAAAAATTCATATTTTATCAAATGTCCATAATAATTCTGAGAAAGGCACTAGGCCTATTATTTGTTAAAGTTACAATAACACAACAACTGTAGACCTACTGAAGTAGGCTCATAGGGCCTATTTCTATTTAAAAAAAAATACTGAAATCAATATTATAATTGAAAATTGGGGGAAAATCATGGTTTTATTCATATTTATGAACTAAATGGATGTTTATACATAAAGTCAAGGCATTGAAATTACAAAAAAATAATATTTATTTTTTTGACATGAGTGTACATGAGGTTTGTTTTATAATGATGGCTGTTTTAGTAATATTATGAAACATTAAACAATAGTTATTTGTGCAACTAGTGAGCAAAGTGAGCAATTGCCTCACTCGAGAGAAATCCTTACTCACGAGCCGTAGGCGAGTGAGGAATGGTTTCTCGAGTGAGGCGATTGCACTTTGCACTCGAGTTGCACATTATATTTTTCCTATAGTTACCATAAAACAAATAAATTGGTAAAGAAACGTAACATATTTTTACACAGAAGTGAACTTTTAATATGACATTTAATGTGAAAGTAGCATTAATAAATCAGAAACAAAATTATAAAACAAAAAATAATCTCCTTAAAAATGAACTGTTAACCAAAGAATTACTTATAGAAAGACAAATAACACAAGCAAACAGTTAAAAAAAAGTCACTTTTGGTTTGTAACATTAATGTTAAATGTACAGTTCTCACAATTACTTATCACAATCCCTGAAGAGGAAGATTCTTGGAACTTGTTGCTTGAATGAACAACTGATGCGTCGCTTGTGTCGACGACTGGCCTAAAATCAACTGGCCAGTTGCTACTTTTCCGCTAATAGAATCGTCAATATATCCCTCCGCAACGGTTGAACTTTTCCAACCCCCATGCCGCTTCAATTGCAAAATGTCACCTCCAGCCTCAACTAAAAGTGTAGCTGAAGTACGTCGAAAGCAGTGGCCTGTGTACATTAGGGGATCAGGCAATTTCAAAAATGTAGCTATGTCTTTTGGTACCTTGGCAATGGTATTAAGACCAATGTTTTGTTTAATACAAACACCTTTGCAGTACTTTAAAAACAATCGACCAATGGATAAGCCTGGAGGTCTTAATTTCATGTATTTTCTAATAATATCCAAATAATCTATGCCGTTTCCATCGTCATTAGTAACAATGAACGTGCGGCTTTTGTTAGTTTTTGTGTCTGGTATTTTAACAATCAACAGGCTGCCTTTGTCTTCTATGTTGTTTACTTGCAGTTTGGTCAACTCATCACATCTACAGGCACCAGCTATCCCAAATATTAAAACTACTTTCTTCATTAAATAAATGTCATCGGGAGCAGTCTTAAGAAATGTTTCAACCTCATCTTTAGACAAAATCTTTGATTTTTTAGGTTCATACCCTACGGACGTTTTTTTCAAGAAAGCTATAAGTTTTTTGTAACTGCCAATGTTAATGTTATGTTTGATTTGAATTGTGGATTTAAGCATTGAATAAACGCCCCAAAGAGTAGAAGATTTATTAATCTTTGAATTTTCAGCAAAATATGCTAAAAGTACATTTTCCGTTGGGCTTTTTACATTCTTACTTTCACACCAGGAAGTAAACAATTCATACCTTTTTTCATATTTATGTTTTGATTTCTCTGGAAGAAGATTTAGAGACACATTCCTCGCCACATTTTTTAATTCTTCTGGAGTACAAGATTCTTCTGGTGAACTATTATTACTAAAATTGTCATTAACGTCCATTTTGCGACAGCAAAACCACCTTCAATGTTTACAAATGGCAAATCAATGAAATGGTGGCTTCTGCCGTGACCGGAAGAGTTGTGACAAATACAACAGCTGACCAGCTGATTTACAGCCAGTGCTGCCAACGTATTTCGCGCGCATACGACCTTGTCTGCATGTTACGCGCTCACTATTTCGTGCCTTCACGTTGCAAATCTGGAGTGAGACAAAGTAATTAGAGTGAGACAATGTTAACATTGTCTCACTGATGAGCGAATTGGCCACTTTGCTTTCTCAAATCAGTGAGAGAACATGTACATTGTTAGGTAACTGTAGGAAAAAAAAACAGGCTTATCAGTGTTAAAAGCTATATTCCTCAACATCTGATTAGTTCTCTTTCAAACCATGCAAGCGCAGCCTTGCAGGCATGGGTACATGTTTTCATTTAATCCACTGTATTTGCCCCCAAGTGTAGCAATATTCTATGGAAAATGAATCCAATATGGCGGAGGTTGTTTAAGAGCCAATGTTTTATGACGAATATAAACTAAATAATGCAAATTTCAATAATCTGCAGATTAATATGTAAATTTAGGCCAAGTAGTGTAAACAACAACACAATTAACCTAAACAGAACTTATTACAGAGATGTAACAATAACCACTGCACAATTGGTGATTAGATATATCATTTATTTATTTTAATAATCTTTATTTCACTGTTAACACAAGTTGATACTTCCAAACATACATCAATTCCAATCTTAACAAATTGTAGATATGGGACGTAAACAGTGGCGGCGATAGCCGCTCGCATGGCCCGCGAGCCTTGACCGGGATTTTTCGGGAAATTTTACCGGGACTCGGACCCGCGACGAGCCATGCCACACGGCCCCCCCCCCTATCATAATATTTTTATGAGTATTGTCAAGAAATTACTAAAATAAGGTAAATGTCTTCAGACAAGATTGTGCATCGTGCAAAACGGCATTAACCATTATTTTTTAGAGAGCAGTATTTATTATTTAATGTCATGATACGAAGTATGTGTATTGTTTACCGTTGGCCGATAAGTAATGCAGTTATCGCTACGTCGCGCATCGCGGTGTCTCACCGGCGCCGGCCGGCGAAAAGATAAACATCAGGAAAAAGATTATTGGGAGAGGGGGGGACGATGAACAAATTTGCCGTGACAGCTGACAACAGTAAAATGTTTAAAAAAACATTATTTTTTTAAAATTTATTTTAGGCGCTGGGCTATGATAAAAATATGTTTATTACAATTAAATTATCAGTAAATCACTATTATTTCACGTTAGAGATATTAGTATGTAATTTGTCAATTAATAATTGATAATAGAATAAGTCAATGTTATCAACTCCAGGCCAGAGTTATTCAATGGTCAGCATGTAACAAAATAAGTAAATGTGAGTGAAAGGTTGAGCAACGTTTTATTATTATACATGAAATAAATCAGTAGTTGTAAAAAGTATAGTAAATGTCAGTGAGAGGTTGCGCATTTAAACTATAATTTACTTTTTTTACATCTGTAATTAAATAAAACAAATTGTAAAACATATATTATAAATCAATGAGATTAAATTAAGGACACCATACAAGTAGTTTTCATATGTGTCATTATATAAAAATTACCAATGTGGTGTAGGAAGCTAAAGTGAATATTTATCCAGTCTACATAAAGGTGCAAGGACATCTTATAAATAACAAATAACATAATATATAGAAGGTAACATTTTATAACTTTAATAGTAAAGAAATTACATAATATACATACATGTTATGCTAATTTGGCGTTGGGTTCAATAGTATTCTAGATATAGGAAACATTGGATTGGCCTGTATCAGTCTTTACGCCGTTGTTTCTTTCCGGTAGTATTTTGTTTAGGTGAGTACAGTTAAATTCTTTCTAAAATTATTATTTATCTCCTATCATCTACATAATTATTGTAGTGTATAAATTATAATGTTTTTACCAATTTTACTGATATTATAAATTGTGTATCTAGTCATGGTTTAAACAGATATGTTTTCCAATTAGGTTACTAACGTGGCATGGAATATTTTGTGTTTTTAGGTTGGGAATTTGAAAACATGAATCTTGTTTTAAATGTGTTTTTAATAATAATATCTAAGTAATATTTTATAACTCCGTATGTTATAAGGTATTAGTTTGTTACTACCTAATAGCAGATCAATTTAATGAATAATTAATAAAAACTTTGGTTAATATGGAGATAAGTTGTCCGATCGATTTAAGTGTGAAATCTCGCCTATTCCTCTTTAAAATAGGTGTTTTTTCCCATCATTTCGATACTTATTAAAGATGCTTACCACTTTTTATCTTTCACAATTCATTATATCTGTCCCAAATCAGTGATTTAAAATGACTGATTTATGGTTATTTCTTCAATGATTTCATCAATTTTAAGTAAAACCTGTTGAGATTTTTTTTTTTATTCTGCACAAGTAGATCACTTTTAAGAACTGTCAGACTATTAAGAAATGTCAAAATAGATATCTAACCACATCTAGTTAAAGAACTACAGGTTAAGGTCTTATGTATATTAATTGTTAACCTATATTTCAATGGCCTATATTCCTACTAATATTTCTGTAAGGCTGACTGTCCATTTAAAATTCAATAGTTATCCAGGAAGAGTTTAGATTGTTTGATCTTATTTTGGTAGGGTAGTTTTTATATTTGAATAATATTGTCTCCTAGGGTAATAAAAATAATACAGAATATTCACACTTCGTATGGATTTGAATAATAATTTTAGTAACAACCTACATTTATTCTATTCGCAAATTATATGGTTTATAACAATTGTTAATGTTTAAATAATTGTATACGTAAAATTTGTATAACAGTCCTCAACACAGTGTACGAAAAAGTCGGACACACATACCCTTGCTGTAAGTTTGTGTAAACGTAATACCGCTAAATATGTAAGTTGTATAAATAATCTTGAACAGCTAAATAACCAACCTTTTGTATGTATCATTAAAACTAAGAGAAGCGAGGTTTGGGGAGCCAGTCCTAACGCAATAGTTACCCGAAGCTCGACATAGCAATCAAGATAAAATATTACCAGTAATGGTCAGTCATGATATTTTCATATAACATAAAATACAGACACTAGATCACATGCACAAATAATTAAGGGTTGTATAATATCCTTACTAATTATAAAGGACAAAATTACACAACATAAAATATAAATTATATATACCTAATAAAACATGTGATCACACATTCATTAACTTGACGAACGTAGTCATAAATATTAACGTAGGCGTTCTTGTAACCTGAGCTGGATTTCGTATTTTTTTATTTCTTATTTTCTACGAAACTAATGTCTTTTGTGACTTGAAAAGTGCCTTCCGAAATCAAATATGTTCTGATTGTTTGAAAATAAGGTAGAGTTAACGATTTCATAATTTTTCATAGCAAAATCCGATACCGATGTACGATTGATATTTACCCAAAAATTTAGTTCACATGTGAGAAATTGGGATATTTTAATTTTTTTTTCTTTTAAGGAAAAACTCTGAAAAGAAAATTCTGCAACTCCATTACTATATACCTTATTTTGAAACAATGAGATCATATTTGATGCCAATAGAAACTTTTCAAGTACAAAAATACATTAGTTAAATAGAAAATACAATAATAAAAGTACGAATATTGACTTGAAAGTAACAAATCGACATATGCATTATAAAAAACTTAAACAAAGTAATTTTGTTTTTACATTTTATTTATCTATCTAACCTTTTTGTGTAGCAAACTTTTATAATTAAACTTACTCTCTATATACTATGAATCAATCAGAGACAAGTTTATATTTACAATACTTTATTCATTTAATCATACACAATTGATATAAAATTTACAAATTATTCGAGTTCTCTTTCTCCTCGGGATTTCTATGGGTTAAGTTTTATTTCATTATACTTGCATATTTTTGGTTGTACCTATTATTACATGGGTCTTTTTATGTTAGACCTAGTCCTATTACAAATTTAAAATAAAATTATAATGGGTGAAGAAAGAAAAAAAAAAAAAACTTGTATTTCTTCCAAAGTATAAGCTAATGCAAATTTTGAGTCTTAATATTTACTTCCTTAAAATGAATTTTTAAATTTAGGTTAGCCTACTTAACATTTCGGTTCAAGTATATTTTCAATACATACAATATCCAGCAAATTTCCTGTTTATGTCTTTCAACAATTATCTATTCTCTGTGCACAAATTATATTTACTTACTAATTTCCATCACAAAAAACGTAAATTTTAACTTTTTTCTGAGAGCCAAATAAAATGATCTACTAAGCATCGGAGGAAGAATAAGCAAGCGTCCCCTTCTTCACTGTAATAACATCCTGCCTTCCAAATTTTATTTCTTCTTCCTCTTCTTATTTCTATGGTATTTCACCTTATTTACAAAATTTTCTTATGAGATTATTATATTTTAAAACTGCCTAAATTTATGTCTATTCTTAAGATTTATTTTAATTTTGTAATAATTATTTTAAAACAATCTTAATTTTACTTAACATACTTTTTTAAACCCTTTTTTATATTATTCAAATAGCTTTGAATTAGCGTCAACGATTTTTGATTTACTTTCAGAAAATATGTTTTTAAATTCATTTAGTTGCGAGTTCTGATTGGCTAACCGTGCAACTAACAAAGATGGACGTCGTTCGCTATTATATTTACAATTTTGAACTTATTTATACAACAGTATTTAAGTAATTCTTCTTATTATCTGCTTATGAACTTCCAATGAATGTTTATTTAGGATTAGCATATAGTATTGAAATGTGTGTGTGTGTGTAAATCGGGCGTATATATTACGTTATTGAATCTAATGTGGCCTAAACTTGGTAATTATTATTATGAAACTTTACAAAATGTTAATACTACTAAATTAATTTATTCACTATTACTATTATTTTTGAATGTATTTTGGTTGTACGAGTTCCCTATTCGAAGTGTACATTTAATATCCTAAACCTAAATGATAATAAATTTTTTAATTTACATTTTTTTTCCCTTTCTGCTAAGTAAATGAATATGAACAACAATATGCAAATAAACAAAACATATTACACAACTAATTCTACAGCATCTTAATATACCGGGTGTTCAAAAAGTCTGGAAACTCCTTAATATTTATTTTAATAATAAACACAGAACAATGAAACTCTAGGATTACGTCCTCACTGTAGTTACTGACTTTTTGGTAATTTTAACTGTCTTTTTTTCGCTTTGGGGGGACGTCCTGTGGAGGAAGTCTAAAAAAATCTTAAATGTAAGCATAGGGATTATACCTCTTTTAAAGGTATTTGTTAGAGGAACACATTGCCGCAATCCCGAATGAAAAAGGATCATTTGTTTGGAAATGGCGGCCTCTTAAAGTTTGTTAACTTTACGTTGCGAAGATTAAGAGGCAGAAGTGAATACTCAACCGTGTTGGTTATGTTAGTGTTTTAGCTATGAGAATTTCACAGCTGTAGTGTGGAGGGATAGGAAATACCAGTAATGGTCGATTTAATTGTTTAAAAATGTTAGGAGTGCACAGATTTAATTGGGGACAATTATCATTAATAATAAAATTGAACAGACAGTATGTCAGTTGTTTATGTTTAAATTACTTACTTTGCAAGACAATAATTATAAAAAAATAAACAAACCTTGGAAGGTATTAGAGAAGGTGCTCGAAGTGGTGTCCTTGTGTAGCTTTACAATGTGTCATGCGCTGGTATACCCAATCATGACATGATCAATCACTTCTGCCGTAATATTGTATACCTCTTCTACTATTCGTTCCTTTAGAGCTTCAATGTTGGCCGGCTTAGTTTTATAAATGTTACCCTTCAGAACGCCTCTAAACAAATAATCTAAAGGTGAAAGGTCAGGGGATCTTGGTGATCACTCAATTGCACCCCTTCTACCAATCCATCTGTCCTCAAAGATGTCATCCAACAGTTCTCTGACCGCAAACCAAAATGAGGAGGGGTCTCATCTTGCTGGAACCAGATAACCTCAAACTGAGGGCCCAGTAATTTCCTTAAATGTGGTAACACACTAGTTTCCAGTAATTCAACGTAGGTGGTGGCATTTGAGTTCCCTTCTATGAAATATGGACCCACAACACGAGTAGGCCTACCGAGCAATCCTGCCCAAACATACACTGAAGTGTTTCAAAGGCCATTTCTTCATTGGTTGCTGATTTTGGCCATCCGGATCTTGACCGATCAGTTACAGAACCGCTTTTTCTAAAGCGCTGTACAGTTTTCAACACAGTTGATTTTTGAATAGGTGGTCAGTCAATTGGGGCAAGTTTCATTGAACAAGCCGCTTACCTCCTCATATGAACGAGTTCTATCCCCATAACCCCTCATCATCAGAATGGTTATTCGCTCTGTCTCACTAAGTGACATTGTAATCTAATGTAAAGCTTACTAAAAATGAATATCACAAACTAATGTAGTAAGTGGTCATCTAATGAACCAGTCATGGTGCATAGCTTAACATGTACGAGAGATAAGATCGGACAAACCACAAAGGTCAGTGGGTATCAATAATTTGAATTAGCAAGTAATTAGTTTTGCCAAGAACGTTATTTGCCATTGCATTAGCATTAAAATCAAACAAACTTTGAGAGGCTGCCATTTCCAAACGAATGGTCCTTTTTCAGTCGGGATTGTGGCAATGTGTTCCTCTAACAAAGACCTTTTAAATGAGGTATAATTCGACCTATGCTTACATTTACGATTTTTTAGACTTCCTCCACAAGGACGTCCCCCCAAAGCAAAAAAAGACCGTTAAAATGACCAAAAAGTCAATAACTACAGTGAGGACGTAATCCTAGAGTTTCATTGTTCTGCGTTTAATAATAAAATTTATATTAAGGGGTTTCCAGACTTTTTGAACACCCGGTATATTTTGTGTCAGGAATTGGTGACAGCATATGGTTTGCTGCCCCTTAAATAAAATTTTGTCTTTGTTATGCTTACTTGAACATAAGATCAAAATTTTATTTTTTAATAAAGTAAACTTTTTTTAAAAAAAATAGTAACAATAACGACACAAATTAATGGAATGGTTTCTTAACAATATTAAATTCTAAAATCCTACATCTAACATCCTACTTCTAATATCCATTAATATAAATATCCTCTGCTAATCTATTTCACTGTTTATTTGTCAGTTTTTATCACTGTTTACTATTATTATCACTGTGTTATTATTCACTGTTATCACTAACTTTTTTTCTTTCTATTTACACTCAATTCATATTTATACTTTCACATGTCATGCTAACAAATTCTACTTTATATTTAATTTTATTTGAGTTGAGAGTGAACAATATTTCTATTAAATAAACACATTCCAATTAGATCTCCCTTTACATTTACACAAAATACTTTACTAAACTATGTTTCCCCCAAATCTCCTTAATCTTTCCATCTATTTCTTTTTTACTTTTACTTCATATTCATAATATTTTCCTGTTAAAATTATGTCACTTCATGATCATCCCTTATGCATGTATAAACAAATAGTATTATTTATCCTTATTTGGTAGACATAAGAATTACATCTTCCAGGTTTCTTTGAAAAAAATACTCATATAGCCTACTTCATTAATAAACTTCCTAAACTCCTCATCTTTACATCGTCCAACAATTCTATTTTACTTAATTCTATTCAAATCTGTTCTGTTAAAGACTTACTTTCGTCTTCCACAATATTGTAGCTATCCATCTCATAATTAATTAAATTCTCCCTCCTTCTTAAAATAGTCATACCTTTTTACTGCCAACACTCCACAATCTCTTTTCCTTATTAATTCACATCTAACTCCAACATTACCTTTATTATTCATCACTCATTTAAATTATTATATTTTATTATTATAATGTTCTCATTGAAATCTAAACTCATCCTCAATTCACCTATACTGTCTGTTCTTTTAATTACCTCTCTCAACAAATCTGGTATCACTAAACATTGCATTCCATACTTCAATACATAACTAATTGTATCTACCTTTTTACTTGTCTTTTTTGTTGCAATTACACTATTGATTCCAATTACTAGCAATTCTTCAATTTTCCCTAAATTTTCTTTGTTTTGTAAAAACCATTCCTGTTGAATACAGGTAGCATTACCTCCTGTATAAATTAAACCCTGTAATAATTCAAAATGATCATAATTATTCAAATAAAACAAAAATGCAAGAAAACGATCGTTCCTGACATCTATTGGTGAGAATACGAAGCTCAAACGTAGATGACGTCATTCGGCCTACAAACGACTGAATAAAACCATTTTTACAGACAACTGAGACAAGTAAACAAATATCCTACATCCACCAAATCTAGGCCAAACTAAAAATTATTCACAACTTAACAGGCAATGCTATATTAAAAAAAACTCAAATTATAATTCGACTGTAAACAAAAGATATCCAATATTGAAAACCATAATATATCAGTTTCTGTTTACAAAGAAACCTCGACATAGCTTCGGCTTATCGGAAATTACAAATCAGCGAGACCACTAGGCAAAATTTGAGAATTACCGTCAGATTCCCAACTAAATTTCCTAGAGAAATGCTCACCTCGAAAACCTAGAAAATTCGGCAACAATTTGTTTTAATCGTTTGAAAGTGAGCAATGTCGACCATAATTACAATATAATCCATTATCAAACGTGACGTCACTCCAGAAACCACGCCCGCCTGCTGGCTCATCACTGATTGGTTAGCGATCAAAATATCGTAAAGGCTAGTTCAAATACTTATTCTCACTGACCAACATATAAATGCCATTTAAATAAAAGAAGTTTAAAACTGATAGGAATTAAAGTATTCAAAAATTATCATTAGACAGAAATAACGTTTAAATCCACATTCACCATTTTCCATTTATCATTATAAACATCACCTTTCATGAACTAAATCAGTGAAAGTGCAGTGAAAAGTGAAATCGTAAAGACAGTGTCGTCCGGATCCTAACCCAAGAGCATTTTGGTTTTTTAAGATAGCCATGGTTAGAAGAAGTGTTGAAGCATCCAGACGTATAAATAATCCGAAGATATTCAGCAGAAAGGTGAGTTATTTTGGAACCAGATGAAATGAATCTATAAAATAACCAAAACCGACCTATTCCAAGGGAAGATTGAAGATTTCTAACCAATATTACCTGAATCCTAATCCAATAATCCTACCATTTGGTGAGACCAATCCAATACTATCTTTTACAATAAGCCTAGCTTAAGCAATTTAACCAGTTCCTACTATGAACTTGAACTATACACAGATATAATCTTGTTGACAAATAAACTGAATAAGACATAGTGCAAAGATTAAATATAAACTTAGTAATCAATATTGACAATATTTAGTGAATCATAACGTCCATCCAAATGATGAACTTCACATGTCCTCATTCTATTTTCACCATTTAAATAACCTAAGACATTTAGTTGAATTTCTTCAACAACAAATTGATTTTTAAATATTTATAAACTGTGAACATTATAATTAAGGATCATATCATATGATTATTTTAGTGACCTTGGAAAGTGCTGGCACACTTACTCTCCTCCCCGAGATAAGACCATAAATGTAACCTATGTATATATACAATCAAAGACTAATATATAATCATTGAATGTTATCTATTGTATTCATATTATACCTAGTAAATAAAAATAAAAAACCCTGTTATTTGATTTCACAATGATTAAAAGTATTTAATTCAATATTTCTGATAAAATATAATATTAATATAATCTCAGCTTGTTTACGAGTAGAGCTTAAAAAAAAAAAAAAAATATATATATATATATAATTTTCGATACCTTAGAGAATTGTGAGAGTGTAACCCTTAATTTTAATATTTCCTATTTTCATTTCAATTTTTGGATTTTCTCTACTATAAACATTATTAAATTTGCCTAAACCTTCCTCTTCATCACATTCTATTAAAAATTTCTTGTTGCATAACACAGTAGTTATAATGGCATTGTCTATATTAGGCCTATTTTCTTGGAATAAATCTTTTTCTATTGGCACCGAAATATCTACCTCCACACCATATTCATCTTTGTTCCCTGGTTTTAATTGGCCTAACTTTGATGTTTCAGTGCCTAATGGTTTAAATTAGATGTTGTTGCAATTGGTGTTTGTACTATGCCTTCAGGCTGTGCTTGTATTATATTTACATTCCTGTTTCCTGCAATTTGATCTCCTCTATTCATGTCTTGAAATCTGTTTCCATTATCTCTGAAATTTTACTAAATTTGTTCTATATGGGTCACCTTGTATTAACCTTCTTCCTTCATTCTGTGGCCTAAAATCTCTTCTATTGTAAATACCTGGTTGATCTGGTCTATACAGGAAATGGTTTGCTCTATATGTTTGGCTGTTATTATTGTTTAAATTGACTTGTCTAAAATTTCCATCATTTCTATTTTGAATTTATTCATTTGAATTCCTATTCCTAAATTGTGTTCTACTTCTATTTTCCAATTCCCCATCACTATGTGTCCTAATTAATTTCTCTCCTCTTCAAACCAATTTATTCTTCTCCTCGATATCCTCTTCATTGAAAAAATCTCTCCATATCCCTTATTGTATTTTATACTCTTTTTGCATATCGTTCTTTCTCATCGTAGTCCCTGTTCAATGTCCTTATAATTTCATCTTCAGATGGAGTTGGTGTCAAGTTTCTTATTATTATAACATTTTCAATAAAATATTCAGCCCTATTTAACAATCCTCTTGGCCTATACTTTTCCATTTCTAACCTATTCCTGATACTATTTTGTATTTCATAAGTCCAGTTATTTTCCACTATCCTTTTCTTTAAAGTATCAAAGTCCTTTATTTCTTCTCTCGCAACTTGCCACCATCTTGCAGCATTTCTTTCTAATGATAAATCCAACATCCTTTATTCCTGGAATCTCTGCCTTCCTTTCTTCTCTTTTCCTCCAATTACAAATATATCTTTCTAAATTTTTTAAATATTCTATATGCTTGAATGTCCTCCCATTGAATTTTGGTACACTTAACTCATTACTATTATTTTCACAACATATAAACAATATTTTTTAACTATTCTTCTTAACATTTTCATCAGTATTTAAGTAATTCTTTTTATTATCTGTTTATGAACTTCCAATAATTGAATATAGCCTATCGTATTGAAATGTGTGTGTGTGTAAATCGGGCATATATATTACGTTATTGAATCTAATGTAGCCTAAACTTGGTAATTATTTTTATGAAATGTTTATAACACTTTTTGTTCTACTAAATTAATTAATTTACTGTTATTCTTATTTTTGAATGTATTTTGGTTGTATGAGTTCCCTATTCGAAGTGTACATTTAATATCTTAAACCTAAATGATAATAATAGGCTACATTTTTTTTTTGGTTATGTTTGCTAAGTAAATGAATATGAACAACAATATACACATAAACAAAACATAGTAAACAACTAATTCTACAGCATCTTAATATATATTTTGGGTCAGGAATTTGTTACAGCGTATGGTTTGTGTAGTTTACACAATGGGATGAATATTGCGTATTATATGATGCATGTGCGGTACATTTCATCTGACTGCTTAATATTATTATGTTGTACAAATGAAGAATCATGAGAAATAGGTTTGGGTAGATCACTATATATATATATATATATATATATATTCCTTAGCATGTACAATGTATTATATAATAATGTTTCTTACCTTCATATTTTGTTCATGACAAATAGGTCTGGCCAAGTGACTATATTACAATTAACCTATTTCATTATACTAACTTTGCACAAACATAGTTATACGTATTAACATAGGCATACATAGGCCTACTACTAACCTAACCAGACCTGGATTTTCAGTAAAATAGATGTAACACATCAATATGCGAGTTACAATATACTATAGTAATAATATCAATTAATTGTATTTAAACATAAATGTAGGACATCGTAAAATAGCTTTTTGAAATGGAAAGCATTAGCTGTTTTAATTATTCTGACATTTGTTATTTCTTTAAATTCCAACTTGTGCTGTCATCTTATTTACCATGGGCCTCTGCAGATTAATATGATTGTATTTAGCCAACGAGCTTTTAAACCTATAAAAAAAAGAAGCTTAAAAAGTAAATACAGGGAAAAGTTAAAATACCTATTGTTTTAAATGCATCTTTACAAGAATAATGGCGTCTTAAATGAGCAATAATTTTAATTGCTTGCTTTTACCCTTTGGGTCATCTGTTTCATAGAATTTCTCAATGAAGAAATTCATAATTTACATTATTTTGACAGTGTATTTGGTTATGAAGAAATATTGCGTAATTATGTGTTTTTTTCACTTTGTATAAATTGTATTTTAAACAGAAGCTAGGACTAATGGTTTTTAACATCTGAATGACCTAAAAATGAATAACCTAGGTGCAAGGGATCTTTTATAATTACCGTTATTTGGTAATGATGAATTGTTCATATTATTAATATAGTTTAATCTTAAATCTAAATGCGATAGGCAATATATTGGTTAGGCAAAGACATATCTAAATATAAGAATAATAAACATAAAAGGAATTGTGGTGTACCTGTCACAGAATATATGAGATTAGGCCTAACAGATAACTTTAAAATATCTCAACATATTTTGGTCTGAAATCATACAGTTAATGGCTGAAATGTTCCCGCTTAAATTACGTTTGAAAATAATGACTATCTTGGACCAAACTTTTGAATGAGGGTCACAAGGATAAACAGTTGAACACTTTCTCTCTTGTAGTCATCATTTTAATGGTCACTTGTTTCCCGTTCTTTGTTTTGTGTAGTGGCATTTTTTACTGATAATTTTTGTATGTAGTCTTGGTTTTTACTGTTTAGACCTAGCTTTACGCCTGGGTTTCGTTTATCATTTTTATACTAATCTAAAGGGAGTTGATTTATAGCCTACTCCAGAAATGTCGTGTGTTAGTTTTTATGTAGGTACACAAATAATGGCAAATGTCCATTTAAACCATATTATAATAGTCCCTTCAAATTAGGAAAAATTCAGAAAATTTTCCCACAGCTATGAGACCTGTAAAAAGTGAAGTATTTGGGTTGTCTAAATATGATTTTCTTCCCCCGCAGTTGAATATGAATTTTAGCGTTTTTTCACTTTTTTTTCTATTTTGAGGAAAACTATGCATTTAGGTGAAATATATTAAGAGAGCAAAGTCGTAGAGCATAAAATTTCCTACAAATTTTGTCTCTTCGTTTCTTTATAATTCAGTATATTTTGCCACAAGAGGGTGTGAAAGAAATATATATATATATATAGACTTTTGCCCCCCTTTTTTTAGATTTTGAGCCAAGATTAGGCCTATGCATTTTTATTAAAAATTATATTCTATGAAAATTGTAGAATATAAAGTTCACTATTTATAGGTGTTTTATAACTCGCCAATTTAGCTCAGTTCCACCACTAGAGGGTGAGTAATTGTCCAAGTGTATATAACTGTGTGAGTTGAAAAATTAAAAAAAAAAATAAAGAAAACAAAGCGCTAATCTATCTCAGACAATTATAAGTCATAGAATATTTAGAATTTGAAGAAAATTCTGCTAATTTTCATTGTAGGATTTTTATTAAATAATTCTATTTGCCGAATGAATAGATTTAATTTTTGTTTTTATTAATTGGAATTGCAAAAACCATATAATATTTTTGAGCAGTTGATATTTCGTGAAGATAATGAATAGAACAAACATTTTTTATACATATATGGATTTAAGGAATTTGAAGAGGACATTGAATTTTTTATTAATTAAAACAACAATTTTGAGAGAAAAAAAATTATATTATAACAAAATCGTTTTTAATCCATAATAATCTTAATATAATAATCATTGAAAATATTAGATTAATTAAAAAATCTTGCTCTTTTCGATAATAAGAATTCATCTTTGCTAGAACTAAGCCCCTACATCTATCTTTTCATCATTACCATTCTCATAATTTTTATTTTCCATTGAAAGAAAATCTGGCTCAATCTCTACAAGTTCAACATCTACATTATTAATATTACCAGCTACATGAATCTTCTTACAATTGGCACAATTTACAAAATTTATTACACTTCAATCCCAATTTTCAACAATAGTATCTCTTGGTACAAAGACGTTTACAACCATAATGCAATTTTTTTGAAAAGTTCATCTGGAATATGTAGGTCATCGGAAAATTCAGGGACCAGAATATCATCTTTTTTCTCCAACCGAATTCAAAAGGTTCAAGAGAATTTCCTAACCAGGTTTGGCAGTTAGAGGTAGACTCTTTTTGCATGCTTCTTCAAACCCCATCATTTGGAGGAAGCGACTTTATTGACAAATTCGTTCAATTTTTGAATAATCATATAATTATTCAATGATGATAACAAAGCGGAATGAGGATCATTATAAAGTTTCAATATGACAGATCTAACAACTTCATACAATTGAGATTTGTCAACAACAGGATCACTGAATATTTCATCTTTTTTTTTTTTGACAGGATTTTATTATCTTTGAATAGGTTGTAAATTTTATTTTTGCCAATATTATAAAAATTAAAAGTTGTCACACCCACAAAAAGCATGGAGAATTTGTGAAGTACAGTATTATTATTCTCCAGTGACATGGTAATATTATTCGAGTGAAGGTATTTCATGACTCATCTATCCAGTGTGGTTTGCTGTTGTCTCAATACCGACAATTATGTCTATATTAAACTGCCATTTAGCATAAATGTCGCCTCATCTGAAAACAGAATGTCATTCACAAAGTTGGTTTTGATCAATTCTATTCATTATCACTTCACAAAATTCGAGCCACCGATCGAAATTGTCTTCGTTCAGTTCCTGAACCTGCTGTACTCGGTATGCTTTGAAACCCGTATTTTTTTTAAACGTCTTTGACTGACTTACATGATATTTCATGAGTTTCTGCTGCAGTTCTAACTGATTCATTGGGATTTTCCATGAAAGACTGAAGGACATCTAATGATGCGAATTCATCCGTCACTGTTGTTAGTCATCCAGTTCTGACACGATCCTTAACACTACCAGTCTCTACAAAACAGGCACCAGTTTTTATTACTCTTGACTTAGAAATATGATTTCTTTGAGGAAAAGTATCATTGAATAAATGTGTTTACTGCTTCATATGATCTTACATTATCTCCCCACCCACGCATCATTAGAAGAGTTATTCTTTCACGCTCACTAATATATTCCAATATACCCCTCTTGTTAAAAAGTTAAGAACATTATTTACTTTTAGTTATACGTCAATTTTTATTGCAACATTTATATAATCTTATTTTCTATGTTTTTTCTTTTAATTTTCAAGCTGAGAAATTTTGATTTTTTTGAAATTGTATTTTTTAAATGTCACTTTAAGGTTTAAAGTTAATGATTCTTAAATCTAAAGAACCTAACCTGTACTAATTGTACTTTATGTGACCTATGTGTTATTTTTACGAGATTAAGTTAGTTATAACGAAATTTTTTTTTATAATGATCATATTTCATTTTTTGTATGTTGTAGACATGGCGCGATATTCGCATGAACCTGACAATGCCACAAAATCATGCAAAGCACGAGGGTCTAATCTTCGTGTTCATTTCAAGGTAAAATTGGATTACATTTGATTTATTATTGGATTTTATATTTTTGTTTGTTCTTAATGAAGTCACTTTGGAGTTTTATGTGAACTTTTCTCGACTGCTCGTAAATCTTAGATGAAGGCTATTATAATCAAACATTGACATCACACTGTAATTTCTATAATAATTATTATATTATACACAATGGTTACTGTTCATTGTGTTATCGGTATTGTATAAGTAAGTTTATTCAATAATGAATACAATGGTTTGGCTCAACACACAATATCTTAACGTCCAAAAATTATAATAACAGTAAACGAAGATTATTGTAGCCTATAATATTTTACTCTTAACCAATAATAATTTTAATACGTTGAGAAAAATTAATTAATCGATGTTACAAAAATTACTTTTAAAAATAAAAACTCTATTAAAATAAAATTGAACACAATTTCTCACAAATAATATGTTTATTAACTGAAACACATTTCTGTTGTCATCTTCAATGATGTATAAGCTACAATATTCAAACAATAACTATTAATTGGTTGATTTGTTATAGGTAATGTATCCCTAGACACTACTGTTGCAAAATATTTGATCATTGAATGTTATTTTGTGAAAATCTGTGATAAAATGGATTTATTAGCTGATTTATAATATTTATGTTACCCAAGATTCCCAGTTCGAATGTGTAATGCATTTGATATAGTTAATCTCTAAACTCGTAAATTTAACAAGGTGATCATTTTTATTTTGTTGACCAATTTTAATGAATTTTAAGACAACAAATTATAAATTTTATTTTGTTGTTATAAAAATTAATACTTGAGGCCAAGATCTGCAATGGTCAATCCTTGTGAAATCATACAGACCATGTTGCTCAAGTTTTTTAATTTAAATTTTTTTTTTTACCAATTAATTTAGCATGTTGGTCATTCAAAAGAAAGGTTAAAATATTTTTAAACCCTTGGATAATTTTTGGACAGCAATTTTGAAACGGTGCACTAGTGCTTTATGATATAAACAGTGTCATAACATTTTTGTTTTAAGATATCGAAATGATTTAAAGACTATTATAGTCAGCAAGAAATGCACTAGATATTTGGTAATGGGTATGCTTTTGCTTACTTATAGAGAGAAATTGTATAAATTCACTTCAAAAATTTCACCTCACCATGAAAATTTTTTTTAAATATAAAAATTTCAGTAGAAAGAACTAAGACTCATCTTTATTGTTTTTATCTTGAATAGATATATTGTAGTACTGCTCTCACAGGAATTTTGAAATCTTAAAAGTTTCTTCTTTTTTTATATATATAACTTGTCAAATATCTGCTAAGGTACTGAATAATAAATGTTTAAGGTAAGAATGTTTTACAGGAATATCCTTCCATAGGTACAAAATTATAGTATAAATTTAATGAGTGATAATTATTTAAGTGGTTTTTGAGATACAGCATTTGAAGTTGACTAAAGAATTTATTTGCACGCATTACCTCTGTCAAGTTGATTATAACAATAAATATCAAAAGTGTCAGATTATAAAAATACTTATATACAGGGTGCAGCAAAAGTCACAACCGAAAATGCAGCTTATCTATAACTTGTATAGGCCCCTACTACATAACTATAACAGTATTATTTTAATTTACCTGTTAGAGAAACTGCTTAAAGTGGCTATCTTTATTTTCTATACACTTTTGGCACCTTTTCACCACTGGTTTGCATATTTTGTTGCATAAATTGCTTGCCGACTAGGAGTTGAGCTCCAGGAAACTTTTATTCGAATGCTGCAATAATATCGATAGAATTATGATCAAATTGCCACCACTTTTTCAAAATAAAAACTCGTTGATCTAGAGAAAGTTTACTATTCATGATTGTGAACACTAACGTATAGAAGTGAATAAAATAAACAATTCACTTGCCAACTTGTCTTCATGGTCACCAGTGGTAGACTGACAAAACAAAAAATAGGCCTAAACTTTGACCACACCTTAGATTAGATAAGCAGCCATTGAGAGATAAACAATGTCGTTTACCTGCTTGCAGCGGTTAACTGACTTTTGCCGCACACGGTATATTAACATGTTGAAAAAACAGTAGTGATGTAGACTGAGAATCATCTTTATTAAATAATCTCAACTCATTTTAGTACATGTTTATTAATGTCAAAGACTATTGCAATGATTCAACATTATAGTGACTGATTGATGTATTTATAACAATATTACCCTTACTATTAAAATGACATGTTTCACCATCTAAACTGTATAACTACTACACACTTCATTGTGCAGTAATAAATGAGGAATAGATTGTGTCCAAATTTTCTTGTCTCAACGTATTTATTTCTAACAACTCAACCCTATGCTTTATATTGTAGTGTTTAGTTGTTGTTTGCATTTCTAGTGAAAGAGTGTGTGTTGAAATGAGAAATAAAATTTATTGAGTTATATATTGTGATTTTCATTATGGACTGTTTTGTGGGTGTTTTTACTGGTAAACCCTGTCACAAACAAGATTATGTAAGTGTGTTTAAGTGATTAGGGTAAGTGAATTGTCAGATGGCCAGACACTACTTAGAAGTGTTTGTCATTATCACAAGTATAAATACCTTGTCAAGTTACATCACATTTATGGGAAAAACTGTTTTGATCCATTAGGTAATCATAAAGAATCTGTTAAAAATGGATTGAGGAAAATTCTTCTAGACCACTTTTCCAAGCCATAAAACCTACCTGTTGACTTCCAGGTAAATCATTATGCCACAGTTATGCTACTAAAATATTTGTTCAAAAAGAACATGAAGAAAAACTTTTAGTGAAGATGATAAAGATAACAAACCTTAGTCGTACAAACTGTGCTCTTGATCCTTAAAACATTGCATAATGTTCAGAAAATCCATTTTCATTGATGGATGTGATGTTTACAACTGGTACTTGCATCCAAGTAGTTAGTATCCTGCACCTTATTTCAGTACTTAGATCCGGGCCACCTGATCAGTTTTTAGTGATAATTTTCAAAACATTTCATAATACATAGGCCTGGTTTGTCTGGACAGACCCCACTTACAAATATTGTTTGTTTCCTTATTCTAGCTTTTAGGAACACATGACATTTCTTTCCCTTACTTTCTCCCTTTTTTACATGATCCTCGTTTTTTACCAACGTCCAGAAGTAAGCATTACTTGTGGCTCAATTAGTGGTAAAAAGCTGTCTGTGGAAGTCATATAAGGGTTTTTTTTCTTTCTTCTGTCGAATTATTAATATTGTACAAGTAATGTGCAATTTATCATCTGCAGAACATGAATAAATTTTTTTGTGTGCCACCTGAATGTTTTCTACTTGCACAGATAATATGACATCATTTGGTCAAGCCGGTCATTGCCTTTGATGTGTACATTATACTGGATGATTGGTAAAGGTTTGGTTTTGAGCTAATTCTACTTGTTGTAAACTTCAGACATGTTTTTTTCAAATTGAGTTGACTGAACAAAACAAATGAATATGGTACTGGGTTCGGAGGCAAACCTTGCGTTTGGGGGTGCTGACATGAGAGCTGGGGGACACAAAGGCAGGAAACTAATCACAAGGAAATGTTACATGACACCATTCTGACATGCTCACAACATATACTACACTTACTTTGCAATTTAGGTTTGTAAAATATTACTCATTGATCAGTGTTAGTAATCAGATTGTAATACCGAGCCCGCCGCAGTAACTGAAAACATTGAAAGTGCTTTCAAAATAAAATTAGAAGAGTCTTTTAGTGAAGAATTAGAGAAAAGTACACCTACCACGTCTGCTACACTGAAGGATTAATATGAAAAACTTTAAAAAAAAACTGAAAGTAAAGTATAAAATTCTCAGTAAAGATGAAAAAGTTAAAACTCTCAACCTGTTGCCTGATTCTTGATCATATCATAAAATTGTGATTGTTCATGTGTCAACTTATTTTATTATCTTTAAATGAACTTTACATTCTGTTTATAGAAAAATATCCAGACATTAAAATTGGTGGATCCATGTTTTATTCTTTACAACCTAAATAGTGTGTTCTATCTGGATCTTCTGGGACACACAGTGTTTGTGTTTGCTAGTATCATCATAGTACAAAGCTGATAATTGAAGCTGCAAAAATAAATGCCACTTTATAGGGACTTATTGGATTTTCTTGTTTGTGATGTTAACAATAAAAGCTTTATGTTTAATCAGTCTTCAGAATATGCAGGGCCAGAGGCTTTGCTTGATCTTATCAAATGAAATTTATGAAAAGCCGCAAGAGATTGGTTTTAAAACCCTAGAACTGGTGGCAATGTAAAGTTTCTTCGTTTGTTTAAAAATTAATCAAATATATTATTTTTACACAAAACGTAACTTATAAGACATCTGTTTTCTCAAAAATATGTGTAGAATTTTTCTATGAAAAAAAAAAAAAAAAAATTATATGAAACGGTTTTGGAGTAAGTATGTTGATGTTAAAAATTAAAGTTAACATTTTTCAGAAAAATCTGTATCCAAAATCAATAGCTTACCACCTTTTTTCAAGATATACCAAAGTTTTGTATAATATTTGTAAATATATTTAGAAAAGGAAAAAAAATTAATTTGTTAAATAAAAAAAGGGAAATTGTTAAATTTATTTTCAAAAATTCACCAACAATAGTAATATTTATGGAAAACACAACTTCTATATATCATTATAATCTGAAAGGTGCATAGAATTTAGCTGTGTAGTGAAAAAAAAAAGTTAGATGTAAAAAATTTCGAGTTATGTCAAATAGCAAAAAATCGGAAAGTAACGGAGGCAAGAATTTCACAGAAAAGGCTAAAAATTTTATAATTTTTTCAAGTGGTAGGGCCTACTAGAGATTTGTAATATATTTGTGAATATATTTAGAAGAAAAAAATAAAAATTTGTTACATTTTCTAAAAAACTAAAATTGGTTTATAAAAAAAAAGGAATTTGTTACGCTTATTTTCAAAAATTCGCCAAAATAGTAATATTTATGGAAAACATAACTTCTATATATCGTTATATTCAGAAAGGTGCATAGAATTTAGATGTGTAGTGAAAAAAAATGTTAGATGTAAAATTTAGAATTATTATGTCAAATAGCAAAAAATCTGAAAGTAACAGAGGCAAGAATTTCACAGAAAGAGTTATATATACCATACAAAAAAGATTTATAATTTTTTCAAGTATTACTAGAGATTTGTAATATATTTGTGGATAAAAGTTTGTTGCTAAAAAGAAAAATCAATTTATAAAATTTTCATTAGTTAGTATCTCAGAAATCAAAAATTCTTACAAAAACCAAAGGCAAAATGCCAAATGGTTTATTTACATAAATATAGTTAGGCCTATATAAATTTATATACATTTTGCATACATATTCCATACATTTTGGTATAAACATAATCAATTTATAAAATTTTCATTAGACAAATTTCGTTTTATATGTAAACAGATGGAAATTAGCTAAAAAGGCTAGACCAGATGACATAACCTCTCTCTAGACAGCCTCAGTATTTGATAAGTTTGACAATAATAACATTCACTCAAAACAATAAATTCCACAAACAATAATACAGATATTATAATTTGAATACACAAATTATAAAAAATAAATATAACATACCTTCAAAATAACAGAAATAATCCCAAGTCACGCACAACGCCACAATCCGTCATTTTACTATACAAACAACCTGAGTAAATTGGTAACTTGCAAGTCAGAAACAAAAACCTAAAACTAACTCTAAGATGTATTGAGTAGTACCAACAGAAAGATCTAAAATTTCTCTACCAAATACTGTAAAGCTCGGTTACAAAATATAGATGTAAGTAATCGATATATCATATTTAGTAATGCACCGAATGAAAAATGCGTTACTAAATATTTTGGTTACTACTTTGGTAAAATAGATATATCTCGCGATATATGACAGATAGAAAAATTTGAAAAGCACAGATCGAAAGATAAAGAAAAATACTATATCATATTGTCAACTTGTGTCATTTGGACAAGTATTATCATTTAGTAAAATCATATGAACACAGAGAACAGAATTTTCTACATAAACCCGGTCACGGCAAGTGAGGTGATCTAGCGAAAAAGTCAGCAACTTTATCGAGTTCTAGAAAATATAGTTTTCGTGTGATGGATTTTGCTAAACTTAATTATGAAAGATTGAAACATTATCTTTACAGTGATATATAATTCGTTTCGATAAAATAATATTTACTAGGATAAAAGTTTAATTGAAAAAAATGTAATTTTTAGCGTGTAAAAATGAGTTAAAATTCTTGATTTTGTATAATATAAAATTAACACCCATTTATTTAATATAAACTATAACAGATAGAAGGATTTGAAAAGCACAGATCGAAAGAGAAAGATGTGATCAACAAAACAGTGTTTTGGTCGATCTGTTTGACAGAAATATCGAATTGGGAATATTAGAGAAAAATGACATCAGTTTTGTTTACAACTTGTCAGCGCAAATCTTTGACGTTACGTATAAAAAATATGCGAACTTCAGCAATTTTTGTAATATTATTTATAACGTTTTGTGGTATTTTTTTTTTGCTTGATTATGCATCTACGGAACAATAGCTTTCCAACGGTATTTTATTTATTGTGATAGAACGATTGTAAGTTGCCGAAATGTTGAATTGCAAAATACGTGTTTTAATTGAACTATCCGTCATTCATCAACCACGTACGTGGACGTTTGCCAGATGGAGGGTTAAACAATGGGTTACTATGGATAGAGTAGACCTAATAGCACAAATAAAGCCAACTGATGAGTTTTTGAATTATTAGTAGAAAAATTAATGGGGTTAAAAACTCATAATTTTATTCCTAAAAATCAATCCTAGTACCTAAAGGAGGTAAAAAAAAAAGTTAACGTTCAAGAATGTGTTGTTCTCGCAGATTTTGCTGAAAATTATACATTCACTGATTTCAAGACGAAATACAGTTATCACTGGAATAATCAGCATGATACACCCATTTGTGTACTACTACAAAATGATAAAAATATTTGTTGCAGGAATTTTGAATAATAATCAATTGCTTGGTGGATGATAAAATTTCGGTTTACATGTTTCTAAAACAGTTGAGTGATGACATTAAAACTATTTCACCCACTGTGGAAAAGTTATGTATTTCATTGATGGGTCTGGCAGTCAATATAAAAATCAAAATAATTTTCTGAATATTTCCAATCATGCCAAAGACTTTAGAATGCAAGCAGAATGGAATTTCTTTGCCTCCTTGGAAAGAACACCTGTGTTGGAATAGGTGGAACAACGAAGAGAAAGATAATGAGAATCTTTGTACAAAGACTATACAATAACCAAATATTAATCTCAAAAGATTGTTTGATTGCTGCTGTGAAAAAAATTCAGGTTATGTTTTTCTGTAGGCTATGTGTCTGAAGAAGAAATAGGAATGAGCGAGAAAAATTAGAACGTTGATTTGAACTTCTGTCAACGGATTCTTGGTACACGTGGATATTACCGATTTGTACCTCTGAGTGAAACTGTTATCAGGTGCTTTGTAACATCTATGTGTGAACAGTATGATAATCATAACATTTTAAATAGTTGGGAAAGCTCATTCGTTTCGAAATGATGACCATATCACATGCATTTATGATAACCAGAGGTGGATTGGATACGTTCTTGAGGTGAGTGGAGAAAATAATCACCTGTCAGTTCATTTTTTCATCCTAGTTAGCAAAAAATTATACAGTTTGGGTACCAATAAACAGAGTACTTCAGAAACTAACTCCATTGGAACTGACTACAATCACTGGATTTAACTACAATATTATTGATAAACTGTGCAATGAAATTCTGAATTGTTTATTTCTGCGAGAGCAAGTGAATTTAAATTTAAGTTAGTAAATGTTAATAAGTAACTTTTACTTTAAAAAACAGTACTTATATTAAAGTAATGAACATAACATACACTTTGGAGACTACTTGACTGCTGTAACATGTGCAAATAAATGTTATTTTTCAGCCAACTTCAAGATGTTTTATCTTTAAAACCACTTGAATATCACTCAATAAATTTATACTACAGTTTTAAACCTATGGAAGGATATTCTTGTAAAAAAATCATAATTTTTCATGCAGTCCCTTATCAGATATTTAATCTTTGTCCTTTTACGCCAAATTGCCATATTTGACAAGTTATATAAAAAAGGGAGTAGCTTCTAAGATTTCAAACTTCCTGTGAGAGCAGTAGGCCTACTACACTATATCTAATCAGGATAAAAATGATAAAGATGAGTCTTACTTCCTTCTACTGAAATTTTTATATTGAAAATGTAATTTTATTCACAGTGAAGTGAAAATTTTGAAGCGAATTTTAAGCAATTTCTCTATAAGTTAGCAAAAGATACCCATTACCAAATACAGTATCTAGTCCATTTCTTGCTGATTATTATGGTCTTTAAATCATTTTAATATTTTCAAAAACAAAAAAGTTATAAGGTTTTTCATGACACTGTTTTCATCAAAAAGCGCTTGTCCGCAAACTAGCAAAGCAAGTTTACTTATTTCTATTACATCAATCAATGGTGCATATGAGAATCGAAGTTATGCTCCAAATATAACAGCAAAATGTGATATTAGTGGTTATTAAATGTAATGGAGTTGTGTGTATATATACCCTTCACCCTCACTGTCCATTTGATGACCCCCAAGAGTTTATTTTATAAGATGAATCATAAGAAAAGTTTAATAATAATAGTAAAATAGATGTTTATTAAGATTGAATGTGCTAAATTTTATTTAAAAGTAAGAATTATGTATCCTTAAGTTACAAAATAAATTTTGGTCTATTTGTATCTTAGCTTCTTTTTTTTTGCAGAACACCCGTGAAGCAGCCAGGGCGGTAAAGAAGATGCCTTTGAGACGAGCTGTACGTTTCCTGAAGAATGTTACTGATCATAAAGAATGTGTTCCATTCAGGCGATTTAATGGGGGTGTAGGACGATGTGCTCAGGTGTGTAATCAAAACTAAAAACTACTTTGTGTTTAAATGTAGATTTGTAGTGAATTTATAATAAGGGGCTCACAAAAGTAAGTACGAGCATAATAATTTTGAGGGATCCTAGCTTAATCTATACTTTTTAACATTTAGTCTAGGGTTAAATCCTTCTGTTTCATCTTTTCTACTCGTCTCTCTTAACCAACTCTTGTTCTCTTCTGAACCTGACGGTATTAGAGTATTCAAAGCCTAGGGAATCTTTATTTTAAGTTCTTCTTATTTTACTTACCTAATATACAATATAGGGTAGGCCTAAGTATGGTAATTGTAAACAATTGTGTTTTCTGTGTTTTGAATAATCTTCGCTTTTCATTGTGTCTGACATAAGCGAGATATTAACCACAAAAATTAAGATAGGAATATGAAATTTAGTATAGGGATTACAGTCTGCTCTAGAAAACGATAATAAATGGCGAAGTTATTGTGTAAAATGTAATTTCTAACCTAACCTCACAATAAAAAATGCCCTTTTTGTATAGTAGAAGATCTGTTAGGGCTGAGTCAAGGACACGAGTGAAGGCTTCTTCATATACTTGTAGCTTCAAAGCCCGCTAGGCATGAGAGACTGACACGAGCTAATGTTATACAAGATCTGAAAACAAAGTAACAAGATTGTCTGATATACAGAATATTCCATAAGTAAGCTGCTAAACTTTAGGAAATGATTCTGTCAGGATAAAGAAATTAAGACTAATCATTTTTCCAAACAGGCTTAGTTTTCAGATATCTGCCATTTTATTATTTTTTTTAAACAACTTTGGTAGATATTGTGTTCAGATTTGGTTTATGAATTTTGTACGTTACATTTTATAATGTACCAAAAATTAAATAGACTACTTAATTTAGTATATTTTTCAAAATGACAGTCATTTAAAATATTTATATTGAATGTTTCGAAAGCCATTAACTTTGCAAGAAATTCACAAGAGACAAAAGTTTGGATTGACCTTGGGGGGCCTGTAGCATGGCCCATCAAGTCTCCGGACCTAAACTCCCTAGACTTCTTCATGTAGGGATATTTAAAGACACTAGTATACTACATGCCTGTAGAAAATATCGAGGTGCTCAGACAATAAATTATTGAAGGTTGTGAGATAAGTAAGCATAATCCTGGAATATTTGAAGGAATGAAGAGATCAATGAGAAATCAGTTTCAACATGTAAGTTGCTCTGGCTTGCTTACTACTTGAATTTATTTTATTCAAAACACTAGGGGCAATTTGGAAGAAACAATCAAACAACTTATTTCTATAAGATAGGCGTCTTCTTGGACGCCATCTTGCAAGCATGTGAGTCTACTTCTTTTTACAATTACTTCTGTCTTTATTTATTCTATTTTAAAAGTGATTCTACTATTAATGAAAGGTCAAGGTTCAGTCTCTGATCTGTACTTACCGGTTGAATTGATGTGGCACGGGACAGTGGTTTAAACAATGAAACTACCCAGCCATGGTTGTGTTAATTGAAACCTTTCTTTTTAATTGCTGACGATTTGTGAATTACAAACATATGAATGGATAACTTTTACAACTGAAGTTAATTAATATAAATTTAGGTCTTAATCTATCATATTTTGCAATATTAAAAATATACAAATTCTCATAACAATCGTATTGTTATAATTTAAAACAAATTTAAATGGCTCATATTGTATGATAATATTGTAATTAGATTTTTCTAAGCATTATAAGTGTTGGGTTTTTGCATACTACAATAAATAAGATACACAGTCTGGTGTAACTATTTAATGTAAACCACATAATAATAATAATATCAATACCTCTTGTATAGGTCTAACACTATACATTTTAAACATAAACTATAAAGAACTTAACTATCACATAATGTAAGGACAATCTGGTCCCACCATGTTACACGAATAAATCTGCACCGGATATCAGTGCTACCAAAATCATAATACATATTTCTGAAGTTATAACATTCCTTCCCCCTACATGAAAATTACAACTAATTGATAAAATAAAATTAACATCTTCTATACAAATTACAATGAAATTATAAAAACAATTTATCCATTTATTTATGTAGGTGAATATCTGTCTGGTTTTTTTATTAATGTTCTAGGTCTTAATTTTGGAACCGACACTCTGGTGGGTGTTGTGTTATCTGTTTCCACATCAGTGTTTTCCGATGTCTGAGTGTCAATACTAGGAAAACTAGGATTACTAAAATTTTCAGACGTTCTAGCTTGAACATTTTCACCACACAACATCTGATCAAGGTGTCGCCTCCAAGTTAAGCCTTCTGGAGTTTTGACTTCAAAAGTTTGTGAACCAAGTTTTCCTGTGATCACACATGGCTGCCATTTATGATGGCGAGCTCGGTAATCTCTTACGAGAACATTATGTCCTACTTCCAACTCCAACTTACGTTTACCTTTGTAATTTCTAATTTGTTTAGATTGGTTATTTTCAACTATTTCTTCTGTCATTGGTTTTAGTAAATCAAATATATTTCTTAAACCTCGATTGAATAGAGCTTGAGCTGGAGAAATTCCAGTAGTTGAATGTATTGAATTACGATATTGTAAAAGGAATTTATTCATTTGTACAGCAAGTGATGCACCACTTGGTTTGGTTTGATTTTTCTTAATGAACGTTTTAATAATTTTTACTGCACTTTCTGCTTCCCCGTTAGTTTGAGGGTGAAATGGAGCACCAACTAAATGTTGTATTCCCATACTTTGTAAATATTTTTGGAATAAGCTACTCATAAAGCAAGTGGCTCCATCAGAAGTTACAAATCTTGGCAAACCAAATCGTGCAAACGTTTCTGACAATTTCTCTATTACCACATCAGTTGTGGTAGAATTAACAATAAAATTTTCTATCCACTTAGAATTAGAATCCATGATAACAAAACAATATTTGTTATTGTTTAATGGTCCCAAAAAATCAATATGTAAACGTGTCCATGCTCTTTTTGGCCATGGCCATGGTTTCAATATTGACTTTGTGGGTAAACTTCTATATTTATAACATACATTACACATTTTAGACATAAGTTCAATATTTGCATCTAGCTTAGGCCACCAGAAATATGATCGGGCCAGACTTTTCATTTTATTTATTCCTAAATGATTTACATGTAATTCATCTAATAGAGATTGTCTGTATTTTTGAGGTATTATGACTCTGTAACCCCACATTAGACATCCATGATCAACAGTTAATTCATGTGATATTTTACAATAAGGTTTAAATTTAGGATCTTCAGGTGTCTTAAAACCACTAATTACCATATCCACTACTTTAGATAATACAGGATCAACACGGGTTTCTTTCCTTATCTTTTTCCAATCTACGACAAATGGACAATATTCATGTACATAATGTAAATAACCTAAACTATCATCATAGTTACACTTTTGATCAATATCTTGCGGAATTTCAACCCTAGAAAGAAAATCTGCAACATTTTTCTCTGATTTGACAAATTCTATTTTAAAATCATAATTAGATAGTAAATATGCCCATCGTTGCAAACGATTAGCAGCAAAAATTGGTATACCTTTCTTATCTCCAAAAATGTATGACAAAGGTTTGTGGTCTGATACAAGAGTAAATTTTTTACAAAATAAAAAGTCATTAAATTTTTTTATGCCATATATAATGCCTAATGCTTCTCGTTCTATTTGGGAATATTTTGATTCCGCTATTGAGAGTTTCCTAGATGCAAATGCTATCGCTTTTTCGGATTTATCTTCATAAACATGAGACAAAATGGCACCAATTGCTTTTGCACTGGCATCCACCGTAAGTTTCACCGGTAATTTTGGATCAAAATGAGCCAGAACTGGTTTTGAGGTTAAAATGGTGTTAATTTGTTCAATAGCTTTGTTACACTGATCCGACCACACCCATTTGACATCCTTTTTTAACAATTCATACAATGGTTGCAGTATTTTAGCTGCTTTAGGTATAAACTTTAAGTAAAATGTCACCATACCCAGATAAGATTTAAGCATTGTCACATTATCAGGTTTGGGAGCTGATAGAATAGCTTTTACATGTTTATCTGTGGTATGTAGACCATCTTTATCAATCTTATGTCCTAAGTATTCGATTGATTTTTGAGCAAATGAACATTTTTCTATTTTAACTCTAAGTCCACAATCTTGCAGAATTTTTAAAACTAAATTGAGCCTAATGTTATGTTCTTTCTGATTACGACCTGTTATATATATATCGTCTAATAATGCACCTACTCCCTCAATATTACACAGTAAATTATCGATTACCCGCTGAAATTCAGCAGGAGCACTTTTAATGCCAAAACATAACCTAGAATAAAATAACAATCCTATGTGGGTATTTATGGTAGTCAAGTGTCTTGACTTTTCAGAGAGTAATAATTGTTGATATGCATCCTTTAGATCTATTTTAGAAAATAGTTTAGCATTACTGAATTTAGAATAAATATGGTCTATTCTTGGTAATGGGTACTCGGTACCTTCTAGTACTGGATTTAAAGTTAATCTAAAATCTCCACAAATGCGGACTGATCCGTCAGATTTTAGGACAGGCACTATGGGTGTAGCCCATTCACTGTAATCTAATTTCTTTAATATACCTAAGCTAATTAGTCTATTTAGTTCCCTTTCAACAGGTTCTTTCAAAGCTAAGGGTAAAGTACGAGCTTTGAAAAATTTAGGACATGAATTTTCTTTAACCCTTAGTTCTACTTTATATTTATTGAAAGTTCCTAGACTTTCACTAAAAACATCTGGGTATTTATTTAAAATGTTCTCTACTTCATTTGGCATATTTATAGATTTGGTTGGTAACCTACTTAAACTATTACAACTTTGCTGACCAATAGGCATAATATTTTTATCTTGAAAATCTAGATGTAAACCTTTTTCATTTAACAACCTTAACTCTTTGAGACCCTCTCTACCCAGTAAGGGCGGACCTCCTTTCAATATCACATAAAAAAATAATTTGTTTTCAGGATCTTTAAGTTTGAGCCTACTGGATAAAGATATTTTGCCTATTGGTTCAATGACATGACCAACATAATCAATTAATTTAACATCATTTTCAATTAATAATTCTTGAGAAAAATATTTCTCAAAACAAGCCTTTGACATAACATTATACAATGAACCTGTATCAATTTCAACCTGGAGAGGTACATCATTTAAAATTAACTTTAATTTTATAGACTGAACTTTTTTAAACATCTTTAAAGACTTATTGTCATTTCCATCATCCTTTGTAACCATATTAAAGAAGGTATCACTTAAATTTACAATAGCCTGTTCATCCCTAGGATACTTATCACCTAACCTATCCGAACAGTCATTAATGTCACAAATTTCAGTCATATCACCTAGGCCTAAGTATTTATTTTTTGATTTAGGCTTATAATTACTGCTTTGAAATTTTTTATTACAAATAGGAGCCAAATGTCCCTTTTTTCCACAGTTGTGGCATGTCTTATTTTTAAAGTAGCACTTTTCACTAGTATGATTTAATCTTCCACAATGTTCACATTTAATTTTACAACTTGGATTATATTTATTAATTTGAACATACCTCTTGTTATTGCTAGGCCTACCCTTAACATGGTGTAAGTCTGCTGATTCTGCTTTAATGTTGAACTTTGACATCCTTCCATTTAGGTTAGGCTGGTCATGATCCTTAATTGTAGCCTCTCTAGATGCAGCCAAGTTGACCACCATGTCGAATGTAGTCTCTTTTCTCGTTGCATCTTCTTCTTGAAGTCTCTCTTGTACACGTCTTGAAGACAAACCAATGATGAAAATATCACGAAGTAGTATATTTAATTCATTTCCAAAACTGCAACTTGCAGCCAAACTCCTTAACCTTGCAGCAAACTCCCGTACAGTTTCTCCATTCTCTTGCACAGATTGATAAAATGTTTTCCTTGCCACAAAAAATGATTTTACAGGTGAAAAATATTTTTGTAAAACTTGAATTAGGTCGACATATTTTTCATTATCCGGATCTTTCGGTACACACAAACTGAACAAAAGTTGATAAGTTACATCAGCTAGTGACGTTATTAATATAGCTTTTTTCTTCGTATCATCTGTAATATCATTCACTATAAAATGATTCGATAACTTTGTTTTAAAAACAAAAAAGTCTGTGTTGAGGTGATCAAAATGTAGGAGTCCAATTTGAGACATCGTGGCTCACTTTTTTTCATAACCTAATATTTTCCTCGTCGCCACTGTTGGGTTTTTGCATACTACAATAAATAAGATACACAGTCTGGTGTAACTATTTAATGTAAACCACATAATAATAATAATATCGATACCTCTTGTATAGGTCTAACACTATACATTTTAAACATAAACTATAAAGAACTTAACTATCACATAATGTAAGGACAATCTGGTCCCACCATGTTACACGAATAATAAACTGCACCGGATATCAGTGCTACCAAAATCATAATACATATTTCTGAAGTTATAACAATAAGTTATTATTTTTCTTTAATTAACCAATATGGATGGTTAATTATAACCTCTTGTCATAGTTTTTCTTTCATAATTCTGTTACCTATTGTAGACATACAATAAAGAAGTGTCATTAATATGTTTAATAAATACAATTTACATTTTTTTAAAATTTTTTACATGATTTGAGATATTTACGAAAAAAATTACAGGTTCACAATTTAATTTTTTATTCAATGCAGAGGAATTGATTTTATTATTTTTATTAAAAGTATTAGAATTCAAAAATATTTTGAATCTAGATCAATCTTGGGTGTTGTAAACAAATACCAAAAAATTATGTGTCCTGTTTTTTATCAATACCTAACTCGGTTATCCTTTATATTAGAGAAAAAATATAAAAACCGTTTTTTTTTTTTGTCATAAAAAAGGAAACTTTCTGGTTTATTGTGAATTTTTGTTTGAAGTTAATAGTTTTCGAGATATTCAATATTATATATTTTTTAACAGCCGCCTTTTTGAAAATATGTAAAATAAAGTCTTTATTTTTGGTATACTTATAAAACATAACATACAGAAATCTGGAAAATAGGCGGATATGTGCAAGCCACCCAAAAAATCATCTATAATTCAAAATATACAAAACGTAGAATATATTATTTATTTTTAGCAATACATTTAAATGTAATTTGAATTACAGGAAAAAAAATACACCGTCTCTGCTAGTTGCTTTTGAATAGTGCCCTATGGCCCAATTTAGGAAAGAGTTCCTATATCTCATCTGGCGTTAATATTGCCATTATGCTAATGGTCACTCCATTTTCTAAAACAAGAAAACAATATACACAAATTTAGTTGTTTGGCGGAAAATGCATTTCCTAATCAAGCTTTACATAATTAAAACTCAAGATTAGGGTATGGCCTAATGCGACTTTGTCCAAGGTACCGACATAACTCTTGTATGCCAGAAATCTAAATATAGTAAGTTAGTACTAAATACTAATAAATACTGAAATGTACCAAGTTTTTAGGCACCACACGATATTCTAGAAGAGTGCCTTGAAAGTTGAGACTAAATAACATGATGTTTTCATTGAATCTGACCTTAACCGAGGGAACTACTCGGATTAAATTACAAGAAATACTGTAACAAGAAAAAAATTGGATGTGCTTAGGACCACACGCTGGAAGTGTTAACTTCTTTGACCGATCTACATTCCCAAATAAATTTGAACATAATAGGAGAATAAGGTACAATAATTTTTTACGAGTATTCCATTTGAGTTAATTTTATTTTTTGACAAAATAAATAAGTATTAATTGGAAAAACAGTTATTGTACATGTATCTTTATAATATAATACTCATTCTTATCTCTTATGTAAATTATGTTTGTATTTAAATTATTCAAATTAACAATTATCACCATCATTGGTTACATCCTCAATCACCATATCCTCATTTTCATCATTTTCTCGCATGTTATTTTCATTAGTTTCATTACTATTTCTATCGAATTCTAGGAAAGAAACGACCAGCTTATGATAACTAAAGTAACTAATAAAAATTTTTGATTGGAAATTCTCCAAAAATCTTGTAAATACGGCATCAATCGTTGTTCCATACCTCATTGTGCTCTGATTTCTATCATTGGACATGTTTAAGTCTACCTTTTGTTTGAGAAAATCGATCAGTGGTTGTGTCTTTTCGTCGGAAAAATTAATATTGAAATTGCCACTGATTATCATTGGAATTTCATGAAAGTTTTCTCCAAGCAACGCATAACCGTCTTTAGTATATATTAATAAATTTTGATGAAAAATTATAACGATCTGAATATTTTTGCCTAGAGAAATATAAACAGCAATAATTATGATAACCTGTCCAGTTTCTGTTACACATCTACTTTAACAAATTTCTTAGATTTTCGACAGGAACACTTCAAGGCCAGCTGATTTGTTTGAATGAATATCCATATGTGAGGTTACTATATTCGCATTATCACCTACATTATGATAAATTGCTACTCCACCAGCAGAAACCCCATGTCGTATATACTTTGCAAAGCAATAGAAATCCGGAATATCTGTGATCTTTCCATCTTTTATATGTGTTTCCGAAGGAATAATTACATTTGATTTTTTATAAATACTGTCATTGAGATCGAGTGCGTGTTCAATGATGCTTTGACAATTGATTGAAAAACAAGATATTCCTGTTTTGTTGCAAATAAATTCATACAAAACTTCACTAATTGTTGTAAACACAAACGTATGGGCAATGCTATACAGCCCAAACGTAGGGTACGGTACGTTGCATGACGCGAGTTTACATTTTTTCCCCCATGCCAAAAATGCCCAACGGGCCAAAAAAGTTATCACTTCAAAATATCTAGGAAAATTCACTTTGTTTGAATTGCATCATTTACCAAAATAATAAAACTTTCAAAACTAACTAACAGCAGATGAGTAGGCAATATACTATAAGAATAGTTTTCAAAATATGTAGTCATAAAAAATATTCCCAAGAATAGTGTTTTAATTTAAATAGTTAGATCTAAGTTGAGACTGTAAAGTTAAATAAGAGGCCCAATAGTTTTATTCCAGTACCATAGGCTAATACAATTAGATTAAATATTAAGCTTAGTAGGCCCTATAGATTATATGTGTAGTAGTTAAGTTAGATTAAAATCTGTGAGACTAATTTAGAATCTATTGATTATAGTTATTGATAGTTCAGTTATGTTAGTTAATTGACAATCAATCAAATTAAGTTTACGTAGGCTATGCATAATCGATTATCGGTACACAGTATCTTGTCCATAAGCGTAAAATTAAGAATTAGGCTACAACCAATCATATTAAATCGATAAATTTTATAGTAATTAGCTGCAACCACTTGGGAAAATCTAATCAGAAGTAAATTACAATCAAATATAACCTTTTACTTTACTGAAATGTATAAAATATATAGGCTGTATGTAGGCCTACAGATTTGTATAGACGGATCAAATAGTATTCTTATTAACCCTAGAAATAAGAATTTTATTAAAGCACATAGGCCTAAGCTAGAATTGTTTGAATTATCACCCCAATACATGGATCCTAGAATATTTAATGGGTTGCCTTTAGTGAGTTTAGGTTTATTATTAGTGGGCCTAGTATATATTATTATACCTAAATAATAACAGTTTAAGTTGGTCAATGGCAACCCATAATTTATAATTAATTGTTTTCAACCTACTTGTTAAACTCTTAAATCGTCTATAGGGTTATTCATTTACCAATAAATCTGTTAAAACTTACAGTCATACTAGGTTGATGATTACCCATGTGGTCACTCGGTTGTTTCCTTTTCTAATGCATTGTCCAAACACGGCCAGATCATTTATTTTTTTTTCAGTATTTGTTTGTGTGGGTGTGTGCGTGCGTGTGTAATAAAAATATATTTAACTACAACAATGATAAAATCAATTAAATCTCTATGGAAACCAAATAAAAATAAACCAAAATATTTTAGATTCTTGTATAATTCTTTATCAGGTCTCTAAATTTAATAAGATCGTCTTCTGCGTACAATAATTCAATAAAACACACACTCTAAGCCTATGTATTAATATCTGCCCTATAATGAGTAATGTTAAATACTTTTTACAAGTTGTTTTCGCTTTATTTATGGCTTTAAAATAGGCCAAATACTTGTAAAAAAAAATATTGTACAATATAAAATCAAAAATCAACTGAAATAGTGTATCCACTATTTGTCATTCCTTGACATATGACTTTAGAATACGGACAGTTGGGGCACACTGCCCTAGCACTTGGGCACATTTGCAAGCGGCTAACAGTTCCAGACGCAGCTCCTGCCGTCACAACGGTTTTAGGAGATCTTTGTGATTATAAATATAAACTTGAACTTCATAATCAAAGAGATCTTCTGTAACTGTTCTGACGGCAGGAACTGCGTCTGTTGTAGCTGGGGTGGCGTTTACTGTTAGCCGATTGTACCCTGCAAATTGTTTAAACAATAATTATTGTGATATTCAGCATAAACAGGTATGTCATGCAATTGTGTTCAAGTGCTACGGCAGAGTGTCCCAACTGTCTTTTTTATAAAGTCATATGTCAAGAAATGACAAATAGTGGATTAATTATATCGGTTGACTTTTTGATTTTATATTGAGCAATCTGTTTTTTACAAGTATTTGGCTTATTTTAAAGCCATAATTAAAGCAAAAACAACAACTTGTAAAAAGTATCCAACTTTTCACATTATAGGACAGATATTAATAAATAGGCTTAGAGTGTGTGTTTTATTGAAGTATTTGAACTGCTTTGTAGCCAAGAGTAAAATAACCATAAATGCTTCTTTTTTCATTACATTTAATATCATAGTTTATTAAAGTTATTAAAATATTACGTCAATAGTGGATCTTTTTTTATTATTTGCTCTAAAGCTTTTTCAGGATAAATCCCATCATCAGGTGCTTGTCAGTTTAATCAAATTACATAACACAAACAACTTAGCACCAAACTTTCACTATTAAAATTATTAAGACTAACATAACATTAAAACTTTAAAAAATATTAAAATGTTTAATAGTGAAAGTTTGGTGCTACGTTGTAATGTGTTATGTAATTTGATTAAAAATTGACAAGCACCTGATGATAGGATTCATCCTGAAAAAGCTATAGTGCAAATAATAAAAAAAGATCCACTATTGACTACAAAAAAAGTAAGTTTATTCAATTATTACAATAAGTAGGTTGTTTTAGACGTAAAAAAACAACTGCATAATGAATATTACGTCATTTACTTCATATGTTACCCTAGATCCGTCCTCTTGACTAGGCTCCTCGAACAAGCGTGACTAAATATAACAGTTACACATTGGTTATATAACGATTACACAATATCCTATATCAGCGCTACAAGGATAGAGGTGGAAAAAAAACAAAAGCTCAAACACTGTCTATCAATTTGGTTTAAAGCCCTCTCACCACGACAAGGCGATAGACATCTAAGAGGGGAATTTTGAAAAATAATAAAAAATAAATAATGCCAAAAGTTGTGCTCTGCTTCTTTTACAGAAAAATGTCGACACGCACCGCACAATTTACACAATCACATTTTTAATGTTACCCTAAAGGAGAGTATATATAATATTCAAGTCATGTAGAATCAGACAATAGACTGTAGTATATGCTGGTATATTACTGGAAGCCTTAATTTCTAGTCTCACATCCACAGGACCTGATTTAATAGAATCATTCTGTTTGGAACAATCTATCTCGTTCTATTCAAATCTTGGATCCTTTTCCCTTAATGTTCGTCTTGTATTCCAATTGGTTAGCTGAAATCACGTGACTTGGGTCAAGATTATAATAGATTTTTATAAAGTTATTCTTTTTATTCATTCTTGTGTATTAAACAATTGTTTAATAAATAAATTTCTATTTATTTATTCTGATTTATCTATTGTTGAAATATTATTTACTTATAAAGTTTTGTAAATTTTTTAAGAATCATTGAATAACTCTGGGTTCAAGATAACATTGCATATGGCAAAGTTTTGTCGTCTGAAATACATTTCTAACATTTGCTTATTCTAGTAATTATATACTAATATCTCTGACATGAAATAATAGTGATTTACTGATAATTTAATTGTAATAAACATTTTTATCATAGTCCAGCGCCTATGATTAAATTTTAATAATAATATTTTTTAACATTGGTTAAGATTGGAATTGATTTATGTTTGGATATATCAACTTGTATTTACAGTGAAATAAAGATTATTTAAATAAATAAATTTTATACAAGTATATAATCACTACTTGTGCAGTAGTTATTGTTACATCTTTGTGATAAGTTCTGTTTAGGTTATTTGTGTTGTTGTTTACATTATTTGGCCTAAATTTACATACGTAATCTGCAGGTTTGTTATGCTAGCCTATTAAATTTACATTATTTAGTTTATATTTGTCTTTAATACATTAAAGGCAACTGATTATTTACCAAAATCAGTTTCTTTCATACTTATAAATATTATTGGATTTACATGTATTTTGACATAGGCTTTATTGGTACTTCTAATAGAGGTTAGGTTTGTTGGCCAAATCGTAAAATAGTTTGTTTACATTGGTGTGTTTAGGTTCCTTTATATGACTTTGAGTTATAGGCTATTTACTTTATTCTCAGATGGGATTTGTACCATTCATTCATTGTATCAGCCTATAGCTGATAATTTCAATGTACCTAATAGTGGCCTCCAAGGTTTTTTTGTCATTGTTGATGTTTTATTTTTTTGGCCTGTGAAGTACTAATCAAATAAATGTAGAAGCTTTTTTTAGTAACTAATAAAACTATGTAATTTTTATGCTAGTTGTTTACAAAATACAAATTGAATCAAAACATTTCAACTCATTTATTCATTATTTTGTTTTCTAGTTCATGTTAAAAGTTTTATTTTTTTTTTGCAATCTCGTAAGGTAATGAGACTGATATTATAACTTACTCTATGCTCCTGTCTGATGAGCTTTGTCCTTCGTAATGTATTGTCTCTGGTTCCTGATCATAATATCTCTCAGGTCCTCCTCAACATCTTGTAGGCATATATATATATATTACATCTCCCTTTCAAAGTTCGTCCATGTAATTGACAAGCTGATACAATTTTATGACCATATCATTCTCCTTGATGTTAACATTTCCTAGCCATCTTTTGCTTCTTATTCCTCATACTTTTTAAAGTGATACCTTCTATAGGCCCGTTAGGCACTTTCTGGGATGGGAGTATAACGGCAAACTCGCATCACGGTCACTGCATACCATAAGAGTGGCATAATCATAAGTGTATACCTATATATATATGTTCATATGCTCCGGTATGTTGAACATATAAATAACTTCTTTTTTTTCATACGTTTGTTTGTATAGCACTGCGCATACGTTTGGGCTATATAGCAGTGCGTATACATTTGGGCTGTATATCATTGCCCATCCGTCTGTGTTGTATAGTACTGCGCATATATTTGGGCTGTATAGCATTGCGCATACGGTTGTGTTGTATAGCACTACACATAAGTTTGGGGTGTATAATAGTGTGCATACGTTTGTGTTGTATAGCACTGCACATACGTTTAGGCTGTATAGCACTACGCATACAATTGGGCTATATAGCACTGCGCATACATTTGTGTTTAATAACACTATTCATACGTTTGTGTTGTATAGCACTGCACATACTTTTGGGTTTTATAACACTGCACATATGTTTGTATTGTATAACACTGCGCTTACGTTTGGGCTGTATAGCCTTGTGCCTATGTTTTGGCTGTATAGAATTGCGCATACATTTGTGTTATATAACACTATGCATACATTTGTGTTGTATAGCACTGCACAAACATATGGGCTGTATAGCACTACACAAAAGTTTGGGTGTATAATAATGTGCATATGTTTGTGTTGTATAGCACTGCACATACGTTTAGGCTGTATAGCACTACACATACATTTGGGCTATATAGCACTGCACATACGTTTGGGTTTTATAACACTATTCATACGTTTGTGTTGTATAGCACTACACATACTTTTAGGTTTTATAACACTGCGCATATGTTTGTATTGTATAGCACTGTGCATAAGTTTGGGCTGTATAACACTGCGCTAACATTTGGGCTGTATAGCCTTGTGCCTACATTTTGGATGTATAGCATTGCACATACGTTTGTATTTTATAGCATTGTGCATACGTTTAGGCTGTATAGCACTATGCATACATTTGGGCTGTATAGCATTGCACATACGTTTGTATTTTATAGCATTGTGCATACGTTTAGGCTGTATAGCACTATGCATACATTTGGGCTGTATAGCACTGCACATAAGTTTGGGTTTATAAGACTGAGTATACGTTTGTGTTGTATAGCACTGCCCATAAGTTTGGGCTGTATAGCACTATGCATATGTTTGGGCTATATAGCATTGCATACATTTGGACTGTATGGCATTGCTCATACGTTTGTGTTTACATCATATAGTGAAGTTATGTGTGACTTTATTTGCAACAAAATAGGAAATCTTTTTTTTTTTTGAATCAATTGTCAAAGCATCATTGCACACGCACTCAATCTCAATGACAATATTTTGAAAAAATCAAATGTAATTATTCTTTTGGAAACACATATTAAAGATGGAAAGTACATAGATATTCCGGATTTCTATTGCGTTACAAAGTATATACGACCTGGGGTTTCTGACGGTGGAGTAGCAATTTATCATAATGCAGGTGATAATGCCAATATAGTAACCTCACATATGGATATTCATTCAAACAAATCAGCTGGCCTTGGAGTGTTCACGTCGAAAATCGGAGAAATTTGTTTAAGTAGATGTGTAACAGAAACTGGAAAGGTTATCATAATTATTGTTGTTTATATATCTCCAGGCAAAAATATTCAGGAGGTCATTAAATTTTAATCATAACATAAAATAATAACAATATGTTTAATGGTATACTCGTTGCAAAGTTTTCTTGAAGCATGCCCCCCCTCCCCGTATTGTTCAAAAGATATTGGAAATACTGACCGGCCATAGAAGTTATCACTTCCAACGTGTGGTCTACCCACACCAGGTTTTTTACATGATTCGAGATATTTAGCATGAAAAAATTTTCAGGTTCACATTTAAATTTTTTATCCAATTTAGAGGAATTGATTTTATTATTTTTATTAAAAGTATTAGAATTCAAAAATATGTTAAATCTAGATCGATCTTGAGTGTTGTAGACAAATACCAAAAAATTATGTTTCCTGTTTTTTTATCAATACCTCGGTTATCCTTTTTCCTAGAGAAAAAATATAAAAACCGTTTCGTTTGTCATAAAAAAGGAACCTATTTGGTTCATTGTGAATATTTATTTGAAGTTAATAGTTGTCGAGATATTCAATATTAAATATTTTTTAACAGCTGCCATTTTGAAAATATGTAAAATAAAGTCTTTATTTTTTATATACAGTAGAACCCCTTTAATCCGTCACCTTCGGGACTGGGGGCATGGTCGGAACGCAAAAAAGGTCGGATTATCCGAAAAAAAGTCAATATTTATTACATATTATGTAAACAGATTTTTTTAAAGTGAAATAAGTGATATGTAAACTTTTAAAAGTCTATATATAAACTTTGCAAGTACTGTACAGTAGAACTTCTGTTAACCGGCCTATATCGTAGTGTACTGGTTGGATGAGAGTTTCTGAAAATAAATTGTAATTGAAACACCAAAGCGGCGGCGAGTCAAACGACTTTGTCGATAGCTGTATCCCATTGTCGGCGGCGTAAAATCTCCGCGGCACCAAAGCAGCGGCGAGTCAAACGACTTTGTCGATAGCGGTATCCCATTGTCGGCGGTATAAAAAAACCGCGGCATTGGCACCCATCGGTATAGCAGACATACAAAGGCAAAAACGTTTGATGGGCCGCTTTTTTTTCCACGAATCAATTTAGTATACATTATGGAAAATATAACATTTCTTTTCAGTTTTCTTCTTGTCTTTGACTGGTTATGATCTACGTACAGTATACACAGTAAATAAAAATGAGCGAGTTACGAAAACGGAAGCGTGTGTTGGTTTCGTTTCAGACGCGGTTAAATGTGTCAAAAGACTTGACAGAGGGGAATCTGTAAAAATGCTTTGTAGTGTTTAATTTTTCACGAGAGATGACACAGCACTGAAGCGGGAAAGCGATAACAAACCGGAAAGAATGGCGCCAGACGGGCCGTGAGTCATGGACAAGTCGGCGAGTCGGCACAATATCGCGAGCTCGAGCACTGTCGGATTAACCAGAGTAACGGACCACCCGAGGGCGGATTAGACGGGTTCTACTGTACTTAGAGAACATAACATACAGAATGCGTGTAGCAAATCTAAACTCAATTTCCAAAGTTATAGTCTTAAATCATCTATAATTCAAAATATACAAAACGTAGAATATATTATTTAATTTTTAGCAATACATTTAAATGTAATTTGAATTACAGAAAGGAAAAAAAAAATAGTAATTGATTTTATGCGAACATTTCTAGGATATTTATGTGACAATTGCATATTTCAGTCAAATAAAATTCTAATAGTTATAAGCATAAAGTTATATAAAACATTTCTAGAAAATTTGTACAAAATTGTCTTTGTTACCATCTCCAAAATGAAAGTTTGTGTGAAGAAAATGCCATTTGAAGCTATCATAAATCTTAAATGTTTTTACGCCAAAATGGCCAGTCAGGCTTGCCAGCTCTCCGTATGTAGGATGTAGACTCTATATTTTGAAACAAATCTCTGGCGTTCTGTATTTGCAATAATTTTCTCCATATTTTAAAACAATTTGGGTTTTAACAATAAATAACAGTAGAAAAAAAAGTAAAAGCATTCTTAGTTTGATGTATTTAAACATTTTTCCCAGTAAAATATTTAGACTATTGTTTTGTTTGTTAAGTAAACACTTTGTGTTTATTTTTTCTGTAAGAAGTAGACATCTCAAGGTCAAGTATCTGAACTTCGATCTATGTACAAAAGAAAATACAGGAAGTCACCTATACAGTTTCAATTACAAATGTTATGTTTTCTGGTTAAAGTTTTGGTGTAATGCAAGTTTAATTATTGTAGGATTTTTAATATGTTGTGTAGAGTAAAAAAAAAAAAAAAAATTAAACGACTATTAAAAAAAATCTTTTGTGGAAGAGTTTCCATCAATTTTACCGTTAAGAAAAGACAATACATTTGCCTTTTGCAGTGCTTCACATGAATGTCAACGTGACATAATAAAACAAATTGATACTGAAAAAAGAATAATATGGATATAATTAACAATAATATGGAAATCTTATGTTAAATTCCTTTGAGAAAAATACGAAACTTGATTTCAATGTTAGAAAAGAAAAGAACAATGTTATAAAAGTAATATGCTACTTTACAAAATTTCTTTTAGAACATAATATTCCTCTTAGTCATTCTGATCATGCGGGTGCACTTTTTTACAAAATGTTTCCTTCTAATGAAATCACTAAAAAGTATGGTTGCTCAGGTGTGGCGGACCTGAGTACCCTAGCTGGATCTACACCTTTCTTTTTGTAGTCTTAGGTTAGATCCCTCTTTTTCATCTTTCCTATCAGGTCTCTCTTGACCAATTCTTGTTCTCATCCAACCTTGACAGTATTAGAGTATTCGAGGTCTTTATTTTATAAGGTAATGATAATTGAAAGGTTTTTTGCCTTTAAACAATCTTTCCAATTCCATGTTACAAAATTACTTTTAGAGAATATTTTTTCCTTATTGTTTAAAGGCAAAAAAGTCTTGGATTGAATTGAAATTTATAAATTTCTGTCTAATTTAATTCCTGTGCGTGACACATATTAATATGAACAAAAAACTGTTTAAAATGGCTGTCATTTTGACATTTTAAATTCAATTTTATTAATTTCAGTAGAATTTTGACAAGGATTACTAAAAAACTAAAATCATATGCTTGGAATATTAATACACATCACTTCTTTCACGTTTACAATTGAACTGAAACTTAAAATGATTATTAAGTTCAATTGTACAACAGAATATTTTTAAGTAGTTCTAAGTTTCAACACCAGGCTTTTTCCTCTTTTGGCATTATTTAATTTATATTGCTCATAAAAGAAATTTACCATATATTATTTTCAGATTTTGAAGTAATAATAAATATTTATTTCTTCACACTCTAGGTAATATGTACAAATTACAAAACACCTTTAAGAAAAAAAGGAAAAAAAAATACATACTTCTTTTCTTAAGCAGTAACTAACCAATGAATTACAGGTCTATACAATTCATTTGAAAAAATTTTGTAGGCCTAGTAGTAAATTCAAGATAGTTTTGCTTAACAGTAATTATTCAGGTACTAATTATTTTTAATTAATAATAGATTTAATTAATATTTAAGATAGCTCCCGCATATGTATAAGGGTGTTTTATTGCTCTTCTGTGTGCGGTATGTTTTCCGCAGAGTTTTTTACTTTATGTTTCATAAATTTATTTTAAGTTCATTGAATAAATATTAGTAGTTTTAAGTTTTGTTTTTAAGTTCTTATGTTTTATAATTATTATAAATGTCTGTGGTTTGTATTCTGTGGAAAATAAAAAATAAATAAATTTGAAAAAAAATTGTAGGCCTAGTAGTAATTCAAAATAGTTTTGCTTAACAGTAATGATTCAGGTACTAATTATTTTTCTTAAATTAATTAAATCCGCAAATAAAAATACTTACTCATTCTTGTTCGCGTCTTAAAAATCCACCTCTCGTTATCACTTTTGTCCCTAAGTCTGTACTCTCGATAGTCTCGATCTCAATAATTTGTGTTAAAATATTTCTCGTTCTCATCTCCAAATCAAAAAATCACTTTTGCACGCTCCTAAAAAATATAAATTTTGTGTCTTAGCTTTCCTTAAATTTTAATTTAATAAAAATAATAATTTAACGCCTAGAGATATGACCAAAATTTATTTCAATACTAAATTTGATTAAAATCTGTTTTTTTTTATTCTGTGGTGGGATATTTTTCTTATAAAAAAATTTAATATGTAAATAGAATTATTATTAAATACTTGACTTATTTTTAATCCCATGAGGGATGTAGAGCCACAACAAATGACTTCCACCTCACTTTATTCTTAGCCATTTGCTTTATTTCCCTCCAGTTCTTGCATCCCTCCTTAATTTGTCTCTCCATCACATTATTTTCAGTCTTCCTAGTTTCCTGCTTTCTTGTGGGGTACCACTCTTGGGCTTGCTGACTTATATTGTTACTAAGTCTTCTTAGGATATAGCCCATACCAACCATACTTCGTTTTCTTAGTTATTTTTTCAATCAAACTTTGTTTTGATTTCCTGTGCTATTCTTCATTTGAGATCCACTCTGGCTAATGTATATTATACATTTTCCTGATCCAATTATTTACAAAAACCTGTATCATGTTGTTAGTAGTCTTTGACTTTACATGTTTGAAAGCACAGATTTTAGATTACAGTACAACCTCGTTTATCCGGACTAATTGGGACCGGAAGTGATCCGGTTAATCAAAAATCCGGATAATCCAAAATTATAGAAAGATAAATAAAACAAAATATAAAATGATAACTTACATGTCATGAAAAAACACAATATTTACACAGTCATTCAATTTACACAATACACGAAATTACACAATGTACTGTAAAAGACGAAAAACATTTTATTTACACACCTGAAATATTTACACATGCTTTTAATTTACACAGGGTTTAGTTGTTATTTACAAAAAAGTCATTTATCTTCCTCTGTTTTAATTTGGTGTGACGTTTCAATGCGGCCCTGTCTATACGATTCAATGGTCTAACTTTTGGGCCATTGTAAGCACATTACGTTTTCGTTTCGTCGCCATTTCCACGCACAAACGCTAACACATGAATATAAATAAATAGCAGTAACAACGCCCACCTCTAAATACTATGCCAATTCTCATTCATGTCCTCGATACTCCCGACTGGGAATGTGATGTGCCAACTGCCAAAAAAAAGAACGGGGGTTCCCAAAGCTGGCGGCACCGCTTTTAAGATGTGACAAAATGTTCACATTTACTGATTTACTCCCTTGAGTCTTAGCAACCCGACAACAATAAAGTTGTAAAAATGACATGATGGTTTATGATGCGTTGTAAACATGCACCTGGTTTGTATTTATTTCACAGTTGTACATTTTCTTTAAGGACCGTTACAGGCATCGTCATTGTATTACACTTTCTAAAATATCAGGCATTCTTTATTTTTTCCCCGGTTTTAAAAAAAAATCCCTGACATTTCCCTGACTTTTCCAGAAAATTCAAATTCCCTGACTTTTCAAAAATGTAAACTAAACACGGCACAGCACGATATGGTAATGATGTATTCCGGTCGCTAGCACGTGATAGACTACCCGCCGGCATAGACAATAGACAAGGTCACTGTCATGCTGCATCGGGGTAGGGGGATGGTGACGCAGAGGTCATTGCTCCTCCACTTTCTCTTCCCAGTGCATCAACAACCCGCCCTAATACCTCGAGGGGACACTGTAGTGTTGAGGAAATCACGTTTTTATCAACATTAATGTAATAGCAGATGTTTCTTGTTGAAACTCCATATTCAAGGATAAAATAAAGCAAAAGCTTAAAGTTTCAAAATATTATTTAAAATATTATTCAAAATACAGTAATTATTAAAATATTTTGAAACTTTAAGCTTTATTTTATCCTTGATTAAATTTTTTATTTTTTGTTCCGGATCGATCCGGATAATCCGGACATCCGGTTGAATGAGGTCCGGATAAACAAGGTAGTACTGTAGTTTCGAAAATCCTAAGTTTAGTGGATCTTAAGAAACTGTTGTGATCTTCAAATTGGTGCAAGTTGTGCAATACCTCTTAGGCGCCATCTTCAAATTGGTGCAAGTTGTGCAATACCTCTTAGGCGCCTCCCTGATCCTTTGCAAGACATATTCGTCTGTTTTTCCAGTCCTAGCTATTTTACTGTCAAGGTATTGAAATGGATTTACTTCTATGATCTTGTCCTTAACAAACATTATAGATTCCTTGAGTTGTCTCAACTTCTTTGTTTTATCAAAATTTATCTTCACACCAACTTTCCTTCCTTTTTTCTTGTAGTTTTTCTTTCATATCACTTATTCTATGTGAGCGGCATGAAGTACTTGTTTACTCATTACAAAATATTCTTTATTTTATGCATTGGAATTATTATTATTATTTTTTTAAAGTACATTAGGCCTATATGTAATAGTTTATTTATTTTCTAATAACTAACATTTGCCTTAACATTGGAATTATTATTATTTTTTTTTAAAGTACATTAGGCCTATATGTAATAGTTTATTTTCTAATAACTAACATTTTCCTTAACAATTTCAGGCCAAACAATGGGGAACCACACAAGGACGTTGGCCTAAGAAGTCTGCAGAGTTTTTGCTTCAGTTATTGAAGAATGCTGAATCCAATGCTGACTACAAAGGTTTAGATGTTGATCGTTTGGTTATTGATCATATCCAAGTAAATAGGGCACCTTGTTTGAGGAGAAGAACTTACAGGGCTCACGGTCGAATTAACCGTAAGTAGTGTAAAGTAATTATTGCCCTGAAAGGTATAATTTAATTTAAAGGGTACAGTTTGTAGACATTGAAATAGATTACTTGTAATTAATTACGAGACATGTTGTATATAAGATCTGTTTTGAAATAACAAGAACAATTAAAATATAAAAATTAATATTATAACCAAGCAAATGTATATCTTTCTAATTTTTCAACGTAATCACTTTTGACTTTCATGGATTTTTTATATTATTTCAACAGCTTCCTTTTTTCATCTTTATATGGGCGTGGCAATCCCGAGGGATCTAACTTTATATTATCTTTCTTTATTCATGAAATCTTGGGTTAGATTCCTCTCTTTCATCTTGTCTCTCTTAACTAGCTCTTGTTCTTTTCTGGCCCTAATGTTATTAGAGTATACCTGATCTAGGATTTTTAAAATTTATCTTCTATTTTTTTATAAGGTGATGGTGACAGCGATTTTTTGCCGTTAAAGAAAAATTCTTTACCTCAATAACACCAGCCTTCATTTTATCATCATGTTCAAACTGCTGCAATCCAAGCTATTTCTTTAAATGGAAGAATATATTTAACCCTTTTAACCCCGGACCAAAAAATTGGAATTGCAAAATCTGTACAAACACATCACTACCACAAAACTGTCGAAAAATACCAGAGCCTTAAGAGGCGTTTTACATAGTTTTGGTAAAAAATTCATAACTTTGTTAATATGTGTGCTATTGTTATGAGTAGAGCCCGGATGTTTGGCAAAATGCCTTAATTTTGCCTATTTGCCTTTTTAACGTTTTTAAGCTCATTTAGCCTATTTTAATTATAAAAGCCTATCTTTGCCTTTTGCAAGAAAATTTAATATTGTTTGTACAATAAACGTGTCCAGAGTGGAACGGGAATAAGTCGGAAACTTGGTCTTGGTTTATGAAACCAAATTCTTTGACAGACGTATATTTCTTACGAATTAGGAGTGTTTATACTTTGAACCAGGATGCTTCACATCCGGTGTACATCCGTTAGACGCTAGCCTTTTCCTGTTTCGGAGTTGCTGTTCACAACTATGTAACCGGGAAAAGGAAAAGAGAGAGAGAGAGAGAGAGAGAGAGAGAGAATGAACTGTTTCTAATTTCTAGGAAAAATGTTCAGGCATGTAAGTTTTGTTTGTTTAGCCTACTCCCACCAATAACTTAACTGTGCGTGTGTGCTGCCTCTCTTATTCAGTACTGTACAGCTAGATGTGATACGTGCCAGTATCTCGTCAGTCGTTAGCTATTATTGTCGACTATTTTATTTATAGTGCAAGTTGCTTGTTTAATTTTTATGTTGACCACTTATATTTTATAATCTTTGTAAGAAAAGAAATATAATTAGTTCTTGTCGGGTTTTAAAACATAGATTCATTTTAGAATGCCTAAATTCAGTTAACCGTTAAATAGTAAACTCAACAGTTATGTTAACGAATTTGGTGCCGATGTGTTTTCAACAGATGGAAAGGTCTTATTGTGTAAAGTTTGTGAAAAGACAGTTAATCATGAAAAGAAGTATTTTATAAATCAACATGTGTCCACAGCAAAACACGTATCTGCAATTGCTTCCAGAAGTGGTCAGAAGAAAATAGCGCTAATTTCAACAGCCATCACTACAACTAGCAGACAATCACAGTTTTCATTAGACTTGTGCAAGGCACTACTGGATGCTGGAATCCCTTTCTGGAAGTTAGAAAACCCGTCCTTCAAAAACTTTTTAGAAAAATATACTGGTGAAGTTGTTCCAAGTGAATCAACTTTGCGGAAAAACTACCTGTCTGTAGTGTATGAAAATACAGTTCAACACATTCGTAATGAAGTAGAAGGGAAACAAATCTGGATCTCCATAGATGAAACGACTGATGTGAAAGGTAGATATATAGCCAACGTAATTATTGGAACTTTGGAACATATGCAGGATGCAGTACCTAAAATATTCTTGCTGTCTTCAGATGAATTGGAAAAAGCTAACAGTACGACCATCGCCCAGTTATTTACAAATTCTTTGACTTTTCTCTGGCCTGATGGTATAAAATACAATGATGTCCTTCTCTTCTTATCTGATGCCGCACCATACATGAAAAAAGCTGGTAAAACTCTGGAAATTCTGTTTCCTGGTATGATTCATTTAACATGTTTAGCGCATGGTTTTCACAGAATTTCTGAAGAGATCCGCAGTTTATTCCCTGATGTAGATAAGCTGATATCCAACATGAAAAATTTTTTCTTAAAGCACCGTCTCGAACCCAGATCTTCAAGACTATTGCTCCTGAGCTCACTTTGCCTCCACAACCCATTTTGACGAGATGGGGAACATGGATTTCTGCTGCTCTATATTATTCTGAAAACTTTGATAAGTTAAGTGAGATAGTTGCTGTACTTTCTGAAGATGACGCCGCTTCAATTCGTGTAGTAAAGAACTTACTAAACAGTGAGAGCATTCGAAATAATTTGTCTTTCATACAAGTTCATTATGCTATGTTGCCGAAAATTATAACAAAGCTTGAGAAAAGGGGGGAGACCCTTGTGGCATCCATGCAGATAGTTGAAGATATGGTGCATCAGTTAGAAGCTGTTCCAGGTGAAGTGGGAAGTGCCATTAGTGAGAAATGCAAGCGCGTGATGTCGTCAAACTCCGGATTATTAAAAATAAAACAAATCTGTGACGTAATTAAAGGTGACACCACAGTTGTGATGAACATAAGTCCATCTACAGTAGCCAGCTTTAAATATGCACCGGTTACATCAGTTGATGTAGAACGGTCTTTTTCAACAATGAAAACAGTTCTTTCTGACAGAAGACAAAGCCTAAAAACAGACAATTTAAAGAAATACCTTGTGGTAATGTGTAACCAGAACCAGTAAAATGTAAGTTATCTTAATTATTTGTTTATTAATTGCTAAAATATATTATGCCTTTTTTTGAATTTACAGTGCCTTTTTTGTATTTCCTTCTGCCTTTTTTGCCTGCCTATTTTAAGTGTTATTAATGCCTAAACATCCTGGCTCTAGTTATGAGTGAGGTCTTAAAATGTTAGGAATAAAATTAATTACACTATAAAAAAGTTTTTATAATTATTAAAAAAAATTAACCCATACCTGCTACATAATAATAATAATAATAAAATAACATAAAAACGATTTTTGGAATTTTTTACAAAAAAAAGAAGACAAATTTATACATGGGAAGCTATATCATTTCATTCTAAATATATTTTTCTGTACATAAAAAAAAATTTGGCTTTCTAAAACAAATATCAAACATGTAATAACCTTTTAAATAATTTTATGCTACATGTGAAAAATCATGTAAAATGAGATATACCTTACCAAATAAATAACTAAGGAAAAATTAAGTACTCACCAAATTTATATTGTGGTATTCATTAATATATTTTGTCTTTTGATATAAACACAGAAATTAAAATTTTCACTTATATCTAAACTAAAAGTTAACTTTAAAAAAAATGATAAATGTGTAGGCCTACTAGGCCTTATTACAGACATGTTTCACTAAACATTGTGGATGACATCCTTCCTTACACCTAATACAAACAGTTCTAGATCTTTTTCTCCCCTTTTTAAAGTCACTTCCTTTTTTACTACACACCCAGCAAGTTTTTTCCTTTCTTCCCTCTAACTTTTCTAGACCAATTTTCTTGCTGTTAGTATTGTCCCCACTACCACCAACGTCAAGTTGTTTATAAGCTATCCATTCATCTGAAATATCATCAATAATAGAAACACAAAAAAGATATCTAGACAATGTTTTTTTCCCCTTGTTTTTCCAATGATTCTTTGTAAATTATGTATGCATTTAAAACCATCCTTGCAAATAAGTTAAAACATACCTTCTTCCAATATTTAACCGTTCTGCGTTTGTCAAGATAACAGTAGAGCATCATATCATTACTGTCAATGCCCCCCATATATTTATTGTATTCAATAATGGTTGCTGGTTTTGTTTCTGTAGTTGTTCTACCATGTCTTCTTTTGGTTTTCTCGGCATCTTTTATTTCTGGTTTTGACGTTAGTAAGACAACAGGTTTCTTCTGACTTTTCTTTTCTCTATAAGATAATGCCACTACTTTTTGTTTTTTTCCAATATTTTTTTTGTCCTACATTCAGCTGCTTTGATACATCATCTGGAAGGAATTTTCTATTTTTCCTAACAGTTCCTGTAAAAAATGTTCTATTCGCATATAAATCTGTTACTAATTTAACACTTGTAAAAAAATTGTGTGTAAAAATATGATATCCTTTACTTAGATAATTACAAGCCAAAAGAAGATTGTTCACAACTGTATAACCAAGTCCATGTTCAGTAATTTTTTCTCGGTCTTCACTATTATTTTTCCCCTTATAGTAACACAAACTGAGACAATAATTAGAAATCGAATCGCAGAGTACCCATAACTTGATACCCCACCGATGGTGGTGCTTGTTTGGCATGTATTGCATTAATTGTGTTTGACTTTTTGTGCCAATGAGTGACTCATCAACTGAAAGCTGTTGATGGCCTGTGTAATAGTATCTAAACAATCTGTTACAATGATCAATGATTACTTGGAATTTTTGAGAAGGGTTGTAGTCAGGTTCTCCTGTTTTCGGTAGAGTTTCATTGTTTACAATATGAAAAAAACTAAGCAGGGCCTCAAATCTATTCCTTGTAAACATTTGTCCAAACCAAGGTGTTGACTGCGATTTACTAGTGGACCAGTATGACTTTATAGAAGGCTTACGAATAAGCCCCATATTCAAAACAACGGCTATAAACATTTTAATCTCACTGACGGAAACTGGAAACCAAGAACGCATGAAACTGTTAGGGGAAGAATTGCTACCCTTTGACCTAACTGTTTGGTTTGCATATCTATTAGTTTCTAAAACAAACATTTTGATCAACGTCTTTGTAAAAAAAAGATTGAAAAAAATCAATAGGCTTAGTTGCATTGGGTGGGCAGTGTGTAGGCCCAGGTAACTCATGAAAATCAAATGAGTGCGTGAAATTTTGGGATTCTACTTCATTTACACCTTCCCAAATTTCATTATCTTCCTCTTCCTCTGCAGAAGAAAATTCAGAACTGTCACTCAATACCTGTCTACGAAAATGATCCTGAAGTCGAGGTTTTTTTGATGGAGTAGGCCTAGAGCTTGCTTGTGTTGAAGAAGAAGGCTGATCAATTATAAAGTCCCTGTTAGTAAATAAATTACAACCAAGAGTGGAAGAAACGTTTTCTGGGTTATATGTTGGGTCCATATCACTATCATCACTGTCAAAAATATCCGAAAGTTCTGACCAGTCATCGTCTGAAAGTTCAGAGTTGTCCAATTGTCTATCAACTTCACTTGGATGATTTATCATATTTTCGTCGTCCATTTTTATACACAATAAGTCCTATTGTAATTAAAAATAATAAAACTATCCCAATAACAAATATTACCACTCACAAAAAACAAAACTCACAATAAAATAAACACGAGGAGAGATAACCTTGTTAGACAATACCACAGGAATAAACACGAGTAAGCTACTGCATTCACAGTACAAACAGCTGAGCGTGCACAGAGCTGTCAAACAATTCCATAGAGTAAGCAATGTTTCTCTAGTTTTTTAAAATATGTTTAGCAAACATGAAAATATTTAAAATTGTTAATAATTTAATCGAAATAATATATAATTCATAATACAATCGCTGCTAGTTGTGAAATATTTATTTATACATTTTTAAAAACACTATACCTACGGTGACGATATATCGTCACCTGGGGTTTCTCGCACAATCTATGGTGACGATATATCGTCACCCTGGGGTTTTTCGCATAATTCATAGGTGACGATATATAGTTACCTGGGGTTCAAAGGGTTAACTTTAACAGATTTCAATTTAAAAAGTTTTCTAATTTTTAAAGTTCCGACACATTTTACAAAAAAAAAAAAAAAAAAAAAAAAAAAAAAAAAAAACGAAGTGAAATTGAAAGTCCATTAGAAAGCTCAATATCCTCCGTATATAATATAATGGTAGTTTCACTTTGGTTTTTTATGCTTATCGAGCGGTGCACCATTTAAATTAAAAATACTTGGCATGCATGGCATGTTAGATACTCAATCCAACATTTAAATAATATCTGACGCTAATAAAAACTTACTATTATTGGATGAATTTTTTGGTCAATATTTTCTATTGTTGTAGGGTTCGCCAGCACTTTACACTTGTAATCTTTATTTTAACATATTACACACACACACACACACACACACATATATATACATATATATATATATATATATATATATATAGCCTATATATTTTAGGGTGATGCCTCACTGGGATAATTGTGGACCTATCATTTTCAAATTTGTTACAAAACCTAAGATGGTTTGAACTCGTTAACCAAGAATAATGTTATGGAAACCTTGTGTAAAATCAGGGTTAATTTTCAAAACTTTGTAGCTAATTGTTTATAACAATTGACCTTTTGCTTGTGGTTGCAAAATGTTACCCAGAAATGATTGAGCTGAGCCACACGTTTCTTTTTGTTTGTCCGTTAACATTTTCAAAACCAATCTGACACTCAGTTTTTATAGAGACGTTTCTCTGTGAATATCATATAAATTACTGATCGTGAAACGTTAAGAACAAACAATTCTCCTCAAATTGTAAATTGCTGTATTTTTGCATTCACTTGTACCACTATGCTTTTTGTCCGTTCTTAAACAAATGACACTATTGCCTAACTTTACTGTCATTTATAATGTCAGGCCCAAAAAATGTATAATAAAAGTATAACAAAAAGTGTGAAAATATCTGTGAACAATGCTCATAGAAGGTCACATATCTCCAAAAATAACAGACTTAGGTGTAATTTAAAATTTATGTCACAAATTAATTTGCCAAGTCGTATACTCGAAGTTATATACATTTCCTCAAATGTGACCAAAACCAATCGTATTGGCTATTGGTAAACTAGTGAAAATTGACACGATTGTCTCCGGGTTTATTGTTTTTTCAATTGACTCAAAAATCACACCTTTTTTTTTTTTTCACTCGAGCCTTTGAACATTGGTTTCAGGTATAAGCTTTGACATTTAACCAAAATTTAAATCATTGTGATATTTGACTTCAATATGGTGCCCTCAATGTACTTCTGTTTTACTTTTTTTTCAGTGATATTTCCCAATGTAAGTCATTTTTGATGGAATCACAAAGAATACATTTTGTTGTTTGTTTAGGTTTTGAGTAAGGATTTATGAGAATATTTGTGTAATGTTTATGACCTGTTTATTTTCATTTAAAAAAATATATAACCATAACAAAAAATTGTTAATTATATTTTTGTCTTATTTATGATCCTTTTTATGAATATAATGAATTTTTAATTAAAAAATCCTGTAATTTAAATTACACTAAAAATACTGAAAGATTACCAATAAACTTGTCTGATTTTTTTAAAGCCTATATGAGCTCCCCATGTCACATTGAAGTTGTGCTCACGGAAAAAGAAGAAGTTGTAGCAAAAGCTGCTGAAGAAGAACCTGCTAAGAAGAAGGTATCTAAAAAGAAGCTTGCTCGTCAAAAGGAGAAGATGATGAGAGATTAGGCCTTGTAATGAATGTCAATATATTTTACAATCATTTATTTAAGATATTTATTTTTGTTTTCCTTCACAAAATATGATCCCTTGGTCCTTCCTTAACCTAAGTTTCATAGTAACACAAAAATGTACTATAAAGTCATTCATAATTAAGGTGGATTATGCAATCTCATAAGTTACTGAGTTATGTATATATCCAAACATCATGTGTTATTAATAAGTATAAATAATTACGTGTTAAATGAACTTTATGTGAACAATTTTGAGCGTTTTGTTGTGCGAATCGGCTAACTAAGCCGTGAGTGAAGTCTTTATGCTACAATCTCATGTAGTGAACACCTTCAAGACCATTTACTGTATATTTTTAGTGAAGTTGATTTTGTACTTTTAATTTTAGTAAACATGACAACTCTTCTAGTTAGTTAATACACATTCATTTGGATTGTTTGTTTGTCCATGGTCCTTCGGCAATCACATATCTATCTCTTTCTTTGTCTTTCTGCAATGGTGACTTTTCCACTATCTTAGGAATTTTTAGTTATTATACGCAACACATACCTTCACCTAAATCTATCACCCATCTCTAGCCTGTAAGTTATCACCAAATTGATGTTGTTAATGTTGAGTATTAATATTTATTTGAGACAATTGATAATAATTATTACTGTTATTATTTGAGAATCCATATACAAAAAAAAACTAGCTGCGGCAATTAAAAGACAATACACACGATTAAGAACTGAATTTTTATGAATAACAGTTATAAAATTAGATTGTGGGAGAACAATAATTATTTTCAATAAATAACAGTTTGTTACTTGTACCATTATCACGTTTATTTATAAGGATAATGGGTTTTTTCTAGAGATATAATTTTGAAAAACGTGACGGTGAATTTGTAAATTCTGTGAGGTCACATTAATCTAAATATTTGTTAGCTCAAGCTGTTTGGATTATTAAAAACTAACAAAAATTCAGCAAGTTTATACGAAAATACAATATTGTAAGATACAGTAAAATACTCAAAAGGCAATAGAAAACTCTAAAATAGTAATTTAAAATTGTACAATTTTTTATGAATTATAAAGGAGAAAATCATACACTGTAAAATGCAAATAATATTAATAATAAAATTAACAAGTACAGTAGATGCTCTTTTATCCGGCATTCTAACAACCGGCATGAGCTGAGCAACTCACGGTCGATTTTTTCTGGTTATGTTCGGGCGGCTCACAGGCCTCGACTGACATTTTTCACCAGTGCAGTGGGCTGCATGCGCTGTTTTCTTAGTCATCCATTGTTTGTCTGCGTCTGACGCGATACTATACTACAGTACAATACTGTGGTGTAACTGTCAGTGATCACTTTAGTTTAGTATTTTCTACTTTAACCTTTAAATAAATTTCAAGCATATAAAGTACAGTACAGTAAAATGTTTTTGAAGCCCAGTACAAGTTTTTCCAGTGCCAATAAGATGTCATTGTTATTTTATACTTTATTTGGTTAAAACTAGATAAATTTTCAAAAATTAATTTCCTTTATATACCCTTTTCCACAGTGCTATACAGTCCAAATGTATGCGAAGTGCTATACAACACAAATCTATGTGCCATGTTATAGAGCCCAAACATATGTGCAGTGCCATAAGGCCCAAACTTATGTGCAGTGCCATATAGCCCAAACGTATGCGCAGTACTATACAACACAAATGTGTGCGCAATGCTATACAGCCCACGCCTATTCACAGTACCTTACAACACAAACATATGAGTAGTGCTATACAGACCATATATTTGCGCAGTACTATACAGCACAAAAGTTTGCGCAGTATTATACAATACTAATGTATGCGCATTGCTATATAGCCCAAACATATGCGCAGTATTATACAACACAAACGTGTGCACAATGTTATACGGCCCAAACATATGCGCAGTACTATACATCCCAAACTAATGTGCAGTACTATAAAACATAGATGTATCCGCAGTACAAATAGCCCAAACCCATGCGCAGTACTATACAGCCCAAATGTATGTGCAGTGCTATACAGCCAAAACCTATGCACTATACTATACAACACAAACTTATGCGCAATGCTATATAGCCCAACCGTATGCGCAGTACTATACAAGACAAACGTATGCACAATGCTATACAGGCCAAACATATGAGCAATGCTATACAGTCCAAATATATTCGCAGTGTTATACAACACAAATATATGCGCAATGGTATAAATCCCAAGCGCATGCTCATTACTATACAACACAAATGTATGCGCAATGCTATACAGCCCAAATGTATGCGCAATGCTATATAGCCCAAAACGTATGCACAGTGCTATACAACACAAACGTATGCGCCATGTTATAAAGCCCAAACGTATGTGCGAAGTGATATACAACACAAAGGTATGCGCAATGCCATACAGCCGATGCTCACTATATACACAATACATCCCCGCTCTGTGCTCTACGAGACCGAGAGAGAACGAGACCAGAAGCGTATGCGCGCACACTGTCGCTTGTATTGATGATTATAGATATATAGATATACACCAGAATGGTAGGGTACGGTACGTTGCGTGACGCGAGTTTACATTTTTCCCCATGCCAAAAATGCCCAACGGGCCAAAAAAGTTATCACTTCAAAATATCTAGGAGTTTTCACTTTGTTTGAATTGCATCATTTACAAAATTAATAAAACTTTCAAAACTAACTAAAAGCAGATGAGTAGGCAATATACTATAAGAATAGTTTTCAAAATATGTAGTCATAAAAAATATTTCCAAGAATAGTGTTTTAATTTAAATAGTTAGATCTAAGTTGAGACTGTAAAGTTAAATAAGAGGTCCAATAGTTTTATTCCAGTACCATAGGCTAATACAATTAGATTAAATATTAAGCTTAGTAGGCCCTATAGATTATATTTGTAGTAGTTAAGTTAGATTAAAATCTGTGAGACTAATTTAGAATCTATTGATTATAGTTATCGATAGTTCAGTTATGTTAGTTAATTGACAATCAATCAAATTAAGTTTACGTAGGCTATGCATAATCGATTATCGGTACACAGTATCTTGTCCATAAGCGTAAAATTAAGAATAAGGCTACAACCAATCATATTAAATCGATAAATTTTATAGTAATTAGCTGCAACTACTTGGAAAAAACTAATCAGAAGTAAATTACAATCAAATATAACCTTTTACTTTACTGAAATGTATAAAATATATAGGCTGTATGTAGGCCTACAGATTTGTATAGACGGATCAAATAGTATTCTTATTAACCCTAGAAATAAGAATTTTATTAAAGCACATAGGCCTAAGCTATAATTGTTTGAATTATCACCCCAATACATGGATCCTAGAATATTTAATGGGTTGCCTTTAGTGAGTTTAGGTTTATTATTAGTGGGCCTAGTTTATATTATTATACCTAAATAATAACAGTTTAAGTTGGTTAATGGCAACCCATAATTTATAATTAATTGTTTTCAACCTACTTGTTAATCTCTTAAATCGTCTATAGGGTTATTCATTTACCAATAAATCTGTTAAAATTTACAGTCATACTAGGTTGATGATTACCCATGTGGTCACTCGGTTGTTTCCTTTTCTAATGCATTGTCCAAACACGGCCTGATCATTTATCTTTTTTTCAGTATTTGTTAGTGTGTGTGTGCGTGCATGTGTAATAAAAAATATATTTAACTACAACAATGGTAAAATCAATTAAATCTCTATGGAAACCAAATAGAAACAAATCAAAATATTTTAGATTCTTGTATAATTCTTTATCAGGTTTCTAAATTTAATAAGAAGGAACGTCTACAAAATTAATAATGAATCTGCATACAATAATTCAATAAAACACGCACTATAAGCCTATCTAATCTGTCCTATAATGAGTAATGTTAGATACTTTTTACAAGTTGTTGTTTTCGCTTTATTTATGGCTTTAAAATAGGCCAAATACTTGTAAAAAAAAAAATATTGTACAATATAAAATCAAAAATCAACCGAAATAGTGTATCCACTATTTGTCATTCCTTGACATATGACTTTAGAATACGGACAGTTGGGGCACACTGCCCTAGCACTTGGGCACATTCGCAAGCGGCTAACAGTTCCAGACACAGCTCCTGCCGTCACAACGGTTTTAGGAGATCTTTGTGATTATAAATATAAACTTGAACTTCATAATCAAAGAGATCTTCTGTAACTGTTCTGACGGCAGGAACTGCGTCTGTTGTAGCTGGGGTGGCGTTTACTGTTAGCCGATTGTACCCTGCAAATTGTTTAAACAATAATTATTGTGATATTCAGCATAAGCAGGTATGTCATGCAATTGTGTTCAAGTGCTACGGCAGAGTGTCCCAACTGTCTTTTTTATAAAGTCATATGTCAAGAAATGACAAATAGTAGATTAATTATATCGATTAACTTTTTGATTTTATATTGTACAATAGGTTTTTTACAAGTATTTGGCTTATTTTATAGCCATAATTAAAGCGAAAACAACAACTTGTAAAAAGTATATAACATTTCACATTATAGGACAGATATTAATAAATAGGCTTAGAGTGCATGTTTTATTGAAGTATTTGAACTGCTTTGTAGCCAGGAGTAAAATAACCATAAATGCTTCTTTTGTTCATTACATTTAATATCATCGTTTAAAGTTATTAAAATATTACGTCAATAGTGGATCGTTTTTTATTATTTGCTCTAAAGCTTTTTCAGGATAAATCCCATCATCAGGTGCTTGTCAGTTTAATCAAATTACATAACACAAACAACTTAGCACCAAACTTTCACTATTAAAATTATTAAAACTAACATAACATTAAAACTTTAAAAAATATTAAAATGTTTAATAGTGAAAGTTTGGTGCTACGTTGTAATGTGTTATGTAATTTGATTAAAAATTGACAAGCACCTGATGATAGGATTCATCCTGAAAAAGCTATAGTGCAAATAATAAAAAAAGATCCACTATTGACTACAAAAAAAGTAAGTTTATTCAATTATTACAATAAGTGGGTCGTTTTAGACGTAAAAAAAACAACTGCATGATGAATATTACGTCATTTAGGTACTTCATATGTTACCCTAGATCCATCCTCTTGACTAGGCTCCTCGATCAAGCGTGACTAAATATAACAGTTACACATTGGTTATATAACAATTACACAATATCCTATATCAGCGCTACAAGGATAGTGGTGGAAAAAAAACAAAAGCTCAAACACTGTCTATCAATTTGGTTTAAAGCCCTCTCACCACGACAAGGCGATAGACATCTAAGAGGGGAATTTTGAAAAATAATAAAAAATAAATAATGCCAAAAGTTGTGCTCTGCTTCTTTTACAGAAAAATGTCGACACACACCGCACAATTTACACAATCACATTTTTAATGTTACCCTAAAGGAGAGTATATACAATATTCAAGTCATGTAGAATCAGACAATAGGCTGTAGTTTATGCTGGTATATTACTGGAAGCCTTAATTTCTAGTCTCACATCCACAGGACCTGATTTAATAGAATCATTCTGTTTGGAACAATCTATCTCGTTCTATTCAAATCTTGGCTCCTTTTCCCTTAATGTTCGTCTTGTATTCCAATTGGTTAGCTGAAATCACGTTACTTGGGTCAAGATTATAATAGATTTTTATAAAGTTATTCTTTTTATTCATTCTTGTGTATTAAACAATTGTTTAATAAATAAATTTCTATTTATTTATTGTGATTTATCTATTGTTGAAATATTATTTACTTATAAAGTTTTGTAAATTTTTTAAGAATCATTGAATAATTCTGGGTTCAAGATAACATTGCTTACTGTATGGCAAAGTTTTGTCGTCTGAAATACATTTCTAACATTTGCTTATTCTAGTAATTATATACTAATATCTCTGACATGAAATAATAGTGATTTACTGATAATTTAATTGCAATAAACATTTTTATCATAGTCCAGCGCCTACGATTAAATTTTAATAATAATATTTTTTAACATTGGTTAAGATTGGAATTGATTTATGTTTGGACATATCAAATTGTGTTTACAGTGAAATAAAGATTATTTAAATAAATAAATTTTATACAAGTATATAATCACTACTTGTGCAGTAGTTATTGTTACATCTTTGTGATAAGTTCTGTTTAGGTTATTTGTGTTGTTGTTTACATTATTTGGCCTAAATTTACATACATAATCTGCAGGTTTGTTATGCTAGCCTATTAAATTTACATTATTTAGTTTATATTTGTCTTTAATACATTAAAGGCAACTGATTATTTACCAAAATCAGTTTCTTTCATACTTATAAATATTATTGGATTTACATGTATTTTGACATAGGCTTTATTGGTACTTCTAATAGAGGTTAGGTTTGTTGGCCAAATCGTAAAATAGTTTGTTAACATTGGTGTGTTTAGGTTCCTTTATATGACTTTGAGTTATAGGCTATTTACTTTATTCTCAGATGGGATTTGTACCATTCATTCATTGTATCAGCCTATAGCTGTCAATTTCACTGTACAGTACCTAACAGTGGCCTTCAAGGTTTTTTTGTCATTGTTGATGTTTTATTTTTTTGGCCTGTGAAGTACTAATCAAATTAAATGTAGAAGCTTTTTTTAGTAACTAATAAAACTATATAATTTTTATGCTAGTTGTTTACAAAATACAAATTGAATCAAAACATTTCAACTCATTTATTCATTTTTTTTTTTCTAGTTCATGTTAAAAGTTTTATTTTTTTTTGCAATCTCGTAAGGTAATGAGACTGATATTATAACTTACTCTATGCTCCTGTCTGATGAGCTTTGTCCTTCGTAATGTATTGTCTCTGGTTCCTGATCATAATATCTCTCAGGTCCTCCTCAACATCTTGTAGGCATATATACATCTCCCTTTCAAAGTTCGTCCATGTAATTGACAAGCTGATACAATTTTATGACCATATCATTCTCCTTGATGTTAACATTTCCTAGCCATCTGTTGCTTCTTATTCCTCATACTTTTTAAAGTGATACCTTCTATAGGCCCGTTAGACACTTTCTGGGACACTTTCCCGTTAACACCTGTTATAAAAAACAGGAAAGTAAGTTTAAGCCGTTTTATTGTTTAATGTAATTAATTACTATGCTATTGTAATTACAAATTATTAATACATTATAAAAAGAAGTTTATTTTATTAGCTGTTGATTTTATGTTTCACAAATTCATTGTTTTCAATTAACAGTAAATTTCCCAAGTATTAGAAATTAGAACCAAGTTCTGAAAATTTCAATGAGCTGCCATTTTGTACTGGGTTGAGATAGAAAGCTCTGGTTTCCACTTTTCTTCTTCTTTAATCAAGGACTTTAAAATGAGGTATCATTTAACGGGTCTTTATATTTAAAAGTTTTGAGCAGCCCCCCAAAAATCCTATTTTGGGGAAATGAGCAAAGTTGTAATAGTGACTAAAAGGTTTGCTTTTATTTCCTAGAAAGGTGTCCTGACTTTCATTTTTCTATCTTTATCTATTTAAAATTTAACAGGGTGTATCCATACTTTTGACTCACAGTGTATATATATATATATATATATAGAGGTTGGGAAATTTAGGGTTCTTTCCCAACTTCCAAGGGGAGTCAGAAAAGCAGGACATTCAAAGAAGAGGTCGCTAAATGACATGGACAGTGATTTGATCAGAACAAGTGCCAAAGCATTGAGAGAGAAAGTCAGAAACGGAAGAGAATGGGGTAGAATCATTCGAGGGAGTAAGATAAGATGTGGAGTGGTTTTTAGAAAATAATACCAAAGTGGTATATCATTTTGAAGGTCTGTAAATGATGATGTTTGGTTTGATGTTTAATTATTATTTTTATGAAATAGCATAAAATCAATATACAAATGATCGTAAAATTGAACATTTCAGACATATTAGGCTCACATTTTGAAAGTAGTCCTCATGGAATATGTAGATGACCTGGCTATAGTAACCAAGGCTAAGACTGGATACAGACAGGCTGTAGCACATATTAATCAGGGGTTGAGGATCAAAAAATTACACTTTGACCCACAGAACACGGAGTCAATTCTTTTGGTAACAAAACATCTCTAGAGGCATTAATGAAAATATGGATGATACATAAGTACAGGAAAGACTTTCAAATACCTTAAATTTGGATTATAATATGAGAATGAGTGATCACAGTCTAGTAAAATAGTAGTTTAGGCAATAAATGTAATAAAAAAACTTTGAAATTATGACGTCTAATGTAGATGGTATTAGGGGAAGAAGACATGTGGAAATCATGACAGTGTGCTCATAATTTTAAATGAAACACCAGTTTGGTATAAAGTATTAGGGATTCAAAAGTATAAAATTATGTTAGAGAAGCTGCAAAGAGCAAAGAAAAATAATTCTTAGAATATGCAGTGCATATATAACATCACCAACTGATGCTGTAATGGTTTTTTAGCAGACACATCTCCTAATGACCTCTTGGTCAAGGAAAAAGTTGCACTGTATAAAAGTCCCAAAAATCATAATATGAGATATGAAATGCTGTATAAATGGGAGGCTAGGTGGACAGAAACTACCAATATAGGAAGCTAAATGAGAAAACTCATCCCAGATCCTAAAAATGAACTATCACCCTACACAAATGTTGAAAGCACAAGAATGTGTCAATTTCTACACCCACAACCCTCAGGGGCTCACTCATAACGAGAACAAGTTTGGCAATACTGAGGGACTCTAGCTGGATCTACACTTATCTTCACATAATCTTAGGCTAGATCCCTCTCTTTCATCTCTCCCATCAGGTCTCTCTTGAACACCTCTTGTTCTTTTCTGACCCTGATTTTATTAGAGTATTCGAAGACTAGTGGTCTTTATTTTATCTTCTTTTTTTTATAAGGTGAAGACCAAGAGATTTATTGCCTTTAAACAAGGGGGGGGGGGATACTATACCCACAGATTCTAATTGAGAGACAGCCCAAATTGTCGATGTTGTGGGTTTGTTGATACTGGAAAGCACACTTTGTTTGTCATAGGTGGAATATGTCTTGCCATTTTGTAATGGTAAAAGATAAAAATACTAAAATGTTTAGAATTAAGTATAACTATTCATTTCAAATGAGTAACACTTGTAGAAACGTTAATCACCAAATGAAAGAAAACACAATTTTCCAAAATAATCATTTTATTTGTTCATTTCAATGACTATGTCATTATCTTCAAATGTTATATGTACACAAATGTAGATACCATAAGATGAAAAAATATAGTGTTTATTTTGGAAAATCATGTTTCTTTTAATTTGGAACTTACCTATGTTTATATTTGAAAATCTCTAGAAACAGACCTATACTACCTAATGTGTGTTGCTTATTGGTTCCTAAATTTGAACAAAAAAATTCTGTAAATTCTTTATATACAAATTATTAAAGTAAAACGTTCGATTAAGTTTACTAGCTTAACCTGTTTGCCCAAAAAATATTTGTTAGAGCTGGCTTGCTTGAAATGCCAGGTATTCATCACATATTTGAACATTTATATTCATCACAAATATTTGAACATCTGCCATTTTGTACTGGATCAACCGTTTGAAGTGCGGTATACGGCATTAAACACTGCCAGTAAAGCCCTTTAAAATGATGTACAACTTGGCATATGCTTTCATTATACTCCTTATGGGTCGTCCCCTCCCCGGTCCTACACTGTCACTGTTTTCACTAGGCCTAGTTTTTCTTTTTATTTAATTTTTTTTTTTTTTTTTTTTTTTTTTTTTTTTTTTTTTTTTTTTTTTTTTTTACAGATCAGATCTCGGTAGTGTTGATTATTTTCGAAATATTTTAAACTCTTTTTTTTTTTACTAAAATTTGTTTGTAAAGTGAATTCATTTATTTTTATTTATTTTGAAATTTACTTTTGTTTCTGAGGTTCTGAAATTTATTATTAATCCTAATTATTTTTTAATGCAACTTTTTGAATTCTTAATTAGTTCTTAACTCTAGTACATATTACTTATTTCTAATTTCTACAATTTTTACAATTAGACAGATCTCAGGTTTTTTTTTTGTATTTTACTTTTAAAATTTTAATTTACTTTAATCTGACATTTATTGTTTATGAAATCTGGTATTTAATTTAATTACAATTTAATCACCGAGATCTGTCTTACAAATACATATTACAAATATTACATTTTACTTACATAATACTCTCTCTCCTTTAGACACTGCACTATTTTTTTATATATTTGAACCTTTTTATTACACTACACTTTTATATATTTGAACCCTTTTATGACACTACACTACACTTTTACGCTTTACGCGGACACTCCCATTTTCACTTTGATGTTGAGTTTTATTTTAAAGACTGACTTTTACTTAAACAATGAAAGACTTATTTACTTTTAATATGATAGAATGATTAGTTTTGTTATATATTTTTAATTTCGAATAAATTATTTAATAACTTTGGCGACCTTTTGATGACATATTTTAGGTGTTATTCTTTAGAGAGATGGCGATAGACAGACCGCGTTTTTTAGAGAAACGTTTCCCACTTCTTTTCTCTCCTTTCTTCTGATTGGATCATTTAGATTTATTTGAATTTTAAATGTTTCCGATTGGTTTTTGTATTTTGCACAATCTTGCAGACATTCTGGTTGTCATCAATATAGCTTCCTTGGGAAACTGTTCAACTGCAGGCGTCTTGTTTTATGAAATTCAACCTAACACATCCGTTAGTCGACTGTATTCTTGCTAAGTTTATTTTACGTATAAATTTTATTACAACTTTTTATGTTTGAATTTCTTCCCATTATTATTATTTTTGATTATTATTTATTGATTTTTTTGTTTCATTGTTATTAAATACGGGTGTTTCCAACAACCCTTACAGTATGCAAGAATAGTTCTTTATGCTCATGGTGTATGTCCAGGTTTTCAGCTTTCCAATGTCATTTACACAAAAAATATTAAATAGGTGCAGGGCTTTTTGTACACCCGGTATAGTCACCTAGCCAGACCTATAAAACAAGTGATCACATATTCACTTACTTGACAAATGGAGACATTTGTAACCTGAGTTGGATTTCATAGTTTTATATTTCTTATTTTCTACTAAACTAATGAATTTTATGACTTGAAAAGTGTCTTCCGAAATAACATATGATCTGATTGTTTGAATATAAGGTAAATAGTTAGTGATTTCATAATTTTTCATAGCAAAATCCATTGCCAATGTGCAATAGATATTTACCGATTTTTTCTGATATTTTTAGATTGCTCCTTTTTCTAGTTCCATACACAGGTTTTTTCTATTGTGTGCAAAATTTTTAAGTTATCATTTTATTTAAATAGATTAAAAAATTTCAAAAAAATATTTAGTTTAAAATACTTTTTAATTCTGCTTGTATATTAATATAGTACATATAAGAAAAACCTAGTGTAAGTAGTATTTATTGTCATAAATGTGTGGTAAATGTTTGGTAAAAAAATCTGATATGCTTGCTGAGATTTGTGTATTCAGAGTTATAAAAACTGAATTTTTGGGAAATTATGTTTATTGATGAAAAATAAAATAATATTACTTACCTTTCAGTGGCCTCCAGGACTGTAAGGGGGGTCGTTTTGGTCTTCCTCTTCTATATAAACTATTCTAATCTCCTTTTCACTAAAGTCCTTTTCTGTCTGATCTAACGAAAAAGTCGAATCAAGGTAAGGTTAATAAATTCTTTAAATTTATTTCATAAGAAATAAACATCTGTTATAATATTCCTATTTCATGGCAAAGTAAATTTATTGTCAAAAGTTCTGGTTACACATATGTAATTAGTCTGATCGATAATCAAAACAGACTTGATTGTACAAAATCTTGTAGCTTGTTATCTGCAATTACTAAGTGTCAGAATTTTCCTAGACTTTACATACCTACCCTATTTGAATGTGAACTTGGAACTTTTAATTTTCAAATTTTTCTCAAAATGACTCAATGTAGCTGTAGACCAAGTTTCAGCGCAATCGAAATTTTGACGCCTCTTGCTCGTTTTTTTTTCCCTTTTTTTTTCTAATTTGACGGGGCTAAAAAGGGTGTACCAGGCGCACTTTCCTAATCGAGTGCCGCCTTTTCATAAAACTTTCCCTACTGTTAATAGGCCGATTCTGAGAAAGAGGAAGTCTTCAAATGCTTATGCTCAAACTTTGGTTATCGCCTGATCTTGGGTGTTGTAGACAATAATTGTTTTCAGTTTTTTAGTGGATAAATTTGTTTTCCTTTAATTAAATTTTCAATATGTTGCTCGATTTTTAAGTTTAAAATTTTAATGTATTACAGGCACATGTCTTCTCCCTGTGAGCAAATGTTTATATTAAAAAACTGTAACTTCGGATTAGATGCTTAATTTGAGTTTCTACTTTAATTTTAAAGTCTGTTATAAATGTTGTTTTATAGCAAAGTAGTCAAACTGTACTAGCTGCTGGTAGGACTAAAGGTGTAATGAACCAGATGTATTTTTGGACATAAATTGAGTGATATATTAAGGATGTAGGTAGATGTCAGGAAGAAGTATAGAGTCATAAACCTTCCTTGGCACAAACTTTTGAAATATTTTCAGAAAAAATTCTTGTGATGAAATATGTCAGCTATGACAAACAAGTTGTAAAGCAAACCTTGTGACTGAGAAGTGGACACATTTTCATTCAATGGCTTAACCCTTAATTAGTCTTGTCTGGTCATGACCCGACTCATACATTGTTATGTTTTTTTCTACTGTTGTAAATCCCTCTACCCTTTCATTTTCCTTCTTATTCTGTCTTGAACCATATTTCAACTTAGTTGCTACCTGACCTCCCATACCAAAGGTTAAAATCAAAAACTAGCACTTTTAACCCGACTCGAAAAACTACCACAACAAGTAAAAAACGTAAGCGTTGTTTCATGTGCCCTAGTACCAAGGACAATAAATATAACACAGTCTGCGTCAAGTGCAATAAAACTATTTGTAAAACACACACATACTTTGTTTGTCAACAGTGTAAAGAATAGACAAAACACATTTTGGAATGAATTTACAAATTATAAAAAGTGTATAATTTTATTTTAAAATATACGTATCATAAAATTAAGGAATTTTATTATTTGTTTTAAAAAAAATTGTTTTATACAAGTAAATTGTGATTGTAATGGATAATAAATAATGGAAATGCATTGTTTTTCAAGTTTAATGAGTATTCATTTCTTTATATCTATGGCTTTATAAATAATTTAATTGTTAAAAATGTTGGGTCATATAGACCCGACGTGTCTGTAAATGTCCATGAACCACAGGTGACTACTTAAGGGTTTTTAATGTGTCTTTTCTCGGAAACAGGGCTCTAAATCTGTTCTATGTAAATAAGTTAAAAGATGATTTTGCCGGTGGACACATTCAGGGTTTACGACACTTAATTATGTTGGAAACCAATTTTCATAAAACATTTGTAAATCCAAAAGGATATGGGAAGGTACCCTAAATAACTTCTTTTTTTCTTTCTCAGTTTGCTCTTAGGGAAATTATATGCAAAGATTTTGGTAAATTTGGTTACAGGGAGAATTCCATTACACCAAATATCCTGTTTTTCTGTAGTATCGTATAATACAAGCTTGTATCATATTAATAAAACGCTAAGTCTGTCCGTTTGATTTTTCAACTCGAAAACTGTATAGGCTAGGAACTTGAAATTTTGCACAATCATAGACCTTAGTGAGAAACTGCTAAAAACGAAGTTTCAAGTATATAATTCAAGTGGTGCCTGAGATATAGGTTCCTGAAGTTTTAGAAATCTCCATATTGAAACTATTTCGATATATAAAAAGTAAACAAATAATTGTAAATAAAAAACAAATGTATCAGCTTTTGGAAATTAAATACATTTAAGTGTGTTTAAACTCAGCTATTTTAAGATGATTATTTTATCCTTACACTGTAAATGTTAGCAAGTTTTACTTAATTTTATGTTATATTTCTTTTTTGTTTTGTGCAAGATCTTATTTTACGGGGTTGTCTTGAGATTGTTTATATATTGTTTAATGCTTTTACATCCCAGTCTTATAGTAATAGGTTTTAAGTCATCAATAACGAAGTCATGGAACTACTTCCTGGAGTATTAAAAGTGTACCTTAGTTTTGACAAGGAAATCAGTGGCGGTACAGAACAACTTAAGTATCCAACAGAGTTCTTAAATACACTTCAAATTAGCGGTCTTCCAAGATATAAATTGGTGCTTAAGCAAGGTGCTTTGGTTATGCTGATTCGAAATTTGGATGTGAGTCGTGGACTTATTAATGGAACGCGTTTGAGAGTTGAGATCATGTGTCAGAACCTTATTGATTGTATGATTTTAAATGGAGCTTCAGCAGGTGAACGAGTTCTTAAGAATAAAACTTTCTTCCTCAGACTCTTCTATCCCAATAAGTTTCTGACGTACTCATTTTCCACTGATTTTGGCTTTTTCCTTGAACATCAACAAATCACAAGGTCACACATCACACTATTTTTGTCACGCCCTGTCTTCTCCCATGGTCAGCTTTATATTGCTCTCAGTCGATGTCGTTCGTTTTCAGGAGTGAAAATCTTTGTTCATTCAATTAAAGGACAATCAATTACAGCTGATGTTGAAATAATCACACGGAACATCGTTTTTAGAGAAGTATTATGAGTATTGATAAATACATTTATAAATATGAACCTATATGTATTAATAAATGGTTGAACCTATCACTGTTATATATTTTCTTAATTAGTTAGAACTACTGAACAAAGTAAAATGAGTTTTAGACTCATTGTAATCGATCATGTGAAATGACAGATGATCAAATTTGAACATTTTTATAAATCAATTTTGCCTTAAGATTAATGAATGTTTTTTAATTTTTTACCCGTGGTAACATGGGTACGCGGGTCGCTTGTATTCAATAATAATAATAATGTTTTTTTTTATGTAATCTATATACTATTATAAAGCAGTAGAGTTTATGGGTTTGAATGTATTCTCAGAGGTAACTGAGAAAAGTACAAGTCCGGTTAAAATTTTTTTTTGCGTAAAATAACTTGTTTATTAAGGAATGATATAGGCTATATAACACCACGGTAGGAGCCGAACAGAAACCAAAAATGCTACAACCTGGCCAACTATCGCTAGAAAAAAGAGGGATTGATAGACATACGATAACTGTTGAACATTACCGAGAATGGCCGAAGCCAAAGCGGCAAACTTTGTCTGCAGCATACACACAATGAAGTAAACAAATTTATCTAATCTAGTATAATTAACGTGACCAGATATTTTTCGCTCCAAAGCGGGACGCTTCTACCGGGGGGGGGGGAGGTTTGGGTTTGACCCAACACTTTTTTAAAACTTTGAAGTCATTTGGTAAGTTTTTGGGCTGTTTGAGTACCTAAAATATATTTTAAAAGTTCAGTTTACCTCACATTTTAATATACAGTTTCAAACAAATTGTGCGTTGTAATAAAGGAATTTGAGGAACATAAATGTTCAACCAAACATAGACAATATATTAAAAAAACATGGGACAGTAGGACTCTATGGGAAACTCACTACATTGTTACCCCGGGTGGTTTATAGTGAGGTTTACGAAAAGAAAAAAATACACATAAAAAACAGTTTGCAAATTTTTTATTTTATAATGGAAAATGTCCTAGCTTAAACTGAACTAAACTTAGATACTGAAGTCTATTTAAATCTCAGTGTTCAATATTTGTCACTGGAACCTATTTGTTTAAGTAGCCAATATAATCTAATGAATTTAGCCAATAACATTGTTCTCTAATGTAGGAAGTGTCTAACATGTTCTTTCTCTGGTTTTTCATTCTCCTTCTCTGGAATCATAATTATTTTTTCTAGATTGAATGATTCTTTATCACATCCTCATATGTTATTTTACTTCCTATCAATGGATTTTTTTTTTTTTGTGGAGGTGAAAATCTTCAAAAAGACACCATTGCACGCAATGGTAGTGTGGGATTTTTACCCACTAAAAACACCCCCGGTTATCATAACCAGTCCACCAGACCGACAAACGATTTTATTTTCTTGCAAAGAGTCGCTGTGTATGAGAGAATTAATAGCTAAATACTCTCCGCTACATTAAGCCATTAGATCATGAGGCTTCTTTCTGCTAAGGCGACGGATGTCACCGCCTACGTTTAGTACACTTAGCATGTCAGGATTTACATGCTTCCGCAATCGCATGTCATGTCCACATGCATACATCTTCATCTCCTCCGTTACCAGGCCAATTCGCAGGTCACGATGGAGATCTTTATTTCTTACGTACCATGGCGCGTTGACCATTCCTCGCAGTACTTTGTTCTGAAATTTTTGAATCATCTGAGCATTTGTGTTCTTTGTACAGCCCCATAATTGAATGCCATACGTCCACACTGGCTTCAAAATTTGTTTATAAAGCAAGATTTTGTTTCCGATCGACAGTCCGGAGTTACGTCCGAGTAGCCAGTAAAGGTTTCGATACTTGATCTTCAGTTCCTCTTTTTTCTTTTTCACATGCTCCTTCCACTTGAGCTTTACATCCAGGGTCATACCCAAATATTTAGCAGTGTTAGCACAGGGTATGATTTTATTGTGAATGGTAATGTGGGCATTTACTATCTTCTTGTATGTGAAATTTATATGTGTGGATTTGTCTTCATTGAGTTTTATGCGCCATAATTCTGTCCAGTTTACTACTTTGTTAAGAGCTTTTTGCAGCTTATTCCTGGCACAATCAATGTTGGTATCGACCGCGAGGATTGCTGTGTCATCCGCAAATGTTGCCATCATAGTTTCGCCATCATGTACTATGTCTCTGGTGTACAAAAGATAGAGTACAGGGCCGAGGACACTTCCCTGGGGAACTCCTGCTGCTATATCTTTCAAGTCTGAAAACTCTGAGCCGTATCGAACTCTAAAGCATCTGTCTGCTAGGTATGATCTTAGAATTTCAAAATATTGTTTAGGTAGATCTCTATGCAATTTGTAAATGAGGCCTTCATGCCAAACCTTGTCAAAGGCTTGCGCAACGTCAAGGAACACTGCAGAACAAATTTTATTTTCCTCGAGTGCGTTTTCCACAATATTGGTTATGCGATGCACCTGGTCTATTGTCGAGTGCTTGCTTCTGAAGCCAAACTGATGGTTCGGTATCAGCTTTCTTTTCATTATGATACGCTCAAATCTTTTCATGAGTAGTTTTTCAAAGATCTTTGACATTACAGGTAATAGAGAAATTGGTCTATACGATGTGACCTCTGTGGGTGGTTTTCCTTGCTTTGGTATGACAATAACCTCTGCAATTTTCCAGAGTCGAGGAACATGCTTGAGATTTAAGCAGGCGTTAATTATGTATTGTAATTTAATGAGTGCTATCTTTTAAGTATTTACTGTCTTTTGTATTTCTGTCATGAGCACTCGGACCAGGTTTTTGACGCGAAGTCCTACTTGCATTTACTTTCCTACTTTGTTGCTCCTTTGCGACTATACAACCTCTGTAACTTGCCGGGTGACTACCACGGCAATTTATGCACTTTGCTTTATCTTCTTTCTTTAAAGTGCAGTCCTTTGTAAGATGGTTCCCTGCACACTTGACACAGGCAACGTCACGGTTGCAATAGTGCTTTGTGTGGCCAAATGCCTGACATCTTTTGCATTGCGGTATTAAGTTTGTCTTTCTCAGCAAAGGTTCAATTTTGACAATTAGCCCCATAATTGACTTGATGGCGAAAATCTTCTCTATGTCTTCATGGTTTTCAAATGTGAGCATAAATAGTGGAAGTTTTATTTTCCTTGCGGCGTGGTTATCATGATCACCTATGTTTTCTGTTTTTATTATGTTCCTTGCTTCCAAGATTCTAAATCCCTGTTCTTTAATATCACAGCATATTTCTTCTTCCACACATGATGGGTGCAGTCCTCTGGCCATTACCTTTATTGGTCTAGAAGCTTTGTCTTCATATGAATGCCATTGAATTTCCATATTTGTAAGCTCCTTTGTCATAATCCTGTATGTATTGCTATCAGGAACAAGAATTTTCCAAACGTTGTTATTATGTGAAGCATAAGTACACTTTACGTTAGTGATTTTTTCGATCGTTCTTTTAAGGGCGCTAAATGTTTCCACTTTGTGCACCATTATTGGGGGTGGTGCGAATTCTTTCTTTTTGGGTATGGAAAATACACCTAAAGATTCGCTATTAGAGGTTGGTTTTTGCTGTGGTGTCGTGTGTTCTTTTAGTTTCGGGCTCACATTGAGGAATGCAGGGCTCTCGTGGGCCTTTTGCTTTTTATCTGGCCTTTTATTATTCTTCTTTAGAATCCAGTCTGTATCTCTTTCTAACTGTTCTTCATCAGTTTGATATTGAATATTGCCACCAGCACCAGGTGAGATTGGTGCAGATAAGTTGATCACTGCTGCGTTAGTGCAACAAGTTTTTACTTCCAATTCTTTGATGCGTCTCTGCAAATCACTGACAGTTTTTTCAAGTCGTTCTCTTGCTTCTTTTTCTTCCTGCCATTTCTGGTAAAAATTATCCTTTCTTTGTAAGTGTGTTTCAGCTGCTATCCTTTCATGGTTTGTTGGTGATATATCATCGAGAGAGGATGATCGCGATCTGTGAAAAAGTCCTGGGTGGAACACCTGCTGGGTTAGATTCTTTGGTTTGTATTCAGTAGATGTCGGTGATCTTGTCAGCACAAGCTCATTATTTTCCCTTATTTCACTGGGACCAGATGGCGGAGTCCGCTTTACCATTGCACTTCTTGTGAAAGGGCTTCTCTCTCCACTTGATGCATGACATGCCCCTTGAACCAAGTGTTCAATTCCCGAGGCACTGCGGTAATTGGCTGACGACGACCCGGGGCCCGCTTTCTCACCCCTGACAGCCGCCGGTACTGGGGATCCGACTCCCTGCACCGTAACTTCTTCCTCCTGCTGACTTTTCATATTTGGTTTATTTTCGGGGTACCTTCCCCTATCTGGTTTTTGGTCCGCCCCATGTTATTTGATTTCCCCGGTACCACTCATATCTGAGACGCGTTCCCCTATCCGCCACCTGGGGAGGCGTCCGATATGGGACCAGCATCCCACACGGACTATCAATGGATGTATTACTTGTTAGTCAATAACATTGTTCTCTAATGTAGGAATTGTCTAAAATGTTCTTTCTCTAGTTTTTCATGGCATTTCTTTAGAATCATAAATATTTTTTCTAGTTTGAATGATTCTTCATTACATCCTCATGTGTTTTTTACTTCCTATCGAAGAATGTATCACTTGTTAGTCAATAACATTGTTCTCTAATGTAGGAAGTGTCTAACATGTTCTTTCTCTAGTTTTTCATTCTCCTTCTCTGGAATCATATTCCTCAATTGCTTTTCCACCGATTTTACCAGAGGAATTAATTTTAAATTGTTGCTTCCTATAATTAATTTTAAAATAATTTTATTGTAGTCTCTGGATGTATTTGATTGATAAGATTGTTTGTCAATAGTGTTATCATGATTAGACATGAATTGTGTGATCGTTTTTTATGGTAAAGCATCAGTAGAAATTGAATATTTTTTCTGAATTTCTTTTTCTAACTGTATTTAATTTTTGTGAAGACATCTATGTTTTAACTATCTCTCCTACCTCATAATTAGTGAAACATGTGATAGTCAGAATCTTTTATTGTTACATATTCTTCTTTATATCTTGTTGTCTTAAACTGCCCAATGTTGTTAGATAGTTATCAGATGAATGATCTGTCTACTTAAATGAACAAGGGAAGTTTACTGAGAGATTGAGCAAACATGTGCAGTTGGCCCTTAAACACATTGTGGCTTTGGTGAATGATTGAACGCCCAGGTTTTCGTAACAAATATAATTATATCTTATTATTTTTTTCAAATATTGTACAATCTGTCCCAATGAAAGAGAGGGATCTATCCCAAGACTACGTTAAAAAAGATGTAGATGCAGCTAGGTCCTTTGGGATTGCCAAGCTTGTACTTACTATAATGAGTCACTGAGGATACAACAAGAGACTGGATGATAAGGAATTAAGAAAGAGATTTAACCTGAACATAGATGAAGAGAGGTTTATACCCAGCTAGGTGCTTCAGGATCGCCACATATGTACTCACTACAATATGTTTTTAAATGTACTAAAAACAATTATTTTCTCTACAAAATGTAGTCCTAAACTTAAAGTTAAGCTCTTGGGTATCAACATAGATTCTAGTCTTTCAATACAGTATCACGTCACACATATATGAAAGAAACTGACAAGGACTGTGTTCTTAAGAATTTAAGTCAACTAAAGTTATATTGGTTATAGAGAAAGTTGTAGACCTATATTTCTTAAGTTAAAAATTATGACTGTGATTTATATATATTTGACTTATATTAAACTAAATCAGTCTAATATTAAATATAAGTCAAGTTCATATAGTAGATTAATTTGAAACAAACAATTTTTAATGTTTAAACCTATTTAATAAATTACCTTTGGAATTTAAAAACATCCCCTTAAGGTTATTTAAATTTAAATTATATAAATTTCTATTGGAACATCTGATGTATGATACAAATGATTCCTTAGTGCAAACATTGTGATTGATGCTGAATTAAATATAGCTTTGTAAGATTAATATTAAGTTTCATTTTTGTTTAATAACATTACCAACAATGTCTATTGTATGTTTTACATATTTAATGACAATAAATTTAAATATAATATACTAAGTATTTTTTCATATCATTTGTCCAATAATTTTGAAATAAAAAAGTATTTTTAATATTCTGCTTAATATTCCATGGTCATCATCACTTTGAGCAAAAAAGTGCATTAAATTAACTTTCTTTTTCTATTCATTATTCATAATTAACATGATATATAGATACAACCATGATAAATCTGTCAACCATGGACTCTGTAGACTTTGTAGATTATTTTAAACACTATATATATATAAGGTCTAAGGTCCACTTGTCATAAACCTACTTAAGCATAAATATTTTTAGATGTTCAAAATCAAGTTTACATGAGGCAGTATATCTATTCTGAAACAATAATTTTTGATTATTTCCAATCTTGTACATTGACTATTATTATTTGAAAATTAATTACTTATCAGTTTGCTAAACTTTACAAAATATTGTCTGTATATAAAAATAAAAATATTTAACTGAATACTCTTTTCACTTTGTATGTGAATGTAATTCCATTATTTTATTTCCTAAAACTTTATGGTATATAAACTATATTAAAATTTATTTTGTGATTTTGAGTTTGATGATTTTGCAACGGTAGCGAGAGAATTGGAATTGCATTGGGGTACGATTTGGGTTGTCCGCGGATCTACTTTGATAATGTATTACCGGGTCCTGATCGCGTGGTAAAATTAATATAATTACACTGGGCGAATCTCAACTTAGGCTAGCCATTTTTGACGAGTATTACTAGAAACTAATTAACTAAAAATAAGAGAATTACACTAACACCAATGTTAATATTGACTACACTGTATTGCAACAACATGTTGGTCTATAGCAGGGCCTAACGTAGCCGCCTATAGTTCGACTAATAATTTTACGATAACCAAAAATCGCGATGCGCCCAGATATAAATCCAAGGGCCTAACGGCCCTATTCCTTTGGGTTTAGCAAGGCATGATAGAAATTTACCGCACTATAATATAATTAGGAAGATCGCTGAAGACGTCCTTAGTCACCGCTGTCTCGAGCACAACTCTCCTCTTATCAGCTAGCCGGGCGGATATGTCCAGATTCACGAAGGGGAGGGGGAGTGGTGGTAATCACCACAGTCACCCCCTCTAACCGAAAAACCAAAAAAAAGAAACGCGGGATGGGAGTGAAGGTATGGGGATGGGACAAGGTATAAAGTTAGTTAGTGTTAGGTGACATTGTCATAGTGGTCAGCTCGCCAACAAAAAATTAAATGTGAACACTTAGGCAAGAGCCCAAATGCTCACCCTAACGACTGTAAACTTAAAACAAACTTGAAGCCAAAAAACCAATGAATGAAAGGGCAAACTTGATAGTGGATTTTATAATTGAGGTAAAGGGAAGAACCAAGATGGGGAAAAGAGAAAAAAAAGGAAGGGAGAAATCCTCCCCCCGTGCCAGGAACAAATTTTTTTATTATTATTATTATTATTTTTATTAATTTTTTTAAAAATACTAACTGTCTGGTCTGAAGGTGTACAACTTTCGTAGAATATAATATAATGTAAATATGACTATATTAAAAAAAAAAATTAAAAAAAAATTTTTTTTGGTAGGTACCCAGAAGTTTTTTTTTTTTTTCTGGGGTTACTTAGAAGGTAAAGTAGAAATAAACAGAAAGATTATGCTGCGAAATGAGGCTGTGGAATTGAATGGGATTGCTATGGGATAGGATTAGCCGTACAATTGTTTATTAAAACTTAAACTAAAAGTGGTTTGTTAACAAAAAAAAATTTGAAAATGGCTGATGGAAAACTGAGTAAAATGCAGGGTGGAAGAGAGTTTAGAGAAGTATGGTGTGCAGATTCTAAGAATAAACCAATGGGAATGGGTGAAAGAACAGGCAAAAAAGGTATATTAGTGAGCCACGCCTTTGGTAGTATGGTAACCGAGTCCCGGAGTTGTCACATGAAGCTCTTATCCAAACATTGTACATATTTGCACAGGAACTAAGAAATAGGTCTCCCAATTAAGATGCAATTCCCAGTAAACAGGTAGGAGGCACTGATGACGTCATTTATGAATTGTTCACTGTAGCAGCCAAAAGAGCGTATAGGCAAAAATACCTTAATGTCATCCATTATAGCGAAGCGTAACCCTGGAGACTCTCTGTGGTACCTTTCTATATTTTGGCTTTAGGCGAGATTTGGCTCTGAATTTCATCCTGTTGATTTGGTTTTAAAAATGAAGAAGGTGGGTGGGTGGTTTAAATAATCGGAAAAGGATATTGATAACGAAAAATGAGGTGATGTTCACAAGTGGGTTTTGTAAGGTGTAGATCTGTAGTTTGGTTAAATTTCAAGGTTACTTACAGTCTCATTTTACAGGTTAGACGGTTCCTTATAAACTAAAAAAAAAATAAGTTTGTAATTAAAATTTTGTGTAACAGTCTCATTTTACAAGTTAAAGGATTCCTTTTCAACTAAAAAATTAAGTTTGTATTAGTTACATTAAGTATGGTTGTGGTGAAGATGAAGGGTGCTTAATTATCTACGAGCCACTTATCGTTAAATTTTCATGTTTTTTTTTTTTTTTTATTTATTTATTTTAATTTACACTTTGTTTTATTTATTTATTTTTTTATTGTTTATATATAATTTATTTATTTATTTATTTATTTTGTGGCATTTAAATTACTACAATAAATCGATGGGATAGGCAATCACAATACTGTTGCCCATCCCATGATTGTAAGACCCACGGACCAGATACTTAAAGAAAAAATTCGTGATTTTCACTAAAAATTAGTGGAAATACACTAGATATTAGGTAATAAATTGAACTTGGAATGATATAGCTTATTAGCGATAAAACCTATGAAATTTCGGCGGGTTGAGCAGAGGTTGTAGAAAAAAGGATTAAGAGTTGGTTAAGTGGGAAGTAATGGAATGAGCTACATGACCCTAACAATTACCCTAATTTTTAAATATAAATATATATCTGATACCAAATATATAACAACTTATGTTGAACTTGATCAAACACAAAAGGCAATTAAAATGCCAAAGAGAAAAAAAAACTTACAACTCGTCCTACACTAACCATAGACAAAAATTAATAAAAAACAACCATGAGAAAAATACGAATGCTTGACCACTGACAAACATAGTAAATTTCACTCATAGAACCAAAAATTATTAGTAGGTCAACAAGAGACTTAAGGAGTTGAAGGAAGGAAAGGGGGAGTTAGAGCTAGGTAAAGTCGCAGCAATAAGGTTCCTTGGCTTGGTCGGCATCTTGCTGGGGGGCGTTACAGCCGACCAAAAGCCAGAGGTCATACATATGCCGGTAATACTTGGATTGAAGTTACTTAGCGAATATTAAAAAAAATTTGTGCACATACAGTGGGGGGGGGGAAACATTAGACAATTGAATTTTTAAAAAATGGTTAATGCCAACACCATTAATACATATAACCCACACAAATAATTATACAATTTAATTCCTTAAACTAGAAAGACCAAGATTGGTGATGGAAAAAAGGAGGTAAGTGTAGTGTGTCGAGGGGTGGAATGTTTGAAAGGAAGTAAGGGTTTATAAGGATAATAATAAGGTGGGGGGTATATAAATGAGTGATGAATGAGGTTTGAGAGAGGAAGCTCGGACTAACTCCGGATTAGTCGTTATGCAGTGGTTAGCAGGTCGGTCGGGCGACCCAAGCGAGGGGAAGGCACCACAAAAAAAATATATGGGGAATAGGAAAACAAAAAAGGCTTAAACAAAATCCAAATCCCCAAAAGTAAAAAAAGGTGTAATACCATTCCATCCACAAGGGAAAGCCGACAAACCCGAGGCTGCATTGAGCTTGCCCTCTCGGTGGGGTGGATAAAAAAGGGAACAACCCCTAAATGGTCCCATCCACCAAGGCGCCGTTTCGTAGAGGTGCGCCCTTAGCAAGAACGCACCTTAGCCATACTGGGCCCGCATGGTAGACGAAACCAGAATAGGGGGGGGGGGTTATGGAGTGAATGGTAATAGATGGTATAGGGAAGGTGTTTTAAGTGGTGTGACAATTATAAGAGGAAGAAGAAGGAAGAATTGAAAAAGAACTAAACTAATATCACCTAAGCCGGTTGAGACTGGCCCAAGTGTAGAGAAGAAATTGTAAGGCGGTATATAGGGTGTAACACTACTATTTAATATTTGGGGTGGAAAAATCTCTTTAAGTGGGATATATGGGCTGTGCGAACCTGTCTACCAGAGGTGGGGTCGATTTAAATACCGGTGAGGCCGTCCAATGAAGTCCGGGAGGCGGATCGAGAGTCTCGGAATTTTAAAATAGATTTTAAAATGTCGAATATAAGGGAATTACCTAATGGTGAAAAATGGATGCCATCGTTCAAAAAACACGAGTCTGGTAAATTCCGGTCGGCGGTCTCATCATGTATTGTCACATCACTGGCTGTTAAGGTTGCTAGGAAAATATTAAATGTCTAAATAATTGAAATTTGGGAACGAATTATAGGGAAAAACGAGAGTTTAAAAATGGAAATTGAACCGGCTGGGTTCACCCGACGAATAAGGCGCAGGAGTGACACAAAATTGGAATGTTAATGTTCATGCCTTCGTCTCAAAACGTCGTTCGTACCGATAATAAGCACGACATGTGCAACCGGAAACCAGGAGTGACAGTTATGTTTAATAAGGGCTTTGAGCCCTGGGTCTGTGAGGCCGGAAAGCCCCCGGAAACGGATTGAGCTATTCTGAAATTTAGCTAATCTACGGACATGACTATCCCCCAGGACGGTAATTGAATGAGAGTCCCCGTCCGGGGTAGTATGAGACCGTACGATCATTAAAATATTGAATTTATTATTATCATTGTAGGAAAATAATTTTTTTGAATATTTATGAATATATCGGAAAACTGACGGGGCTTTCGGAAATCTGTATTGTGAAAAAATTTGGCACATGAAGGGTTGGGTGGCCTGGGCAATAAAAAGGCGCATAGATAAATAAATATGGGGGTTATTGGGAGGGTACCGTTAATCTCGTTGAAATCGGGAGCAAAAGAGAGTAAAAGCAATAGTGGGGGGGGGGGGAGTAGGCTTAATTTCGATAAACAGTTTTTTAGAAAAAAAGTCGAGACAACAACAAAAAAAAAATTATAAAGTTAAATAATTAATTTAGAAAACAAGGTCTTAATAAATAAAGGAATGAAGTGAGTGGCTTCTGTGACCGTCAGTGCGGGAAAAAAAATTTTTTTGGAAAAGTTTCATCAACATCCTATCCTCGATGTATGAGTCACTTCGTTTGGGTAAATCGCAGCAACCAATAGGGATTGCTTCCTAATATTACCTAACCGATAGGCTAAAAGTTCGCTAAAAGAGCGATGTAAAATGTAGCGTCAATTAATTGGAAAAGTTATGAATAATACTTGTTTGTTTTAAATTAAATAAGACCTACATCTAACATTCGTAGTTTATAGTAGAAGATTTTGAGAAATGATTTCTGCATACGGTGCTCTATCAGTTGTATAAGATAACGACCAAGGTCGATAACCACTGTAAACTGGTTTGACGGGTCTAAACTGTCGTTTAAAGACGGAAATAAATTGCTTAAAACTACGTTATGTGAATTTACGCTGGAAAAAAAATACAAGTCGTAACATAATTTATACATATTATATCTAAACCTATATACATATATAATTAATTACCAAAATACACAATTATTAATAGATCGGTGAATAAAAGAATGAAAACAAATGATTTAAATGAATTTACGTTTAACGTATGCGAACAGCGAAAGAGAAAGAAAAAAAAATCTTTGATTAATTATTTTAAACGATGCAATACGCTAATTCCTTCAATATATATATATATATATATATATATATATTGTTTTTCTTCTCATTATTTTACAAACTAAAATATTTTAACAATAATTTAATAATGAAATTTATTAATTTTATACGGAAATAATTTTAAACTAGTAACTTATAACATGAATTAAATTTGGAGAATAAACAATAATATTTCTAACTATAGATAAAAATTGTAATTAAATAGTTAACTTACCATTTTGGCAGACAGGATGTTAACAAAAATAGGCCGAATTTATATTGGTTACTTACCATTTTATATACGCGGGGATAAAAAGGTTAATTAGGAGTTGTAATTAATTAGAGAGACGGAATTTAGATTTCGCGAAAAAATGTTGTGCAATACTAATGTAACGCTAAGGGTTAGTTTTATCTATAAAAAAAAAAAATTTAATTTACTGAGAATTTTATAAAAAGGAAATTTAGCAAAAAGAAGACACGTGTGGCCAGCCATTCGAGACATGTCGCCCAGCGCACAAAAACCATATTAACTCGTAAAAATTAAGGTCTTTTATTAATATTTTTTAAATTTTTCGTTTAGATACGACCAAAAGAACCCGGAACACAAGACAAAGCCCTTTTCTCTGCTACCATTCTGCAACGGTAGCGGGAGAATGGGAATTGCATTAGGGGACGATTTGGGTGGTCCGCGGATCTACTTTGGTAATGTATTACCGGGTCCCGATCGCGTGGTAAAATTAATAAAGTACACTGGGCGAATCTCAACTTAGGCTAGCCATTTTTGACGAGTATTACTAGAAACTAATTAACTAAAAATAAGAGAATTACACTAACACCAATGTTAATATTGACTACACTGTATTGCAACAACATGTCGGTCTATAGCAGGGCCTAACGTAGCCGCGAATAGTTCGACTAATAATTTTACGATAACCAAAAATCGCGATGCGCCCAGATATAAACCCAAGGGCCGAACGGCCCTATTCCTTTGGGTTTAGCAAGGCATGATAGAAATTTACCGCACTATAATATAATTAGGAAGATCGCTGAAGAAGTCTTCAGTCACAGCTGTCTCGAGCACTACTCTGCTCTTATCAGCTAGCCGGGCGGATATGTCCAGATTCACGAAGGGGAGGGGGAGTGGTGGTAATCACCACAATTTTTTAAAATTTTTAATTATTTTTTTAATAAACGTGTAACCCATTATAAATCCTGATACAGTACATACCAACATCAAGGCAATTGAAATGTGTAGAAAGAAGTAAACCAACTTTTCAGTTTGTTTTCATATTAATACTGATTGTACTAACATGATGCATTAAGCTGTCTTTATGCATTAATTGCAAAATAATTTTATGAAGAAAAGTATCCTCTTTTCCAAAGATAGTATAGTATTTACTCCAATAAGTTTGACTTTATTTGACATAAAGAATTTCTATGTTTTGTGTAATCATCACTGACTTAGCAGCGTGGGCCAGTTTTTAATCATAGATTTACCAATGATACATAAAAGAAATTCCACAGAGAGTAGCACTGAGACCTTATATATATCTCCTTTTACCTAAACCAGCTCTGTACCTTGTTTCATTAAATTTATATGAATTTTCAAAGTTGTAAAGTCCTTTTTAAAACACTCTGTATGTCAATTTTCTCACATACTTGAAGATGGCCATTGCTTTACTTCGATGCCTAACAACCTCAAAAGTGGAAACATAAGATGCTTCTCCAGTAAAATTTAACGTTTTAAAGGCCCAGACCTAAAACTCACCACCCACTTCTGTCATTTTTATTTTCTATTTCAACTTTAATTAAAGTAAGAAATGCCACATTTCATAAATTTGATCATTTCACAGAGTTTTTACAGTTTTTTTACATCAGTAGACTTTTGGACCTTGGAGTGATATTTTTCCACTCAAAAGCTAATCATGCTATGGATAAAGAGATAAAAACTTGATATCTTGGTAATTGTCTAGGTTAGTTTTTTCGTGATAAATAGTTGGAACTGTGGTCAATGATTGAGCAAGGTGGGAAAATATAGAGTAGAGTCCTACACGAGAAAATGTTGGCAATACCCTGACCTTTAGTAGTATTTTGAGCAGCAGCATTGGATATGCGGTAAATCTGTGTGGCTGATCTTGCATATTCAGTACTTCAACATCTTTCACATTACCATCTGTAACTTACTTCCGCCTACTACGAAAGAGAATATATACGAACGCTTCAAAAACAGCCCAAATGATTTAATTTACCATTTACCATTTCATTCATAAATCCTAATTCCTAATAAATTTGTAATTGTTTGAAATAAAAATCTATGTAAATCTCTTAATATATAAAACACTGATAATTATTGATCTGCTTTTTGTGCCGTTTTTCCCATATGTTGGATTAAAATCAGTTCGAAATGACTTTTCTAAGGTGTAACTATAAACCTCTATAAATACCATTGAAACATTCTAAATAACGGTCTTTACTATACAATATTAATTTGCTTGTTAAATGCCAAGTAGACATAATTGACGGTTGGAACTCACTGTTTATGCACAATGTATATAAAATATACAATATCTAACCATTTTTGGTCATTAGTTTTTTGTTTCAGAAGCTAAAGGCGCTCTCCAGTGAACCACATAGCCCATGTAGCGGATGTAGTCCAATCCATTAATAATTTCATTAACATCCTCCTTCATTCGAGATATTATCCTCGACAACTAATGGTTTATTGAGGTTATTGTGGTTGTGATATGTTGGATAGAAAAAGACAGGTTTATTTTATTTACTTGCTAGGTAAAGCTTAATGACAAGTATAATTACCCAGAAAATTTAACTTATGCATAATAATTAACATTCGAGAAAGTTCTGGAGTATTCCACTTACTTCTAGATGGCAGTAATTGAATTATAAAAAGGCCTGCGGCACGAATGTGAGTCAGTCTGCCCTGTGGCGGCGATAGCGGGCCCGCATGGCCTGCGGTGCGGGGGGGGGCCGCAAGCTGGGAGGGCCCGCGAGCCTTGACCAGGATTTTTCGGGAAATTTTATCCGGACCCGGACCCGCAACGGACCCTGCCACACGGCCCCCCCTATCATAACAATATTTTTGTGAGTATTGTCAAGAAATTACTAAAATTAGGTAAAATGTCTTCAGACAAGATTGTGCATCGTGCATCCAAAACGGCAATAACCATTATATTTTAGAGAGCAGTATTTATTATTTAATGTCATGATACGAAGTATGTGTATTGTTTACCGTTGGCCGATAAGTAATGCAGCTATCGCTACATCGCGCATCGCGGTGACTCACCGGCGCCGGCCGGCGAAAAGATAAACATCCGGGAAAAGATTATTGGGAGAGGGGGGGCCCGATGAACAAATTTGCGGGGGGGCCCGCGGGTTCTTATCGCCGCCACTGAGTCTGCCTACGGAAGGCGAAGGAATCGAAATTGTCTGTTGTGAAATGAAGTAGTGTGTAACTCCTAAAACGTGATTGTGCGTGTTTAAAAGACATCTTCGTAACAGTATTTTTTTTTTGTTTTTGTGTGTAATTTACTAGTATGGAATAGAAGTGAAAAATAGACAGTGAATGCAGAACATTCAAAGATGAATGAAACTTTCAATATTTCGTAATTGAGTCCAGTAAGAAGGCACTACCAATGCCTTCTTAAACCATAGCCGTTTGATTTGCAATGAAACCATAGCCGTTCTCAAATAATATAACTATAAACATGTTTATGAAACGAAACATTTTCAAAATAACCCAAAATATATAGGAAGTTTGTGGACAGAAAAATTTGAAGCTTTGAAGCGCGGTTTGAAATCGCAGCAATGTTCGTTAACGAAACTCAATACTGAAAGAAAAAGAACTCGTGCCAGTTTTCGTGTGGCTCTTGAAATCACATAACGTAGAAAACCATTCACCGATGGAGAAATGATCAAAGAATGCGTAATTGCAGTAGCGGAAGAAATGTGCCCCGAAAAGGTAAATTTATTTAAAATTGTCAGTTTGTCATCAAACACCGTGGCTTGTAGGGTAGAAGACATCGCAGAAAATATATCATCTCAACTGTCTGACAAAAAATGGACATCTTGAGTGGTTTTATCCGAGCTTGGATGAGTCAAAGGATATGTCACATACTTCTCAGGTGTTGATTTTTATTCGAGGAGTAGATAAAAGCTATGAAAAACTTCTTGATATTGATAGTATTCACGGCACGACTACTGGGGAAGATATTTTTAAGGGAGTTGAAAATTCAATTATTAAAAAGAACCTTCGATGGAAAAACTTGAAGTCTATTACTACTGATGGAGGCAAAAGCATAAAGGTGTGGTAAAAATAAAAGAATGATTGCTCTTGTGTCAAAGAGTGAAGAAAATGATGGTGGTTCAAAACCATTGGTCTTACATTGTATCATTCATCAACAGTCCTTGTGCGGGAAATGTTTGGATATGTCTGAAGTTCTAAAACCAGTCATATCAGTTGAATTTCATCAGATCCACTGGGCTGAATCACCGACAATTCAGCGAGTTTATTGAAGAGAATGGAGAAAATGACTTACCATATCATACTGCCGTAAGCCTTCGAGCAGTAACAGAAATTTTTTTGAATGAAAAGTATCATCCTCATACCGAATGGTTGTGGTTTTGTAGGTGACAAAACATATGAACGAGCTGAATATGAAATTGCAAGGAGAAAACCAGCGTCTCCCTGATTTATACACTGATATAAAATCATTCCGGGAGAAAATAATACTGTTTCAATCACAATTACGTAAAAAATGTTTCACACATTTTAAAGGTATAGAATTATAGTACAAAATAACTAAATATTCTAGTTTCTGTATTTAAATGTACTTTTCACTTTTAAGAAAACGGCGTAAGCGTATCCTATACTATGCAAGTGTTGTCAAGCCGACAGAAGCAAACTAAACCAATTTTTTAATACGAAGGTCAGCATCGTATCAATCAGTTTGCAAACTCCAGTCTCCCAGACCACGTTTCACAACAAAAGAAGGTATGTCCAACAATTTACATAGTTATAAGACACATGTATATGGTTAATGTTTGTTCATACATTAAAAAATGAGCTGGTCCTCTGGAACTAACTAATTTGATTAAAATCTCAAATTTCAAAATGAATACTTTACAATTTTGTTCTGTACAAAACAATATTTATCCTTAACCTGCATCCATTGTTCATTTTTTTTGGTTTTGTTATTGATAACTTACAAAATGCATTTTTTTTATTAGGATTAGTTTTTATTTGGTTTTGGAGACTGGTTGGTGGGAAAGTTTGTGCAGTGTTTTTGCACCAAATATTTCCTTTGTAATTCTTATGAGAAATATTTTGGTAACACTTTGTGAAACTATAAAAAGAAAACAGTCGTTCCAAAGGTTTTCTGAATGTTGTAATTATGTATAGCACTACTTTCTTGACATCGGTTAGGCCCTGATGGGTCTTGTAAATGTGTATTAGAAAGTCTATACTATTATGCTGTTGACAGCACCTCGGACCTGTTAGTACATATGTAAATGAGCCTCCACTAGCTAGGCTATGTAAATATCAAGTGACAGCCCTACTGAATCTCGTAACAGATAAATATCACATTCTTTTTGGAAGGTGTTTGGTATTAGGGATACATTTAGTTGAGAATATAGGCTAAGTTTTTTAAAGAAGTCAGAGTACCAACAATTGTTGTGACAGACTTAAAAAAATGATGAAATTGCTTATTTTGTAAGTGTGGTGAACGTCATCGAGGTGACAATAGGATATAAACGCTGGAATAGCGGGGAGAGGGATCACTCGATCCAGTGGAAGACTCTAGTTTTGGATGATAGCCAGATGTACTTGCCGAGGAAGAGTCTCCGAGTATTGAGGTTGAAATACGAGAGTTGAAGGAAGGTTGAGCAAACTTTGTATACAAAGTAACTTGTAATTTTATTCAGAGTCAAGTCAGTAAAATCATTAATGTAGAATCAAGTCTATCAGTTGCAATAGTTAGAGTCATTCTGGATTCTTAGTAATTAAGATTGAAATATTTATTATTAGTATATAAGATAAATAGTCAAAATGTATCAAATAATAAAGAACCATTAATTAGATAACTGAACCACTAATTTATTTATTTTAAAGTTAAAAACCCAGGCGGAAAGCTTTATTTCTAACAAATGTCAGGTTTCAAAATTATAATTTTGATAATAACACTGCTTGTCAACAGAAATATGTGGGGTTCGAACCAGTAGCATATCCTGATGCTAAACAGTGGTTGTGCTCTAATTAAATTGAGGCTCTTTTTTGTGAGTTTAATCAGTACAGAATAATAATATTTAATACAGTTACAGTTTGCCATACAGACAATACATATAAAGCCAGTAAGAAAATAAAATTTTATACATAATTCATTTAAACAGGTTTTATCATTACAGAATTACAATAAACACCTACAACAAATAATCTATTACTGTTGAAGTACTGTAGTATTGAGTTCTTATATTTACAAAAAAATAATCTATGACTGGTGTAATATTTAGGTATTTTATATAGAACACTGAGTAAGGAATATTTATATTTACAACGATTTACTGAAATATTAAAGTATTTTATAACGAACATTAAGTTCTTATATTTACAACAAATGACCTTTACTGCTCTACTATTTAAGTATTTTAAACTGAACATTGAGTTCTTATATTTACAATATATAGAATATATTACTAGGCCTACCATACTATTTCAGTATTTTATGCCTTACACAGAGTTGTCATATTAATACGAACAAGATGAAAGAAGACAAAATCGGAAAAAGAGATGGGAAAATCATCAAAAGTTAAATAAAGAGCACGTAACTTCGGAACGGGGAGACATAGCGACGTCCGTCAAGTTGCATATACATCCAGGGACTAAGAGTAATACAGAGAGCTTTTCTGAAGGAAAATCCATCCAGTGGAAAGGAAGATATAACGATTCAGGAAAAAATGGTTACAAAATTGCAGAGTTTCAAAATCATACATGTTAGAAACGCCTCAGGCGGTAGACAGGTTTCTGAGCAGATAAAAGCAAAACACGCCTACTAAATAAGCAGAGCCAACAAAGGATAATAGTACTGAATTTAATAATTAAATGAAAAATAATTATTTAGTCTCTTTAGAAACTCTAGAAGCAAAAACATGAAAATAATTAATAAAAAAAAGGGAATTAAAAAGGGAAGTTTGGTAGAACTTAAAGGGAAATTTAAGGAACTACTACAAAATTTGAAGCCAGGAGGATATTCTTGCCATGAACACGGATGAGTAAGGTCGCAAAAATTATTATTATTTTAAATATTCGAGAAATGGACACGAGCGAGTAAAGTCGCAAAAAATATGCTTAAACTTTAAGTACTCTTAGGGTGGACACGGTTGAGTAAGGTTTCAAAATAAATTAAGAAGATTTTTGGAATGATTTAAAAGTGTTGTCTATGTAGTAGAGTAGCAAAGTTTGATCGAATGCGTAAAAAAAGTACAAAGTTAAAATATTTCCAATAATAACGGAATAATTAAACGTAAAATCAAAAAGTAATAACTTGCATGCGTCTCCTCTTATTTCGGCAGAAGATCAGGACTAAATAATTTAATTTGCAAGCAGTATCTAAAAAACCAGGCGAAGGAAGGAGACAACCCCAATTTGTCAGCGAGGAAAATCCATTCCAGGATCCGGAAAACTTTCTTCGGAGAGTAGATATTGACAGTAGTAACTAATCTAACTTCGTTTTAATAATTTTCATTTTTCAGAAAATTAATAAGTAAATTCCATTGATTAAATAATTAACTTAAATATTCATAAAAACCTACCTATTTCTCACAACGGTGATAATTAGTTTTAAACACTTTAATTAATAAGTCTTTGCAAATATGAATTAAAAATTATTAAATTGTAAATTTTAAGAGCATAGAAAATTAACAGTTTTAAATATTTTATATTGCCAGAAGAAAGTATAAATTATATTATTATTATTTCACCAAAATTGAATCAATTTATTGTTTCTTAACATTCCTAACTTGCTGATATTTGAGTGCATAAGTTATGTGCGTTAGTTATAAGAAATATAACTATTCATTAATACAAACCGGCTACAACGTTCTTCAAACGGCACCACTCTAGAAAGAGTTCTGAAGCTCATTAAAATTAAAAATTAACTTAATAAAACGAAATAGTAGTGTTGCGTAACGCAAGAGGATAATAAATTTTCAACGTAGAAAGCCAACCTGGCCGAAACAGAGTAATATCTTGCACGGGCTTACATTTTTAACATCCCGTCTTGTGTCAATTGAGCTAGGAAGTGAAACATGGAGGGACATAGGAAGCTGGAGAAAGGTAGGTAGTCGGAGGATCTCACGTTTTCATGGCCTCAAGAAATCGAATACGACATTTTCGACATGTTGTCTCTCCGTCGTAGTTGTCGTCTGTACGTAAACAATCAAACGGTCACAAATATTAAGTTAACAAATAGGGAGTTTGGTATAGGGGATGTCGGTGTGCTCATATACAACAATTGAATGTAATTCAACTTAACACACTAAAGTAGATAAAAATTAGAAGATTTCAATTCCGTATGTAATGGTGCCAAAGAGGACAAAGAGGAAAGTATTTATGAAAAATGTAATTTTAAAACTGTTCCTCCAAGTAAATGTGATATTCATATAGTTATGAGATCCAGTAGGGCCGACTCAGCGCCACGAGGGTAACAAGTGGAGGCTCCTTCACATAAGCTTAGAGTCGGTTTAATATATACACATCTACGAGACCCGTTAAGGTTTAGCCGACGCCAAGAAAGTTGTAATATAACAGGTCCGGAAAACTTGTGTAACAACTGTTTTAAACAAACTTACACTACTGGATAAGACCCCTTGATTTATCAATACAATTTAACATTTCCCACAATGTCCAAGAAACCAACTTTTGGGCATTACATTTAGAAGATCTACTTGTATTAGCGTACATGATACGATGGGGTGGTAAGTACTATGATGGCACCCGAGTTGTTTCGAGTAATCTCTACTACTACCCTCTAGAAGTAGAACGCTCTCAACTGAATGTAGTTGTTAAATTCTTAATTTGAGTTTATAAGGAAATTTTGTGTGTTGAGGAGAAGATCAATGTCATTCTCAAGAAGTTTCAAATATGTGGAGAAATAGTCTTTTACACACTTTCCAACTCTAAAAGAATTATTGGAATCTTCTTCAGAAGAAATACTGGGACAAGTGAAGTAAGAAATATCCTAGGATTTAGGAATCTTGGCAACAATACTTAGAGAGCATACTTACCTGTTAAAACCAACGATTTCAACAATACTGCATCGATAAGAAACCCATTTGATTGAAAAAATTGAAAACGTTTCTTAACTTGGTGAAGAAAAGGAGGACCATCTTGTTGACTTAGTAAACAATGGTGTTTTAAAATTTGTTTACCATAGTGAAAAAAAATTTGAATTCTGGTTAATCGTTTATAAAGATGGTTAAATCAACTAGCTGAAAAAGTATTGTAACATTTACTGTCATTTTGTACAACTTATCGATGTGAACAAGCTTTTTCAACACTCAGCTACATGAAAAACAACTATAGAAATAGACCTTGATATGCATTCGGATTTTCGAGTCGGTGTTCAGCCTTCAACTTGATCTTCAAGAAGTAATGGACAAAATAAGAATTTTCACTAATACTCAAATAATAATAATAATAATAATAATAATAATAATAATAATAATCTCAAATGAATAATTTGTATTTTTCATAATTAATATTTTCTATGTAACTTTTTTGTCTTAATATTAAAAAAATACATTAAATATGATTTATTATATTTAAATCTAGACTCAAAGGAATAAATTTGTACTTTTTAATAATTTTTGTGTTTACTGTGATATTTATAATTATTACAATTAGACCCAAAAGAAAAAAATTGTATTTATTCATAATTAAAACATGTTTATATAAGTTGATGTAAACTTTTTTGTGTTTGTACTCTACCTAAATGCCTCGGGGGGGGGGGGGAGGGGGTTGACTGGTAGGTACTATAATTGGGAACCGTTCCGTTGAAATTGAGCACCGTGAATTTTTATAAATCTTCCAATTAAAAAGAAATCCGTTTAATATTAAGGTTATGAACTTTAGTTTTTAAATAAGGTAAATAAGGATGATGACTCTCTCGATCATCATCGCCTTGAAAAAAAAATTTAGTAAATAAATAAAAAACAGAACATAAAGTAAAGACTCCTAGCTCTCAAAAACTCTAATAGCTTCAGCTTTAGAAAAAACAAGGGTTGGTCAGAAGAGATCTGATAAGAAAGGTGAAGAGAAACAAGTCGATGGGTGCCGTCAATGTATCTACCCAGCCCATCATTCAAAATAGAAGCAAATCCTCTAAATGAAATACACAAAATCGGTTTCTTGGGCTTTGTAGGAAATGTTAAATTGTATTTGTAGATTAATGATCGCTTCGCTCGTGCCAGTGTCTCAACCCCTAGCAAGCCTTGAAGTCACTATTTGCTATGACTCGGTCCTGGATCTTGTAACTACTGTACTATATATACGAGTATAGTGTTATTATTACATACAGAAATGAAATCACCCTTATTTTATTTAATTTGGTATAAGTTTAATAAAATAAGAGGTATAAAACAAAAACTTTTTTTAAATGGCTGCCATTTTGAAATTTTCAATTCGATTAAAAAAATTTCAATAAGTTTAAATATGAGTACACTATAGTCCCCTATTCCACATTTTATGTTCCTGGCTATGAAGCTAAGGATCAGTCAAAAAACACAAGTTGAAGTTTTTGAAGATTACCAAACTTGTAGCCTATACCTTACTGTTTATAATGGGTGGTAAGTAAAAAAACTACGAGTGGGTCTTTCTTGAAAAATATAAATAGTGAGCATGCTAAAACGTTGAATAAATGTAACTTATTAATAATTTCATAGACGTTATTACTCAACGAATCCACCCGTTACATTTTTATTTCATTAATTCCTGGAGATTTATAAGAAATTAATATAAGTTCATATTTAAGTTGTACTTGATCCTTATAAGATTAAAATCTAAGATGGCACCGCGTCTCTTAAATTAGACCTTCAATGTTATCTAATGTAATAAGAAACGCCAACAATTCTGAGTGAATTACATTTTACGCCCGCCATTGGCGAGAGAAGGGGTGTGTTATCTAGCGACCAATTGGTTACTTGAAATCCTTTCAACCAATCAGAGTTGAGATACATTGAGCCAACAAAACAGGCAACATTACTTTGGCAGTTGTTGTGAATCCTTCGGGAAGACTTCATTTCAGGTAAGACATTTGGAAATTTTACACAACATAATGGTAACATTAAAAAAAATTTATTGTTAATTGTTATAAATTAGGAATAAAAAATATTAAACATACTTGTATTGCATGTATAAGAGTTTCAACAAATAATTTAATAACTCAAATAATTTTTCTTAATGCAAGAATATTGCACTAACTTTCTTACGTAGCATACTAACAACAAATAATATTTGTTAGATCTCCAAAGTGAACCATATACTACTTTTAACGGAGAAAGAGGGGTAAAGTGTAGTAAAATCTACGATTAAAATTTGATTTCGGAATTTTAACTTAAAAAAAATATTTAAATGTAAATTTTAAGAACCAAAATTGTAATTTTTTTTAAATCCACCCCCTCCCAGTTTTTTTTGTTGATATTTTAACTATTTAGTATATTTCATTGTATACTCTCAAAAACACAAAATTATAGTACTTTACTTTATTTTTTATTTTTCAATAACATAAGTTTCAACGAATTTCGGTAACCAAACTAACATATCAATTGGAAGATTAGGAATATAAATTAATAAATATAATGTGTAGAATTAATTTTCCATGTACATGAATATCCAAAAAAAAAGTTTTAAAATCTATTATCTGAAATTTGTACAGAAATATTTTTTATGTTAAGTTGTTATTAGTATCTTTATTTAAGTTGTTATTACTAACTTTAAATTACTAAGTAAAAGCTTTTAAAACCATGCCAGTGATCACTTAAATTGTTCAGATCTGTAATAAAGGTGGAAATCCTCAGAAACTGAGGAATTGAAATTTCCAAACTCGTTATCAAGATTTGGACTTTGGCTTAAAATGATAAAGCATGTTGGTCTATGTTTGGGACACGTAGGTATACATACCTTTTTGAAATAATTTAGTATGTATTCATAAATCAACCGAATGAGTCAATTTTAGTTCTGTAGTCTACCGGAATGTTGAAGTAAAGTTATTATATATGGTTAAACTCCCCCCCTCCAAAAAAATATTGAAAACAAGTGTGTAACGATTTATTTAAGTGTTTATTCAATTATTCCTAAACAGTAATGTTATTTTATTTGAGATTTGGTACTGATGGGATTAATCTTGTTATTTCATCAAAAGTTGAACTAAATTTATATTGTGAAAATAAGCGTTTATAATCAATGTATGAATTTTTTTTTAAATAACGAATTGACTTTTTTGTGAAAATGGCAACCAATACATTTTACTTGGGTTTTGGGAGGCTACATTTTTACCGAATGAGTTATCGAAGAAAAGAACGCACATGTCTAAATATATTCACTTAAAACAAATCTGCCAAGGCGTTTGGACGACAGTCGGCTTAGGATAATTCAGAAAAAACTTGTTATAGATTTTTTGATGCATCACATAGCTTTCTAACTACGTGTGATAAAGAAAATCATATTTCAATAGTGAAACTAATTTATTGAAAAATTAAAATTTAATGAAACCAAGTATTGTACACATCCAAGGTGGTTCAAAAGGAAAGGTAATAAGTTATTTATGTGAACAGTAGGAAACCATCATCAAAAAGTTACTTCGAATATCCTCCTGCTTTTTAGAAATTGAAATATATCAAATATGATTATAAGAATCCAAATATGGCTACATCAGTTTCTAATTTTCCACTAAAACCAAGAAGTATAATACTTTTTTTTTTTTAAATAACGGCCATTTAAAAGTTTCTGTCTCGAATACAAAATTAACAAGACACCAAAATGTTCTTTTGAAGACAGATACATGACATGGTTTTACATTTTTTATCGTAGCCCAGATATCGATGAAAACATCTTCTTGGTAGGCCTAATTGTATAAAATAATCTATAATGATAGTTAAAATAACGTTTAGGTTTTTCGCATTTACACATAGCTGTATAAAAATTATCAACGAAGCTTCTATCAACATATTTCTTATTTCTAATGTTTATTTTTCTTCCTCTTTTTTAAAAATTTACATATCTGAAAAATAAATAATAGAGTCCAGATATGGCTATAATATTTACACTACATTAGTTTACAAATTTATACATAAAAAAAGTTTTAATATTTTGTTTTTAAATGGCGATCATTTAAACGTTTCTGTCTTGATTGCGAAATTATACAAAATTAACAAGGCACCAAAATGTTCTCTTCAAGATAGATACATGGATTTTAATTTGTATCATATATCTGAAGATATAGAGCAAACCCTATTTCTTGGTAATTGTATACAATATTGTGTAATGAAATCTACGAGAGTCAAAAAAATTAACTTTTAAATTTTTCACATATACAACTAGCTGTATAAAATTATCAATGAAGCTTCTACGAACATATTTTTGCTTTCTAATGTTTCGTTTTCTTCCTGCTTTTTAAAAATTTTAATATTTCAAAAATAAATAAGAGTCCCCATTTTGCTAAAACATTCACACTACATTAGTTTACATGTTTCCACTTTTTAAATGGCGACCATTTTAAAAGTTTCTATCTTGAATACGAAGTTATACAAAATTTACAAGAGACCAAGATGATCTTTTAATGATAGACACGTGGTCGAGTCTCTCTTGACCAACTCTTGTTCTCTTCTGACCTTGATAGTATTACATTATTCAAGGACTAGGTGTCTTAAGTTCATGTTCATTCATTTCTTCCGACGAAAATGATAGAAAGGAGATATTTAACATTTATATAGAAATAGACTACTAAATGTGAATGAGAGAGATGGAGACTATAATGTGCCCATTCACGAAATTGAAAAAGTTAAAAGTTAACAGCAACTAAACTTATAACACGTCAAATTAGATACAAATTTGTATATTTCAATGGTATCAAATAGTGAATATATTGTCAAACGGGTAATATTAAACCCTGACTGACCTCAAAAGAAAATTTGAAATAGTATAGTTACGACATCCGGTAGGGCCGATTGACAGACACGAGCGTAGCGAATGAACGCTCCTTCACATAGTACAACTTCTTGGCCCACTACGGTCGAGACATTGATACGAGCGAAGCGAGTGAAGATTTTTGAATATAAACACATTATGAGGCCGCCGTCAAGAAAGCAGTGATATACACAATCACGAGGTTCATACAAACTATTTAACGACAATAAAATTTAAAATTTTCTACAAGGCCCTAGAAATAAAATTTTGGGCCTTACATCGTGTGATGAGGCTGAGTAATTTGATTTTGTGAATTAGTGTACCTATGAGAAAGTTAGTGAAATAGTAACTTATTTAAAAAAAGTAATTTCTATTAAATTTTACTTGCAATATTAGTTTTCACACTAAATCTTCAAAATTTACCAAAATATTTTGAGCATATGTCCTTAATAAAGAAGATTGTAGTTTCAAGTGATGAAAGTTTCACCAAAATCAATTAATACTTTTAATTTACTTAGGCATTGGTTTTGTGTATGGAGTGCAAGAAAAGCAGTGCAATGTCTGTACATATTTTGTGTTTATTTTTAATGGAATAGCCTATATAGACGCATTATTAGTTTCTGTATTAAATACCCCTTTTCCTTGTTTTAAAAAACGAAATACCTTTTGGTCGTAATGTTCTTATAAATAAAAATAACTTGAAAGTAGACGCGCTATCCCTCTAATACTCTAATAGCGTCAGAGTCGGAATAGAACAAGTGTTGGTCAAGAGAGACTTGATTTGCAATCCATTATCTTTTCCTGTTGCTTTATCTTTCATCTTTCCTATCAGGATTTTCTCGACCACTATTCCGACGTTAAAATATTGGGAGTTAGAAGAGAGACCTTGTTTTATGTTCTTTTCTTCCTTTTTTTTATTAGGTGTTCATGTCGGAGTAGTTTTCGTCTTTAAACAACAAGGAATAAATATTTTTTAAATAATTTTCATGTTTGGTGAAAAAGGGGATGAATTGTAAAGTTATTGTATAATATTATTTGTTGCGGCTAGATTATGCAATACAGCACTGTACCTACATTGCCTAATCAGCGCCTTGTTAAATTCTTCTATTGTGGAGTAGGAGATTCCACACTGCAGATTCCTAAAATACTTTAAATTTTAATTTAAAAGTGCTCGCTGCGGGACATACAATTTGGTGTATTTTATGGTTTAATATCCCGAGATCTAACGAGTTCTAGTGAAATCACCTAAATGTTTATTATGAGCTCTACAGTAGGTCCGAATGATTCCCTTGTCGATTGTTTATAAAAAAGAAAAACAGTAAAAATCGACAATTATAAATCGTTGCTATTCGGAAAAAATGTAGCTTGTATTGCGTACAAACAACACCCAAAATTTCAAATAAAAATTGTTGACCCTAACCTCTAAAATTAGCGATTAATATCTTTATTTTGACTTTTCATAACAGTATGTCAAAATCGTAAACCACAAAAACACTCCATAGACCTTTCATTTGGTGTAAAAACCACACACATCACATTCATGTATTTTATAGCAGCTGTAATTTAGCGTGTATTTCAGAAAAACCTCAAGACCTGGGTTTCTGTACTACAGAGCTGCTAAGTACTGAAAAAGACCGCTAGATATCACGTCTGGCAATTCCATCATTTCTATGAGAAATGTAATAGTATAGTAGTATGATTTTGAAGTTATGTTGTGAATATGGTTATTGTGTCAATTTAGCTGTTATTTTATTAATTAGTTACGATTAGAATGTCAGAATTAGAACAAAGCTGTATTGAATCACCGCAGAAGAAACGAAAGAAGTGAGTAAAAAATAAACAATACAACCAACATCCAAAATTTATAGAAAATAAAAGGTAGTATAAAAAATCTTACTTTAAGAGTCTTACAAGCCAAACACAGTAAATAAATCTTACATGCAAAAGTCTTACAGTAACGTTTCAAGTCACAAAGGAAAACGAACAGGTGGCTAGATTTTGTATACATTCAAATGAACAAATTCTACAGCATTTAACGAGTATTTTGGAACTGGTTTAATTTAAAAATCCGTCCATTAGATCTCGAGATATTTTTAAAACCCATAAAACCTATATTTTGCAATTTCAGTTATAAGTACGAGGGTGCAATCCCTAGGAAACCTAACTGTACCTAACTGTTAAATTCTCGTCTTTCATCTTTCCCATCTATCCTTTCTTGACCAACTCTTGTTGTCTTCCGACCCTGAGTAGAATATTCTAGGGCGAAGGGTTTTAATGCTCTTTTCTTCTTCTTTTATACAAGACGAAGTGACCGAGATGTTTTCGCATTTAAACAACAAGACAACATTTACGGAGTACAAACAACGCCACAAATTTCAAATCAAAATATTGAACCTAACCTCTAAAAATAGCGATTGACATCTAAACATTCTGTCTTCGTAAAATATGTCATTTTGATTATTATTATAACTGCGCTCACATATTAGCTTTTTCTATACATTCAGACGATGAAATGAAAAATTTCTAGAGCTCATATCGGACATTTTCCCTCGGGTTTTATCAAAATCCGTCTTTTAGATCCTGAGATATTTTTAAAAATCATAAAAACCCCTATATTGGAACTATAACTCTTATAAACACTATGTTCCGCATTTAAATTAACAACTCAAACAAGAAACAAAATAGATGTTTCTGACCGAGCCCTTATAAAGTTTTTTAATCAATAATATGACGTCACTTTGCGAATCTAGTAAGTAACTAATTTTTGACTCTGAGATCCCAATTTATAATGAGTATATTTTTCGCGGAAATTTAGAGAGGACCTTGTAAGATCTACAGTTTTCTCATGTACTCTTGCGTTAGATCCCTCTCTTTCATAGTTTTTATCAGTTTATCTTGAACAACTCTTGTTCTCTAGTATTACAGTATTCAAAGTTTAGGGTTTCTTTTTTATGTTCTTTTCTACATTATATAGTTTGTTTCCCTTTAACGAATTACACATATTATAATTACCTGATTTGTCTTTGAAATTCATGATTTTTTTACTATTAATGTTAGCTGTTACGCTGCTAACCGACAGGATCCTTAGGCGTAAAAAAAAAAACTCAAATTTAAATTGTCACACAAACTATGTTGGAATAAAATAAAACGTTCCAACAAAACGGAGCAAAAGTACTCAACAAAACGGAGCAACGTGTCATGCAACCAACAAGTTTATAGTGATATATGTATTTTAAGTATTTGTGTAAACTTCAAAGTTTTTTGTTTGAGTAAAATGTAAATTTAATATGTGTGACAATTTAAGTTTGACTATGTTACCCCTGAGGAAGGTGGTAGTAAACAGCTAAAGAGTTATATAACATAAATAAAATATAATCAAAATTTGCAAAGACTTTGAACAAATCAAGATAATAATCCTTTTCTTAATTTTTTATAAAGCCGTGTTCCTGTTTTTAAACAACAAGAATATTTTTTAAATCCGTTGGTTTTTGTTAAATCGTGTTCTTTTACCCTAGAATGCTGCAGTCTTGCGTGACATACCTAGTTTTGTCCCTGCTCTAGGCTTTGATACCACTACCTTTATCATACTCCTTTCACAAATATCATGAGTATTTCTTTTAAAACACAAGCAAGACTATACAAGTAAAAATAAGACGCAACAATAATTATAACAAATTGTAATGTACAAACATTTATTGTAACTAAACACAAAGCTTTCAACAAGTTAAAATCAGTTTTTGTTTTACAAATTATGTTCAAGTAGGCAGCCATTTTCGTTAATCCATAGTTGAGCTTCTTTCTTATGTTGTTAGTAACTTTATTTAAAGAGGCTTCTTCGATTCCTGCAATAATATTGGTAATGTTTGTTTTTAGCTCGTGAATATTTTTTTGATTATTTTCAAACGATTTCCCTTTTTAATCACCACATAGAAGGTTATATAAGAGGGAAAGATCGGGTGATCTAGCTGGAAATGTTGCTCTTCTAATATTTTTAAAACAGTAATTGTTGTGTTTGTTGTATAGCATGTTGCTCTGTTTTGTTGAAACCAACAGTACCTTTCGTTTACTACCAATGAACTGATACTGGATTTCTTGATAGAGCAATTGAGTTTAGAATTTTTTAAACAAATATTGGACCAACAATGCGATTGCGAGAGAACGCAGACTATATCCCGATCTTTTGAATGTATAAAGATTGTTGATGGATTACATGAAGATTTTCAGAGCTCTAAAAATGACTATTATTGCTGATGACAGTCACTTAAATGAAACCATATTTCATCTGTGTAAAATGTCATCTGTCTAACTGTAATTTTTCTCGAGTGCATCGTTGAAACTATTACATTTTATCACCAGAATTATCAGCCATGTTGAATTTCATGTGACATAGATTTTTTAGGACTTTAAACAAGTAACTTAGTGGCTCTGAAAATGCTGGAAATTTTCTTTTGTTGCTTCGGTTTCCTTAAATATTTCTTTTGTGAGCGCTACAAACTCGTCCGCACACCTACTAAACATTCCACATTAAGCACAGTACGCCTCCGAAATGTTTTCGGTTTCTCGAATATCCAAGACCTCAATTGGTAAATAATTTTATCTCGTAATATTGCTTTACAATAAATGTACATTGTTAAAACTCATTTTCGCAACTTCAATCAATTAACCTCTGAACAAAAATAAACAAATGCAATGGAGTAGTAACAATACCTCGCTGATAAGAAGTGTGCTGATGGCAACAAAGCTGCCAATAATTTACCTTAAATTGTCCTTAAATATTTGTTGTCGCATGTTGGTTTCGGCCTACATTTCAAAAGAACACCTTGTATAACCTAAATCTGTTTAAATTTTTAGCTAATCCATGGAAAAGACCCGTCGACCAAAGTGTGCCCGCTGCAGGAACCATGGTATGATCAGCTGGCTACGAGGACATAAACGTCATTGCAGGTTTAAAAGTTGTTACTGTGCAAAATGTAGCCTCATTGCTGAACGTCAGAGGGTCATGGCGGCACAGGTGAGTAATACAAGTACGTTAATGTATTAATATGGAAAATTAAATTTATCAAAATGTATTTTAATAAATAAATCAGCATGTATTTCCAGTTATCGAATGAGGGTTTATTAGAATAGTAACCCACAGGGGTTCGCTTATAGTGAGTGCAGGTGTGTCAATCCCGAGGGAGCCTAACTGGATCTTTATAATTTTTTCATGTTGTCTTGGATTAGATCTCTCTATTTCATCTTTACTATTAGTTCATTGTTTGGTGTCCAAGTCACTTTGTATAATATAATGAGTAATAAATTATTTTATATTACCTTATAGATCCGTAAAAAAATATATTTGAACTCCATCAACCAAAAGATACAATTTACAATGGAAACTGAAGTAGACAACAAAATTAATTTCCTAGACGTTACGGTAACAAAAACCAACGATAAATGCAAATACAAAATATTCAGGAAAATAACTACATCAGATGTAACTATCCATTCACAGTCATACCATCCATTTACACAAAAAATGGCGGCCTATAACAGTTTTATACACCGTCTTATGTCCATACAACTCGATGAAACGGATTTCAAAGAGGAATTAAATGTCATCAAATATATCGCACAGGCAAATGGATATAGAAGCCAAATGGTCGACAAATTATTGGAAAGGCATAAGAAGGCAAAATTGACGAAAAAATATAACATCTTACAGAATAAAGTAGACAAAAAGAAATATGTTGCTACCGATTATACTGAAATAATGCCCTCCATCCTAAAAAATGCCTTCCAAAAGCATAACATCATTATCACACACAGAACTAATAATAATATACAAAAAATTTTGCGTAAAAAACATGAAATTCCTACAGAGAAGAAGTCAGGCATATATAAAATAACGTGTGATGACTGCGATAGTTTTTACATCGGACAGACAGGCAGATCGTTCATAGATAGATATAAAGAACACTTGCCCAATAATAACTTGTACACTATTAGATCAAGTTTCGCACAACACATTATCGATAACAAGCATTCGTATACTAACTTTGAATCCAACCTGACACCTCTCCATATCATTAAAAAAGGACCAAAAATGAATGCCATTGAAGAATATGAAATTTACAAATCATTTAAACAATCACCAAACGATATCCTCAATGAAAAACTGTCCTTCCAATCAAATTCATTATATGAGACGGCAATGAGTTACAGATAAACTGATATGATCAACCAATAGTCAGATAACCTTGGCCTCACCGTAATGCCAGTAGTTCGCGAACCATGAAACCGTGCGCATGTATAAAAAAAAAAATTAAAATCAACGTATATGTGTATTTATTTAATTGTGTGTATAGTGTCAATGTGTTTGTGATATTAATGTTTTAACGACCTCTACGGAGTGAAAATACTGAAGATGGAGATACGTCTCCGAAACGCGTCTTTGTAATAAAGACATAGGCCTAACCAAAGTCACATGACGGATCTATAAGGTAATATAAAATAATTTATTACTCATTATATTTACTATTAGGTCTCTTTTGACAAACTCTTTTTCTCTTCCGACCCAGATGATATTCATACAAGTATTCACACAATATATGTCTTTATTATATGTTCTTTTCTTCCTTTTTATGAGGAGATGATGAACGAGAGAGTTTTCACCTTCAAACAAAAGACAAAATTTACTTGATCAGAGTAGCTAAGAGTAAGTTGCATATAAGAAGAAGATAAATACATTTTTTATTAATAGTTTAATCTTTCTTCTTTACCCTGAGTTCCAGTTAAGAAATTGTTTTGTGATGTCCGTCTTAGCTGTGCCAAATCCATTATTTTTAAGAATAACAGTCATTATTGGTTGGCTCTTTTTTCGAGTTCGGTTGTTTGAGATTTTCTTTGTTCAGTAATTCTTAAATATTTTCCTCTAACATTTTATAGAAAAATGTTTGACATTTGACTTTAATAATCTGTTCATCCTCCAGGCTTCCGTTCCTTAAAATAGACTTAAAGTTAAAATTATAATAAGCTTAATATTTGATATACTGAGTGATATTTTCCACAGTGCCTGGAAGGCTTGTCTGGTTTTATTATCATTGCTTCCATCAACTCTACATTTGCTCTCAAAGGCCCATTTACAATGAGGTGTGGCAAGCCCAATTGATACCTTTCTTAATGTAGGTTGGGTTAGATTCCTCTCTTCCATATTTCCTAGTCTCTCTTGACCAACTCTTCTTTTTTTCCGACCCTGATGCTATTAGAGTATTCAAGGGCTAGGCGTCTCTATAATACGCTCTTCTACTATTTTTTTAAGGCGATGGTTACTGACACGTTTTACGCCTTTAAACAAGGAGGGAAAACATAGTTATACTATCCAAGGATCAAGGATCTACACCTAAGAAAGACTTACACAGGCAAGGCCATGCACGGAATATAACACCGTCTTCTTCTTCCTTTGCTTTTCCCCCAGATGTTGAGAACAAATACCTGAGAAGAATTTAACTTAAGAGTTTTTTTTTGAATTGTTCGTTAATTATATTTTCCATTATTACATTGCTTGTTACAGGTAGCACTGAAACGACAGCAAGCTGCTGAAGATTCAATAGCTCTTGGTCTGACTGCCGTAATGACTGGCAAGAAGTTCGGATTTCTACCACCAGGTCCGATTTTTGGAATGGCAGTTCCCGAGCCTGTTGGTAAAATAAAATGTTTTACTTTATGACGTCATATGCTTCCTCTTCACTATTTTTTCGCATTTCTTTATCTTTTTCTATAGTCCTTCATATTTTAGACCTCCTTATTGTGATACAGTAGTTAGTGACTTGACTTGAAATGGATAGCAAAAACATTATCTTTACCTCCAATATAAGTACTAAAATTACTAGAAAGATTATCAAAGCTGCTTATTACACCAAAGCACAAAACAAAAAATCCTCTCTCCTTGACACTTTAAATATATCAATTAACGTGTACAGTTTACTAGGTCGTTCTGGAGTCATATTGGTGCGGGTGTTAGTTGTTCGAGGTGTAAAGGAAATTTATAATACTTGTATTAATACATATATGTATGAAATGAATATAAACGATTTTTACTCTTTTTTTTCCAACAATATTTTATGCTTTTGGCATTAACTTAAGTTTTCTCAGTATTAAATATTAGATAGTAATTATATAATTTATTTTATTATTTTCTATTTTCTGTGTTTAGTTTCAGTTGTTTAATTTTATTTTTAGAAATCTGTTATTATTATTGTTATTTATTTTCCATTATAATGTATTATATATTTTATTTTCTCTTCGTAATTATTACTCTTTTAGGTGTTTTATTCGTTTTCATTCTGGGGAATTTGGTTTTTGTGTTTATTATTATTTTATCTGAATGGATATTAAAATTATTTTCCAATTTTTATTTTATTTTATGTGCATTTTTATTGATGAAGGTTAAGTGTTAGAGGAGACCTGACAGTCCTAACTTTGCCCCTTAAATAAAAACATCTATCTATCTATGTATTTTTCTCTATGACAAAAGTAAATAATGTTAACGGTTTTAGCTATTGTGACGCCAATAAGGAAATGTCAACATCCGAGACTTAAATAACCCTACTTATTGGAATAATTTTGCACCATTTTACAAGGATGATAGAAAAGTATGAAAACGACTTCATACTCAAGTTAAAAAAAAAAAAAAAAAAAAAAAAAAAACATGACCCGTCATAACAAACATCTTAAACCTCAGAATTATCTACAGGGTGGTTCGAAAGTTTTTTTTACTAAATACAGTGTTCCAAAATTACAAAAGACGTTTTTTCACGATAATTTTATATGTAAATATTGAATTTTTATTATTCTAACACAAAACGTTACAAAGTAAAATGTTTTTATTCCCCCCCCCCCTATCTTTAAAAATTAACAATGTTTGCATATTTAAACGATATCCTTTTTAAATTCATTTCAGCCTAAATGGACTACGTTAACATAACATTAAGTTTTTCATTCACCAGAACTCCTTCGCCCTCTAGTTTCGTTTCTGCGTTTCCTCTTCCAATATGATCTTTTTAGTTTTTCTTTGCCGTCAGTTCTTTCACCTCTGCTACTTTTTTCCTGAACCAGTTTTCATCGTCCATTTCCTCTTCCCCTACTCCGACTTCTTCTAGGTCTCTGTGCACTTCTTTTATCACGGTACAGTATTTATATCTCTCTATCTTTCTGGTAGTTCAGTATTTTCTTTGCTAGTTAGTTTAATTTCATTCTTTTCGGGTGACCATATAAGGGCAGTCACACTATATTATTTGTAACGAATTTCAGGGGCTTTACTGACATTTCGGTTGAAAAGTTTAAACTTTAATTAATAACACAATTAATTAAACACAATTTTCCACAAAAATCACTTCTTTTTGCAATACAATTACAAGACGACGTTTCAGTAAGTAAGTGATCATCGTCAGTTCCTAAATGCACTCCTAGTGTCAGAACGTTTTTGTGCATGTAACAATTGATGATGACTTGGTGATTGAAACATCGTCTTGTATTTGTATTAAAAAAATACAGTTTTTTTTAAAAAAAATTTTACTTTGATTTATTTGGTGATTGAAGTTTCCATAAATGTAGCTACAGTTGATGTAGCTACACAAGGGGAAAAATAACTTTTCATCTACATTATGAAATTTTAGTTTCCCTCATATTATAGTTTCATAACAAATATTCGAAATAATTTCCTTGTTCAGTTTGACCTAGTAGCCTCTCATCACGTCCGCCATTATTTAAGGGGGTAACGAGTGATGATTCTATAAATATTCGATTTTTTAAACAGTCTTATAAACCTGTTGCTTAAAAAACTTCCAAAAGAAACAATCAAATTGTGACAGATCTGGTGGCAAATTTGGTGTCTCCTTGTGACCTATCCATCTTTGTGGAAATGTATTGGCGAAATTGTAATATGGAAATGGTGTTTCAACTCATTGAAACTAGGATAAATTAGATGTTCTAAAATGTCGTCCAAGATTAATTTTAATTTTTTTTACCGATTATTGTACTACTAAAGATTTGGGAAAGAAATGTATTAAAATCTTTAAAATTTTTAAATTTAGTGTTTTTTCTCATGACAGTTAAAATGTTTAGCTATCCGATAAATGGAAAAAAAAATATGGCTAAAAAGTAAACGTACCAAATCGTTTCATTTATTTCTAGTAGCACACAGAGATGATTGAAGAGCATCATTCCAAAACCACATTTTTGATTCCTTAAAAATGGACATTTTATGAAACATTCAACAGTTTCTCTACCCTAAGGAGAAAGTGAGAGAATTTAGTTTGTTTTCTAGTGGATTTAGTTCTAGAGTGAGCATGACTTGGCAAGGGTCCCGTTACTTCTATACCTTTCTCCATATAGTTAGTTATATACCTCTCTTTAGTCTTTCCTATCAGGTCTCTCTTGACCAACTTTTGTTATTTTCCGATCCTGACGCTGTTAGAGTATTCGAGGGCTAGAGGTTAATTTTCCCATTTTTTAAAGTTGATTATGATCGAGAGGTTTTTCACCTTTAAACAACAATGAAAAACAACAAATCTAGAAAATTCTTGTAAAAATGGGCGAGAAAGTTATTACAAAACCCAAGACGTATGATCCAATTGTATCAAAATATCGATGAACCATTTTTCAAAGAAGAATATACGTACAGTGTCGGACTTTATATGATTTGATGGCAACCGTATTTTAACCATATTGATTTGATGGGTCACTAATCTATAAAAAGGTTATGGATGCCATATTAATATTTAAAAATTGATTTCTTGGAACTTGTAAAAAAATATTAAATTGTATTGGTTGATCAAGAATCCAGTAGAGTAAGTTTCTTTAAAACAGATATTTACAACCTAGTAATTAATTGTGTATATCACTACTTTCTTGACGTCTGCTAGAACCTAACAAGGCATGTAGATATGTATACATAAAAAGTCTCCACTAATGTCGCATGCTGTACGTATGTGAAGGACTAGCAAGATTCGTGTCGGTGAATTGGCCCTGGCCTGGCGGATCTTGTAACTCTATGAATATCACTTTTTCTTGGAAGGTGAGGGTTCGAAATGACTTTTTGATAACAACTTCGCTATTTGTAATCGTAGAGATATGGGCGTTGGTATGATTTACATGCAGAATTAAAATAGTCTATGCAAATCTTTATATAATTTAGCGTGTTATAAGTTGATTTACACGCGAGATATGAATCGAAAATCTGTTTTAAATGGCCAACATTTTGACATTTTAAATTCGTTATTCTGAATTTCAATAGAGTTCTGTAATGAGGAAACTGTAGTCCTCTATACGAAATTTAATTTTCCCATCTTAATTTATTGTGAGTTTACGTACAGAAGACAACAACGACGGACCGAGGGTATGTCGAAAATCACTTTTGTCTACAGTTGTTGACAAAGTGGTATTTTGTTCATTTAAATTAGTTTGCAAAACAGCTGATTTCTCAACAGTTTCACTTTGCCCACTACTTTGCACACTACATTGCTCACTCCGAATGGTAACCGAACAAAACGAAATTTAGGTTAAGTTTATTTGAATTGATTTATAATATACAGGAAATGTTCCGTATGTAGGTTAGATTAATTCTTACATGTAAAATAACATAAATAAACAACAAAACAACGTTTTAAAGTCGAAAAAGGAAGTAATTATTCATGAAGATGATTGACAGTGTATGTACACGGAGAGTATTTTTCGTTTGCCGAGTTTTGAAGCTGGCAATCCCGTTTCCTCAACAATACACCTAAGTTATTTGTAATATTCATAAATAACCTCAGTTTTGACGTGAGAACTTCTACTCAGTGGTGATGTGTTGTTTAGCACTACTGCTATATTTTGTGTAGTTAGTTTTAAAATATGGACAGTTCAGAGGATGAAAACCTGTCAAATACCCCGTCTAAATTAGCGGAAAAAGCTAACAACGTTGTACTAAATCTCCTTCCTGTTAAATCAAGGAAAAAGTACGACCGCCAGTATGAACGGTTTTTATTGCCAAAATAACAACTGTAGACAAAGTATAATGTGCAATTCGTGAGCAAAGTGTCTTTTTTAAACTCGATAAAGTTAACGCACTCGGCAAGCCTCGTGCGTGAACATTTTTCTCTCGTTTAAAAAAGTGCCACTTTGTTCACTAGTTGTACAACTAACTATTTCTGTTTTCTGAGTTCATGAAAGTGAAATCAGACAAAAAAGGTTTTTTTGCGACTAGCTATTAACTTTGTGATAGGTTTATTAATGTCTTATATTTAGTTCAATGATTGGATTTGATTGTCTGTTAGGACATTTAAGAAAATAAACATTCACTGTAAATTCGATTGACGTATAGCCGATTTGGTGATTTGGTTTGATCGTGTGATTGCGGTTTGTAAACTATTACCAATTGTCAAACAACATCTTTTATCATTTCAGAAATATCAGATCGTTCGTCTTCTAGTAAATCACCAAACTCTACAACAGTTATCTCCGAAACAGAACCAACAACTAGCACAACCAGCGACATAAACGTTGCAACAACTACTACAAGCACATCTGATAATTCTCATTCAGATTCATCTGATAAAGATCCAGATGAAGATAAAATCAGAAAAGACAAAACGCATCTATCATCGAATACGTTCTCACAGTCATCGTTGGAACTTTTAGTTCGGTTGTTTCCGGCAAAGAAAAAATCTGTTCTAGAGTTGGTCTTGCGAAGATGTGGACACGATCTCCTCCAAGCTATAGAGTTATGCGCACCTCAGGACCTTAGCAATCCTGCCAATCTTGCTGTTAAGAATCACATCAATGAAGCAGCTTTGAGTTTCTTACATGCTACCAATGGTGAGTACGGATCTTAGCATGCAGTTTACTCAAGAGCGGAACTATTTAACCACTAATTGTTGGAGGTACAGTAGATATCGAAAATAGACCCTTTATTGAAATTATTAAAAACTTTCTAGTTGGAAAAGTGAGCGATTTAAATATGATTTTAAGTGCAATTTATTGTTTAAATAAACACAAATGCATAACAGAATAATAAATACGGTAATTTTGTAGAATTATGGTTTAATATTTTAACTGATTATTAAATGATCTGTCAATTTATAACAACTAATTCGATTTTTACAAAGTTTTCTTTCATAAGAAAGGTAGATAATCTAGTCAGGTTTTAGTCTGTTTGATTAAAATTTGTTTAGTAGTTCCAAAGTTTCTGCATGGGAAATACAAAAACTACAATAATTATCGACATATCAAACGCATTTTCTTAAAATTTTCAATAATATATAAATTAATTGTTTTAGTGACAAAGTGTATATACGATTCGAATAGTAATTGATATTTAAAACGTTTTTTATTTCGGTGCAGAAGTTCCCATGTTTTTACTATTTTTATGGTGTTGAAAAATAGGAAATTTTTCTATATATCAATTTCTTAAAAATTTCTATAAAATATGTTTGACAGTGACAACATTAGAGTATGATTTAAACATTAATCGTGACTGAAAACATTAAAGAAAATCGATGCAGTAGTTCCCAAGTGAAAACCATTTATTGTTAACGATTAAGATCAAATTCATATTTGCATATATTTTTGACATTTCAGCTGCAACATTTAGCAATATCAAAGCTGATAAACAATTAAAATGTTATTTAGAATGAAAGATTTTTAAAAATTATTTCTATTTTATTTTGCCGAAGGGTGCGAAGGGAGAATAATATATAAATAACTCTATCTACGCATGATTTCCAATTTATTATGACAAGACAATTTTCCACCTTATACGAAAATAAGAGAAAGAAAGAGCAATTTTGCCATCATTACGTTGTCAACTAACGGAATTTTCACCACACAAGTTCATAAGTCTGTATAGTAATGCTTTTTTTTTTTTTTTTTTTTTTTTTTTTTTTTTTTTTTTTTTATTAATTTTGTTCTTTATCATTTTAGTAGGTCTTCTATTTCTTACATTAATTTAGAATAAGAGAAAATACCTTAGTAAATGACATGTTTTGCTTTATGTATTTGAAATACAATTAGACCGACTCAAATATATAAAATAGGAATTTTGAGTTTTGACTGTATAGCATAAATTCAAAATTTTTTGATTATTAAAAAAATTGAAAAGTCTAAATTTGATAAAAATCTGTCCACTTTCTTAAGCTGTGAAGCTGTGAAACACTAACAGACGACAGACATACGTTCAAAAATACTGTTTTAGTTTCATTCTACCTTTAAAACGTATATTTTTACAAATAAATTAACACAGATTTGTTCAGCGTTATATAAATTTTTCTATTCCACGTATACATGAAAAAAAACAAAAACATAATAATTTATATTTTTCAGCGAGAAATGAAGAACCTGAAGATGACGAAGAAGGTGAAACAAGACCACACGAACCACCTCGCAGAGTATCCGTATCCTCGACCAATCAGAAATCAGCATTCAAACCCTTTATTTCCATAACGAGTCGGTTATCCAATGAGATTGCTAGTCCTCCAGAAGCTCACCAAAACAGTCAGCCGCAGATCAGATCTCGAATTATGGAAGGAGAACAGAAGCCGCTAACTCTTCACACGTCGCCCTACAGAACTGGTTTGGCGACACTGCCTCATTTCAACTGTAATAATCGATTTCTTTTCTCATCACCTCGAAGTTCAGCTATCGATTTCTTTCAACTACCGAACAACGTAGCTTCTCACAGCTTTGTAAATACTGCTGCTAGTACCTTCAGGTAAATTGGTTCTGTTAAATTTCGATATAAATATTATTCGAATTTCTGTAAACAGTTCACCTTCTTCCCAGATTGTAAATACTACTACACCTATTGTACACTTGAACAAAACACAAGAAAAAATAAAAGTAAAATGAGTGGCTTATTCCTTGTGTTGTGATTTACCATATTGGATCGCAATGGTAGTAAATGATAAACTACTATCGACGTATGTAAACCATGGAATGGTGACTCCCCTAACCGTAAATACAATGCATTAGTTCCAACACTGGTGGGTTCGGGTAGCAGATGGTCTAATTCGTTGTAGCGTGCTACTCTTTAATTTTGATTCTTATTCACATCGATGTATATGCCGGTGTTATTTTAAACGTGCATCTTAATTTATTAAAAAACCAAAAAGGACATAAATGTGTGGTTTGCGGGAAACGGTAATACACCCAAGGGGAACTATTTTGTGAAACCTAAGTAGCCCTCCTAGTCACCCTCACCCCCTACCAACCCTAACTTAAAATTTCAAATGGTAATATACCTCTTGTGACACCTTGAATTAAAGAGCATAAAACAGAAAAAAAACGTTTAAAAAGTAATTAAAATTGGATCATCCGTTTTCGAAGTATTGCGTGATCTTTATACTTACACATTTTTACTACTGCGAAGGCGTTTGCTCAAGCTCTTTATGTCGGTAAAAACGATTTATGGAAGAAGAACAGTCAATTTTTAACTATAATAATAATAAAGTTTAATAATAATGAGTAATGAGGGTTCAAAATGTTTAAAAAGTGATAAGAGCTTATTGTAATAAAAAGAATATTGTTGAATTGTCCAAATATTAAGAAAGTAAATCAATTTAAAATATTGAGCATGTTTGCCAACTAACCATAAGCACAAAGCAAACCAATAAATAACAAATATATCATTATAGCAACGGAACAATGACATTTATTGTCAGATATTTTGAACCTTCTAGAGTTTTCTATAAATTTCATGAAGTTTTATATAATTTGTGTTTAATAAATGTTTTATTTTTAACTATGGCACATTTTTCTTGTGCATCCACATTGTTCTTCTGTTTCCCCCCCCCCTTCAGAAGTTCACTTTGTAATAAGTGTGGAAATCCCAAGTTAACTTAGCCAGTTATCTACCACACTTTCATCTTTCATATCGGGTCTCTTGACCAACTCTTGTTCGTTCGATCCCGACTTTATTAGAATATTCGAAGTCTAGATGACGTTTTGATTTTACGCTCGTTTGTTCTTCTTTTCTTTTTAAGGAGTGAGATTATTCGCCTTAAAACAAAATCGTACTAACATGATTGTAATATCGATATTTGTTTCAGCACTTCTGTTCTACCTTGCCCACTCTACCAGACTGTTCCGCATTCTTCTCTTCAGTTGAACTCGGTACTGTTCCAACACCAACCATCAACTGTTGCTTGTACCTGTCCACAGTGTGCTACAGAAACATAAGATGTCCTCAGCAGTAGATTAATAAAATTAATTTGGATTTGTTTGAAACTATCTAGTATTTTCAAAACATCTTTCAATTACAATTACTTAGTGTAAGTTTGGTAATCGCAAAAAACTCAGATCTCCGTTTTTTGACTAATTTTCATGTTCGACTCAGGAAAAAAAGTGGTTTTCGACTCACCGTCGTCCTTTGTCGTCACGACAATAAAATTTTACATATTCTCATGTAGAAGACTAATGAAATTCAACAAAATAAAATTTAAAATGTCAAAATGGCGGCCATTTACTAAGATTTGTTGTTCATATCTCAAGTGTTATTCAACACACTAAATTAGATAAAAATTCTTCGAATGTATCTAACTTTGCTCTGACTTTATAATAAATTTTGATATTAGTATAATTACGAGAACCATGTCCGAATTACGAAGACGATATAGTAAGTGTAGGTCCATTCACATACTTCGAGGCCTGCTAGGGCCGAGTCACTAACACAAGCGAAGCGAGTGAAGACTTTTATTATACGGGGTGAGTCAGACCACCCGTGCAGTACTTATAGCTGTCTTACAAACTTACTTTAACACTTTTTCATTCTCATTTCCCCCTAATTTGGCTCCACTGAATCCATTGAAATTAATTTCAATTTTGAAAAATGCCCCAAAAGGGCCCTTTTTGGGGGTAGGGGTGCTTTTTGAGGAATTTTCAAATGTAAACATGGGTTGTGTGATACATCATTTTAAAGGTCTAATTACCTTGAACATTTTGGCGCAATCAAAAGTTAATTATCTTTAACCGTATGTACAGGGTGTACCAAAACGTATTGAAATTGGACTTTAAAATAAAATACCGTGTTATCCTAACTACAATACGGAACAGCACCAGATTTTTGTCCAAGCTTATTATTGAGCTATTCTTTAAGAAAACGTGTGGTACGGGCATTTTTCACTGGATTTTGAATATTTTAAAAATGCTCAAAATTGAAGAATTTAAAAAAGCCTAAAACTCAAAATTCTTAAATAGCAACTTATAGCAAATGTTATATCAAGTAAAAGATCTTTTAAAAACAAAATTTTTTTGTATTTTATTTTTTTATCTATCTTTTACTGTTAAAAATGGCAGCCAAAAAACTTAATTATGCCAGTTTACAAAATTTAACAAATTACTTTTATTTGAAAAAAAGGTGTTTATGATTAAATAAACAGTCTCTGTTATGTAATAAGAACAAAATTCAACTAGTTTTTATTTTTCAATGTGGCTCAATACTTTGGTAGTAGGTAGTAAAGATAAACATGGACAACTACTACCAAAGGGTGTCTTCCGCCGAGCGACTAGTGGTCACAGCGCCACATCTACAGTTAACAAAGTTCAGAAGGGTTTGGCAGGTCTAGGGGTTTCCTACTAAGAGAGATTTCTAAGATAACACATGATAGGTTAGGTTAGGTTCGAAATTAACATGTTCTTGTCACCTTACTTTAGTTTCTAAAATTTACTTTGAAGATTTAAAAAATAACATTAATTCAAAGTTTAAAACAGGTATCGCTTTTACCCTTATTCCGAAAAGATTTATTGGAACATATTTTATCGTGTATTAATATACTAACATAAATCTAAGAATGTTGTCCTATGTACATATCGAAAGAATATAGCAGAAACCTGTGCCTCTGAGCGAAATAACCTCTAAACCTATCGAACCCTTGTCAACTGGAGATGCGGCGTGCAAAACGCTGGCCCCTCGGCGGACCATCTCAGGAAAGTAGTGAGTGTATTACAAGGTTCAAAAAACCTGGGTAACAACTGTTTTAAACAAACGTACTTCATTGGGTATGATTGGTTCATTTTATTATTAGATTTTCTGAATTTCAATGGGGTTCTATATGAGCACACTATACAGCAGTCTCCTATACCAAATTTAATGTTGTTAACTTAATTTTTGTTACGTACAGACGGCGGCGACGACGATTACTAACGCAAGGCATGTCGAAAATCACTTTTTCGTTTTAGGCCAAAAAACTGATGTCTAAATCTGACGATTGCCAAACTTATCCTATATTTCGTATACCGAGTAAATAAAAATGTGTACTTTCTACTCAATCAATTTTATTCTACAATTATAAATTACTGTGATGTTTTTATTTTAAAACTCAAATTTTGACAATTCTCTACTTTTTAATTTCCTTAGTATGAATGTTCATTTTTAAAAACGATGTTTTTCTGTCTATTTTTCTGTCTATCTTTCCGTCTGTATATCTGTGGCAGAAAATCAAATTTTAATAATACAGTAATTGTATAACGTGTAAAAAAATGTAATGCAAGTGTTTTTTTTTTTTTTTTGTTTCCATGCAAACGTGTGTGCATTGTTTGTCCAAAGTTTATTATAAATCTATTGGTCTACACGTTTGAGAAAAAATATTTGTCATCATCAGGTCATAAAATTCAAATTGTTATCAGATTTGTCAGTCAATAAAATAAATTAAAATGCGTATTATTCAGAGATATTGTTTTTGAGTACAGTTGGTCATTTATTTTATTAACTCACAAATCAGAAGGTTACAATTATTTTAGGACCTGATGATAGCAAAGATTTTTTGTCGAAGTTGTTTATCCCACGGACTTAAAGAAAGGTAAACAAAATGTATCCAATATATATTAGAATCGTTTTCAATATTTTTGTTAAAATGTTGTCTAAGAAAATGTAATGTAATTAATTTAAATTTAATTTCGTAATAAATTATAATGGCTTTATTATGTTGTTTTTAAAATTTAATCCTTCAATATTGTTTGAGTTTAATAAAGTGATGTAATAAACGCTAGATTGGGCTAGTGGTGGTTAACACTTTCGTTTAGTAAATAAGAAGTTCCGTGTTTAATATCCTTGGTGATTCAAAAGTTACGGTGTTAAACCAACATTAAGTAAAGATTGATAGCGAATTATGATTGAAAAAGTTAGAATTAAGACAAAGCCATATATTACCAAACTGAAAATGTCTAACACTCCCAGGCTGTTCACTAGCTATGTCAAAGAATGATTATTAATAGAGAAATTATGGTTATCAATACAGTTAAACTTTAGTTTTTGGAATGTCGTAGTCTGTGGTATGTTTATCATCTATACAGTTTTGTATAGACTAAAAATATGAACCAATTTTGAAGTTTTGTCCTCGATATTCAAAATTTGGAAGTAAAACAAAAATAGAAAGTTCCGAAATAGACTATTTAATCTTTTTTTTTTTTAATTTTATTTTATTATTATTTTTTTTTAAACGTAGACTTTAAGACAATCAAACGAAAAGCAGTTGGTCATCTCTCCATAACAGTTCGTAAGTTATTAGTTAACAGTAGGCGAAAACCTTCCTGGTCATCATCACCTTATTAAAAAAGGAAAAAAATAAAAACCCCTATTTTTTCCTTGATTTTTAGCTAATGTTTTCATATTCATTTTAACCCTTATGTGTTTATTTTTATTTGGGGGAATTTGGATTTACGGCCCCTGAAAGTATATTCAGTGGACTTAGAAGGACAGACCAGCCTTTGAACCATCAACAAAACTCAGCAGCTTTTGTCCAATACTGGGATCAGCATCCTCCTCTGATTAAGATGCCCCATAGAGACCTCGTCTCTTAGTCTCCATTCTCTCACAATCCAGAACAATTTATCTGGCTGTCACATCGGACTGTTTGGATATCCTGCATATCTTGTCTTCCTCAATTATGCCCAATTTAAGCAGGTGCTATGTGAAATGGCCGTGTCCAGTAATAAGAGCATAACTTGGTTAACCAAGTTAGAGTGAATCGACTCTACTGAAATTCACCAGCCAAGTTGGTAAGTCGAGCACTTGGGGCTCCACAAATATTTTGCCTAATGTTTGTCCAGAGTAGTTCTTCCACCGACGATACTTTTCCTCTCTGGAAATCTTTGTAATTGCACGATCTAGCAACAAGTTATCATAGACAGACAGATAGTGTCTTTTCTGATGTATCCTTTCTGGTTAGCTTGTCTAGAAGCTCGTTGCCCTCGACAACTCTGTGCCCTAACACCCAGCAAAGGTGCACATTGTTAAGACAAGTAAGTGTGGACATGTTTAGAAAACATTCCCACAGAAGCCTTGAAAAAATTTAAGTTGAATCCTGGACTTTGAGAACGGCCTGGCTATCTGATACTATTAGTATTCGTTTATCAAAGTAACGCTTAGCTAATCCTACATTTTCACAAGCCGAAATTGGCGAGATTGGAACACTCTACAGTAATCTCCAAGACTTGCAGTGGCTCTCTGGCTGTTACGGGAGGCAAACTGTAAAATCGTAAACCAAATGTTTGTCCTATCAGCAAATCATTTTTACTCTTAAAGTGTTGGCCACATAATAAGGGGTTTTTTCCAAAAAATTCTTAAAATATCTTTTTTTTCTTCGAAAAGTCATAGTTTATTATTATTATTTTATTTTATTTATATTATGATCGACTAATGATTTATATATATATATATATATATATATAATCGATCATAATATGAATAAAATAATATTAATATTAATAATAATAAACTATGACTTTTCGAAAAGAAGGATATTTTACGAGATTTTTTTAGAAAAAAACCCTTATTATGTGGCCAAAACTTTAAGAGTAAAAAGATTTGCTTTTTGTTATATATATCTCAGAATCACATTTGTAGGATAATTACAATAATAACTTCCTTAGCACTACTGAAGCAGTACATGGGGTTTAGTCCTCTTGAGACCGCGAACATTTCCGGCCACTTCTAGAACTGCTTCCATTTCATAATTATCGTGTGTTAGAAGGCGTGAGTATATTTCTTAATTTCTTCAGTAACCATTCTGATATTCAAGTGACGATGTAGATACTGTTGTATATATACCATGGGGGTATTGACTATTCTTCATAAGACTTTGTTTTGGAAATGCTGATTTTTTAATATTAGACCGTTTTGTACAGCTCCATAATTGTACGCCGTATGTTCATAATGGTTTTAGTTTATCACGTATATTAATATTGTATGCTGTATTGAAAGCTCAGAGTTACGTCCGAGCAGCCAGTACAGTTTTCTGTATTTTATTTTAAACTTTTCAACCTTCTTCTTTACGTGGACCTTAAACTTGAGCTTAGTATCTTAGGCCATTCCCAAATATTTGGCATTATTCGAATATGGAAGAACTTGACCATTACCAATCAAAGGATAAATGGTAATCTTCTTATTTGTAAAGTGCGTTGATTTTACCTCATTTAGTTTACTTCACCAACACTTTGTCCAATTACTTATGTTATCCATTGCACTTTGTAATTTATTAGTCGTTGTTTCAATACAAGCATCGACATCAAGGATAGCAGTGTCATCAGCAAATGTTGCAATAATCGATCAGCAAGTTGTGGAGTATCTCGAGTGTACAACAAATAGAGGACAGGTCCAAGGACATTACCTTGCGGTACACCTGCTGTTATAATCTTTAGCTCTGAGTAATCACCTCCATGACGGACTGGAAAGTACCTTTCTGCAATATATGATTTTAATAACTCAAAATACTGAGTTGGTAAGGTCTCAGTGTATTTTATATGGAAGGCCCTCATGCCACACCTTATCATAATTTCTATTATGTTGACGATAAGATGAAACTGATCTATAGTAGAATGCCTACGTCTAAACCCAAACTGATGTGATGGAATCAGTTGTTTGTCTTGAATGATCGGCTCAAGCCTTCTTAGAAGAAGTTTAAAAAAAAATTTAGACATGACTTTCAATGATATTGGGCGGTAATATGTTACAGCTGAAGACTGCTTCCCTGGTTTCAATATGATGATCACCTCCGGATTTTGCAGTGACGAGGCACTCCTAAAGCAGCCATTGTTCAGTTAGATGTTGCAGTCTTATCACAACTATATCAGGGAGTTATTTCATTACATGACCAGTTTATAAGATCCTGGCGATTTTCTTGCCGATATGTTGCACCTAGTCATATTTTAGGCTCACGAATGGAATGTCTTTTATGTCATTTTTATCGACAAAATTAATATTTTCTTGATCCTTGCCTTGTGGAAAAGGATTAAAAACACCAATCAGATGTTCTGCAAACAGTTTAGCCTTCTGCTTTGAGGGCCACATACCGTTCTCCTTCTTTAAGGGTGGATTTTGAATTTTAGGTCTATACAAATTTTAGTTTTTTTGGCAGCTTTCCAAAGTGAATATTCTGTATTGTCATAAGCAGTTAAGTTAATGAGAAACATACACAATGCTTCATTTTTAATCTCTTTAATACGTTTTTTCAGTTGGTTACTGAGTCGGTTAACTAGGACATTGAAATCGATACTAGTTCTCTAATCTCCATTGGGTAACTTGTAGCACATCACATTTTTCCACTCTGGAGCTGTGTACTTTCTTCTGTCACCTGCTGTATATCAGCAATGAATTGTTCGATTCCTCTATCAATCTTCTCCCTTGGTTTCAAGTGGAGTATCCAGATCCAGGTACCTCTGCATCTTTGCTCTAAACTTGTCCCATTTTTTTTCTTTCTTTTTTTTGGCACGTCTTGGAAGATTTGATTTCTGTATTAGTGGTGTATGATCAGATGACAAATCATAGCTACTTCAGATTTCAAATAAGTTGGTGATATAGAAGAGAAAAATGTACACTTATATTCTATACCTGCATGATATAGTTTTTTACCCTATCAGTCTAGAGCTCCAGTGCGTGTGTTTTGAATTATAAACTCCTCCAACTATGAAATGGGTACCTGAGATCTTAAAATGATCATTAAAATCTTCTTTTGAGGGTGAGTGTCTTGGCGGGCAGTAAATTGCAGATATTTTAATTGTATTACTCTTATATTGTATCCTGGTTGTCGTTACTTGTATCATCTCTTCTTTAACTGCAGGTTCCTCCCAGTGCAGGATATTTTCTTTTACCAATATAGCTGGACCTCCTTTAGCTGTATTGGCTGAATGTGGACTGTGATAACCCACAAAACTACGAATGTTTTGTGAAATGGGTTTCGGAAATAAGGTATATACCTATATTTTGACTTTTCAAGAATAATTCCAATTCAGATAGATGCTTGTGCAACCCATTAGCATTCAAATTACCACTGTGGAGAGACAATTCATTTCTTCTTTAGAGAAGTTGATTTTCCAGCATGCTTTTTTAGCTTATAGTCTCAGTTAATATTTTAATCGATTTATTTTGGTTGTCTAACCGTTCTATGATAGCTGTCAATATAACTTTCATTGTATAGTCATAGTGAATATAGAGTATTTTATACCTTCCTGATTTTGTTGGATGATTGTGTGACTTTTACCTGCCACCTTTTTTGACTTTTTCATAGGACGTACCACCGAAAATTCGTTTTTTTCCGAAAAAAATTATTTGTATAAAAATTCCTTATTATTTCATAAATTATCTAAAAAACACTTTTTCAGGGTATTTTTTCACTCTTTGGTATGTAAAGAATATTAAACAATTTTATTGATTATAACAATAATAAATATTTAGCCATTAATATTACTTTTTTGGAATTTATCTAGCGTTTATTATGATGCGATTTTTCTTCAGGCGCTCATTTTAATGAGTACGGGTTTTGCAATCCCGAGAGTTTTAGCTGGATCTACAACTTTTTTTCATGTAGTCTTTAGTTAGATCCCTCTCTTTTATCTTTCCTATCAGGCCTCTCTTGACCAATTCTTTTTATTTTCCGACTCTGACGCTATTAGAGTAATCAAGGACTAGGGGTTTTTATTTTATGCTCTTTTTTTTCCTTCTATTTAAAGTGATTATGACCGTGATGTTTTTCGCTTTCGATCAAAAAGAAAAACTTATAGATTTCTTTATTTGTAATATTTTACTATTAAGAATCCGAAGGTATTTCACAATTTGATCTGATTAAATATTAATAAACAAATTAATGAACATGGTAACTTTAGCTATCAAATAGACTAACCATAGAACTACATAACCCTATTCCCTTATTATCAATATCGATATCTTGAAGTTGTTCACTTATGCAGATTCATTCAACAAACACATTAGGACACTCAAGTAGGCTGTGATTGATTGATGGGCTTTCTAAATATTTGCATTATTTCACAGTCATCTATTTCTACTTAGGTTAGGGGATATTATATGTTATTATTTAACAAATAGATACGTTAAAAATATTTCACATATTTATAGCTTGAAAATAAAACTATATTTATTAAAACATTTTGTATCAAAACTATTCGTCACCAGTTGTCAGTGAAACAATAAATTAAATCATGGATGCCATCTTTGAAAAAAAATGTATATATTGAAATAGGGCCTAATTGCTTACCTTGTCATAAATTCGTTCTCATGGTAAAAGTTATTGAAATAAAATTAAGCTTTTAATTGCGGCGAACAAGATTTATTTTTTGTTTGTAAATTATTCTTGAACGATTATATTTTTCACTATATAACGATTATATTTTGCGATTTTAATCGTCACGTTTCTGTAAATTTTGAACGAAATAGGTAAAACCAATTTTGATAAATTACGTCTTTTATAACAGACTAATGGCCGATTTTTTTGGTTTTTATTGATATACAGGTCTCTTAGTGTCAATGCACTAACCTCAAGTAATATCCGTTTATGAAAATGGGCCTAGTTTAAATGAGCTATTAGTTTACACAGCTGTTTGCATTGCATTACAACAATGTATCTAATTATACTCCTTTCGCCTGTAAAATTAAGTTGCAGTGGTTCAAAAGTATTTTCTAATTCTTTATTGGATGTATTCTGAAGGAAAAACTCAATAGAAATCTTCGAAAACGCATTTTACTCCGTTTAATTGGTAACGGGATTTTTCCGTAATTGCAACTTTGAATGCTTATAACTCAAAAATGAAGGCAATTATCGAAAAACTACTTTCAAAATCGTTTTCCTTGTCAAATTTGATATGAAAATCGTGTCTTATGTGTCCACTTTTTAATTAAAAAAATTAAATTTGATTTAATATGGCGGATCAAAGATGGCGGAGAAAAATTTCAAACCTACAAAAAAGTATAATTTTTTAAACTATACCGCATTTGTTTCTCAGTTATGCAGTATATAACCGTTTTCATTTAAAAAAAATCAACCTATATTTTTACGACATGACATAAAATCCTCTATAGGTATATGCAACATCGTTGACCATTAAAAATGGCTTCTTTTGCTATTTCATCTACAGTTTAATTGTGCCCAATGCCCAAATGACCCGGCATCCATTAGAAAGTTATTTTTTAAAATATTTACGATATTGCTAGTTGAAGTATGTTTAATATTTTTACCTAACGTTTCATTAGACAAGCCTTTCAAGACGAAGATCTTCTCTAGGGAAGAATGGGAGTCTGGAAGGAGGTTATATAATAAGCAGGATATAGTCTGGTTCACAGATGGCTCGAAAACGGAGATGGGTACGGGCGGTGGCATAAATGGGCTCAACCCATAGAGTTCCATCGTACTGCGCCTAGGTAAGCATGCTACTGTTTTCCAAGCAGAAGTAGGTGCTATCTCTGAATGCATCAAGGTGAATCAAAGAATGAAATACACAGGTAAGAACATTCTGATCTTCACAGACAGTCAAGCTGCTATTAAGGCACTAAACACGACTAGAGTGAAGTCGAAGCAGGTATGGGACTGTATCTCATCATTGATAAAGCTTAGTCAGATGAACACGGTCACTGTGGGCTGTGTTCCTGGCCACTCAGGTATTGATGGTAATGAGAGAGCAGATGAATTAGCCAGGTCAGCTTCAGAATCCCCTTTCGTGGGCCCGGAACCTGTGTTCGGGATCTCCTATGGACATGCCAGAGCAGCGGTTGATACGTGGATACGGGAGGGGATGAATAGGGCCTGGACGAATTCAACAACTAGTAGACTTGCAAAAAGGTTATTTAGACCAAGCAAGAAACATGCTGAACAACTAATCTCTCTCAGGAGAGATAACATGAGGTGGGTGGTTGGGCTCTTAACGAACCAATGTCACCTCAGAAAACATCTACACAGGATAGGGATTGCTGCAGACAATACTTGCAGGAAATGTGGTTTGGCTGAAGAGTCCGCAGAACACATTCTTTTAGAGTGTGAGGCGTTAGGACGAGCCAGGACTCTCTAGGCCCACCGGGGAAAGAGATGGAAACCATCCTAGATAACCCTATTGGTAGTATCTGTTCCTTCATAAGGATGACGGGTATCACTAATTGGGTGTAGGAAGGATATTGGGGCGGCAAAAGATCTTTAGGTCGATGCCGGTGAGGCCTCTGAAGGTGGCTTTCACAGCCCAGAACGGAAAAAAAAGTTTAATATTACACTCTCTTCTTTATCCCTATTATAAGAATTTTCTAATGCTTTTATTGCGAATCTGTGCAAATTACTTTTTCTTTATCTTCTATGTTTTGAATGTATTCCACAGCTTTGTAGGTTGCATATGTTTCTGCAGTATAATTGGGCATATTTTTTTTTACTAAATACAAATTTAAATTGTAAATTAGATTTCGGAATATAAAAAGCCGCTCCTGTGCCGCCTGAGTGTTTTGAACCGTCTGTTTTTATCAGTGTAGCAGTTCTGTAAAAAGTGAATCCCTACCATTGTTATTACTACTACTTTTTTGGTCAATATTTGTTTTAAAAATTAAATTATTTTTCATATTTTATATCAGTTCATTGAGATGCCTCCCAATATTGTGTGAATTCTACTTTGGATTTATTATACTAAGGATTTAATTCATTATTAATGTTTAGTACACACCTAATCAGCACACGCCAATATTTTTAATATCTATTGTACATTGTTTATATGAATTTCGAATGAGAGATTTTTATCTAGAATAATCCCCAAGAATTTGATATTATCTATTGATGGTATTTGTTGATTATCCATATAGTATGTTCTATTGCTATGATATTACTTTCTTCCGCGTAAAATTGATTATTTTACTTTTACTTGTATTGACTTCTAGATATAGAGAATTGAATGTCTGACCTATTTTGCATGATGAGATTTGTATACTTAATTATGCTGTATGTCTGGTATGCTATTACTAATTCCCGCGATATTTATTGAGAATATCAGTGAACTTAGAACCACTGCCTTGGGGTAAACCTCTACTAGTTGATCTAGCAATGCTCTAGTTAGGAATAATTATATTTAGCTACTCATCGCTAAGAATTTTGTAACAATTAAATTGTAATGAATTTGACTGGTTTTCCGTATTTGTGCATTTTACCAAGTAACTGGTATATACTGGTGTCGTATGCTCTCCAAACATGCTGATATTGTGTTTTCATTATTCGTTAATGCTATTTGAATATCTGTTACTTAATACGTAATCTGCACATCCTTGTTTTCCCTAAATCCATATTGAGTTTCGGATATAATTCTAACTTGTACGTTAACCATTCAATAGTGTTAATAATTTTAATGAAACATGGGATTATGGACACCGTCTATACGAGGTTTCAATTCATTTACATTTATCTTGTTTCAGTAGTGTACCTCTGAAGATGATAGCAGAGCTATCGAAATATACATAAGGTAATATAAACGCATTATACAGTTTTGTGTAGTTGTGTCATTTTGTGGTTTGGGGTTTTTCCTTGTTCATATACAATCACCACAGTGCTCTAGTGATTTATTTATCTGGTTTCAGTAAAATAGATAACTCTATAAAATAGGAAACTCTACCTCATCATCCCCCATATTTCATTAAATATTGAAAGAATATTGTTTAGAGCTTTTTAGGGTTGTTGTTTAATCATACTATGACATGCGGTCTAGCCCTGGTGTTGAATCTTTTTTCTTTGTAATTATTTTAAAGTGAAATCTTCCTCTATGGGGTGATTAGTTTCTTTAATTATTGGAACCTTCGATTCAGGGTGGTGAGGAACATAATCTGGAATTATAAACATAATAAACCTACCGCCCAGATCCTTATTATACTAATTTCGGAAGGGTTGTTAGTATTTTTTATTTGTTTCGATTTTTTAATAACTTTCCAAGCATTATTAGTCTACTATTGTTTTTTATCCATTTTTAAATATTTTTTAGATAAATTTACCCATCCTTGTTTTCCAGCTAAACGAATTGTTTCTGTAGCTTTTAGCTGAGCTAATTGTTATTTTTTTTATAATATACTGCATTCATATCCTGTCTGAATATTTTTAAAGTCGTCTGTAGGTTATCGCGTGAGAACATTCCTCATTCCACAGTGTTTTGAGGTGATAGTTTTTGTTATTTAGGGTAATAGTTGTTGGGATTGCTATCTTTATTGAGTTGTACATAATATCATATAATCTGTGTATTCGTTCAGGCGATGCAACTTCGAATAGTGTATCTATTATTATTTATTAGGTTTTCATAAAGAGGCCAGCTTGCTCTTTTAATATTTAAAACATGTATATTTTTAAAACTGTTTGGATATATTCCGTTATTTTGACTGTAATTTACCATCTTAACATTAAAACTCATCCATTAGATCTTATTTTACTTCCCAGTTATGTAAAGTATAAAACATTTGCTGAGATAAATGTTAGGTGAATTATTTAAACTGTTGTGTAGTAATTATTATTTGTTGAGATAATTTTTGGATCGTTGTATTCCTTAAATATAATATTTATCTCTAGGCCTACCGTTTTTGAACAGTTCCAGGTAGGGCGATAGGCGTTAGTATCACCACAAATTATGTTCCCTATATCTTTAGAAAATAATACTTTGTGCCAAAATTCATTGTTTATTTTTTATTGGTGCAATATATTTTATAAATTATTATTGAAATTTCCATAATATTTATTGACGTTACTAGCAGTTGTACTGAATCCGAATTGAATTCATATCTGTGATTTACATGATAGAGATTTTTGTGTTATGAAAGCAACTCTCCCCTCCCCCCCTCCAACCATCCGTTTTGTCTAGTCTCTATATATTATATAAATTGTCTTTTAGGTTATCCTGATTTGTTAACCAGGTTTCTTAGATTATCCCTACGTTTCTATTAAAGTTTTTATATGTAGTTCACGGTTTCAAGTCACTTTTAAGTGATCTGGATTTCCATTGAAATATGTTTGTACTTATAATTTTAATTTAATGTTTGTAGTTTATTATTATTTTATTTATATTATCATTACGTTGATTTAGTTGTTCTTTTGATTTATAACTGTCTTTACTATGTTGTTTAATAAAAACTTCTAATATTACATCTATCTTAATTTTTTTTTTTAAAGGCTCCAGATTTTCCCCCTTGGAATTTCGCTCTAATTCATTAAGTTTTTGTTCCACTAGGGTTTTTAATTCTTTCTATTACTTTTCATTTCATCACAAAGTTGTGTTTGGTTTTTATTTTGGTGTAGATGTTCTGTTTATGTACTTTTTGTTTGTGGTACTAATCTGAGGTCTGGTGTTGTTTTTATTTTTTATTGGTTTAATACTTTTTCTTGGCTATGAGTGTATTCGATTTGTTCATTTTTCTCGTCTTATTCTAACATCTGTCATCTATTTTTATCTATGAGTATCTATTGTAGTTATTTTTGTCTGTATAAATAGTATTTATATTTGTTTTTGGTAAATTTGGGAATTCTTGATTTTTATTGGTGTTGACTGCTTGGGCTTAAGTATTATATTTATTATAGTTTGACCTTATCTTTTTCCCTAGAGGGATAAAATACACTGGCTACGAAAAATATTCTTCCCTATATATTCTTTGCATTATATTTTTTGTCTCTAAAATTCGGGGGCATATTTTGATGTAGCTACTATGTGGGGCATGTCAGTTCACAGTTTGTATCATGGAAAGCGTCGCCACATTCAGTACACATTCTTTCTTTGCTACATGCTGTTCCTATGACTTTGTGTGGTCATAAGCAAAGCAATTATAACATTAGTAATTCAATCAACAATAATTCCGTCTATTGTCTACGTATTTACTCTTGACGCGTTCGGAACTCTATTCCATCATCAGAAAATCACTCTATTGAGATCGTCTTCACATTAAGAAATCACAAACACAACACGAATGTACATTACACAAAGTAACAAGTTAAAATACAACAATTGCCGTATTACGTTGTCTAATGTGCACACAGTCGTTGACATGGGTCTACAACAGATATTGAACAAACGTAATTCACACTCCATGTTGACTGTTCTATGGTTTGAACATCACTAATCCCAATTGAAAATTTTGCACGTGGTAATCACAAGCGGTCACCCTTCCAAGTTATAACCACGCTCAATGTTGCTTGACTTCGGTGATCAGTCGAAAAATTTGTGTTTGTCATGTAAACTTAACCTACAAATACGTCAATTTCGAAGTGAAAAACATTTTTGCCCACAAAAAAATGTTATTCTTCTTATGAAGACAGGTATGTAGTACAAAATAACGAAGATAAAAAATAAAAATTGAGGCGCTACAGTGTACTGCTCTTTTTCACTCTTTAAACATTAACTCCTGTTCTGTGATTTTTGGTGAGATGGGGACCAATACCTTGCGTTTGGGTTTTTAAGAGCAGTATTTAAGCAAATTTTGATCAATATCGTTGGAGCCGATTTTGAGTAAATATAAATTTTCTGTTTTTTTTATTTTACATAGGTTACCCTCAAGTTTTGAGTAATCTCTAAAATGAAATTTAAAAAATTTAAAGATACAACCTAAACATACCCACAACCAAATTTAAGAAAATATCTAAATATTCAACCAGATTTATCTACAGGGCTCTGGCACCGACACCATAATTAAGGATATGTTTATATTAAGTAGTTTAAAAAGTGATGAAACTTCATTTCGTTACTTTTAAGAGAAAACATTAATTATTTATTTATTCGTTTCAAAACCACTTTTAACTGTTCAAATATTAGTGGCAGTGAAAAAGTTATCTAATGGATAAAACATTATGTCAAATATTCCGTTTTGTAATTTACCGAGCCCCAAAATATTTTGTTTTCTTTGTCGTCTGCTGGTTATGCAGTTTTCTGCAGCCAAACTATTTGGACATATCCGGAGGTAAAGTTTTATCAATAACTAACAATTTAGAGTCAAAAGATAAGAAGTTGAAATCGAAACTAAGGATTTTTATAAAATTTTGCAGAAAAAGAATCTCTTACGTCCTAAACAAACTGTATTCGTGGCCATTTCCCCCAAAATACCAATTTGTAAGTTTTAATAAAATTCGAACAAAATCTGTAGACAGAATATTGAAGAATTAAGCATTTTATAACAGGCTTATGAGAGTTTTTTTTCCACACGAACCTGCATTTTGGAGAAATGTGTTTCGAGTTTTTTTTTTAATTATAAAAAAATGAGAAAATATTTCGAGATGTGACTAAAATATGCCTATATACAAAATTTGGCTAAAATCGCTTTTGGCTTTGTATACGAGATACAACAAACATCATTACAAAAAACACTATTTTGGAGATCAAAACGAATACTTTCACACAAAAATCAATTTTTTGACATATCTTTTTTAAAGTAAATTGCAATATCACATTTAGATTACATTCTTGTATTTTGTACCCCAAGTATAAAGATAGTGGTGTATTTTTCCTTATACTCAAACAACTAGATCACCGTGTCACACTTATATTCACCAATGTTTACTCTCGTCCTACTGGAACTCCCTTAGCAATCTCTTCCAGTCATTTGATTCGATTAACCAGTGTTTGTTTAGCAGAATTAAAACAGATTCTCTGCACGTAGGCTAGCCTAGAGCTGCGAGTAATCTGATCGCTCTTATTGGATTTACGAGAAAACTCACACTTCTTTCATTCAGTTGTTCTTAACAATAAACGTTGTACAAATATTGCACACACTTTCTCGCAAGAATAATTAAGGGAAGAATTTACAATTGTTTCCAGCCCGAAAATCAAAATTTTTATTTTATAAAAACTACTACTGCATAACGATTTTTATAAAAGACTGACTAAATATATTACCAAGCACTATTGCTTATATATATTTTTTAAATGGACGACCCTTCAGAGGTTCATTTATGAGTACGGACTTAGCAATGCCGAGGTATCTTAGCTGGATCTACATTTTTCATGTAATCTTCTGTTAGATCACTGTCCTTAATTTTCCCTATCAGGTTTCTCTTAACCAACTCTTGATCTTTTTCAACCCTGACGCTATTAGAATATTCGAGGGCAAGAGGTCTTTATTTTATGTTCTTTTCTACCTTTGACTTGGTCATTACACGAAGTATAGTGTAAGTTTGGTAATCGTCAAAAATTTTACCCCTTAGTTTCTTGACTGATCTCGTAAACCAAAAAAATGATATCGTCTTGCTGTCCGTCTGTCGTCGTTGTCATTGAGTGCCGTCACGATAGGGGACACAATAAATATGAAACATAAAATTTGTATAATGTAGTCTCGGATTAGATCCCATTCTTTTATCTTTCCTGCCAGCTCTCTCTTGACCAATTATTGATCTATTCCGACCCTGATACTATTAGGGTGGCTCGAGGTCTTTATTTTATGTTCTTTTCTACCTTTTTTTTATGAGGCAATGATTACCGTGAGGTTTTTCGCCTTTAAAAAGAAAAACAATAAAACAAAATCAGAATGGATCCCCCCTCCCAAATGAAACTTTTTTCAAATTCGGAACTATCTATTTTGGTGAAATATAAAGAAATAATGTGCAGCGAGTTTATCTTAAGATAAAAGTTGCTCATCCTATTATTAAATCGTTAGATAAAGTAGCTCCAGTGTGCAGACCGCATGCCAGAGCAGGAAAAATGCCTTTAACTTATATCATAAAATATTCCTTCTTCTCTTACTTTGGGATTAGTTTTGTGCAACAGAAAGGAGTCGGTGAAGTGAAAGAGTGAGTGAGAGAAATAGGGGAAGAGAGACAAGTTGCTTGATGTGCTTTGGACGTTATATAAACAAGGGAAGTGTAAGTCTAGGCCTCCCACGTTGTGTGGATTTCATTGAGAACTACCAATGTTTAAGTTAGATCGTGTTACAGGGGGAGGAAATCTCTAACTGAATTATTTCTGGCACAGCTCTTGCATCTTATTATAGATGACAAGGTCTGATTATTATTTTCATACGTAGTATTTTTTCTCTTTGTTGTTTAAAGTCGAAAAACCTCTCGGTTATCTTTCTCTTAAATATAAAGAAGTAAACTGAAATTAGAAATGCTAGCAACGAATAACGTTAGGGTCGTAAGAAAATGAGAGTTGATCTTAAAAAATCTGATGGGAAAATGAAATAGAGAAATTTACGAAAAAAGTGTAGATCCAGCTAGAGACCTCGGGATTGTCATACCCCCGTACTCACTATAAAAGAGCTCTTGAGATTTTCATACGTAATATACGGTAAAGGCAAAACAAATTCGCATCCGTTCTTTGATTGGTCTTCGCGTTCCATGTCCTTAGGTAATGTGGGAAGGTTCTACATTAAAACATCATAGCACTCATAAAAATAAAGAGGCTTAAAATTATCTTTAGAAAATTCTTATAACCATCATAGAAATCTATTCGAATTAACCCAAAAAGAATTTCAAATTTCAAAATGAAGGTGTTCTAAGTAATTTAATTTAAAACAACGATCGAAATATTAGCACCTTGTTCTGCGTGTCACGACAAACTACCAACCCCAACTCTCCGAGAAGAAATGTATAGACCAAAAATATTGTAGAAACTTTCTCACTCACCCATCCCGAAAACCAAATAAAAACCAACCAAATCTATTTTTAAGTAATATTTCAAGTGAAAAATATACGACCTAGACTGGGAATTAAACTAACTTGAAATATTATTTAATTATAATACTAGCTGGTATAAAGAGCGTATAAGCGTTAAAATTTAAAATTTAAATCAATAAACAAATCTATTTGTCTCCAAAAATGTTACTTCGGTTGTCAGTCAAAAAGAGAAAACAAACTATGAAAGCAGTGTTTGCAAAAACATTTATAAACCAAGTGTCCTAAAAGTCCCACCCCCCTATTATTTTTTTTATAAATAGAAATAGACAGATTTGCTTTGGGGAAAGTTTAGATAACCAAAGGAGGAGTTTTTTGAAGTATCAAAATTTTCTACCCTTACCCCCAAAATGGGGTAGTTTGTTGGTAAGTCAAGAATTTTAAATAGCAACCCCTATTGAGTGATACCTCATTTTAAAGGCCTTTAAAAAATAAGAATAATGGCGTTAACTAGAGGTCTCTAAGTTCTTCCTACCCAACATAGCGACCAATTAAATTGTGAATTTTACGTTAATAATTACACCGGAAATGTTACGAAATGTACAACAAGCTTTTGAGTGTCCAGAATCTATTTCTGCCCAAAAGTAAATGGTAGCCATTTCAAGAACTAATCCAAGCTAAAAAAAAAAAAAAAAAAAAAAAAAAAATGTGTCTCAATACTTTGGTAGTAGTTGTCCATGTTTATCTTTAAAACATTAAAAAATAAAAACAAGTTGAATTTTGTTCTTATTACACAACAGAGACTGTTTATTTAATCATAAACACCTTTTTGTTCAAATAAAAGTAATTTGTTAAATTTTGTAAACTGGCATAATTAAGTTTTTTGGCTGCCATTTTTTAACAGTAAGAGATAGATAAAAAAATAAAATACAAAAAATGTTTGTTTTTCAAAGACCTTTTACTTGATATAACATTTGCTATAAGTTGCTATTTAAGAATTTTGACTTTTAGGCTTTTTTAAATTCTTTAATTTTGAGCATTTTTAAAATATTCAAAATCCAGTGAAAAATGCCCGTACCACACGTTTTCTTAAAGAATAGCTCAATAATAAGCTTGGACAAAAATCTGGTGCTGTTCCGTATTGTAGTTAGGATAACACGGTATTTTATTTTAAAGTCCAAATTCAATACGTTTTGGTACACCCTGTACATACGGTTAAAGATAATTAACTTTTTATTGCGCCAAAATGTTCAAGGTAATTAGACCTTTAAAATGATGTATCACACAACCCATGTTTACATTTGAAAATTCCTCAAAAAGCACCCCTACCCCCAAAAAGGGCCCTTTTGGGGCATTTTTCAAAATTGAAATTAATTTCATTGGATTCAGTGGAGCCAAATTAGGGGGAAATGAGAATGAAAAAGTGTTAAAGTAAGTTTGTAAGACAGCTATAAGTACTGCACGGGTGGTCTGACTCACCCTGCCTGTATACCCATACATATTAAAACTACAAATCTATGCAAAATATTGCACTAACTTTCTCAGACTCCAATACATAATCAATCTAATAATCAACGCAAAAATATTGCACAAACTTGTTCACATACCCATACATATTCGAACTAAAAATCTATGAACAATGTTGCACTAACTTTCTCAGGCTCTCATACATAGTCAATCTAATAATCAATGCAGAAATATTGCACAAACTTTCTCACATACCCATACATATTAAAACTACAAATCTATGAAAAAATTGCACTAACTTTCTCAGACTCGTATAGTCAAACTAATAATCATTGCACAAATTTTCTCACATACCCTTACATATTAGAACTAAAAATCAACGAAAAATATTGCACTAATTTTCTGACTCCCATACATAGCCAAACTAAAAAATGAACCGTTACATGCAATTAATTCTTTTATTACATTTATTGAAAGTTAAAAATTTTTAAAATTCATAGTTAAAGTTATCACTTCTGTCTACCGTCCCGCGACGGTAACTTTTTTTCTTACAGTTACCCCCAAATTTTGATATTGAATAAATGAAAAAAAATTCCCGATATGAGCAACTCATTTATTAAATTTAGTTTACGAATTTGGGCTGTATCGAGTTACATCGACAGACGTCATTAAAAAAAACACACTTTATTAACTCAAGAAACCTCAAAACAAGAGAACTGATATTTTCGGGGACAATTTTTGTTGTTTTCTATTTGGTTTTGGGGATATATGTTTGTAAAATATTTTCCTACAAGTACAACTTGTGTATAAAGTATTCATTTACGACCTAAGAACAGATTCTAAAATAGCTGATTACTCTTCAGCGAGCAAAAAAAAATTTATAGCAAGCAAATTAAATTGATTAAATATGATTCTTTATGGCACGCTGAATAAGTCAGCTGATTCAGGTTTATTATTGTCACGCCGCCCGCTCACTGAACAATAAATAGACTCAACTAACCTCAAATAGGGCTAGTTGTTCAATACAATGTCGGAACACGATTTTGAAATGGAAGACGACGTTTTGAGTGGTCAAACACTCCATCGGATATAACTGCTTTAGCTAAACAAGTAGTTGTAGACTTGTTGCTTAGAAAATCAAGAGATATGAAGAGCAAGTTGTGGTGCACTGCAAATGATGTTAAAAAAGTGTCGGAGAATGTATTGCTCGCATATTTCCCTCAAAAAGCCAATGTAATAAAACCATATTGTCTTTGGAGCTTATACTCTATGTTAAAGTTTGCTCTTAAAGGAAAAAATTATCTTGATATTAAAGTTTTCATAAATTGATTACGTTTTTGAAACTTCAATCAGTAGGTTACAAATCAAAAAAGTCTAAATTTAGACTTAAGAAGAAGTATCTAAATTCTTACTGATAGTGAGTTTCTGTCGGAAAAAGTGGTTCTTATTTTTTGTATTGCTCTATGGAGAATTAGTAAAACTGACAACTGAAAACATAAAGGATAAGGATTCCATTATTATTGTCAAAATACCAAACTCTTAAACTAATAAGAGCCGAGTTTTTACGATTACCAATGACAATCAAAGTAATGTACATTATTTGTTCATATGCAGGAAATATTTTAAGTTAAGGGCTCAAAAATAAGAATGCAAAGGCTCAAAAGATTCTAGAAAATCAGAATCAGTCGACAATAACGTAGGAATCCTGGAATTTAGCTCTAAAGCAAAGTCTGATAAAGTTGTGACTGGTCTTCTCATTCAAAACAGCAAAAACTGTACATTTAAGATAAATATAACTAAAACATGTCAACTATTGTTCTGTATACTATATCATTACAATACTATTGTTCTGTAACATCCCAAAATACATTTTGCATAGCTCTCAAATAATCTAAAAATAGTTGGAAGTATAATGGAAGCATAATACCCTAATCCAGTTGCAGGAAAAATTATGTACGCAATTCTAGTGTAAACTGTCTTAACTTTTTCTCTCGTAAGATAAATACTTACGAACTGGTACAAATGTTCAGTCACTCAGCTACAGATCTCTATATCTGTTTGTGAATCTGGATTAAAATCTTCCTAAAATATTCTTACACCTAACTTATTCCAGATAGAATACAACGTGTTTACTTCTTTTGATCTTGTTTACAAAACATAAGACATGTGTGGGGAGTGGCAAATAGACTAATGGAACTAACGTTAAGAAAATAACGCAGGAGGATTGAATCTTTTTGTAGGAAAAGCTAATGGGTCGGAAATAAAACATTTTAGTTAAAGTGTATTGTGGTGTGTCGAGAAGTAACGTAATATAACGTAACGTAACGTTAATAAATGACACGGGGCTAGCTTAGAATGTGATTTGTCAAAAGATGAGTAGAGTAACGTGTGTGTTTGGGTTTATTGTGTGTATCATTGCGAGGGTGCCGTGTCAAGGGAAGTTTTATATGACGTATCGCCGATAGAATAGCGTACGAGAAAAGGTGTGTTAACGAGACGTGGCCCGGTTCGCGTTACCGTGGTGTGGGTTGAGCAGCGTGTCATGACGGGTAGCGGTTTGTCAAAGGTTAACATGTCGTAACGTAATGCCTCGTATCGTGGCGTACCGAATAGTGACATGGCGCGACGTAACGCAGTACGGTGTGTCATAACGAAACGTGATATAGCGTAGTATGTTTTAGAATGGCACAGTATTGTATTGTATTGCAGGGTCTAAGCCAAACGTAACGTCGAGTAGCGCTGAGTAGCATTTCAAAGAATAACTTGTAATGTTACAACGTGACGTGGCGTGGCAGACGTATATTGGAGTAGCGGGACATGTCAATATATAGGTTAGTAGAACATAACCTGTCTTGGTGTGTTATAGGGTGGCGCTCTCATTGTGGCATGTTGTAATAGCGTTATATAGCAAAATTTGACGTGTAGTAGTGTATTATAGCGTACCATGATGGATAGTGATACAACGTGATAAGACATATAGTGTTGTATTGTGTCGTAGCGGAACACGACGTGAAGTGGTGTAGCAGGGCTTGTCAAGATGTAGCGTAGCAAAAGGCGACATGTCTTAGTGCGTTATGCTATATCAAAGGAAACGTGCTACGCTCTGACGTGGCGTAGACGTAGTGCGTTTTAGCGTGGCTACAGCGTTGCATTATAAAAGATAGCGTCTCATAAGAAGACGTTACATCATGAGGCGTAGCGTGTCTTAGCGTGACGTAATTTAGCGCAGCGTGGCAAAGTGTAGCGATGTAGATTGGTTTGTACTTTTCTTTAAATTTGATAGAGAACAAAACTTATTATTGTTATTTTGTTAAAGGAAATTGTGATATTTATAGATGATTATTGGTTGTGTGCGTTTTTACTTTACGAGGAGCTAAATCAATCAGATTGTTTTGTTTCTCCAAAATCCCTGCCTCCTAAATCTGTTTATCTTCTCATTCTTTGAATAAGTGACGTAATTGAGATGGGAAGATATTTTATTTGAATCCTCTCCAGTTGGCAACAGGACATGCAGTCCATTAGCGTTCCTAGCGGTGAAATAAAGAACTGTCAATCATTCTGACACCAAGTTAAACTTGATACCCCTTTACTCTTCCCTTTGATCAACATGTACCAGTATTTACAAATATACAGGAAATTGTACCCAAACAATCAGAATGATTAGGCTTCTAACTTTCAAGTTTCTAATTTGAGATGAAAATACTTTGAAATACTATGAAAAATAAGTTAAAATTGATGCATTGGTTAGTTTGAAAGGTATAAATATATAATGGTACACAAACATTGTACATACATTCTCACACACACAGAAACAAAACCAAATGCTAATCAAGCTCAACACGTAAGAGGGAAGCTGCCATAAGATCTAAATTTAAAGGGAAAACTACCATATAATACAAATTTAAGGGAGAAGCTGCTATAAGATCGAAAATTAGAGAGATAATGCCATAGGATCAAAATTAACGTTGAAACTACCATAATATCAAAATTTAAGGGTAAAGTTGCCATAATATAAAAATGTAAGAGGTAAAATGCCATAAGATCAAAATTTAAGGTAAATATTGCTATAAGATCAAAATTTAAAAGTAAAGTTTCCATAAGATTAAAACTTAAGGTAAAACTGCCAAAGATCAAAATTAAAGAGTAAAGTTGCAATAACATCAAAACTTTAGGTAGAAAGTGCCTTGAGATCAAAATTTAAGGGTAAAGTTTCTATAAGATCAAAATTTAAGATAGAAACTGCTATAAGTTCTAAATTAAAGAGTAAAGTTTCCGTTAGACCAAAATTTAAGAGTAAAGTTTTCATAAGATGAAAATTTAAGCTAAAAACTACCTTAATATAAAAGTTTAAGGATATAAGATCAATATTTAAGGAATAAGATGCCACAAGATCATAAGCTTAAGGCGGAAACTACCATAATATAAAAATTTAAGGGTAAAGTTGCCATAACATAAAAATGTAAGATGGAAACTGCGATAATATCAAAATAGGTAAAGTAGCCATAAGATCAAAAATTAGAGAGAAGATGCAATATGATCAAAATTCAAGGTGGAAACTACCATAATATCAAAATTTAAGGATGAAATTGTCATAAGATCAAAATTAAAGGTAAAAACTGCCATAAGATCAAAATTTGCCATAAAATTAAACTGTCTAAAGATAAAAATTTATGGATAAAGTTCCCGTAAGACTAAAACTAAAGGGTAAAATTGTCATAACTTCAAAACAGGTGAAAACTGCCATAAGACCAAAATAAAGAGTTAAGTTGCCATAATATTAAACTGCCTAAAGATAAAAATTTATGCGTAAAGGTTCTGTAAGGCCAAAATTAAAAGGTAAAGTTGCCATAACATTAAAAGATTAGATGAAAACTGCCATAAGATTAAAATTAAAGAGTAATGTTGCCATAAGATTAAACTGCCTAAAAATAAAAAAATTAAAGGTAACGTTCCCGTAAGACCAAAATTAAAGAGTAAAGTTGCCATAATATCAAAACATTAGGTGAAAACTGCCTTCAAATAAAAATTTATGGGTTAAGTTACCGTAAGACCAAAATTTAAATGAAAGTTGCCATGAGTTCAAAATTTAAAAAGAAAGCTGCCATAAGATCAACATTTAAGGGGAAAGCAGTCATATGATGAAAATTACGGGGGAAGGTGACATAATATCTAAATTTAGAAGCTGCCATAAGATCAAAATTTAAGGGGAAGGTGGCATAACATTAAAATTTAAGGGGAAGCGACCAAATATCAAAATTCAAAGAAGAAGTCAACATTAAAATATAAGGAGAAACCGCCATAAGATTAAAATTCAACGTAAAAACTGCCATTAGATCAAAATTAAAAGAGGAATCTGCAAAAAAGATAAATATTTAGGAGGAAGCTGCCAAGATAAAAATTTAAGGTGGATGCTGTCGTAAGATTAAAATTTAAGGGGAAAGCTGTCATAGGGTTAAATTTCAGAATTCTTATTTTTTCAAATTCTATAGGTTATTTTTTTTTTTTTTTTTTTTTTTTTTTTTTTTTTTTTTTTTTTTTAACGGAACCCATACTAAATGTATTGTTCGATTGTTCGCGATTTTCATGAAAGTTCTAGTTTTCGGGAGGTAAAAAGAAAATGATTTTCAATTTGAAAATTTTAACTTATTTATCCTGTTCTGAAATTCAAAATTTTAAAAAGTGAACTCATAGAAACAGCCCCTTACTACAAAGATTACCGCAAACTGTATTTTGCAAGTTTATTTTCAGAATTTAAAAAAGAAATTATCAAAGATTTCTCTTTTATCTGTGATTATAGAAATCAGTAACACACTGATGATTGACATTGTTCTCCAATATTCCTATTTGTTGACGTGTTCATTTTTGAAATTAGTCATATGTGTTTAGATTAGGCAAGACAAAAAACCCACTTAGAAGAACATAATATATGTGTCATACCAGCCGCGACTTGTCAGTTTGTGAGACCACACACAGTGATTTATTTTGTTTACTGACTGGATTAACCTGCTCCCTAGCGGAAAGAAAATAAACTAAGACAAGAGTCGGATTTCATTCAGTCAATTAGAGACGATAACATAATAAACTGTACAAAAACATTACACAAACTCTCTTACTTCACCCACCCCCCACCCCAAATTAAATAAAAATGAATTAGAAAACTGTTACCAAAAATGATAGTTCCGTAGTCGTCAATCAAAAACAAAAGGTGGAAATGAATCATGGACGACGTACATTAAAAATAATCCATGTTTAAATAAAGCCTAAACACATGAAATGACATCAATGTAAATATTTTTTAAATTAAAATGAGCCTCAGTCAAGTTTTATTTTTGTAGTTTCGGCAATTATTTCCAAACCGTAGCCTAATATTATTTGACAACTGCCAGATTCGTCCCTAGAGGTTGAGGCGCCCGGGTCGAAGACACCAAATACCCCCCGGCCCCCCCCCGATAAGATTCGTATTGCACGAAGTTCATTGAAAGAAGTCTTAGACACTAAAACCATATTAACAAACATTTATAAACACTGTAGAATTTTTTTTTTAAAAATACGATTTAAATTACAATCTGATATTGAAAAAATAACGCTGTTTTTTAGGTCATCTTTTATTTCTTATTAAAGACGGATTCTACGTGTTTTTAATTTGATGGATCGATCAATGTTTAAAAAACACTTGGTCTCTTCATTTTCCGTGGAGATAATTGCAAGGGAACTTAAATTTCTTGTGTTATTGATGAACGTAAGTTTTTAACAATTTAAACTTTCTGAAGCTTGAAATTGGTGAAAAGAAAGCCACAGATTGGTGGAAAAAAATCTTTTCGGTCGGTTTTCTTAATAATTTGTAAAGCTTTCAGTGGAGACATCAGCTTGTCTTTTGATTCCTTATTTGTTATTACATTTATATGAAGAAGTTCATTGTAGAAACCTTTTGTACAAGTTTATGTCTGATACACCTTTTACAGTAAGAAGTTCTTGTACATTTTTACATTATTCTTCTTTTTCCGGTAGATACTTCAAGTCAAACAAAAAGGAAGGGGAGGGGGCGCAGACAGTAGCCACTGGTGAGTCACTCACTGTCAAAGATGACAACACAACATTTCAATGAACTGCGGGAAATTGTTTTGTATTTTTATTATAAATATTTTTAGGCGGTAGTTTTTAAGGAGGGTGCTAAGAATATGAAAAATGTAGCTTGGGCACTGTCTCGCTTAAAAGGTGATTAATTATATGGATATTTTTCGGTGTCAAAATTTAACATATATCTATCGGTTTTGACACCTGGCGGCGCCCCTAACGAGGATCCCCGGGTCAGTTTAACCTACTTGACCCCCTGACCCCCTAGGGATGGCTCCGATAACAGCCCTATGACCGATCTTTTGGTTGTTTATCTATAATTCACAAACCGACATATTTGGAAAGATGGCGACCAAAACGTTTAGTTTGGGTCCTTAGAGGCTAGGCGTACATTTGACCAAATTTAATCAAAATTGTTTCAGCCGATTTTGATGAAATAATTTTGTTTTTTCTTATTGAAGTTGGGTCTTTTTTAGAAGAGGGCCGCCACTATTAAAATTTCCCCTACACAGCGAACCTTACTGGGATGCATATAGACGGAAATATCCACAATACGCCAACGGACCCTCAGGTACGATGGTCAAGCTTATCTTATCAACCGTTATCTTATCGCGCGACGTAACAGGCGGACTGCCGCTGCCCCCGCTGCACTGGTCAGTCGAGCTCGAGTATTTACTTAATCATGTCGCTATTATTGTTAGCTCGGGAAATCAATAGTAAAGAAAGTGCAGTAAAGTTTTTACAAAATAAACACATATTGCATAGTGTGCGGAAGTGTTCGGAAGGACATGACATGTCTCTTCAGTTGACTGAGACCAAGGATCGTTGGAGATGTCATGTTCGACAGTGTCGCAGTAGTATTGGACTGAGGAAAGGTACGTGGCTGGAGAATTCTAAAATACCGCTGGATACCTTTATTTTATTCGTTTTCTCTTGGGCGGAAGAATATGCTACAACGAAGTTTTAATAGTGGCGGCCCTCTTCTAAAAAAGACCCTTGAAGTTACCCCCAAATTTTGAGTTAAAATTTTTAAATAAATTCCGAGACATTACCAGGTAGGCCTAAATGTCAAGTTTGATTAAAATTGGTCCAAACGTTGGTGCTGTACATACGATGTACAGTAGAGGATAGATTACAGACAAGAAACTTCAGACAGACAATTTCAAAAATTGTTGTTACTCTTACTAGTAACCCTCCCCCCCCTTACTACCCATCATTCGAGATACGGATATAAACTTTCTATCAACAAAAATTTTAATCATATTTTACTTGTTGAGTGTATAAGAGCGACAAACCTTACTTCTCAATTATACAAATTATAAGATAAATTTGGTAATTGAAACCAAAAAAGTGATTTTTGCCATTTCAACCATCCGTTGTCGTTGTCTTTGTATGATAGCAGTTACAAAAATTAAGATAGGAACATGAACTTTAGTATGGAGGACTTACAGTGTGGTTATGAATAATACAACTACAATTCAGAAAATTCAAATTGTAAATGTCAAAATGGTGAACATATTAGACACTGTTTTGTCCATATCATGTGTGTTATTCAATTTATAACAAACTTAACTAGATAAAGTGTGCAGGTTTCAATTTTGCACGTAATGCTACCAACATCCATCTCTCTACGGTGACAAATAGCAAAGTTATTGTCAAAAACATAATTTTGAACACAGACCTCCCAAGAAAATGTGATATTCATACAGTTAAGAAATTCAGCAGGACCGGGTCACCAATACGAGCATAGCGAGTAAAGGCTCATTCACATATGTATAGCTTGGATGTCCGCCAAGCTGAGACACTGACATGAGTGGAGACTTTTTAATATACTGTATACAAAAGTACAAAGCCTGTTAGGGTCCACCCTCTTCAAGAAAGTAGTAATAAACACAATTAAGAGGTTCATAAAACCTGTGAAACAACTATTTAAAATAAAGTTACTCTGTTCGATAACATCCTTGATCTACCAATATAATTTAAGATTTCCTACAAACTATTGGGCATACAATTTATATATTATTATATTATAGAGCTGGGTAAGTACCACAATTGACCCATCAACTTCTTTTTGGTCACTAGAGTCTTCGTAGAAACTCCCTTATATTGGATTTTTCATTTCATTTCTTTCATTTGTTATTGACAAAATACTTTTGTATAACAAGTGTCCAAAATTACTAGGTACTAAAATACCATTGCAAATAAATATACTGTTTACACTCAGTAAAACACATACAAACGTAACAAATTTCAATAGAACAACAATAAACAGCACCAATTACACATAACATACAACAAAATAACATAGCCACAATAACAAAGTCTTACAATAATAGCTGAAAATGTCTTCAGCTACACACACCTCTTACTGTTCTAAACTCCTCCACAGAGTAAAATGATCCAGACTACAAAAGTTGTCTTAGACTTTCCTTTAACTCATTATAATTTTGAATATCTTTTAGTCCTTCTGGGAGTTTATTGAACAAACCCACACCAGCTTCTGTTAGTAACTTTTTAAACTTACTTAGCCTGTGTTATCCTAAACATAAGTGGCTTCTGAATCGGATATCATACTCATGAACATCCTTATTCAGAATGGGGTGACATTTAAAGTTAATGTACAGTATTATTTACAGAAGGTACATACTTGGAAGTGTCAATAACCCCAGCTCTCGGAAAGCATTTTTGGATCTTTCTTTTATATTTATTTAGAATGAATTATATGGGATTGAATTTATAGATGTTAAAAAAGCCTATCGTAAAAGCCTAATTTTTTTAATCAGCTGAAATAATTTAAATAAAATTTGGACGAAATGTGAAGATTAATAGATACAGTGTGTCAAATCACAAGTAAAAGAAATTTAAAATTCATAAGTAATTGGCAAAAAAATAACGAACCTTGACTGTAAATGTCATAAGGAAGAATATAGTCTTGGGTTAGATCTCTCTTTCATCTTCTTGTGAGGTCTCTCTTGATCTTTTCCAACCCTGAGACTATTAAAGTATTCAAGGGCTAGAGGGTCTTTATTTTATGCTCTTTTCTTCATTTTTTAATAATGCTATCATGACTGAGAGGTTTATTGTATTTAAACAACAACAACAAAAGTTATTATTTATTAATTACTTCCAAACAGAAAAAGTATTAGCAATCTAAAATTAATTTGTCTACAGTTGTTGACAAAGTGGCATTTTATTCATTTAAATTAGTTTGCAAAACAGCTGATTTTTCAACAGTTTCACTTTGCCCACTACTTTGCACACTACTTTGCTCACTCCGAATGGCAACCGAACAAAACGAAATTTTAGGTTAAGTTTATTTGAATTGATTTATAATACACAGGAAATGTCCCGTATGTAGGTTAGATTAATTCTTACATGTAAAATAACATAAATAAACAACAAAACAACGATTTAAAGTTGAAAAAGGAAGTAATTATTCATGAAGATGATTGACAGTGTATGTACACTGAGAGTATTTTTCGTTTGCCGAGTTTTGAAGTTGGCAATCCCGCTTCCTCAACAATACACCTAAGTTATTTGTAATATTCATAAATAACCTCAGTTTTGACGTGAGAACTTCTACTCAGTGTTGTGTTGTTTAGCACTACTGCTATAATTTGTGTAGTTAGTTTTAAAATATGGACAGTTTAGACGGTTTAGAGGATGAAAACCTGTCAAATACCCCGCCTAAATTAGCTGAAAAAGCTAACAAAGTTGTACTAAATCTCCTTTCTGTCAAATCAAGGAAAAAGTTAGTACGACCGCCAGTATGAACTGTTTTTTGTCATGGCTAAAGGAAAACAATGGTAACAAGATTTCTGTAAAAATAACAACTGTAGACAAAGTATAATGTGCAATTCGTGAGCAAAGTGTCTTTTTTAAACTCAATAAAATTGACGCACTCGGCAAGCCTCGTGTGTCAACATTTTTCTCTCGTTTAAAAAAGTGCCACTTTGCTCACTAGTTGCACAAATAACTATTTATCTACAAATGATAGGTTAAATTTTTATCTAAAAATTTCCAATTATTATATCAGTTTTTGTTTACATTTTGATAAGAAAGTAATAATATTGTAGATATCTGGATGGATCTGTCACGTCTTGGTCTTGCATACTTTTAACTGAGAAACTATACAAGTTTATGAATGCCTTCATGGTACTTACTCAGTCCCATCATACAATGTTATGGAAGGAGATCCTTTAAATATAATGTTCAAAAGTTGGTCTCTTGGACCTTGAAGGAAACATATTATAGGTAGATCAAGGGGTCCTATTCAGCAGGGTAAGTTAGTTTAAAACAGTTATACAGGTTTTTTGAACCTTGTAATATTTAATATCACTACTTTCTTGATGTTGTTTAGGTCCTAATTGGTCCTCTAGATGTGTATATTATAACAAATCTTATATTTTATATATGCATGTTATTCATTCCAATATTAATAAAATAAATAACTTTGACAAATGTAGATATTAACTCTTTCTTTAATTGTAAAATTAAAGTTTAAAATCATTTACAATAAAAAAATAAAAAAATTATCGTTCATATTTGATGCACTTAATAATTATACATAACATCTTAATCTACTACTTATTCTAAGTACATAGTTAAATTCAAGTTACTTATTCTACAATGTCTTAATCTAAAATAAAGAAATAAGAGTGCATCAGAATTTTTTTTTACTTTTAATTTTTTTTTTTTTTTACTTCTAATTATTTTGATAAAATGCTCCGGCTAACTGAAATTAATTATTTATTAATTTAATTTACTTTCTTTTTACGGGTTCGTTAGCTTCTTTGGTGACTATATTTACTTAATATAAAATAGAATTTGGTGGTAGTTTGTTTAATTGAAATTGTCCATTAATTTGTACTTATCGACTCTGAAGTTCTATTACAGCTCCAATGTTCCTGGTTCCTTGAACGTGGTTCCCGCGTAGACTGACAGTAGATGGATTGATTTGCCTTATTCTTTTCGACGAATCTTCTTTTCTTCATACACTTTTATGACGACGATTACTTTTTTAATTTATTCGATGATTATTCCTGTTCAAACACTTGTATAACGACACTATTACTCACACACTTTTATGATGACGACTCTTTTTAACTTATAAACGACGATTATCCTTTAATATTATACTTCAAAGATTATTATTAAATACTTGTACAAAACGACACAGTTAGTATTTAATTTCGACGGTTGATTTTGGCTAAATCTTTCACAACAATTTTTCTTTTTGCTAATAAGAGAAACACTTTCTCCGGAACAACCTTCTTCAATAAGTTAACAACCAAAAAGACCCCTTGCGCTTTTCTTCTACCCTTATTTATAATTTTTATTTTCAAACTGCTTTATTCCGATCCTCTGCCTTCATTGGCTTATTTTAAATCTTTTACGTTACTTCAGAAATGATGCAATTCCTTTCATTGGTCCTTTTCAAATAATTTCGGTTGAAGGCATTGAACTTTTGAATGTTTTATTTGACTCCCTGGGGCCATGGCTGACAATAGAATCGTTTTTCTAGCTGTCAACCCTTTCAACTCTTCACAATTTATGGCCTGCCAAGCACTGACCTTTTGGGAGACCTCTATTTCATTACAATATATTAAAAAATTTCCAATTGTGTTGCTCGAGTGCAGCACAAAGATGTACATTTCTGTTTGTGTGTGTGTGTTCTAGGAAATTTATATGCGTGTGATTTTTCTACGGTCTGTATATGTTTGGTTTATAATGTATTTGCTTTGCATTTTTCTCTGCCATGTTGCTGTTAGGTTTGAATTTGTTTTTATTAATTTTGTTACGTTTTACAATTTTTATAGATAGTAGTGTTTTCACAGTCATTGGACACCAATGTTATCATTGTGAAACCAACCTATGGAGTACCTAGTTCTTATCATTGTAAATGAAGAGTAGGCCTATATCAAGTACTGTAATAAGAATATTATTAAGTTTTGTTTTTGTTGTTGTGTGTGTGTATTTATTTAGTGCCGCCTTTATTTATTTTTTATTATATTTGTTATTTTCATTATTGTTTATATATAACTCAATATGTGTAGGAGCATCTACTTGCTTTGCTCATGTTGGTGAATTGGCCCTGCTAGATCTCATAACTATACGAAAATAATATTTCCTTGGTAAGTCAGTGTTTTAATTTACATTTTTGGTATTAACTTTGCTATTTTTTGTCATCGTGGAGTGGTGAAGTTGATACCATTACATGCAGAATTGAAATCTGTAAATTTGTATCACTTAATTTGTGATATACAGTAAGTTGAATAACACATGAGATTTGAAAAAAATAATGTTTAAAATGACCACGATTGTTGATTTTTAATAAAGATTATATGAGCACATCTTAGTCCCCCATACCAAATTTTGTGGTTGCTATAGTGTTTATATATAGAAGACAACAGTCGGCATGTCGAAAATCACTTTTAGTTTTCCTGAGGCCATGAAACATGAAGATCAGTTAAAAAATGGAGGTCAATTATCCTATAATTTGTATATGATCAGACTACCTCCAACAGGTTTTACCTCAAGTTAGATTTTATTGTCCTTATTATTGTATATTGTATTGTGTATACAATGTAATAATGTTAATATCTCAGTTAAGTAAAATGCAGTGAAAGTGAAAATATAATTTTCATTCAAAATAATGAGAACATGTATAATTTCAAATTTCTTAATTTTTATTAGAATTAATGTACATTGTTTAATTATATAAAAACATTAAGAATAATGTCATAATTAAAGAACTTATAAAATTATACAATTATTATTTTATATTCCATACAAAATATGGTATTGTAAAAGCTTTGGTATATTTCTGATTTAATACATGTTTAAGACGGTTATTCCATTCAAGAATAATATAAAATCACTAATAATTTGAACTTATATGTTTGTTGAATAAATAATACAGTAACATAAAAATCTCTGATAATATGTCATTAATGTTTGTCGAATGAATTTATAATAATGTAAAACTCTGATAATATGAAATAAATGTTTTTTGAAATAATAGAACAATAATATAAAACTTATAATATGAAGTAAATGTTTTTCCAATTAATAGTACAATAATATAAAACTGATAATATCAAGTAAATGTTTTTTGAATGAATGGTACAATAAGAAAATATTCTGATAATATGAAGTAAATGTTTTTGAACGAATAGTACAATAATGATAATATGAAGTAAAAGTTTGTTGAATGAATAATAAATGTGATAAAATGAAGTAGATATTTGTTGATTGTATAATACAAAACCATATGGTTTATAAAAAACTAATATATATTTTACATTTGGTATTTCTAAATTCATATAATTATATGTAGTTTGTACACTATACTATTAATTAATCAATTGTTTGTCTTGCTATTTGACCAAGAGAATCATGAAATGTAGGAATATGGTTCAACAAGTATGTATGTACAAGGTTTTTTAAATTTCTTTGTCATTTTAAAACAACAGCCGCTTTGGCTATGAATAAAACGTTTGCTCAGAAGTATTAAATATAATGGCATAAACAAGAAATATCACAACTTCAAATAAAATTTTATCTGTTTTCTAAAACTTCCCTACAAGACGCTTTTACCTGTCTAAAGAGGTAAAAACTTCTTCACTCACTAATTTTATGATGTTTTCATTTATATAAATTAAAACGTTGTCAAATTTGAAAAATATTTTTTACAAGTCGTTCAACAACAAAAAAGATAACACAAACACACACACACCCCACACACACACACCACACACACACACACACACACACACACACACACACACACACACACACACACACACACACACACACACACACACACACACACACACACACACACACACACACACACACAGAGGAAGAAAATAAACTCAATTTCTTTTGATTTTTGTGAAACTTAGCAAATAGTTAATGATTTGATTTTAAAATAAAATACTGCATAAGTAAAACACTAAAAGAATTATAATTAAGTAACATTACAAACACATATTCTTTTAATTTCATTGTAATTAAAATTATTTACAATGCTTGCCTAAAGATTAAGAACTAACAGAAGGAGGAAAACAAAAAAGAATAAAATTTCGTTAAATATTTTATGGTTAAAAATATCTTGAATAGAAGGTGACAGAGAACTACCTATATAGACAATATATTTTTGATAAACAATTTTTTGTTAAACTAATTTTGTGTATTAAATAGAGAATATACAAAAATATAACAGTCGTCTTTTCGTATGTAATTTAAATTCTCATTTATTGCAATAATAAAAGAAAAGAAATTATAAGAATTAAAATTATTTAATTTTCATAAAGTAATATATTTTATTGTTTAAAATACAAAAGTAACAATAATGTCAGAAAAATAATAAAATTAGAGGTGGAGAGCATATAAACAAATAATATAAAAGCACATGCAAATACACACATAAATACTAAAAAACATTCCTAATTATTAGAAACTTGCTACTGATTATGTATTAACTATTAAATTAATTATAACTTAGAAGTAAAATGACTGTTGTTTTCTACTATGAATAATTAGATATTATTAAATAATTATTATCTATAAATAAATAATTTGACTTATTCAAAGGCCATGACAAGTACATCATGGCACAGAGTCTTAAGCTATAACTGTGATAAGCATAGCTGTATTTAATCGCATTATCTGTTCCTGTTTACTAGACAACACACAACTATACAATAGGGAATTATCTCTCACCTAAACCAGTTACACTTTGTAGACGAACGGTATCTACAAATACAGAGCTTAAACCTTAGAGAGCAAACTCTATGGTTTTAAAGTTAAAACACATCAAGTGTAATATAAACACCATCAAAAGAAATGTGAATTAACCACCATGTCTATCCTTAAAATTCATTGTAAAGTCCACACTGTTGGATATGAAACATTGAAAGTGACCAACTCTATATCTCATAAACTCCAAACATTTGTTGACAATGTCTATGTAATAATGGGCACTGATTTACCCAATGAAGATTTTGGAAATAGCACAGGTGAAAAACCTATTTGCCAGCACTTAACGGGTAAAAATGGCACACTCGTAAATGGAAGAAGTCATTATTGAAAAGTGAAACTCCCAGAGGAGCAGAAGAAGAAAAAGACTACAAATGATATGGCGAAAAACATCAGAGAGAACTGGTAAAGGTTAAAAAGAAATGGGGACAAGGAAGAGCATATGTAATGGATTGACTGAGATGAAGAAAATTTGTGGAGGCCTCATGCTCCACTAGGAATTAAGAGACATAAATCAGAGTCAGATATAAATCCAAAAAGTAAATAAATTTAGAACTCAAACTATGTTGGCCAGAGAGAATCATTCTTGTGTTCTCAATTGCACAGCTGATACTCACTATTCAACACAGTTGACTATTGAGCATGATTACTCTAGACTGGGGAACAGAACCTACCATAACAGCTGATTGGCCAACTTTGTAAGAGGATGGAAGTGTATTTGATTATAATAACTTTTATCTATGAGCGATGAAAATTAAAGGGATTTTATGATATAACTCAGTGCCCAGCTATACTGCAAAATAAGAAGGAAAAAAAGAAGACAATTTGTTCCGTATATCAGTTAATTTATTGTATGATCTCTCACTTTCAAGACAGACACGAAGAAAGGATCACCAACTAAGTTTCAGTTTATTTTTGACAACAGCAATAAATTATATAATTAAATAATTTTAATCAAACAAAATGAATGAGATATCACATTAAGTTATGTAGAATAGGAATACTGATTTAATACTATGTAAACTACAACTCTAAAGTATACATTTCAAAACATTTGTCATAATAAAAACTAACTAATATTGTCAAATTAAAACTGTTCTATTTAATAACCTAAATTTTATGTCACTTAAATAATAACAAAAAAATATTTCAGCTGTGTTTTTAACATAAAATAATACTATAATAATAAGTATCGATTATTACAACTACATTTTCGTAAATATGTCTCTCTTATTATAAAAGGATAGAAAACATTATTTATGGAACTTTATAAATAGTCATCGAATAGATAAAAAGAGGGCTTGGTTACATCGATTCAGTCACTCCTGTAACCAAAAATTATAACAATAAATACTGTACATAAGATTATAAAACAACTCTTTTAATCAGTTCCAAATATGAAATCATATTGCTATTGCCCTTTTGTTGTAAAATAAAATTATCAAATTTATCAACTACGAATAAAAAGTTAGAACTGATTGTTGATTGCCACGGACAAGTAGGAATGGCGGCATATCTTTTGTGATGGCTTCTAACCAGGCCATGTACAGAGGGGCAGACACAAGACCCTTCCTAGGCATCGGGAGTGACCTGAAACAACAAGTCAAAGTTAGATATATTTCTATTAAGGGTAGGTTTATGCTTATACAATATACTCTTTGGGCCTCCTTTAATTTCTTCCTCTATGTATCTACATCAAATACAATTCTTCGCCATCCACTTATGTCTAGTATTGCCTGTGCAACTTCTCTTAGATACTTTTCTTGACTACATGTGTACATGGATGAATGGTTATGGCTGTGCAAGAAAGCGTGTCTTTTCTGCACTGTTTGTGACTACATTGCTTTTGGACAGAATAAATTGAGCTTTGATGCCAAATTGTTTTTGGAATGCTGTACTCTTGGTAGACTCAAATATAGCCAATCAGGCTGCATCTGAGAGTATGCAGGAAACAAGACATCTCCTAAGACAAGGGACAGCATCCAGAGGATATACATCCAGTGAATCCTATCACACATTCGAGTAATGAGAAATGATTTGGCTGATACTCTGGTTAAAAGAGGGCACCAAGGTTCACCGTAAAAACGTGAACCTAACTACAACTCACTGAAAAGGTGGATAGCAAAAAATAAAAAAATCACACCTTGCTGTGATATTATAAAATATTAATAAAGTAGTGAACCAATCACTGTAAAAAAAAAAAAAGAGAAAAAAAACTAAGAAAATAGTAGTTAAAAATTTTACTACTCTCAAGTCATCTGTGCAGACATGGATTTTCAACTATTGATGTGGACTGTGCAGGGAACCAGTTTCAAAAATGGATAAGGCACACTTGTTAAAATGTGTGAAGCTCAACCAAGATCTGCAGAGAATAAAATGCTATAGTGGTCTGTATTGGGAAGATCGCTATTAATTGGGATGAGTTTACCCAGGGAAAAACCATTGGAAACAACAACTTCTCTTACATTGTTCTCTCAACTTCCTTAGGAGGTCTGCTAATCATGTTTTTCTAGTTACCATTTATTATTAATTTTGTTTATTTCTGTTATTGCTCATTCTTATAATATGACCTTCACATTGTAATTTTTCCAGTTTTATATACTTTGTTACTAGTGGTAATTTCACCAAACAATATATCTCCCAGTTAATTCTTATTCTCAAGTTTCCAATATTTTATCTCCTTTTATTGTTCCCAATATTTGTTTTGAACCAATTTCAATCACATTTGGTATGTTAGCACATTTGGGCCAAATGACAAGAGGTTTTTTCCATTTTTTTTATAACTCAAAAAGTGGGGGTAACTGCTATAAGAAGAAAAAAACAAAAAAATTATAATGGTTTAAAAATTGACTTCATATATTTTGATCAAATATTACTCAAATGTAGCCTCCAAAAACGAAAACAAAACATATTGATCGTCATCTCTCCAAAAATCTCGATTTATGATTTATTTGTAAAAAATAAAAATAAATCAACTATAGGGCTGTTATAAAATACATAATTATCAAAAATGACTATGCAATTTATTCCAAATTTTAATGAAAAGTGGAAAGTTTAAGTCTTTATTTAAATAGATAATTAGTTTTTCAAAACCATGTCAATGGTTCAATTTCACTGATTGACAACTACAAAATTATAATTTTTTTGTGGTGATTAGTTGGCGAGTGAGAAAGTTTGTGCAATGTTTTTGCACCATTTATTGATAGTTTCTTTATATTTAAGGAATTTATCCATCTTTTTGAACCTAATTTATGCAATTGGTGATCAAACATTAATACCAAATTTGAGGTTACAAACAAGTGGATTCACACAAAAAAAAGAACAGCAAAAGAAATTCACTTCCTTTCATATCATTGTATGGACGACATACTGAGTATTTGATTTTACTTACATAACCACCAGCTGTGAGTTCCTGGAGTGCTGTTGTAAGAGTTCACGAAGACGGAGTTGTCTGTTGGTTTTTTCACGGAGAGACTCATATTCAACATCCGTTACAACACAATCTAGAATCAATTTCAAAGCTTCTTAGATACAGAGGAACAAATAAAAATGTAATTAGTCTTTTCTTTTCTTTTTTTTTACTTTTTGTTTGAAACCAAAAACCCTCTTAGTTATCATTGCCTTATAAAGAAAAGAGAAAACAGAATGTAAATAGACACCTAGCCCTCGAATACTCTAATAGTGTCACAGTCAAAACATAACAAGAATTGATCAAAAGAGACCAGATAGAAAAGACGAAAGAGAAGGATCTGACCCAAGATTATATGAAAAAGGTGTAGATCAAGCTAGGTTCTCTCTGGATTGCCAAACGTGTACTTACTTCCTATAAATGAGTCAAGCATTTTTAAATACTCTATGATCTGTTCATAATACTCCAATGAATATTAAATTTTTAGTCAATGAAAAAGAAAGTCCAACTTTTTAAAACTTTTAAATAGGTTGAATAACTCATTTTGTAGTGCTTTATTAATTATATTAGGCTCAAATAGCAAATTGTGTTCTAGGCTATGTGAAATATCCAGAAAGCGAAATTTTGTATTATGGTAATTTTAAAACAACTACATTTCTGGATTATTAAAAATTACTAAAACACAAAATTTGTATCACAGCTGGTTATGAAACACCAACAATCTATTCTCTAAGTTCGTTATTTGTGAAATGTGTGTAAATATCCAAAAAAGTTGCAATTCTTTCTATTTGATGTTGACAATCTTTTGATATTTTGGTTCCTAAATATAATTAATTACACACACCTTTTAATTATCTCTCCCTGCTCTTCCAATACTAAATCTGTCACATATTGGCCTTCTGTCAAATTATTAGCCATATCTAAATTTACTTTCAACGCCTAATTTGTATATACTTTTATAGATGAAACACTTATGATAAGAATGTTGTGTTACTTCTCAGTTGATCTAGATGTATTAAGGATGGTTTTTTTTTTTTTTTTCATATCCACTACCGTTTGACACATAAGTGACTATTATTTGGGGTAAGGAAACAACTGCAAAAAGACTCTCAATGTTACAAAAAAAAAGGCAGTTAGATTGCTGTGTGGAGTGGGGCCAATGTCTCATTGTAAGCCTTTGTTTAAATATCCTGACTCTTCCATCAATTTATATAATGGAATGTTTAATGTATGATAAGAAAAATAATTAATTCTTTCAATCTAATGCTTCTCTGTCTACAGGACTAGAAATGGATTGCATCTAAGACATAACTATTGTCAATATCAGATGATAATGAGAAGTTTTGAAAATGACTCGGGTTTTATAACAATCTCCCTGATGTAGTAAAGTAATTAAACTTAAAAACGTACAACAAAAAATATTAATAAAGGAGGCACTTATGGATAGAACTATGTATGAAACTAATGAATTTTTTGAAATTGTACAATTAATTGAAAATGGAAAGGCTTAAAAAAAAAAAGCAATAAGTAAGAATAAAGAAAATACTTGCCTATTATGTATTTATTGAAATAGTTTTATAATTGATTTCTTATATTATTTTTGTATATATAGTTTCCTTTATTTGTTGTATTATCTAATTTGTATATATTTTTTTTCCTAGTATTGTAGATTTCATTGTACAGGTTTTAACAATATAGTTTAATAACTTTTACTATGAGCTTGATGTGGCTATAAAATAAATATTAATGGATCAGTTTCTCTGTTATATATTTTAAATTCCATCAACAAATAATTTGAATCCCAATCTTTGACTTCTTTTACCATATATTCTCTTGAGCCATTTGAATATACATTTTTATTAGAATAAGTTAATACACTACACTTATAAATATTAAAAAAAAATTTGATTACCTGTATTATTGTTATTTGACTCTCTAAAATCAGTTATCAAATTCTCAAAGAAAATGACAGTTTCACTTCGAGGAGGATCGGCAATATTATTTATCATTGTAAGGCTTGTGTATTTAATGCGAAACTTGGATAATAGGTGTGCCATTCTGGAAAGTAAAACATATGGATTTTATTAAAAATTACTGGTGCAAACAATTCAAATTTTCATTGTACTACTAGTAGTAGCCTACATTTGAGTTTTTTATTTATTTATTTAAAAAAAAAAGATTTTAAACAAAGGTAGTTCAAATTCATTAAAATCAGTTCGTAATAAAAAAATTTAATTCATGAGATTGTCTTTTCAAAATATTAATTATGGTTTAAGTCATTTTAAAACAATCTAATAATAATGATGGAAAAAATGAGTGTCATTAAAATCATTACATAACTAAATAGAAGAACATTATTTCATCTATTTCAATATAAAGGAATGCAAATTCTGAACTATGAACTGTTTTCAGAATATAAGTACTATTTCGATTCATGGCCATTAGCACCACTACAATCAGTGATGAGCGCTATTCCCTGGTTCATTGTTTTTTCACAGATGGCATTACAACTAGACCAGAATGTGTTTTCAGTTTTGTTTGATCATATAAAATATTTAACTCTATTCAAGATCCTGCTGATTATGAAATATGGTCAGTTATCTGTTTTGTAAATTTAAGAAATGTCAGACCATGAAAATTCATCAGCAGATTTGTAAAACCTATGGTGAAAATACATTGAATGATGGAATAGTGCAAAAGTGGTTGAGGCAGTTCAATGAGGATGAACAAATGTGATTGATGAGTGGGCGGCCTTCTGTTATCAACGAAGATTTGTTAAAGAAAGTGGATGAGAAAATTAAACTGGATTGACGTTTATGATTTCTTTAACTTTCTAATGAATTTCTTCAAATTTCAAGAAGTGTTCCTCATAAAATTTTAACAGACCGTTTAGGTTATCAGAAACTGTACCCATGTTGGGAGTTGAACATGCTGTCTGATTTGCACAAAACCAAACGATTTGGAAGTGCTTTGCAGTTTCATATTTTTATTTCCAATGTTGCATTGTTGTTAAATATGTACCTACATTAACAGATGAACTGTACAACTCCCACTTAAACCAATGTTAATTTATTCAAAACCGTAAGTAAAGTTTACAATTTTCAATGTGTACCACCATGTCTTGGACACATTGTGTTATTTTTGTAGATGAGTTTTACCTTTATTTTGATACTAGAATTATTTTAGTGATTTTCTATTAAAGAAAGTCTCTCTAAAGAGATTTCACTGTGGAATGTAGTATACAGGGTCCTTGAAAAGATACACCTTCCTTTTTAACTATGTTATTATAACTAAACACAATTTACAGAATTTTTTTTTTAAAGTAAAGAGTTGCTTCTATGATCCTATATTATAAAATTTTGCCTTTAATAGGTGGAAGGACAGGGATAAATAAAAATTGAATAACATGGGCTCATAGACACTGCCCCCCCACAATTTTTATTTCTCCCATTTAACAACAACAAACAAGTACTCATTTTTTTAAAGCTTAGGGTTATTTATTTAAAAGGTTTAGACTCTTTGTATGTTATACAGACTTACCCAAATTCTTCAGACTTTGCTTCTTGCGACTTATTTGCCAAAGCAAACACTCTTAATTTACATCCAGACCAGTAATGTCTTGTACTTAGAATATACGGTAAAAGAATTGTTAAACCTAAAACACATGTGATACGGTACATTATTAGTTTACAAATCATGGAGTTAAAATGACAAATATTTATTTACTTCTTTAGGTTTACAGAGTTTCTTCCCATGCAAATATTGTTTACATAAATTAAGTAACAAACTAATAGAATTGAAATAAAAAATACCAGTTTGACATTCTTATTTAATTATTTATTAAACAAAATGCCCTGTAAAATTTGTTCAAATATGGTCAAGCTATCACAAAATGAATCAATTGTTGGGTTTAGTTTATTAATTAGGTGCAAAGTTCTATTTAAATAAAAATTGTAATGATGAACTGTTACTGCATTTTGTATCGAAGATAATGAAAAGTGTCTTTGTCTATGGTACAAAAAGAGTGAACATTTATTAAGATATTTGGAATATCTACTAACTACTTCAAATTTAGAATAAAAATACCAATGAAGACAACTTGTACCTTGTTTCTAATGGCATTGTATTAAACATTGACCACTATTTGTAATATACAATACATGCATATGTAATATTTATAGAAAATCAAAAGGACAAGAAGTATTCAATTGTTTACAGTACAAGAAGCAAAGAAGTTCAATCATATTAATATAAATTTGTTGATATGAGTACTAAATTATCATTCTATATTCAATTTTTGAACAATCTAAGACAAAATATAATTTCTAAATAACTTCAAAATCCATGAAAAACTCTGAATTTCCAATAAATATCCTAGTGATATGTTGGCAGAGTTGATGGCATATTTTATATAATAGGCGTATAAAAACATTACATACATTTTTCCACATACCAAACATAAAGCTTAAACAAACACAAATATTTCATCTTTTTCTCCAGTGTGTCAAATTTAATAAATGCTATTAGAATCCACTGTTAATACCAAGGAAATTCAAGAGCCATTAAAAAATTTTTTAATTTGATTATGAAGTGAAAATTGTGTTTAAAAATTAAACCTTGACCTTCTTACCTCCATCATCATATAACCACCAGACATCAATAAATCCTCCATCTTGCTTTTTATCAAATGTTCTCATATTGTCTAAAATATTCTTTTGCAGGCGTTCACCATCAGGGTACCTGTAAATGAAAATAAACTATGATTGAGATTTTTAACAAATTACGATATACTTTAATCGATTATTATCTTTGAATTTAAATAATATTTATTAGCATCACTATTTCACCAAAAGAAATAAAAAAATAAAATTTCAATACACAAATTTTTACATCCTTGTCACTACAGCCTGGCTCGGTCCTGGCCTTCAAAGTAAATCTTTTACACTTGTATCTGTCCTCTGTTAAGTGTCCACCAACTCAACTCCCCTATATTGCCTCTCCACCAACCTGGTCTAGCCATTTTGTACGTGATCTTCCCTTCTTTCTTTCCATTGGTGCATAATTCAATACCCTGTTTGGTATTCTATCTTGTACCATTCTCGCATATGTCCAGCCCATCACAATCTGTTCACTTGTATATATTGTACTAGAGGAACATCATTAAACTTTTTATACAGCTGATGATATAGCTACTTCATATCACGTTTTTGTTTTTCAAATGGCTGTAAATCCTCCTTAATTTCTTTCAAAATACGGCCAATTTTTGTTCATCTGCTTTTTTAGCACTCATCATTTTGATCCGTAGGTAAAAATTGGCCTAATCAGGAACTTATTTCCTAGTTTAATCAGCTTAGATTTAAATTTTTTAATTTCTTCGAACATTGGTCGCTACTCTTCTTCTGTGAAAGAGTTATTTTATGAATTCATAAACAATCCAAAGTATACAAATCCTCTAACTTTTCCAAATGCATAATCTAGAATCTAGAGGAAAGGAGCGCATAATATGTCATTACCCACAACCATGTATTTACTGTTATCTTGATTTATAGCAGATGTCAACACTATATTTCATAACAAAGTTTCTGTACATGTAATAACTACAAGATACAAATAACTTTATTCTTGTGCTTCGAATACAGAATCGGCACAAGAAACATAATTTACAGAATAAAGTAAAAACATATTATTTTTACAACAGAAATTCAAATGTTCATGTGATGGTGATAAGATGGTTTTGTCTCCAGTTGATGATCTCTGTAAGGAAGGAGGTCATATCTAGTAGCCATTGAGTTAGTTTTCTTGAGAAGCCTTTGTTGTTGCTCGATCTCTTGAGATGCTCTGGAAAGAGGCTGAACAGTTTTGGGCCCATATAGCCTGGTTTCTTTTCAGACAGAGTTAGGTGGTGATTTTGGGTTGCGTTTCTAGCGTTTCTTATATTATAGAGGTGGAACTTTCCAGCCCATGGACATTCTTTAGTTATAGAGTACAGTACCACTTCACGGGCATAGAGAGATATAACAGTCATGATTTTAGGTTTCTAAATGATGCTTTGCAGGATTTCAGAGGATTCAGCTTTCCCAGTGTTCTTACTGATTTCTTTTAAAGAACCATAACTTGTTGTACATTTGTAGCAGATACGTTACCCCATACTATGAGTCCATACTATAAATGGGACTCCAACAGTGAGAAATAAGCAGTTTTAGTTGTTTCCAAGCTGCTAGGGTTCTTGATTATTTTTAAGGAAAAAGACAGGAGTTCAACTTTTTTTAGAGTTTGTCTGTGTGATTTCTAGGTGTCTGTTGTAACCCTTAAGTATTTTGCTTCAGATAATGATGTTATTATTATGTTTCAAAAAAAGTTTTGTTGTAGAAAATTGTACGTTTTCTTTCATTTGGTAATTGACGTTTCCACATGTGTCACTCATTTCAAGTGAATTTGTTTTGTGGTGTTCAGATTGATCTGAATTCTCCCCTCTCTTTCACAATATAATTTAATACCGTGTTGAAGGTGAGTAGGACTGCATTACCTAATTGGTTACTACCCAGTGATAGATAAAGTGCTATTTCAATAACTTATATACAAGATGGATGATTTAAAATATCAGTTCAATCTGCACACTCTCCCTTCATGAGTAGCATGTATGGTTTTAAAAAAAATCCATCATCGTTGTCGTCTGTATGTAATCATGATAGCAACCACAAAAATTAAGAGAGGTATACGAAATTCGGTATATAAGACTATAGTGTGCTTCTAGAGAACCTTATTGAAAATGTCAAAATAGTGGGTATATATTTGTTTGTTATTTAAAAAAAAATCTTGTGTGTGATTTAACTTATTGTTACCAGGGGACTTAAATTTAAGAAAAGGCGGAACCAAAATGGTAACAATGTTTGAAAAAGAAAAGTAAAAAAAAGACAAAGACAAATTTAGTAATTAACAAGGCTCAAGTTTATTGAACAAAAAAAAAGAAATTTCGACGGTTCAGATTTTATCATTTACAACTTAGAAAGACATCCTGAGACAAATCATCATAAACAGCTTATGATTAACAATATTATAATTAATAAAAGTTATACGCCCTTAATGTAACATATAATAATTTAAATAAAAAAAAATTAATCAATAGATTCTGAAAATTTATCCCCCCTTTTAGTTTATATATATATATAGTTACAAAATTTAACAATAAAAAAAAAAGACAATGAGCACAGCTTAATAATTAACAGGATTAAAATTAATCCAAAAAAAAGATTATACGCCCTTAATGTAAAAATTACAAAATAAAAAAAAAGATGAAAAGATACTGATATTTATTCCCCCCCTTTTACTTTATGAGATGATAGTTTTTTTTTTTAAACAGTTACAGAATTTAACAATAAAAAAAAAATATAAATGAGTTTAATGTTTTAAATTCAAAAATTCATATCAATTGAAAACAGGTTCATCACTAGACTAAAAGTACATAATATTACTTATTTGGTAAATTTCTTAAATGCTATATTGGCCAATAAATTTATATATTTTAAATAAAGAATTTATTATACAATGAGAAGTTTATTTAAAAAAAAAAAAAAAAATGAAATTTTGAAGATTGAAGTTTTATTAATTGACGTCAATTATATTAATTTAGAAAATAACCTCTTGGAGGTTGTTAGGACCGAAAGTTTGCATGCAGGCTCCACCCAATGATTTGTTATATAATTTACAAATAACTACACAAGTCTACATCTAAAGATAGCTTTAAGAAACACATATTCGCTGAAGCAATTTAGGCACATATACAATATGAGTTTAGTTAAAGTTCTGTAAAGTCAGTTTTTTTTTATTAACATCACTTTTGTGCACATGAAACTCTGAAGGTATATTAAACAAAACGTGTTTTGCAAACAGGACGAAACATGCTAAGATCTTTAGCTGGTCTATGCAATGTGAGGCAAGAATTGCTGGGTTTCTCCTACCAGCGTATTAGCTGGAAAATCCTGTCGCAGTTCACGTGAGCTTGTGCCGTGAAAACAAAAATTTATTTAACATTTTGAAAACTAAAACGCACAAAACTGTAGATTAACATATCGTTTAAGAACTGAGATGTAAGTTTTGAGAACAAAAAAATTATATCTAACGGAGCTATGAAAGAATGTAGAACATTGTGAGTAATTGCAGGTAGACTGACAACGGGTATTAGAACAGCTAGGCTAACCAGCCGTTGTACTTTGTACTTAGATGTCATGCGATGCTTAGTTTTGGAGAAGGTCGCCAGGTGCCAGCATCTGTCAAGGGACGGAAGTTGAATATATGGAAGAACGAGTGAATGAATTTATTTACGAATTTGATGTTTTGAATTTGGATGTTACATTATAACTACTAAATTACATATAAATTTGCAGATTTCAATTCTGAATGTAATAATACCAATCCCACCTCTTTACGATGACAATTTATAATAGATCTTCTTCAGATATGTACAGCTTGAAGGCCTCCCAGGCTTGAGACACTGACATGAGTGAAGCAAGTGGACCCTTTTTAATATATATATATACTTCTACGAGGCCAACTAAGACCTAGATGATGTCAAGAAAATAATGATATACACAATTATGAGGCATAGAAAACCTGTATGTCAATTGTTTTAAATAAACTTACCCTACTGGGGGAGACTCATTATTTTACCAATACAATTTAACATTTCCTACAAAATCTAAAAAACATTTTAGTCATTCCATTTATAGAATCAGCTGTATTACATTGTATGATCGGGCTGTGTAAGTAGTATGATGGCCCAATCTACTTGTTTGATACTGTTACTTTTTAAAATATTTAAGAAGCTGGTTTGACCCTTAGACACTTTGGCCTAAAATACTTGTAGTGTTACTTACTGGTGAAGAATTTCTGAAGCTATTTTCTTCTTTTTATTTCTAAGTACCGCTGTAGGATTGTCATTGTGACCCTTAGGAATCATGGATGGCCTGTCCAGTGGTTTGGATCCTGTAAAATATCTTATATTGAAATGTCTTTATTAGATACAATTACTCATATTATATAAACTACATTTTTCTATTTCAATTCTAGCACATTTCTACAAGAATAGCATATTATTGATGTTGATGGAATGCTGGACTATAAATTTAACCTTTAAAACAATGGTAGGTATTTTGATTTTGCAATTATTTGCCCCTGGGATTAATGCACATCTATAGACGTATTGGCCTTAAAGATGGACCATGTCTTCAAAAATGTTTATAATTTGTAGTCTAACACTAAGTCAGTTTTTAATTGTATAATGGTATTGTATTGTCTGTACAGTGGTGACGTCTATTAGAATTTCTTGAACTATATTTGTAACTAGAATCTGTACAACAATGATTCACTACTTAGTTATAGCATTCAAAGTTTTTAAGATGGCTTCAAAGCTGCCTAACTTGTTTTGTGTTCGTGATGAATTATACAGTATTATTTTCAGAATGTGAAAGTGAATCTAGTGTTAGGAAAGTGATAATGATATGAATGTAAATAAGAACGACTGTGATAAAAATGATTTGAAATATATTTTTTTAATATTTTTATAGTTAAATAAATAATTTGTCTCCTTATAATTTTGTTTATGATGTATATATAGTTTCTTGTACTTTTTCTTATAAATAGATAAATTTGCTTTTATTTTTCATAAAATAATCAAAATTATATATTCTTAATTAATTATACAACATATTATTATTTAAAAAAAAAAATCATGACCCTGTCTTGTAGGTTCGGTTTAGGCGAGCTGCTGCTGGCCAGCGGCAAAGTTCCAAAAACAGGAATAGGTTAGTAGCGATACACTATCTACTCTACGAACATATTTTGAAATGTTTAGAACTAATAAATATAGACCTTTAAAAATTGCCAGCTTTGTGTGAAGTATTCTACACTTTTTAAACTGAAGTTTTGCTTATGTCTGGTATGCAGTGAAGAGCACTAAGAGCAAATAACATGCAGTGTAGATTTGGTTTTGGTCTCAGCACTCTGCTCCATAACAGACAGAAGAAAAACTTTAATTTTATAGTTTGAAATCATGTACAATATTTTAAGGCTTGCATTTGTTACAAATTTACTGTATTAATTGTTAGAACTTAAAAGTGACACAAAAACATTCCTTGATTGTCTCCAGAGGTTGACACAAAAATCAAATTTTGCTGCAAATTTTAAACATTTTGATATCAGTGACGAAATATGTTTTGTCAGTAACAGAGGAGGTATACGATTTAAATGTTAATTGGAATTGAAAAAACATCCCAGTTTTAACAGTTTTTATTGCAAGATCAAAATTTGATCAATAATTTCAAAGCTTTACATTATTAAAATGTTATTTAAAATTGAAAGCAATATTAAAATTGCTTTGGAAGATTTAAAGCTATAGGTGGTTTTACTTTACAAATCCCTGTGTTTCTCAATTGCAATATTATATAAATAGCACGTCTGATGGAGAGCAATCATCTATTCAGTGCAGTGCAGAAAATTCTTGAATTCTGCTGCTGTGACTGACGGATGTGTTTACCACTTACGATATTGCAATTGTTTGGAAATGTTATTTGGTAACATAAATAACTAAATTAACTATCATTATTTATAGAAGGCATTACCAAATTTGTACATTGATTTAGAAATGCAAATAAAAATCTCTTTTTTCTGGTGCTTATAGTAGTAAAACTAAAAATATTGTTTCTACAAACAAACTCTCAGATATAAATACTTTTCTGTTATTAATTCTTATCTTATCTTCTATGCTCTATCTATAATATCTAAACAATAAATAATAATAATAAAAAAATAATACTAGATTTAATTCACTAGAACATGTTTTATCAATTAGCTATAAAAGTTAAGTTGGGGGTGAGCTGGTTGGTCCTCGTCCTGCCCCTGGATAGCTGTATTCGTCAAATACAGTGAACTGAACGCCAGCAGTAGCTGCTCTTTTGAGTTCAGCCCTCTCAAACATCATGGCCAGTTTTATACTTCTAACAGTTCTTTTGAGAACTCAAGACAAGTTTATAGGAAAAGTAATCGCAAACATCGAAATAGATTTAAGGTACTTTTATGGTGAAGCCAAGACAACCTTAAACAACTAAGGGCTCAACTAGATATTAACAAAAACCTAATAATGAGAGAGAGAGAGGCACTGGCAACTACACAAGAAAAGAAATTTGGTGCCCTAACGGAGAAACTGCTGTGGAAATCTGTGAGACTGTAAAGGATAGGGCAAAGGAGAAACTCGGGTTCCATGTATCACTGGGAAAAGATGTCCCCAAGGAAAAAATAAAAAGAACAAGCCCAAACACTGACAAGAATACACCTAACAACAGTCAAATTAACATCCTACATTGGAATGCGAGATCTCTCAAGAATAAAGCTGAAGACCTCAAACAAGAAATAAATAAAACAAAAGCGAAGGTGGTGTGCATTCAGGAGACTTTCCTATCACGAGATGAAAAATTCCATCCAAGGTTTCAGGCTATACTTTGCTTAGTCACTCCCAACAAAACAGAAGAGGGGGAGGAGTGGCTTTTCTTCTGCACGACTCATTGCCGATAAGAAACATAGCTAAGTTCTCAACAACACATATAGAAGCAATGGCTGTAAACATACAGGTACACAGATCATGCAAGTTGACTATTGTAAATGTGTATATACCTAGTCAAGGAATAACCCTGCAAGAACTCGACAGTATTAGACCTAAGACTGTTGCAGCTAACTTGCCCATCACGCCTAACTTCCATTTTTAAAGAAAAATATTATTTTGTTGACGTCCTTTTTTAAAGATTATTTGACTATATTTTGTGCTAGGAAAACATCAAAATACTATCAAATACAAAATGTTCAAAATATTAATTTTAAAAAATAATTAACATATTTCATTTATAAACATGATTTCTTTCAAATCTAGTATATAAACTGTTATAAGTACAATTGAATAAAAAATGAAATAAAGAAATAAAGTTGAAGTATTATTACACTAATCTTAGACTTACAACGACTTTTTAAAATAATTGGAACAGTTAACTTTTTTATGCTCCTAAGTGAGAACTAGTGTGTTTGCATTATTTTCTGGTTAGAATGTTTGAGAGATATTGCAGACAGCAGATGTAAGGACCAAGGAAACACAATTTTGACCAATCGTGTTATGACAAAATTCCAAAAAATGATTCCTAGTCTCCCCGCCAATATGATTTTTTTATTGGTCTATATCCTACTGACCAATTTCAAAACAATATATATTGCTATGATTTTAAATATGTGCCAACGGAATATTCAATATTTTCATGGTAAAAGATATACACACAAAGCCTGAATTCCATGTGGATGCAGGAACAGTTAGTATACATCAACATACAAGGTAGTATACAATAGCACAGAGATTTATAATTACATTGTTGTGATACTTTACAGAACATGCAGTATTAAGATGTGAACATATAAATCCTATAGCCATCCTTCACAACTAAGACTATAGGCAGAAACTTTTGAATTAACAGTCCTTTGTTTGCTGAAGGTTGTAAATCAGAAGCACCACAAAGATATCCATTGTGGTGATTTATAACTTACAGACAGTACTTGAACATTTATTAAAAAAAAAAAAGTGTTATTTTAGGACGACACAAGTCATTAGGAGATCTTTAGAATGCAACATACTATGTTTTTAGTAATCATATAAAGAAATAACTTATTTTAATAAACTTACAAGGACAGTTTCCTTCTTTTTCCACCATATTGTAACCTACAATGCCCTTTTCAGAATCAAAGTCATCCTGACATTTTGAAATTTTCAGATTGAAACCAATCACACGTCCTCCCCTGGGGTTTTTTTTTTGAAACTGGGAAAGATAAACGAGTCTCACCTATCTTTCCTGACCTGATCATACTAAAAGGGACATCTGCAGAGGAGAAATATGTAAAGGTAAAAGGTAAAACATCCAGAGATTGGTGTGGAGCATAGTAAAAGACTATACAGACTAAAAGTGTATGTTTCTTTCAACACTCTATTTCAATCAATATCATCTCAAAACTCCGCTATACCGGTCCCAAGCCTGGATCCCATTGTTATGGGAAGGAGGAGGGATAGAGGAGTAACACTTCTTAAAAAAATCTTGGTCCATCTGGCCCGGATGGTAGTACCTTGTCAGGCCACCTGCCTAAGGTTACTAGGTGAAAACAGGCCAACGGTCTCGATGGTGGATGAGAATATCCTGGATATTCCAACAGTGGAGACAGCAGAAGAGCCTAGAAGATTAAACTAAACCATCACAAAGAAGGACAAATGGAAGAAAAGAAAATGTTTTTACCAGGTTATAAAGAAATGTTATATTACCACTACAGCCTATCCGTAACCCTGTGGTCATGTTTTGCAGGAACGGAAGCCTTGGCTTAACCGCCCGGGCTGAGAGGAAACAAATCTCTTCAAAATCACCCTAATCCTAAGGTGGGATACGTGCCGTCAGGATGAATGATTGGTGGGAAACCAACCTTTAGCGCCAACCTCGATGGACCTGGCAAACATCGTTGTATTACGCCTTCTCGTGGGAATGGGCGTTACCCTACGAGTGACGTTATGTATCTGCCCTTTTCGTGGGAACTACTATCAGTAATAACAACAAACAAGTAAATGACAATAAAGACAATATATCGAAAGGAAAAGATCCTTTCAATGGAAGTACGTTGGTGACACAATCTCCAATTTCTACAATAATACTAAATAAAGATTGTGAAGGGAATATAGACGAAGATGATGATTTAACTAATGAAAACATCTTGCTCTGATCTAGGCTAAATGAAATAGAAAAGATTTGTGAAGAACTATGGAATGAAATTGTGTCACTTCACCTGCAAAATGACGGGCTCAGGAAAGCATTAAATAATATTAAAGATCAAGATAAAGAAAAAAGTAATGTAGCTCTTGAAGTAATGGAGTACCATACAGATGAAGAGGACTTGAGGCAGGAAACAGATTGGGTTCTTAAAAAAAGTAGAAAGAGGATCGCCAAAAAAAGAAAAGCTGAATCGTCACCGGCAGAAGATCACTCGAGTAAAGAATCTAGTAATAACACAAATGTTACTAATAAATTGCACCAGATGCCTCCACCAATTAATGTGAGTGGTATTGTAGATTACTCTGAGCTACAGTCCATGATAAAATCAATGACAGATAAAGAACTAAAGATTACGCTGTTAAATAATAATAGTTGGAAAATTAATGCACCAGATTCTGATACCTACACAAGTTTGGCAGATAAGTTATCTCATACAGATATCCAATGGCATACCTACGAAAATAAAAATGAAAGGTCCATTAGAGTTGTTGCAAGAGGATTTTCATCCAACTTGTTTAAAAGAAGGTATAATTGAAGACTTAAATAGGAAAGACTTCAAAATATTAGATGCTGTTAATATGTTAAGGAAAGATATAAAGAGAAATGAAACAGGTGAAATGGTAGCTATCAAAAGAGGACTTCCTTTGTTCATGCTGAAGTTTCATAATGAAGAAAATATTAAGAAAATTTATGACATCAAAACCATACTTAGTATAGTGGTGAAGATAGAAGCTCTGAGGGAAAATGTTAAAGTTATACCACAGTGTAAAAGATGCCAGGGCTTCAATCATACTCAAGCATACTGTAAAAAAGAACCTTGGTGTGTGAAATGTGCAGGGAAACATCTCATGTCGCAGTGCATCAAAAGCAGACATACAACACTTAAATGTGTCAACTGTAAGGGAGACCATCCTGCTAATTATAGAGGTTGTGAAGTGGCCACAGAGTTACAGAGAAGACGTAATAATGCCATGAAGTCACAATATCAAAAAAAAGTGTCTACACTCAGTCCTATGTAGGGAATAAAAAAAGACAGTAGATATTCCGACAAGTTCAAGAAACATGGACATACAAAAATCATATGCTAAAGCAACAGGACAAAATAGCATTGAGAATCTAAATACCTCTATAACAGACAAATTTGATTTGATTCTCAGGAAAATAGAACAACAAAATGATACGAACAAAACAATTCAAGAAAGATTAAAAAAATTAGAAAAAAGTATGGAAACTGGTAATACAAGAAAGAAATTATTAATCTCAACTTACGTATATTAACATGGAATGCTAATGGTGTGCAGCGGGAAATATATGAACTGGAAATGTTCATGAAGAGTGAACAGGTAGATATTTGTCTGGTCTCTGAGATTCACTTCACTAATGAGACCAATTGTAAAATTAAAGGGTAGGTTGTGTACAATACTAATCATCCATCTAATAAGGTTAGAGAGGGATCAGCTGTAATAATAAGAGACTGTATTAAACAACATGAAAATTTAAATATCCAGCTAGACTCTATGCAAGTCACAGTTGTGAGGATGTATATGAAGAGTAAAAACTTTAATGTTGCGTCCATATACTGTCCTCCTAGATACAATTTGGAAAAATGTGCCTATGTGAAATTGTTCAAGTCTCTCGGTCCTAAATTTGTACTTGGGGGAGACTTCAATGCGAAGCACTCCTACTGGTGCTCGAGAGTGACTACTCTGAAGGGTATAATGCTGTACGAAGCTGGTATAGAGGTTGGTTGTGAGTTTATATCATCAGGAAAACCTACATATTGGCCTACTGATCCGAAAAAGACTCCTGATATAATTGACTTTTTTGCAATCAAGGGACTGTCTAAAAATTATATAGAAGTTGTGGATTACAATGATCTGTCATCTGATCACTCACCTGTGCTTCGGCGGATGAAACACTTTTATTGAACAAAGTAAATGATAATGTAAATATTAGGCATGTGACTTCTAATGAACTTAGAGAAGCTATTAAAAACTTGAAGGACAAAAAAAAACCAGGATATGACCAAATCACAGGGAAAATATTAAAAGAGTTACCAGATAAAGCTGTATTAAAACTGCAAAACCTTGTAAATGCAGCAATCAGAATGAAACATGTACCAGCGCAGTGGAAAGTTGCTGAGATTATAATGATTCATAAACCCGGGAAAGACCCAACTGATAAGAAATCATACAGACCTATCTCTCTTCTGCCGATTGTTGGAAAACTATTTGAGAGACTTTTATTAAAACGTTTAAGACCAATAATAGAAGAAAGAGAACTAATTCTATATTATCAGTTTGGATTTAGAAGAAAACATTCGACACTTCATCAGGTAAACAGAATGACTCAAATAATAGAGGATAGCTTCGAAAGAAGAAAAGTCTGTTCTAGCGTCTTTCTTGATGTCTCGCAGGCATTCGATAAGGTATGGCACAAGGGCTTGATATACAAATTAGAGAGAGATCTTCCAAAACAATACTGTGAAATTCTCAGATCCTATCTTGCAGACAGAATATTCCGAGTGAAATGTGGAAGTGAATATTCGGAATTTAAAGTGATCACTGCTAGTGTGCCACAAGGGAGCAATTTAGGACCACTGCTTTATTTGCTGTATACAGGTGATCTACCACTGGTTGAGGAAACCACAGTTGCTACGTTTGCGGACGATACTTCTATATTGGCTGTTGGTGATAGTGTTAAAGAAGCAACAAATAAACTGCAGAAAGCCATCCTGGAAGTTGATGTGTGGACTAAAAGGTGGTGTATAAAACTAAATGAGTCTAAGTCGACCCATATTAATTTTACATATAAAAAAGAGAGAGAAGTGCCAGTGCGAATAAACAGTAAAATGATTCCATTCAAAAATGAAGTAAAATATTTGGGAATGAATTTGGATTCAAAGCTGAACTGGAAATCACACGTCACAAAGAAAAGAAAGGAGCTCGAGCTTAAATTGAAGAATATGTATTGGCTATTTAGATACAAAGCAGGATTAAGCACGAACAATAAAGTACTGTTATATAAGCAAGTACTTAAGTCGGTGTGGAGCTATGGACTGCAGATGTGGGGATGTGCTAAGAAAAGTAATATAAACAAAATTCAATTGTTTCAAAATAAAATACTTCGAATAATAGTAAATGCGCCTTGGTACGTACGCAATGAATATATTCACAGAGATCTTAAAGTGAATACGATTGTTGAATAAATCAAAGCTGTGGCAGAGAAGCACGAAAAAATACTCCAAAACCATACTAATGCTAGTGTGCAGCAGATGATAGCGCATAGGAATACAGTACGAAGACTGTGTAGAACTAAACCCCTTGACTTGGTGTAGTTTTGGTTAAGATTATATAGATGATAATATCAGAGACATTCAATGGAATGAACTTCTGAAACACTGTGATCTCTTATTTAAGTTATAACTACTAGACAAGTCTGTACTTAGTTGTAGTTCTGGAAATAAATAAATAAAAAAAATTAAATTTAAAAAATATCATCTCAAGTGCTGATATCCTGTATTGCCAGCCTCTTGAATATGCCATAGAACAGCTTAGGCCCTATTTTCTGCTGTTTCTGAGTTTCACTGCTGATGCTTTCTTAACCACCTCAAGAAACCCAACAAAGTGTTCCCCCCCGATATTTTGATATGATTCTGAAACAATCTCATACTAACTTTGTTAGAATCCAGAGCCTTCAAACCTACCTGACTGTCTATATAAATACATATACAACTAATTAACTTCATAAATAACCTAACTCACCAGGTATCGAGAGGGAAGTCTGTGACAAAACATTCTGTTGCAATATAATACTCAGGTTAGAATCATTGTGAAGCATTCCTCCACCGCTGTTAGTAAGATCAACCTGAGAAGTTGTTATGTCATCAAACTCTGTCTGTTCAGAAGGCTTAGAGAAGTCCAATCCTTCGGCCAGTCGTAAAATCACTACTGAAAGTCTGTTTTCAAAAGCGTCACTGAAACATTAACAATACATTTTTATTGGTCATTGTAGTACTTAATGATTCTGCCATGAAAAAATATTATTTTTTAATTTTAATAAATTCTGTAACAGTGTATATATCCGAAACATTTAGTTTGCTTTGTTCATATTGCAAGACTTATCTTGTAAATAAATATTTATAAGAAACTATAGATTAAAAAAAAATTAACACTTAAATATGCATATTTCATTTATCTTGGATTTCAAAGAGTTTAAAAATAAAGATATATTAGTTAGGGAATAAGTCAACAAATTTGGTTTTCTACATTGAAAAAAATTATTCTACACCAAATTTAATACAATAACCTGAAATATACATTTTTCAATATTTAATTTCTATTCTCATAGTTTTTTCGTAAACAATATGTATAATTAGGTTAAGTTAAAATAACATTTATAACACAGGTCTATGAATTTTTTTATGTTATATCAGCAAAGTACTAAAAAAAAATGTTGAATGCAAGTTCTTGGGTTAAGATAATATATAGGGGCTGAAGCCAAAACTGATGTGTTGAGACTATCCATAGTGTATCACACTACTGTTTGCTGATCAAAAATAGAAGTCTAGAGATCAGCGGCAAGACTGATGGGAATTCAGTGACTGATATGTCTTGCAGTTACTGCAGCGATTAGTAGTGTTCCTGGTGTATCCTTGGTCTGTTTTCTTAACATCCTTCCACTATATCTGTTCATAAAGACAAGTGACAAGAGAAAGTGCAAATATCCTACACTGCGAGGGACTCTGGAAGTGTACACAAGATCATCCAGGACACTAAAGGATGATATCTATAGTTTTGATAGATAAATGACATCTGATCATAAGAAGATGGAATATTCCTTCCCAAAACCATTTACAGTGGTAATACTGAACCACAAGAGTTGGTGTAAGGGTCTCTCCATTAGCTGACAGATCGCTCTAAAATAAAGTGTTAAACTGTGACTGCAATCTGAAGACACATTATTACCTTAATGGAATGTAACCAAAAAATATTTGATTTGGATACAAGGATAAGGTTATATACAGAAAGTCAGGCAATTTTGACAGCTCTGGATTTTAATGAATTTAAATCAAAGTTAGTTTGCGATTGTTTCAGATCACATCACTGCTAGGTGAGCTCAACAGTGTTACGCTTTGCTAGGTTCCTGGACATTTTGAGATTAGCGAGAATGAAATGTGTTGGGTAACAAAGTGTCTGTAGCAAAATCGTTAGGATCCTTATTCATTATTCCATGCCATCGTCTAAAGCTGTTCGAAAATAGTCCACAGTATATGGGAGTAAAATTGTATAACTGTTTGCCACAAATGTATAAGACTCTCAGTCTTGCTTGTTTTAAAAATGTTATAAAGGAGCAAGTTGTAAAAAAAGTTTATTATAGTACAGATGAATACTTTAATAATCCTCTCTGAATTGTGAAAAATGAATTTTATAATTTGTTAGTATTAATCAATTAGTTAAAGTGATGTAAATGACTCTGCACCTGTTCTTTCTGAATGTATTTTGTGCAATAAAAATGATATGATATGATATGATCATTCAATTTCATATCAAAGAAGCTGTCTTTGCATGTTATCACCAACCACTTGAGCTCAGAAATAGCACTGCATTTTAAACTTACTGTAAGACATTGAAGTAGCCCTGTAGATCTTCGTGGCTACAAGTCAACCAGTCACTTTTAAAACCCATCATAAGTACATTTGGCTTCAATTTGCCCACTCCTGAAGCTTGGATCAGGTTATGTGCAGCGACTTCAAACTTGTGGCCATCCACTACGGAGAAAAATCCCTTGATCTTACGTAAAGTTAACCAGGATACGCCTTGCTGAATGTGTGCGACACGGGCTTGGTATGATAAGCGATTCTGGAAGTAAAACATAAAAGTATACAATTAAAATGGGTAACACTTTTGGAAACTTCAATCATAAAATAAGAAAACACACATTCATGCTAGTAAAGTGTTTGTTGTAGAAAAATGTTGTTTTATTTCATTTAGTGAAAACATAGTGTGCTGGGTTAATTTATGATTAGATATACCGGAGGAATTCATACTTGTTACTCTCGGTCAACACACCTTCCATTTATATGACTCCACTCATAGCACCCTCCACTCACATTCACTCATACTCAGTACACCCTTCATTCAACAAAACTATTTTAGATATTTCATAATGTTTGGTAATGATTTAATTAAACAAAGTTATTAGAGAAACATGAACATTTGGAAAAGCTACCTCAATAGTCTTTATTTTTATTGCAACAACCTGTGCTAAAGTCATTTAAATGTTTCAAATATAAATACTTACATTGCAAATTTCAGCGCACATCATTAACGAGTTGTTCTTAGTAATGAGATTAGCCAGGTCTATGAGAGGAGGTCTACTTTGAGGTTGACCTGATAGTACCAGTACTTGAGGTCTATAGTTCTTCACATGTTCAGTAATGTTAGATAGTTTCAAGACAGTTGCTAAAGCAGATTTGTATGTCTGCGCTTGCGTCGAGGAGCCCCAGTTTACATCTATAATCAAATTATGTTATATATTGATTAAAGTCTTTAAAATTTGTGTAATGCATTAAAGTCCCAAAGTTGAAAATGAACTTTTTCACAACTTCGAAACTAACAAGAGACTACATTACATTAATTTTGTCCCCTTCCCTTCAAGATATATGTCACAACGGCTTTGTTTCAATGAAAAAAAGAAATATCAGAAAATGAAAATGGATCTTTGTAAAGTGTTTGTGTTTGTATACCCTATAATTTTCTAATGAAGAAGTATTTTTAGCAAATGACAAGGATGATTACAGAATATTTTGAGAAACTAGAAGACTTAAGGACATGAGATAAATACATAAAAGATGAAGTATATACAGTACCTATTAGAGATGAGTTATTTCATGTTTGAGGCTCAGGAAATGTAAGAGTGTGATGATTATAAATTACAAATATTTAGGAGTAATCTTCAATTCAACTAGCACAGATAATGGACTAATTAGGCATATATCCTTGGTTAGAAGAAACATTAGTTGTCTCAACACAATTCCATGGATTACTGATATAAGCAACAACAAAAACAAAAACAAGTTGATGGATACTATCATGATACTTACCCAGCCTGATCATACAACCAGTAACTCTAAATGTAATATCCAAAAGTTGGATTCTTGAACCTTGTAGAAAAATAAATTGTATTGCTAGATCAAGGTGTATTATCAAGTTGTTTGAAACAGTTGTTACACAGGTTTTTTTAACCTCATAATTCTGAATATCACTACTTTGTTGATCTAGTTGTTTAGCCTACATGTAAATTATCTCCACTAGCTTCCTGGTGGGCCTTGAATCTGTAGATAATGTAAAGGGGTCTTCACTAGCTATGCTCGTGTCAGTAACTTGGATCAGTAGATTTCGTAACTATATTAATAATTCTTTTTCTTGGAATGTCATTGTTCAAAATTACTGCAATTTGTCATGGTAGAGAGGTGGTGTTGCTACAATTACATGCAGAATTAAAATCTGCAAATTTTTATAGGTGTGTTATAAGTTAACACACGCAATATGAGCAAAAAACTATTAAAAATGGCCAAATTCAGTTCCTATCTTAATTTTTTAGGCCACTATCGTACGTAAGTACAAACAACAATGACAACGTATGAATGGCATGTTGTTAAAAATCACCTTTTTTGGCAATTAGCTTTAAAAAGTGGAAATTTTTGCCAATTATCAACTTACCCTCTACTTTGTATACTGGGTAAAAAAAAAAGAAGAATATATAAAATATCCGACCTCTTTTTAAGTCCTTTATAGAAATATTGAAAGATGAGATACATTTTAATGGAAACACTTGAGCGTTATGTACAGTTTAGAGGAAGTAATTTTGATAATAGAAATTAGTTAGTAAGAAAAGTGTTTATTTAAGAGTGAGGTTTTTGAAGAATGAGACTGAATTATTTGAAAACCTTAACAGAATACAAAACGGAAGAAGACCAATTGTTTACATTAACAAAACTTATGACAAACCAAAACCTTAAAATGATGTCTAAATAAAAGAGTTACAATCAATATTTATATCATGCAAATTGTATTAGAAATTTCCAGCAAATTGCACATTTTTTGTAACATTGTTTCATAATTTTTTGGCTAAAATTCATTTTTCTTTCCTTTTATATAGGTGAACTTTAAAATAAACAAAGGTTCCCAAAAAATATAATTTATTTTCTTGCTACTTAAGGATTATGAAAAAATTAAAATATGGAATAGTTCTAAAATGAAAATGAATATTTTTTTTGTAAATGTTTTATTAGTAGCAATATAACACTTTCATTGACATAAGAGAACAAAAATTATACTACTATATAAATTATATAAAGTTATAAAAGTATAAACAAATCACTATAAAATAAGTTTTGGATATTATAACTCGCATAAAGCCACCAATGACAGAAGAGTTTTTAATACAAAAATATTGTTATAGTTTGCACAATTTAGATGCAGTTAACAATGAAAAATGAAACAGATTATTTATGTAATGAATATCCTTTTATAATTAAATCTACTTGTTTTAGAAAGACGAATCTCTCAGGGGCTTTTGCTTATAGTGGAGTATGGGTGTAGCAACCCTTAGGTCCCTAACTGGATCTACAACATTCTTCATGTAGTCTTGGGGTAGATCCCCCTCTTTTATCTTTCCTTTTAGTCTCTCTTGATCAACTCCTGTTCTTTTCCAACCTTGATGCTATTTGACTATTCAAGGACTAAGAGTTCTATTTTATAAACTTTCCTTATCTTTTTTTGAAGGCAATGCTGACAAGAGATTTTACATCTTAAACAAAAAAAAGAAGAAGATAATGCACAATGTCAGTATCTTTAGTAGTGGTACTACTCCACCAGACATGCTTCTCCCCTCCATAAAGCAGACAATTCAAGGATTAAGACCTCTTGTTTCTTCTTCTTTTCAAGGCATTGACAATAAGAAATGTTTCATCTTAAAAAATATAAGAATCTAAATGTACAATGTCAATGTCTTTAGTAGTGGTAGTAGCATTGACAGTACTTCTCCATCAGACATGCATTTCTCCTCCATTAGACAGACTCTTCCACTTTCACACATCTTATAGCTCAGGTTACATATCATGTACTATACACAACTTCAGTATTTTACATTTGTAATACATATTCTTCTCTTAAATACTTAAGCATTTTAGTAATCCTGTTAATTTGTTAGACAAACATACACTTTGCAATGGGCTTGGTGCAAAAGTACATGACAAGCAAATTAATTCACTTTTTTTACTAATCTTATCATTGTAATCGGCTCCATATCTATTACTGTATAGATATAACGGTATCTATAGGTTATAACAGAATTGACCATACACATTAAGAAATAATATATGATCAATTTTGTTATAACCTATAGGACACAACCTGGAAAATAAGAAAAAAACTTTACACATATTGGATTGCTTTGATCGGAGTTACTTACTTGGATTCCTGTAAACAACAATAAGATAGAGCAGGATAAAGATTGCAAATGTGATAAGAGTTGTCATCCAACTAATAAGACACATAATGGCAACACAGAGAGCTGCACCAAACAGACTGAGCCATTTGTTGTAGAACTGTAACCAAACAGAAGCAAGACAGAAGTGTAATTCCAGAATTACTGATTCAATTAAATTTTCCTATAAAAATTATAATAAATGGCTTACAATTATTACACTAACTTTCTCATTCGTACACATGCTCAGAAACATTAACAAAAGACGTATCGGTATGTACTTTAATATTTGCTAGGATGAAAATCTGCCACATTTCTAAATTATGCATTCACACAAAACTATTCTTGATCTGCCCACTTTGCTATTCCAGGCCTTGCAGTTGATCATGCAAACAAATTTGTTTATTATTAAATATTTAATTATGTAAAAACCAATTGTTTTCCTTTGAACAATCTTTAGTAACCATTAATTTTCCAAATTTTTGCAATTTGCAGTATAGAAATATCTATTTTTTTTGTAGGGCATTTCTATGAAGCTATTTGTACACAAAAGAGTTAAGAGTTTTCCTGTTGAACCAGATTTGTGAGATTTTCGAATTAGAAAGCTTTATTTAATTGATCATTTATTGTGTTGAAGTTTCCAACAACTTAGTGTGTATCAAGTCATCCACCAACTTAAAAAATCTATTTATTTTGTTACAGAGGACAACATGAAATGTAATTGCATATATATACAGTAAAATGACTTCTATATATTGTTATGACGAAACCCTTACAGTCAAATAAATACTAAGCACAGGCTTGGTAATCCCGAGGAGCCCCAGTTGGATATAATTTTTTTTTATATAGTCTTGGTATAGATCCTCTCTTTCACCTTTTCTATTAGATCTCTCTTGACCAACTCTTGTTCTTTTCTGACCCCTATGTTACTAGAGTATTAGAGGGCTAGCACCGTTATTTTATTTTATTTTCTTCATTTTTTTATAAAGTGATGGTAAACGAGAGATTTTTCACCTTTAAACAAGAAGGAAGAAAAAATGTGGATATTTTTTTCAATACAGAAGTGGCATAAGGCGAGGCAGCTGCCAACATCTAGTTGACTTAGTACAGAAACCTTAATGCTGCATTTGCCACTTGACATTGTATTGTATCAATTCATTTGAAAAAAATAGATCCTGATACTGTAATATTGAAAATTGTAATGGCACTATGGTTACTATTCTAAAGGTACAAGGGATGAAGAAAATAGTCGAATGTGGATTTATCCAATCATACGTGCTTAAATGTAAAATGATTGTAGAAAATAGCGAGAATTTTTCAATTTCACTTCAATTAATATATAGTTAGAATATCAGAAACTTCTTTTGATGATGTTTTGAATACAATAAGAGGATAAATATTTAGTAAAAATATAGTCACAAGAAACAATTTTTGAGTTTACTACAGCTTATCTGTTGAAGCTCAGTTCACATGTCTGGTTACTAAATTCTTAAAGTATCGATTGACAAGTCATAATCAACAATAACATGAATCTTGAGAGAAAATGTCATATCATGTTAGTGACCATGCAACAAAAACACTGCTTAATAAGTGTTGTGTTTTTACAAATTATGTAACATGGTTTGATATGTCATGTCGATGGTAGAGTCAGTAGCTGACTCAAAAGAAACACACCATATTTATGTCTCTACCCTAAACCTTAAAAATAAACCTAGTATTATTTTATATTTCACATTTATTACTAAATACTGAGCAAAACATGATTTGTAAATAATATTATTACCCTGAATGTCGGTCTCCAACCCAATGGTCTGATGAGAGCAGCATGAAATGTGCAAAAGTTGATTAGAGCATAAGAAGCAAGGTAGAAGTTTGTAATAAGGGGAGCAATGGCGTTTAGGTCAGCTGAAAACAAATGGAAAATACAGTAATAAATCACATAGTGTATTTAAACTAAATAACTACCTACTTGAATGCATTTATCACCCAAAGAAAAATAATTCTGGTTTAGAGATCATTGCCACCTTACTGTACACCTCAGATAACATACTGGACATTTTTAATTTAGAGAAAGGTGTAGTGAAGCCTCCTTTTTTAAATAGTTAAAATCTACAGTTTCAGGAGACTAGTTTTCTATACAATGTAAACTATTTAAATGACATTGTGGCACTGACTATTCAACTAGATACCACTTTCTTACACTATAGTTTTAACGGTAAATTCATCTTCTTTGTTTTCTCCTTTCGTATTCTACACTTCAATAATATATTGAAAACCATGTTTTACAATTTAAAACAATAAACGTTTTCAGTCAAGAAATTAAGTTCTGTTTGATAATAAAAACAAAACTAGTACAGAAACAGAAAAACTATTTATTCCAAAAAATCTACAAACCTTAAACTATTTTTTTTATTTAGCTCCCACTATTTTGTAGGTACTTTTCATAGCACAGCACCAGTTTTTGTATGACTTATTCATAAGACGTTGCCACCTGTGTTGTCAACCATGTGGTAATATTTTCTTCGAGTTCATCATCATTGTTGAAGTAATGACAACCAAGGAACAATTTCAGGTGAAAAAAGAGATGGAAGTTGCTAGGGATGAGGTCAGGGCTGTGTGGCAGGTGGTAAACTGGTCCCAGCCAAAGTCCTGTAAGAGTTGTCGTGTTTTGTTCACCGTGTGAGGTCAGACATTGTCATGAATCAAAACAAACGGTTTGAGACCATTACTCGACACTTATACTGTATTGTAAAATTTCCTAAGTATCTCAGAATAAACATTTCTATTGATTGTTTCACCTCCCAGTAAAAAATTCCACCAGTATAATGCCCTGCCTGTTCCAAAACATTGTCCACATGATTTTTTGAGTTGTAAAACATTTCCTTGGCTTTAGTCTTTGCTGGTGAAAAAGTTTGCTTCCATTCCATCGATTGTCGTTCTAATTCAGGGGTTTCATAAGCGACCCAAGTCTCATCCCTGGTCACTATCTGGCTAAGAAAGTAATCACCGTCTTTGTCATAACATGTTAAAAAGTCAAGTGCACTGCCCTGGCGCTGTTTTTTGTGTTGCTCTGTAAGATTTTTTGGCACACAACAAGCACTACAAAGTATAAGAAACTAACAGCGATGTCAAAATGGTGTCATCTCTTTCTTCTTGACGCAGAGCAACTTTTATGCATATACTGAACTGCGATCTCAGTGCTGCCATGGCAAGAAATACAAACATAACTTACTTTCTGAACGTACATTGGATTATAAATATTATAACATGGGACTTCCATCAGAATGTTTTGTTTTAATAGCTCTTATAAATGAGATATATTTCAACCCTCCTTTTAAATTATAAAAAGCTATGTTTCTTAAAAAGAGCTAATTAAATAAATTTTAAAAATTATCTTCTATCTGCAACTGTATAAGGAAGATTTATTATGTTCTTCTGAAACTGATTCAATTTGTTATGTTGGATTTGTTTTAAACCCCTTTTTACATTGAAATTTAAAAGGTAATTATTTCAGTGGCGGCGATAAGAACTCGCGGGCCCTCCCGCAAGATTGTTCATCGGGCCCCCCCTCTCCCAATAATCTTTTCTCGGATGTTTATCTTTTCGCCGGCTGGGGCCGGTGAGTCACTGCGATGCGCGACGTAGCGATAGCAGTGTCGGATAGTTTACCGTTGGCTTTACTTATCGGCCAACGGTAAACAATACACATACTTCGTATCATGACATTAAATAATAAATACTGCCCTCTAAAAAATAATGGTTATTGCCGTTTTGGATGCACGATGCACAACCTTGTCTGAAGACATTTTACCTTATTTTAGTAATTTCTTGACCATACTCATAAAAATATTGTTATGATAGGGGGCCCTTGTGGCAGGGCCCGTCGCGGGTCCGGGTCCCGGTAAAATTTCCCGAAAAATCCCGGTCAAGGCTTGCGGGCCCTCCCCGCTATCGCCGCCACTGAATTATTTAGAGGTATTTTTTGGAGCACAAGGATAGTTATCTGTGACTATCTTTTTTATATTGGGTGACTAAAAAGTGTCTCCTACTATTCCCCACAATTTTTGTCATATCGATTTGGGATGAAATGAAATTTATACAGTCCTAAAAGGGTTAACACAAATTTGTTTTTCTACTTTAAAACAAAAATTTTTCACATAAGTTCCAATAAATCAAATACTATTTAAATGAGTAAGATGAAACTACTGTGTCCAGGAGTGTAAATTAGATCTTGACTGCAAGAAAGCTCATTTAGTAAAAGTTAAATAGTCATATTCTTTTTATTATAAAAGATTGGGCCTTATAATGTTCAAAAAAACACCTCACATTCAATTATTTTGATACTACGATCACTTTATTCTCTTAGTATTACAATATTTGTAAATAACATAACAAGTTATAAAATTCTTACGCCCTCAGCCCTTCTTTACTGAGTAATGTTCAGTCTTCCAGATTATTTGTATAAAAAAAATAAATAAAAACACTTTATATTTCAGTTTATTATAATGTTCTTTCAAAAGTACAACTTAAAAAACACATAATATACAAAATATATAAAAGAATTTGAACAAATACTCAAAACTTCTAAGACTCATAATGAGAGCTTATTTTATAGACCAGGGTCATCATTTTCCCAGAAGGGTAGTTGTAATAGCTATTTCATAAGCAAACTTATTCTACATAAGTCATTCATTTTTTGATCTACAAATATAGGTATAAAATACACTTACCTATTAGTAAAAATGCAGATGATATAATAAATGTAAGGACATAACCTCGGTATGGCTCACCATGTTTGCCATAACCTTTAGAGAAGAAGATTAGACCAGGGTATATTTCATCTATACCCAAAGCTTGTATCAGTCTTGGTACTGAGAGAAGATTAGTGAGAGCTGTGGATAAGGTAGCAGCCCAACATCCTGCGTAGATCAAAGGTTCCCATAGTGACATCAGCTGCATTACCTGTTCATAAACATTCTGATATATACAATGTTATGTAAGAATAAAAATTCATTCTCTATACAGGGTAATTGAAAAAGGTGTCTGTGATTTCAATTCTAAATGGTATGAGCAATAATCAACCAATATCATTAATTTCAAATTATTATGATGACCTCGAATGCACTGTGAGCATGCATGCATACTTTATTGTATACAAGTCATTCATCACATAACCTGGCAGTAATCACTTTAATGGTGATAGCTAGCTCAATGTATTTTGTAGTTTACTGAAAGTAAATACAGTGCAACATCATTTTTGAATTAGACGAACAAGATTCACCTCCAGACAAAATTAGTAATGTGGTAATTGGTAATTTATTCATTGGTAATCAATTTAAAGAAATTGGAAATGTGGAAATCAGGAAATCTCCAGGACGACCATAATGTCGAGTGGGGTCGGACGATAATGTGGAGCTTTTAGACATTCATGTTAGTGTAACTGAAAAGTTTATTTCTCGACCTACAACTTTGAAACCTCACGCTATTTTAATAATGTTTTTGTGAGGTGTGTGTGTGTGTGTGTGTGTGTGTGTGTGTGTTTTCAATGTTATATATTATTGTTTTTTTACTCAAATTATGAGAAGTAAAAAATTATGAAAAATTATTTTATAAACCTTCAGGGATTCAGTATAGTGAGTACAAGTTTCCCAATCCCAAGGGGATTGGGGAACCTAGCTGGATCTACACTTGTTTTGATGTAGTCGTGGGTTAGATCTCTCTCTTACAACTTTCTCATCAGCTTTCTCTTGACTAACTCTTGTTGTTATCCAATTCTGACGCTATTTGAGTATTCGAGCACTATAAGTCTTTATTTGACATTCTATTTTTCCTTTTCTTTAAAGGTTTTTCACCTTTAAATAACTAGGAAAAAAAACTGGGGGTTTTTATGGTTGTCAAACATGGAAAGTCACAGAGTCTATTAATAACAAGTTACAGGTCTTTGTAAATAACTGTATCCGGAGAATGTATTTACTTTGGCCAAAGTGAATCTCAATACAAAGAAATATGGAGATGATCAAATTAGAGTTCAATTGAGGAAATAATCAAGAAAAGGAGGTATAGATGGTTAGGGCATATCCTGAGAAGGCCTAGCAACAAGATAAGTTGGCAAGCCTTGGGGTGGAACAACTAAGCCAGCTGGAAATGAGGAAAACAAAAATAACATGGAGGAGATCGACTGAGAGACAAATTAAGTAGGAATGCTAGAGCCGGAAGGAAATAAAGTAGATCACTAAGAAGCAGGAATGTTAGAACTGGAGTGAAATAAAGTAGATGCCCTAGAATCAAATGAGTCATTTGTTGCAACCGTACATCACTCACAGGATTAAAGGATATAAATCCAGTAAGTTAAGTCATAAATTGTGAGGAAACAAATTACTCTGTAAATTTTCTAATTGTGTTATGTGTTTGCACTTAAATTGTGAGTACTTTCTTTAATTTTGTACAAGATTTTACAACACAAGTCTAAATGTAAACTTTCAACTTATTCCATCTGTGTTATAAATCACCAGAAGTCAGCTAATATGATACACAATTTAAGGTGGTCAACTCAAGATGACCACTATTAGGATTTCTAATTACTATAAGAATATGGAGTAATAAGAGTATTTTTAAATCTTAAAAAGGGAACCTTCTCTATTTTGATATGGGATTTGAAAATATGCAATCCAATATATATATATATATATATATATATATATATATATATATATATATATATATATATATATATATGCCATATATTTTGAAAAATCATTGCCATTTTTTAATATGGCTACCATTTTAGTTTTTTAAATTGCAACACCTAGTATTGTTATATTATTCGATAGAACACGTATTTTTAAAACTTTTTTGTTCTTAGGTATTTTTATTAAACCTAACAGTTTAGAATCTATGCGCTAAGAAAGATTGTAAATTTATTATTTTTAGTGAGCACTAAAAATACCCTTCTTTTTAATTCTCAATTTAGAGAAAATTATATTTTTATCTTAAATTGAAGGTAAAGAAAAATTAGTAGCACCTACTAAAAATGTAGTAAATATGAGACATATTTTTAGATCCGGTTTGTATCTGCCACCTATATACTCTACACAAACAGATTGTCCTATCATAGTATGTTTATGTGAATCAATAGTCAGCACTTAACAATGATAGCTTAGTCTTTTTGATGTTAGTTATTGATATTCATCCGTTACTATTGATATTAAGTGCTACAATTTTGATCCCGCCAAATGTGAAGTATGAACAGTATTTAAATTTTTTACGACAATATACATTTTAGCAGCCAAAATTCACCATCAAATTTGTGACGTTTAAGGGCCGATGAGTGATGCAAAAGTAAGATAGTGGTACCCTTAATTTCGAAAGCCCAAACGGACATTTACGATGAAGACAGTAGCAGCAGGCCATCATCGATCATAGATGATTTGATTGAAAAAATATTCAAACAAATTAGTGGAAACTGTTACATCATTGTGTCACAATTGTATTTGATGTTTCCTAATGTTTCATGATCTGTGATTTATGAAGTTTTGACTGTAAAATTGAACTTTAGAAAATTGTGTGCAAGATGACTGCTGAAGAAGAATGCAGAGCATGCATTTTTGCAGCGTTATCAAAATAAAGATGATGAATTGTTTGACTACATTGTTATAGGGAATGAAACCTAGATTTCATATTCAGACAGTGAGGAAGCAGCAGTTGATGCAATGGTGACATTCGTCATCCTCGAGATCAAAGAAGTTTAAAACTGGAACAAAAAAGTACATGGCTACTGTTTTTTGGGACAAAAGGGGTGTCTTGCTTGACGAATTTTGTGATTGTAAAACTACAGTGACAGCCGATTTGTATTGCAAAACGTTAAGAAATCTTAGAAGAGTTATTAGTAACAAACAATGTGGGATGCTGTCCCACAAAATTTTGTTTTTGCATGACAATGCCCAGTGAATTCATAGTGAAGTAAATTGAAACAATTTCACTAGGAAATCTCTAATCAGTCACCCTACAGCCCTGATCTAGCTCCTAGCAATTATTTTGATTTTCTTCACCTTAAATGGTGGCTTTCATCGCAGAGTTTTGACAATGATGACAAATTGAAAATTAACGTAAGGGACTGATTTAAACCGCAGGCAGCAGAATTTTTCGTAGAAGGAATGCAGAAAATAGTAAACACTAAGGAAAATGTGTTGAAGTAGAGGGCAACTATGTAAAAAATAGGTAAATAAATGTAGTTTTTGTTCATAGTATTAATATTGTTTTATATTTTACAATTTGTTTTTATTTCAAACTAGACCTTGCTTAAAAAAAACATGCCTTTTATTAAGTGTCTTTTTTTATCATTGACCATAAATTCTAAATGGCTGGGCTTATAAAAAAAATCTTAAAATTACATATTCTATCCAAAAACACCTTAAAATGTGGTGTTACTATTGTAAAAACTATGTTGGACAACATATTGGAAAATGTCAGCAGTTTAAAAAAAATGGATAAGATATTTTCAATTCACATAAAAAAAGGGAAGAAGGTTCCCCATTTAAAGTTTGTCATCTCTTATAGTTTTAGAGATCCTAATCCTTGTGTTGATCATCCTTTATAATAATTTTTATTAATCAAAAGTACCTTACCTCATAACTGTGATGTAAACCAAATTTACACGTTCTGTTTTCACAGTTTGTATACGTTCCGTTCAGATACTCTCCCAAATCTCCACTTGCTTCACGTAAAGCCCCTGCTCCTGCGAAGAGTACAAATATTGCATAGGAGGCCATTGAAATAAGAAGAGAAAGTAATGTTCCTTTTGGAATGGCACCTGCTGGATCCTAAAGACAAAACAAATTTCATTTAAATTTAAAATTGCTTAACAGCCACTTAAAGGAGTGTTGTATTGTCATCATTAACAGATAAAAGGGGGTTGGATTGATCACAGATTGGCAGTGTCATACTTTATCTCAATAAAATCTTATAGTTTTACTTGCAAGTTTTCGATAATACAAGTTTTACCCAAGTAAATAGCAATATTCATAATCAAATTTCAGCATATAACTGATAAATATTTAGTGAATGCTACTATTTATTACCCTTAAGTCTCCAGATATATTTGCACCAGCTTGCAGACCAGTGACAGAAGGAAAGAAAATGGCAAACACTGAAAACACATCTTGGTTGGATCCTTCCGAGAATCGATAATCTGGTAGCCAGTTGCCTGAGAATACACTCCCTGTATATCAGAAAAAGTGTAGTTATTACATACATATTATACATTGAACAAATGTTTGGGGTTTTGAGGGCTTATAGATTTAGGGAAAAAATTAAATTAATGATACTTACAACTAAGCCCTGAAAACCCTTGTGCTTTTGCTAATTCTGATCTAGGCCCGAGGATTGCTCCTATGATGAAGTCAAAAATAGCAGCAACTATGATGACTATAAGAAAGTTTTGAGTCTGAAAATAAAATAAATTTATTTTAAAATCATTTTATTTTGTATAAAAACTTATATTTTGATATTTGCATCTTCTAATAATTTTATAATTTATATACTTAATACAATATACAGAGTGATTCACAAGGAAACGGAGAAACTCTCATGACATCTTCTAATGATCAAAATAAAGAGAAAAAATCGTATGAACATGAGTCTGTAAATGCTTAGTTTCTCGTCGATCCACCATTTTGATTTTGTATAAAAAAAATTATAATTGTGTACATAGATAAGATATCGAGTTTATATTTAGTACACACTTTTTCTTTTATGTTACATTTTACATGTATACCAAAAAAATACTTTATTAGGTATATTTTTTAAATGGTAGCAGTTTAAAATATTTAACTATGAATATCTCGAAAACCGCTAACTTTGCAAGAATTTTTTTTTCTTTCTTTAATGACAAACAAAATATTAAAACAGTTTTTCTGTAGATCAAAGGATAATCAAGTTATCAACAAAAAACTAAAAATTAAATTTCATGATAAGGATAAAACTATTTTCCTTGGTATAAAGCGATTTTTTGTTTAGTTTTATATTTTCAAATTTTTGAATCTTCACTCTAATGCAATGATTAATTTATTCATAAGGTCTAAAATAAAAAGATTTGAAGATCAAATTATTAGAATAATTCAAAAATGTTTTATTTTTTGCCTAATCTTGGGTGTTTTAAAGTATTATCAAGAAATTAAATTTTTCGTTGATAATTTAATCACTTTTGATTTAGAAAAAATTTTAAAATATCATTTTGTTTTTCATTTTAAAAGGAATAAATTTTGTGTTTGGTAATTTTGTGTAAACTTATTGGTTTTTGAGATATACAATGTTGAATATTTTAAACGGCCGCCATTTTGAAAATATAAAAAATAAAATCTTGTTTTTGGTGAACTTGTAAAATGTAACATAAAATAATGATGTACAAAATTTAAACACAATATCTCATTTATTAATGAAGTTATATATTTTTTTAAATAAGATGGTGGAAAGATGGAAAACTAGGCAGTTTCAGACCTCTGTTTATATGAACTTTTTTCTTGATTATTACAGCTTGATAAACGTTTAACTGACTTGTCTATATAAATATTTGTCAAAAAGATTAATAAAGAATAATAATAATAATAATTTTATATAAATCTTAAAAAAACAAAAATACAAACCTTAGATTCAAAATCCATTCCAAAAGTACAAATGATGATCATGACAAGAATTGAGACAACACCAATGATTCTAACATCATTGGTTGCACCGTCGATGATCTTTAAATCAAAATTAGATAGAAGTTTATTAAGTGAATCACAAAATCCTATGGTGTTCATGGAGGCTGCGACTGCATTCGCAAAAGCAAAAATGACACCCACGGATGCTCCAAATTCTGGCCCAAGAGATCTGGAGATAATGTAGTAAATACCGCCTGAAACATAGAAAGCTATATTAGATTTTGTTTCACTTACTCTGTATTGAGGTTATAGTAAAAGTGATTTAATTGATTTTATTTATTACTGACATTTTACACATATTTAGGACTTTTCACCTAACAGTTTTGTCACCTCAAGGTCAAAGACAAATTTTGTTTTTATCAAAATCAGCTTTAACAATTTTACTAAATTTGTAGCCCATAAGTATCCAAATTAAACATTGGCTCATATCGCTAAAACATTAATTTAGATTAACCATAGAAGGTTCAAAATTTATGTTGATACATATATATACCAGCTGTCCGATGAAGAGGTCACTGTTTTTTATTATTATGCCAGACATATGGAACACTCTACAATCTTGACACTTTACAGTTAGGTTATATAAATATATAAAAAAATGTCTTCGAGTTTCATTTTTGTATGGTCAATCAAAACAAAATGCCGAAATAACAAAAAGATCATTTCTCTTTTGGATAGAACTATTATGATCCTCAATATCAATATCACATAGTCATTCATCTTACTTAGCCAGAGATGAGGGATGTTATTTTCCAACAGGGTCCAGCTCCCCCTCATTATGGTAATTCGGCCAAAGCAGTTTTAGATTCAGATTCATATTCATTTATTGCATAAATCATTTCTTACAGAAACATGTACACTGTCAATCTTAAAATGCAAACAAAATTTACATTAAAATTATTACAAGTAGGTACCACACTCTTATCCTAGATTTTTTAATTTCAAAGTGAACATATAAAATAGTGACTTACATTATAAAAAGCTTTGCTTATAATTTCTCCTTTTATTTTTCAACTGCACTTCATTTTAAGGATTTTCAATGATTTGGCAATATATTATACAATTTAAGACCCATATATAGTGGAGTACTCTCAAATAATGAGATGGAAATTTGTAATTTTCTTTGTTTCTGCTGCTATAACCACGTTTAAAACAATTTTGATCCAATAATTTTTTATTAGTGTGGACCCAGACTAAAACTTCATATATATATATATATGTTATATAGTCCTGATAAAGTATATATATTTTTATTTTTAAAAATTGGCCTACAACTAGTTCTTTGGTCCAGATTTGTCAATAACCGCATAATTTTTTGGAGAAAAAAAAAACTCTGTCTATACCCACAGCATTACCCCACATGACTATGCCATACTTCAAAACAGATTCAACATATGTATGATAGACCATCGAATATATACAAGTCACCATTGAAACACAATTTCTCAAGATAGAGAAATCATAAGTTATTTGTCTAAGTTTACCCTTAAGATAATCCAGATGAGTTTTCCAATTTAGAAACTCATCTATATACATACACCCAAGAATTTATTAGAATTTACACCATTTTGAATAGTTTCATTGTTTTGTAAAATTCGCTTTTGTTTTGAATTCAATTATGTAAGTTTTTAAGATTTAGTAAAAGCCCGTTTTCACCAAACCACAATTTAATTTCATTTAGAGACCAAACTATTGCACTTGATAAATTGTTTATGCAGTTTTCTAATCACTGCAGTTGTATCATTTGCAAATATTATCAATTTCAAATTCGTATCATGAGAAATATCATTAATATAAATTAGGAATAATAAAGGGCCCAATATGGAACACTGTGGTACACCATATGATATATAATTCCAATCAGAGATGAGTTTATCATTTCTCCTGTAGATAGTTGATCTCTGCATACGATTATGCAAATATGACTTAATCAACAACAAACATCTACCTTTAATTCCATATCATTGCAATTTTCCCAACAGAATGGAATGGTCAACACAATCAAATGCCTTGGATAGATCACAGACAACACCAGCTGTACTCTGTGACCCATTCAAGGCCATTGCAACTTCATTTACAAAATTAATAAGGGCATTCCCAGTACTTCTTAGCCCAAACTGTGAAGGATACATTAGTTTTTTTATCATTTATATAACTGTAGAGCCTAGAATTTAAAAACATTTTAAAGATCTTTGAGAAGGGTAGTCATTTGTAGATAAATAGTAATTTGTCCTTTATCACCTTTTTTAAAACAGGAGTAATCTCAGCAATATTATTTCAGATTATCAGGAAATATCCCCATTTCTAAACTTTCTAGTAAGTGGACCAGATATTAACTCTACAGACACTTTTAGAATGGAAATTGGTATTTCATCCCACCCAACAGCTTTTTCATTTTTTAATAAATTTATTGTCTTACAGATTTGCGCCTATTGTCTCACAGGCTCGAAGGTGAAAAGTGAATTTACAACTCCACCCCATAACCATTTAGCAAAATATTTTTGCATCGACCTTAAGCAGATTCAAATTTGAAACAATGTCTGCAAAATAATTATTAAATTTGTTTGCTACCACTTTGGAGCTTTCACTGATTAATGGATTGATTGAGTTAAAATCCTCAATTTTATTTCTATACTTTTCTTACATCGAGTTTGACCAATTTCGTTTTTAACAATGTTCCAAGAAGCCCTACATTTGTTTTCAGACTCTTTAATGAATTTACAATTTGTATTTTATTTTTAGCTCTAATTACTACTTTCTGAAAAATTTCCTTGTACTTTCTTACATATTGTATGAAATTTTGATCTTTATTTAATATAGCTTCATGATGAAGGTACTGTTTCCTGTTAGCTAGAAGTCCTAATACCAGCTGTTACCCAGTTTAATTTTATGTTTACTTTTTGTTTCCTAGGCTTTTGGTTGTTGTTTTCAAGGAGAAATTTTGATTAAAAACAAGTAAAAAATGTCTTAGAAAGCTATTATAATTTATATTGACATCAACTGAATCATCAAAACAAAAACCAAAACCAGATGTCATAGCAGCAACAAATTGATTTATATTTTCCTCATTAAATATCATTTTTCTAGTATCAACATTAGGTGTGTTTGACACAACTTTGCCCTTCACTGATGAATTGACAAGTAAAGCTTTGTGATCTGACAACCCAAGCTCCTACCTTCCTTTATAATTCATATAATAGTTTCTACTAGTTGCAATATTGTCAATGCATGTTTTTGTTTTCATAGATATTCAGGTTGGCTCATTGAAATTTAGACTAAAACCATTACACTACATAATCTCATTCAATTTAGAAGAGAAATAAGTATTCCTTAAAACATCAATATTAAAATCAGCATTTATAATTATAAATTAATCTTTACATTCTTTTTTTAGAAGTGTCATTAACTGTTCCAATTTATCTAAGAATATATTAGAAATATTAAAAAGAGAAATTGTATAAACAGAAATAACCAGCAAATCTAAATCTAGTATTTCTGTAAAAGAACCTACGAATATTAATTCTTCATTTAGTATAGATAAGTTCTTTCTGGGTTTATACTTATAAAATTTATGGACCACAATGCATGATCCATCCCTTGCTTTGTTTTCCCTTATAAATGCATCGACAACATTGAAACTTTTTACACATTTTAAGAGGTTTATAGAAAGATTGGTCAACTAATGCTCACAAAAAGAGATTACACTCAGCCCATGCAAACTTCCCTGCAAGATCATTTGAACTTCCAAAATTTTATCCAAATTTATACCCTGAATATTATAATGTAGAAAAAAAATGCTAAATTAGGACACATATATCATTAAAAAACATGTCATTATTTTGCATAAATCTGACTACATTTTTTAAACTGTAAACTTAAGTAATTTGTACTTCTAATTGCTGAGTGAAACTCAATTTCTTTCATTGATTTTTTAAAAAATATCCCTGAACACCTTCCGTCTGTTAATTTTTACTTAACCAATTTAGTATTGAAGATTGGTGAAGAACTCTACACTTGGATGCAGAACCATTTTTGTTTGTCAAAGTCTTTGATTGATTCATAGATTTTTGAAAAATTAAATGGGAGAGCCTTTTACAGAGCACTTCTCTCCCTTGCAAATTTAGATGAAACCCTGAGTAACCAAATTTTTTTTCTGAAAGCCTTTCATTAAGAAATGAGATCATTACAGATTTACAGTTTCTATTTACTGATCCAGATATCTTTGAGTGGATAAAAGAATTTGCCTTATCTACCAAATTTCTCCTAGAGTACAGCTTTTGACAGCATGGAATTGTATAAACAATTATATTAGTTCTTTGTGAGCAAAGCAAAACCATGTTTAGCCCTGGTTAATAGTTGGCAATAGGGACTGCCAAAACTTACATAATGTGACCCTGCTAAAATTACAATATAGTCACTAAAATTAATTTTTTTACATTTTTTCAACCCCCTTTAACACCTCAATAAATGTACCACCACGTTTGACATAACTTTGCACTTCATAGTCAGATGACAGATGGTTTTTAAAAGCTCAGCCACACCTCTTAGCTGTGAATCAGCCATTAGCAACAGCCTAGTCTTTACCTGTTTTAAAAAAATATTTAAAAAAATTTTAATCGATCTCAATTCCTCAAAGCAACCTTCCCTTTAATTTGAAATCAAAACTGCTTGTATACTTAACTGATCTAAATTTTGTTTAAGTGTCTTATCAGTGAACTCATCGTCAGTCTGGGTACAAGCATTTTGAGAATATTTATGGATAAATTTCTCAGCATCATACTGGAGAATTTTAATTAATTCATTACTTCTTTGAATATCAATATTTAAACATCAATGTTATTCAAAGTTTTACCTTTCTAAAAGTGAGATTGTCTGTCTTAGTTCACTATCAAGACTAACCTGAATCTCAAGCCACTCATCCAAGTTTACTTTTTGAGAAGTGAGTTTTCTCTCTAAGTTTCTAATCCCCTCATCTTTATTGGCTGAGTAACAGTAAATAATATTTTTCTCCTGAATAACACAATTTAGAACATTCAATATTTTAGTAATGGCCCTAAGTCCTCATCCTTGACAATATTTCTAAAAGTCTTAGCTGTAAGACATATATTAGAAAAGGGGTCAATTAAATCATTTAAGTCAAAATTTGTATTTTGTATTCTATTAATCGTTTGATCGTTTTTTGTTGTTTTTTTTCCCCATGTTTAGCCATAATTTTAGTCTATTTAACTAATAGGATTATTTCCCATTAGCACAACAACAACAAATGTCAATAAATTTTATCTTTCACTAAAAATGGTGAAGTCAAAATGGTTAGATAACATAACTATTTACACAACACAAAGATGCAACAGCAATATCCACAAAGCATGCCATCTAAGAAGTCAAATTAAACAGTGGCTCAAAGTTCAACTAGAAGCTTATCTAATACTTATTCTTTCAACAAAAATTTTAAAGTTAACAGAATAAATCTGTTTCCAATCTTTTCTGGTATAGTATATTTTGAAAGAATATATGTTTTTACTTTTTCTTCAAAATTGTTTGGTTTCCTTTTTATAAAACAAAAGTAACATACTAATATTTGATTGATCTGCACTAAAATCCCAGTTTACAACAAACCAGACTTAAATCAGAACAGTAATTCCACTGTAAAATCGGAAACTTGCAGGAGTCACACAACACACACAATTTAAACCCGTCTACACTTTAGATCCAGATCTTCCCAACTATTGGATAGGTCGTGGCAGCAACTTCATGGACTAGCCTGCAAAATCCCAGACTTGATTGTTTCCAATTTTTTCTTATGGGGTTTTTTGAAAAAAAAAAAAAAAGTTCTTTCTCACCCTATAGCAACAGATGATGAATTAATGAGGGTGATTGAAGAGGAATTACTTGGAAATACATTGGCAATTTTTCAAAAGTGCTTATGACTTTTTTTTTTTTATCAGTGCTTGCAAAACTGAATTTGATGAATATCAATTCGAATGAAGGTCAAATTTGGATAGTTAATAATTTATTAATGTTATTTTTTTTTTACTTTTCTTTGTTAAGTTTTACACATTTTCATGTTATCTGCAAAACCACAATTTGTAATGGTTTTGCAAATAAAATCATTTTGGTGAAAACATACCATTATTTGGTAATTTCACCATATTGTCTTGATTGACTATAAAAAATTGAAACTCGAGAGTACTTTTTTACATATCTATGCAACATAACTGTAAAGTGTCAAGATTGTAGAGTGTTACATATGCCTGGCATATTAATTCAAAAATAGCGACCTTTTCGTGGGACACACCCCATATATCACTTCACCAAAAGATGAACATGAAAAATGATACTAGATAATAAATATAAAAATATAGATAAACTGTTTACCAAACGCAAACTTTATTATCTAGTGTCTCATATTTTTATCTTCATCTTTTGGTGAAACTATATGTATTGAAGCTGTTGGAAGATTCATTTATCAAGAATATATATATACACACTGGGTGGCTGAAAAGAAACAACCACCCCTTCTTATTTTTAAAAAATTTGAAATATTTTTATTCTGTTTGCAGCAATCTCTTTATGTGAAAGGACCAACTTAAAAAGCAAAGGTTTATTTTTTAATAGTAGGGGTGGATGTTGCTTAAAAATTGACATAATGAAAAAGGACGTAAACAAAATTACATTTTAACCACACAAAATATAATGGCAACCAAGAGAGTTATTTTATTTACAAAGCTAGATTTATTGCATTTGAACAAAGACTGTTCTACATGGGAGGTACTGGGTGAACAATTTAAATATTTAAAATGACACTTTAATGTCATGCAAGGGGTTGCCTCTATCACCTAAAAAGATTGCCACAAACAGAATTCCAATATTTAAGAAGGGGTGGTAATTTCTTTTCATTTGTCCCGTATATGGTTTCACCAAAAGATGAACATATAAAATAAAATTATAGACACTAGATAGTAAATATTGTATATTTCGGGTCCTACTTTTATAAGTAAAATAGAGTTTAAAGATATGGCAATATATATATATATATACATATTTGAATGTGTGTGTATATATTTTTGTAAATGCTCTAGAGTTTGATATTTGACTTTTGGTCCAATTTTGTTCAAATGATTTAAACACTAATTGGAAATGAACACTTTAAAAAATCTTTACCATAGTTCCTAAGTTTTAATAATTTTAAGAAAAAATCCAGTTATCTCCAATTCTCCATATATTTTATCAATAATAAAGTTGGTACATAATTAAACGATATTTATAATTTGGAAAATTCATTAAAATGCTTCACAAGTTCCAAATCTGTAATTTTAGTTTGAATACCGCCAAACGACTCAGAGAGTACACTGTGTGAGTTATAGCCTTGGGTGGTACCTCTATATGCGCCTTGGTTTGTTTGTTATGCTTTGCCCAAGTGTATTGTTCTTCAAATCATTTTGGCAGTATCTGGGCTAATTATGGCCTATGCTCGATTTCTATGTGGACGGTCCCATGGGTACAGTTAATATGATAAAAAATTGACACTTACCTCCTTTAACTTCTCCGTTAGTACTGATAGCTGATAATGATAGAGTGGTTATGACACAGACGATAGCGGACATACCAATGATGAGAAGAGAGGATAGGATACCCGACTGTCCTACTACCCAGGACAGACGGAGAAACAACATGACACCCCAGATGTTGAGAAGACATGGTATGAGGACTCCAACAATCCAGCCCAGTTTGATTTCAACATGTCCTGATTCTTCTTTCCCCGAGTCTGTTTTTGAACCATCCTGAAAAACAAATTAAACATGATGATCATAATTTTTATAACTAACAGAACAGCTCTACAGTTTTAAGTATCAGCTCTAAATATTTTGTGATATGATTTATGTATTGCTTTATTCTGTACCATCAAAAAAGAAATGAAATGAAAACAAAGTACTTTATAGCACAGTAAGCCTAACATAATTCAACTTAGAACTTGTAAAGACGCTTTAGTTCTACGATTGAATTTATATCTAATAAGAAGACCCCATGACATATGTTAATGTGAGGCTCAATATCTGACACATGTTGGTGTAGTCTGTGAATCTGGATGTCCCTAGTGTCTCTCCAGAGCTGCATGTAAGGATCATGAACAGTGACCTATATCATGGTGGCTATTCTCAATGAAAGAGAACTTTTTTTGTTGAGCAATGGATACAACTGGAAGAGTTTATTGTTTACTCTTTTACAAGTGTGGTTTATATGGTCCGACCATGTTACTTTCCTGGCCAGGGTGACTAAAAGTTACTTAACTTATTGGAGTGTATTTTTTTTAAGAGTGTGTCAAGTGTGATTGTGAAAGTGCCAGTGCCTGGCACTAGGTTACCTTCACTGTGAACCCATGGCTCTAAAATATTTAGTGCTTTTTGGACCCTACTATGTATCATATGTGATAATAGAGGGCTGTGTGGATATCGCGAAAGCATCTGCATATATGGCCACATTGGTGTTTTCAAGTGTTGGAACATTTGATGTAGTTGTTATGTACTGTGGTACTGTGTACAATACAGCATGGGCCCAATAAGTAACCCTTGTGGGATGTCAGCCCGTATCTTCCTCTGTCTATATGTTTGGTCTACATCAACCCAAAACTTACCATCGGACAGGTATGACCTAATGAGATGGATTATTTCATCAGGGAAGTTTTAGTGTCTTAGTTTATGAATGAGACCATCATGGTACACTCTAATCATACAATTTGAGAAAATAGTAAATTTGTGTGTTTTTTTAATTTTTGGCAGTACCCCCAAATTTTTATGATAAAAAACAACAAATCGGTGCACACGTTTGGGCTATAAAACATAGACATCGATTTGTTGACCCACCCACCATATGTGAGAAAGTAAACTAAATCATTAATTTTTGTTTCAATGTTGATTCTTAATTTGTCTCAATTCATCTTGTATTAAATAATATTTATGGTTTTAATATAATAATAATAATAACCCGGCAAAGAAGTTGATGGGCCATCATGATACATACCCAACCCCACCATACAATGTAATACAAACAGATCTTCTAAAAGTAATGCCTAAAAGTTGATTTCTTGTTCCTTGTAGAAAATGTTAAATTGTATTGGTAGATCAAAGAGTAGTATGAGTTTGTTTAAAACAGTTGTTACTCAGGTTTTTATGAAATTATCCTGAGTAAAAATTTCATAAATTTTTACATTTACTTTCTCGACATCGATCTTCATAGATGTGTATACAGTATACTAACTCGCTTATTGGGAGCTTCGCTGCAACCCCCAGTGGGTTTCGACGAACCGGGGAGTTTTGACAGAGTCACTGGATCAAAGTTGTAGATCAAAACTTAATAATTTCCACACATTCAATTTTTTAATACACTTATGGGAAATCTAGAATCATCAAATTTGACAGGCATAAAAGCACATCCAACTGATATTTGACAGGCATAATGGCACATCCAACTGATATGAGAGTGCTAAATTTGATGATTCTAGTTGTCCTATAAGCATGAAAAAAGATTAAATAATTTGTGGAAAATGTACACAATTTACCTAAAATTAAAAAATTTAACACTTTGTAAAGTTATAACTGATGGAGATACAAAAAAGTCATAGAAACAACTTGTAGATGTCTACAAATCCGTGGCTGCTGGTGCAATCCAATGTTTGTAAGATCTTACCGTTTACCCACAATTGACCTTGAAAAAAGGTCTACACTAACTTTAAAGTTGTGTCCCCATTTTAAATTTTTTTTGGGGGTTCCCGTTGCTTACAGGCTATACCATTCAAATAAAAAAAATTATTCATTTTATTTTAAGCATTGCTATTTATTTCTCCACTACATACAGTAAATCTTGTAAAGAAAGTGCTGCACTCTACACGCCATACTAATAAACTAGCTTAAACTAACCAACAAATACTTTTAGAAAAATGAAAATAACTCAGAATTTAATGAATATTTTCAATTTCTGAAATGACAGTTCGCTTCAGAATTAAATTCTGCATCTCTAGATGTTAAATATAAATATAAAATAAGAAAAAACTTTGCAAAAAGTTGAAAATTGGTCATTTTTAGCAATTAATTTCTCGAAATTATTAGAAGATATTTAAAATTTGAAAATACTAAATAAAAATTTGAACTTTTCTCTTTATGAACAAAAATATTCAAATCATTTGGATTATTAGTTGCTAAGCTAAAAACGTTTTAAAAGGGGCTTAAAAGTGATAAAACGGGTTTTGATCAAAATTGACATTTTTCATTATGTTTAAACTGATATTTCTTCCAAACTAGTAGCGATACCGAAAAGATTTTTTTCAATGAATTATCTACTTTGGATTCTGTGTCTATTTACGTATATACCATTTAAATAAAAATATATTTATTTTATTTTAAACCTTGCGTATATGTTATTATTTTAAATCTCGCTATTTATTTCTCCACTACATACAGTAAATCTTGTAAAGGAAGTTTTGCCAAATTTCAAGTTTCTAGCTCATTTGGAAATAGATTAGAATTTGTATAGATGAGTGAGTGAATGAGTCTCACAAGGGGTTGTATCAATATTTTAAAAAGCCTCCACTTGCCTCACTCATCTCAGTGTCTCGGCCCTAATGTAAGCTAATGAAGCTGTAAGTGATTTTGACAAATCTCCACATTCCTTTAGGAGGTGTGGGTTCGAAATTACACTCCTGGCAATAACTTTGCCATTTATCGTCGTTGGTAACATTACATGAAGAATTGAAATATGTAAATTTTTATCAAATTTAGTCTGATATAAGTTGAATAACACAGGAGATATGTTAAAAAACTGTTTAAAATGGCTGTCATTGTGACAGTTTCAGTTACATTTTTCAGAATTCCAATAGGGTTTTACATGAGCACACTATAGTCCCTTATATTAAATTTCATGTTCCTATCTTTATTTTTGTGGCCTTATCGTGCTTACGTATAACGTGTCGAAATTAACTTTTCGGTTTCTTGAGGTCATGAAACATGAAGAACAGTTGAAAAACAAAATTAGAAATTTCTTATAATTACCAAACTTACTCTATACTTCGTATACTGGGTAAGTAATATACAAATTATGACGTCTTTACTGAGCAAAATTTCAGTCTTACACTATTATATAAATCAACAACATTCTTGAAATTTCACAATTTAATTGCTATTGGTTCCAAACAACACTGCTTGTATGTATCAAGTGTATTCCTAGAACAGATAATACATTAATTGACACACTGTCACAAATAGATTAGTTGTAGTTTTATTTATTTATAGTTTTATTACTTAGTCATTAAAGAACGGCTCATTAAGATAGACATGATAACGGCCTACCTTAATGCTCCTTCATTTTGAAAATAATAAAATAAAGGTTATCTACATTGTAAAATTTAGATATAGACACAATAAAACTGCATTTAATAAAAGTGAGGTTTTAGTTGTTGTGGTACAATTATTTTATAGGTCACTATTTTAAAATTCATATTCCGGACATGGAACACTCTACAAACTTGACGCTTTATAGTTATGTAAAAAAAAAAAAAAAAATACACTCGAGTTTAATTTTTTTTATTGTTAATCAAAACAAAATGGCGGAATAACAAAATAATGGTAAGTCACCAAAATAATTTTATTTGCTTAACCATTACAAATTGTTGATTTTCAGATAACACTAAATGTGTAAAACTTAATAAAGAAAAGAAAAAAATAACAGTATTAAATTATTAATTATCCAAATTTGACCTTTATTGGAATTGATATTCATCATTGCACTGATAGCAACGAAACAAAAAAGAGTCATAAGCGGTTTTGAAAAAATCTAGAGGTAAAATTCCTCTTCAATCAGCCTCATTAATTCATCATCTGTTGCTATAGAGTGAAAATAAAGTTTTTATTTCAAAAAGCTCCATAGGAAAAAATCGTAAACAGTCAAGTCAAGTCTAGAGATCTTGGAGGCCAGTCCATGAAGTTGCTGTCACGACCTATCCAACGGTTGGGAAGATCTCGATCTAAAACTAGTTTGGCCACATTAGCATAATGAGAAGGAACTCAATTCTGTTGGAAAAAAACGCCCTCATAGCCAGCTGAGTAAGTAAGGAACTATGTGATCAGTTAATATTGTCACACGATAAAACACCATTATTGGTGACAGCAGCCCAAACAGTTATACCCTTTGATTTCGATTTCTTCGTGTAAGATATGTGGATTTCTAAAATATGTGTGTAAGATATGAAAAATCTACGATATACCTTTAAAACTGATTCAGTTTCTAATAGCATAGTTTTCCATTTATGAATTGATTTTCTTGATGGAGGAGTCACATTGTGATAGGTTCTTTGAAAACACTTTATCACTTCATAAACGTTTTTGAAAGCAATAGCTCAAGAACAACATTTCACTTTTTGTTCAATTGAAAAATGTAAATCGATTGAACACAACTACCAAATTGTTTCATTGTTAACAAAACAACAGCTGATCAAGATTCAACAGATGGCAATGGACATTTTAATTGCATTGCATTGTGGGAGTAAGTGGTTCTATCCAGAAGAATATTGTTTTTTCGTTATTCCACCATTTTGTTTAGATTCACTATATAAAAATTGAAACTTGAGTTTACTTTTTTACATACCTATGTAACATAACTGTAAAGTGTCAAGTTTGTAGAGTGTTCCATTATGTCCGGCATATTAATTAAAAATAGCGACCTCGTCGTAGTACACCTTGTACATCTCATGTGTTATTCGACACACTAAATTAGTTACAAATTTGCGGATTTCAATTCTACATGTAATGCTACCAACCCCACCTCTCCACGATAAGAAATACAGAAGTTATTGTAAACAATGTAAATTCCAACCACCACTTCCTCAGAAACTTAATATAGATTAATGAGATCCGGCAGGGCCGCATCACCAACACGAGCGTAGCGAGTGGAGATTTCTTCATATATAGATAGCTTTGAAGCCTGCCAGGACTGATTGACAGATACGAAGCTAGTGACGACATTTTAATTTACACACCTAAGAGATTCGTTAAGGCCTAACTGATGTCAAGAAAATAATGATATAGTTAATATCTGCAAACAACTGCTCTACCAAGAAAAAAATGGGTGTTACAATTAGAACTTCTGTTTGTATTACGTTGTGTGATGGGGCTGGGTGAAGTAAAGTAAAGTTAGGTTATGATATTGCCCACCAACTTGTTTTTATGGCTTAGGCCCGGTGGATATCAGCGTTACGCGTCACTTTGATGTCGCGTCAAGGTGACATCGCGATTCTACGATACATTGGTGTAAATGGAGCAATGTACAATTGACATACGCTTCACCGTCAGGTTTACGTCATTCCCGTGTCCAGTTTAGTGACACCATGATCTTACAAACGCAGCGCTGACGCTGATGCTCACCGTCTTGTAGAAGGATGAAAACAAATGGAGCCGTGTACAGTACACTCGCGTCTGTCGTCAACTGGTTTTTAATTGTTTAGTAGAAGTGTTGTGTGCGTAGTGTTGTAAGTTGTAAAGTGAAATAAATGAGGAATTCGATACTGAGATTTTCATAAGAAAAGAGCGTCCTCTTTAATGGAAATCTTCTCTTGATGAACATCATGAACGGAACAAAAAACAAACTACATGGATGGAAATTACGATAGTCATGTAACATAATTTGGGAGAAAAAGAATTAAATAAAATAGTTTACAATTCTAAACACCTCCGTAATGGAACGTTTGCGTACAAAAATCATCAGAAAGGGAAAATAATAAATACAACTTGTTATTATTTTTAAAGTATTAAAATTCGTCAAAAGTCGAGGTTCTCGACCGATGCATACAGTAAGACGTTCACCGTCATCTGGACGCTTCTAGCAAGGGTAGCCTACATTTCCTCCGTGAGAGCGTCACTATAAAGCGTGTCACCTTGATGCGGCTTGAAAGTAACGCGTGATGTAATGTCCACCGGGCCTTATGTATTCTAAAATAATAGCCCCCAAATTTTACCCCTAACTAATTTTAGAAATAGTATAAAAAAAACTTTAAAATTTCGGCACAAAGCCAAATCAGGTAATTATTAAAATCCAATTTGTGCCTAAACAATACATTCTGCCGACTTTTTCCAAGACATATAAATTGTTTAATATGATGTGAAAATAGTATGTAACATGAAAGAGTGTATATTGAAAAATTTAATAAAATTAAAATTGATATTCGATCAAAATGTACCGTGAAATGAGTTGCGTACAACAATTATTGTGTTATCAATATTTCTTATAAACAGTTTAGTTTGTTTAGATACACTTTAATGGTTTAATTTGAGGAATTCATATATGTTGCAAAAAAGATTATATTCTTATGTAAAAATAGAAAACTTTTCTCTGTGTATAGTGACATAAATTAGCTTGAGTCTATAAAATATGTTGTATAAACCAGAAAACAATTTAAAACTGTTATGAAGCTACAAAAACACTATGAGAAACTAAGAGAGTCTATAAATTGATAAAATATGTTGTGGAAACCAAACACCTAAATGTATCCATACCCACTATGAGAAGTCTTGGATATCGTCAGTTTTTCTACTTTTTTTCAAAATTTTGTAATTATGATGGTAACATAAAAATCTGTATATTATGGAAAAATAATCAAAATTGAAAATCTCATCAAAATTTCAACTATATAGTCAATATAATCATTGTTCGTTCCAGTTTTGGTTCGGGGGAAATAAGCTATTGTTATTGTAAAATTTTAAATATGGAGACTCTGTTTACATCGATCGTTGCATATAAGAATCAATTGTATTATTGTATAACACAGAAACCTATACAGTCGTATATAGAATTAAACTACAAACGCATACAATTTTTTTTACCCAAGGCGGTGCCCAGTTTGCGGCGCCCAAGGCGACAAGCCTAGGTCCCCACCCACTCACGCGACGGCCCTGGACGTCAGTCAAATGAGCCTTAGACGCCATCTTTGAAAAATAAAAAATAAATATTTAAACAGGGGCCTCAACTTGTTTTTCTTTGTGGCATAAACTTCTATTTTATTTGTGAGAGAAAAAAGTTAATTTTTATAATTAGTGATTTTTAGCCAAAGTATTTTTTATGGTAGACTAGTTGGTACAGAGACTTATCTCTCTTTATGAATCAGACAGTCTTGTAAATGTTACACAAAATATGTTAAAATATATCTTAAGCTTGCTTTCCTACTGTTATGAACTCGTCCTGAACATTAATTTATATTTGATGGAAATCCCATGTTTAATGACAACGGTAAAAATGTTTATTTAGTTTTTTACCCGTTAGATAAAATAAAACTCGAACACAAGCTCTCATAAAAATTACTTTTACTTAATCAAACGCGTTTCAACGACAAAATTGCCATCCTCAGTGATACGTACTAAGGATTAAGTTAACTAAACTGTAACTGTTATTCATAATTTATCATTTTGCACACAGCTTTGGATTAATCAAAATCGATAAAGCCAACTTTTAGAAAATTGAAATTTTGTGTTTCTTTCTTATGAAAATTACTCCCCAAATCTTATATTTAATTCACAAAGAAAAATCTGCGATAGTCTCGTATTTCTTTACTACACAGCCGATTTTAATAATTGAGGTGTCAAATTAAACCTGGATATTTGCCGAAAATTATTCATTTACTTTGAAAATACTTATTTTGTAAGAAATTTATCGTTTAAATAACATGCTTATTATGGGCTAATAACATGTTTTAAAAATAATTTGAAAACAGCTGTTATAAATTCTCAAATACATTTAATTTTGTTATTTGTTTGAGAATTTATAACAACTGTTATAGATTATTTTTAGGTTAACTTAAATTTGTCATTTAAATAGCATGCCTGTTATAGGCAAACAACCTGTTTTATATAAAAAACAACTTTAAACAGTTGTTTGATATTCTCAAATATTTTGTTATCTTGTTTGAGGATTTATAACAGCTGTTTTAAATTATTTTTAGGTTAACTTATATAGTGCTTACTTTATTTGCGGGGATTAACTGCAAAACTAAACAGTTTATATGGCTTATTGCTATTGCGTGACAATTTGGTCTGAATTTTTTATCTCGCTTAAATTAACGACTAATTGTACATACTGTATAGTGCTTACTTTATTAATGATTTGTTGCTTACATCTCACAAAAGTTAGTGGTTTATATGGCTTATTGTTAATGCGTGACAATTGTGTAGGAGCGTAGATATTCTAAATACCGCCCCAGGAAGACCGCGTGGGAACCGTCGAACACTCATTGGTCGACGAGAAAATGCCAATGACAAAAATTGAAAGGCACTGAATCGTGAAGTAAACCTACAGGTTCAACATTTTAATGACAACATCAACCTCAGAGCTCGACATTATTTAAAATTCCACGTTAATTTGATATTAACAATCCATATTTTATAAATAAATAATTAAGCTTGACTTGTGAAAATGGTAAACTTGATGGAATAAAACTTGAGTTATAGTTAAGTTAAAATTGAACTTCAGTTATACTTTAGTTATTGTAACTCGTGAATCACTAAAGATGACGACTTTGTCGGTAAAACGTATATGAATAAATAAACTTGCTAAATGTGAGAATTTTGGTTTCTGATGAATTTGGAGATTGCAGTGCTTTGATATTTCATTGTGATAATAAAATAAGAATAGATATTTCATGAAATAACCATACAAATGTAGTTACTGAAAACTGTTTAAATTATTAACTGAAAACGACTAGTTTTTTCTTATTTATGGAAAAAAATTTAAAAACTATGTTCAAGATTACACCTACATACCAAATTTGGTAAACAGGTCCAATGATTTGGGATGTACATCGCTATTAGACGAACGATAATTGACATATGACAGACGATATGTAGACGACAAACTATAGATGTTAGACGTCAGATGATAGACGATATACGAGAGACGAGAGACGATAGATGATATACTACAGAAAATATATGATATGCTATAGACTATAGATGATATACTACAAGCGATATAAGACGATAGATGATATGATATAGATGATATACGATAGACGATAGATGATATGCTTTAGACGATAGATGATATACTACAGACAATATATGATATGCTATAGACTATAGATGATATAATACAGACAATATATGATATGTTATAGACGATAGATGATATACTACAGACAATATATGATATGTTATAGACGATAGATGACATACTACAGACAATATATGATATGTTATAGACTATAGATGATATACTACAAGCGATATACAACGATAGATGATATGATATAGATGATATACGATAGACGATAGTTGATATGCTTTAGACGATAGATGATATGATATAGATAATATACGATAGACGATAGATGATATGCTATAGACGATAAATGATATACTACAGACAATATATGATATGCTATAGACTATAGATGATATAATACAGGTGATTATAAGACGATGGATGATATGATATAGATGATATACGATATACGATAGATGATATGGTACAGACGATATACGATAGACGATATACAATAGATAATATACTATAGATGATGCACACTATAGATGATATATTCTATAGACGATAGATGATCTACGACAGACTAAAGATGACAACAATAAACAACAATGAGAGACAATATTCACACGACAGACAATATTCCAAATTTTTTTTTTTTTTTGGAGAGTTTTGGAGATTACAAAACGCATATAGGCTATCAGAGAACATTCTCACCTATGATTTAACTTTCTCTATACTAGAAAATAATATACTTGAGCTGTCATTTCGCTCAGAATATACAACTGTGCTGTATTTTAACCACGGTTTAAGTAGAGGTCGAATTATTTTGAAGGTCATTGCCCTTTAGGCTTTACAAGAAGTTATAAACAAAGCAATCAACTGCTATTATCTTTTGTAAACAGATTTATCACTTGATGAACTTTTAGGAGTTAATGTCATTTTAAAATTAAATATCTTGATGGGCGAAAACCATGGTACTTACCCAGCCCTTCATACAAACAGATCCTTTAATGTAATACCCAAAACTTGATTTCTTGGGCCTTGTAGGAAATGTTAAACTGTATTGGTAGATCGAGTGGTCATACCAATAGGGTTTAAGTTTATTTTAATTAAGCAGTTGGTACACACGTTTTCTGAACCTATCAAATTGTGTCTATCACTACTTTCTTGTCTTTGGCTCCTGTCAGGGAATTTTAGTAGAATGTGAGGATTAATGACCCAAACCCGTGTGCAAAATCCCAAATAAATGAATAATACTTTTCAGAAAAATTTGCAAATAAACAAAAATGAACTTTGACAGCTTACATTAAAAGTGGGTTTTTATCGATAACTCTGTTAAACTTTGAGGTAAATACAAAACTTTAAAAATCATTTCGTTATTTGTTAAAAAAGTAAAAGATTTGGTCTCTTGTAATGTTTTGCAAAGTTAACGGTTTTCGAGTTATTCGACGTTATAAAATATTATAGGCAACCATTTTGAAACTGTACAAAATAAAGCTTTTGTTTTGGGTACACTTGTAAAAAGGTACATAAAAAAAGTATATGTTAAATTTGAACTCAATATTTTATCTATTTCCAAAGTTTCAATGTTTTTTATAAATACAAAATGGTGGATTCTCTGGAAACAATGAACTTTTTTCATTATTTCGGTTCAAGGAATACACCCATGAAATGTGTCAGTATCCTTCTGGGACACCCTGTATCGGGACGTTTTTCCTCATTTTGTTGGTAGCTGCCTATTTACTCATTTTGCTCTATTGTTTTGCTCTCTTCAAAAATGCCTATTCCTTCCTTATCGGTAAAAATCCAAAATATCGGCTGTCGGAATTTTAGTAAAATGTAGAGATTATTGACCCAAACTCGTGTGCAACATCGCAAGTAATAGTTTATATTTCATCACTAGGACCAAAAGTGAAGCGTTTCAATACAAGCTCAAGTTTAACGGCCGAGGCCGGAATATGAGTGAGGATCGAAAAGCTTCTTTTGGTCCTAGTGATGAAATATATTTTTCGTTATTACTGCAAATAATATAAGAAAACAATTTCACAGAAACTAAAATGTTATAACCTATTTAACTTCAAACCGATGGTAACAGCTGTTTTATCGGTTATTTACAATCGAGAGTATCGATTAATTCGTATAAGCCAAGTAACAGCTGATGACCTCGACCTCAGCTGATGTTTTTAGGTCCTAGGACTAAAAAGAACTTCAGCATCTCAATTTATGTATTGAAAACAGCTGTTTTTGAAGCAATATGACGAAAAAACATATTAAAATTCAGGAATAACTGGCAGAAAAATACACAAAAATGAAACTTCATCGCCGCCTTTAAAATCTAGATTTTCTCAATGACTTACGCTGAGGATTTGTTTATAGCACAGTCAAAGCCAATTTAGACCATTATTTAATATTTTTTTTAAAGTCGATGATTTATTTTCACCCGATGGTTTTTTGCTAATCAAATAATATTTTTGATGACGATTATTTTTGTTTAATGTTTTATTTGATTTTGATAATGTGTGAGTGAGAAAGTTCGTGTGTGTTTTTGCACTTTTTATATTTTCATACTTATGGAACTTCAAAACGGGTACGTTCGCGAATTACATACATTTTTTTGACTATATACTACGTACAAAAATACATGGCGTACTCAGTGAAATTCTTATCTGTGTCATAACAGAACCACTTCCAGTTGTGAATATTATATATTTTTTACAACTTTTAAGGTGTATTAGTTTGCCGAACTAAACAGGAAGTATCGGTCAAGGTCATCTACAGGTCAGGAAGGACAAGTATGACTAACCTTGAGGAAGGATAAATTAGTAAACAAAGGTTTGTGGAACAAAACAGTGGAAAGCTTTGTTTTTAGAGGTTATACTCTGTCGGAGGTATTTTTACAGACCATTTCACACCGTTAAAGAAGAATGTTAATTCAAATGTTTGGCTTATTCATTGACATAATGGGGCGCAATTTTTTTCACTTTCCCACAAATGAATGAATAATTTAATTTATTTTGAGGCGAAGTTAGTAAATTACTATCAGAAATTTTAGAAATTAAAAGATAGATTTTGAAACGAATTTTATCATTTATTAATTTTTCTCTGTTGTAGCACACAGTTTTAAGCATACATTATCTATCTATATTTCAAATATTCGTAAACAAATGGAGGGTAAGGAAAACTGCAACTTGTTATACATATTTTATTTTTAAGTTTATGTAGAAATTACTATAGAATTTTATAACTTGTTTTTAAAAAATTGTCGAACTGTTGTTAAAAAAAAAAACTTCAAGTTTTTGCCATTGTAGTTTAGAGTTATAATTAAGATATCCGAAATCCAAAATATACAAAAAAGCCATCTTTTATTTAGTTCCCAAAAAAGTATAGTTTTAATTGAAAATTGTTTAAAAAGTTTATGCAACAAGGCAAAATGAAGTAGTTATCTTGTTGCAAAATTCCCTATTTTTGTACATAGATGGAGATTATTATATGTATAAAACTATGGTCATTAAAATAACAATTCCTACACCAAAACTACTCAATATTAACAAATTGTTAAACATACTATTATAATACAAAATTAAAGAAGAAAATAAGCACGAAAAACTTTGTAAACCACCGCTACAGAAATCTTAACACACAATGGGTTGCAACAAAAATTATGGTCTATTTGAGAACTCAGCTGGTTTATTTTGGCACTAAAATAACAATTTACAACAAAACTACTCAATAAATTTATAAACATACTACTATAAAACTAAATTAAACAAGAAAATAGGCCCGAAAAAAATGTTAACAACCATTACAGCAGGGGAAATAAGGCATAATTAAAGATTTGACGAAGAAATGGTAACAAATCTAACATATTTCTTAAAAGAGTGAATTCCTGGTAATACTATATCTCGGTTACATGTTCAGTCCAATTTTTATCATTAATTAATTGTCAATCTCAGATTTCCAACGCTGTTACGATATGTGTTGAGTCAAAAAATCGTTGTCGAATTTTTTTTATCCGTTTTGAGATCTTTTGAGTTAAAAAAAAAGGTTTTGGGAATGTGGGTTGTTTGCGAAATTCTCTACAGCCCAAATGTCGAGAGAATGGGTATCGTAATTCAAAGAAAATTTGGTTTAGGTTGATTTTGATTTTTTTGAAAACCACGAAGAAATTATGTTTTCAGTTTTTTGTCGATAACTAGGTTATCCTTTAACCTAAATAAAAAAATTGTATGTTTGTCGTTAAAAAAGGAAAATATTTCCTCTTTTGTATTTTTGTTTAAAGTTAACGGTTTACGAGTTATTTGAGAAGCTTTTAACGGCCGTACATTTTGAAACTATACAAAATAAAGTTTTTGGTACATTTGTAAAAAGTTACATAATAAACAAAAACGTGTAAACTTTGTTAATATTTTCACTTATATATTTTTTTTGTAAAGTTAATCGTTTTGGAGTTAATTGTTTGAAATTTTTAACGGTCACCCGCCGCCATTTTGAAGTTGTAGAAAATAAAGTTTCATAATAAATGCATATGTTAAATTTGAACTCAATATGCCATCTACTTTCAAAGTTACAATGTTAAAAAAAAAATACAAAATGGCGGATTATTTGGAAACTAAGTGTTTCTGGACATGACACAAACTAAGTGTTTATATCGAGATTTTCATTATTTTTGTCCAAGGTGAACTATGTCAATTTCCTCCTGGGACAGTCTTTAAAGGGGCGTTTTGTTCAATTGGTTGATAACGTAAAATTTGGGGGTAGCTGTCATAAGAAAAAGACACAAAATTATTATATTCTCAAAGTCGTGCATAACGATTTTCATGAAATTTCGCTCGAGTGTAGTCATCTCTTAAAAAATTCCAGTTTTTGAGTCATCGATAAAAACCCAAGATATCACCTACCGTGATATCAAGATGAATTTCTCACAATCAATTACATTCAAATTTTACTGGAAGGTGAAGATTAATGACCCCTAACCTGAGTGCAAAACCCATTACGGTTCAGGAATTATTGGCAATTACAAAAATGAATCTCAACTGCGCTATTAAAAGCTTGATTTTAATCTAATATGAGGACACATTAATCCAAAAGCTAAGCAATTTTAGGCCCTAATTTGAATATATAATTTCTTTTTTCAAAGACAACGTCCAGTGTTATGTTCACTTTTTTGTGTCATAACCACCGAACTGATATTTTTTGCGACATTATAGTTTTTGTTCGTTTCTATTTGGTTTTGGGAATGGGAGAGTGATAGTGGTGCAGTTTCATGTATTTCATATACTAAATAAATGTTAAATTAATATGGTAAAGTTTTTCCTAGATCATCTTGTAGAGTCTATTGAAATTTGTTTAAAATGTAGTAAAATTAATTGCCTAATGAGAAATTCTTTATCTTCGGTGAATGTGCGACATGTTAATTCTTATTCTTATAAAACATGTTTGTACATAGCTATTAAGTTTATTTTGTATTGGGTAACTATAAACAGATTAAATCTTATATATGACTCATTTAGTAATTAAATCTGTTATGCTGATAGAGACTGTAAACATTTATATAATCGTAAGTGTTGATAAGACTAACTCATAGATAATCATCAATTTCTTCTCTCTCAAAATAGTCCAGTCAAATTATGTAATATACTTGGGTCATCTTTCTTAAAGAAAATATAGATAATTTTTTGTTTATAACAATGATAAACATTCGAGCAACGATATACTCTTTTTCCTCGGATTGTGCCCGTAACATTATCACAGAGAAATTTTTTCTGGTTCGATTTTTATTTAATTTATTCTTGGATATTACAGAAGTTTGACCCTAAAATTGTTTAACTGGACTAAGAATCCTCCTGATGATAACCATGTTATCGAAATGTTCATTAGGGTATTTTAGAAAATATACTAAATAATAATTATTGTTTAATTAGTTAGACCTGTAAATGTAGTTAGAGGAATTGCAGATAGAAAAAAAAAACTCGAACACAAGCTTATTTAAAATCAGTCAGAATTACTGTTCTACTCAATCAACTTTAATGAAACTAATCTCACAATCATGCTAGAGTTGTAAAAAGTGTATGTAGCCAGAATTCTATTAGGATCTGTAGATGACATAAGACATGTCCAAACCGGTAAACCTATATGTTCAATAGAGGATTGTTCGACTGATTAAAAGATAAATAACCTAATAATTAACAGTACAAAATAATAAGAAAAATTCATTTTTCGAACGACTTACGGGTTTCTCTGGAGGTCTAACTTCTCCTCGCAGTTCTCCAATGGACGGCCTCTTCATTGCTTCTTTGTTATCCTTATAGTAATCTACTCTAGGTAAGGCTTCTAACGTCAGATAGCAAAACGATCTTGGTCTCCCATCAACTCCATTGGGAACTGTTTCTCCTGGGAATGTGTTGTTTCTAGGGATGGTATCATCCAGCTCTAAAGCTGGGTTGTCTACCCCCATTATCCCAGACGCCTTCTTTTCATCAAATCGACGTCCTGTCATGTCTGAAACAATGAAAAATGTTGTAGTTAGGTTACTGTGAAACGTTAAATTAGGACAGATTAGGTTAGGTTAGGTTTGTTAAGTTACTGTGTCCTGTTAGGTTAGGTTAGGTTTTTTAAAATTATAGTGTAATGGTAATGTTGAATTTAGTTCTTAACTTCCGTATTTAATTAGGCTTTGCCGATTTTGATCAATTTTTTCAAAAATGTAACCTCTAATGACAGAAGCAAATTGTTTCGACCTTCATCCGCTCAATAATTCGGGTTTAAGAGTTATTTGGTTAAATGAACTATAAGCATAGCTAATATATGGAAGAGTGGTTCACCCCTATTTTTGCTCTTATTCTGTGAAATAATTTTGACGTAAATCAAATCAAGCCTTATGAAAATAAAGATTTTTTTTGAAAATTGTAAGTGCCAAAGAGAGATAGAGAGGGAGATATACAAGTAAACACAGGTAGACATAAAGATAAATCTATAGACAGACAAAAGTGCAAATATAAAGACGAAAATGAAGACATATATAAATAAAAAATAAATTCATATACACAATCAATTAAAGATATGCCGGAAAACTAAAATAAAGATAGTAATAAAAACAATCAAAAAGATAATATAAACATGAATATAAAGGCAATCAAAGATAAGAATAAAAGACATAAAGGGAACATAATGGTAGATATAAAGCTAGAAATATAGACGAACATTAATATTTAATAAATATTACCTTCGAGCCTAAAACTATCTTCTTCAATTTGATTGTAGCTACATGTTTCGCGCACCCACAGTGGTATCCTCTGGTTATTTTATGTTCACTGGCATGTAGACACTGGTCATAACTTCATTTAATTCGTATTTGTATTTAAGTACGCGTCTATATTATAAATATTAAAATTTACAGAAACACATATAACAGGAGAGGATTGTGGTCACATTACTTTCCCACAACAGACACTAGCTAACTAATGATTGGACTGAATTGCAATTAGATTCCATCATTAGTTAGCTAGTGGCTGTTGTGGGAGAGACATGTAGCCACAATCCACTTCTGTTACATGTGTTTTTGTAAATTTTAATATCGACGTGTATCAAATACGAATATTCAATGTTGTGGTGTAAATGTCATTGTGAACATATATAGCCTGAGGGTGCCACTTATACATGCGCGAAACATGTAGCTACAATTGGATCGAAGGAGATTGTTATCGACTCAAAGGTAATATTTATTAAATAATTACAAGCAGTTCGTAGGCTAAAATTAACAAACAAGGCGTTTAAAGATAGGCGTAACAAACGCAACGGTAGACAAAAAAAGATATAAATGCAAACATAAAAACAGACATTTCGACAGGCAAAAAACATAAATTAAAATATAAAGTTATTTAAAGACAATTATAATAAAAAAATAAATAAAAAAATTAAAAACAGAAGGACAAGAAATAAGAGTTATGAAAAGGAAACAAATTAAGACAAACATAAAGTTAGAAAAACAAATTTATGGGTGTTAGCCTGTTTTTTAACATAGTTTTTGTTTATATCACTACTTTCGGCTAGGCCCTAACTGACATCGTAGATGTCCATATTTTGAAAAGTCTCCACTCGCTACCTTCGTGTCAGTGTCTTGGGAGTATCGAGGCACGAAGATGTTATGTAATGCGGGAATCTCCACTCGCTACGTTAGTGTCAGTGTCTTGGGAGTATCGAGGCACGAAGATGTTATGTAATGCGGGAATCTCCACTCGCTAAGTTCGTGTCAGTGTCTTGGGAGTATCGAGGCACGAAGATGTTATGTAATGCGGGAATCTCCACTCGCTAAGTTCGTGTCAATGTCTTGGGAGTATCGAGGCACGAAGATGTTATGTAATGCGGGAATCTCCACTCGCTAAGTTCGTGTCAGTGTCTTGGGAGTATCGAGGCACGAAGATGTTATGTAATGCGGGAATCTCCACTCGCTAAGTTCGTGTCAATGCCTTGGGAGTATCGAGGCACGAAGATGTTATGTAATGCGGGAATCTCCACTCGCTAAGTTCGTGTCAGTGTCTTGGGAGTATCGAGGCACGAAGATGTTATGTAATGCGGGAATCTCCACTCGCTACCTTCGTGTCAGTGTCTTGGGAGTATCGAGGCACGAAGATGTTATGTAATGCGGGAATCTCCACTCGCTAAGTTCGTGTCAGTGTCTTGGGAGTATCGAGGCACGAAGATGTTATGCAATGCGGGAATCTCCACTCGCTAAGTTCGTGTCAGTGTCTTGGGAGTATCGAGGCACGAAGATGTTATGTAATGCGGGAATCTCCACTCGCTAAGTTCGTGTCAGTGTCTTGGGAGTATCGAGGCACGAAGATGTTATGTAATGCGGGAATCTCCACTCGCTAAGTTCGTGTCAATGTCTTGGGAGTATCGAGGCACGAAGATGTTATGTAATGCGGGAATCTCCACTCGCTAAGTTCGTGTCAATGCCTTGGGAGTATCGAGGCACGAAGATGTTATGTAATGCGGGAATCTCCACTCGCTAAGTTCGTGTCAGTGTCTTGGGAGTATCGAGGCACGAAGATGTTATGTAATGCGGGAATCTCCACTCGCTACCTTCGTGTCAGTGTCTTGGGAGTATCGAGGCACGAAGATGTTATGTAATGCGGGAATCTCCACTCGCTAAGTTCGTGTCAGTGTCTTGGGAGTATCGAGGCACGAAGATGTTATGCAATGCGGGAATCTCCACTCGCTAAGTTCGTGTCAGTGTCTTGGGAGTATCGAGGCACGAAGATGTTATGTAATGCGGGAATCTCCACTCGCTAAGTTCGTGTCAGTGTCTTGGGAGTATCGAGGCACGAAGATGTTATGTAATGCGGGAATCTCCACTCGCTAAGTTCGTGTCAATGTCTTGGGAGTATCGAGGCACGAAGATGTTATGTAATGCGGGAATCTCCACTCGCTAAGTTCGTGTCAGTGTCTTGGGAGTATCGAGGCACGAAGATGTTATGTAATGCGGGAATCTCCACTCGCTAAGTTCGTGTCAATGCCTTGGGAGTATCGAGGCACGAAGATGTTATGTAATGCGGGAATCTCCACTCGCTACCTTCGTGTCAGTGTCTTGGGAGTATCGAGGCACGAAGATGTTATGTAATGCGGGAATCTCCACTCGCTAAGTTCGTGTCAGTGTCTTGGGAGTATCGAGGCACGAAGATGTTATGCAATGCGGGAATCTCCACTCGCTAAGTTCGTGTCAGTGTCTTGGGAATATCGAGGCACGAAGATGTTATGTAATGCGGGAATCTCCACTCGCTAAGTTCGTGTCAGTGTCTTGGGAGTATCGAGGCACGAAGATGTTATGTAATGCGGGAATCTCCACTCGCTAAGTTCGTGTCAGTGTCTTGGGAGTATCGAGGCACGAAGATGTTATGTAATGCGGGAATCTCCACTCGCTAAGTTCGTGTCAATGCCTTGGGAGTATCGAGGCACGAAGATGTTATGTAATGCGGGAATCTCCACTCGCTAAGTTCGTGTCAGTGTCTTGGGAGTATCGAGGCACGAAGATGTTATGTAATGCGGGAATCTCCACTCGCTAAGTTCGTGTCAGTGTCTTGGGAGTATCGAGGCACGAAGATGTTATGTAATGCGGGAATCTCCACTCGCTAAGTTCGTGTCAGTGTCTTGGGAGTATCGAGGCACGAAGATGTTATGTAATGCGGGAATCTCCACTCGCTAAGTTCGTGTCAATGTCTTGGGAGTATCGAGGCACGAAGATGTATATGTAATGCGGGAATCTCCACTCGCTACGTTCGTGTCAATGTCTTGGGAGTATCGAGGCACGAAGATGTATATGTAATGCGGGAATCTCCACTCGCTACGTTCGTGTCAATGTCTTGGGAGTATCGAGGCACGAAGATGTATATGTAATGCGGGAAGCTCCACTCGCTACGTTAGTGTCAGTGTCTTGGGAGTATCGAGGCACGAAGATGTTATGTAATGCGGGAATCTCCACTCGCTACCTTCGTGTCAGTGTCTTGGGAGTATCGAGGCACGAAGATGTATATGTAATGCGGGAATCTCCACTCGCTACGTTCGTGTCAATGTCTTGGGAGTATCGAGGCACGAAGATGTATATGTAATGCGGGAATCTCCACTCGCTACCTTCGTGTCAGTGTCTTGGGAGTATCGAGGCACGAAGATGTATATGTAATGCGGGAATCTCCACTCGCTACGTTCGTGTCAATGTCTTGGGAGTATCGAGGCACGAAGATGTATATGTAATGCGGGAAGCTCCACTCGCTACGTTAGTGTCAGTGTCTTGGGAGTATCGAGGCACGAAGATGTATATGTAATGCGGGAATCTCCACTCGCTACGTTAGTGTCAGTGTCTTGGGAGTATCGAGGCACGAAGATGTATATGTAATGCGGGAATCTCCACTCGCTACGTTAGTGTCAGTGTCTTGGGAGTATCGAGGCACGAAGATGTATATGTAATGCGGGAAGCTCCACTCGCTACGTTAGTGTCAGTGTCTTGGGAGTATCGAGGCACGAAGATGTTATGTAATGCGGGAATCTCCACTCGCTACGTTCGTGTCAATGTCTTGGGAGTATCGAGGCACGAAGATGTTATGTAATGCGGGAATCTCCACTCGCTACCTTCGTGTCAGTGTCTTGGGAGTATCGAGGCACGAAGATGTATATGTAATGCGGGAATCTCCACTCGCTACGTTCTTGTCAATGTCTTGGGAGTATCGAGGCACGAAGATGTATATGTAATGCGGGAATCTCCACTCGCTAAGTTCGTGTCAGTGTCTTGGGGGTTACGAGGCTCGAAGATGTATATGTAATGGGGGAATCTCCACTCGCTACGTTAGTGTCAGTGACTCGACCATGCCGAATCTAGTAACTATACGAATATCGCATTTTCTTGAGAAGTCAGGATTCGAAATTACTGTACATTTTTGGCAATAACGTAGCTATTTGTCAGCGTAGAGAGTTCGGCTTGATAACATTACAAGCAGATGTGATACCTACAGAAGGGCATAGCCGACGTCAAAAAAGTAGTGATATACACAATTACAAGGTTCAAAACACCTGTGTAACAACTGTTTTAAACAAACTTGTCCTACTGGATAAAACCACTTGATCAATACAATTTAAGATTCCCTACAAGATCCGAGAAACTAACTTTAGTACATTACATAGAGGATGCTTGTATTACGAGACTGAGTAAGTAACATGACATCAACTTGTTTTTCTTTAAATAGCCGTGGTACATTCGTGTAAGTCGTAAAATTTTAAGGCTTTATAATAATTTCATCGAAAATGATATTCGGAATGTGTTTTTTGAGAGGATGAGGTTATGCTGATAAATAATGTTAGTGTTTGTGGATTTGTATTTAAAATTAATAATACTAAGAAGATACTAAATCTATCGTTACTATAGAAAGTAAAATTAAGATTTTACAAATTTTGCCTCATAATACGTTTATTATCACTAGTGCCAATGGCTTATTGACCCGGTTTTTTAAAATTAGAAATACTTGAATCGCGTGATAAGGTTTATCTGATAGAGACAAGTGTTACGTTGACAGTAAAGTAGTAAAAAAAAATAAAGTGGATTATATTTTCGAATTGAAATTGGAAAATTGAAGAAGATAGTGTAAAATATTTGTTTAGGGTATCTACTATCTTAAAAGAATGAAATAATTGTAAAGTAAACTTTGTACTTTTTCCCACCCACTGTACGAAGAACACAGTAGGTTTGACTATCACAAAATATGTCAAGATTCGTTTTTTAACTGATCTTCACGTTTGATAGCATGAGGAAACCGAAAAAAATTATTTTCAACAAGCGGTCCGTCTATGTCAGTACATAAAAATGTCAGCAGCTACTAAAATTACAATAGCAACATGAAATGTGGTGTAGAGTACTATAGTGTGCTCGTAGGGAACCTATTGAAATTTTTTAAATCAAATTAAAATTATCAAAATGGCGGTAATTTTAAATCATCTCTTGTGTGTTTTTTTTATAAAACCCTAATTAGATAAAAGTATGCAGATTTCAAATCTGCATGCAATGACACCAACCTCACCTCTATACGATGAAGTTATTGACAATGTAATTTCCATCCCTGATCTACTAAAAAAATCTGGTGTTCCAATAGTTACGATATACTATAGGGAGGAGTCACTGACACGAGCGTAGGGAGTGGAGGCTTCTTCAAACATGTAGAGCTTCGAGCCACGCCAGGTCCATGACACTAACACGAGCAAAGCGATTGGAGACCAAAGTTTTAAGACTTTTTGTTATTGTTTGATAGATCTACTTGTTTAGGAGGTTAAAGTTTGGAACATTTGACGTTTGAAGGTTTGTGGTGATTTCCATAGTTCTCATTGTTGAATCAAGATAAAAATGTAAGTAGGCATAGTCTAGGATGTGTAAATACTAATGTAGGACCACAAATAATTGTACAGGCTTTTTAATTCCTTACCTTATTCTACACCACTAAGATTACTTAGCTTACACTAGATTCTAGCATGCTTTTATTTGTTGCATAAATTATTTGATTTATTTGTATTCCTATATTAGTATTTACACATCCTAGACTATGACTAGTTAAATTTTTATCTTGATTCAACAATGGGAAGTACGGAAAAATCGCCTCCTGAAAATGGTGCAATCAAAATATGTTTAAAACTTTAAGCGCCTATTACTCCTAAAGGAATATGTTTATCAAACAATGATCAAGAATAAAAAAGTTTTAAAACTTTGTACAGAATCTGAAAATACCTTAAAAATACCCCCCCCCCAATAAGAAATGAAAAGTAATTGAAAATGTAATTTTCAACCTCAACATATTTAAAAAAATATGACATTCGTACAGTTACGAATTCCAACACGGCAGTGTCATTGACACGAGCATAGCGAGTGAAAGCTTCTTCACATAAGTACAGTTTCTAGGCACACCAAATCCGTGACATGGACACGAGCACAGCGAGTGAAAGCTTCTTCACATAAGTACAGTTTCGAGGCACACCAAGTCCGTGACATGGACACGAGCACAGCGAGTGAAAGCTTCTTTACATAAGTACAGTTTCGAGGCACACCAAGTCCGTGACACGGACACGAGCACAGCGAGTGAAAGCTTCTTCACATAAGTACAGTTTCTAGGCACACCAAGTCCGTGACACGGACACGAGCACAGCGAGTGAAAGCTTCTTCACATAAGTACAGTTTCGAGGCACACCAAGTCCGTGACACGGACACGAGCACAGCGAGTGGAGGCTTCTAAATATAAACACTACCACGACGTCCGTTTCTATATTCCTCATAATTGACTCTACTGATTTCGTTTGAATTTTAATGAAATCTGAAGACTAATGTAAACCCGTGTGAAAATAGAAAGTAATAAAATATTACAATTCAGTAATAATTGGTAAAACAAAAAAGTACGATCTACATTGAGGACGTGTCTATAGCACGAGTGCAGCAAGTTTAACCAATGTAAACATTATTCAGTCCGATTTCATTTTACGTTTTTACTTTTTGATTGACAATTACCTAACTGACAGTTTTGACGATTAGATAATTAGTTTCTAATTGGTTTGTAGGCAGATAAATGAGAAAGTTTGTGCAATGGTTTTGCTAAACAAAACCATGGCAAATCTTGAAACTACACCGATAATCTGAACAATTCATCGTTATGGAAAATTTTAAAAATATATATTCTACGACGTATAATGCGTTTGTAAGCCATTGAGTTTCACGTCATAACAAGACATAGGTTTTTTATAATTATTTTCTTGTTTTAAATGTCCATACGGAAATGAATAAATCACAGATTATTTTCCAAGGACAACTATTGTATTTAATGTATTGTATTCATATAGATTGGATTTACTAAGTTAGGTTAGGTTATTGTAGAAATAGCGCTTAAAAAAATAGTTTTGTTAATTGTTAGACAAACCGTTGTAAACATAGTATTGAATAAATGCTGATTATTCACATTTCAATTTTGTTATCATTGAAAAGAAACAAAATAAATGGACGATATCGGCAACAAAAATTAAGTTAACACCATTAAATTTAGTATAGAGGACTATATAGTGTGCTCATATAAAACCCTATTGTAATTCACGTAATTTTAATTAATAATTTCAAAATAGCAGCCATTACATTTTTTGTTTCATATTTCGTGTGTTATTAAACTTATAACACAATACATATTTGCAGATTTCAATTTTGCATGTAATGATATCAACCTTACATCTCTACGATGGAAAAAAAAAAGCGAAGTCCTTATCAAAAATGTAATTAAAAACCTTGCCCTCACAAGGAAATGTGTTATTTATATTATCAAGATCCGGCAGGTGTCGAGACGAGCGTAGCGAATGGAGGTTCTTTTACATGTAGAGTTTCAAGGTCCCCCAAAGCTGAGACAATTTTGATATGAGCGAGTCTCCATCCTAACCTAACCTAAAGGGCCTCTTAGATGTGTATATATATGAAACAAACATATACACATCTACGATGCCCCTTAAGGCCTATAGACGTAAAGAATATAGTGAATACACAATTTCGAGAAGTTTAGAAAACGTATAATAGTTTTAAACAAACTTACCCTACTAGATCTACCAATACAATTTAACATTTCTTGCAAGGCCCAAGAATAAGGTGACCATATTTTTCACAACGTAAATCGGAAAGGTCCTGAGAGACAACCGATTTTAAGGGGGGTGGGGTGGATTGTTGGAATGGATGGGATACATGTTGAGACTTTTTGTTAATTGTTAGACAAACCTTTGTAAACATGAACAGTGAATACATGATGATCATTGAAAAGAAACGAAATAGATGGTTCAAAAACATTGCGTTAATGTTTTCACAAACCCATTTACAAAACCTAAAATATTAGTTTTGTCGCTTTCTTCCGGTAAATGTCAAAACTTCAACAAGAACAGTTTACACAAAATTATTATTGGGTTTTATATCCATGCATTTTTTATGGAAAATCTGTTGGTACAGAGTTCTTGTTTTATTTGTTGTCCTATATTAGTATTTACACGTCCTAATCTATACCTACTTGCATTTTTATCTTAATTCAACAATGAGAACTATGGAAAATCGCCTCTTGAAAATGCTTCAATCGTGGAATGTTCAAAACTTTAAACGCCTATTAGTCCTAAACGAGTAGGTTTTTCAAAAAATAACCAAGAAAAAATGTGTTACTATTTTGTACACAACCCGAAAACACCGAATATAGGGGTTCTCGAAAGAAAATAAAAAGTTGGCAACCATATTGGAAAATGGCGGCCATTTTTCACAGTTTGTAAAAGAGATTTTTACGCCATATCAAGAAGTAACAACAGTCCCCGATTTAAAGTTTTTCATAAATGAATCACGTTGGCCTATAAATTTGTCTCTTTTGATAACAGTACAACGTTGCATTGTGGGAGGACAAGTCATCGAGCGGAGAGAAAAAGCGAGAATAATTCATCTGTAGGATATTCGCCGAAAAGAGGCAGGGCAGAACGCTACCGCTTTCCTAATAATCCCACTTCGCCCGTGTTTTCTAGTCAGCCATAATGAACGTCACAGTGGTCCATATAAGTTATGTAAACAATAAATGTATAGTCTGTTTTAATAATGATGATGTTAGAGTAGTTTAGCAACGTAAGCATAATTTTGTATTAAATCCAGCTTAGATTTCCTCAAGCTTAGTATTCAAGAATATATCAATAATTGCGATGTGTGTTTGCAAACGAAATATGAAAGAGTTCTGCCCGAGCGGTCAGACGTGCACGTCAACGAGTGTATCTACATCATCTTGAGCCATAATACTCTCGTAACAAGCTCCATACGGAGTGAAACTTATGTTTGTGCTAGTGTTGTGTATTGGGTGTTAATGTATTATAATTTCCTGATGATGGTCGAATTGACCGAAATCGCGATAGATAAATAAGGTAAGGCAATTTTTAAAAATGGATTATAATCTGTATACAGTAACTTGGCGTCTGAACCCTTGGCTACCTGCGAGCGGCCAGAACCGTCGCTCCCTTCCTCACCCAGCTGTTTCAGTGATGAGTCACCTACTAGCGTTAACACTGTACTGTTTAACTTTTTTATGGGAGACACAATTTTAAATTTTTTTCAGCATAGTTAAAATGTTTAGGAAAATATATGCAAATTGATACCAAACACGACACTATTCCGTTTGTAAAAGCCGCCAGTAGAAAGCTCTTTACACAGCTACTATTTGCATAATCACATACTTATTATTTACATGTTTACGTACTATTTACATACATTTGTGTCGTGTTTGGTATAAATTTGCTTATATTTTCCGAAAAATTTTAACCATGCTGAAAAAAATTTAAAATTGTGTCTCCAATAAAAAAGTTCAACAGTGCAGTGTTAATGCTAGTAGGCGACTCATCACTGAAACAGCTGGGCGAGGAAGGGAGCGAGGGGGGACGGTCCGGGTCCAGACGCCAAGTTACTGTATACAGATTATAGTTGACTACTTTATTAAATTTGATAATTCACTGATCCGTGAGCTAAAAATGTTATCTCAAGACCCACGGGAGCTTTATCAATAGACACAGTGACACTTGATAAAACTAAGTTTCTAATACCATTGACACATTCTCGAGATTTGATTATCAGTCAGTAAACAAAAGATATTTGTGATAAACTTATCGCTGACTTTACCACATACAGAGTTCCAAAGACCATTACGTCAGACAACGGTACCGAATACAATAACCGCTTAGTAAGAGCTTCATAGAATTAGAATCCACTACATCGCACGCAACATCCTAAATCAAATGGATTATGTGAAAGAGTTATGGATAATCCCACGATTATTGAAGACATTCGTCTTTAAACAATCAGACGAAATTTAAAAATGAGACAATTGCTAAAAAGTTAAGTACCCTGTCATTGATCTTATATGATCATATTAATAATAGTTTAATTTTAGAGATAAGATTACTAATGATTATGTAAATTCAGAGAGGGAAATTGCAAAAACAAAGATGTTATTCAACAGAAAAGAAACCTAAATAGAGAATCGCTGCCGGAAATTCCACGAGAGGTATATGTTAAAACTGTTCAAAAATAAAGCAAAACTAAGAATAAATACAATAAAGAAGAAATTAGTTCTGTAAATTTGGAAAGAAAAACTGCAAAAATCAAATCTAAGCATCATAATACGAAAGAAAAAAAATTCAATTGTCAAATATTAAACGACCAAGGAAGAAAATTCCTAATCCTAATCCAAATGTAATTCCATACCTTTAACTTGTGTTCCAGGTACCTCACATACTACATTATAATAGCAGTGAGAGGAATTGAGATAAGGAATATCTGAAAGAACATAGGAGTGATTCCAATAAAATCAAGCCAAATTTAAAACTTCATATCATACATTTGTTCATAATTACATCACACAGGAATTATTTCAAGAAATTAGTAAAATAAAATTGTACTATAAAGATATACTACCCGTATAGCCTAAGTTAGAGAATATTTGGGAATTAGAATAAGTATTAGAAGTAAATTGTAAAATTGATTCTAATGAAATAATGTATTTTATTAATTTCCTATTGTGGACCCTGTAAAATATATACTGTATATATTTGATTCTGTCCCAACATTGTATGAATCAAATTACATCACCATGATTTCAACTGTAAGATATGTTCTAGTTTATAAGTCCATGTCTAATGTAATAGTATTAGGAGGAAAAGTCTATTAGCAGGATTCACAATGCTCATATCTGTTCATGCACACACATTGCTCAACAGGACATTAAATGTGAGAACTCAGGTTTAAACTCAGATACAGTCAGTGAAAGCAAATATGTACATTTAGGAATTAAGGACAATATAATTAACTGGATTCCAGAATTAGAACAATATTTAGTAATATTTCCTAATAGACAAATTTTGAAAATTGTCAGTAATAAAGAAACTAGTGAAATGTCTCTACATGGCATATATCTATTGGAAGTAAATGATAATGAAATTCCAACATATAATGATCAGATACTTCTGCATTTAACCAATATTAATTAACACAGGACATCATAAGATTTTGGATGCCACCAATTTTAAATTAACTCTAGATAATAACCAGAATTTGCAAAGATTAGATTTAGAATAGTTTAGCAATGTAAGCAAATTGTATTGCAATCTAGCTTAGCGTATGATCCTCAGTTCCTATTCAACCATCACTGAAGAAAGGTCTACATACAAGTTAAGGAATATAACTTTATGAAATATTTATTATAATATTTAAAGGAAATTTATTTGTTATAATAAATAAAAGGTATTTTAAAATTATAAAAAGTTTTTTTTTAAACCCAACGTGACCAACCGGACACGTAACTTATATAAACAGGTCCTCCACTTTAAAAAAACTGGTTAGGCGTAAATTGTTAACTCACTGAAAACCAGTTTTAATGACGACGGAATAGGCCAAATTTTAATGTGTTTTGCCAATTTACTCGCAAACCGTAATTTACTTAATGTCGCACGATGTTTCCAATTCGAAATGCTTTTAAATGAGAAAACAAATTCTTGGGTTGTGTATCTTCACACACCGCAATAGTTTAACGCTTGAAATCCGCCTTTGTGTTATTAGACACAGCTCATATGTCATAGTATAGGGTCATTTTGACGATCGTAAAAATTTCAACTTTTGTTTCTTGATTCAACAAATAGAAAAAAGTTATATTTGACATGCCGCTCGTCTGTACGTAAGCATATCGGCAACAAAAATTAAGTTAACAACATTAAATTTGGTATAGAGGACTATACAGTATGCTCATATTTTTAGATTTTTAGGTTTATCAGCTTCCATAATAAAATTCAAATAATCAAAAACTATTTCATGTTAGGCCTAACCTAGACTATTGTTAGGAATAAGTTAATATTAGGATAATATTAAGGCTATATTAGGAAGAACACATATTCACAAAGCTCAGAATGACCCAACTATTGTGAAACAATTAAAAAAATGTTGAAATGCTTGACTTGCATCCCAGCTAGGTTAGCAGGTAGAACAAAAGGTATAAGTGGTCAGCATGATTTGGAGAGGTCTCTTGTCTTTTTGGAGCTTGGAAGATACACGGCTGTGTTGCTAGCCGTGGTGGAAGATGGCCCAGGAAATCTACTCAACAAACCGTAAGCAAGCATTTCTATACATAAAGTCACCAGTTAGAAGACTTGTAATTTCTTTCATTTAAAATATAACAATAGTTGGAATACTTCTGGGTTTTGAATAAATAATATTGTTTTGTTTTATTGTTAAATTGAATTCCTATTTTTGTATTAAAGTATTGTATTAAAGTTTTGTGTTAAAGTTTTGTATCAAAGTTTTGTATTTAAAAATATTGTATTAAAGTTAAATATTAAAGTATTGTATTAAAGTGTCAGGGAAATAGACATAAGTTTCATGTCAAAGATAAGAGTTAATAAAATATTGAACCACTGATCTTGTAATTAATTAATAAAAGGAACCCAGGCATATTTTGATAGCCGTTCATAGCACTATAATATAAATAAAATCAGTATTCGAAACAAAGTTTTCGCTTAAATTGTAACAGATAAAACAGCTTATTAGATTCACCAGTTTCAATAATTCTAGAAAATTTTTTGGTTAGCTCAAGCCTGGACTAATATGAATAGTTTCATAAAGTAAAACTAATATCTATTTTATTTGATTCTACGAAGGAATCGAGCCTAGAGGCAGCATGACGTGCGATCATATGACACTGGAAAACCAAATAATTAATAACAAAGACAGTTGTTGATGAGCAAAACCAGATCACAAAGATTCCTTTGAAATGGAGTATAAATTATATTGCCAAGATCACAAATTTATTTAGATATGTAATTAGCAAGTTCTTGAATTAAAATTATATCTGTTTAGCATTTCAGCAAAATTTCCATTGATTAGGAAGCCTTGTTAAAAAATAGATCGGAAAAATTAGTTCCATGCATACATTAAACACGAACTTTCATTAAACAGCAGACTTTGATTTAATATAAATATAATGTATATATTTTACTCATACAACAATATTTACTAACGATTAGGCTATGTGTTGTGAAATTAATGATCAATCAATAAAGTATTCCGTAATTTAATTAATCCAAGTAATCGAGACAGTTATTTAAGTTGAAAGTTACCATCTTATAATTGAAACAATTCAAATTCAAAGGTTGGCCACTCTGCACCCGTGAAAAACCTTTACCAAAACAACGGGAACCGAGTTATTAAGCCTGTGCCGGAGCCTGTATCAGGTATTAAAAGTTAAATTTTAAAATGAAAATAATTCTATTTTACCATTTATTGTTATATTGCATATGCGAGCATGGCGTCACAGGTTGACTAATATATTAGGGAAAACAAGAATTCCCCGAACCAAAGCAAGATTATAATAAATCTCTAAACCGCCGAGGATGACTTACTATATCATAAGTAAATTATAATAAACATACAATGGTTTGGGGAATCCTTGTTTCCTTTATTCTGAATATCGTCACCGTGTGCACCTTGGACATTTGAAATATGGCATACATTGAGGACACGTTTTGGCACAAGCGAACCAAGTATAAGCTTTATTTAAATACAGGATGTTTCAGAACTCTTGTGGAAGATTTTAGGGGATTGTTCCTGGAGTTGAAGTAAACATAGAACGAGCAATCATTTGTTCGAAATGCTTAGTCTTCTGTCTGTAGTTTTGTGTTTTGTATAAAAACAATATATTTTTGGAATTAAATTAGATATCGAGTCCAAATTTGGTGACATATTTTTAATGATCAATCTACTAAAAATTACAACTTTGCTTTGTATTTGTTCAAAATGGCAGCTGTTTAAATTTTTTTTACGTAGAATATCTTAAAAACCATTAAATGTTTATAAAAAATTACAAGAAACATAAAAGTTTACGTTTTAAACGACAAACAAAATGGTTATTTTTATCTTCACTGTAGTTTAAAGGATAAACGACTTATTGTCAAAAAAGCTAAAACATAATTTGTTGCTAATTGTCTGCAATACCCAAAATTATTGTAAAACCAAAGTATTTTTGAATTATGATGTTTTTAAATAGTAATAATAAAATCAATTGATTAGTTTATAATATGTTATTGTCAAAGCTGTTCATTTGCCTTGTAGTTTGCATTGTAATTTACAACAAGCTGTTTATTGAGATAAACCAGAGTTACCGCTTTACATTGAGGTAGAAAATAATAAATACAATAAAAATAATAATAACATAAGAATACATAGTTAAAACACTTTTCAACAAAAATTACAAAGCTTGACTGCTTATAACAATTGTTCGAAATAGCGCCCTCCAGCCATATTACATGACCTGGACCTTTGAATCAGACTCTCTCGCTATTGCAAATACATTGATGCCTCATCTTGTAAGCTGCAGCAGCGCCAGCTATTCTAGGAACGAGGTCGCCCTCTTCGTCTACAGGCGTGCTGTAGACTAATTCTTTAATCCTAGTCCAAAAGAAAAAGTCCAAAGGGTTGAGATCTTGGGGGAGAGGATGCCGTAAGACGACGGGTCCACCACGCTGGTCATAAACAGCATTCAAGTGATCCCTTACAATACTTTCAAAATTAGCTGGGGCACTATCATCCTGGTTAGATCCGGTTTATAAATGGTAGTTAGCTCTGCTCAAAGTGTTTCGGTAGAATGTCTTTCAAGAAAACAAGATAAGATTGAGGCGATTTGGCAGAATATAAGGCCCAGTTAGTTGGTTACTGAGGATGCCAGTCCAAGCATTGACAGCAAATTTACGAAATTAGGGTCAAGAATAGATTTTATTATTACAATTAAAAAACATCATAATTAAAAAATATTTTGGTTTTAAGGTAATTTTGGTTATTGTAGACAGATATTATGTTTTCAGTTTTTTGACAATACCTCTGTTATTCTTTGAGCTACAGTAAAAATAAAAAAAAAATAAATAAATAAAAAAAAATTTTTTTGTTATTCAAAAGGGATACTTTTTTATCTCTTATATTTTCTTACAAATTTAACTTTCTTTGAGATAGCCTGCTCGACGTTAAAAATTTTAAACAACCTCCATTAGAAAAAAAACAAGGACGTGTTTACATTGATAAAATGACACATACAAAATATGTATACAAAATTTAGACTTGCCATCTAATTTATTTTTAAAAATATAATGTTTTTGTATTTCTAAAAAAAACAAAGCACAAAATGGCAGACGGATGACAACTAAGCTTTAATACAAATGAATGCTTGTGTTTACTTCAATCGCAGGAACAATCTCCTAAAATATCCGACAAGAATTCTGAAACGTTCTGTATATCAATATATTTTCGAAAAAGGTGTTGATTTATTTTCTAATTTTGTCTTTCAATTATCGAACTGATATTTTTTTTATAATAATTAGTTTTGGTTGGTTTTGGGGATGAATAAGTTTATGCTCTTTTTATTTACCTTTTAAAATACTCGACTTTTATATTTTGAAATAGTATTTCGGAATATCGTTAAAAATCATAAAGTGTAAATGACATATCAATGTAATGGGTTTTTAATTAACAAAATTTCTTAAATGCCACTTTTTATTTATATTATATATATTTTATTAAATAATATTTTTATTTTTATATTATATTAAATGATAAAACAGAATCACAATCGTGTGTGTACCTTGGAAAGAAGGACGAGGGACACTAATACCGAAGGAGACGTTTAAACGTGTTGAAATAAAACTTGTCTAAACAATCTGAGGAATCTTTAAATACGAAAACGAAGTCCTCAGTTTCTCCCAAAACGTCGTCTTGAAAATTAGCAGTGAAAGAAATAAACGAAAAAATCGTCCTATAAATAAACCTAATCTCTCACAATCGGCTCCACCGATTTCGATCCATTGACCTTTTCGATTTCACTGATTTCTTGAAGATTAATGACCTTCATTACTGTCAAATAATTGTTGACATCTCTTAATTAAAAAATGTCTTTGTTTAATAATGTCTGTTTTCTTGTCTTTGCAGTTGTTCTAAGAAAGTGGATCAATTTGATAAAATTTGTTTTGGTCCTTTATTGTAATTTTATTTTTTCGATAATACAAATTTGAGAGTTGTTACCATAAAAACAACAAATACGATGTTGTAAACTTGGACCAACGGCAAATTTTGATGGAATATCCTTTACAACGCCCCTCCAGTAGGACTTCCATCTTTCAAAAATGACAATTCGGGAGTTGTTGTTAAAAAAACAATATCATCATGCAAACTATTTCAACGGATCTTCTTAAAACCAGCTGAAACGATTTCAAATTAAGTTGGAATGAGAAGATTTAATGTCGCAGATAATAGTGCTAAATGGTAATTTAAAAAATTACTGCTCAGAACTAATAGCCAATAAATTAAAACAAACAGTAATTAAAAAATTGATTTTTATCAACAAGAATTTGCTCTTAAAAAGAATCATAACACAAGTGACGTAAGCTCATGTTTTAAAGTTGTTAAGTTGAAAAAATTCTGTACCATCTTGTTATTCATAGAAGGTTTTTTACTGCTACATAAAAAAATATAGTAGGCTATAGATAATTTAGGGGAGATGTTATCATATTTTGGGGGAGAGGTGGCGGCGAATATTTCTTTTAAGACAGTCAATATTTTTGAACCGTTTAGTACATTTGATGAACAGAGATTTCGTAAAAAAACAATTTTAAGTATTTTTTTCTCTAATTAATATTGCGGATGTTATTAGAATTATTTCTATACAGAGTGTTACAAAAGTATAGAAACCGCTTGGCATGTCAAGTACAGTACTGCTATAGATAGAAAAATGTTCGACCTCTCATTTTAAAGCTCTTAACCTTTATATCTACAGAGTTGTATAAAACTGTGGTAGGATATACAGTGTGTTACAAAAGTATAGAAACCGCTTGACATTTCAAGAACTGCTATAGATAGAAAGATGTTCGACCTATCATTTTAAAGCTCTTAACCTGACCTACAGGATATTGTAAAAGTTTAGTAGGATATACAGAGTGTTACAAAAATTACCGAAACGTGATTTTAAACTTTTTTTCAAATATAACGATTTTTTTAATTTTTACACATAGATAGATTTAAGATGAATATTTAAAGATTTTTAATTTATCTTAATAACAACCGAGTTATGGCGTTTTAAAATTCTTAATTTTGTTAACAAAATAGTCTATTAAACTTTCTTGCAGGTCTGAGAGAATATTGATTTATTATGATGTAAAATAAGCTAAAGTGTATTGGAAATTACAAATCAGGTACAAGGTGTTCTAAAAAATAAAAAAGTAAGCCTACATATTTCTTAATTATACAAATTATTAAAACCAGATAATAATTATTGGACTTTAGTTTACTTTTTATTATCCAATAATATAAATTTTAACAAATTTCGGTAAACAAAGTAACATATCAATTGAAAGTCTAGGACATAAATTAACCAGTTTCTGCGGATTTCCACCTTTACTACAGATCTGAACAATGACTGCCATATTTGATTAAGTTAAATTTATACTCCATTAGAAGAACTACATTATTTTTACGTTTTCACTAGCAAGATTTTAAAAGTTACTCTGCAGTGTTAAGTTAGTATTAAGAACTTAACACACATGATATTTTTGTAAAAATGTATATTTTTGGACATCCAATTAAAATTTTTTATTTATATTAAATTAACCTATTAGAATATGTAAATATAATAATAGCGCTACATTTAAAAAAAGTTGAGAAAAATCACATTTTGTTAATTTTCGTAACAACCTGTATATCCTATTAAATATTTTTACCACCCTGTAGATTAAGAGCTTTAAAATGGAGGCTAAACGTCTTCTATCTAAAGCAGTTCTTGAAATTTTAACCCGTTTCCAAACTTTTCTAACACTGTATTCATACAGCCCAGTATTATGTCATTTTTGAATTTCAGAGTTTAAATTTAAGAAAAAACCTTAAAGCCGATTTTGAGAAAATCTATATGTCGTGTTTTTGTCTCATCGGAGATACAGTACTACCAAATTTCGAGTTGACAAAGTTTTAGATGTTTCGAGGTATTGCTAGAAAAAATTCCGCATTAAAAATTTGATCAAAATCAACTTGAAACGAATAGACAACAAAGTGACAAGACGTTATTCCAAAAACTGTTTTATGGATCCATCACATCGTCAAAAAAATTCTATACGGGTATTTCTAAAATATACAGTATTATTTTAAATTTCACTTTTGGTTTTCTTATCATATTTCCACAATTCAACAAGAAATGAAAGATTACAAAAATATACTAAATAAAATCACAACTCACCTTAAAAAATATATAAAAAAACCACAGAAACGACTTAAAAAAAATAAAATCCAAGACTAAATATCCATAAGTAAAAATAATTCTGACAACTGCACAATATTAAATAACATATCGCACTCGCTAAAGTCCATTGATAACTAAATATACACAAACACAAAACACGTTTATATAGATAAAATACCAGAAAGAACTAGATCAACCCCCACTGTATAATACACCTGTAGATGTTTCGAATCAAGTAACGAATGGTGGACTGGCTGATTGTTGACAAGCTAGAGATGTATGGTGGGGGGTTCCCTGAGAATTCTGGAGAAGGGATTTCACGGACTTGTTTATTTTGAGGTTAAATATACAATAATAATAGGTTTTTTAAAGGTCAGTGTGTGGTATCTGTATACAATGATATGTAAATTAATTTTATACAATTATATATTTGAAAATAGATGCTTTAAACGGTGAAAAATTATTACTAGCTCATATAATACAGAAAATTGAAGGTCTAAAAAAAATGAATATCTCGCACGCTGTATCACTATGTGCGCCATAGTGGTACTAACCCAGCCCCATCAATATAGTGTAATATGAATAGCTCCTCTTTGGTTTTTGAGCAAGGTGACCATACGTCCCGATTTTTGGCGGAATCGGATTTTTTCAAGGATCAGTAGGGACGTTATTTATCCCAATTTTGGATTTAACATAATATTATTCTTAAATTTCGCAATCATACTGGTACTTTAAAATATATCAATAAGAAATTGTTAACAATAATACAAACTATGTAATAAAATAGGTAAATTAGTGTTACTGGAAGAACCAGGAAATACATACCATCTTCTCCACTCTATCCGGAGAGTGAGTGTTTCTAAAATTTACTGCATAAATTTAAATAACTAATTTCAAATTTGTAAATTAATAAATTAAATGTTTAAATTGGGAACATCAACAATCTTATTCACTTACCACTAAGCCTAAGTCTCAACATGTATCCCACCCATTCCAACAATCCACCCCCCTCCCCTTAAAATCGGTTGTCTCTCAGGACCTTTCCAATTTACGTTGTGAAAAATATGGTCACCTTATTCTTGGGCCTTGCAAGAAATGAGGGGCCTCGTAGATGTGTATATGTTTGTTTCATATATACACATCTAAGAGGCCCTTTAGGCTAGGTTAGGGTGGAGACTCGCTCATATCAATTAAGCTTTGGGGGACCTTGATATAGGGTTTTATATGAGCACCTCTATAGTGCTCATAGAGGTCCTCATAATAGTCCTCTATACCAAATTGAATGGTGTTAATTTAATTTTTGTTGCCGATATCGTCCATTTATTTTGTTTCTTTTCAATGATAACAAAATTGAAATGTGAATAATCAGCATTTATTCAATACTATGTTTACAACGGTTTGTCTAACAATTAACAAAACTATTTTTTTAAGCGCTATGTCTACAATAACCTAACCTAACTTAGTAAATCCAATCTATATGAATACAATACATTAAATACAATAGTTGTCCTTGGAAAATAATCTGTGATTTATTCATTTCCGTATGGACATTTAAAACAAGAAAATAATTATAAAAAACCTATTGTTATGTCTTGTTATGACGTGAAACTCAATGGCTTACAAACGCATTATACGTCGTAGAATATATATTTTTAAAATTTTCCATAACGATGAATTGTTCAGATTATCGGTGTAGTTTCAAGATTTGCCATGGTTTTGTTTAACAAAACCATTGCACAAACTTTCTCATTTATCTGTCTACAAAGCAATTAGAAACTAATTATCTAATCGTCAAAACTGTCAGTTCGGTAATTGTCAATCAAAAAGTAAAAACGAAAAATGAAATCGGACTGAATAATGTTTACATTGGTTAAACTTGCTGCACTCGTGCTATAGACACGTCCTCAATATAGATCGTATTTGACTTATTGTAAATGCATAACATTTCACTAAATTTTGAACGAAATCGGTAGAGTCAATTTTGAGAAATATAATTGAATCAATAAAATAAATAATTTAAGCAACAAATAAAAATTTGTTAGAATCTGGTGTGAGCTAAGTAATGTAGTGGTGTAGAATAAGGTAAGGAATTAAAAAGCCTGTACAATTATTTGTGGTACTACATAAGTATTTACACATCCTAGACTCTGCTTACTTACATTTTTATCTTGATTCAACAATGTGAAGTGTGGAAAATCACCTCTTAAAAATGCTTCAAACGTCAAATGTTCCAAACTTTAATCTCTTAAAGAAGTAGGTCTATCAAACAATAACCATGAATAAAATATCTTAAAATTTTATACACAATCTTTAAAAAATAGGAGATCCTATAAGAAATTAAAAAGTTGGCGATCAATTTTTGGAATTTGTAAAACAGATTTTTAACTATGTGATAAAAACAACTGCCCTCCCCCCCGTTTCATCAGATTAATAGTTTACGATATAGCAATGGTGCACACGATAAAAGAATCCCCTTTATACCGTGTAGTACTAACGTTTTTATCTTGTAATTGGCAAATTTCATTATTTGGTTTTGAGAAGTAGTGCATGAGAAAGTTTGTGCAATGTTTTTTACACTATTTATTTACCGATCACGTTACCATCTCTATTTGTAAGAAAGTAAAACAGAGAAAAATAATATAGTGTTTTATCATGTGAGCTAATTACCTGCATTGCTTGAAGTAGTTTATTGCATAATCGTGACAGCGTAATGTCATTTTACATCACATTTATCTTGAGGTATGTAACTTCATAAGAAGATATAAGGAAATGTCTTCTATTATTGTATTGCTTACAAAGTATATGTTACGTTTGGTAAACGTAAAAAATATCGACGTCCGCTTTTGAATGACCTTCATTTCGTGCTGAAAACGAAAACATGATTTTATAGGGGTACCGCTTAAGGAAAGGGGTTAATATTTTCTTTTTCAAACCTACTACAGCGCTAAAAAATTGTGAATGTGTATTGTTTATGTTCCTGACTACTACAATTCGTAAATTTTAATATTTTACAAAGTAAAAAAGACATTAATTATAGATTTTAAATTCCTTTATATTATGGCAAAAATGAAACAATTTATCCCCATCACCGCTCCAATCCCCTCTACGCCATCGCCCCTACATGCGTGCGCGAGCCACTCTCGAGATGACGATTCTGCGCAGGTTACTTTCTGTGTGGTAGACCTATAGTAATTCTGTCGCCGTTGTCGTCTGTACGTAAGCACAACGGTCCCCAGAATTAAGATAAGAAAGTGTAATTAGGTTTAATCGACTACAGTGTGCTCATTTAGAATCCTATTGAAATCCAGAAAATTCCAAATAAAAATGTGAAAATGGCTGTCATTTTAAATAGTTTTTTGTTTGTATCTCGTGTATTATTCAACTTATAACACATTAAATAAAAACAATATTGCAAATTTCAATTTTACATGTGATAATACCAACGCTGCGATGATAATTAGCGAAGTTATTGTACAAAATGTGATTTCGAATCATGATATTTCAAAGACATGTGATATTCTTATAGTTAGAGATTCGGGAAGTACGAGTCACTGACACGAGCGAAGCGAGTAGAGGCTATTTAACATCTACTTCCTTATATCTACTGGCGTAGAAGACGTCGTTAAAGTAATGATACACAATTACAAGATTTAAAAAAACCTGTATAACAAAACAGTTTTAAACAAACTTACCCTACTGGGTAAGACCTCTTGATCTACCAGTACAATTTAAGTTAACTTTTCCAATCAACTTTTATCCGCTTGTATGATTGGGTTTGGTGCGTACCATGATAACCTGTTATAAACAGATAGAACATCAATTTTAGATTGATGTAAAAACTATTTTATGTAAAGCGCAAAAATATTTTGTTTCTCACATGTTCAACTAAATAAACAACAATATTTTACAATAACAACCTAATAAAATAGTTTTTCCTTTTTGTCTTTGTTTTTCCTAACGGTCATTATCGTCTTTAAAAAAAAAAGAAAAGAAAATACCATAAAATAGGGTGTTCTTGTCCCTAAAATCAGGTTCTGAAAAGAACATGAGTTGGTCAAGAAAGGCCTTATAGGATAGAAAGAAGGGAAGGATCTTAAATATCCCTCTGTACGAAGAAAGGTGTAGATCCAGCAAGGAACCTCGGGTTTGCCACACCTGTACTTACTATATTTTTCCTTGTTGTTTAAAGTCAAAAACCTCTCAGTCGTCATCGAATTAATAAAAAGTAAGAAAAAAATACAAAATAAAGACTCCTAGCAGTCGAATGCTCTAATAGTATTAAGTTTGGAAAAGAACAGGAATTGGTCGAAAAATGTTTGTTAGGAAATATAAAAGAGAGGGATCTATAATAAACCAAACCTAAACGAAAAAAAAGGTAGATCCTGATCCTGTAACCTACATTTAGGTTGAATCGCCTAATAAATAACTAAACCTTATTATGTATTTTATTTAAGTATATATTTTTATTTAAACTTAATTTTCATGGATATATAATATTATATTAGTTTCTCTTCAACAGTTTTCATGAAATTACAATTTTCATTTTTCAGGAGGGAAATCTATTTTTCACTATTAATTCGGAAAACAAGTGTTTTTCAAAACACAAAAGTATTTATTTTAGGTAAAACTGCATATTTTCCCAGATTTTTATAAAACATTTTATAAAACATTCGTTTTTACCCTTACAATTTTGGCCATTATTATATGGTTTTCTGCATTTTTTTTTTGAAAAGTTATAAATGAAGTAGCCTATAATTAAATTTTACATCGTTATGAATTTTTAAGATTTTTTTTTTTTTTTGACAATTTCCTTCCTTTCCCTTTTTAGATTTTTTTCGCAATGACTAATATAGCAAAAAGTAACCTTAAAAAAAATATGACAAGTTTTTATTTTTTATTGCGCAATTATATTTGCAATATTCATTAAGTTTATATTTTAGTGTTCACCTCATCATTCTTATTATCAAAAAATTCCTCAATATTTTTTAAAAATTAAATCTAGTACAAGGTGATAAACTGGTTGCTTCAGATTTACATATAGCTATAGAAATATTTTTCGGGCAAACCCCTTCCACCAACCATTTGCTGCTATCTTTTTTTAATTTACAACTTTTAGGAATTCTAATTCCATTAGCACTTCCAAAACCATATGCAAGTTTTGTTAGATCAGTTCTATTAAGCCCATAATGCATTTTAGATGACAGTAACAGATATTCAGCATCTTTAATTAAATACAGATTGTTCTACTATTAATTTAATTTTGTCACCAAAAGGCCTTTTTCTGTAAATGACCTGGGCTACTTAGGAAGCAATAGGATTTCATTTTTATATCATTCACTCCTTGGGATTTCCAAACTTTTATAATTTGATAGACTATTTCAGTCATGTTAAAAATTTTATTTTTTATTTTCTCGAACATATGTACAGTACATAGTCATTGTATGTCATAAATAATCATTTTGATGAATACAAAAAATTGATATTGCTGAAACCATCCGTTTTAAGGTCTTCTGAGCTCAAAAAAGTGTCATCTGTGCAGTGCTCTACACCACAAACGAGTAGACTAATATTAAACAAATTTTAAATTAGTGTATTTTGACCATAGCAAGGCGCTTTTTCATTGTATCGATAAATGAATAGCTGTCATAAAGATTAAATTAAAATTAACGATTAAAAAAAAATTAAACTTGATTAAAATTTTACTAAAATGTAGACACTTATGGTGAGTACGAGCTTTGCAATCCCAGAAGGACACACTTATGTAGTCATGTATATCCCTCTCTATCATCTTTATTTCCAGGTCTCTCTTGACAATCTTTTCTTTTCTCCCAATCCTGACTCTACTAGAATATTCGAGGGCTAGAGGTTTTTAGTTTATGTTCTCTTCTTACCTTTTTGAAGGCGATGATGACCGAGAGGTTTTAACAAGAATAAACGTATCTACAACACCGGTTGGTGAGATAGATTATTTTAACATGGCCATAGGATTTAGATTATATTTAAATAATCTAAATATAATTTATAAATATAATCTTTTTCACGTGTTCTTTTTATGTTCTTATATTTAGAGGTCTTTTTTTCTGTATGACCTACATATATTTTTTTGTAAATTTAATTATTGAAGGCAATTAATTATTTAAATTGGATTGAAATTTTTCACCGAATATTTTGAATTTAACCCTTGATTTGGCAATGTTAATTTTCTTGACAATTCTTCGTTTGTTTAAAAATTAATAAAATATATTAATATATAACAAAACCTAACTTATAAGACATCATTTTTCTCAGAAAGATGCATATAATTTATCTATGTAATAAAAAAAATAATTTTTGAAACGGTTTTGGAGTAAGTGTGTTACATGTCAAAAATTTATGTTACCATTTTTCAGAAATACCTGTATCACCCAAAATCAAAAGCTTACAACCTTTTTCTAAGATGTACAAAAATTTAGTGATATATTTGTGAATACATTTCGGAAAAAATATATCAAAATTTGTTACATTTTGAATATTTAAAAAATTGTTTTACAAAAAAAGAGGAATGGTCCAGCTTATTTTCAATAAATCACCAAAATTTGTAATATTTATGGAAAACCAACTTCTAAATATAATTATGTTCAGAAATGTTCATAGAATTTAGTAGTGTAATTTAAAAAAAGATTGAATAATAATTTTGGAGCCAGTATTGCATAGAACAAAAAAAAACACGAAAATCCAAGGCCAAATTTCACTTCAAAGTCCAATTGAGCGTAGAAAATCTATTTTTACATTTTTTACGAGTATTACAAACGTTTTCTAGTATAAATATGAATAACAATTGGTAAAAAAAAAATCAAATTCTGAAATTTTGAATATAGAAATTGTACTTACCCGTAATAAGTTATAAATTTTGCAAGGTTTACCCACTAACGCCTTTTTAGTAATGTTTTGTACACCTAAATCAACATTCACTAGATTTCACAATTACAATAACACAATAGATTCTACAAAGAATAACACACATATAAACTTATATAATACATTTTTATAATCAATGAATACACTCGATTTATCACAAGAAATATGAAGAAAGCGACAAAAAGAACGCCATTTTGCTTCAGTTTGCAACCGTCAATCCGAAACAACCACGTTGTCTTTAGGTTCCATATGACTGACTAAAACTTGGTTTATATCATTGGAAAGGTCTGTATTTTGTCTATACAAAGAGATAAGAACCTGTCAGATAGGGCAAATGTAAAGCTATATTTAGAATAAACAAGGAGAGAAGTAGGTTACAGTTCTTTAGCCGTCGAGTGCAGCAGTCTGCCGGAGAAATAGGGGACTTCAAAGAATTATTGTATTTTGTCTAAATGTAGCAAGATAATCAAATTTCATAACCTCTAAAAGCTTGAAATATGAGCTTTTCAATGGTGTATAATTCATGTTTCTAAGAATTCATTTACTAGGGTAAAGTGGACTTGAAGAAAACAACCATTTTTTTTCTCTAAAACTGTTTTTTTGTGTTGAAAAAAATCTAGAATGAAAACCATTTGTCTTTCTGACATGTGGCGAACTCTGTTCGATAGGTAAACATTTGTACTAAGAACAGTATAATTGTCAAGGAATATGGTTGGAAAACATTATTATCACAACGTCCTAAAGGAGGACTCCATTTTGTATTCTTTGCCAACCGTCATGTTTCTGTCTAAAACACGCCAAACTTTACCAATTAATTAAATATTTTTATAGCGTTTTATGAACTTTTGATTACATGTATATGCATCTACGAAACGTCAGCTTTACAATGGTATAACATTTATTTCGATAAGATGGTTTTAAGTAACTCTAATGACGAGTTGCAAAATGTGAGTTTTTTACAGTTGTCCATCTTTCGTCAGTGGTCAAATGACAGTTTCTTACCCAACTGCCAAATAGTGAGATAAAGAAATGTTTTTTGTTTGCATATAAATAAAATTTAACTTTAAAAACTATTAAGAAATTTATAAGTTTTTTAGTAAATTTTGTGTAAACTTTAAAGTCTTAAATTACCTTCACATTTGAGTATTTCCCAGAAATATAATAAAACGTTTAAAGTCAATCAGGAATACTGACAGACTATCTCACTGAGTAGTGTAACAATGTAAAATACACGAAGTATTGCTTGTCGCTTCATAAATACAGTTCGTCTCAAAAATACAATCAATAGCAAAACCAGTAATTTACAAACTGGAATTTTACTCATGATGCAATAATTTCAATTTCCAATAACGAATTCCATGTCTTAATGACAAAATGTACGTAAATGTGAAATTCTATGTGATATTGTCAAAATTCCATTTAATAATGTATAATAATGTTTATTTAATAAATTACGTGTACAACTGTCAAATTCAGTGTAGTAAGTTAGATAAGATTTATTGGGAGCATTTGGATTTGAAGCCCCTGCACATCGATCTAGGCTTTTTGTGCACCCCGTAGTAATGTTAAATTATTCCTATACATATGTCAAATATTAAATGATAATGTCAAATTCTATATAGTAATGTCAAATTCCATGTAGTAATGTCAAATTCTACATATTAACTTAAAGTCCATGTAAAATAACAAATTTCACGTAGTAATGTATAATTCTAAATGCTAAATTCCAGGTAATGACGGTAAATTTTATATAGAAATGTCAAATTATATATAGTAATGGAAAAATTCTATATAGTAATGTCAAATTCCATGTACTAATGTAAAATTCTATATAGAAATGTCAAACTCTATATATTAATGTAAAATTCTATATAATAATGTCAAATTCCATGTACTAATGTAAAATTCTATATAGAATGTCAAATTATATATATAGTAATGTCAAATTCTATATAGTAATGTACAATTCCATATACTAATGTCAAATTCTATGTAGTAATGTCAAATGGTATGTACTAATGTCAAATTCTATATAGTAATGTCCAGTTCCATGTACTAATGTCACATTGTATCAAATTCATGTACTAATGTCAAATGCTGTGTATCAAATTCCACTAATGGCATATTTCTTGCAGGTATGGAAAATTCAGTATAGTCATGTCAAATTCAATTTAGTAGTGTCAAATTCCATGGATTAAATTCTCATTCCATATTCTAATGTCGAATTCCACGTGTTAAATATATATTTCATACTGTACTGTCAAATTTCACGTAATGAATTCATATTCATAATGCACTGTCAAATTCCACGCAGTAATGTAAACTTCTATGTAGCCAATTCATATTTCATGTAGTAAATTCCATACTGAATTATAAAATTTCATATAGTAATGCTAAATTCCAATGGAAGAGGGAATGTTAGTACAATATAAGTGTACAGTTCAATTCACACAGAATACGTTCATAAATCAATTCTTAAAGGTTATGTAGTTTCTTCACAATTTCTTTATAAATCATTTTATACTCTCTCACTATTATTATTACAATATATAGGCATCTGATTTAATGTGTTGCACCTAACTTCGGTCTAAATTGTCCCACGCTTACAAGATTGCATCTAGTTGATCTTTGTCCCCCCTCCCCTCTCCCACAAGTGACAATTTATATTGTCCAGCGCTATTCGGTTTAAGTAATTGGACCTTCTTGATGTAAACAAGTAATAAAAGAATTTCCGGTAGTAGGCGGTCGAGTCTTGAGTTGTGCAACATGTGTCGGTAGAAATTGTTCATGTTTGAAAAATTTTAATTAACGCGTATAGGGAGTCCAGTCCGTGTACTTTATCTATTAAATAACTTGCCACCTTTATTTTACTACATACGTCCACATTTTTACTATCGGAATAATTTCAAAAACTATCTACAACAAGGTTTTTTGTACCGAATGTGACTGTACAATACTGGAATAATTAAATTAGATTAACTTTATCTGTACTAAAAGTTTCAATATATTAAAATAAAAGAATGGCAAACAACTGACTGTTAAAGGGGTGATGCATAGAGAAAGTTCCAAATACTTTTTCAGGGTGAACATTTTGTTACCTCTTTCATAACTGATCTAGACACTATTCCCACTTCGCGCGACAAAATTTTACCTTTATTTAAAACTGATGAATTTTTATCTCCGATTTTTAATTCAGATTTTATTAACGGAAGCCATAATGGCTTCATTTCTAGTCTGGTTTGCCTGATAAGATTGTCCGATAAACTTTGTATATGAGGCTACAATAGTTTTCGTTTATATGTTTTTACCGGTTTGTTATCTTTGGGTTTTCCCAATTAAATTTAAGATTTTCGTCTATTTTCGATTTATCCGGTCTAATCACGTGTTCTTTTTATGTTCTTATATTTAGAGGTCTTTTTGTCTCGACAATATTTAAGTGTAAAACTGATATTTTGCTATTTTTAGGTTTGGTTTAGAGAAATGTTGTCTAACAATGTTTTGATTATTTAATACTTCTCTTAAATTTTCCCGTTCATTGCAGCACATGAGAGATCTTCATGTATAGGTTTTCATATACACAAATTATGGCAAATTTCCGATCAAACTATATTAATAATACGGTTTTTGTTCCACAACCCCATAAAAAAGGCGTGTTCAATCTGGCAAAAATGACACTCATTTTGTGAAGGTAGATTATACTGCTTAAAAACTCTATTAATTATAACAGGGTCATAGTAGTTCTCAATTTTGTAATTAGTTCCTCAAAATTGAAGCTCACCCGGTATATATTAAGTTTTTTTCCATTTTTTTTTTCTGTATTGCATCCATAGTAGATAGGTTTCAATTTTACTGAGTCGAATTAATTCAAACCTAATATTTTATTTAAAATTCTTTTAATTATATAAAACATTAATATTTTCGTAAAAAAAAAAAAAGTTGATACTTACCAAGTACTTCATTGTATTTATAGCAAGCCACATCATACAATTTAATACAAACAGATCTTCTGAATGTAACGCCCAATAGTTGGTTTCTTGTGCCTTGTAGGAAATATTAAATTCTATTGGTAGATATAGAAGTCTCATCCAGTAGTGAAAGATTGTTTAAAACAGTTGTTACACAGGTTTTCCGAATCTTGTAATTGTGTATATGACTACTTTTATTTGTAAATAAATCTTCAATATGGGAACTCGATCGTCATGAACTCATGAACGCTCTGGGAAAGTTGCCTGGGATAGACTTCTCTAGTGAAGGAGATGAACAGGAGGGGTTGGCATGCAGCAATTGAGGGATTTGCTACGATCTGTCATGATACAAAAACAAAGTGAGGGGAGGTGGCTTTATGAAAAATAGGCTGTGAATAAGTAAGAGTTAGGATGTAGATAAAGGAGTGGAAAGACGTTGAGATTAGACAATGAGGCTGTGTGTTGAAGTATTGTCATGGTTCCGGATGTAGCCTTAAACAGAACTTTCTACATAAGAGCCTGGAGTTAAGTGGGTAACCCGTTGACCATACCACCTGTTCTTAAGCCATTTTATAGGCTGCCGCGAGTCCAGTACTCGCGTAACAACCGAGTTGGGCAGATGTACATAAAACATTCTCCACGACTCTTCGAAATAAACAAAGAAGGAAATGTTAAGTTATGTAAGGTTAGGTTAAGTTTGGTTACTATACTAATAAAGGTTCTGACGTTGAAAATGTAATCGAAATTGCAAACATTTGAATTTTTGCCTCATTTCCATCTTATCTGTTAATCATCCGACAATAGCTTAACGATATATTAATATCACGATCTAGGTCAGTATGAACACCATAAACTAAAAACTAAATTAGTATCAACTACAGTCAGCTAGTTGCGTGCCGAGAATCCAAGCTAATTTCAACAACGTGCTACATGCTGGCTCGTGTATACGAACCTTGATATGATTCTTCGGAATCGGATTGTGTTTCTAGTAAACAGCTTGATGTCATTATTAATTGAAAACACTGAAGAATTTGCATTGATATTTATTGAAGTCGTGACTTTGGCTATAAATAGGATAAAGAATGATTTGGCGTGTATCGTAAGTTTTACGCCACTCTGTTTCATCCATACATATAGTCTATATGTGTACGAAAACATTATGTAAATATTTATTATACAAAAGCTACCTAATGCAATCTCCCTTATAAAATAGAAGACAGAGATGAAAATTTTCGTTGACCTACCCTCGCGAGTGATGCATCATTTTTGTCTCTCTGAATAAAGTGATTCAAAACACTCACCTCTAATGTAGAAAATAATTTGTTTTAGTAATACTTTACTAATTGTAAATGAGAATGTACAAGGGGTAAAAATTATTTTGACTGATTCCTGAACGTCTATACAGATGCCTAAAAAGTTACATTTTGACAATAACTTCGCTATTTATTTGTCTCATCTTAGAGAGTCTTTTGTTGAGTATACTGGTTGATACCAATAGGTCTGTATGTAAAAATGTGCATTATTTAATTAGTGTGTTATAAGTTGAGTAATGAATGAGATTTGAAACAACATTCTTAAATGGCCTCTATTTTGATATTTTTAATCAGATATTTCTAAATTTCAACATGGTTCTACATGAATACAATAGTTTCCAATACCAAATTTCATGTTCCTAATTAATTTTTGTGACCGCTATCGTGCAACGACGACGGACGGAAGGAATGTAGAAAATTAGTTTCGTATTCTCAATTATACGTGAAGATCAATCGAAAAAGAGATGTCGAAATTTTTGACGATTACCAAACATACCCTATAGTTCGTATACTTGGTAAGTAAAAATGTCCATCATGGTGTTACAGGGTGTTTTCGAATTCTCCTTACAAACTTCGGGGCATCGTTCCTTGTGTAAAAATAAGCGAAACATTTAACCGGGGTCTATTTCGTTTCGTTGTCCGTCTGTCCATCCGTATGTGTTAAAAAAAAATAAATTGTTTTTAAAAATGCAGATTGAACCAAATTTGGGTGCATTGTTGCTATTGTCAGTTTCGGTTAGTATGTTAGGTTTTCATTATTCTAACCCAACTCGTTTCAAAATGGTGGCCATTCAAAGTTTTTCTAAAACCTCTAGACTTAAAAACATGAATTTCAAAGAAACATTTTTCGAAATTCGATTTCAATAGCGTATTAATGGGGACCTTTGAAAGGTGTTACTAGAATAACCAAGTCAGAGTGTGTAAAAAAAAAAAAAAAGGATTTTTTCTTTAAACAATCTATTTTTGTCTAAAACCACTAGATTACGTATAGATATTGCAATATTAGGATACATGCCCCACAAGGGACTCGCTAATAGTGAGTAAGGGCGTAGCAACTCCAAAGGAACCTAATATATATATATATATATATATAAGGCGATGAAAACGGGGTTTTACTCCTTTAAACAGCAAGGAAACAGATTCCTAAATAATGAACCATGTGTTTGGTGAAGAAAAACCAAGCACGTATGTCCCCCCACTAGACTCACACTACAGATAATATAATATTGCGAGAACTGGTTTATTTCTTTGGCAAGCAGCCAAGCCCAGGTAAACCTTAGGTCAGTGTTCTATTATTTTCATAGTGAATTCCTGTCATCAAATAGAAAATATCTGTTTGCGCAAATATATTCGGAAACAATGAAATACAACGCTGTTCAAAAATTAAATTCTGTATGTCCAGTAATTAATAATAAATACAGATTAAAAAATTGCATACATTATTTTTTGGCATAGTCCCCCACCTACATTTAGACCTTACTGTGACACCAGCCTTCAAATGAACTCAGCCAGAGATATTAATGCCATTCATCAGCTCTTCATGTATTTCAAAATGTTTAGTAGCAAACCAGACTTTAGAGTTATTGATAATAAACGCAAAATTACAATTGTAGCAAAACCGATTTTAACGATTTTGATAAAATGATGCTCAATGATGTCTCTAAGGACCCAGACAAAACGTATGGGTTGCGATCTCTCATACCGGTTCTTGAGTTATCGGTAAAAAAAACTCACAAAATATCGTTCAAGAGGTTTTATAAAAACAAGTAATCTCTTAAAATCGGTTCAAAAAGATTTTATTTTTACGAAATTAATGAAGATACGTAAAACAAAATTACTTTCCTAAAAAGAACACATAAAATCACCTTAATTTGGGTTCCAAAAATTACAGTATGCTTATTTTCCTCTCTGAGAAGAAAAATGACGATTCGCTAATCATAACTCGAAAACGATGTTTTCGGACACAAATTCGGCAAAGTTTTTCTCTATTATATACCACTAATATCAGTTCCCCATGAATCGGTATGCAAATTTTTAATCACTCCGAATATTTTTAAACGAAGACGAATTATTCTTTAGTATATGTATTTAATTTTTTTATATCCCCTATTATTTCCCGAAATCTGGTAAAGCATTTTTTATGTGTGTTTGTAATGGAAGCACTCGAGTTGACTTAGTACTTTTTTCTTTTCTTTAAATGTGAATATTTTATTTAAAAAAAGAAAAGAACATAAAATAAAGGCTCCTAGCCCTTAAATACTCTTAAGAGATAGGAGAGGGATTTAACCCAAGACTACATGAAGAAAGGCGTAAATCTAGCTAGGATTTGCCAAATACTTACTTTTAGTGAGCCTCTAAGGGAATTTAGATAATATTTTTTGGAATAATAAATTTTCTTGAAAAAGTATTTTTATTTATCACTGAGTTTTGAGGTCGGTAACATTGCATACAGAAATACTATCTGTTTATGTTGGTATTACCGCTATGTGTTAAAGTTGAACTATTAAAACACTCACGGTTCAACAACTCTTTTCTTGAATTTTTCTTCATTGAATATAGCTTTCTATGAGAGTCACTCAAACCTGGTGATTGCTTTCTCTTTAATAGTGGTTATTCTTAGAAATATTTAACTTTAAAACTGTTTAGTTTCACAAATATGCTTTATTGTTGTAAAACGTTTCGCCTTTAGGCATCATCAGCCAACTAATTGACAATTATAGAATCTAACGTTTTAGCATAATAAATAATACATACCATGAACGAAGTAACTAGTATAAAAATATAATAAAACTGGACTACAGTTTCTCACAAATATACGTTTATTAAATCAAACGCGTTTCAACGACAACGTTGTCATCTTCAGTTATGCATGACCTACAATATAATCTAACTATAATTTAAGTTGGATTATTGTAGCTCATGCATCACTGAAAATGAAGCCTAAACTTGTTTTGCTCTGTAAACGCGTCATCAACTTATATCGTATTAAAATCCAACTTTTAATGATGCAATGCGATATTATTTTTCCCCAATTATTACTGAATTGTAATTTTCAAATTTCATTAAAATTTGAACGAAATCGGTAGAGTTGATTTTGAAAAATTACGTCTTTCAAACAGCAGGAGCAAAAGTTTTTTTTTTTTTTTTTACAGATAAATTATGAATGAGGACTATTAGAGATGATGACCAATAAGGTTTGTTTGGCTTGTTAGAGGCTATACTTGAATAAAATTTAATAAAAATCATTAGAGCCTATTTAGAAAAATCCACAGAGTCAATTTCCAAAAAATCGTCACAACTGATTTTCAAAAAATTCAGAGCCTATTTAAAAAAAAAGATAGAGCCGATGTTTGAAAACCGTCAAGGCCGATTGGAAAAATTGTCATAGCCAAATTTTGAAAAAAAAAAAAAAAAAAAAAATTGTCAATGTTAATTTCAAAAAATCTTCAGAGCCGAGTTTATAAAAAATAATTAGGGCCGATTTCAAAAAATCGTCTGGGCTGATTTTGAAAAATCCTCAGAGCTGTTTTTTTGTTGAAAATATCTTAATTTTTTGTTTTTTTCCAAGTGGAAGCTGCCACAAAAATTTTCGACAAAATAAATATTTAATTTTTAGATATGATGAAAATATGGCAAATAAATAATTTGTCAAACAATTCGTATATATGTGCTGACACTCCACGTACTACAGACGCCAGATGCTACATAGAGGGACACCATTCCAAAAATCAGTTTTATGGACTGAGACGATTTCTATAAGAAACATGATTTCGGTTTTTTGACCCATCACAAAACTTTTCTATATTAAGTAAATGAAAAAAAGTAAAAAGTGAGAAAGGGGATAAATGATATTTACAATGAGACAATAACCTGAGAAAATAAGAGATGAATGATCTGCAGGGGTATATGACCTTAGGGGTGTTACTAAACAATACTTTTAAGTAATTGAAAAGTGTTAAGTCTGTTCAATTAGGTTGAAGAAATAAATATTTTTAACAAGACCATAACATTTATTGATTTCTAGCTTTTTCAAATTATTTAATTTTTGACTATTACTCTACAAGAAGAAGCTTGATATTTTCCTTTTCCCCTTAAATTTTTATATTTATAAAATACTGACGATAAGGTTTATGCTACTATTCTTCACGTATCATCACATTATACATTATGCTGTAATCTTGTATTTAATTTGATAAGGAATTTCTGCGACACTCGCGTCTTTCTTTACTATAGGACTAATTTTAATGACTAAAGTATCAAATTAAACAGTGTTACCTGCAGATTTGCCTAAAATTATAACATTTTCCTTTCAAACACTTATTTTGTAATAAATTTGACACATAAATAACATGCCTGTTATGAGTAAATAACATGTTTTATAATAAAAATAATTTGAAACAGCTGTTATAAATTCTCAAAAATACATTTGATTTTTTGTTTTGTTTGAGAATTTATAGCAGTTGTTTTATATTATTTTCAGATTAACTCACATAGTGTTTATTTATGTTTACGGATGAACTTTTTTTGTGATTGATTGCTTACATCTCGCAAAATTAAAACAGTTTAAATTCTCAATACGTTTTATTTTATTTGATAATTGTTCACAACAGTTTTAAATAATTTTTAGGTTATCTTATATAGTGTCCACTTTATTTGAGGGAACTTGCGTTTTGTTGCGATTGATTGCTTAGATTTCGCAAAACTAAACAGTTTATATGGCTTATTGTTAATGCGTGACAATTGGGTCTGAATTTTTTATCTCACAAAAGTTAACGACTTAACAGTACATACTTTATCGTGCTAATTTGTGATTAATTGCTTACATCTCTCGAAAAACTAAACAGTTTATATGGCTTATTATTAATGCGTGACAATTGGGTCTGAATGTTTTATCTCACAAAAGTTAACGACTTAACTGTACATACTTTATCGTGCTAATATGTGATTAATTGCTTACATCTCTCGAAAAACTAAACAGTTTATATGGCTTATTGTTAATGCGTGACAATTGGGTCTGAATTTTTTATCTCACAAAAGTTAACGACTTAACTGTACATACTTTATCGTGCTAATTTGTGATTAATTGCTTACATCTCTCGAAAAACTAAACAGTTTATATGGCTTATTATTAATGCGTGACAATTGGGTCTGAATTTTTTATCTCACAAAAGTTAACGACTTAACTGTACATACTTTATCGTGCTAATTTGTGATTAATTGCTTACATCTCTCGAAAAACTAAACAGTTTATATGACTTATTATTAATGCGTGACAATTGGGTTTGAATTTTTTATCTCACAAAAGTTAACGACTTAACTGTACATACTTTATCGTGCTAATTTGTGATTAATTGCTTACATCTCTCGAAAAAGTTAACGGTTTATATGGCTTATTGTTAATGCGTGAAAATTACGCGGGAGCGTTAATACACAGTGTAAAACAAAATGCCGATCACAGGAAGACCGCGTGGAAACCGGTAAACTGGTGGACGAAAAAATGACAGAAATCTAAGGAAACTGAAATGTGAAGTAAACCAACAGCTTTGTTTTATGCCAACATGAACCTCAGACCTCCATATAATTTTAAAATTGCACGTTTATTTGATAATAACAATCCATATTTTGATGTAGGTAATATTTCTGTAATGATATTGCAGTACTTTGTTCATTGTGAGATTGGCAGAGGTGTCACTGTGTTGTGTGAAAAAGGAGCGTAAGGATAAATATTCTCCAGGCCCATTCAGACTTACAAAATCTAGTTAACAAATGATACACAACTTTTACAACATTATCTGGAAATCATCAGAAACTACAACAACGCACTGTCCTTCGCTTCATTTGAAGTCGACATTGAAATGCTTCGTGGTGTGGTGGCCTTACTGTTTTAGAATACACGACACAAATGTAGTTGTTCATAACTATTAAAATTCCTAACTGGAAACGACTAGTATTATTTAACTTCCGTCCATAAACATTTTAACGTGAAATATGTTTGTTTTATAATTTAATATCAAAGATTGTATCTCATTTGAATGTGAAGTAATACAAAAATATTATTATCTTTACGATCAAAATTGTATCCTATTTCTATAAAATTTTGTATAAAATTCAATTTTCTCTTTAATGATTGTTTCTAAAAATAAAAAAACGGCTTTGATAATTTGTCTTTCAAAACTTCTAATTGACAAAACATTTCCAAAACATTTAAAAATTATATGAAATTTTACATTCACACTCTTTCTTGAAAAAATAAACCAATACAGCATTTGTTACCATAACAACTAATTTTACAAATTTAATAACAGATTATTAGAACAACCGTAAAACCTATTTGTGGTTAGGTTACAAGATCTGTGAAAGATTAACATCATATACTATGTCTAGTATGCCATATATTTGTTTTACTTATAGACTTACGAAATATTTGGTAAGTTTGGTAAATTAAACAAAAATCTTTTTTTTAATTGCTTTTCACGTTTCAAGACCTCGGGGAAGCGAAAAAGGACTTTTCAACATGCCGACGTCGTTGTTGTTACTATCGTCTTTTTTTGTTGTAGTAGTTGTATTTTTATTTATTTATATTGCATTTGACAATTTTATATTGTAACAACAATGAAATAAGTTACAAGTTATAAACACAAAATATACAAAGACACAAACCACGTGATAATAACTTAATATAAAGATATAAAATACAGAGTGTCCCACGAAGAGGTAGCTGTTTTTTAATTAATTAACTCTGTAAACTTGACACTTTACAGTTATGTTACATGGATATCTAAAATAAGTAATCTCGAGATTTATTTATGGCAAATCGAAACAAAATGGCGGAATAACAAAATAATGGTAAGTTTTCATCAAAATGATTTTATTTGCATAACCATTACAAATTGTTGATTTGCAGATAACATAAAAATGTGTAAAACTTAATAAATTTAAAAACAGTAATAAATTATTAATGATCCAAATTTGATCTTTATTCTAATTGATGTCCATCAATAGCTATTCACTGATAGTAACAAAACAAAATAGAGTCACAAGCGCTTTTGAAAAATTGTCGAGGTATTCCTCTTCAATAAGCTTCATTAATTCATCATTTGTTGCTATAGGATGTAAATAAACTTTTTCTTTCATCCTGTTGGAAAAAAAAGTACCTCATCTCCGGCTGAGTAAGATGAGGAACTATGTGATCAGTTAATATTGATGCGTATGTGTCTCCAGTCATTGTCTGATGGGATGTATCACACGATAAAATACCATCCTTGACTACGGTAGCCCAAACAGTTTTACCCTTTGATTTCAAGCCCTCTTTGTGTAAGATAAGTGGATTTTGTTTTTTATAATAATTACAATTATGTCTGTTTACAGAATCTGTTCGGTAAAATGTAGCTTCATCTGAGAATACCATTCCTTCATACCACTCGGTATCTTTGTCAAGCTTTTCTAGTAAAATTCCACTCATCTGCCTAGGTCATCTTCCAGCAGTCCGCGAATTAAATATGTTTTATACATTTTTTTTGGCATACCTATTGAATTGACGACATTTGTATCCAAGTAGCGGATGAAACTTTTCTAAATGTATTAGGCCTGTATGGAAATTTCAGTAAAATAACACATGCAAGCTCTTCATTTTCTGTGTTACAAAATTTATGGTATTTTTTTGAACTGATCCAGTAGAATAGTTTTACATTTATGAATTGATTTTCTTGACGGATTAACCACATTTAGGTAGGTTCTTTGAAAATACCTTATCGTTTATACTGTTACCCTTATCACTGAAGTGTAGGTCATTTATATAAAGAGTAAATAATACTGAACCTAAAATGCATTCTTGTGGAACTCCATAATTTAGGTCAATTGGATCGGATAAGTCATTTCCGACTTGGACGCATTGTTTTTTGTTTGTCATGTATCACTTAAGCCAATCAAGAGGTAAACCTGTAATCCCATACACTTCAAACATAATAAATAATAAATGTTAGTCAACACAGTCAAAACACTTGGACAGGTCAAGAAATTCAGTATGTATATTTTTCTGGCCTTCTATAACTGTTAAAACAAAAAAAAGTAATAATATATTCAATAGGTACTTTCCTTTCATAAGCCCAAACTGGTTCTCAGCAATATAGTCCATTTTGTTTAAATATTTTTAAAGTTGCTCCAGAACATTTTTTTCTGAAAGCTGTAGAAAAATAATTTGTCATTATATACTCATCTCATTTTTAAAAATTCAGTGAAGGAATTGTTTACCGGAATTGTTAAAGGCTTAATTAGCTCTTGAGAGCACTTCTTTAAAAGCCAAATAGACACTCCAACTAATCCAGAAGACTTAGAATTCTTTATACCCATAAGTGTTGCTGCCATCTCAGCTTCACACACAAGAAATACCATCGAGGAAGAAGAAGAAAACACAGTATTTATATTTTCTGTAGTCTTTGATCCCTTCGGATTATCCACGTAAACAAAAATAATTAGCAGATTCGCTACCCTCGATATATCAGAATACTATTCCCCTCTATTTTCAAAATATTATTTTTATTTGATTTTGTACTTTGTTGCCATTAATTACATTCCACACTGTTTTAGGCAAATTATCGAAATCTACTATTTGTTTGTTAGCTTCATATACTTTAGCTGCCCTCAAGACTTTTTTTGTATAATCTTATATATTTTTCAAAATAGTTTGTAAATTTGAAATTTAGTAATTTTATTTATTTCTACACTAACAATTTCAATTTTTGACAAGACACTAAAATACCTTTAGTAATACAATTTTTTGTACATTTTGTTTTTTGGGCTGTTTTAAAGGGACACGCTAAATTTAAATCGAATTAAAAATGATTTATAACTTCTGAGACTTGTCATTTAAGTTTTTTATTTTCTCAATTAATTTGTTCCCAAATTTTTTCCTACAGTAAAAACGTCAATAAGGGAATGTTATGGGGACCTGTCTGCCGAGGTAAGGGATATGAAGGTGGTTCAGTTTTTATAATAAAAAACAACAATTTCCTATACATAATGATCAGCGATACCAGATTGCACAATTGTAACCGATCTTTGGTTGTATCAGTGTTTCCAGCGGTAGCTGACGTTACCATAACACGTGTAGGAGAGTCAACCAACCACATCAAGTCGATTGTTGGTAACAAATCATGCAACCTTCTGCATAGTAAACCATTCGTCAATACATCAACATTCAAGTTACCAATAATTAAAAACTTAGGTTTACTAATAATAATTGTTTATGATAATTTGTAACTGAGTCAGAAACACCTCAAAATCACTACAACGTGCTGTACATAATATACTTATTATGTTGAATATGGAGTTTCAACAAGAAATATCTGCTATTACATTAAGTTAATATACCTATTATTACAAAACTGTTTAATGCTAATTTAATAGAGGTGACTTCAAAATATTGATTTATATTTATTTTTTAAATTTTAAACTAATTGTTTTAATAGTCAATTCTTACAAATATAACTATAACCTACTACTTTTTTTTTTCTAATCGGCAATAAGCTGATCGTAGTTTGTAAGTTAAGTTAGTTAGTAAATTAAATTGCTTAATGTTATCAGGATTAAAACCATGCTCAGTAACAACGAACAGTTAAAATTCGTGGAATCCAAAAGAATATCCAAAATTCATCCACCTCATTTGTAGCAAACTGACCATTCTGGTGTAAGATAGAAACATTATCATTATGGTTATCTAAAACTGGGTTCCTTTTAACATTATTATTACTTTATATATATTTTTGTCCTTAATATATGATAGTCGAAACTTTTTATTTATAAAAAATATTACTACTTGTATTAATCAGTGGATTATCATTTAGAGAAGGTGTCTCGTTTATGAATTGAGTATTTGTTACCATGTCACATTTATTTTTACTAATAATTGACTATCACTGGACTGTCTTTTGCGGCTGATACTATTTTTCGTTCTCATGGTGATGTCCTGCATTTGATAGCCAATGAGGAAAACATCATCTTTGAATGAGAGTTTTCGTCTGGTATGATGCTGCAGAAAGTTTCATCAGTTGTGATGAATGTGTATCATCACAGTGACAATGTGTAAAAATAGAATTTTGAATAACATCTCTTAAACATTACAAACAGTTTGCCTCACTTTGCCGAGTATCAAGTTGATTTCTCTTCGTGGTTAGTTTGGGTTTATTGCTGTAGACGTTATTTAATTTATTAAGGAGTTGGCGACTTATGAAACACAAATACTATCGTACCTGGTCGGATGTGATGACATTATCACTCTAGTTTTAAAAGTGATAGGTCTAATGAGATCCAATGCTTGTTGAATTATTAGTTGATATTGACACACATGATCTACTTTATTTGTTACTCCCATAATGATAACACAGTCTTGTGAATCAAAGTTTTTTTAAGAGCTGCGATATCAGATATTACTTGTTTTAGAGAGGCATTTAGCTTGATGTAACTTGTAATAGTTTATTTTGAACCAAATCTTCTTAAAAATTTTGCTGAAATTTTCAAACGTGACTGTCTTTAAATATTGAGAGCTATTTAGGGTTTGGACCCACTCCAAGTTTCTATGCTCCAGAGCCATGGCTCAAAACTTGTCTATTGTGTTTTAAAGAGTGTATGTTCTCCATTGAAGATGATGTACATTTTTTTTTGAAGTACTGTAAATCCAAAACCTATGTTGCAGGTCACTACAATTTTATAAATCTAACACTTTTTTTCATAGCCTGGTTATTTTAATTTTTTTTTGTCATTATCGACTACCAAACTCTAAACACTAGCATCTTCCATCATCTTATGATTAATGTTAAATGTTAAAAAGTTATCCACCAATACGTCATATGTTTCCTGAATTAACTTCTTTTGTTGTTTTTCTGAGTGAAAGTACAGTTTTAATTATTTTACTTCAGCTGACATTATTTCAGCATCATTGTCTAGTGTTTAACGCTGCGTATTCTTTAAGGTATGTATCACCAAAACTGATAAATATAATATGTCTCTGAAAAATACCTGTCTCTCAACATTAACAGTCATTTAGCAGTGGATAGAGTTCAACTACGAATTTTTCTATTGGAGGATATACAAAATAGTAAAAATCAATCTGGTAAACACATCAATTAAATATTTAAAATTATTATTTTTAATGAAATAAGTACAAGAGTAAATTTGGATTTTTGTAAACAGATGAGTTAAATTAGTAAATGTTTACATTGCACAGATAAACAGTCCGTATTAAAAACGGAGATAATATTGCAATTGAAGTTTAAAATAAACACAACAAAGTTCAGATATCAAGTATAACTAGTTGAGGTCCTTGTGGTATATAATCTTATATCAGTACTTAATAATCAAATATTTGATTAGTCAACAATTCAGAACAGGTTATTTAAAAAAACTTAATTAAAAAACGAAAAAATCTTTATCATTTAAAATCATTTAATTTATTTCCTCTTGTTGCTGACAAACACCACTATTTATAGCAAGGGTCATATTAAAAAGAAACCTACAATTAAACTAAAACTAGCATAATTAACATCAATTTTGACTTCATCATTTAACTTAAGATAGGGTTTTTATACAGAGTGTCCTACGAAGATATTTACATTTTTAAACAAACGCCAAGTACAAATTGTAAGAGTTTTTTCATACATATTAGAAACATATTCAAAAGTGTACCAACAAATTTTTACGCTGATATCTGCAAAAGAAATAAAATAGCGACTGTTGACAGTGATTTATGCTTTAAACGATAGCAAGCAATAAAATAACTTTAATAGACATTAATAACTCTTTAATTTATTTACCATAATATAACAAATAATAAAATTTCTTTTTATGATAAAACATATTTCTTAACAACAAAAAAAATCATTCAAATTGAAACCCGTGTACTGCTGCACTGGTAGCATCGATGAACAAAAGTCTCAAAGGCATTCCTGAAGAATTCCCTAGGGATGTTAAGCATTTCTTCTTCGATTAGCCTTTTTAAATCCTCATCGGTTTCTATGTGGTAGGAGTACACCTTTTCTTTTAGATAGAAACAAAGAAATATTCTGTGTGCTTCTTTGTCATTATTAAAACCAATAGACCAAGCACAGCACAAAACCTTGTGCTCTATCATAAACAACATGGCATAAAACTAGAACAACCTAGGTTATGTTTGTTGCCTAAGAGAACACAATAAAAGTTGTCAACAATGCCATGATCTGAAATAAAAGAAACAGCTGTTTGCTTTAAAATAACCATCTGTTTAAACATTTGGAGCTTTTGTTATCTTGTTCTCCGGCGTCAGGCGTTTAACTGCATTGCTATCAACAGCCGCCATTTTATTTCTATCGCAGATATCAGCGTAAAAAATTTGTTGGTACACTTTTTGATGTGTTTTCAATATGTATGAAAGAAATCTTACAATTTGGTTGACACGTATGTATGGTTGTTTAAAAATGTAAATACCTTCGTGGGACACACTGTATATAAAGTTATTCAAACAAAACAACAAATCAATTTTTACAATAAGTCGACACGTTACAATCAATAAAATCACGGGATGCCAGTAAAATATACTAAAACAAAATTTGTCAATTAAAATTTACAGGCTCTTTATATACGTAGGCCTAAACAAAACAATAAATAAATTATAACAATAGAGAAACACATGAACCAATAATATAACCGGCTGGTCCAAAAAAATATATTAAAACAATTTCATAATAAATTAACAATTCCAAGATCAATAAATAATTACAAATTTCCTTTCATATTTGAAACAATATACAGTAAGTAATTGAGCATAAACAGTATTTACATTAAACCACTATTTTCAAGAGCAACAATGAATCTACTCTCTCCTTATCTGATTCACTCACTATCTCATATCGTAAGTCCTCGCTTGTCGTCCTCGTTTGTTGTTGTAAGCACGACAACGGCCACAAAAATTTTAAATATCAAAATGGTGGCCATTTTAAACAGTTTTTGTTCATATCTCATTTGTTATTCAACTTATAACATACTAAATTAGATATAAATTTTCAACATTCAGGAACAAACTAACTCTGACCCTCATTCAAACCGAGGCATTTACAGAATTTCTTATAATGATTGTGAATAACGATATATAAGACAGACGGGAAGATCATTTAAGACAAGATTCAAAGAACACCTATCTCCTCCAAAAGCAACAACACTACCTCCAAATTTGGAGCACACATATTCAATAAAATCACAATACTACAAATGTAGAAGAAAATTTCAAGTTCTAAATAAGGGAAGAACTATGAATATTTTAGAAGAATATGCCATACAAAAGCAGGATAAGGCAAACGTAGATTTTCTATTTAATTAAAAATTTAATTTCGCCTCCAATTGATACTACATCATCAATGGGTTGACAAAATAACTTCAAAGAGCAAAGATTGATAGGCTATATAAACTATGCAGAACAAGAAATCATCAGTCCACCAGTAGCAATAGAAGTGAAATGTAGCCACAATCCAAACTTAAAATTTTAAATTTTGTAAACGTGTACTATAATTTTAGTACAATATTATATTTTAAAATTGTAAACGTGTGTAAAATGTAGTGTGAGTGTATAAAGTATTTCCGTGCTATGCCTGAAGATGGCTTATGTTGAGGTGAAACAGCTGTAGCAGTTACAAAATACTACTTTACAAAGGATATCAAAGGGTATGTTAATTAATTTATTAACAGTAGTTTAACAATGTTAAAAATGAAAGCAAAAATTTGTGGATGACTAATAGTGAATTTATTGTCAAAAATGTAATCTGGAACTCTGACCTACTAAAAAAGTGATATTCGTATAGTTACAAGGTCCAGTAGGCCTGAGTCAACGATAAGAGGGTAGCGAGTGGAGAATCCTTCATTATGTATAGCTTCGAGGCCCGTAGGGACGAGCGAAACGAGTGAAGACTTTTTAATGTTTACATTTAAAGTCTGTTATGACCAAGCCGAAGTAAAGAAAGTAGTGAACTGTTTTAAACAAACTTACCCTACTGGATAAAATCACTTGATCTACCAATTCAATTTAAACATTTCCTACAAGGCTCAAGAAACCAACCAAGGCACGTTAAAGTTAGAGGATTTGCTTACATCACATTGTATTATGGGGCTAGGTAAGTACCACAATGGCGACCATCAACTTCTTTTAGTACGTATCAAGAAAGCTGAATACTTGTCACGGTTTATCTTCTAAGACGGTACATTGTAATGCTCATAATAAATCATGCAAACAACATTCTCCCTGTTAATCTGCTTCAATAAATGTATTTAATAATAGACTTTATCTTGTGAAGCGTTTAATTAACAACAATATAAGTAAATGAAAGCTAATTAGTCAGAAATTGGTTGACATTTAATTGCCCCATTCTTTAATTAGCGAAATTTTAAAGCTTATTTCACGGAACACTGAATGGCCACTGATGGCCATCGATGACCCGTGGTGGATACTCGTAGATTGTCGATACTTTAAGGTCCAGTAAGGTGTATTTAAAACAGTTGTTACACAGGTTTTCTGAACCTTGTAAGTGTGTACTACATTTTTGAAAACGGTTAAACTAACGTGCCTCGAAGATCTGTATAAATATATTAAAGTGTCGTTACTCGCTTCGCTCGTTTCAGTGTCTTGGTCTTGGCAGATATCGTACCTGTACATATGTAAAGAAACAACATATGTACACCTCCATTCGCTACGCTATTTTTCATTTTAAAGAGGTGAGATTGGTACCATTACATGCAGAATTGAAATCTACATATTTTTGTCAAATAAAGCTGGTTATAAGATGAATAACACGCGAAATATGGACATAAAACTGTTTAAAATTGCGGACATTTTTACTTTGATTTTTCGTAATTTCAATAGGATTCTATATGAACATACCCTTTCAACCAAATTTTTATCTTAATTTTTGTTGCCGCTAATGTGTTTAACTATTATTAGTAGTAGTACAGACGTCAACAACCAGGGACGAATCACTTTTTAGGTTTCCTGATGCCATGAAATGTTTAGATCGGTCAAAAACGGATATCGAAATTTAGTGTTTTGTTTAAAATAGGAGATATAAACAAAAAACTGATTAGCTAACCTCGAAGCTGTACATATCTGAAGGAGCTTCCACTAGCTACGCTCGTGTCGGTGGTGACGAATTTCACAATTTTTTTATGATGTAAGGTTTTGAAACTACATTTTTAAAATAACTTCGCTATTTGCCATCGTTGATACCATCATTACATGCGGAATTAAAATCTGCTAAATTTATATCTAATTTAGTCTGTTATAAATTGAATAACACGAGATATCAAGAAACAATTGCTTAAAATGGCTGTCATTTTTACATTTTAATTATATTTTTCTGAATTTTAGTAGGGCTCTATAAGCACACTATAGTTCCACTCAGTTTCATCTTCCTATCTTATTTTTATTGGGAAACAAAAATTCAACAACGTTTAAATTATAGATCTGTGTTCAAATCGATACTGAAACTTAAGCACTTTTTTTACGATGTGTAATAATAAACTGCAAGTTATTCCTAATATCCAAACTATCATTGTGAAAAACACAAGTTCTTAAATTGTCGATATTATCTAAGGTTATGAACAGGAGGGGAAACACTACTGTAAAACTGAAGTACGTAGTTATTTTGTTTTCTTTGAATTTTACACTGGATGAGGAAAACAAAGGATCCTAAAATCACAAAAAAAACAGGAAACAAAAGACTAAATCTGTTAGTTTTGGTTTCCTGTTTTCGTAGTTTTGGAATTCTTTGTTTTTACGAATATGGCAACAGTGCTCCATGGACATTTGAACTATACATTGAAAGTTTATAAAACACAAAATCATCTTGAGATAGAACGTTGGGAATGGGTGTGGAAGAACCTGTACAAAGGGTGTAAACAAAGGTTGGAGGAACTGAGAATTTGTGAAAAATTTTACTTGATCTTTTAAAACTAAACTAGTATCTTTACAAAACAAAATTAATGTCTAAAAATCTGAAGTTTATTCTGTATGACAAGTAACGGTGTATTTATCATAAATATGTAGACTATACATTGTTTAGCTGACTTATAAATGTCATAAAGTAGAATTCACAAAATATTGTTTTTGTGTTTCACTTGACACAGAGTTTTACCAAGTACCTTCGGTTGATAGTATAAATTGAATTGGAGTTTCGTTAAACATTTGTAGTTACATCTAAATTTACAACTAAGGTCATCAAAAGTAAAATTTAAGAACTAGCAAGAGAGTTTTTAAACACTGTCTCTATAAATAGCAAGCACACAAACACAGGATTTCCCTGTGGTGTCTTGTAACAGGATATAAAATGTTCTAAATCTATGCCAGAGAGTTTGAAATGATAGGGTCGATGCACATTTAATGACTTTCCGTGATTTACAACCATCTATGAAGTTATTTCCTTGAGGAAAAACCTGAAACATATTTTAACAACACCATTGTTTTTTATTACTCATATTCACATAAAATATTGTTGCTTAAATGAACTGGTTAAAACTGGATTCAAGCAGACTGAATTGAGTATTTCAATGGACATTCCAGAAGTCTGGAAATTAATTTTTAAGTTCTCCCACACATAACTAAAATAACATATTATTTTCTGAGGAGAAGTTAGGACCACAGAGTCCTCTCTTCCAGTTAACCCGAACAATTGCAAAGTACATTAAGTTTAAAAAATACTTTTCGAATCATAATCATTAGAGAATATAAAATAAACAATTGTTTACTTATTTCTAAATAAAATATATAATAATTGCTAAATTAACAATGCCTCACAGGGGCTCATTTAAAGAGTACATGTTTGGATACCCCGAGGTAACCTAACTAAATCTACACCTTTTTTCATGTAGCCTTGGATTAAATCCCTCTCTTTCATTTTCCTATCAGATCTTTCTTGACCAACTTTTGTTCTTTTCCGAACTTGACGCTATAGATTACTGATGGCTAGGAGTCTTTGTTTTCTCCTAATTTTTTATAAAGTGATGATGACCAAGAGGTTTTTGTCTTGACGTTGCTTCGGTTTCAGTGAGTTGAAGGTTGGCCCTGAAAAAACCAATCGGTCTTACGCGTCCTCCTCGGCATCGAAGACATGCAGACCACTACCGCCGGAGCCGGAGCTCTAACAATTTCCTTTCCAGGAGGCGATAGTGCTGCGATGGTCCACCGGTGCCAGGGTTTCCCCTAATAATTCCCCTATCGGGGGGGGCATTCGGAACGTCTTCTTCGGCAGGACGTTGGTCCGGTGTTGAAAACGGGAGGTAAGCAGACAGGAGGTCTTCAAGAAGGTAGTCGTGGTAGTGTTATACAGGGCACTAGGATAAATAATAGCTGGATCTACACATTTTTTTTCATGTAACGTTGGATTAGATCCCACTCTTTCATCTTTCCTATCAGGTCTCTCTTGCCCAACTTTTGTTCTTTTCCGACCCTGACACCATTAGAGTATTGAGGGTTAGGAGTCTTTATTTTATCTTCTTTCCTTCTTTTTTTTAATAAGGCGTTGATGACGGAGAGTTTTTTTGCCTTTAAACAATAAGAAAAAATAAATTAACAATAATTAATTGATAAAAAGATAACATGACCACACGCACGCGCGTGCACGCCTACACACACACATACACACTCACTCACACCACATGTATTCAAACCGTTATTTGAGTTGTCAGTACACAATGAGCTTATGATATAAAACCATTCATGCTTACGATATCCAAATCTGGAGTTGCGCATCTAAATCTAATAATTAAAACTAATCAGACTTTCCAGAACAAAGTGCTGTGTGGAATTGTAAATGCACCGTGTTACATACGTAATGACAATGTTCATTGCGATCTTCAGCTCAACACTGTGTAAAGAGGATATAGAAAAATATACCACAAAGCATGACACGTGTTTCTATCTTCATGAAAATAAATTCGTCAGTAAGTCGAAACGTACGTAGACTAAAACTGATTTAATCAATGAAGTTGTTTCATTTATTATATTTTGGAGAACAATAACCTAAACTAGAAAAAAAAACATTACTGTTTAGATTGATTAAGAAAAAGGGGTCGAGGTTAACCTTGACCTCTCGCTGTTTAAAAACTTGTTTTCAATCAACTATTTACTCTTAGCGCAGGATTGTGTACAAGCGAAGGAAGTTTAAACTGTATTTATACGTACAGTTAATGTACGTTACCCTAATGTATCCGCCTACGATATTCGGTTTTTTAAAAAATTACCAGTTTCGACAAGTTCTTTCATCATCAGATTTTCATTCATTCTTTAAAATAACGAATATACAAGTAAATACGAATGATGTCAAAAACGAACACATACATGTATTACATAACATGATAAAAGTGAACACACACAAACAGTTATAATCATAAACAAAACAATTAAACATAGCAGTTGATGGATCCCATTGTGTAAGAATTACCAGGACCTCATATTCAGCAAACAAGTTGAAAACCACGAATCCAATATCTATAGAAAACCTACTATGACTGAACAAACCACACGTTCTTTTTCGTATCACCCATCTCTCATAAACTAACAGCACAATACTTTAATTCATCGTCTATTAAAAACGCCTCTAAATGAGGAAAATTTGATTCAAGAACAGGGATTGAATACAATTAAATATATTGCCACGGCTAGCAGTTATACAATATACATGAAAGGAAAACTGTTAAACGAACATACCACGAAAGAACATTAAAATAGAAAAACTAATAAATATAACCAATGAATATGGTAACAAATTATAACGTACTTTAAAATCTGAAGTGAGAAAGTATGACGTAATCATACCTATAGAAGACCTAATTATTAGCTTGTAAACAAAATACAGAAAGGATCAATAAACCGAATTTCTTCAGTTGCAACTTTAGATTCAAGAACGTCGTTACACGATGGAATACACAAACTTTTATGTTTAATTCTAACTTTTTTGTTTATTGTTGTGTTTGGGATGTGCGTTCAATTTTTATCATCTTACATAACATGTCTTCGTTTTTGACAACGTTACTTCTATATTCGTTCTTTAAAAATCTAATGAAGATCTGATGATGACAGTACTTGTCGAAACTAGCAATCATTTGAAAAAAAAACGGAAGATTGCAGACAGACAAATTAAGGTAATTATTTAACTCACTCAAACTTTGTAGTTAGTATTCTACTATATGTATATTTATACACGGAGATACAAAATTACAACAGCAATGTATTTCGACAATAATGTTGGGGAATTTTTAATACAATTTTGTAAACCAACATTTTCTTGCACAGTATCAAAGAGGTTTTGTTCTTTAGTGGGTCAACCTGGGAGTTGTAGACATTCTTAATCACAAAGACTCCGATAAAAGGATCCTTGAATTTGTGAAGATGTAAAACAAGGTACTCTATGTGAATGAAGGCAGGAACGTCAGAGACCTCAACAGGGGGTAGTAGTGACGTGACCCTATCTATATAGATCAATTAGCAGAGATATTCAAAAGGATGAGATTCCAAATTTTGAAAACTTTCTGTTACAGCAATAAATAATCTATCACTGAGTAAGTAGGACTTACAGTGGGCACTTGAACTGCTACTTGGACACAACCCATGTGGGTGTTGAGTGTTTGTTCAAATGAGGTTCATCGTCCTTCCAAGGATCTGTAGTGCTTGACGTGCTTATTAGTGCTAAAATTAAGAAAAGGTTTTGGTTAAGCATATATCCAAAAAGTTTGGTTTTCTGTCTGTCGGCCATTTTGTGTTTTTACAAAAAACTTATCTTAGGAAATAGATAAGATATTGAGTGAAGCTTTGGTATATGCGTTATTTATGCAACCTTTTACCAGTATTCCAAAACCCAGACTTTATTTTGAAAATTTTTAAAATTGTGGACACTTAAAATTTGTAATATCGAACATATCTTGAAAACCATTAACATTACAAAATATTTACAAGAATGAAAGGATTTTCCCATTTTAACGAAAAATCAAACGGTTTTTTTAAATTTTTTCTGAAGATAACATAAGTTTTCAACAACAAAAAAAACATAATTTCTTGGTAATTGTCTACCCAAGATTAGTCTAAACCATATATTATGTAATTGTTGTAATTGTTAATATTAATATTTTAAAACCATTACCCAGAAGTATATCAAAAATGAAAATGTTTCCCTTAAAAGTTTAAAAAAGATACCTGGTGTTTTAGTACTAATTTAAATATTCTATACTTTTCCCAATAAGTTTGTAAATTTACATATTAACAAATATATTTCATAAGAAATTAATTAAAAAGTTTACAAACTTATAGGAAAAATTATAAAATATTTAAATTAGTAGTATAACACCAGGTGGTATATTGAAATTGTTTTGTCATTAACTCAGTAAGCTTTGACTTATAGACAAAAGAAAGAAACTTTGTGTTTTTCGTTAATAGAAGAAAATTATTTGTGTTATGTAATGTTTATGGTTTTCGAGATATTTGACTTTAATTATTTTTATTGTCCGCCCGTTTTCTGAAAGCATGAAAGTAGACATTTTTGACGCTTACCGAACGTAGACTATACTTCGTATACTGGGTAAGTAACTATAAACGTTTGTTCACTGAGCAAGTTGTATATACGATAATATAGTCTATAATTTTTTCTGCGTCGTTGATAGGATTTCAATGTATGAAATTAAGGGACCTCAAAACGTTTGACTCCGCAATTAACTCAACATTATTTTTCATCTTTTGTTAGAGAAAGATACACGTTTAATACCGTATTTAGAAGCTTCGAGAAAACAAATTAACCTCGAGCAATATTTTGTGCATTTGTACAAGTGCATAACTTATTGGCAATCTACACGAGACAAACAGAGGTCAGTGACGTCACAGAACAACGGTCTGTCACCACAATATGACCTTGTATTATCTACAGTAGGTTCTTATCATTTTCAAAAAACTGAAGGTCACGCGTCGCAACAGCGCATGACACATCACGCCGTGACCTAGCACGTGACAATCGTCCTTATTTCGCTTCTATAATGCTGGTTTGCTTCCATATTGGTATAGACCGAAGACCTTGAAGTGTGCATCGCTTTAAGTCACAGGGTCACATTGTGATTTCGCTTATCGGTCAATTAATGTTCAACATAGAATTTTACCTTGACTTTTAAGGAACAAGCGAAAGCAAACAACAAGGGTATATAGAGTGTAAAGTGAATCAGGGAAGCATAAAATATTTAGAAATAGTTGAAAATTTCTACCTCCGTTTTTTGACTGATCGTCACGTTTCATGGCCGTTATTTTCAACATGCCGTCCATCGTCGTCGTTGTCGTCTGTACGTAAGCACGATAGCGGTCACAAAATATAAGATATAAACATGAGATTTGCTTTAGTGTGACTATATTTAAATTCGAAAAATTCCAATTAAAAATGTCGAAATGACTGCCATTTTAAACGGTTTTTTGTTTATATCTTGTGTGCTATTCAACTTATAATACATTATGTTAGATGAAAATTTGAAGATTTCAAATCTGCATGTAGTGGTACGAACCCCCCACGATGACCTTCTAAGAAAATGTTTATAATATAGTTAAGGATATCCAGGACCAAGTAGTAACAGAGACGAGCGTAATGAGTGAAGGCTTCGTCATATATCTATAGTTTCTAAGCAAGATAGGGCCGAGACATTGACACGAGATAATTTGGTATGGGAATTGTGTGCTAATATAGAACCGTATTTAAAACCGAAAAATCGAATTAAAATTGTCAAAATGTCGACCATTTTAAACAGTATTCTATATAAACAGTCCATATCTCGTGTTTTATTCAATTTATAACACACAGAATTATATAAAAAAATTGCAGATTTCAATTCTGCATGTTATAGTATGAACCTCACTCCTCTACGGCAACAACTAGAGAAGTTATTGTGAAAAATGTAATTTTTAAGAAAATGTGATATTCGTGTAGTTAAGAGATCCTGGAAGGCTTCGTGAAGTGACGTGTTCCTTCGGTAAACATGAAGAAATCTAAACGTCCTGGGATCAACTTAGGGAACTTAGCGGAGAATGAAGATCAAGTGAAATCATTAACTACTTTGTCTCAATAATAAAAGATAAGGTGGCACAGAAGATGGTATAGAATGAGAATAGGAAAAACAAGAGGCATGTTTAAACGTTGACGCGTAAAATAAAAACACGGACTAAATTTAAAATATTTAAAAATAAAGTAGTTTTTTTCTTGGTGTTTAAATACAAAGTGTTCTGAGGTCAGGAAACGTTAAAATCAGTCGAAAACAGAGGTGGAAATTTTTGACGATTTGGTAAATAAAACGAAAGGAAAAAAGTATAAAATTGAGAATTCTTAAGAATAACGTTAAGGCCTGAAGACAACAAGAATAGGTTGTTTAAGAGAAGAATAATGTGTTACAAGTGTAAAATAATGCAGTTGTGTACAGTACATGATATGTAGCCTGAGTTATGAGATGCGTGAAAGGGGAAAAGTCTGTCTAATGACGGGGAGAAGCATGTCTGGCGGAGAAGTACCACTACTAAAGATATTGACATTGTGCATTATCTTCTTCTTTTTTTTAAGGTGAAAAATCTCTTATCAAAATCCCTTGAAAAAAAAAAGAAGAAATGAACATAAATATAACCTTAGTCCTCGAATAGCCTAATAGCATCAAGGTTGAAAAACAATAAAAGTTGGTCAAGAGAGAACTGAAAGTAAAAAGAGTGATCTAACCCAAAACTATATGAAAAAGGTGTAGATCCAGTTAGGGACCTTGGGAATTCTCCACCCATAAGCAAGGGTGAGATGACTACAATTTGAGATCCCGAATGAAGTTACATACAGTAACTTAGATGATATATAGCCTGAGCTATGAAATGTATGAAAGGGGAAGAGTCTCTTTAATGGAGGGGGAGAAGCATGTCTGGTGGAGAAGTACCACTACTAAAGATATTGACATTGTGCATTATCTTTTCTTTTTTTAAGTGAAAAATATATTGACAACAATGCCTTGAAAAAAAGAAGATAAGAGCATAAAATAAGAATAGTCATCAAATAGTCTAATAGCATTAGGGTTGGAAAAGAACAAGGGTTGGTCAAGAGAGAACTGAAAAGAAAGATGAAAGAGAGGGACCTAACTCAAAACTACGTGAAGAAAAACTACACCCGTACACGTTGTAAATGAAACTTTGAGGGGATAAAACTATTAAACCCAACAACCTCATCAAATTAAATTCTCTACGTGCCGACTGTAATTTTCAAAATAATCCTAAACATAACGTTGGCCGAGAATGTAACAGCTGCCACGCAGTATAAATGGGAGGTCAGGGTTTCAAATCGATCTCAATTAAAGTATTTTTTTCGCAGATTGGTATGAACTGGTATCAGTTGGATCAGATCGGATGAAAACTATCGATGTTTAGATATAACGTGTTACTCAATTAATGAACCATCATTTCCGATTAAAAGTAATAATATCTTGTTAAATGTTATTTGTCATTTGGTCTCTTGGAATTGGTTAATTGGTTTTAATTTGACACTGCTATACCGTCATTTAAGATGGTTGCCATTTCTATAAATATATACAGAGTGTCCAATGAAGAAGTCGCTATTTTTAAATTAATATGCCGGACATATGGAAAACTCTACAAACTTGACACTTTACAGTTATGTTACATAAATATGTAAAAATTATCCTCGGGTAATTGAAGGTCAATGAAAACAAAATGGTTGTATAAAAAAAGATCAATAATCTCCTGGATAAAACCACTTCCTCCCAGCAATTAAAATGCAATAATGCAAAAATAATCCAATTAAAATGTGCATTGCCATTTGTTGAATCTCGATTGGCTGTTGTTTTGTTAACACACAACAATGAAACAATTTGGTAGTTGTGTTCAATCAGTTTATGTGTGATATCTGACCTAGAAACAATGATTTTTTCAATTGAACAAAAAGTGAAATGTTGTGCTTGAGCTTTTGAAAATGCATGTGAAGTGTTAATGTGTTTTCAAAAAACATATACCCAAATGAGGTTCCTCCATCAAGAAAATCAATTCATAAATGGAAAACTATGCTACTAGACACAGATGCACATCAATATTCACTGATCACATAGTTCCTCTTCTTACTCAGCCGGAGATGAGGGACTTTTTTTTTCCCAACAGGATAAAAAAAATTAGGGTCCTCCTAATTATACTAATGTGAACAAAGCAGTTTTAGATCGAGATCTTCCCAATTGTTGGATAGGTCGTGGCAGCAACTTCATGGTGTGGCCTTAAAGATCCCCAGACTGGATTGTTTACGATTTTTTCCCATGGGGCTTTTTGAAATAAAAACTTTATTCTCACCCTATAACAAATAAATTAATGAGATATTATAAAATTTGTATAATTAATAATTTATTACTGTTATTTTTTTTATATATATTTCTTTATTTTCTTTAAAAAGTTTTACACATTTAATGTTATCTTAAATCAAAAATTTGTAATGGTTAAAAAAATACAATTATTATGGTGAAAACGTAATTTTTTTTTTTTATTCCGCCATTTTGTTTTGATTAGCAATAAAAAGAAAAGAAACTTGAGTGTACTTTTTTTACATATCTACGTAACACAAATATCAAGTGTCAAGTTTGTAGAGTGTTCCATGTCCAGAATATGAATTCAAAAACAGTGACCTATAAAATAAATAATTGTGACACAACAACTAAAACCTCACTTTTATTAAATACAGTTTTATTGTGACTATATCTAAATTTTACTAAATGTAGATAACCTTTATTTTATTATTTTCAAAATGAAGGAGCATTAAGGTAGGCCGTAATCATATCTATCTTAATGATCCATAGGTTTCTAATTATTTCCTATGGGACTTTTTGAAACAAAAAGTTTATTCTCACCCTATAGCAACAGATTAAGAATTAATCAAGCTTAATGAACAGGAGTTACTGATGATACCTCGAAAATATTTCAAAAGCGCTAATGACAATTTTTTGTTTCGTTGCTATCAGTCCATAGCTATTGATGGAAATCAATTAGAATAAAGGCCAAAATTGGATTATTAATAATTATTTACTGTTAATTTTCTTATAATTTCTTTATTAAGTTTTTCACATTTTCATGTTACCTGCAAATCAACAATTTGAATGGTTAAGCAAATAAAATGATTTTGGTGAAAACGTACCATTATTTCGTTATTCTACAGTTTTGTTTTGACTGATTATAAACAAAATATAAGTAAGGGGTAATTTTTTACATATGTAACATGACTGTAAAGTGTCAGGTTTGTAGAGTGTTCCATATGTCCGCCATATTAATTTTAAAATAACGACCTCTTCTTTCGTAGTTATACTACCACAAATAAATATACATTTGTCACGAAAATTTTACTAAGAAATTTTTTTTTTAATATTAGACAAAGTATTTATTGAATTGAGCATTTTAAAAATATTAAATAACCCTTTATTAAAACATTTTTTTGGGAGATAAAAAATTAAAATTCGATTTTTACTTAATCAGTATTAGAAATATAGGGTAGTTTGGTTATCGTAAAAATTTCGAAAAGTTTTTCGACTGACCTTCACGTTACATGGTCTCAGGAAACCGAAAAAGTGACCTTCAACATTCCGTCCGTCTGCCATCTGAACGTAAGCATGCTAGCGGCCACAAAAATAAAGTAGGGAACAAAAAAAACAATTTTTTTCCTACCTCTTCTCGGGAATATTGTGTATATGTGTTATTTTTACTTGTTCCTTTCTCTTTTTAACTCTGCTGCTTTTTGCGGTTGTTCAATGCTATTTTATTGTTAGTTTCTCATACGTTGTTAATTTCTTTAGTTTGTTTAGTATTTAATTTGCTGTACACGACTTGTGCTAATTCACAGATTAAGTACTGTGAGCACTATTCCCGCAAAACTAATCTTCAAAACTTAAATATCTTCTAAAGCACTTGGATACTTCCGCAAAAAAATGTCAATTCCCCCCTCCCCCTATAACATTCTCTATTAAATAAATATTGAGATGTTTTAAAATTAAAATTAAACGAACACAATTTCTCAGAAATATTTTAAATATAAGAAACGCGTTTCAACAACATCGCCATCTTTATTGATGCATGCGTTACAATAATCAAAATAAAACTGATTTATATTAACAAATTATAGGTTGATTATTGTAACGTTTGTATAACTGAAGATGTTGTTTAAACGCATTTCATCAAACAAAAGTATTTGTGAGAAATTCTGTTTAAGTTTTATTTTATTTTAACTTTCTCAATACTACGTAATATGTGAAAATAAAATCACTAAACGACATTTTTTTCATCTTGTTGCCGTATTTGAATATTCAGTACATCCACAAGAGCATCACAACGTTAGGATAGACTTATCTTGGGTATTGCGACAACATGCTTACATTTCCCTGGTTGATGACAAGTGACACTAACTATGTATTCACGATGACACAACAATCGCGTCTCGTTTTTTTTCATTTTTGCGACATCTAAGGTCATGCCAGAATGTAGGTCAAAACCGGTTTAAACCAGTTTGGTTCTGATTGCCATTGTGTGACTGGGAATCCTGTTTATAAAGAAATTATAATTTAAATTTTGTCATTTGTGGTATTTTAGCAAATTACATGAGAGGTTCGACCACGGGGAATCCCGAGAAACATAAAAAAATGTGACGTGGTTATTCAACATTCAACACACGAGTGTATTTTACTTACCCAGTATACGAAGTAGGCTATAAGGTTTGGTAATTGTAAAAAATTTCGACCTCTGATTTTGACTGATAGACAGACATATTTCATGGCCTCAGGAAACCAAAAAAATGCCGTCCGTTCGTCGTCGTTATCGTTTATACGTAAGCACGATAGTGGCAACAAAAATTTAGATAGAAACATGAAATTTGATATAGGAAACTATAGTGTGCTCGTATAGAGCCACTATTGAAAATCCGGAAAAATTTAATGGCAGTCATTTAGTTCTTTGTTTATTTATCGTGCGTTATTCAAACAATAACACACTAAATAAAATATACATTATTTCATTGGTACTAACTGGATCTAACCAACTCTATCTATTTACTATAACAAATACCGAAATTATTGTCAAATAAGTAATCTACAAGCCTGATCTCCCAAGAAAATAGATTACGAGATCAAGGGCAATGTCACCCACTCGAGCGAAGCCTTCTCCACACACGTGCAACTTCTAGCCCCACTAAAGTCGAGGCACCGACACCAGCGAACGAGTTAATAAAATTTAACATTTCCTAAAATGCCCAAGAAATCAACTTTTGGACGTTACATTTAAAACATCTGCTTGGGTTAACATTGTGTGATGGGGCTGGTTAAGTACCATGATGGTTGCCATTAACTTTTTGGCGACACCTTATCTCAAAATCATCACTTTAATGTATCCTATACACCTTGAAGGAATCTCTAATCTGATGTAACTAAGTTCCACCCTCTCCGTTTATGGACCATGTATTTTGTAAATGAAAATAATTATAACTGCAAATCGGAGATATTATGCTCTCCAATCAACAATGAGATCATCTCTTATTACAAGAAAAACAAATGTTAGAATATATAATTTAGTTATCATACTCGTAATAATGTAGGAGAAAAACATGGGTTATGACCAAAGCAACCGAAAGTATGAGTCACGCCATTAGGAGATTTATGGAGCATCAGATTTGTGGAGTGGTACAGGAGGAAAACGGACTATGGAGAGTTAGGACAAATCAAGAACTGAAAGACCTGTACAACGACTAAGATGTTAAAATGGAAATGAAAGAGCACCTCTAAAATGTTTGGGACATCTGGAAAGAATGGATAAAGAGAGGACGGTGAAGAAAGTGTATGAGGGAAGAAGAAGCCGACCTAGGAAAAGGTGTTGTGATGATGCGGTGGAGGACTACTATCTGTGTGTGAAAAAATGGAAAAGGAAAGGAGAGAGGAGACGCCTGTGGTGAGAGAGGCCAGAGTTCTTCAAGGACAGTAGCGCAGTGAAATAAGTTATTATCTCAAAACGGGATCTTGGGTTGATTCATAAATTTTAAAATTGATTTGAAATAGTTGGTCACTGGAATGATTAAATTTTAGACCAAATCACTTAGAACGGACAGTATCAGGAGGTAACTATTCCTGTAACCATTGATAACATTACTACTTTCAGAGAAATGAAAAAATAAAATGATGTAATAGGCGGGAAATTATAAACATTCAAAATCTAATTTGTAAGAAACCTATTAGTGCCTAGTCGACGCCAAGAAAGTAATGATATACAAAATTACGTGGTTCAGAAACCCTGCGTAACAAAACTGTTTTAAAGAAATACCCCGTTTGGTTAAGACCCTTAGATCTACCAAGACAATTTAACATTTCCTCCAAGGCCCATTAAACCAACTTTTGAGTATTACATTTAGAGGATCTGCTTGTATTACATTGTGTATATGAGCTGCGTAAGTAAATCAACTTATTTGAACAGTTGTTCTGAATGTATTTATTAAATTAATTAGAAGTGGGTTCTGCTGACAGTAGAACTTGATCTACTGGTTTTTAGCAGATTAAGTGAGAGACGTTCGGTTAGGGGGAATCCTAAGAAAAAAAAGTTACCAAACGACATTCCACATATGAGCTTTTTATTATCTAGTTACTTCGGAAAGAAGTATTGTAGTGATATTAAAATTTTGTAATGGCGTATTAACATTATGTGCTCTTAGGAACACATTTATTGAAACAGTTGGTGTTTTTGCCAAGCTTTATCACAAACACGGGTTTAATCTAAGGTAGTTATCCCATGGAATGGTGTAGCCATCCCTAGGGATCCTAGCTGGATATACACTTTTTTTCATGTCTAGGGTTAGATTCCTCTCTTTCATCTTTTCTATTACGTTAACTTATTCAATTCTTTTTATCTTCCGACCCTAACGCTATTAGAGTATTCGAGAGGGTGAGTCTTTTTTATTTTATGTTTTTTCTTCTTTATTTTGTATAAGGCTATGATGACCGAGAGGTTTTTCAACAACAAGAAAAACCTATGGATTGATTACATTTTTTTATAAATCACTCTGAGTGAGCAGTAATATTACAAAAATGATCCGTATAGCCGTTTGCAATCTCACCACTTTTTACCAAAAGATGAACTGACTTCGAAAACACAAATTTTAAATGATAAATATTACCTAATGATATTCATATATGAACTGAAGGGGAAAAATTCTTTAAAATTTGTTAAATGATCGAGTTTGGCATTCCGCAAGTCACTCGACTGTTTGCCGATCTTTAACGAATCAATCGATAACACGCAAAGCTTACCAATCATCAAACTGAGCATTCTAATACAAAACTACGAGCAAGATCGCTGCCTTTTGAGCTCCTGCCATTATTGGTATTTTCACTCAATTTTATAATGACGAAGTAAAGTTCAGTAAGATGTTGCGACTGTTTTTCCCGGGGCCGTAACAACAATTAACCAGTCAGTTTATATGTTAAATTGAATGTTTTACGGTTAAACTACACAGAAGGGCCCAACCTTGGACTAACAATCACAAACATGTGTATAAACCCCTATAGTTTCAAACTGAAGTAGCTTAAAATAGTCAAAATGATTTTCTGTTTTCTACGAATTATAAATTAGAGATTTCTGCGAAACTTATCTTTGGATACGTGTGTTTGAAATTAAACGCAAGGTTGCTAGAAGTAAGATCTTAAGTGTTTGAACACGATTTTCTAAACACTGTAACATCGTTCTGCTGTTTTACTCCTGTGGTAATGCATATTCTTGAGTTGAAGATAAAAAATTACGAGAGTGTAAAGTAGTTTTCACGAATTATTTCAAGAACAGGTTTTCTGAATTAATTATAAAAGAACATTTTCATTTTAGTGTGGGGAGTAGATACTGTATTTTAGTCAACATCGTTTAAGGGTTTGTTGAAAGTAAGCGTTTACCTTAAATTTAGTAAACTAGAATACAGCACAACTATATAAAGAAAACGAAAAGACAGCTCTTTACTGCCATAACTAAAAACGATCTTTTTCTCCAACAATAAACCTCCCAACTCGTTGGATGCCACCAACATCTGACTATTGTACATATTTTATTATAATTCACGTCGATACATAATATACTCGTATAAAAGTGACATAAAAGTTATATCAATTTATAACAACACACTGTAACTGTTCCGTGGGGTAAACAATGTTAATGTCATATTTTTGTAATCTTATGAAATATACAAAAAGTTTGAAATTATTAAATGTAATTCATTTAAGTTCAAACTATAAGAAATTTAAATATGAAGTTTTCATATTTTGGTTTCCCTGGAGTATACGAAAACAGTTCGAATTTAATTAGTCATATTAAGGTTTTTGTACGAAGTTATGCTACGTTTTCACTATTGTATTTAATACTTTGAAGGAAGCGTCGTATTCCAAGTCGAAGCATCACGAATCGATGCTTGACCGAGGAATAACATTATTGTGTGTCAGCTATATTTAAAACATAAAATAAAATGAAAATGCCTTCCATAAACATTCAACAACCTGAACTTAACCCACCCTATGAAACTCAAAAACGTTACAACAATAAAAACAAGTTGATATGAGTCATCATGGTACTTACCCGACCACATAGTGTAATGCAATATCACACTGTAAATGGCAGATCATTTAAATGTAATACCAAAAGGTTGATTTCTTGTACCTTGTAGGAAATGTTAAATTGTATTGGTAGATCAAGGGGTCTTATCCAGTAGGGTAAGTTTATTTAAAATAGTTGTTACACAGGTTTTCTGAATCACGAAATTGTATATATCACTCCTTTTTGTGCCGTCGGTTAGGCCCTAGTGGGCCTCGTGGTTGTTATATTTATAAGTTTCTACTCCCCTCGCTTATGACTCGGTCTTGCCAGATCTCATAATAATCATATTTTATTGGGACGTCAGAGTTCGACACTGCATTTTAACAATAACTTCGCCATTTGTCTCCATAGTTTAATTTTAGGTTAGTTTGGTTGTACTTGTAGAAACGAAATTTGAATATATTTATCTGATTTGTTGTGTTGCAAGTTGAATAATACACAAAATGTGAATAAAAACTGTTTCAAAATGCCGCTATTTTGGAATTTTTTATTAGTTTTTTTGTGGATTTAAATAGAGCACAGTATTAGTACCCTATACCAAATTTCGTGCCACTATCATGTTTACGTAGTTACTACAACGACGACTGCATGTCGATTTCCTGAGGTCATGAAAAGTGAAGATCAGTCTTAAAACTGAGGTTGAAATTTTTGACGATTACCAAACTTACCCTATACTTCGTGTACTGGGGTATGTAAAATGATAAATGAGGTAGTTTTTAATATATTGGTCAATTTAAAACTTAGCGTGTAAATATAGTGAACCGTCTAAATTTATTTTTTTCATTTGTAGTGTTCTCTGTGCGAGTTATCGTTATCTCTCGTTAACGTCAAACGTTTCTATAATTTTGAAGCAGTCGTATCAACGCTTTGGAACAGTCCAGTAACAGTTTCGAATGGCCGTCAGTATAATACAAAAAAATTAATAAAAATATGGTGTACTTGAATCTATCAGACTAGTTGCAAAGAACCTTGTAACTAATTTTTTTTTATTCGTATTCACTGTTCTAGATCAGCTCTATATCTTATTCTCAAGACCATAGTATCCTATGAGAATGAGACCATTCTCATTGTATCATAGTATCATATCTATATTTGTCAAACCGTAAGATCCTTTGGATGATGTTGTCCTGATGCGCCCCCACTCCATAGAGTGTCTAGGGACTCAAATAGTTTCCTGTCCAGAACTGGGAAATCAAAAACTACGTTTTGAGCCATTTCGACAGATGCACCACGTATCTTACACAAAAGATCTGGTGTGGTTAACCCCATTTTATGTTGACGACTACGGAAAATCCAGTGACCAGTCAGGAATCCGGTCACTTCTCGAAGATCAATTTTGTTCAGTTTAAGGTTCTCCTCGATTTGGAGTCTTAACATATCCTTGAGCATCCTCTTAGACTGTACATTACCTTTAGTTCTTTCCGAAACTTCTGATGTTCCTTCAAAACCCATCGGGAGACACACCTGCGAGTCAAAATATAGGATACTCCTCATCCAGATTTTGGGCCAATGAAGGGGCAGGCCTTTTTGTCACACCTGTCTGCTTCTTGATTCCCCTCAATACCCTGAAGACCCGGAACCTAGAACAGATTTACTTTAGGATTGGTACAAGTATTTTGCCGTAACTGCGTAACACTCACACAAGTACACAAAGTTAATGAAAAAGTTCGAATTAAAAAAAGGCCTTCTTTTGTCCAAGTTAGGTAATTGTTCAAAGTAATTGCTCAAAACTTCTGCAAGGTTCTAGCTTGTTATTCTATTGTACTTTGAAGAGCAAACAAGTTATGAAGCATTACGTGTAATTAATATTAGAGTAAGTCGTAATGTGACTTAAAAACTTGTTGAAAAGACCTTGAATTAGTGCTGGATGAGATAGACTAGGCACCTGTCAATGTCTATGTAACGTGATCATACGTATGACGCTTGGAGATACTGTAGGTATGAGGAAATCCGATACTTGGTGTTCTCATAGTACGTACCCTGTTTAGTACTCACAAGGGTTTATTGATTAGCGTCATCATGATACTTACCCAGCCCTATCATACAACGAAATACGAAGATCCTCTTAATGTATTGCCCAAAAGTTGGTGTCTTTTATATTGGTAGAACCAAAGATCTTATCCAAAGGGTAAGTTTATTTAAAACAGTGTCCAACCTCCTCGTAATTGTGGATATCATTATTTTCTTGACATAGATTATATTCTCGCCGATGTGTCAGTATCTCGGACTTCGTGGAACTTCAAACCTCTACATAGTGAAAGAGTCTAAACTCCCTACGCTCGTCGTGTCGGTAAGATGGCTCTACCGAATCTTGTAATTATACGAAAATCATATTTTTGTCGGAAGGCAGGATTCGAAATTTTTGACAATAACTTGGCTATTTTCCATCGTGGAGAGTTGAATTGTTACTATTTAATATTTTTAACATTTAAGTTTTAATAACACACTAGATGTAAACAAAAACTGTTTAAAATGGCGGCCATTTTGAAATTTAGAATTCCAATTTTTCTGAATTTCAATACGGTGTAAGCACACCTCTATAGCAAATTTCAAGTACATCTTAATTTGTGTGGCCACTATTATGCATACTGTACCTACATACAACGACAAATATGCAAATCATATAGTTATAAAATGTCCCTTCACTGGCAAATGATTCCCTAGTTGTCAATAGAACAAAGTTTTTGACATTTTTTTCTTGCTATTATTATCGTTAAGATTTAAGATATTATTACCTATTAAGAATTATAACAAAAGACGCCAAAGGTTTGCAAGATCAATTTGATATATAATCTATTAATAATAGAAACATCAATAATATTAAAAAAATAATTATAACCGACATCTTAACCCACATGATGTGTAGGACTGGCCGGTGTCGAACGTAATGCCGCGGGTATCGAGGGTTTATTTTTAATATTTATAGTAATTTACTAATTTCTAATACAGAGTCGATTTTATACCAAAGTGATTCTTTGGTTTATTAAATTTTGAACAAAGTGAACTAGTAGTTTATTTCACTGTGTTCTTTCGAGTTTTAATTTTTAGACAAATTTGAGCATTTTGGTTAGCTTTCTTTGTGTCTGACGCAGTTTCATAGCCATTGGTGTGTGCTGGAAAAAAATTTAGTCTATGTGTAATATTGTTTCCTTGTAAAAAACAAATCAGATATTTCTCAACGAAAACAAGATTTTTCCTACTAAATAAATAAATGTAATAGAAATCTTTCCCGTTAAATTGATATAAACTTCAACTAAAAACTAATATTTAATTTTGTACTTGGTTATTAGTATTATTACAGGGGGGAACTAGTTACAGCAAATAATGTTAAAAAAATAATATGTCAGTACCTCTGACATAATGTTAATGTATCAGTTAGACTAAACAGTTAGGCTGTTCAACTTCGAGTGTCCCCCAATTCCGTAAATAAAATTGCGGTTGTGAGTGCCGCATCATAAAATACTTCGTATGCAACATTATATATAAAAAAAAGTGGTTGTTTAGTTATTTGTACTTATTAAAAAATACAAATATACAAAACAATAGTGGGAAATTTGGGGATTTGGTTTCACTAATCAGTGTGTAAATATTAACGTTAATAATTGTTGTTGACAAACGAAGCGAAGTGACTTATCAGACAGGGAACACCTATATTTTGACTTATTAAATTTCATGTTGGAAAAGATGGTTTCGCAAAGATATGTGCTTCTCAGGATTGAGTCCATTATAAGGCCTAAGTTTCGCAAGTTGGGGTAAAGTTATCCTGGGAGTAACTTAAAAAAGTCCATTCCTATTTCGGTTCTTCCCTGGTAAAAAGTATCTGACTGCAAATCACACAATGCTAGTTGAAGGTCTGCTCTGTTTACGTTATCAACAGAAATAGTAAATGACTGAGTAAAAACCTAAATTTCTAATTACATTTTTTTAAAGTCATTGAACAGGTTTTCGAATTCTTCTGCAATTATGTCAATATATTTTATATGAATTAAAAATGAAACTTCCTCAAAATCCTTTATTTCTTCAAAGTGCTCTTTAGGTAATTATATAGCAGAGTAGCTTCACTTCAAAATCAATTTTTAAAGGTTTTATTCGTCAAATAAATGTTGGAAATATATTTTATTATCGAAAAAAAGTGTCATAAAGATGATTACATAATATAATTACACAAGAAAATCTTAATCAGAGTCAAATTCTGCTGCAAATTCAGTAGAAGAGGAATTTATTGAATTTAAATGTATTTCACTCGGAGTTTCCAAGATGATTAAAAATACAAGTTTTCTTGTACTTTTAAAAGGACATCAGGCAGATAAAACTAAAGACAAATAATTATTCTGGGTTTCTATGATTTGTGTTGATTTGTACCTTTAAAAGTACATCAGGCTATTAGGCCTATAAACTAGTTCACCTCTGGGTCTTAGGAGGTTAAGGTGGCGCCGTATTTTCCTTGTTTTATTTTTTTATCCTCTACTACATACCTTACTTCATAAGAATAAATAATGTTTTTTGCTGTAAATATGTAGGGCTGTATTATTATATGTCACGAAAGTTTTGGCCAGGTTGCTATATATATATATATATATATATATATATATATATATATATATATACATATATATATATATATATATATATATATATATAACCACCTGGCCAAACCTTCCGTACGTTTATTGAAGTGAATGTCATGAGTATGAAAGATAACACAGAGTTAATTTTTTCACGAAAAAACAACTTGTGTAATTATATTATGTAATCATCTTTCCGACACTTTTTTTCGATAATAAAATATTTTTCCAACATTTATTTGACGAATAAAACCCATAAAAATTGATTTTGAAATTAGGCTACTCTGCTATATAATTACCGCTCTTTACAGCTTTGAAAAATGAAAACTCATGTTTCTTCTAGTGAAGACTTGAATATCTTAATTTTATTTTTAAATCCTTTTATGTGTTCATATAAATTGGCAATATTCTGATGCTTTCCTTGTAGCTTCAAATTCAATTCGTTAAGGTGTTAAAAATGAAAGGTGTAATAGACATTTTGAATCTATAATTTGATTTTCCTGTTCCAAAGTGTCGGACTGCCCTTCATTTTTAAGAAAAATTAGAATCTTCTTGCGTAGAGCGAAGAGACGTTCCAAACAGTTTTCGGGGCTTAAACAATGAATATCGTTGTGAAGTAACAAGTCCCCATATGTAGCGTCTACTTCGACCAAAAAAATCATGTAACTTCCTGTGAGTCAAAGCACGATTGCCCTCTCTTGTAATATTAGTCATTTTAACGACACTTCATGACATTCATTTGACGTAAGGACTTTCCACATAAGGCCTCTTGGTGAACAATGCAGTGTATCACATGACAGTTGATATTGATTTGTTTTAAAAGTCCTACAAATCCAATTTAAGTTCCTATCATAGCTCTGGCTCCATCAGTGACAATACAGGAACATTTATCGAATCCCTCATAGTCTGATACCATCTTATTTACAGCTTCAGAAATATCCGTACCCTTGGTTGTACCATGGAGCGGAATAAGATCAAGTATCTCCTCTGCTGCACTGAAGTCATCTTGAACAATTCGGACAAAAATTACAAGTTGGCTGATGTCGGATAGTTCAGTGCTTTCATCCAGGCAGATTGAAAAATATTTACATTTTCAAATTGTGTCGTGCAATTTTTTGAATTTTATTTATTTTGTGGTGTCTACGTATCTTGCAATAGTTTGATGCGACACTCAGACTGTTTTTAAAAATTTTCGGCAAATTTGTTTCATTGAATTGTTTTGCCATTTTGATTGCAAAATTCTTAATAAGCATTCCATCACTAAAAGTTTTATTTTTCACTTTGACAATTTTTAGTGCTATTTCGTAAGAAGCGGCAATACTGTATTTGTTATCAGTGTCAGACTTTTTGAAAAAAAAATGTTTGTTGTTTTAGTATTTTCTTCTATTCTATAAAAACAGCATTTTCTAGACTCCCCTGTAACTTATACTGCTGAAACATTCCTCATGTAACTTAATGTAATGTCGTTTCATATTATAATCTTTAGGAACTGATATTAACTGCATACAAACAATGCACTGAAGTATTTTATTGTTATTTGTGATTAATAGTCTCATTCCAAACGGTTATTATAAATTCAATGTTCGACCTTTATTTTTCTTTTCTGCGAAGACATATTTCACTTAAAAACCCTTAAATAGAGTTGCTGCTGTACCTCACACCAAAACAAAATGACTACAATTATAAACAAATAAATACTTGACGTAACAATAATCTTCGCGAGCCGTATTCAACGTTGTTTTGTCAATGAGTCTCTATTCCACACTATTAACTATTTAAGAGGAATCGGACATTAAAATTGGTAAGAAAATAGATTTAAAAAAATAAGTTTTTAAATTCTACAATTATTTTAAATAAATTTAAAACAAATTTCATGGAAATCGGATGAGTTGAAAAATTCTGCAGCTATTTTTGTAGAATGGTGTCATGTGCTGTTATTGTTTTGCTATTGTAAAAGTGTTAACTTCCGACAACATTGTTTGTCGTTGTAGCTTTTTTTCGTTTTTAAAGTTTAGTTATTGTTATTGTGCTAAATAAAAGGAAGATCTACAAAAGTAATTAAAAAATGGAAAAACTATTTAAAGAAAAGTGAGTATACGAAGTTATTACCACTTAGTAATAGAGGTTAGAGGTACGAAACTATAGAGGTTATTTCTACAATTTCCAATCCTAATACATCTCATCTGGAGTCTAGCCTAGGACTACCAATAGTGAGTGGTTCAGAATCTAAACTAGGAAATAAATTTTAATTTTACAAGGAATTTGAAAGTTCAGATTTTTTGTATGACATAGTTGATGTAAAATATTTTATGAAATCAATGTTTTTAGTCGATGGTTGTAAGAAGTATGTTCTGAACAATAGTATGATGTGTCGAAGAGAATTGGACTTTCCTTATGACAAACCGATCTTAATGTCAAGTAGCTAACATAATATTACAAATTTCTTCCGGTTGGATAAATATTTCACAATTATCTGAGTGTAAAAGATTTCCTGATTGCTTAATTATAGTTTATAAATACATTTTATGGTCCGTTAGCAATCTTTGTGGTTTCCCCTTAAAGTGTTGAGCCATTGAGCCATTGTCATTAGAATTTTAAAATGAAGACCACAAGTCACATTTAACATCTTTTCAGGAGAACATTTTTAATATTTAAAACTCAGTGATTATGTTAAAATTCGCCTTATAATTATTCAATAATTTTTATTGAAAGGTTGCTATATTGGTTGTTGGTTTATGTTATAGTTTTATTAAAACTTTTTATACATATTATTGTTATTATTATTTTTTTAAATTCGTCTACATGGACTTATTAAGTTTATCACCTGTAATGAAGGAATTATCATGTTATTTTGTAAAATCATTTAATGAGTGTTTTATGTAAAGAATAAAACACAAAAATAAAGCAAATATATTTTTAATAGAAAAAGTATTAACTTAAATAATGTACGAAACAAGAAATTTACAACATATTTCCAGTTTTCCAGTTAATTCAATAACTTGTCAAGGTTCGTTTCTTGTCTTTGAATGTAAGTTTGTCATAATAAGCCTTAGCTTTATTGCCACAAAATTTTTTGAGTTACTGGGTTACTTGGACTTATCAACTTTTCCCCCTGTTTTGAATGGACATGTCAAGTTATTTCCCTGTACTGGTTATTTTATTTTATTATTATTATTTTTTTTTAATCTTTTTTTTTTTTCAATCGCTTATATATTGTGACTTATCAAGTTATTAGTTATTACCCTTTACTGTGTTACTCTTAGAAACTATGCAAATAAAGCTACAAAGTGGTATAAAAAAAGAAAAATGTCAAAAAATGGACTGAAATTCTTTCCCTGTGATCTTCAAATGTAATGAACATAGAAACTGCACTAACAAAACAATACATTCAAAAACACTGTCAACTGCATGACAGAAGAATTCAGATCTATCTCGATGTATTTTTTCATTAAAACTCTAATCAGATAGTTATAAAAGTGTACGCCGAGTATAAGAGTTTCATAATTTTAGTGAAGCATGAAGATTAATGACGCGGTCCAGTTAAGTAATAGAAAGTTTTAAAAGTAAAAGAAAATACCAAAAAAAAATGAATAATTAGTAAAAATTTAAAAAAAGTAAATCTTATCAAAACGATTTCATGGGCCGTTATGGTACTTACCCAGCCCGATCATACAATGTTTTACAATCTGATCGTTTAAATATAATCCCCAAATTTGGGTTCTTGCGACTTGTATATATTAAATTGTAATGGTAGTACAATGTATCTACCCAGTAGGGTAAATTTATTTAAAACAGTTCTTACGCAACTTTTCTGAAACTCATAATTGTGAATATCATTATCTTCTTGACGTCGGTTACGCCCTAAAGGGCCTCGTAGATGTATTTATAAAAACTCTCCACTCGCTAAACTCATGTCACTGTTTCGACCCTGGTAAGACTCGAAGCTGTACAAATTTCATGTAGCCTCCTCTCGCTACGCTCATTTTTGACAATAATTTCTCTATTTGTCGTCGTAGAGAGGCGAAGTTGGTACAATTACATGTAGGAATGAAATTTGTAAATTTTTATCTAATTTACTATATACACAAGAGAGATATAAAAAAAACAGATTAAAATGGCTGCCATTTAAACTTTCATTAGGATTCTGTAAGCACACCAAATTTCATGATCCTATCTTAATTTTTCAGGCTGCTTAAGTTGGCACAATAACGGCGGCATTTCAAAAGTTCTAACTTACCCTATATTTCATATAATGGGTGAGTAAAATGTATGTCAATTAAATACGAACGAGTTACAGCAGAAGCTAGATCTAAATAAAATATCTTTTAATTTTTTGTGTACTGTTATTTCACAAATTATTGATAAGGGATCCTTCTTTATTTACTTATCTCTCATAAGAAGCATAAACTCAGTAATAAAAAAAAATTAGGGTTTTCTTTCTCAGGATTACATAGTATGAAAACATTTTTAGGGATATAGTACGAGTTTGTTTTGTATGTTTGTATGAGAAAGTACTCTATGGGGTCACTTATAATGAATATGTCATTGGCAATTCCGAAGTAACTTAAAACTGTATCTACACCTATCTCCTTATAATCTTGGTTTAGATCCTTCTCTTTCATCTTTCGCTTTTCTCTTAATTCTTGACTTTCCCGATCCTGACGCAGGGGGGGGGGCGGTATTTTATCCTCTTCTATTCTTCCATTTTAAAAGGCGATGATGACCAGAAGATTTTTCACCTTTAAACAATAAAAGAAATAATGTATTAGAAAGTTAGTGCACTATAATGGTATCGTTTATTCTTCGTAAAGATCCCCGGAGCTTAATTTTACCACAATATTTCCACCCAAAATTTTAAGACCTTCATATTAAGAATATACTGGCCAAATATAAAACATGAATTTGTAAGTACTGTTAAACTAGAACAAGGTTGAAATTTATCAATTAGGCGACATGAACACGTTCATTGATTTGACAGAAACAATCATTTCCAGGTAATTATTAATATTCATAGTTATTATAAATAAGTTGAGACCCAAAATAATTTACAAACTGTCTGAACAGGTTGTGATAAGAAGAACGGGTTAGAACTGGTTTACGATAAGCTCCAGGGTTTTCGTAATATTTGAAAGTATGGAACAACTAGAATTCAGTAAAACTATATTAGTTGGTATTACTTCAATGTATGAAGTTTGACATTTGGTATCCCCCTCCAATGTTCCACTTCGCCTAATTGCACATAAATAATCAATGATTGTTGATCAAGCTTCATATTTCAGGAACTCAGGAAACCGATAAAGTGACTTTTGATTTGCTGTCCGTCCATCGTCGTCGTCCTTGTCCTCTCTACGTAAACACGACAACGACGCACAAAAATTTAAAACATCAATTTAGCTACAGATAACAATAATGTACACATATATAGCTATATTAAATTTCAGAACAATCAAATTGAAAGTGTCGAAATTGCGGCTATTTTAAACAGATTTTTGTTTTTACCTCGTGTGTTATTCAACTTCTAACACATTAAATTAAATAAATATTTGCAGAATTTAATTCTGAATCTAATGGTACCAACCCGATTTCTCTACGATACTAGTGAAGTTATTGTTAAAAATGTAATTTCAAACTTTAGTGTCCCAAGAAAATGCCACATTAAGTTACGATATCCAGCAAGGTTGAGTCACCGACACGAGCGTAGCGAGGGAGACTTTTTCACATTTGTATAGCATTAATATCTCTTTAACCGAGATACTGATACGAGGAAAGCGTTTGAAAACTTTTTAATATATCTACGAGGCCATGTACAATGCTCAAGAAAGAAACTTTCAGACATTTAGAGGATCTATTTGTATTTCATTGTATGAACGGGTTGGGTAAGTACCATACTAGCACTCTTTAATTTTTTGTGTGTGTGTTTCGGATAACTAACAGATAATCCACAGCCACACGATCCTGCTCTTTATATATATGTGTACCTACAGATGCGTCGATTATTATATATTGAAACTGGCTGTGTAGAACTTTACTGACACCAACTTTTCCCTAAAATGCTCACTTTCTATTGTTTAAATAGAAAAATCAACACCAACAAATGTTTGTAAATTGGCATTTTCAGTAATACAGGATATGCTCGTAATTTTTATTCTTGTTATTGTTTAAAGGCAAAACACGTCTCGGTAACGCCCTAACCTAACCTAATTGCCCTATATAATAAAAATAGAAAGAAATGAACACAAAACAACCACTATCTCTCTATTACTCTAATAGCATCGGGTTCGGAAGAGAGCAAGAGTTGGTCTAGAAGGACTTGATATGAAGGATGAAAGTGAGGTATTTAACCTAAGATTACGATGAATTTAAAACGGACTAAAAAGTATAAAATAATTTTTCATGACCCTTCTACAATTTTGAGGGAGGATTGTTAGTGGCTATGGATATATTTGGAATACTTGGAGAGAAAAACGTGGGGCGCAGGCAATCTATGATAGTTAAGGAGGAGTAAATAAATTAAATTACAGTGAATCTATCTCATTTCCGATTCATTGAAATTAGGTGTGAATTCAACCGGACTGTCTACTTGTATTATTTACTGGCTGCGCCCCACGTTTTTTGTGAAAATTGTAGAAGGGTCATGAAAAATTATTTTATACTTTTTAGTCCGTTTTAAAAATGTGGTTTGTTAAAAAAATATTTTAATTTGATTTATTATTTTCTGTTTTTTAGTCTTATGTCCGGGTGAAAGATTTCAATCAGTTTTGTATATATTGATGAGACTCTGACAGGGACATATATAGGAAATTCCCAATGCATTTCACATCCTGTTTAGCTGCAAATGTCTGAAATTCAAAATATTACCTCTTATTACCTGTTGTTTAAACAAATGTAGAGACGTGAAACCAACTGAATATTGTATTGTCATCCAATTTTGACCTATGTTCAAAATTTCAGGTCTCTTGCTTATCAGGAAGTTAGTTTAAACTCGATTGCAAAATTCCACCCGGACAGACAGACAGACAGATACGACGGAAACCGAACTAATAAAAACGTGGTAAAAAGTTGTAGATCCATCGGGATTATCACGCCCGAACTGACTATAGTTGGCCTCTGAGGCCACTTATTTAAAGCACAGACAGCAAACTGAACCAAGTGTTATACCCTCTCCTCCACTATTACAATCCACTGTGCATCTAGTAGAAATAGCTGAGGCTACATATCGCTTACTATGAACTTGTAATAATGGCGAAGTCACCATGGTAATAAATTCTAATAACGAGCAATGCGAATCCTGATTTCATCACACAACCCTACGAGGACGTACTTTCACTTCTAAAGTTGTATGACAACTTAATTCAACGTTGGAAATTGGAAAGGAGTTCACGTTACACTTTTGCGTGTTTTTACTTAAATTACATTATTATTTATTTTGCGTCAAGTAAAAAGCCAAGCAATTGGCCATTTTTTTTACATAAAGAGAACTTTTTTATGGGGAAAGCGGACTTTTATACCCTTAAAACTTCAACTTAAGCTTTTTATGTGCTTCTATATAGTGTGCACAAAATACATGTTCGTGGTTACACAAGGTTATTTAATAAGAAACTGAGAACTTTCAAGACGTGTTCTGCTGGTAAAAAATAAAGAATAAAGTACATAAAAACGTAGGCCTAAAACGCTTAATTTCCCGTCTATCCGCCATTTTTTTTAAACGTAACTTTAGAAATAGTAAGATATTAAGATCAGATTTGAACAAGCATATTTTTGTTACGGTTTACAAGTGTACTAAAAAACAAAATATTTATTTGGTATATTTTCAAAATGGTGGCCGTTTAAAATATCTAACATCTCGAAAACCGTTAACTTAACATAACCTAACCTTTAATATTTTGATAAGGGTCAAATTATTTTCCTTAGTAGGGCCTATTAAAGATATTTTTGGTTTGGTTTGACATTTTCAAATTTCAGAACCTTCACTCTAATATTATAATTCATAAGGTCTAAAATAAAAATATTCTGACAAAAAATTATAAAAATTCGAAAATGTGTTTTTAGGCTAATTACATGTGTTACAAATGCCAAGTATATTCCATTAATATCCAGGTATTTATATATCTTCGTTTAAATCGGTACCTGCTATGGTCATGTATTTATAAATCTTCGTGAGGATTGGAACCTGCTATGGTCAGGTATTTATATATCTTCGTGAGGATTGGAACCTGCTATGGTCAGGTATTTATATATCTTCGTGAGGATTGGAACCTGCTATGGTCAGGTATTTATATATCTTCGTGAGGATTGGAACCTGCTATGGTCAGGTATTTATATATCTTCGTGAGGATTGGAACCTGCTATGGTCAGGTATTTATATATCTTCGTGAGGATTGGAACCTGCTATGGTCAGGTATTTATATATCTTCGTGAGGATTGGAACCTGCTATGGTCAGGTATTTATATATCTTCGTGAGGATTGGAACCTGCTATGGTCAGGTATTTATATATCTTCGTGAGGATTGGAACCTGCTATGGTCAGGTATTTATATATCTTCGTGAGGATTGGAACCTGCTATGGTCAGGTATTTATATATCTTCGTGAGGATTGGAACCTGCTATGGTCAGGTATTTATATATCTTCGTGAGGATTGGAACCTGCTATGGTCAGGTATTTATATATCTTCGTGAGGATTGGAACCTGCTATGGTCAGATATTTATATATTTTCGTGAAAATTGGAACCTGCTATGGTTAGGTATTTATATAACTTCGTGAAAATTGGAACCTGCTATGGTAGATTTTTTTTCTATTTCTAAAGAACTCGGAGGATCAAAGATTAGGAATAAATTTTCCTCAAATATATTTCACTTCAAAATTATGTCGTGTGTTGTCTCAGACTGTACAAATTGCCACGGGTTAGATCCAAAATGTTAAGGTTTTCTTGTATGGTTCAATATCCAGCTACAAAGCTATAAAGGGTTTTATAGTAAGTAAACGTGACAGGAGCTAGGTATTTAGGATTCCTAGAAAATAGTTTGATGAACTTCATTGAAGACCTCCAACTTTCTATATCAGGATGAAATTAATTTTCCAGCAAGACGGAGTACAACAATATTGACTATTTAGGTGTGTTATAAAACTCTAAATTCAACAGTATTCATAAAACAATACAGGTATAACCGAAATTAAAACAAAAGTATTAAGAAATTGGTCCTTATTACCATGTATTATAAATGGAACTTGGTGAACATTCAGGGCTTATATCTCGTAAACAAGTACGAATACAAAAAATACACTAGAATAAAAACGTATTAAAATCTCGTTTAATATCTAAATTAAACATTAAAAATGGGATTTTCATAAGATATTTTAAAGTTGACTGCCATATTCGAAAATGACAGTCGAATTTAAAAAAATTCAAATACACAAAACAGAGGGGGAAAAAAGGTAAGGTCCTCTATTTGAACTTTTCTATAAATCTTATATTTTGAAAAATCCGAATGATGGGTCAGTTAAAAAACACCCTGTATAAATACGAGTATAATAGAATTAAATAATTAAATGCTACGATTTATATATTTTTTTGAATACTATAATGTTACCATCAATTTGCAACAGTTCTCTTCAAGGGTTATCTCAAACTAACCTGAGGTTAAGTTTTCTAACCGCTGATTCGAACTGATGATGACCGACTCCTCGCCGTATTCAAGTATTTCTTGTTGTAAAAAATTTTATTTTTAGTCAGTTATTAATTACAAATTGTTACCAATATATTTAAGTGGTTTTAAAGGTACTTGATAGTGATAAGTGATAGTGTTCATGTTATTAATGTGGCTTACAAACTAACACTGTTTTTCACTTTGTTCTCCAAGTTTATCACTTGATAACTGCAGTTGATTATTCCCGAAACGTCGTGTACTAGTTTTTGTATACGCAAATGATAGCAACTATCCGATTAAACCATATTATTTAAGTGATTAAACATTTTAAGTTTTATTTCTACATCTGCAATTTATGTGAAACAGTAGAGGAACAATTTATAACATAAAACGTAATGTTTATCCGTTCACGTTTAATTAGCACGTGGAAATAAAGCAATTAAGTTTATCGTTGTAAAATTGCCACTTGTTGAAACGTCCAATTATCTCAAAATATCTTGGACAATTATTTCTTTCGCATTCAGTTATAGACCAATTATTTCTTTGTCTTTCAATGACGATCACAGGTAAATTACAGTTATTCAACTTGTAAGACTTGAAGGAGAAAATTGTAATGATTTAAAATTGACATGAGGGAATGTAAGTGTGAAGAAATACATACAGAATGTTCAAGAAGTCCACAATATACAAGTGAGATACAATAACTTTTTTTTATATATTTTTTTTTATTAAGACTGGGGAGAGTGTTTTATAAAACCTCCTGCACTGCGACCTAGTTAGATCTTTTGTGCCCCTCTCTTGTTGGACTCAGGAGAGATCTATGTCTTTGACAAAATTGATCAGACCCCTGGTCGGGAGATTTAGTAATTCTTCTTCCGAAATGAAGATAAATTCTAGAAATTTATGTCTTTTTTGGCATAAGGCCGGGCACTCCATGATGATGTGTTCCATGCGTTCCACCTCTTCACCACCTGCAGTACCTGCAAGTATCATCGTCCACCAGGCCCATCTTACTTAAGTGATACCTGCAATGGATATGTCCTGTTAGTATACCACAGAGGAGTTTAAGCTCCCTTCTGCTTAGGTTTAGCACTTCCTTCCCTCTCTTTTTATTAGGGCTAAGGAACTTCTTGGAATGTATAAGACCCGGCAATGTATTCCAGGTTCTGTTGATTACTTTGTTGGCCCAGTTGGTAATAACCTCCTGGTAATCCCTAGGGCCAAATCCATACATAGGAGATGGCCCTGTAAAGAGTTTAGATGCACTAAGTTTAGCTTGCTGATCTGCTTCCTCGTTGCCTGCTATTCCCTCATGCCGTGGCACCCAGACAAGATACAATAACATAATCATTTGAGTTAACTAGGGTCTGAAACAGGGTGACGTGTTGGTTCCTATCTTATTTATCTGACGAAATAAGAAAATGTATATAGATATCCCAAGAGTACTTTATAATAAACTGCACTGCCGATGTCATAGCAATCATAATTAGATCGAGTAAGAAGATACATTGAAGTCTAAAAACGAGTAGGAAGGGTATATGACTAATAAAAGAAATGTAGGCAAAACCAATATGATAAGTCAGACACAGGCAAAATATATTAATAGACGATGACTGTAAAGAAACAGTGGGTGTTTCACGGAACTAGAAAAGATGATATCTGGGGATAAGAGCGAGAAGCCAGAGATAAGGATAATGGTAACTCTAGCCAACAAGACCTATTTAAACTCTTGCAAACAAGACCCTTGTTTGTTTTTAAATGTGTTTGTTGTTGTTTAAAAGCGAAAAACCTCTCGGTCATCATCGTCTTTTAAAAGAAGATAACAAAACTCTAGGCTTTGAATTCTTTAATAGCATTATGATCGGAAAATAACAAAAGTTATTCATGAGAGATTTGATTGGTAAGATGAAAGAGGAATCTTACTCTGGGTAACATTAGGATTAATATAACCGTACTCAATCTAATGATAAGCTGATGGAGGTTCTCATCACTTTTAATGTGCTGTATATAATCACTTTCATGTCAAGAGATATCCAGTGTATATACAAAATCATAGTGCGACTCAAACCTATGCTATGTTTGTGAAATCTAGATATTATAGGAGTACCGCTTAGAAAAGAACCTCGCACCGGTTTTGTCTCGTGCAGGTAGAACTGGGGTGGGAGGGGGAGAGCCCGACTTAGGCCAGACATACTCGCCCGCTGCTTCATTGCGTAGGGCTTATTATTTTCCAGCGACTAATCCCCACCACCGCTCCAATCCCCTCCCCACCATGCGCGCCCGAGCCATTCTCGAGATGACGGTTCTGCGCAGGTTTTTGCCTATAATACAAAAAGCACCGGAACGACTGGAATTAAGGAAACTCCTAAAGCGGATTCTAAGCCAAGCACATAGACACTGGGAAGGAATAATACTGTATAACAATGAGATGCACCAACGATAGAAAGAGACATAAAACTAGGTTAACCTTGTCTTGAGAATGGACTAAAATAACACCAATAACATACTTGGGATAAATTAGGAAGGTAAAAGATCAAAAGGGCGTCCAGTGAAGAGATGCACGTTACAACAAGGATGCAAGAGAGATGGTTGTACTAGATAGAGATAGTTAGCCGTTTTCAAAATGAAGGCCGTTTTTTTAATGTCGAATATTTCATAAACCTTTAACTATAAAAAATACATTTTTAATGTCAAAAGATAACTGACTTATCGATAAAAATAACAAAAACAAAATTTCTCAATTATTTACTAAAATAAAAGTTTATGAAACCATACTTTCCTTATCATAATTGTATGTACTACATTTATTCAATCAAGTGCGTTTCAACGACAAAGTCGTCATCCTCAGCGATACATAAGTTACAATAACAAAACTATAACTCAGGTGCTTAGATGGTTCATGCGTGTATTGGATTATAATGTGGACACGTTGAACGTTTGTTGTAATATTGTACTTAATATATTATGTTTTACTTACCCAGTATACGAAGTATAGGGTAAGTTTGGTAACTAACTCTATTTTTGACTTATCTATACGTTTCATGGCTTCGGGGAAACCTAAAAATGGATTTTTGACATGCTCTTCGTCCATGGTAGTTCTCGTCTCTACGTGAACACGATAGCGGCAACAAAAATTAAGATATAAATATTTAATTCGGTTTAAGGCTCTATATGTATCCTCATATAGAACACTATTTAAATTTTTAAAAAATGAAAGTAGATATGGCAACCATTTAAAACAGTTTTCTGTTCTTATCTCGTATGTTATTCAACTTAAACCACTCTAAATTAGTTAAAATTTGTAGATTTCAATACTGCATATGATGACACCGACACCACCTCTTTAAGAATACCGAAGTTACTCTGAGAAATGTAATTTAAAACCTTGATTACCTAGAAAATTATTAAGATTCGTATAGTTATAAGATCCAGCAGGGCCGAGTCATCGACACGAGCGTAGCGAGTAGTGGCTCCTCCACATTGGTACAACTTCGAGGCCACCAGAGCCTAGACCCTGACACCAGCGAAACTAGTGAACATTTTTTAATTCATACATATTTACTAGGCGACATCAAGAAATTAGTGAGGCTTCAAAATACCCGTGTAATAACTATTTTAAATACTTACCCTACTATTAAGACCCCTTGATCTAGCAACACAATTTTACATTAAGACACAAGTAACCAACTTTTGGGCGTTACATTAAAAGGAATTTGTATTACATTGTATGATGGGGCTGGGTAAGTATCTATGATGGCGTCCTTCAAACGTTTGCAATATTTAAATTCAGTTATATTAAGTATATTTTATTTTCTGCTCTATTTACGTTTTAATGATATTTATGTTTCCATTTTGATATTCTTTGATTTGTACTATCTATATTAATAAATCTGTAGGGGTGTCCATGTTTGTTCTCTCAGATAATAAAAGCTAATGAACAGATTTTAATGAGAATTACTAACATCATAGTTTCCACTCAGAAGAAGGGGTTTTTCGATATCTCAATTACAGGAAGTCCCTGGACCGATCTCAATGAATCTTTGCAAGCTTACTGAAGAGAAGTATTTTGTCTCTTGTAAATATTTTGTACAATTAACGGATTTCGATATATCCGACGTTAAAATGTTTAAATTGCCAACATTTTAAAGTGATAAGGTAAATCGGTTGATTATATTCTAAAATTGGGTGTTTATAACATTAAGTAACAGGCAAAATTTCAACTTTATATTATTTACGGTTAAAAAATATATGATTTTCTTTAACGTCGAATATCTCCAAAACCATTAACTTGAAAAACACATTTTTGAAAATTATAAAAAATAAAGTGTTTCTGTTTGGTACACTTGTAGATCGTAACATACAAAATGCTTATACCAAATTTGAACCTAAAATCTTATCTATTTCTGGTGTTACAGTGAGATTGTAAAAAACAAAATGAAAGAAGTTACTGAGCATTTTTCATTTATTTGAATAAGTTGAATTCGATCCTGTATAACGCGCTGAGGTTTTTGTTGCATCCTGTATATATAAATTATTCTCTGAACCTATAATTATCTTGAGCTAATTGTGATTTTTATTATAATATTATTATGGAGGTAATTTAAGAATCAATGTTGAATCTCAAATATTCTTGTGAAAAGTCGCGGGTAACATCAGTAGTGTAATATTTTCTCTCGTGGGTATGATTGGTAAACAAAATTGAAACTGATATTTTCGTTTTAAGGTCCCTTAAGTCTAAAACATAGTTTTTGAAAAGATCTTTCAAATCTCGTCTGGTGCTTGACCTCTGTGCTATGCGCAGTAGCCTACTATGCGGATCGAAGACCTGAGACAATTTTAAATTTTTTAAATATAAAAATATCCCACACATCTGCAATTAGTATAAACATGTTTGGGGAGGTAGAGTCTATTATTTTTGGTTTCGTAGATTGATATGTTAGAAAGTTACTGCGAACATTTTGCAACGTTCATTAACTTCCGCGACAATAGCTCGTTAAAAAAATATATACACATTAATTTCAAGGTAAAAATCAAAACAAGTTGACGCATAAAAAGCACTAAAATAAATTAACGTTCTGCCAAGAAAACAATAATTTCTACACAGATTATATTATACTTTGCAATTCATGCCTATCCACGCCTTCTCATTCCTTTCCATTTGCAATCCGGTCTTGAAGAAAACAGTAATTTGCAAATCTAAGAAATCTCAACCAAACTGGGTGAAACCGGATTATACTGATTTAGTCCAGTAACCAGTTTAGATTGCCCCCTTCATTAGGCTTTGAGGCTTAACAATATATTTTTGTGATTAGATTTACTAATATAATAGAATTATTCCCAATGGATTAAATCAAGTGTAATGGATTAACGTAGTTTTATTAAGGATAATAAACTGTGCAGAAACATTGCACAAACTTTCTCAATTGCCCATCCCCAAGACTGAATTAAAACAAACAAAAACTATTTGTCGGCTAAAAATTTAATTTCTGCAAAAAGAATAAAAATGGACGTAATTTTTTGAAAAAATATTATATATTTAAACAGGGCGTACAGTTGTTTCGCTTGTGAAAACACGTTCTGAGAGTAAATCGTTTTTTTTTTGTTTTTTTTTCAATATCGAACTATCAATTAAGGCTATTATTATTAGATTTTGATTTTTCCAATTGTTTTTGAACGATAATATATTTTTACTTCGCGTTTTACACACTGGTTTGGGTCAATAATCTTCACATTTCACTCAAATTTGAACGAAATCGGAAGAGGTGATTTTGAGAAATAATATCTTTTATATCAGCTTCATGGATGATTTTTTTTCCTTTGTTTATTGTAGATAACTCATGAATAGACATTTTTTAGAGATATGTTTTGTAAAGGTCCTTAGAAGCTACACTTAAGTAAAAAATTGATCAAAATTGATAGAGAATTTTTTTTTTCCTTTTCACTTCTCAACTATTCTTCGTGGCAACTATTCTTAAATATTGGGTTGAAAAAATGTGGGAGAAACGTTTCGAGATTTGTTAAAAAATGTCCACATACCAAAATCGAATCGATAATTTTACTCCGTTGGGCTCCACAGACGACAGACAACAACCAATTTGTGGGCTCAAGTGACCCCAAAATGGATATTTTTACGAATTATGAAAATTTATCTCATCTCACCAAAATATTTAAATTAAAGTCTTCTATACATCCTACAGAAGGATTTCGAATTGAGCTCACTCCTGAGGGACCAAAATTCCAAAATTTACAATTTCTTTAGCTAATTACACTGGTCAAAAAAATGTTTTTTCACGTTACTTGTTTCACCAAGCCATTTAAAATTATTAGTATGATTTAATTGGACATTTCCCACCATTTGTGTACCATGAAGGTGTTCTTTTTGAACTAATATAACTGACATATGACATGCTTTACAAACTTGACACTTTACAGTTGTAGATATGTAAAGTAAAAAAAATTACCCTCAAGTTTCTTTTTTTTTATGCTCAATCATAAAAAATGGGGGAATAACAAAATAATGGTACGTTTTCACAAAAAAAAATTTTATTTGCGTGTCCATTCAGTTAACATGAAAATGAGTAACACCTAATAAAGAAAAGATAAAAAATAATAATAACATTAATAAATTATTAATGATTCACATTTTACTTTTGTTCGAATTTATGTCCATCAATAGCTATGCACTGATAGCAACGAAACAAAAAAGAGTCATAAGCGCTTTTGAATAATTGGCGAAGTATCAACAAAATTCCTCTTCAATCAACCTCATTAATACATCATCTGTTGCTATAGGATGAGAATAAACTTTTTGTTTCAAAAAGCCCCATAGGAAAAAAATTGCAAGCAGTCAAATCCAGTTTCTAGTAGCATAGTTTTAATATTATCATATGATATTTTTGATGGAGGAACTAAATTTTGGTAAATTCTTTAAAAAAACCTTATCCCTTCTTATTTTTTCAAAAGCAATAGCCCAATAACAACATTTCACTTTTTGTTCAATTAAAAAATATATTGTTTTGAGGTTAGATATCACACATAAACTGATTGAACACAAATTGTTTCATTGTTGTGTGTTAACAAAACAACAGTTGACCGAGATTCAACAGATGGCAATGCACATTTTAATTGCATTGCATTGTGAGAGGAAGTGGTTCTACTCACAAGAATAATGTTGTATTTGATATTCCGCCATTTTGTTTTAATTGACCGTGAAAAAATGAAACGCAAGGGAACTTTTTTATTAATCTATGTAACATAACTGTAAATATTATTTTATATTAGTACACTATTGAAAATTGCATGTTCCTATATTAATTTTTGTGGCCGCTATCGTGCTTACGCACAAACGACAACGACGACGGACAGATTGCACGTGGAAAAAAAAACTTTTTGGTTTGCTGAGGTAATGAAACGTGAATATCAGTTTAAAAAATAGAGGACAATTTGTTTGCTTTTATTAAACTTATCCTATAATTCGTACACTGCTAGTTTGGATATTTATGAATAAATTAACGCTTTTACATTTTAAAATTCCAAAAGGCTGTATGGAACAGTTCAGTCACCGAAAAGACTGGACTGTGGTTACGTCGTTATAATGCGACAATCCATTTTAATCTGTACACCGTGATAATTAATTATCGATCCTCTCGCTGTACGTTATCATAAAATTATCACAGTCTGTCTCCCTCTTTCCCCTTGAGGCCATTCTACCGTCGATTTATTCTAAGTACCATGGATTTCATCTTCTTGGATACGATGTTAAACTGCCCCTTCAGTGTACCCTAAACTGAGTTTTTGTTATTTAAAACTAACAAACCACTCGGTCATCATCGCCTGATTAATAAAAAAAGAAGAAAAGAATCTAAAATAATAACCCCTAATATATCGAAAGAGTACAATAGTTGCTCAAGAATGACCTAATAGAGACGGATCTAATCCAAGACTACATGAATAAAGATGTGGATCGAGTTAGGTCTTGGGGTTTGCCACACCCGTATATTCGCTATGTGAAGGTCCGGAAGTCCTAAAGGTGATTCGGTGGTAACTTCCAATGGAGCACATTGTAAGTTGTGGAAGTAAAAGACACTCCTAGTTCAGAGATTATTGTTTAAATGAAATGGAGGTTTTTATGAAAAATCATTACACCCATCAGAATCAATAATGAATGTCTCGATAATAAAGAGTGGAGGATTAATAATCATTCATCATTAGATAAGGTATTGCAAAAACATTACACAAACTTTCTCACTCTCCGATCTCCAAAATCAAACGTAATACTCAGTTGTAAAGCAAAGTAATCTAAAAGACAGATACATATACAGTCTTATACTTCACAGTGTATAATCGCTTGCTCCGTATACAGTGTAAATCGTATTTGATTATATCAAGTTAGTATTGTCGTTTTTTAAAAAAATTTTGCCGATTATTCCTGAAACGTAATATTGTTTCGTTTTTACCTGAAATTTTACACCACGGGTTTGGGATATAATGTTCACGTTTTACTAAAATTTAAGTGAAATCAGTTGATCAGTTTTATAAATTAAGTACAGTATTTTACAACAGCTTCATGGCCAATTTTAGTTTTTTTTTCTTTCTTTTTTTTTTTTTTTTTTTTTTTTAATAACTAACGAACCTTTCATTTTGTCTTTAAAGGCTACAAGTAAAGTTTGATCAAAATTATTAGAGCTGATTTTGAGAAAATTGTAATTTTGTGTTTTTTATTACAGAAGATACCCACAAGTTAACAAAAAAAGTGAAAACAATTCTTGAGCTTTGGGCAAAATACGCTCACTAACCAATTAAAATTTACACACTACAGAACATACGCAGGCACATACGACGGACAGATAATATTTCAAAACTCACTAAACATTATTTTCGTTTTATGTTTACTCTCTGTTGAACTTGCTGAGAGTAAAAATAAGGATGTTAACTTTGTTGGCAAATCTACGTTTAGATCTTTCTCTAATTTCACTATAATTTGTACACACAAGTACAACAAGTTGCAGAACGTAAAAATTGAAGGAACTCCGTAAAAAAAAGACAACATTTATTATTCCTTTGTATATTATCTCAAAAACAAACTGATTGTCCATCATGATACTTACCCAGTACTGTAATAGAATGTAATATAAATACACTAAATGTAATACCCAAATGTTGTTCTTTTGGGCTTTGTAGGAAATCTTAAATTTCTACAAAAAAAGGAAATCTTGGGCTCGTAGATCAAGGGGTCATATCGAGTAGAGTATGTGTTTAAAACAGCTTTTACATAAGTTTTTTGTACCTCTACATTCTTGACGTCTTCTAGGCCATAACGTGCTTCGTAGTGTCCGTATCTCGGCTCTGATGGGTCTCGTAGCTTCGTGTATTTGAAGAAGCTTCCACTCGCTACGCTCGTCTCGGTGACGCAGCCTTGTCGGATCACATAACTATACATATATAACATTTTTCGGAGGTTCGAAATTGAATTTTTGACAATAACGTTTCCTTTTACCATTGTAGAGAGGTTTAGTTGGTACATATACATGCAGAATCGAAATCTTAATACTCGTATATTGGGCAAAGTAAAATAGATAAATTACAGCTATTGTGACCTCTCATAAAGAAACGCCGATATCCGAGATTAGAAATGATCTTATTAATAGGAATATTTCACTCAATGTATACATTTCTATAAAGAGTGGGGAATTTTGCCCACAATTTTCGTCAAATCGATTTTCGAACCGTATGACATTTTTACAAATCGCTTGTAGTTTGATGATCAAATTTTTGTCAGATACTGTATATTTTTGCTAAAATGAGACATTTATGATCGCAAACAAACAACGATTGCCATAACATCAAGACTGTTTCAAGAATTATTAGTTGAACAGCGGACTGGTCGATGTCAATAAATGTTCGTGAAATGTGAAGATTCCAAAACTAAAAACCAATTACAAAATGCAAATAAAAATAAATGACTCCTTGTGGTTTTGTTTAAATCACTAGTACTGATTTTTGCAGGTTTTGGTGGTAGCAATGGTGTTAAAAAGAGAGGATGTTATTTGCTGTAAACGTTCTACGAAGTTCATTCAGTGGCCTTATCTACATCTACCCGAGGTCTATTTGTAATATTCGACAATAGGGTCTTCATTCGGTCCCAATCGTCAAGACCCAAGCCACAGGCAAAACAATACGTACGGTCATCAATACCAGTGTAAAAAAATCCTGCTTCGGCCAATTTACTCGCTGACAAGTGATGTACCTAATTTGAATAGGCAATTCCATGACGATAGAATGGAATTGTCTCAAAAATTGCTCCTTTAGCAATCCTTTAGTGAAAAGTATTGCAAAAGGTTTGCACAAAGTGCGTATCGTGTCCATGTTATAAGGTACATTCCATCTGGTACAGTGGAAACGTGATTGCAACTACCTCTGAGCTATGTCGTTAAGGATGGAAAATTTGTACGGCGGACTCAATGATTTCAATGATGTAGGAGCGCAACTCTTTCCCGAGTAAAACAATTCGGCGACACATCTGGACACGAGTGGTATACTCTTCTCGAGTAGCCTCCATTCGTCAGCGTTCAAGGTCATACAATGCTGCCCGTCGTACAATTTGCCGTAACGTTTGCCGAAAATATTGCTCACTCTTACGTCACCGATAGTCAGATTGAACTTTCACATTCTCTTATCGTTGAGAGCGACCGTTATAGATTTTAAATCAATCGATAATTGGTCAAGTAGATGATGATTGAAGAAAACAAATTTTCTACCGGCTTGCACTAAAAGTCCCAAGCCGAAACCCATATGCTGGACTAAACCGGTTGTGATGAATTTAGTGCACTCGCTGATTAAGAAATAAACAGATTTAAGAGAAATTTTGTTTAAACGACAACAACATTGCAGGATAGGCATGACATTTATATTTGGACAGAACCCAAGGCAGAGAGCGCCGGCAACCTGTTGATTTAACAAACCCTAAAGAGACAATAATTGGCAAAAAGTGTGAACCAACAGGTACAAAGGAAAAGGAATATATTGTCATAACATAGCTGTTTAATTCTCTTCAGCATCGTGTGGATTGGCGTTACATCCGGAGGAACTAGAATTTCGCGCCATGGGGCATCGACATATATTTTTTTAAAAGATGTAATTTGGTTGATCCAGGGGGGGGGTAAATTATTCCATATTCTTAATTACTAACACCAATAATTAAGGCTAAAGTCTAGGATTAACTATTAGAATGACCAAGTTTAGTGGAAGATAAAGAGCTAGATATATTGTTAATGAAAGTAAATGATACTTGTACAGGGGATAGGGGGGATCAATGAGAGGGATAAAAGGAGGGGTACATACAAAAATCCGGGGTGGGTGTATAGTAGGATTTGTGTGGATGAGATGAGACAAATGAATAGGTAAGATGGTTGAGAGGAGAGGTTCTAATTGGTGGCCTATCAATTGGTTCGAATAGACTGCCAAGTTCGCTAGCCACCCCACTCCACACACTAGATATTTTTTTAAAAAATAAGAGAAGACAGTTAAATAAAAAAGGTAACAAATAAAACTGATTCTCCCTAGAAAAAAACATTTTCCAGCTCCCAGCAAGGAATAAGCCAACGAACTCGGGAATACGTAGAACCTGTTCTCTCAGTGTAACTTGTGTTGTACAGAAGAGGGTGTGTTTGCGATTATTGGGTGAAAGATTGAGGAAGAATGAAAAAAGAAACTTATAATTAATATCTCCTAGCTTGAGGGCGACACATCGACTCCGATGAGAAGGCCGGCATGGTTTTAATGAAATAAACCAGGTGGAGGGGATATAATGAATGAAAAAACCCTTAAGGGGAAAAAGCTAACCATGTATGAGAGATATTAAAATTGCAAATATTTTTATATATCCGGAGGGTGAAAAATGTAGTCCGTCCCTCAAAAAACAGGAGCACGGACAACTATAACCCCCAACTTCGGCGATGACCCTAACATCGCTAGTTGTAAAGGTGTTAAACAAAAAAATTTGTTGGGAGTGACATCGTATAAGGGCGAAAAAAAAAGTTGAATAAAGTTAAGGGTTCCATAGGGATTCGACGAATAAATAAAGTGGCGCGAAATTGGGTTTCAAAAATTTATCGTTGCTTTTTAATATGTCGTTGGTTCCGATAATAATCGTCTCGCGGGTGGTTGGGAACCACGAATGTCGATTTGTTTTAACTTTGACTTTTAACCCTAGGACAGTGAGACCGGAAAAGCCCTTATATAATACATGGATTTTATTCATGGGGTCCTGCACTACATGAATTTTGTCGAACCGAACTACTTGATTGTCTCCCAAAACGACGAGATTAGAAGCATGGTTCCTATATGAGAGGTTTGACACTCAGTCCATAACGTTAAATCATAAAAGAGGCAGAGTGGGCGACGGTGGGTTTTAGAAAGGAAAAAGAAAGAAAAAAAGGATGTTTGGAAAAATACCAAAACTAGGGCATTTGAAGTAAAGGAGGATTTCGATTTTTCGTTTCATTAATTTTTTTTATTATTATTTATTCTTTGGGATTCCTTAAAACATATTTTTAAAAAATATAAATTATTTGCAATTAAATCTTTATTATTTGTCTGAGATTTATATAAACCATGTTATTAAAAAAAAAATAGAATCGGAGTAACGGTGTTTGAAATATAAGTTCGAGTTACCAGGGTAAAGTCGTGCTGAAAAGCAAACAAATGGCATACCAGGAATAATATTCTAATTCGTATTTTAAAGTAAATAGGTTAAGCTTTGTCGATTTTAAAGTATGGGTCATGATCTGGAATGCAAAGTAAGGATAAGTTATTATAAGTATTAGAAAACGTAGCACATCATGGGAATAGGAGTAATTTAATGAAATTATATTGTAAAAACCGAATCAAATCATTTGGGAAAATATTGTGTGAAATTTAGTAATGTAAATTTTAGAAAAGAAAGGAGGAAAACATATAATAGGTGATTTCCATATATTTCGAAGCTAGTGTGAAGCAAAGGGATACAAAAAAAAATGGTTGGACAATTAAATTATAGTTTGTAATAAGTTAATTAAGGTATGTTGCTGGTCTATTTAATGTTAGAGTTTGGTAATAATGCATTCAATAATAACATTTGTTTAAAGGAAAAATAGGTTAAATGTAAAAATATTTCGAATATTTCATCAAAATCTGTTGGTCGGCATATTAGCAAAAATCCATGACTGTAAATAGGTAGTATGAAATATGTCACTAGAAATATGCTCGATATTAACCTAATTGGAATACTTAAGACAAAGATTATAATATATCAGGGTAAAAATATATATGGTAGTAAAAATAACTTGCACACTATTAATTCAAAATTAAATTAACGATATCTTAGGACAAGTTGAGTATTAGTTAGGCTTACAATCTGTAGGATGTTATTGTTAGTCAACATAATTACCTAGGCTGCTTATCAGAATGCATTATTGGCAATAGTCTAAAAATAGCCTACGGTATCAAGGATGTTATGAACACAGCTAATTTGCCAAATCGCTTAAATCCAGAAGAAAGGTAATTAAGTTATACTAAACTCTGAATCTAGGTACAGTATTTAAAAAAAAAATGAAACTGCAATTGTTTAGGTTCGTGTAGATAAAAAAAAACTCGAACACGAGATCTCACAAAAATTACGTTTATTTAATCAAACCCGACTCAACGACGAAGTCGCTATTCTCAGTGATACATGAGCTACAATAACAAAACTATAAATGTAGGCCTATAATTGTATAACTATAAGTTATAGTTTTGTTATTGTAGCTGTTTCTATCACTGAGGATAGCGACTATGTCTTTGAAACGCGTTTGATTAAATAAACGTAATTTTGTGAGATATTGTGTTCGAGTTTTTTAAAATCTAATATTATCTCACAAGTCAAGCTCAATATTCTAACTTTGTGACGACAAAGAAAAAAAAATCTAAAGCCATAGGGAAAAAGGAATAAAAAAACAATATGAATACACCTTGTCAACCGTGGTTAGTGTTTAAGATTATGTAATGCACTTAATACATGTGTAAATGAAACTATCTATAAATAAATAATAAACCAATTAAACACTGATGTAAAACAATACATTATGTCACTTACCCAAGTTGAGCACACACAAATCGAAACAGATTCCAAATCGAACACTGTCCTACTTATCAGAGTATCGTGGAACCAACTTACGATTATTATCGAATTACGGATCAATTTTATCACCGACCGTAGACCGAATAAATGGAGGGGAAATCCCAATAAAGAGTGACTCTAAATTGAAGAAAAATCATGAGATTTAATTAGGATTTTAACAAAAAGAAGAGAAAAGAGGGAACTTGTACAAATCCACTGGAGGGAAGTTTATTCAGTTAAGGGAAGATTTAAGGAAAAAGATAATTTACGGAAAAGGGAATTTAAGAAAATTACGTGAAGAAAAAAATTTAGATAAATTGAACGAACACGGAAAAAGATTTATAATTTTTATAAGAAAAATTATTATCTTACAAAGAAACCGTAAGTCGAAGAACACGCGTAACTGGAACATGTCGGTCGATAATAAAAGAGCAAAGTTAAATGTTTTGTTTTTTTAAGGGCTGAAAAATAATCTCACAATCTGCTACCAACTGCGGAGATTTGATGCTCGTTAAAAAGCAACAATGCTGTCTCGGTGCCCATTGGAAAGAGTTAGGAATAATGGGGAATTAATTGAGGCGAGGAGGTGAGGATTCTACCGTTGATTGATAATAATATAATTAAATTAAAACTAACTTAACTAATGGCATGACATTTAATATCTTGCCTTTAACAAGGAGAACAACGAGGAACTAGGAATAGGCCCATTATCCGCATTCAACAACAAATTACCTTCAGTTTAGTTTTTGTGTGGTTAGTGTTTTATTTTGGGGAAACTTCTTTCATTATCTGTACTAGTTTTGTTTTTATTACCAAGCGGAACTTACTTTCTGGACGTACCTCGCAGAAGTATAAAAACGAAACTCGTAACTGCCGTTACGGTAATGACGAGTTTAAATAACAAGCGTACGAACTAGTACGTTATCCCCTATTTAATTATTTCTTTATAAATCTAAGACACCGTCGATCGATTTTCTCTTTTAAGACAGACAACTACCGACATTTGTTTGGTTTTGTACAGGGTGTGTGAAAAAGTTATTGCAATAATCTTCATTTATTTGTAATGTTTAAAACAAACATTATTAGTATTATTACAATCAAAATCAACAGTGATCAAAATCAAATGAACATGATTCATTTTATCTTGCACAAATTCGATTAAACGTTGCCACCAGTACAAGTTCTAAAGTCGTTGTAAATAGTTTCTGCTCCTTGCCTCACAGCTGCGGTCGCATCACTGACACATTTATTTGCGTCAGCGACTATATCTCGAGAATCAGCGAGAACACTTGTCACTGAATTGGTGCTTACGGTCAGAAAATTATCACTGTCTTTCAACAACTTTTCCACACAATCTGTAACACTTGCGTTGCTCAATGTACTAGCACCGGAAGCGCATTCTGCGATTTTGTTTGCACCATTTTGACTTTGTTGTGTGTTGAGATCGGCTTCCAATTTCGCAGACGTTGCTACTAAATCGCCGCTCTTTTCAGACTTACTGAAAAAACAACTTTGCGATTTGGAGCTCTCTGGAAAATAAAAGAAACAATCTCTTTAATATTTCGCCTTTTAATAAAAGGAAGAAAAGAATATAAAATGAAGACCCGTATCACACGAATACTCTAATAGTGTCAGGATGGAAGAGAACAAGAGTTAGTCAATAGAGAATTGATATGAAAGATGAAAGAGAGGGATCTAACCTAAGTCTAAATGAAAAAATGTGTAGACCCAACTCGGATTATTCGGGATTTCCAATGCGTATTCATTATAAGTTGGCCCCTATGGGTATGTACAAGACGTGTTCCCGGTTGGTCTATTGAATGGAGTTCTCTCGTTTTGTGCAGGAGATTCCGGGATCCATTCACATGGGGGTTTAACATAATTGTCGTGTTCTCCCAACATCGCGGGATAAGTGATGAGATACTATTGATAGCAAATTCTGGTCTCGAAAGTTAGAATTTCAACTAGGGAACTCGATCTGCTGACGAGACATAATTCGATTTAAAAAATCATCTAACAAGCGTAGGACTGGTTGTAGCGCTAATAATTTTGAATTTTATTTATTCTTGTACAGGCGTTTTCTCTTTTATTTCACTCTATCTGTTATATTCGGTGATCTGAGCTGAACATCGTTATTTACATTATCTTTAGAAAAAACAACTAAGAAGAGATTTTCAACTGCAAAATTGGTTGTGAATATTTTTAATAATATTATTGAGAATAAATTTATCCAATTTTTGAAAAGAAAAAATGAATCGTAACACCGTTTCTAAGTTGATAATTATACGAGCTATAAAAATAATAAACAATTCACAAAAAAATATATATATATAAAAGGAAAACAAATTAAACACCTCTTTGGCCATGAAATGTACATTAAACCTTAATTAGTAATATTAACATTTATTAACTTTGAAATGAAACACACAAAAATTAAAAATGAAAAGTCATCATTTAGTAGGTTGATTAACCACATCATCAGTCTCCTCCATATCCATTAGGCATTCTTAATTTTTTTTTTTGAAAAAGTATTATATTTAACCCATAACTATATTATACCCGGTAAGTTGTTGCGTTTATTTTAAAATAATTCATAATAAAAAGCAGTTTTGCAACATGAGAAATAATCTGTTTTGAAATCCAACTTTTACGCAAAAGAATACGAGGTCAATTCTAAAATTAGGCTTACGTTTGAGACAATTTTATTCAGCCTAATACAGCTGTTTAAAGTTTCAGAGAAAAAACACAACTTGGACTCAGTAATGTCTTTAAGACAAATATTTTAAATTGTAAAAGTGAACGCCAAAATTTATTACATTGCATAGTCATCAATGTAGCTCGAGCTCAAAATTTTTTCTTCAAAAATTAAATTAAATACAACTTTGTAAAATATTTCGCAACATCGTGTTTCTAAAAACCAGGTACACCTCTTATTTTATACTAACTGTATTCATGATTAAGTTTTTAAAAGATTTTAAAAATTTTGTTTTAAAATTAAATTTGTTAATTACCTTGTAAAATGATTTTCAACTGTAACATTTCCTCGTGAAATATTTGTAGAAATCTGTCTGAATCTGTTTTTTCTTGTCTGGTCTTATATTATTTAAAATTATTTCTTTAAATAATATTTCTTTCATTAAACTCTTAATAACTAAATGTTTTCTTTTGTAAAATTTATTCAAAATTAATTTCTTAACTGTTGATTAATTATTTTATTAGCAATTTGTAACATCTCACTTTGTAAACTTTTACTTTAATTAATTATACAAATGTAATAATCTATGGAATCATGCATGTAGAGTGTAGAGTCTGTCTAGTGATGGATCCTTTTGAATTTACAGTTTTTACTAGTCTAAGAAAATGTAGAAATAAATCAAAAAGATAAAACAACCGTCTTAATATCATCGAAAAAAAAGTCTGTTAAAAGTATTATACAAATATTTAAATGATGTGTTAAATTTAATCTAAATCTAAAAAATGAGGATTTTTTGTATTTATATAAAAAATAGATGTGGGTGGTGCAGCTAGCTAAATTTCGACACATAGTCCCTCTAATAGTCAAAATTAATTAAAAATTTTTTTGACGTCTATAAATAATAAAACATACGTCCAATTCTTCAACTTTTTCTTAATTTTTTTAAATTTTTTGTTTAATTATTGTTATTATTGAAATAAATCTATTTAAAAAGGATAATACATGGATTTGTGGTAATGCCAATTAGTATTAATTTATAACATTAAATAGGTCACCACTTGTCCTAAAGAAAATATTCAGTATCTTATAAACGTAAAGGTGTGTTAACAGTAGAACCTTCAATTTCCCAAACATATATTACAGTGTTGTATATCTGATTAAGTTTGAACTTTGTATCATTGAATATATTGTGATTGCATTTCAGCTAGGGGGCGCGGTCATGCTGCTTCCAGTTGTTACCTTTTTCTACTTGTATTCCACAAATCACAAGTATAAAAATTGGAAAATTGTGTTTTAATTAATTTGGCGAGTTTCCACAAGTGTAGCTCATTACAGTGGGAAAAAAATAGGAATTAAATGTCAAAAGTACAGTCTACGCCTACAGTTTAAGTCTGCCTAATTCAGTACAAGAACAAAAACTGGTGGAATGTCCAGTGAAACTTACATTTTATATCAGCAAATATTTCTTGGTTGTGTTCATGTAAAGTATTATTAAAAGTACAGGTTGAAAAACAAGCAACATTACCTGAATTAGTCAAACTGTTCAGCTGATCATCAGCTGTTTTATAACAGTTTTGAACTAAAGTATTTGAGCTGTATCTTGTTTTAGCATTTTCAAGTCTTGAACGGATACTTGCCGCAGCATCTGTGATTGATTCTGAGATTGAAAGAAGATCAATATTTAAGATTTGTCCATAATTGTCTTGAGTTTTTGCCACAGCTTCGTTGATCAACTGTCTAAGTTTGTTGATTCGATCATCGTATTGTTTATATCTATTGATTGCAGACTCGATGATTGCTGACAGATTTGAACGTGGAGGTGGAGTAGGCTGAGGTGTAGTTGTTTGTGGAGTTGTGGGTGTAGTGGGAGTTGGAGTTGTAGAACTTACATTTTCACCTGTAGGTTGATTTGGAGATTTGGTTGTTGTTGTTGGACGTTGAGTCGTCGTAATCTGTGCACAAAATTTCTGAATTAGACAAACAATTTATCTTAATATAGTTTATTGTAACTAAATCATTTATACATAAGAACCGACATATTTTCCCAACGCTAGTGGATCTTAGTTATTTTCACGAACACGCTAAGTCACGTATTACCAAAGTGATAAAACAAAAAGTTTATGTTTAAACTGTTAAACCATTAAAATTAAACACTATTTACAAAAAAAAGAAGACCTTCCTCTTTTGAAAAAGAAATTGATTTTAAAACTTTTTTTCTTTAGTTCCAGGGGAGTTTTCGACAAAAATCTAAAAATCCGTTGGTCTCATTGTAAACCATAGGATCTGAAGATCAATAGTATAGCCTATACAGAACGTGACCGTGTGACCTAATCCACGGTCACAAGGGCGCTTTTGCGGGGATTTGCTACAAACTTGTTAATAACTATTTCTGAAGTTCTACCAGGCCGATTTTCATGCAGTTTATTTTAAATGAAAAATTATTTTGCCATTAATTGCAAAAAAATATATGAATCGTCAATTTTTATTTCATTTTTATATAAAAAAATTTTTAACACATTAATACCTATATTCTGACAGTCACAAATCACACCATAGTCACTATTAATACATTTGATGTATTGGTATGGTAACTTAATTTGTATATAAAATTACAAATCAAGTTTAAAACACTTTCCAAATTGTTTCACATTGGTCTATCTTAGACTTAACTTATCTTTGTGCGATAAAGAACTCCTCCGCACCCACTCAACCTACAGAGATGGGGATGATCTCATTGGAAAACGTAGGGTCTGAAGATCAATAGTATATACAGAAAGTGGGTTAGGTTAGGGTTACTAGGGCATTTTTGCAGGGTTTTTGAAATGGTTTTAGGCCACAATCATATTAATGTATATTTCTGGGGTAGTTCTATTGAGCAGAACTATAATATTATTAAAGTTTGTTGTAGGATTATTTGGTACATTTTCTAAAAGAAATTTTGTAATTGTTTTAGTGTTAAGTTTTCCATGGTTTTCACAAATTTCCGGTTTTAATCCCTGTATAACGTAAATTAACTATTTGTTTTTCTTCCATGTTATGGTTAATTTTTCTCTATGTAGCTTCAATTTCTATTAAAAAGTTTATTGGTGGCTCAGATTCTGATTGCATTTTGTTTTGAGCCCTTGGTTGGGAATCAAATCTGTTTTTGAATTCTCCCAAGTTATGTCCCCATGTTGCTTTGTTTTAATGAAACTCTCGTACCAATTTAGAACTATTTTTACTAAGTAAGTGGGCAATAGACTTATTTGTGTCTCTTTTTTCGAACCATTAGCTTTTGAAACTATTTTATATCTTGCAATGAACGTGTTAATGTCTTCTGAGGGTTGTATTAAGGTTATTTCTTTCTTTTCTTTCCATTTTTGTGTTATTATTCCCTTGTTGATTTGAGGTTGTTTATTTTCTTTATAAATTGTATCTTCCGGTTCTTGTATGTTAGAATGTTGTCGTTCAAACGTTCCTGGGTCGTATATATTTTTGACTAAGTCTTATGAACTTTCTTGAATTTGTTTAGCTTCTTGTGTTAGAGTTCTCTTTGCGTTTCTTAATGATTTTAAATCCCCTAATTCTTGGTATGTACCTCACTGTTCTGTATTTAGGGTGTTAAAATTTATTAAATATTCATATAAGTTTTTATAATCTTGGTTGGTTTTTATAGCTATTTGGATTATTTAAATAAGTGCTAAATGTTTTCTACTTTAGTCTAGCGTTGTTGTATTAGTAATTACTACCCTGTGTTCTTTAAAAATTTATGTTGGTTCTTCTTTTTAAAATTTATGTATGTCTGTGTTACTTAAGTCCATTTAAATTTATTTTTGTATACATATAATTTATTCTCTTAAATTCACTAAATTTTCTCCATCTCTGCATTTATTTGATTTATTTTCTCAATTTGAAAAGTTAAACACTGTGTAATACTTTTACTCTAAGATCTTTTTATATTACCTTTTTTTTATTCTTGTGAATTTCGGATGTTGGGGACCCACCAGATTCGATTTCCCGAATCACTACAGCTTGGCTGTGATAGAGTTTATCTGACACAGTGTTTTAAATAAGTGCAGAGACGAGATTAACCTGTGTATTATTATTTTTTTTAAACAAATGATAATTTTGTTTTAATTTACAAATATTTCAAAACTTATCGCTATAAATAATTAACCTTAAACATCAATACTTATTTAACTTACTAGTATTTGCTTGAATTTACTGAATTGATTGTTATTAAAAATATTCAGATTTGCTCTAGAGAGAACTGTGCTATGTTTTCTATACAGCCCACTCAACATTTAATTATACAAACAATTTTGTTTAAAGGCTTGAATTACAATCTAATATACATTTTCTTACTTACTCTAATATAATGAAATATTTTCATATTATTTATAGCTATCCAGTTTTAATTTCTCTGTGAATTTACATAAATTTTGACTCACTTTTGCTTTTTATAGCTCCTTTAAAATTCCTTGAAAGGTATCGTAAAATCCTTATTTCAGCTATTTTATACTAAAGGATTTTCGATTTTTTAAACCTAGCGTTAGTTACAAATAGTTGATTTAAATATTTTTTCAGTTATTGTGAACTAAATTTGTTGTATTGACTTTAGTTTGATTTTAAGTTTCAATATTAATTAAGTAATTATAGTTATGAGATCTCCCTTACATAAATGTTTTAAATTACTGACTACTCACATAATTAGCTGTATTTTCGTTCGTAGCACTTACACATCTTTCACTTTTCTTTCTTGGTAATTAATATCGATTTAATTCCTGAACTTTCACTTAACATTTATCACTTGCTTAATACTTTTCGTAATGTTTTTATTGCTTATCTTGCCTTTGAAATACACTCATTTTTTTATATTTATGAACTTGTTTAAATTTTTAATCTTAACACATTTTATTTTAATGTTAATTTTATTTCTCTAATATAATAGATATTCATTTTTGAATATATCTCTGATAAGGTGTGGCATTCCCACGGGGGCAGTTGTGAAATTTACCAAATGTATTTTTCACACCAACCGCAACGTCATAGCTGACAGCTGGTTTTCTTCTACAAAGTAGAAATACCGGCAGTATTCCAAACAAAATTGTCACCGGTACAATAGACTTGACTTTGCTCTTTCTTTGTGCCTAAAGAGAAAAAAACTGTCGTATTAGTATCGTCAATGAACCACGATACAAATTTTGATGCCTAAACGTAAAAACCTACTATCATTGCAGACTATATATAACATGGCTAAAGGGACGTGGATAGTTTAGATAAAAAGTATGTCACCTATTCAGCTACAAGGAAGACACACCGTTGGCCATTGCGAATATTCTATGCAATACTTGATATCATTCGTGTAAACTCACTTGTTATGTTCAATTCTTTCAGGGATAATCACGATTTTCACAATAGAAGTGAAAAATCTTATCAGAGACCTTTGTAAACCTTGGCATTCAAAATCGTCTTACTGTTATACTTCTACAAACTGAGCTGAAGGTGGGAATCTGCCGAATATTGAAAGCTGAAATGACTAGGAACTATCCCCACCCCTAAGTTGAACCACCTAGAGACAAACCAAAGAGAAAGTGGCGCTATACATATCCAGTGATAAAAGATAGAAAAACGAACAATGTATGTCACCTTGTGAAAATCTCATCTGTAATGAGTGCGAAGAAACTGCCACAATTGTACACCTTGAACTTCAGGGTAAGGTAACCCCCCCCCCCCAACAAAAAAACAGGACTATACCAAATGTATTTTTGTAGGATATTTGTATCGTCTAGAAATAGGTTATCAATAGTACTCAATAAAATCTCTTGTTAAAAAACTAAAGTTTTTTGAAAAAATACACGTATTTGTTAAATGTATCTTTTCAATATTATTATATCTTGATTTGGTGTATACATATGTGTTTTTTGTATTGTTTACTAACCCTAAGACCTAAACAAGTTAAAAATACTTCATTTGTATCTTAAATTATTATTTTTTTTTATTTCTTAAAAGTATTTTTTTAATTTTTTAGGACAAAGGATCACGACTAACACCCTAAAAAAGTAAGGACACGAATAAAAAGTTAACAAAACTGTAAGTGGGGGGGGGGTAGCATAGGAGAAAAGTTCTTTGTAACCCTCGGCTCCGCCTCATGCGTCAACATTCTCTCTCAGAGGGACAGTGTCATTTTCTTCAATTAATACACTAATAACAATCGTAGAAACCACAAATTCAAATTGTTTATATTACCTCATGATATTATCATATGAACAGGAGGAAAAAAAATCTACACACTATACAAAATATAGGGTAAATTTGGTAATCCCAAAAATATCTACTTCCGTTTTGGACTTTGATAAAAATATTTTCCTGGTCAGAAATGATATATTTTCATCGACGTACAATATTGGGTAGAGGTTTACAGTGATATTAACATCTCATGAAAAACCATGGATTTCAACCGTCTCTTGATGGATGAGAGGTGTCTTTTACAGAACCCTTTTCTTCTTAAAATGTAATATTTATCCTAATAGATTTTAGTAAACAAATTCAATACAAAACAATTCATATATAGATGAAACTTTTAGACCTAAATAAACAGTTTTCATAAAATCTTAAATGAGTGAATTAAAAAAAAAATCTTTAATCTGATATATTTGTAGTAAAACTATACAATTAAAAAAAAAAAAGAGTATTTTCTCCAATCGCCGTCAAATTTCAGATATAACTAAAAATTATCAGTCCAACTAATTTGAGGGTCTTTTTTTATGGGTGTATAAAGTCCAGATAATATACCAAAATTTTTAGCATTAAAACTCAAAATATGGGTCAAATAGCCTCAGCTTTTTAAAGAGTATCAATTTTGAATATAACTGAAGTTAGATTGTGATTGTTATAGCCCTTTTTTTAGCTATAAAGTTTTGCGACAAATAACAGGTTCTCGATAGATTCAACATTGCACAACAATTTAAAAATGGCAATTGATATTTTAATATTAATTTTAATATATGATATTCCCTCCCCCCCCCCCATAACTTGATAACATTACATGTTAACAAATATAATTTCAAACTAAATTTGTAAAAAATTAAATTCTGATAAAATTTATTTGTTAATAAATAAATTTACAAAATTACGTGATAAATACTATAAAATATTCAAATTAGTATTAAAACAGCAATCGCTATTTTGGAACTGTTAAGAGAAATATTTTCAGTAACTTTCTGGGCCAACAATGGATTATTATCAATTATCATAACACCTAAATATTTGGTGTTGTAGACAATTTACCAAGATATGTTTTTAGTTTTTTTTTATAGAAAACTCGCTAGTCACTTGACCTACAGAAAAAATATACGAAAATCAATTTCTTTTTCGTGGAAAGGTGTAATCTTTTGCTTTTTGCAAATCAATATTTTCTGATGTTAATGGTTTTCGAGATATTCTACGTTAAACATTTTAAATATACAAAGTAAAATCTTAATTATCTGGTACACTGGTAAAAGTTACATAAATATGGGTATACCAAATCTTCATTCAATATGTTATCTGTTTTCAAAGATATAATTTTTTTTTGTAAAAACACAAAAACGAAGAGTTTCCGGACATATATTTATACGTTATTTTCTTATTTTAAACTCTACAAACAGCTCCCGAAATATTGCCTTGTAATCTTGATCGCTTTGTCAGTATAAGAGGGAATTAATGGATCAATTCAACAGCCTTAATTTTTAATTGTAAATTACGAGTTAAATTATTTTGTTTATCACAAAACTTAAAAAATATAGCTACTTACGAGTCTTGCTTTACAGAAGTTATACATATTGAGAGAGATGGTTGCAACTCTAAACGCTTCATTTAAAGTATCGTCAGCGCACTTTGCAATTTTAACAGAATCGCTCAATGAAGCGTCGATTTCATTTTTAACTTCCGTCATTGTTGTATTCATGAACTTAATAGCTCCGTTAATAAAATCGCTCGGACAGCCAGCGAATATGCTGAAAATGTTGAAAGAGAAAATCCTCGTTAGACAGCTGGTGAAGAAATCGGCAATAGATGTTGCGGCAGTTCTAGCATTCACAGCTGCCGCACTGATCACTAGTTTGTCAATACGTGGTACTGACTTGGTACTTGCTGAATTAACACAGTTCGCGTAATATTGTGCACCTGGAAACATTACAGTAAATATAGTTTACACAAATAACATTTTCATAAATACTAATATATTGTGCATAATTTTTTTCACTCATCCGTACAAACAAAAAAAGGTTTCAATTAAGCGAAAATTTTGGGGAAATAATGAAACTGCCATACAATTAAAACTAAAAATTCCTATTTTCCAAAAAATTTATGATAATGCTTAAATAAAATAAGGTGAGCTGCTCAATAGAGCGATACGATATATGTCGTACAGTCATTGCGATGCTCGACTTTTATCTTAAAATAATTTTGGTACACACCGAAGTTAGTTATCTAAAAAAGATTTTTTTTTTTTTTAACAGTAATCAAGCTCTTCTAGTGAAAACGACGTTTTAGTAACGAATTGGTGAAAATCAGGAGAAAAGACAGAATCAGGTACTGTGTGCAATTGTATAATTTAACTAGCTGATGCTCCCAGTTTCACCTGGGGATAGTTGAGATAGTTTTTTTTTTTTTTTTTTAGTTGAGATAGAAATAAAAATTTTAGGAATATACTATGGAAATATATTATTCACAAATACAGCATCACACCAATATTGATCAAAATCGACCCATAAATAACAAAGTTATGATATTTGTTTTAGGGATAAAAAACACCCTTAGAGTGGAACATTTTCAAAATCCTTTCTTAGTACGCGTCTACTGACCTACCACAAATCATGTTAAAAAATTCATAGCTCTGGGTTTGTTGGATCCAGAGATATCCTTTAGGAGTAAAAAACACCATTGGAGTGGAACATTTTCAAAATCCTTTCTTAGTACGCGTCTACAGACCTACCACAAACCATGCTAAAAAATTCATAGCTTTCGTGATCAGTCAATGGGTTGTGACTTATATATATGTAGACGTGCGACACAGTCCAGCAGTAAGTTCCTAGTGAACTATTTTAACATGAAAAGAAATACTGTATAGGATGCGTCCACAATCAAAAGCAATTTTTTAGTAAACAATAATATAACAAATATTAAATTTTTATGCAATTGTTAATACATATGTGTTAGCGAACGTGGTTCGTATTGTGTTGCGCCTGATGATGCCTCTAGTGAAGGAGAAAGTGCTGTAGACAGACAAACATAACAACTACTTTTATCGATAAAGTTAATAAATTTAAAACTCTTAATAATGTTTAAAAACTCCAAGAATGTTATTTTCATATTTTTCTAGTACTAATAGGCTTGTTTTTACTTTTTTTGTGAAATTTCTGTTATATAAGAGCAGTTGGTAAAATTACTTTGGATCTGATATTTTGTTTGTGATCTCTAAAGACCGCAACACTATGTTTAATCATGTATAGATATCTTTTGGAATTATCGTCTAAAATATGCTCGATTTATTTATTGTTTGTTTTAAAGTTAAGTTAAAGTCGTTAGTTGGATCTTTATTTTATCTGTGTTTTATTGTTGTTGAAAACGAACTATTCAGTACAGAAATTTAGTTATAGGATTCTATACGTGATTAAGCTTGCTCATCATCTGATAGGACCTTAGTTATCAGTAAGCATTTGACGGAGGCACATTAGTTGAAGTCCACACTTATTAAAGTATTTTACAAATAATAATTGCAAGTCCGTTTCTTTGTTTGTTTAAATAAATGTTTTAAGTGTGTTTTAAAGTATTTTTAAAAAAGTGTTAGTGTTTCAAAATTATTTTTAAACTTAAATGTCATCAATTTTATTGCATCGTACAATATTCCATTAAATTTCAGATGACCTCCACAAAGAACCGAATGAGGCCAAGGATTTGATGATGACATGTCGAAACCTGTAATCCTGTTGAGTTTTTAAAAAGATTGTTCTACGCATATTGAAAAGGAAAATAGCTATATTAATAACACAAATCTAGAGGTTACTTACACATTATGTTAAATATTTATTTCATATATTTCTATATAAATATACAAATCTTACCTCTTGTTATAGCATTGGTTATACTAAAATTCGCAGTTTTGGAGCAAGAATCATCGCCTGTGTATAAGTTCAAATACGGCTTCAACTGTGATATCAGACCAGCTGTAATCTTTTCAATGGCTGCGTTCCTATTGGAGTTCTGGCTATTTGTCAGAGCAATCTGTTTTGCCAATTCAATTTCTAGGTTTATACTTTTCTTGACAGGATTTATTTGGATTTCGATCGTTTTTTGATCTTCTGCACTTACTTGAGCTGAGACACCAGCATTCTAAAATAAAAGACAATTTCACTTTAGTTAAAATATTACTTATTAAAATACAATGGGAAGCTGAAAAGTGCACTCCACCACACAAATACACACACACACACACACACACACACACACACACACACACACACACACACACACAACATTTTGTGTCCTCGTAAAAAAGTGGCATACTTTTTCCACAATTTTCGTCATTCTTTTTTGGGACCAAATAAAGTGTACAACTAACTGATGATCTCCTTTGTTTTCTGACATTTACAATTTTGACAACCCTCTTGAATTTAAGTCAAGTTTACTTTGCCAAGTATACGCAGCATAGAATTGGTTTGGTAAGCACAACAAATGTCTACCTCCGTTTTGACTAATCTTTAAGTTTCATGAAATCATGAACCGAAAAAGTGATTTTCGATCTCCCGCCCGTCCGTCGTCGTTGTCGTTAGTTATGGCATTGTCGTTGTCATCTGGACGTAAGCGCGGTAGCGGCCAGAAAATCCTATTAAGATAGGAACATGAAATTGATATTTGGGACTTTAGTGTGCTAATATAGAGAGATAGGAAAATGAAATTTATATACGGAATTATAGTGTGCACATATAGAGAGATAAGAACATGTAATTTGATATAGGGGGCTCTTGAGTGCTGATATAGAAAGAAAGGAACATGGATATTTGTTATACTGGACTATAGTGTGCACATATAGAGAGATAGGAAAATGAAATTTATATACGGAATTATAGTGTGCACATATAGAGAGATAAGAACATGTAATTTGATATAGGAGGCTCATGAGTGCTGATATAGAAAGAAAGGAACATGGATATTTGTTATACTGGACTATAGTGTGCACATATAGAGAGATAGGAAAATGAAATTTATATACGGAATTATAGTGTGCACATATAGAGAGATAAGAACATGTAATTTGATATAGGGGGCTCATGAGTGCTGATATAGAAAGAAAGGAACATGGATATTTGTTATACTGGACTATAGTGTGCACATATAGAGAGATAGGAAAATGAAATTTATATACGGAATTATAGTGTGCACATATAGAGAGATAAGAACATGTAATTTGATATAGGAGGCTCATGAGTGCTGATATAGAAAGAAAGGAACATGGATATTTGTTATACTGGACTATAGTGTGCACATATAGAGAGATAGGAAAATGAAATTTATATACGGAATTATAGTGTGCACATATAGAGAGATAAGAACATGTAATTTGATATAGGAGGCTCATGAGTGCTGATATAGAAAGAAAGGAACATGGATATTTGTTATACTGGACTATAGTGTGCACATATAGAGAGATAGGAAAATGAAATTTATATACGGAATTATAGTGTGCACATATAGAGAGATAAGAACATGTAATTTGATATAGGGGGCTCTTGAGTGCTGATATAGAAAGAAAGGAACATGGATATTTGTTATACTGGACTATAGTGTGCACATATAGAGAGATAGGAAAATGAAATTTATATACGGAATTATAGTGTGCACATATAGAGAGATAAGAACATGTAATTTGATATAGGGGGCTCTTGAGTGCTGATATAGAAAGAAAGGAACATGGATATTTGTTATACTGGACTATAGTGTGCACATATAGAGAGATAGGAAAATGAAATTTATATACGGGACTATAGTTTCCATATATAGAGATAGGAATGTGAAATTTAATATAGGGGACTCTAGTTTGATGATGTAGATAGATAGGAATATCAAATACTGTATAGTTGTGTGATGATTGTAGAACCCTATTGAAATTTAAAAAAAGTTTAATTGAAAATGTTAAATTAGACGCCATTTAAACAGTTTTTTTGTTCATATCTCTTGTATTACGGTATTTAATTTATGTAATGTAATGTAACATGTAATGGTACTAACTCCAATAATTTACGATGGAAAATAGTGAAGTTGTGGTCTGAAATGTAATTTAAAACATTGATCTGTCAAGAAAATTTGATATTCGTAAAGTTACGTGGGTCGCATCACCGACACGACCGTAACGAATGGAGGCTCCATAGTATATGCACAGCTTCAAAGCCCGCCATGGTCGAGATACTGATACGAGCGAAGCAAGCGCTGACCTTTTAATATATACACATCTACGAGGACATACCCGACATTGATAATGTTGGTTCAAAATACGAGGTTTTGAAAAGTTTTGTAACAACCGTTTTAAACATACTCACCCTATGCAACCCTTTGCTTTACTAATACACGTTAACATTTTCCTTATCCCAAGAGACGTTAATAATTTAATGATTTTTTTTTTAATCGGTGCAGTAGTTCCTAAATTTTAACAATTTCCTATTGAGAGAAAGTCTACCTTCATCCACTAACTTTTTGACATTTCAGCGACAACATGTCTTTAACAAACGTGAAAGTATTGTTAAAATCGTTTCAGGGGTTTCAAATGTTGGTGGTTTGGTTTGGATACCGCCGTGGGAAGCTAGTGGTTGAGTGTTTAGTTTTTGTAATACACTAACGAGTGTTTATCGATTCTATAATGTCCTGTCTTGAGGTTAAAAATTTAAAAGAGAATGGAAGCTCTAACAACTTGTATTTCATTTCATAACTTGCTTGTACTAACAAATTATTATCACTTTCACAATATTTAAATTTTATTATTTCTTTATTAATTATATAATAACTATTATAATAATTATTATTAATAATATGGTAATTATATAGCAGAGTAGCCTCACTTCAAAATCCATTTTTATGGGTTTTATTCGTCAAATAAATGTTGGAAAAATATTTTATTATCGAAAAAAAGTGTTGGAAAGATGATTAGGCCTATAAACTAGTTCACCTCTGGGTCTTAGGAGGTTAAGGTGGCTCCGTATTTTCCTTGTTTTATTTTTTTATCCTCTACTACATACCTTACTTCATAAGAATAAATAATGTTTTCTTAGCTGTAAATATGTAGGGCTGTATTATTATAAGTCACGAAAGGTTTGGCCAGGTTGCTATATATATATATATAAAACCACCTGGCCAAACCTTCCGTACGTTTATTGAAGTGAATGTCATGAGTATGAAAGATAACACAGAGTTAATTTTTTCACGAAAAAACAACTTGTGTAATTATATTATGTAATCATCTTTCCGACACTTTTTTTCGATAATAAAATATTTTTCCAACATTTATTTGACGAATAAAAACCATAAAAATTGATTTTGAAGTGAGGCTACTCTGCTATATAATTACCAATAATATATATTACTCTTTTAAAATTAAAACAAGACAGAAGTGGTGTGTCTAGATATTCGTGGAGAAATTAAAACATGAAAGTAAGTGCTAAATATTTCTTCAATCTCATTAATCATACAAATAATGTATAAGAATAAAATGAAATAAGAAAACTTATGAATAATTTGCAGTTTGTCCCACGAAGAGGTACACGCTTTAGATTTTCTATTAATTTCTTATTCGTCAACCGATTTTTTGGTAACATTACATACTTTTTAATAAAGTTACCGAAAATGTTGTGTGAAAATTTCAACACACTGGTATTTATAGAAACATCATGGAGACAACAGACACACAAAAACTTCTATGCATCTATACTTTTATACCTTTTACTCTTACAGGTTTAATTGTTGAACAGCTGTTAGATTCAAATTAAACAACAATTATATTACAACAGAAACTTACAACCTAATTCTTTTTGACTAAAACCTTTTTTTCCTTTGTAGTTCCAAAATGGTTTTTATATTAAATGTTGAGCTTGATTTATGAGAAAAAACTATACAGTATAACAAACACACAGAACACAATTCTCATAAAAAAAAATACGCCTAAGTATCAGACGCGTTTCAACGACAAGGTCGTCCTCTTCAGTGATACACCAGCTACACCAACCAAACCACAACTATAGTTTGAGTTTTATAGTTTTGGTTTTTATAGTTGAGTAAAGAGTGTTGTGTGTGGGCCATTGTTTTTAATAACGTTGCAGAATCAATTAAACAATTTCAAGTTGCTTTCTTAGGTGTTGATCCATCGATCACTCACTCAATAATTACGCAAAAAAATTTCTTGTTGGAAATGAAAAGCGTAATGAAAAAGTACACTCGATCTCCTGATAGTGGAAGAGAAGAACCGGTATTAAGTTCATTACTCCGTTCTCCATGTAAACTAATATCACTTAGAAAAGTAGAGCTTGAAATGCCCAAATCTTCAGTGCAAAACATTTTAAAGGAAAGCGAAATAAAATTTTACAAAAACCACCTAGTCGATAACCTAATTAAAGATGATCCGGACAGAAGAGTGGAGTTCTGTTCCCGCATCATTGATTTTCATGAAACTGATCTTGATTGGCATACTCGTATTGTTTTCTCAGACGAGTCGACTTTCTACCGCAATGGTATTGTAAATAGACATAACTCTAATTATAACTACACCCAAAACCCTTACGTTGTTCATCAAAAACTTCTTAAATCAAAAGGAATTGCTACCTGGACGGCTGGACTGCTAATGTCACTAATGATATTTCAGACAGCATCTGACTGATTCATATATAGGTATGAATAAGTTTTAAATCGACAACTACTGCCTCATTTTACGGTTCCGGAAATGGTCCAAGCTGTTTTTCAACAAGATGTTGCTTCGCCCGACTATGCAAATTCAGTCAAACAATTGCTGAATAACAATCTTCAAGGGCGTTGGATTGGTTGTGGAAGTCAATTTTTTAGATTGGCCACCCCAGTCTCTTGTTTTAACTGTGTGACTTTCTCTTAAGGGGCTATTTAAAGGAGCAAGTGTACTCTCATAGTTTCAACAATGATGAGGATTTGAAGAGCGTTATCGAAGAGGATCCCACATGATCACTTTACAAAAGCGTACGAATCTGTGTTTAGCGTTGCTATCAGTGGATGGGTTTTAGTTTGAATAAAAAAATAATCATATTTTCATCGGTTTTTAACAACTGATTTTTCATTGTATCAGCATCGACAGTCAACAATCTTATAGCAAAATATTATTTATTCTTTTTTAATTATTAACGTAAATACTATTTCTGTATACTCTTCATCATGTGAATCGACCCTTGTAATGATGTATATCCTACTATTTATCTACAAAAAGTCGATGGAAGATATCATGGTACTTACCCAGCCCCATTTAAAATGTAATACAATCAGATCTAAATGTAATGCCCAAAAGTTGGTTCCTTGAGCCTTGTAGGAAATGTTAATTTGTTTGATAGATCATAGGATCTTATACAGTAGGTAAGGATTGTTCTCTGAACCTCTTAATTGTGTATGTCACTATTTTCGCGACATCGTCGTAAATGTGTACTTAAAGCCTCTACTCGTGCCAGTGTCTCGTCCTTGGCGGGTATCGAAATGTGTTTCACATGTGTGAAAGAGTATCCACTTACTACGCTCGTGTTTGCAACTTGGCCCTGGATTTCTTCCATTTACGAATTATCAAATTTTTTCTTGAGATTTTAGGGTTTGAAATTACATTTTTTGACAATACCTTTACTATTTGTCATTGTACAGAGGTTTCATTAATTCCATTACGTTACTTTTTTATCAATTGTAATTTTTTTGGAAAGTTATTGGTTTTCGAGATATTCAACATTAAATATTTCAAACGGGCGCAATCATACAACATAAAGTTTTCATTTTCAGTGTACTTATAAAACGTAACATACAAAATGCGTATAATAAATCTAAGCTCAATATCTTTTCTATTTCCAAAGTTATATATATATATATATATATATATATATTTTTTTTTTTTTTTTTTTTTACAAAAAAGCGGTTACGGTATTTGAAAACTAAACTTTTTCGGGGAAATGTTTGTTCTTAATTTTTCTTATCCTGACCCACAGAATCATTTCCTAAAGTTTGACAGCTTACTTACGGGACAGGACGTATATGAAATAATAATGTTTTTTTAAATACATCCAGAGTATGATCCAAATAAAACAACACCACATACAAAAAATTCTACAATATCGTGTGTAAAGATAAAACTAATATTAAGTTTAACAAATAAAATTTAAAATAAAAACGACTACATTTGTAATAAAAACAAAAAATATATATACAAATTGTCTTAAGTTTAGCAAATATCAACTTACCGTTAAAGCTAGGGCAATTAAAATCGTGAAGAACAAACTGTAGACCGCCATCTTTAGACTCGACAAACTCACAGTTTATAGCTCGACATTCTCTGTGTGTTTATATACTAAACTTTGTTTTATCTAAAATGTAAAAAAACAAGAAAAACAAATAAATCACACTAATACTTTAACACCTTGGCAATGCGTCATATTGTCGTTAGATCATCATGTTCTACGAAAAACAAATTTAAATATTTTTTACAAACTTACAGAATTCTCAAATTAGTTTTGTCTTATATTTTTATTTGTTTTGTTTAAGTAGTCGGCAAATTTCTTTTGAATTATGCAGACATAGTGTAACAAGTTAATGGGGCGCCATCATGGTACTTACCCAGCTCGATCATAAAATTACAATACCAGCAGATCTTCTATATTATGTAATGTCCAAAACTTGGCACTTGTAGGAAATATTAAATTATACTGTTAGATCAACCAGTACCTTGTGTTTTAAAACAGTTGTTACACGGGTTTTTTGTACCTCGTATTTGTGTATATTACTAGTTTATTTATGTCGGCTAGGTTCAAACGGGCTTCGTAGATGTTTATATATTAAAATGTTTTCACTCGCTACGCTAGTGTCGGTGAGTCGGTTCTGCCGGATTTCGTATACCAATCGAATATCACATTGTCTTTTGAGGTCAAGATTCGAAATTACATTTTTGACAAGAACTTCACAATTTATCGTCGTAGAGAGGTGGTACCATAACATGCATAAATAAAATCTACAAATTTGTATCTAATTTAGTGTGGTACAAGTAAACTAAAACAGGAGAAATAGACTAACAATAGTTTAAAATAGTAGTGGTTTTGACATTTTAAATTTGTATTTTTTGAATTTCAATAGGGTTCTATTTCAGATAGGGTTTCTATGAACTTTAAGATAGTCTAGTAGACTAAGTATAAGCGAAGATAGAAAATTTAAAAAAAAAATATTGTTTTTGTTCTGTATGATGGATAAGAAATAATGTGTTATCCAACAACATATAAGATTTATATAGAAAATGTTGTTGTTGGGACATTGTTGGGACAAGATGGGACATTGTTATTTAAAGTAAGTGTTTTTGAAGTTTTAAAAACATTGCAGATTTGAAAAATTTGGTATTCATATATGATGTAAATGAAAAATTAGGAAATACAAAACAGGAATAGAAGAATTAAATGCTGTTTTAGAGTTAATTATTTCTAATTTAAGTGTAAAAACTTATCGGGGAAAACTTTCCAAAAGTCATCCCCCCCCTCTTTTAAGTTTTCAATAAGTGAATGTAAGAAGATTTCCTTTAGCATTTTTAAAACACAATACAGAACTTGAAAAGAGCTGAAAAATCAATAATTTTAGGACTAGTCACAAATTTTAATAAGTAAAGGAAGACAATTAAAATATTGGTGTTAACAATATCAGAGCAGCCTCTAATACCCGAGGACTATTTTTTAATCTTAGCAGTAACTGTATTCAGTCAGTTCCTGTATTTAGTTCAAAGAATTTAGTTGCTTTTTCTATGTTTATTTTTTGGTGCGTCATAAAAAAGTAACGATGATTATGTTTTATAGAGAAGCATTTACAATAATTTACGTTTATTTAACGCTACGAATCGAGATAATCCGGTTGACAGGGCTTAATTTAATAGGATTAGTTGAAAATTCCGGCAAATTTTAGTGTGAAAGACACCCCACGATCAGGCCGCTCTTCAAGTTTTTTCAAATAAAAAATCACCCTTCATCAGAAAATTAACGATAATGACCCTACATCAGTTTTGTAAAGAACTATTACAGCATATTGATAGTAATATTCATTTTACTTCAGATATGTGTTTCAGTGATGAAACAATCTTTTCTTTACACAATTGCCGATATTGACCAAATAAAAATCCGGTTTCTTTTAGTTCATTTAAGGGGGGGGGGTAATACCTTCATTCATAGGGGGGGGGAGTTATTCATATGAGAAATCAGAGCTGAAACTAAACTCGAATTCGGTTCTAACTGAAGGAGCTAAATAAAGCATATCAGTCCTTCCTGTGAATTTGCAATCAGGAGAAATAGGAATTTTTCGGAAAAATAATTGATTCGGTAAAGAGAATCCCTTTCATTTAGGAGATTCTAAGGTCTGGCATGTACCATTGAAATATGATTAGAAGAACTCAAAATTTTGGTGTCTGTGAAAACTGAAAGGAACTGAAATACGGCACTAACTTTCTCACACAATTGTCCACAAAACCAAACACAAATTAAAATAATCGTAGCTGTCTCCCCAAAATGTCGGTAATACTACTTGCACTTAAAATAAACAGCATAAAAAAAATACACAAACTTTCTCACTCACCCATCTTCTAATCTAATGAAAATCAACCAAAACTATTAGTTGCCAAAAATTTCAGTTCTATTGTTGTAAGTCAACAAAATGAAATGAACCATGGCCATCATCTCATGAAAACAAAAATTAATGAAGTCATCAACGTGCTTCCCGTCTGTCATAAACAAGTTCTCAGCATAAATCTTATTTGATTAAAGTCGAATTTTTAATGACAGAGGTCATGATTAATTTTTTATTTATTATTTCTGAACAGTAATGTTTTACTTTCGATTTTGCACCCGGATTTGTGACATTAATCTTCACCCCAAATGTTCGCAACATGTCCGATTTTTTTGTAATATTCTTTATTGATGACTTACGAAGATTAATCGAAAGTAACAAAATTTACCGTTAAAAAAAATTGTCCAAAAATAAAAATTAACCTTGACTAGCGATATTAAACTCGATTTTAATACAATAAAACTATCCTGAGGACAAGAAAAGCAATTCAAGCCGTTTTATATATACAGGGTGTCACAAAAAAACCTTAGTGCGCTATGCAGGATCGGATTCTACTCATCCCAATAAATGAAAAATGTTCAATAACTTTTATCGAATTCGCTGTTGGTTAAACGTGGTCCAAAATTTTTTGGTTTTTTAAATTTTTTACTTTTTCTCTTTTCCAAAAACTCACTGTAACTCTAGAAGCAGATAAGATATTAAGTTCAAATTTGGAAAAAAACCATCTTATATTTTATGATTTGCAAGTGTACCAAACAACAAATACAATATTTTTATAATTTTCAAAATGGCGGCCGTTTAAAACGTTTGTTAAAGTTAACGGTTTTGGAGATATTTGACGTTAAAAGTTTTAAACGGCCGCCATTTTCAAAATTATAAAAATGAAGTATTTGTGTTCGGTACACTTGTAAATCGTAACATAAAAGATGGTTATACCACATTTGTACACAATATCTTATCTATTTCTGTAGTTACAGTGAGTTTTATAAAAAAACAAAATGGCAGATTGCGACTAAACTAAGGCGAATTCGAAAAAAAAATTCTAACCAATTTTCATTTTTTGGATTTGTAGAATCCGATTCTGTTTAGTGCGCTGAAGGTTTATGTTGTCACGTGTATATAAATATTTTTTAAATATGGCGTCCATAGTTCATTTTCACCTTTCGTTTAATAATTACTGAACTGAAATTTTTTGGTTACTAGTAGTTTTTGTTGTTTTTTATATGGTTTTGGGGAGGAGTGAATGAGAACGTTTGTGCGATGTTTTCGTACCGTTTATTTGCCGATAACTTGGGAACCGGTTTTTTATCGGGATGTCGATCATAGATATTATTGGGATACTATAGTGGATAACAAAAGTTGACCGAAATCGATAGAGCCGATTTTGAGAAATTAAACTTTTTAATGCCTTTTTTTTTATCGCAGTTCTTTAGTTGTTTTACCTCCCAAATTGAATTTTTGGAACGGTGGCAACAAACATGAATTGTTTAGATTTTTTAATTTACATTAGACTTAATAAAATTTGGATTGTTTGACACTGTACAGATACCAAAAAAGACACTTCTTTGGACTCAGTGATTTCATAACAAATATTTTTTGAACTCGATTCCAAATTTATTCTATATATGTAAGAAAGGAAAATTAAATACTTAAAACTGAATTAAATCTGTCACATTTAGATTTTGATGAACACAAAGTAAATAACACCCAATATACAAAATATAGGGTAATTAATTGTAAAAATTTCTTTTTTGACTGATATTCACGTTTCATGACCTCTGGAAACCGAAAAAGTGATTGTGATATGCCTTTCGTCCGTCCGTCCTCGTTGTCGTTGTCGCTCGCTGCATAAGCACGATAATAGCAGGCACATAAATTAAGGTAGAAATATGAAACGTCCTATAGTTGACTACAGTACTGTGTGCTCATATAGAATCCTAAGTAAATTTAAAAATTCAAAATGAATCATTAAAAAACTAAACTGATTTAAAAAAAATTGTTATTCATATCTCGTGCGTTATAACAGACTAAATTTCATAAAAATTTACATATTTCAATTCTGAATGTAATTATACCAACCCTACTTCTCTAACATTGCAAATAACGAAGTTATAGTCAAAAATTGAATTTTTAACTTTGCCCTCCCAAAAAAATGTGATATCGTATTGTTACGAGACCCGACATAGCCTAGTCACCGATACGAGACATTTATAATATATACACATTGTAGGAGGCTCGTTAGACCTAACCGACGTAAAGAAAGTGTTATAATTACGAGCTTCAGAAAACCTGTGTAACAATTAACTGTTTTAAACAAACATCCTACTTGATCCCTTGATCTATCAATACAATTTAACATTTCCTACAATTCCCAAGAAACCAACTTTCGGGCGTTATATTTAGAGCATTTAGCTATTACATTGTATCATGGGACTGGGTAAGTACCATGATAGCCCCTATCAACTTATTTAAGAAACTTATTCAACATTTTACTATTGAACTTGATGAAATCCGCCCATCCAACAAATTATTGTTATAGGCCTTATCAGAGATTACGTGGCAGTGACCTCAGCATCATAAAACATTATGTTTAAACAAAAGTTGTGCATTACATAAATTTTATTTACCTAAATGTGTCGAGTTTTGTTATCTTTATTGTGACCTGGTTTCAAAGACAAATTGTTTCTAAATATAAAGTCGTTTATTGGATAAATTATGGAAACGTAATTTAAAAAAATTAACAATGGAAAATTTGTATGTGAAACAACACTCATAATTTTATTAACCTACTTGAAGTACCGGGTGATTAAGAAGTGTTCACATATCCGGGTGCGGTTCCTACTGCGCCCGTCATAATGATTTAAAACCAAATGAAATATAAACCTGTATAAACTCCATAGGTAGTGCTGCAGCACATGAAGAGCTTCGGAATCCCTAATGATTCTGCCCCACTCTTGTCTCTAGCTTTCCGACTCCGATTTTCTTCAATCACTTTTTTCTAAACCCCGAAAGTGTTCTTTCACGTTTTCGGAGGTCTTAACCCAAGTACCAATGTATGAAGTTACAATATTTAATATACAAGGGATATATTGGTCAACATTGGTTGTCAATGTTGGGCCAATCAGAAAATGTAATATTTTCCCAATACCAATATTTGTAAAATAATGAATGTACGATATTCATCTAATTTTGGCATTTAACATTGATTTTATATAGTAATATAAATATTGGGGAAATATAATATTTATCTATTATAGTCACTATTGTTGGTAATATATTAGAGATTGAAGCGAGAGGTTAACATTCTTTGGTATCGCGGACAGAGGCCTATTGTGCAACTAAGCCTCTTTAGTTCAGTAGATTATTCCCCTCAACGAGTTTTAGTAGTCCACTCACTAGCTCATCCAACCAAAATTGACTAGGAGTTTGGAAACCAAACACCCTTGCCCTCTTGCTGGCAAGAGTCTCACTATCACAGATTACGTAGCCTGATGTTTCTTCTCCTAATCCGCCTATTATACACGGTATACTCACTCCTATCCTATTCAAATACGTCCTCAGACCACAGATTCGCTTGAGTTATTCTCTGCCCAAGGTCAGGACTAACCTTCCAAGTCCACTCCACTTGAAGGAACTTTTCTCAATAACAATTTACAATGGGTACACCCTCCAAAAATATCCCATCTTAGCCAAACTCATGATACAAAGTTCAAAGTTACCCGGTTTTCCAAAAAACAGAGCGTTGAAGTTTTTCCCGCATTCCCAGACCAAACTAGGTTTTATAATGCATGCAAGTTCTTTCAACCAGACTGATTGTAGAGTAGATATTTTTTCATGATTGTTATTATTTATTACAGCATGACCAACCTATACAGATCGACTAATGATTTATCTATCTTACTATAAACACATGAGGTGGTAGTCATCAATAAATGACTTCCCTATTGGTATACAACCGCTACCACATCACTATTTAATAATTACATAATATTTATAAATTACCACTATTATACCAACTAGGTAAGTTCATGTGGTTTGGTTCATGGTTTTCATGTGAATACAGTCTTTGATTGTTTTACTGCTTTCTTTCTAACCTCATCGACGACTAGGTTGATGCGCAAGTCACGGTGCAAGTCCTTGTTGCGCACATACCACAGTAGAGTAGATATTAATTCGGATTTTCTTAAACTCTAGTTTCACATTATCCTGTACATAGTCATTGATGGTCATTAATTCCGGTTGAAAAACTGTGGGATACTGTTCCAAGAAAATCGAACTCATCATCAAACATCATCAGTGTACGGAGATTGTCCCTCCTAACACACACAAAAAAAAATATATACCTATTAAAGCTTTCAACTCTTCATGAATACCTTCGCTATTGTACCATTAACTTTAGAATAATTTTGTAATTCAATTTCGATTTCTTTGTTGGTTTGTTGTACAATAACCTCCAAAATGTTCTCACTAAAAAAAAAAATTAAAACTTTTTTTTGACTAAGGCGAATATGTTTTCTTGATGATTTTTGTAACCTTTCTTCTCATGTAGTGTTTCCTCCTCAATATTTACCACAAGATCAACCTTTCTTTTTTGACTTCTCCGAGAGGAAGCCTTGTTATCGTTTGATGTTGTTTGTTCAGATTTTTTTTTTTTTTCATTTTTTCTACAAGTTTTTAGAGCAAGTTCACACCCTCTCATCATCTTGAATGTTATTTACAGTTTTAGTGCATAATAATTGCATCATTATTCATCTCTTTCTTTGTATCGTTTTCAATTAACGTGAAATCCGAATGGTGGTCTATATTATCACCAAATAACGACATTTCATCAAGATTATCTTCTAATAATTAATTACCCCGTATAGTCCGTCTTGTGACTTCAGTCGATTTCTATATTGACATGACGTCATATTGGCACACAATTTGAAATTATAGTAAAAAAATATATACAACACAAATTGTTATCAGTTAGAAATTGGTAGCAAAATACTTTGTTAAATATATAATTAAAATACAATTCGATCACTTTCATGACGTTAAAACTATACAAATGGATAAATGAAATTTTATGACAATTTATATGACGAAAGTGCTATGAATATAAAAACATTTTAAGTTGGGCTAATATAATTTATCTGCAGTTAAAATTTATGTTTATGTAACAATTAGAAATGTATTATATTTTACCAAATATTCTATATAGAGTTACAGAAGAATAAAAATAATCATATCTTATGTTTGGCCATTTTATCAATAATCATTTATAAACTATTTTGAAAAGTAGCATTTTTTGAACAAATCAACCTACATAAGATTAACATTAAAACTTTAAAGTCGTGTAAGGCAAAGCCCTTATTGAATTTTGCAAAAACCTTTTACCAAAACCACCTCCCAATTAAGACGAACAAAACAAAAAATAAATCATTCAAATCGGTCAAGCCGTTTTCGAGATTTTGCGAGACTAACGCACGGCAATTGATTTTATATAGAGAGATTTCTTAATATATGACATATTTTCCTATAAATACTCCTATAAATGTCCACTCCTATGTGTAATTACTAATTGCTAATAGAATTTGTTACTACAACAATTGAACTTGTTTCTTGCAATAAATGAAAGTGTATGTATGAAAAACACGTCTTTCATATTTTTGAATTTATGGGCATTTCAAATGAATTAAGTTACAAATTATTACTATTGTATATAATTTATACTTAAGGTAGCAATATTAAAAAAAAATCTTATTTAAATTTCCAATAAATAATGTTGTTACAAAAAAAGTTTGTTTTGGATTTGCTATAAAAGGTCGCGGTTTATTATTGTTTGCTAATAGATCAAAGCACTCAAATATAATTTCACATCGAATTTGGATAGAGCTAAATTACTTTCTAATTTTTAATAATGAATGGTTATAGTGAATGATATATAACTATTTTGTAATGCATTCAAATACTACACCTGTGGCTCTACTTACAGAGTTTTATTTTAAATTAAAAATTTCACTGAAGTACAAAGATTCTGAACAATGTATACCCTTGTGGCTATTTCTGTTGAGAAAAAAAAATGGCGTTGTGATTTCTAAGATGTTGGACTTATTGATTGATTAGGAAATTCTTGAATTACATTTAGGAAACTATTATATATCAATTAACTATTTTTGACTTGCAAACAATTTTTTTCGCAAAACCTAAACTTTCACATATTTCACAAAAAAGTTAACTTTTGTAAACGTGAAATAATTTATTTGTATTCAAGCGGAAAGCGAAAAGCGTAATAAAATTGTAAAAAAGAGAAAAGAAACTTATGAACTTATGACAGGTATTCATGTTCAAGTTATCAACAGTAATTTATGGCATTTGTCGCCTATGGTTTAGCAGACAGCAATCACAAGAGGTAATACATAGACATAAACTTTCGTATGCAATACGTAATGTGTTCATATAGAAATCTAATAACATTTTTATAAGTCCAAAAGAAGAATAAAAAATGGAGTGTAATTGAAATAGGTTAATGACCCATTGATAACTTATATGCTAATTACAATAAATTATAATTTTATTTTAAAAAAATATAGTCATAATATTAAATAGTATAACATAAAATATTTTCAATTTGTATACATGAATTTTCTGTAATAACCCGTATAAAATATGCAAAATATGGAAAATATGATACTTTTTTCTGCTTTCTGTTATGATGTAAAATTTGCAAATACATTTTTAAATAAACAAACATATGAAATCACAAACGGAATGTATCTGGTTTAACAGAGTTTGCTGAAGTTTGTGTTTTAGTATTCTTTTAGTTAAACTAATTCAACTTTTTTTTTACAGCTCTAACATTAAATTGAAAATTATTTGTATATTATTACATTACATTACTTTTCCCATAAATAATGTAATTATGCAATGTAATGCAATTTGTAAATTAGATAGTAATATTTCAATGTACTAAAGGAGTTATTTGTTTGTTTGAGTAGAATTTAATTTATTTAGTGTCCTAGAGTTATATTATTCAAAATTAAATGGTTAGAAACCCCAAGAGAGTAACTAATAATTAACAATTCCAAATATTACACACTATGATATACAAAAACACACACAAAAAACGCGTGATTTAGAATGCGGGAAATTCAAAGCTTTAGAAATTTACGGAAAATATGCCGCGTAGCATGTCATTAAGAAACTGATTCACCTTAAAAGGCTAACTATAAACACGATTAGTGCGTCATAAACTGGTAATATTAATTTCTTATTATATTATGTCATTTGAAATAGAGGAACTAAATGTCGTCGCGATTGAACTGTTTTATAACTTAACTGAGCTGTGCAATGCAGTGCAAATATTTTCTAATATATTTGGTATAGTATGGTGGGCATTATCATTGCATTCCACCCTAAGGACACGCTGACTAATTTCCCACTTAATGCTCTAAGCTATCACGTCTATGAGCCTCGTGTCTGGGTGTTCAAACTGCAAATTGTCTAACATTTCCACCACCACCTTTTCTGCAAATTATTCAACAAGCTTCCGGCTTACCTCAAATCATTTGTAGACTTTGCCTTCTTCTCCGCACTACCAATATCCTCTGTTGTCAGCTGCTGTAGCTCCCTCTTTACACTAGATTCACCAGAAGTAGTCTGTCTTCTCAGTGATGAATCTCTGTACGGTTTCAGCACCGAATTTCTCTGAACTCCAGAGAGTCCGGCTTCACTTGATTGCCTACCATGTGTTCAGTTCTTATTCTACAAGAAATGAAGTCTTTCCTTCCTCAACAGAACTTTCTCCGCTCTAGCAAGGGTTTCCTCTATATTTTTCATTCATTGTTGACCTTACTAAAAGAGTTTTCCTCTTTTCACCTATCCTCTCAAATGTTGCCATCCTCCGAGTTCAGCAAGACGTCCTCTTCCACGGGTGTCAGATTGCCCTTGTTTAGTTTCTCAATTGGAAAACCGTACTCGGCCGTACTCCAATTCTCCAATCTATTTTTTTTCTTCCCAAGGGTTGCTACGGTCTTGTCCCTTCGGTACCCGATTGAAGGGCTAAAGAGTACATATTAAGGGGTTTCTCTATGTTTCCAATATGCCTCCAGTGATAGTCAGTGTTGGGAACGGATCACACAACACATTAGTTAAGGGCACAGGAGGGTTATTATTGTGAATTCCATCTTCTCTTGGATAGAGGAACTAGATTGAAAAAAATGGTAAAACTCGGCTCAGCTGTTAGTAGTAAAAGAGAAGATTTGTTTTATATAGCATATGAAAAACTATTTTATTGGTATTATTAATTCATGCATCGGGATTTTTTGTCAGGCTTTTTGAGCGTAAGTGGAATAAAGAAGTTCATGAATGGCTCTATAGTTTCTTCCTTGAATGTACTTATATCTCTTCCATACCATCGCACTAGGTATTCTTGGGATAAATTTAAGGTTATGTAAGGTTCACGAAGTTCTTCCATTAGAGATTTTGATCGCTTAGTTAAAATTCTGCATTTTACAACAGCACGGTATTCTTCTTCCATGCCTTAGCGGGTCTTTTTTTATCTGTTCTGAGTGTTGAGATCTCCGAGATCCTTTTGGTAGATACGTCTCTACTTTTAATCGTAGCAATACTTTAATCAGACCCAAGCAAAACGATTGATTCAAATTATCCAGCTTTAAGTCTCTTGATAATTATATTGTGCTTTATTTCTTTCTGAAAGATATTACAAGTTGCAGCTTTTATTTTGTATTTATTTCGCGTGTTAATTTCTGGAGATATTACTGGCCGGATTTGTTCAGCAAACCCAGTCGATTATTCTGTATCCATTAAAAAACATCTTGTCCATTGAGATTGGCAACATGTCTTCCATGAAGTCTCCCACCACTGAAAAACGTTTGGTGGTTGATATGATTGGATATTAGGATCACGCTTCAGAGGTGTTCTACGTAACCAATTTCAGCCAATCACTGTAATGATTTGTAAAAGAAAGGTAGTAGTCTTCCGCCCCTTCGTACTATTTTAAATTGGTTACAGGTTCAAAAGTCTTTGATTTTAGAGTGTTTTTTTTCTGGTTCTATCGGTAGTGCATAATTGAACACTTCCTTGATCCAAGATTTCCTGCTATAGTTCCGACGGATTATGGCGTTCAAGTGCAACGAGTCATTTTCTGACCCTTAACTGCTTTAGGATTTCTCTCTAATAACTTTATAATTTGAATCTAAAAATATATGTTATTTTTATGTGTGTGTACTTTTTGATCAAGTCTTTTGAGTCTTGGTACGGCTGGTACACCAAAATTTGAACCTAGTCCAAAGACCTATACCTCTCCTTCTTATGACTAGTTTTCTATCAACCTCATAAGATTATCTTCGTTTTTAGTATTACAAATGTTAATTAGACTTACTAGTTGTAGTGCGTATCTTAGAAGTTTGTTAAAAGTTATGATAAAAACTGTTGTTTCTAGATTGTAATGACATTCCAATTATAAAGGACTTCCTATCAGAATGTAACTGCTGATGTTCAGTTCACCAGAAAGTGGAGATATCCAGTGGGATGGACGTGGGCGAATCAGCTTCACTCCCAAATCTAAATATTTACACAAAGTAAAATGTGTGTAAAAATAACTTTATTCTTATTTGTTCCAGTTAGTTGCTATCTTCATCTACTACTTTATCATCCTCATACAGTTTTCTTACGCATAAAGTTGAAATTATCACGTGATGAGCTGCTGACTTGACTTTTAATGTGTAAACATTTTTATGGTAACCCATTATTAAAGAATTATATAAGATAAAAACAATGTAATATGTCGCTTGTAGCTTAAATGGTAATATATGATAACCCTAGTAATATCAGTTTATAATAAAAGTAAAATTATTATTTTATATTGATAACATATTCCAAAATAAAATATTTTTTGTGTGAAGTCAAACGATATTTACAATATCGAGTTCTAAGGTAAGCGGGGAAACCGTTCTGGCCATTGTGAAGCGCTACGTACGCTTGACCCTCTAAAACACCTTAAAACTTACGGATCAAAATATAATTATTATTTTATTTTTATAGGGATTTTTTTAACGTGGGCTTATTATGTTTGGATGTTATTAGAATGTATGTGTTTCGTTTATTTATTTTATATTTGATGCTTTAGTAAAAATGAGTGTGAGATTGTGGAGTGCGAATGAGTTAAAATTAAAGTTTATAAAGTGTTTTCGTACGTAGAAATGTGAGTTTGTAAAATGAATAGTTCGGTTTGAAGGATGGTATAATATCATAGTATTATATAAGTATATGATATATATAAACTGTTAATTTTGTTTCTATTTAGTTTAATTCATAGGGTCGTTTCTTTTTTCCTATATATATATATATATATATATAATTTTATTTTTGTTATTTTATTTTATTTCATTATTTGTTAGCTGAGCTAGCTTTTCTGCTACATTTCTATTTCTCCAGTTTTTTATTTTTATTTTTCCTTTTGAAGGAATTAGCCTAAGACAGTACTATTTATTTCACCTAAAGTTACTTTGTTGCTATATTCGTATTATACTATTTCGTAGTTTTTGGGGTGGAATCAATTTTTTTATTTTTTTTATTTCATATGGTGCTTCCTTCAGTAAGTGTATATCCAAGTATTTTCTTATATGCTTACAAGTGCAAGGATGCCTTTATTGCTATATTTTCTGTAACTCAATGTATAATATTTGATCGGAATATGGTCATTTTTAATGGGTTTCAATATTTCTTTTTCACGTCTCATATTTCCCCCTCTTATGTTTCTTTTGGAGAAAAGTGGGTAGAATTGTCTTATATAGTATAGCAGAATATATACCAGGTGTTCAAAAAGTCTGGAAACCCCTTAATATTTATTTTATTAATAAACGCAGAGCAATGAAACTCTAGGATTACGTCCTCACTGTAGTTACCAACTTTTTTCTCATTTTAATTGTCTTTTTTCACTTTGGGGGGACGTCCTGTGGTGGAAGTCTAAAAAATCTTAACTGTAAGCATAGGTCGAATTATACCTCATTTTAAAGGTCTTTATTAGCGGAACACATTGCCGCAATCCCGACTGAAAAAGGACCATTCGTTTGGAAATGGCAGCCTCTTACAATTTGTTAACTTTACGTTGCGAAGATTTAAGAGGCAGAAGTGAATACTCAACCGTGTTGGTTATGTTAGTGTTTTAGCTATGAGAATTTCACAGCTGGAGTGTGGAGGGATAGGAAATATCAGTAATGGTCGATTTAATTGTTTAAAAACGTTAGGAGTGCACAGATGTAATTGGGGACGACAATTATCATTATTAATGAAATTGAACAGACAGTATGTCAGTTGTTCTTTAAATTACTTACTTTGCAAGACAATAATTATAAAAAAATAAACAAACCTTGGAAGGTATTACAGAAGGTGCTCGATGTGGTGTTCTTGTGTAGCTGATTGGTCGCATTGGTTGCTGATTTTGGCCGTCCGGATCTTGACCGATCTGTTACAGAACCGCGCTGTACGGTCTTCAACACTGTTGATTTTTGAATAGGTGGTCAATTGGGGCAAGTTTCATTGAACAAGCGGCTTACCTCCTCATATGAACGAGTTCTATCCCCATAACCCCTCATCATCAGAATGGTTATTTGCTCTGTCTCACTAAGTGACATTGTAATCTAAACTAAAGCTTACTAAAAATTTGCCATTGAATTAGCATTAAAATCAAACAAACTTTAAGAGGCTGTCATTTCCAAACGAATGGTCCTTTTTCAGTCGGGATTGCGGCAATGTGTTCCTCCAACAAAGACCTTTAAAATGAGGTATAATTCGACCTATGCTTATATTTAAGATTTTTTAGACTTCCTCCACAGGACGTTCCCCCAAAGCATAAAAAGACAGTTAAAATGAGCAAAAAGTCGGTAACTACAGTGAGGACGTAATCCTAGAGTTTCATTGTTCTGCGTTTATTAATAAAATTAATATTAAGGGGTTTCCAGACTTTTTGAACACCCGGTATATACAAAGTGTTTAAAAAATGCTGAAAAATAATATCTTTTAAACTGTAAATGATATGGAGTTGACATTTTACATGCTACTTAGTGTTATAAAGACTCAATTTGAGAAACATATTCTACAGATTTCCTTTACTCATTTCAAAATGACGGTCATTTAAACTTTTTAACTTCGAATATCTTAGAAACCGTTAAGTTTTTACACTATTAACAAGAAACAAATTATTTCCCTTTTTTAACAAAAGAATTGGATTTTTTTATTCTTTCTGTAGCTTAAAACATAAGAAAAACTGAAAACATTAATTTTTGATAATTGTTTACAACACCCAACATTAGCCTAGAATAAAATTTTAATAGGAAAAAGTAATGAATCATTTTGTTTTCAATGGAAATTTATTTTACAAAAAAAAGTAATGGAAAACAAAATCTGTATAAAAAAACTAGAGGAGCTCTTCAAAGTGGCGGATCTCTAGTTTTTTTATACAGATTATCCTCAGAGGGATACAGATAGACTGAAACTAAATGCCAAGTAGCGTCCCCTCCCTCCCATAATAGGGAAATCACAAAGCTCCTTATTGCAAATGTAGTCACAGTGCTCCATGGCTATATGATCGTTATATATCTAGTTTAAATGTTAATAATTGATTTTTATTTATCACCGGATATTTTGACACGTTATAAAAACCCAATTTTACGTTTTTGGTTTCCCTTCCAAAAACCAAATTTGATGAATATGGCCAAATTGCGCTATATACCATAAGGCTTCTTTAGTCCAGTAAAGTTATCTGTTGCAAAATTAATGAGAAAGGAACCAGGTTCATAAACCTGATAAAATATGTTTTCATAAGCTGATAAATATGTTTTTACAAGTTGATACATTTCTTTTTTTTTACGCTAATAAAATGTGTTTTTATAAGCTGATAAAATAAGTTTGCATAAGCTTATAAAATATGTTTTTATTGTTTTGTTTTTTATATATAAAGTAAAATTGTTTACTTCAAATGACACCACTAGTATAATAACTTATAAGTCAGCTGATATTTATTTACGTCATTTAGGTTATTTACGTAAATTTAGGATTTTACAATGTGTCAAAGTCCTAATGAAACAAGTTGATGATAAACATCCCAGCCCCATCATACGGTTAGGGTCGTAACGGACCTCATATATGAGTATTTATTTTAAAATAGCCACTAGTTTCCTTTATGTCAGTGTCTTGGCCCTAGCGTGCCTCGAAGCTGTACATATGTGAAGGAACCACTTGATGAGGTCGTGTCGGTGACTCGATCCTGCCAGATTTTGAAACTATACAAATAGCTCTTTTTTTGGAAGTCAGGTTTTGAAAACTTTTTTTCTATTTCTCGCGTAGTGGTATGGAGTTGGTACCATTACATAAGAGTAAACCAATTTTCATCTTAATATAGTTATAAATTAAATCACATTTTCTTGGGAGGTCCAAGTCCGAAATTACATTTTTAACAATAACTTCGCCAATTTGTCATTATAGAGAGGTGGGGTTGGTACCATTACATGCAGAATTTAAACTTGCAAATTGTTATTTAATTTAATGTGTTGAATAACACAGGAGATATATACTAAAGAACTCTTTAAAATGAACCCATTTTTTACATTTCTAATACGATTGTTCTGAATTTTAAAAGGAGTCTATATAATCACACTATAGACCTGTATATTAAATTTCATGTTCATATCTTAATTTTTGTAGACGCTATCGTGCTTACGTTCAGATGAGAACGACAACGAAAGGACGATTTTTCACTTTTTCAGATGCTATTAAACGTGAAGATAAGTGAAAAAACACAGGTCGAATTTTTTCTCAATTACCAAACTTACACAATACTTCTTATCATGTGTAAGGAAAGAAACATTAAAAACTAAGAAACGTGTTTGAAGTGAAGACTGAATTATTTGGAGTATTTTCTCAACTGTCGCCAAGAAAACTAAGCTAAAATTTTGTACGGGGGCCTCGTTGCGTCCATTGGTCACATACTTCTTACTATGAGCACCCAGCGCCGTCAGCTCTGATGTTCTATATATATATATACCTCCTCCGGTGCCCGGTAGATCTTGTTCTGTAGTATTTTACGTTGGTTTTTGAGCCTTTTCCTGAGTATGTCTCTTGCGTGCAGATTTTCCTTACATTTCAGAAGAATATTAATCACTCTTCGGGGTGATTTAATTGCAATAACTTACTCCGCAATAATTCGTCAATTGTGATGTGTATGTGATAAAGTGTTTATGGTATACATCTTCAAGAAAAGTCAGATAAGTACCTACGAAAGGTCACAAGACTATGCCTGGACGTACACAATCCGAACAAAATAAACCAAAAAGATTAATCAACCTAAGGAAAAGAAGAACACATGTTCTGAAATTGACTGCCAGTCGAGCGGTTTTTAACCAAACCAGGACTCACAATTCCATCTGCGGCTTCGATATCGTAGCCTCAGCCGCAAACATTAATTTCAAGATCAGTTTCAACCTAAAGGAAACTCTCAAGGTGCAATTACACCTGGCGGTACAAGAACATAACGCTACATCCCCTACACGTCCTTTGTTAGGTCGACGTAACGCGGATCTAAACAATGTCTTAAACCATGAGCAATTAATACAGGCAGTGATTTATGATTACACAATTAAAATAACAGCAATATCAGTCTCCCCTCCAGTATATGACTTCGATGGAAACGACCTTCGGTTATGCTATCCTGTAATCCTCCAGATATCAAGATAACAGATTCAGCCACCCAAAAGACTTTCAATTTATATTTACCAAAATTAAACAGGAACGGCGTCGAGATAATTTTAGTTTAGTCATGGCGTTAAATTTTCCTCTTCTAGATAATAAAACAGAGGAGTATTGTGGAAATACCCTTGCCATTGCGCACGGATGGTTCATCTTCGTGCTTGCGTACTTTGCATTTTGATTCGGTGGTCAGACTAAAACTATCTAAGTAAATCTCTGCGACAATATGGCGGTTCTTACCCGAGTAGTGAATGAATCTATTCAAATAAAATCAGTATTACTAGGGTAAGATCAGTCGGCACATTCTGAATTTTAATGGGATCCAGTCTCGTGGAATATCTTTCCATTCCTTAAGGCAAGTTCTTCTCATTTACCAACAAAATATAAATTTCAGAAATACCAGAAGAGGATAAAATTGCCACTACAGTATTTCTGGGCGTGGCGCAATCCTTTGTTGATAAGGTTTGGCACAAGAGTCTAGATACAAACTGAAGAAACTCAAAACAACAGAGGTATCTTAATATCACACATTAAAAGAAGAGTCTTCAGGATAAAAAATATGATGAAAAATATTCAGAAATCAAAACCATAAATCCAAGGAAGTGTTTTGAGTACTATTATTGTAATTCTACACACAATACATGTGATATACCAGAACCAGACACGACTATAGCAACTTTTGCTGATGATACAGCGATTACAGCAATAGCAAACAGTTTTCAAGAAGCAGAAAAGGCCCAAACAGCTGTAAATGAAATGGACAGATAAATGGAGAATTAGACTCAGCGGACAAAAAGACAATACACATTAGCTTTACATGTTGGAGAAATAGATCGTATGCTACAGAGAAAAAACTATAAAAGAACACAGTTTGTAAATGAGGAAAAATACTTGGGCATGAAACTCAAAAGAAAACTCATGTGAAGACAAATAAAATGGGAACTGAAATACAAATACAGAAAACTAATTAAACTGGCTAATAAAGATAAAATGCAAATTATAATTATTAGGAAATAAACTTCTAATTCACAAACAGATATTAAGCCCTGTATGGTTATATGGTGTATAACTATGGGACTCCAATAAAGCGAGCAATATTAAAATCATTAAAATATTTCAAAATAAAGTACAGTACTAACGAACGCCTACGCACTAAGTAGATACTCCTCGGTATCTACGTGATACGACCTACACAGAGATCTAAAGATAGGTATTGGTAGCTCAGCTGAGGAAATAAAAGATATCACTAAAAAGCACATGACCATCCGAATGTGAAAGCGGTTCAACTGCTAGACAATAGGGAGGCAGTTAGACGATTAAATATCACAAAATAATCAAATTTTGTAGTGAAGTGAGAGTGCAACAAATTAAACTAAGGATATCAATGTATTCATAGGTCCAAAAACTTTAACAGCTTAGGTCAGATGTAAGCTGTTCGTTAGTCTTAAGAATAACTGTAGCAATAAAATTTAAAAGAAAAACTTTTTACAGTGTCTTTGGAAAAAATATTTTTCCGTTTAAGATTCTTCACTTACTATAATGTCGGAATAACTTGGTACGAATTGGAACAATATGGGTTTTTTACATGATAGTTCAAAATTTTATTTATTCGCAAATACTTTGGTCATTAAAGACTTAATTTCTTACATCGGCTTTATAGCTGATCTAGAATCCGCGAGGATGTAAATTTTGTTAGAAAAGATGGAAGTGCGAAGTTTATAACTATTAGTTAATACTTAAAGTGGGGTCATAATATCCCTCCATCTACCTCCTAACAATAATACGATTCAATAGAATATACATTTATCTAATCGATAAAACCATCAATGAAGATCAAACACAATCTTAGTTTTTATCAGGTCCAAATCAATCAAAAATTGAAATGATTTTTATTTTTTACTTACCCAGTATACGAAGTATAGGAAAGTTTTGTAATCGTCAAAAACTTTGACCATTATTTTTTGACTAATCTTCACGTGTCAAGGCCTCAGGAAACCAAAAAGTGACTTTAAACATGCCGTCCATCCTTCGACATTATCGCCTGTACTTTTAAGCACGATTTCGGTTTCGTAAATTAAGATAGGAACATGCAATTTGGTATAGAAGACTAATATAAATAAATTCAGGGAATCGAATTGAATGTCAAAATGACAGAAATTTTTAATAGTTTTTATTCATACCTCGTTTTATTATTCAATGTATAACACGTTACAATTCTGCATGCAATTAATACGATGACAAAATTAAAGTTATTGTCAAAAATATAATTTCGAACCCTAAACTCCCAAGGAAATGAGATATTCGTTTAGTTACGAAATCCGGCTGGACTGATAAAAATAGCGAGTGGAGACTCCTTCACATATGTACAGCTTTGAGGTCGAGACAATGAAACGAGCAAAGCGGGTGAAGACTTTTTAATATCTACAAAGACCGCTAGGGCCTAGCCGACGTCAAGAGAGTAGTGATATACGAGGTTCAGAAAACTGCGAAACAACTGTTTTAAACCAACTTACTCGACTGGGTAAGACCTCTTGATATACCAATACAATTTAATATTTCCAATTGTATTACATTGTACAGTCGGGCTGGGTAGGTACCACGATGCCATCCTTTATCTTGTTTGATGACGCTCTAAGAGGTAACTCAGTTATAATTGTGAACACTTACTAGCTGGAGACTTGGCAGGTAGTTTGTTTATAATGTTACTAAAAGATTATCTAACCTTTTCCAAAGATGTTAACAAACAACTGGAATGATTCTATGATATTAAACACACCTAAAGATTTTACTTCCACCATCTACTTTTAAATATAGTAGACAAAATAGAGGCTCCACAGATAGTTTCACCTCCATTGCATTCCATTTCACTGAAACATTAACATTGCATTTAGTTTCCACTGAAACATGTTCTCAAAGCAGAATTTTTACATTACTCTCAGCTTCTTTACGCGAGTATCAGCAGCTGTTCACCAAATCTGACAAAAGCAGGTGATTTTAACTCTAAATGTAATACTACACAATTACAATTAGACAAAGTCTGACTAATACTTCTCTTTTACTTAGTGTGCATCTCCCCGTGTTGTCGCTGGTGTTTTTATTACTAGTAAACTACACCAACTCGAATGGTTTTATTCTTTTATCTACAACTATATTGAAGAGTATTCATATTGATTCTACTATTTAAATTTTAATGACGTTTATTAAGCAACTGGATTTACTTTAAGATACGGTTTCATCATTATTATAAACAGCTGATGATTTAGAATCACATGAATGGAATGACATGGTTGATTTTTCCTAACCTATGTAAACTTCTTTTTTTTTATACATTTTGTATTCACACTTTTGTAAAAGAGAAAGAATTTGAAATTTAGTTTAAAATTACAGATTCTTCCAATAATGATGACATGCAATTAACACCTACTACAATAAATGTTAAAGCAAAATTAACAGTGCAAAATGGTTTAACTAACAAATCCAAAATCATTTATGAGATAACATTTTATCGATTAGAGGACTAAAATTAGTTTCATTTATTCCATGAAAATGTGTTAATTGTTTATTTTAAAGAAATGGCAAAGGAAAAGAAACCATCTTACCTGTGATCATTGTATTACATGATATTTCTAAATACGGAATCTGAAATCACCAACAATAGCAGAAGATAAATAAAAATATTTTTAGGTTTATTTCCACAAATATCTTCACAATTAATAACTTGGTACAGTGGACCAAAATATTATAAATCCAAAGCACATGTTACGTCTTGTATACAAGCAACGTTTAATTTATAAAATAATCGTTTATATTTCATTCTCCGCTCATTCTCGTTTGATTGTGAATAAATATTTCGTCAACATATTTTTTTTACTTTTTGAGTACTGACATTTCTATTTCACAAAGTTATCACCTTAGAGAACAAATAAAAGGGCAACTTTTGCCACACCTTGTATAATAATAAGTAAATTAAAGCAGTGTATTCAACCATTAAGGCATTTGTGAGAAGTCTCTTCGTTCGTGTCCTAACTTACATCTCTCTCGTACGGTACCTTAAAGGTTATCATAATACAATCTTTGCATAAACTACTATTATGTCACCGCACTAGACCACTGACTGTCAACGAAATCTTCACTCATGCTTCGCCAGCATCGGAACTATGTTGAGATCTTTACGTACACCATAGTTACTTATATAACACGGTGTGCACAAGTCATAGTACATACTTTATTATGAAACCTCTGTATTATTAAAACATTTACTTTTCTTATTGCAATGCCACAGTTGTACTCTTGAGGTCCACAAGAAGTTGTACACCCTACTGTTTCTACTTTTGGCGATTTTATACGATTTCGCTTCTATGTCTGAAATAAAACTGAAATTTAATTAATCTATAAAATCGAAAATTTGAAAAAATAATGTTTTTGAAAAATTGTTAATTTGGGAAAAGTACAAAAGGGTACAAATGAAAAATGCAATATCAATAGTCGGTATCTATTAAACAACATAACTAATTGCACTAGGTAGATTTTTGTTTTGTTTCGATATAAAAGCAAATATTTGAAAAATTATATTTTTTGATAAATATTAACTTATGAAAAGAAAAAAAGATACAATCTAAAAAGGTCCATTAATCAATATTAGGCATAGATTTGTAACTTATTCCATAACATACTGTGACAGTTTTCTTAATACGTGAAAATAAAACAACACATCAAACAATAAAAACTTCTGCGTTTATTGTAACAAGATAGTTCAACTCTCTCTCACTCATAGACCTCGCGGCGACAGTCCACTTTTGTTGGGAATATTCTAGAAAGTTATTTAAAATAAGTGAACTAACCTTGAATAATTAAATGGATAATTACAGCTCATTTCTGATATGGACAGGAGACTTTTTTTTCTGTCTAACTAAAACTAAAGAATTTTAAGTTTCATTTATAAAATTATATTTAACTACCTTTTATAAATACTTTGTATTATTCCTGCATTATTTGTTAATATTCTAAAAAATAAGGGAAAAAAATTAATCGATACTTTACATGGCAATTTAGCAAACTACTTTATGTTTTATTAAAATTAAAATTGGACTAACTCTCAACTTCTCAAATGCAGAAATGGTAGCATCTTGCTCTAGAAAAATTATTATATCTTTTATTAACTTTTTATTACTTTTTTACAAACCACAAGTCCGACTGAACAGATTAACACTACAATCTAGTAGATTTTAAAGTTTATGTAACAAAATCTATAAGTAAATCTTTATGTAACACAATATTGATGTAAATACTATGTAGAAAATCATGTTTAAGTAAAACAAAATATAGTTAGAATATTTGTGACAAATAGTTTGCAAGTTTTGGTCAATCAACCAAAAATTTAATATGTTTCATTACACCAGACATAAAGAAACTAAACCAATCTATCCTATCTGAATAGATGAATTTTATTTATTAACATGTGCAAATTATTATTTTAAGTAAATCAGGTAGATTTACTTAAAATGTGTAGTGGTCAGATAAGTTTATTTAATATGAGGAATGTTCAAAAGCTATTACATAGCAAACAGTATTCTGTATTTTAAATTTGTTTTAGCATTTAACAGCTTAAATATGAAATGTAAAAGTCCTATGAATTGAGTTACAAAAATTTAATTAATAATAAAATTATGACAATTTTACTTGCAAACTTATGCATGAATAAAATGTGACATTTAGTTGCTGCTTCAACAAGTTAAATTTGGTACATGGATACTACTAAAAAGATGTACCAACATCCCACTACCCACTATGACAACACACTGCTTTCTGCAATCTTAAATTTAAATACACTGCAACTTCAATAAAAAATGTTTACCTCAAAACTTTAATAAATGAACTCAATTTTAGTTAATTAATATAATAGCAGTTTAAATGAAAATACACTTTAGTGGGTGCCTTGTGAAAACTAAATATGAATGAGCTCCGATAACCTTTGGTATTAATTTTTTTTGTTGATTTTTTTTATTTATTTTATTTCTATTTACTGCACATTATAAAATAAAATATAACAGCAAAAAAATTACAAAACTCAAAAAAAAAATCTTAAAACAACCAATGGATGCACCTCTATTTTAAGTAACCTTAGCCAAATTCATGTTGTTTTTTACCATCTACAATTGTAAGTTAGAGTAAGTATCCTGGTCTGTTTATATATATATAACTTTAATTTCGCTTTTTAAAACTCATTGTGTTTGTATCCAAGTCACTCTTTTTTATATAATAAAAGAACAATAATGTCCGTCTATGTGACTTTTTTAATAATAAAGTAGTTACTTACTTTATAATCATATGACGCGTTTCGGAACTCGTTCCATCTTCAGAAAATCGCTCTGCTGAGGTCGTTTTTAATTTCGCCATTTACGATTATGCTAGGGAATCTTAAAATTTCAGTTTCCATTGCTAGCACACACACAAAATATTAGCTTTAGCCTCTTTAAATAATAAAGATAAATTAAGAGTCCAGTTTCTGTGTTGGAACTAAACCACGAAAATCACGATCAAATTTAATTTGGTTTTGAGAATAATTCAAAACTTAAGAGTACGGTTGCATGATGGGTCTAGCCTAAATTAAATTATTTAAATATAAACTTACCCTTCCCTTTGCATTTTTTGGGGTAAAAACTGAACAGGAGTAAAAACTCCACGCTTCACCCCCCCCCCCATACAAAATAGATAGAGGAAACTTTAAAACAAAGAAAGCAATTTTTTCTATCCTGCTTATAAGTAGTATTTTTTTCTTTTCTTGTTGTTTAAAGTCAAAAAATGTCGCTGCCATCGTCTTGTAAAAAAAAAAAAGAAAGAAAAAGAAAAAAACATACAATAAAATCCCATAATCCTCAAATACTCTAATAGCGTTAAGGTCGAAAGAGAACAAGAGTTGATCAACAGAGACCAGATTGGAAGAATGAAAGAGAGGAATCTATCCCAACACTACATAAAAAAAGATGTAGACCCAACTAGGTTACTTCGGGATTGATAACCCCGTGCTCACTATAATGAACCGTTGAGGATTATAAGTACTAGAGACTGTTTTGAGGGAAATAGAAACAAATATCATTTTAGATCTGGATGGTGGTTTTTGCACCGTTTATTTAAAGTTAATACAAATCAAAAAATATCTTCATACCTTACGTGAAATGTTACTATACTTTCATAGTTACAGAAAACCAGCACATGATCTGAAAGTTGAATATATACCCCTTGTAATTTGTACAAAATTAGCACTTTCTTTATTTACACATCGTGCAATATCTCCAATGCTAGTTTGTGCTTCGTTAACTTTATTTTCAGATATATTACTATCTATCAAAGCTTTCTCATTCAGATAAGTATTAAAGTTTGAAATTACAGATTCCGTGCAAACTCTTACAGCTTCATCTCCAAGTTGATTGAGAGTGTTCGCACATCGTCTAATAGCAGCTCTTCCGTTGACGCTTATTTGAGCGTTGACACTGGCTTCAATATCCGTTACACTCGTAAGTAAAGACGTAATTTGATTGGTAGTATTAGAGATGCAGGATTGTGCATAGGCGTTTGCTGTAACAGAAAACAAATTTGTTAGGTAGGTTTATGTTCTATAGGGGTATTTTATATTGGCCTAACCTCTAGTTTATATTAAATATTATTTGTGCATTGGTGGTAAAAGGAACAGAGTGTGATTTTATTCGATTAGTTTAGATTCATAGGGTAGGTTAAGTTAGATATGTTGATTGACGGTAACTAGAATAAAATATGAAGTTTATTGATTAATTTAGATCCAAAGGTCAGTATTTTTTAGGCTATGCTCTAGTTTAAGTTAGATATTATATGTGCATTGACGGTAACTGGAATAAAATGAGAAGTTTTTTTTTTTAATTTTTAGATTCACAGTTCAGTTTATTTTAAAGAATTAAATAAGCAATAAAGCTAAAGTTTCAAAATTATTTTAATAATATAAATGAGCTACAATTGTTTTGCTTTGCGGCATCATTGGGCAACTCAAAATGGACGATGTTGTCCGATGATGCCGCAAAGCAAAACAATTGTAGCTCATTTATATTATTAAAATAATTTTGAAACTTTAGCTTTATTGCTTATTTAATCCTTTAATATGGAGTTTCAACAAGAAATATCTCCTGTTACATTAAATTCTGTTTATTTTAGGCTATGCTCTAGTTAGGCCGTATCAATACGCAATGTGTCACAGAAAGAAGAATCATGTTTTTTAGAGCTTTTAGACTTCACTCGATTCCTCTACGGAAGTTTTAAAATGCGCACACTAAATTTATAAGTAATTTCAAGGGCAGCGCGTACCTAGACAAGCGAGAGAGATACACAGTAACGCCATCTCTTAGCAACAAGCGGAAATACCTTATTATTTTTGTTGAGAACAATAGAATCTTCCACGCGCTTCGAGTCTAGACTAGAACCTTCCTTATCGATATAAAAGGAGTGTGTCGGCGCGACGTGAGTCAGTTGAGTCGAGTAATCGAAGCGATACGGTAGGAGAAGGATTTTAGTTGTACTGCGAAGGTATTGTGCATTTGTTTGTGTCGTGCGTGTGCGATATCCATAATTGTTGTGTCGAGTTCCATAATTGTTACGATTTTGGTATAATGTCACAAAAACGTAAAGTTGATAGTGAGTGCAAAGTTTTTCAGTCTAAATGGGAAATTGCATATTTTTTCATAGAATGGAAAGGTAAACCACTGTGTTTGATTTGCAATCAAACAGTTGCTGTTTGTAAGGAGTTTAACTTGAATAGACACTATGATACGAATCATAAATCAAAATTCGATTGTTACACTGAAAAAATAAGAATGGACACATTGTCATCTTTAAAATCTAAACCTCAAGGTGAACAATCGATATTTACTAAATCTAGTACTGAGAGCGAAGATGTCCTGAAATCAAGTTCTATTATTGCTTTAGAAATTGCGAAGAGATCAAAACCTTTCACTGATGGTGATTTTATTAAAGACTGTATGTTGAAAGTTGCCAATGTTTCATTTCCATTTCAAAAGTCAATAATTCAAAATATTTCGCTGTCAAGAAATACGGTTGCTTCAAGAATAAATTACTTATCTCAAAATTTGGTTCTTCAACTGAAGGAGAAAACTAAGGAATTTACAAACTTATCACTGGCTGTTGACTAGAGAACCAATACTGTTGATACAGCTCAACTTGCTGTTTTTATACGAGGTATTAACAGTAACTTTGAAATAACTGAAGAACTATTAAAGTGCGTTCCATTGACAGGTACTACAACAGCAAATGATATTTATTCTGCAATTGAGCATTTGATAGCAAAATATGAACTCGATTGGAATATACTTAGCAGTACAACTACGGATGGCGCTCCTGCCATGGCTGGCAAACATTAGGGCGTTGTAACTAAATTAAAACAGAAAAAATCAGGGAATTTTGTGGGATTTCACTGTATAATTCATCAGGAATCATTGGTATCCAAACATTAAAAAATGGACCATGTCATGCAACCTATAATTAAAATAGTAAATTTTATAAGGAGCAGAGGACTAAATCACTGACAGTTCAGGCAGTTTTTACAAGATTTGGACAAAAACTTTTCTGATGTCCCTTATTGCACCAAAAGTTCGTTGGCTCAGTCGAGGAGTAGTTTTAGAAAGATTTTTTTTGCATTACGTGACCCTATTCAAGCCTTCGTGTTAGAAAAAGGCAACACAATTGATTATGACAATGACTGGTGGGTTGATTGGACCTTTTTGGTAGATATGAATAAACACTTGACTTATCTGAATGTAAAGTTACAGGGTAAAAATCGGATTGTCACTCAAATGTATTCATGTATTCAGGCCTTTGAAAACAAAGTTGAGGCTGTGGGAAAATCAGGTAAAAAATAAAAATAATGGATCATTTCCCTCATTTAAAATCATTTGGCACATTGAACCAAAACAAAAAAAAAGGATCAATATTCTCAACTTCTGCAAAATCTGATCACGGAATTCAACAACCGTTTTGAAGACTTCCACAAAATGAATGAAATGGAATTCCCAATTTTCAACAATCCATTCGATTTTGAAGCTTCACAGGCACCAGTTCATTTGCAAATGGAGTTGATAGATCTTCAATCGGACGGTATTTTGAAAAAAAAAATTTAAAAGGTTTAACGCTCTTACATTTTATACACAATATTTCAAGAGTTTGGAAAACTACCCGGAATTAAAAAAAGCATGCAGCACGCATTCATTGCATGTTTGGTAGCACCTATTTATGTGAGCAGATGTTTTCCGTCATGAAAATAAATAAGAACAAACATCGCACAAGACTTACGAATGAACATCTCCAATCAATTCTTAAAATAATTACAACGAATATGATACCTGACATCAATGAGCTTGTCAAAAACAAGAGAAGTCAGGTATTTGGATCCTCGAGCTCAAAATAATTACCCTCTTTTATAACTTTGATATGATTTTTAACAACCGTATATTATACTATAAAATTAAATAAATAAAATGATATAATAATTCAGTACATTTTTTTTTATTTGAATCTGGCCCGCCTACACATTCAAAATTTAATATATGGCCCTCTGCAAAATTGAGGTTGACACACTCTAGTTTAAGTTTAATTATGTGCATTGACGGTAAATAGAATAAAATCTTTTTATTTTTTATTTTTAGATTCAGATTTGTTTATCTTAAGCTATGCTGTAGTTTAAGTTAGATATAATCTGTGCATTGACGGTAACTGGAATAAAATATGAATTTTTTTAAATTAATTTAGATTCACAGGTCTGTTTATTTTAGGCTATGTTCTAGTTTAAGCTTGTCAGAAATATTTTGGATCACAATTAGATTTTGTAAATATTTTTATCCCTACAACCCATTTTTGTTTTAACCTTTGTAAAAACATTTCTCAATATACGGTTCGACCTAAAGGTAATTTTGATGTTGAACTTTGAGTTAATTCTAAAAATGTTTTCCACTTAACCCTCTCACTTAAGGTATGAATATAGTAGCTACAAGTTTCTCACTAATTTTAAAACCACTAGTATTTTCATTTCTGTTTTTTGTAATTCAGCTGATAATTCTAGAGCTACTGTAGTTATGGACAAATGTAAAGAAACTGAACGATTTGCTTCCTGAAGGATACTTTAATTAAAAAAGATCCTACTGTTGGTATTCAAAACATAATCAAAATAGTCCTCAAGAAATATAAACAACATTTCTTGAAGCCTATATTTTTCTTACTAAGTCCACAATACCCAAGGTTCGGCACTCACATATTAAACGCATAACTACTCCTCGACCACTGGAAGGCAAATCATATAAATAAGTTTCTGAAAAAGATGAGTGTTTTTGCCTTAGCAGTAAAATTTTAGACAGTTTTGATTTATGTTTTTTTCCACTGTCCCTGTTTTATATGACGACCGTTGTCAGTAATTGTTTAGCCTTTTTTCATTGTTGTGTTGTATTTATGGCATGTAAGTAATTTGGTCAAGGACTGCAGAGGCACAGAAGTTGTATTTTAGTTATTATGAAAGAATAATTAAGAGTTGAGGATTTCCAAAAATAACATCCCCGGAGCTTTGTTGTGCTTGGCTTTAATCAAGACTGCCTGTAATTACTTAAAATCAATTGATTTATCTAAAATTTCATCCTCCACGAAATACGGGGCGTACAATATATCATCGTCATTTAAACATGTATTAAATAAGTTCTTAAAATGATCTATCCACTCGGTAGGAGAAATATCAGCATTAGTGACAAAAGACCCCCCCCCTTAATTATCTTTACACAATTCCAAAAATCTTTCGAATCCTTAGCTTCATTAAAAGCTCGAATAACATTATTAAAGAAATATTCTTTTTTGTGTTTACACAAATACTTATATTTTTTTAAAGCATGAACGTAATCACACCGCACCAAAGTGGAATTAGTTTTCCGGAATAAATTCAATAAATTAAAAAGTTTTTGCCTCGCCCTTTGACACTCTCTATCAAACCACCTTTGTTTCCCTACAACCTGCTTATCTCTGTTTGTTTTGCTACTATTAAAATTAGTCCTATCGCTTGAGTCAACAGCCCGGCATATAATATCCGATATTACTTCCAATGCTATGTTTACATCTTGAGATAATTTCCCATTGCTTAGAACCGCATTCCTAACATCTGTTTTATACTTCTCTTCCCCCCTCATCTCCCATTTTAATTTTGGCATAATCGGTAATAATCCATTTGTTTTACTAAGGTTCATACCGTCATTTCTATCCGACACTAACTCCAATACTAACGGCATATGCCGTGAAAATATCTCTTTTCCTACCATAAACGTTTTTAATATTTTAACACTGATATTCACATCATTTTTAATGTTTTTAATTGTTATGTGACATTTGTGATTTCAAGTGTTTTTATTCAAATCATCTTACTCTTAAATGTATAACTCTAATTTTAATGATGAGAAATAGAATTTTGGAACTTAAGATGGTGGTTTGATCCGACGATGCGGATAATTCAGGGGGTTATTCATAAAGTCCTCGACAGTCAAAGTAAGTTTAAAAAATCAATACTCACCAGCTAGGATAAGTTTAGATAAGCAGTATGTAAAACTAAAGGAATAAAGCTGCTAGTGTAGTTTACATTGTAGTTTGTTAAATTAGCCAAGGTTGCAAACTAACTTTAGTTAGGTTAGGTTTGGTAAAGCAGGAGAAGTTAAATTGATAGATCAGTTTAGGTCATGGTAAGTTGTGATATGTTATAACGGATAAGGCTGGATGCCTTATAACCCTTCTTATACTTATAAAATATAATCCTAACTCAATATTTAGCTTTAGATTATGTTACCTCTTGCGTTGACAACATCCAGTTCATCATAGGCCACTTTAGCGCAAGCCTTATGTTGCTCTTTAGCGCTAAATCGGTTTACTATTAATGTGATCAGAGGCCTAGTGTATTTTTCAGTTTTTGTCAGCTCAGCAGCAGTTTGAGTAACATCGGTGGCTTTAACTTGGGTAAGAATTCTCTGTACATCAGTCACGTATTTACTGATAAACAATTGAAGACGTTCAATTCCGCTTCTGAAAGATTGATCAAATCTTGCTAGAGCAGCCTGGGTAATAGCAAAATAAGGTGGAGTTGTTGGTAGAGAGGATGTTGATATGTCAGTCGTAGGTGCTAATGATGTGACGGTAGTAGGTACTGTTGATGTCACTGTAGGAGTTCCTGTTGGTGTGATAATAGTAGGTAATGTTGGTGTGACAGTAGGAGTTCCTGTTGGTGTGAAAGTAGTAGGTTCTGTTGGTGTGACAGTAGGAGTTCCTGTTGGTGTGATAATAGTAGGTAATGTTGGTGTGACAGTAGGAGTTCCTGTTGGTGTGAAAGTAGTAGGTTCTGTTGGTGTGACAGTAGGAGTTCCTGTTGGTGTGATAATAGTAGGTAATGTTGGTGTGACAGTAGGAGTTCCTGTTGGTGTGAAAGTAGTAGGTTCTGTTGGTGTGACAGTAGGAGTTCCTGTTGGTGTGATAATAGTAGGTAATGTTGGTGTGACAGTAGGAGTTCCTGTTGGTGTGAAAGTAGTAGGTTCTGTTGGTGTGACAGTAGGAGTTCCTGTTGGTGTGATAATAGTAGGTAATGTTGATGTGACAGTAGGAGTTCCTGTTGGTGTGAAAGTAGTAGGTTCTGTTGGTGTGACAGTAGGAGTTCCTGTTGGTGTGATAGTAGGAGTTCCTGTTGGTGTGAAAGTAGTAGGTTCTGTTGGTGTGACAGTAGGAGTTCCTGTTGGTGTGATAATAGTAGGTAATGTTGGTGTGACAGTAGGAGTTCCTGTTGGTGTGAAAGTAGTAGGTTCTGTTGGTGTGACAGTAGGAGTTCCTGTTGGTGTGATAATAGTAGGTAATGTTGGTGTGACAGTAGGAGTTCCTGTTGGTGTGAAAGTAGTAGGTTCTGTTGGTGTGACAGTAGGAGTTCCTGTTGGTGTGATAATAGTAGGTAATGTTGATGTGACAGTAGGAGTTCCTGTTGGTGTGAAAGTAGTAGGTTCTGTTGGTGTGACAGTAGGAGTTCCTGTTGGTGTGATAGTAGGAGTTCCTGTTGTTCTGACAGTAGAAGGTACTGTTGATGTGATGGTAGATGGTGTTTCACTTGTGACCTGAAAGAAATTATGTATTAATGGTAATTGTAATGTTAATTTATCAATGATACAAAAGTAAAGGAACACATAGAATTGTTTTTAACCAAGGTAGCAGTGCACACTTTAAATCCATTTTGTTATTGTTGAAAGAGTTATATAGAGCCCGCATAATTTTCCGTAGATTGTGGCCGCCTAGGTCATCAGACCTTTATTCGCCAAATGTTGATCTCTCATGTGAGTTAATCATAATGTCTGTATGAATAACAAAAATGCTCGATGAACTTAGATGTAGTATCGAGATATCGATTGCTGGCATAAGTGCAGTGACTCTCCAACAGGTTATAATAAACATTTAAATAAAAAACAAAAACTTCATAAGCACTAATAAATGATATTTACAACATATATTTTAGACCAGATATGTAAGTTTTGTTCCTTTTATCAATACGTGTATAACTGTTAGGTCATTTTAAATAACAAATAATATTTATATTAAATGGTTGTGTGACTTCTGTATCACCCAGTTTAATGTGTACCTTAGGAAGCTTAATACAGCATTCTAATACTGTAATTTAGTATATCATCATTTACTTACAGAAAGTGCAATTTAGGGATATGCCCAGTCAGTGGAAATATAATATCAAAAGGTAGCACCCAACCTCTTTGATGGTCTATATAGTATCTATATAGTATTTTCAAGATAAAACACACATTTTTACAATATATTTTTTCTAAATAAGTTTCAAACTGTCAAGGATAAAGCGTTATTTTTCCAATTGTTCAAGCTACTGCGATGTTAGAAGAAATGATGAAGAGATAAAATGGCAAAATTGTAGTGTGATTTTTTTCAAGAAAATATTCCATTGTTGGTCAAGAAATAGGAATTGACTTACAGACTGGAAAGAGACTCAACATATTTACAATTCAGAAGTTGACATCTAATGTATATCGAAATATACAGCGATTATTAGCTTTGTTTGTTGCTCAGGAAAGAACTGACATATTGCCACAGAGGTTTCCTTACACCATTTCTGGCTGCCGAATGTACAGGCTGTAAGCCAAGGGATGGATAACCCGTAGCCTGGTGTTTGTTGTTTCCGGTGGTAACAATATCGTAATGAAAGTTTATTATATATCTAGAAATAATTATTATTTTCATAACTTTCAAAAATATTATTTTTGGTTTTTTTTTTTTTTTTCATGCGAGAGTGTATTTGTTTTCAGTTTCACTGTTACCACTTCCAGGACCGGCAAATCAAATTAAACGTCAGACAGTTTATAGTGAGTATAGTTTATTGTTTAACTATGGTCTGATTGTATTAAAACGACAGATTCTATTCAATCATGATTCTCCTTTCCCACCAGCTAGTTTAGTTCTACAATAGAAAATATTTTAAAGCAATTATTTGTTTGGAAACATAGATTTTCCTTATTGTTTAAAGACAAAAAAGTTCAAGTTCATCATTTTCTAAAAAAGGTTCATTATTGGCTAGGAAAATAGAAACTCATAGCCTTCGAATACTCTTAAGGGTTGGAGGAGAACAAGAGTTGGTTAAGAGAGATCTGATAGGAAAAGGATCTAAACCATCTATATCCAGATAGGATGCCTTGGGATTGTCACACCGTACTCATTATAAGTGAGCTCCTGAGAGGTTGGATTCACAGAGAAGAGTGATATTATTAATAAAGCTGGGCCTCTACTGAACAGTTTAAAATTACAATCATTTGGCTGCTATAATAGGCACTTTACCTATAGTTTATGGAGTATTCATAGTTATATGGTTCTATAATATTTGTTAAATTTTTCTGCTGGCATGATTTTTATTTTCAATTGATAAAAATATGTGAAATAGTGATAGTATCGGCAACATAGATAATCTTAGAAGTGACAGCAAGTCATTAAAATATGGAGATCATTAAAATATTTGGTCATTAAAATTCTCATTTAAACTTAATGAAAAATTCTATGGTTCAGTTAATAGAGCAAACTATATGAACTGTTCAATTCACTCGCTGAAATTGACGATTACTTACAAAATTGAATATTTTGTATCTGTTAAATGGACATTTTCAGCCCTGCGGCCATAAATACTTATCACTCAGAGGTAGAACAGATATTTAGGTCTCTCTATTGAAATATCTCTCTTGTAAAACTTGAAGAAAAGTTTACATTTTATAATTCCACAGTTAACATATTTTTATAAAACATAAACGTATAATCGAGGTAAAATACAAATGTCTGAATGTACAATTAGTGTCAGAAGTTAGATATGAGTAACTATTTAAAATAAGATTAATTTATCTAAAAATTACCGGTAACAGCTTGTGCTACACCTTCGCCACACCACTGTGAATCATTTAAAAACGTTCTGTGGTATTTAAGAATAATAGGAGTGCAAGATAACATTCCCAGTTTACAATTAATAAAATTAATAAAAACAAGGCCTACTGGACACTGCTGAAGGAGATATACATAAGACATAGTTATCGAAGTCCATGAATGCTCGTAGTAAAAAGTAAGTAAATTTTCTAAGAGAAAGTAGTATTTACAAATTGTTCTCACCCTTGCTTTACATCCCTTGTAATATGATATGGTAATTTTCAGGTTATCCAAGACATCAGCCAATACATTATCTCCACATTTACCAACCTTAATTTCTTCTAACAAAGTCTGATTGGCTTTAACATTGAGATAGTTTCTAACCCCAGTCATGATATCACTCGAACATTCAGTAGCTCCTGTTATAGGATTTATACTGAATATCCTCTGCACACATCCTTTGATGAAACTGTAGACGTCTGGGTATGTAGCCACAGGAGTTGTTACAGTTGTTTGTGTGGGATTTGCATTCACACATTCTGCGTAGGATTGTGAACCTGCAAAAACAGAGTACAAATTTGAGTTATTAGTGAAATAGTGATGGTCGGTGTGACTATCTCAAGAGATTTTAATATTATAATTAACTTAGTTTTAGGTAAAAATAATCTCGTGGTTCACTGCACTAACCAAACAGAGTATATTTCTAACAATGAAGAATTACATATTTATGGTAAAAAGAAGGCAGCAAATAAAATAACAATGAAGATGAATAATAATAAATAAATAGAGAATTCATAATTTGTGTTTATACTCCAACACCCCTTTCAATTTAAAGTCCCCAAAGGAATATTCGAATTATTTTGAAATTGTAAAAATTCAAATCTTCTTAATATTAATTTCATCAGATTTAATTTAACTAAAAATCTAACATGTTTTTCTCTACGACGGATTTGGTAGAGGAAACATTTGCAATATTTTTATCTAACAGGAGATACATAACTTTGATTTTACCTTTATCAACAATATTCTAATAAAGTGTACTTTTATATCAATGTGTTTAGACCGTTTAGTGTTCTCATAGTTCTTAATCATTTCGATTGCACTTGGGTTGTCCACATGTAAGGTTTGAAGCTAGTCAATGTAAGTATAGAACTTCTGTTGAACATAATGCAAAAACTTGAATCTTTTTTCATGTCCATGAAATAAGATTTCCATGATGAAACACGATAAGTCCACTTATACTTTTTCTGTCGGCTTTGTCAGAGCCCCAATCGGCATCTCGTTTCACTTAAATTCTTCTTACAAGTTTTTAGTTTGTTTAAAATACTGCATGAACTTTTTGCTACTCTCACCACAGTTGAAAAATGTATGTCCTAAATTCAACCTAAAAAGGAAGAGGTATGACAAATTTCAGGTGTAGTTATATCATTGAAAAATCGTTTAAACAGCCAAGTTCGCGGTAAGAAACATTGGCTGCATCATCTTCATTTCTAAAATGAACTTGAAAATTAACTTCCTAGGAGTGACTTTTCCTTTACGCTGAGTCATATTAAATTTCTTTAAGATTTTGTCAATAAACTTTTTTATTATTAAGTATAAGAGTTTCATCATTTCGAGTGACTTAGATACCAAAAAAATTTGAAGTTCGTCAAGATCTTTAGCATTAAATTTTTGTTTTAGTAGCTTTATCAAATCGTCTATTTTACTCTGTGCACCAATTTATTAGACATTCGCCAACAAATAGTGTAAACCTAACATTTTCACCAATATACAAACATCCATCATTATAAAAATCGTTTGAGTCCATTTTTAATTGCAAATTCGTCAAAACTATTGTACCAATATGTGGCTATTTTCTGAGGCCATTTAATGCTTTATTTAATTTTAGTACCTTTTCTTTAGATTCATAATTCCTCAGGTACTCTGATGAAAACATTTTCATTCAAAGTTCCATTTGAACGTCGACGTATCTTAGTTCCCAATCTTCTGTAAAGCATGTTAAAAAGTCACTTTATTTGTTGCCGTTTTTGCTACAAGAGCATATACACGATCAGTGTAGTTTTCTTGGTAACCTTTGGCTATCGTTCTAGCTTTTTGATTCCATCTTGTTTTCTCCTAAAAGCCCATTTTGTATCAATGGCTTTTTTTCCTTCTGATAGATCAGTTACAGTCCAAGTATTAAACTTTTTAAATGAATCCAACTCAATATTAATAGCATTCAACCATTCATCTCCTGCTATTATTGTATCTTTACAGCTTAATGGATCATTTTCTGTTATAATTAAGCAATAGCCACTATATATTTCATAAACTTCATATCTTCTTGGTAGTTTTTTAGATCTGTTACTTCTACAGATGTTTGGTGTCTTTTCTAAAATTACATTAACTCTAATATATTTACTGCCACTTTCACTCTGGAGGTCATTTTCAGGCTCAGTTAAATTCCTCTTTACTACATGTGGTTCATATTTGAAATTACTTTCATCAAGGGTGATTGATATTTCGGGAAATAATCTCGTTGTCGTTTGGGTTCCATAACCTACGTATCCAACCATTCGCATTTCACTTGAACGTTACTCAAGTTTATTGAGTTTAAGCAAGTTATATACCCAAACTATACTTCACTGCATATCGAATAGCCTCACCCCGAATTTTTGGTAGATTCGTGTCAACAAACATACTTCTTATCATATCTAGTAATGTTCGATTTAGACGTTCAGCAACACCACACTGCTGTGGAGTATACTTGGCTGTAAATTCATGTTTTATACCATTTTCAGAGCAAAATTTCATCATTTTTTAATAAAAACTCATCGCTATTATCAGTTCTAAGCCTAGATACTAAGATATGTATTCCTTTGATTTATTCCATTAAACCTGAAACAACAGTCACTTCCAAACACTCTTTTAACTTAAACTACTTACCTTTGGTAACGGAATCCGTAATCTCGATATAAGCTACTCTAGAACAAGTATCGTTGCCTCTAAAGAAAGCTAGATATTCTTGCAAGCCTGTTCTCAAGCTAAGAGTAGCTCTTGCAGTGGAAGCATTTACACTCTTATTTAGGTCTAAAATCTTGAGAAGTTGCTTAGCGACGCCTATGTCATTGTTCACTTTTGGCAAGTTTATTCCCAATTCACTTCCCATTCTCACTGTGTCGATTGATGCTGAAGAAGCATAACTCTAAAAAAGAGATAAAATCACAGTTAGTACAATTCAACAACAGTTGGTATAAACAACATCATTGTACATACCCAGTCTCATCATACAATGTAATACAAGTAGACCATCTAAATATAATGTCTCAAAGGTGGTCTCTTGGGTCTTGTAGGAATTGTTATATTTTAAAATCAAGGGATCTTATCTGGTATGGTAAGTTTGTTAGACAGGTTTACTGAATTGTGTATATTAGGGTTTAACGGACCTCATAAATGTGTCTATATTTAAAAAGTCTCCACTTGTTTCGATTGTGTCATTGTCTCAACCCTTCCGGGCCTTAAAGCTATCCATATGTAAAGTAGTCTACACTTGCTACGCTCACGTTGGTGAGTCGGCCCTGATGGATCTTAGCTATACGAATATCATATTTTCATGGGAGGTCTGGGTTTGAAATTAATTTTTTGACAGTTACGTAGATATTTGGTAACCCTACATGCAGAATTTAAATCCGCAAATTTTCATCTAATATTGTGTGTTTTAAGTTGAATAACAAACGACATGTGAACAAAAACTGTTTATAATGGCTGCAATATATTTTTATATTTTCAATTAATTTTCTGAATCTCAATAGAGTTCTATATGACCAAACTGAAGTCCCTTATACCAAATTTCATGTTCCTATCTTATTTGTTGTGGCCACTTTCGTGTTTACGACAACGACGATGGACTGATGGCATGTTTTCCTGAAGTTATTTAATGTACATATCAGTCAAAAACAGAAATTGAAATTTTAACTATTACCTATTTCCTGTAATGAAGGAGTAATAAAAACCAGCATGCAACAATCATCTAAGGAGAGATTGAGTTTTATGACTGAGTTTTATTCATACTATTACCCATGCAGCCGTTGTAAGACTTTTATAAGACTATGTATGAGGTGCTCCACCATGTAATACTTTTACTGGAAGACTTTTTTATACTACCTTTTATTTTGTATGAATTTTGGATGTTGGGGTCTACAATATTCGATTTCCCAAATCACTACAGCTTATCTACCTGTGATAGAATTTATCTCACTCAGTGTTTTAAATAAGAACAGAAACAAGATAATAATAAATTTTAAATAATAACCTGTGTATTATTATTATTATTTTGTTTGAATAAATTATAATTTTGTTTTAATTTACAAATATTTAAGACATATCGCTAAATTATATTAACCTTATATGACTTACTTGAATTTACTGAATTGATTATTATTAAAAATATTTAGATTTGCGCTAGAGAGAACTGTGCCATGTTTTCTATACAGCCCACTCAACATTTATATTATACAAACAATTTTGTTTAAAGAGTTTTACTACAAACTAATATACAATATACGTATGAAATTTTTTCATATTATGTTAGAAGTTTTCCATAATATGTAAGCTATGCAGTTTTAATTTCTCTAAGATATTTACATAAATTTTGACTCTCTTTTGGATTTTTTTAGCTCCTTTAAAATTGGTTGGAAGGTATCGCAAGATCCTTATTTCAAATTTCAACTAATTTATATCAAAGGAGTTTCGAATTTTTAAAACATACCGTTAATTACAAATATTTGATTTAATATTTATTTCAGTTATAGTAAATCTAATTAGTTGTATTGACTGTAGTTTGATTTTATATTTATTTCTATTTTTAGTCTTAATATTAATTAAATGATTTTAGTTATGTGATCTCCCTTACATGAGTGTTTTAAATTACTGACTACTTACATAGCTCTATTTCCATTCGTAGCAGTTTTGATCTTTCACTTAACAGTTAACACTTGCTTAACACATTTCGTAATATATTTTATGGCTTATCTTGCCTTTGAAATACATTCATTATTTTTTATTTATGAACTTTTTTAAATTTTTATTGTTAACACATTTTATTTTTGGAATAGCCTTTTTTATTACGTCTCGTTGATTTGATTATTGTTGGAAGACTGGGGCGAGTTTTTAAGCGTCTCTCCCTTGTACGTTCCTTTTTTGCAATTAATTGTGTATTTTACTTTGAAACTCACAGAGGCCTGTTCTCAGGGTTTTCTGTATAGTTTGCTAGTTTCCTTGTGAACTTCAAGTTGAATAACCATAGTGTCTTACACGTGTGCTTATTGTAATTTGAAACTGTTCTGCATTGCTGTAATGTAGTTTGTATTATTGTTAATTTTATTTCTCTAATATAATAGATATTCAGTTCTTAGATATATCTCTGACACTTTAATATATCAATTAATTTCTTATAGGCAACCATAGTATGATCATACCTGTTAAAATTCAAAAAACTGAATTAAAACCTTAAAAATGGCGGCCATTCTAAACAATTGTTTTGTATATCTCGTGTGTTATTCAACTTATAACTGTCTAAATTAGTTAAATTTGTAGATTTCAATTCCGCATGTAATAGTAACCCACCTCTCTTATATAACAAAGCACAAAGCTATTGTCACAAACCTAAATCAGAAACTCTACTTCTTCAAAAAAAATGTGATATTCGTCACCATGTACAGCTCCGAAGCCCTCTAGAGCCGAGACACTTGCACGAGCGTAACGAGTGCACGATTTACTTCATTCACATCCTCGAAGCCCATTAAAGACTAACCGAGATCAAGAAATTAGTGATGTACACAATTACAAGGTTCAGAAAACCTCTGTAACAGTTTTAAACAAACTTACCATATTGTGTAAGACCCCTTGATCGTCCGATACAATTTAACATTTCCTACAAGGTCTAAGAAAGAAAAAAATTGGTTATTACATTTAGAGGATCTGCTCCATTACGTTATGTTTGGGTTGGGTGAGAAACATGATGGTGCCTATAAACATGTTTTATCTGAGAGGTTTTCGCCTTTAAACAACCAAGAAAACCCCGTTATTTTCTTTTACTGTGGCACATATTTTCTTCATAAGTAAATTTAATTAAAATTCGATCTATATTGTGAAGGCCTATTTTGAGCTAATAACTTTTAAGACGGCTCCATGAATAAATTTCTCTATAACGGATAACTCATGAATCTTTTTTTCTTTTTTTTTGTGGAATTGTCGACAAATTCTTTTGATCTGACTTCTTCAACGCTACATTTTTACAAATTTCATTATAATCGTTTGTGCTGATTATGAGGAAATTTAAATATTGTGTTTTGGTTGTAGGGCTGGTTGGCTACTCTGAAATTTTGTATGTTTTCTAAGAATAAAACAAGTTTATGAGTATCATCATAGTACTTACTCAACCCATCATCATCAATGTAATACAAGCAGATTCTCTAAAAGTAATGTCCAAAATTTGGTTTCTTGGGCTTTGTAAGAAATGTTTAATTGTATTGATAGATCTAAGTGTCTTATCCAGTAGAGTAAGTTTGTAGTTACACAGTTTTTCTGAACTTGTAATTGTGTATATCATTACTTTCTTGATGTCAGCTAGACCCTAAGCTACGTCTATAGAAGACTCCACTCACTTCTCTTGAGCCAGTGTCTGACTCTTGCGGGTCTGACCCTCGAAGCTAAACCTTAATAAATATCCATTTCCTACGCTCGTGTTGGTTATTCGGCCCTGCAGGATCTTGTAACTATACAAATATCAGATTTTCATGGGAAGTCAGAGTTCGAAGTTTCATTTTTTACAGTAACTTCGCTATTTGTTATCATAGAGAGATGAAATTGGTACCATTACTTACAGAATTGAAATCTGCAAAATTTTCAGTACGTTATAATTTAAATAACACACGAGATGTAAACAAAAACCGTTTAAAATGGCCGCTATTTTGACAATTCGAATTTTCTGAACTTTTGAATAGCGTTCTATGAGCTCACTATACTCCTCTATACCAAACTTCATCTCCTATATTAATGTTCGTCAAAAAACAGAGATTTTTGACGATTACTAAACTTATCCTATACTTCGTATACTGGGTAAGTAAAAAACTATTCAAAATACGACCCAAATAAGGCCACATATCTAATTCCATCAAAATCGGCTTTGAGGTTTAAGCCGTACCACACTGTGCGTATTACAGATATATAGGCTAACAGATAGTCACATCATTAAAATGTTTCTCTATGAGAGAAAGGAAGCTTGAAATTTTATGAAAATCTTGACAAAGCCCGCAACGTTGTATCGGTTTCAAGTTCTGGTTTCTTGGAGGATGACCCAGTCGGAAGTCTACAGATTTGTGAAATTGCGTTAAACTAACAGATATAGGAATGGATATCTTGGAAGATATTGTAGCTTAACAAAGCTTGTTTCAAGTTAAGTGAATCTATAAAGCGGCACAACTGAGTTTATTATACACAGGGATAACCCTTGTGAAATCATTGAAAAGCAGGCTAACTAGCCGGGGATCTCAGTTTGGGGTGGCTTGACCTGCAATGGTGTTTTTTTGGCTCAGTATTCTTTTATGACACGGTACAACGTGTACAAAAACATGTTTGATTTTTCTCCTTGTTGTTTTAAAGGCGGAAAATTTCTGATCATCATCGCCTTATAAAAAAAAGAGAGAAAAGAACATAAAATAAAGACTCCCCTAGCCTTCGAATACTCTAATAGTGTCAGGGTCGGAAGAGAACAAGAATTGGTAAGAGAGAACTGACAGGAAAGATGAAAGTGAGGGATCTAACCCAAGACTACATGAAGAAAGGTGAACATCCAGCTAGGAATGCCAAGTCCGTGCTCACTATAGTAAGCTTCTGATAGAAGGGGAAAAAATATATAGTCACTGAAAGGAAAATATGTTGGGGAACATTGTCAATTTGACAACACTGTTGGAATATTTTTTCTTAACAAACTTACGCCCAAGCCACACTATAGCACTTTTATTTGAGAATTACTGTATCTGGAGTTTACAGGTAAATTGATGGGTAGTAGTCCAATAGATTGCAACTCCACGATCACCTAATTTAACACACGTGGATTTTGTCAAGGAGAAAATGTGGAAACTATACTGCGGCACATGGATACTTATTTATGATTATTATTATTAATTCAGGTGGGTAATAGAGGATCGTGGATCTTTTAAAACTTGGTTGGCACAACGGTCACAGCCCAGACCTATCGACTAAAACTAAATACCACTCGGTCAGCCAGCACGTGATGAGGGACTATTACTAATACTCTAAATAATAATTACTAAAATTAGATTGAATATAATTAACGTACATATCAATATTATTATACACTAGGGATTGACTCTAACAAAAATAGTGGTCCCGATGTAGACACTAGCCTAAGATGGCCGCCATTCTACACTGCACCGGCGATCGCGGAAAGCCGAATGTTTGCGCACCATTTAAATCGTGGTCGACTGACCCTACCCAATTTGACTATTAAGCCATTATTTTTTGGGGGGTTTAAACTAGGAACAAAAGGGTATATACATTGAGGAATCCGAGTTAAATGTGATACTTGCAGCCTTCCAAAAGATTTTGTTCCTTCCGAATGTGGTGCACACCTGATTATCTTTCGTGCGTGACCCGACTTTTGGGCTCGCAGGGTGGGGGAACATGCAAAGCATCATCCGCTGCCCCTGCATTTGTGGCACCGGGCAACTGGTAAGGCACCGGATGCGGACAAGTGACTGCTACCCTAAGTACAGGAGGAATTGTGGTGGGCAGATCACCACAATACACACTAAACAAAATCTAACATTTCATCTCCAACACATTTCAAAAAAATCGACAAGACAAAGATGTTTGCCGTCATGCGTGTAGCTCTGTTAAAGAAAGACTGCAAGATTGTGTCCATCAAGATCTTAAATTGATTTCGAGATCATAATAGTTATTTTTTACAATTGTTGATAATCTGTTAATAAATTTAGTTGATGGAAACTATCTTGGTACTTACTAAGCCCCATTATAAAACGTAATACAAGCAGATCTTCTAAAATAATGCCCAAAAGTAGGTTTCTTGGGGCTTGTAATAAATGGTAAATTGAATTGGTAAATCAAGGAGTCTAACCAGTAACCAGTAGGGTAAATTTGTTTAAAACAGTTGTTACTATGGTTTCTTGAACCTCGTAATTGTGTATAATAATAATACTTTCTTGATGTTGGCTAAGCCCTAACGGGCCGGCTCGTAGATGTGTGCATATTTAAAAAGTATCCACTCGCATCGACCGTGTTGTCGGTGTATCGGCCCTAATGGGCTCCACCCACAACGCTCGTACTGTACTCCTAACCAACCATACGAATATTACATTTTCTTTCAAGATCAGGATTCGAAATGACATTCATTCAAATAACTTTGGTATTTGTCATCGGAGGAAGGTCGAATTGGTACCCATATTTTGCAGAATTGAAATCTGCAAATTTGTATCTAATTGAAAGTGTTATAAATTAAATAATACATGAAATATGAACAAAAAATGTTTAACATGGCTGCCATTTTGATATTTCGATTTGGATTTTTCTGCATTTCAATAGGGTTCTGTATGAGAACACTATACTTCCCATTGACAAAGTTCATGTTCCTATCTTAATTTTTGTAGCAGCTATCGTGCTTACGTACAGACAACAACAACGATGACGGACCGAAGGGGTGTTGAAAATAACTTATTCCGATTTCTGAGGCAATGAAAGGTGAAGATCAGTCAAAAACTGAGGTCGAATTTTTTGACAATTACCAAGCTTACACTTTGTATACTGGGTAAGTAATAAGAATTATAAAAAATTGTTATAAAAGTATTAAAAATTACTAGTTAACCTACAAATAAGTACTCTTGTGTACTCAGTATACTTAAGAAACTAATTAGGGAGACAAATTATTTCAACTTACCACAAAGAGCACCACCAGAAAAAGCAATAAGCACTGTCTCTTCATCATGCAAGCAATTTGAGGAACCGTATGCCGCAGGTTTTAAACAAAATGTGTCTGAAATTTGTACAAAATGTGAAAAAAAAAATAACAAATATATATGGAAAACTTGTTGGCATGTTTATTTTTCATTATAATGTTTGCCAATACAGAATTCGAATAAAAACAACTAAAGAAGTACTGAATTTTATAGCAGGATTGTAAATTGAATTGTCGCACGCGCTATAAATAATACAAATTAAACATTAAAAAAACCATTGATAAACGACCGTAGGCTGCAATGGAGGTAAGAGTATCATATAAAGATCCGGTTGAAGGCTATTTTAATAACAACAGAAGATTTCAGAAAAGATAAATACAGTATGCAAAAATACTGCATTAACTTTTTCGTATACCCATCTACAATGTAATAAATGTGCTCATGTAGAACCTTGTTAAAATTCAGAAATATTGACTTGAAAATGTTAAATGGCAGCCATTTTAAACATTTTTTTTTGTTCATATCTCGTGTGTTATTCAGCTTATTACTAAATAATTTAGATGGCAATTATGCGGATTTCAATTCTGCATGTAATGGTGCCAACTCCATCATCGACGAAAAATTTGCGAAATTATTGTTAAAAATGTAATTTCAAACCCCAATCTCCCAAGAAAATTGTGATCTAAATAGTAATAGTCATGAGATCCGGAAGAGCAATCAAAATCCGACGCAGTGATAATACAATTACAAAGTTCAGAAAATCTGTGTAGCAACTGTTTTAAGCAACCTTACCCTTTTATCTACTAATACAATTTTAAATTTCATACAAGCCCCAAGAGACCACGGATTTTAGAAGTTTACATCGTACGGTAAGGTTGTATAAGTACCAAGATGGCGCCGTAGACTTGTTTTTCAATATTTATAACTCAAAATTTGGTGGTAGCTGTCATGAGGAAAAAAACACAAAACTATAATTTTTTAAAGTCGGTTTATCCGAAACAAAATCCATTTATCGACATCTATTTAAAATAACGATTCCTGATTAGTAAAACATAATTGTTCACGTGGTTGTTATAGAACACCTATTTTTTTCAAGATCAACTCTATTTTGTTGGGACCCTCGAACGGCTTTCATCGAGTGACCACAATAGCTGATTTAATTTCATACAAGCCCCAAGAGACCACGGATTTTAGAAGTTTACATCGTACGGTAAGGTTGTATAAGTACCAAGATGGCGCCGTAGACTTGTTTTTCAATATTTATAACTCAAAATTTGGTGGTAGCTGTCATGAGGAAAAAAAACACAAAACTATAATTTTTTAAAGTCGGTTTATCCGAAACAAAATCCATTTATCGACATCTATTTAAAATAACGATTCCTGATTAGTAAAACATAATTGTTCACGTGGTTGTTATAGAACACCTATTTTTTTCAAGATCAACTCTATTTTGTTGGGACCCTCGAACGGCTTTCATCGAGTGACCACAATAGCTGATTTTTTTACCTGCTTTTACATTTTTCAATAGAAACGCGATAATGTGAACCGATTTTTAATTTGTAAAATGCATTTATCTTCTAAACGTAAGTAGAATAATAGTGAGCAATGTAAAATTTAGATAATTGCAGAAATGATTATTAACAATTATTGTTAATAAAATTTAACATAAAAACTCAAATTATAATTTTTTCAAAAAAAAATTATAAATTTCACCGCCTTGTTCGGTCAAACATTTATCGTAGTCTTATTTATTGTACTAATATTAAAAGATATAACAAAAAATATATCTACTATTAAGTCCTATTCTGTTTGCAGTGTAATTTTTTATATAAAATGCAAACAGAAAATTTAGTCCATAAATGAAATAATGAATTTTTGAATTTAATATTATAAAAGAACTGACTTTGAGGCATTCTTTATATGAGATTATTCTACAACATAAAATATATATTTTTTTAATAATTACATTAGTTAAAAAATTGCTTAATTATAATTATAGTATTTATAAGTCAATAAGCTCAAAAAAAAATAAAATAAAAAATCGGGTGAATGTCTAATTAAATTGGATTAAAAATATTCAGAAAAAATAATTTGGAAAAAAAATCTCTTGAAGTACTTGTATTACTCGTAGGCCTAATCCGATTATTAGATTATAAATATTAGCGTGTACACACACACACACACACACACACACACACACACACACACACACACATACACACAAAATATGGTTAATTATTATATGGCATTTTAAATAAATTCATATTTTTTATAATAGTTAACAAAAGAAAATTAAGTGCAAAATCAAAATATAATAAAATGTTTAAGAAATCGTAAACTAAAGTTAATTGTTGCTTTCCAGAAATAGGTCATTAAAGTATAATTAATCTTTCGAGAGAGAAAATATTTTTCACTTTTGAAACAAAATATAAATGACGATGCATCTGAAATTGTTCGGAAAATATATAGAGCAGAAGGTTTTGTGATGTGCTTGGTCTATTGCTTTTAATAATGACAAAGAAGCACGCAGAATATTGCAAGCTGCGTATCCTACGATTGAAACTCCCTCAGTCATGTCCATCGCAAAGTGGAGGAAACTCTCTATCCCCGGCAGCCACCTGACTTAGAAGTGGCCGGAAATATGTGTGCTTCTATTCTAAAGTCTCCTAGTAAACCCACATCGATTCGAAAAGTATCCTTAAACACTGGTGTGTACATCCGTTAAGGCGCGTTTACACTGGCAACAAAACATGTTTATAAACAGCGTTTCGGAACAATGTTCCTCAAGTCGAAATATAACTACTTTAAACAATGTTTCTAAACAGTGTTTCGGAACAGAAATTCCGTGTTTCTCCACATGTTTCTTGTTTCCCGTAGAAAGCGGTAAGATCAAAGGGTGTTTATAAACATTGTGGAATGTTTCGGAAACGCAAGACGTTTACATGTAGGAACATTGTTCTGAAACAATGTGGCTTTCCTATTTTGTGGCCAATACTAGTTATAAGAAACTCAAAATCTTCACTTGTCATTCGACAAAAATTTTTAAAGCTTCCATCACATCTTATTTTCCCACCCAGATCCACGTCATCTTTTCTAAGGTCTTTCAATAGGTCACTTCCACTGTAAACACCTCGTGACGCAGGTGAAGGCCTTACCCAGAACCTCCTGGGTTTTCTGTCACAACACAACAAAACACATGTAGCGGCAGCTAGAAGAAGAGCATCCTCCTCGTCAGACGACATCTTCAAGAGTGTGGCTGTCCCTGTGTTTAGGAACATTGTGTGCAAAATTAGTAGCAAAATATAAACAATGTTTATAAACAAATTTCCAAAAACATTGTTTTGTTTCTAGTGTAAACCCGCCTTTAGAGGTTGTTCCAGAAAGTCGAATATCAGCAGATTCTGGCACTGGGTTATTACTATTATTGCAGAGGAAATTATTATTACCGTTAACACAAAAAATGTGTAAAAAAATAAATATGTCATTACTGTTGACAAAATGTTAATGTAATAATTAGACTGAACATGTTTAAATTATTAAAACAAAAAACTATCGCTAAACTAAACTATGCAAACATAACAAAACTACTTATTTACGCAACTCTATTAGCATTGCAAGACGTTGCACAGTGGGGCCAAATCCCAAAAATCTGGCCGAAATATGAAAACGTTATCCAATTTTAATTAAACTTTGTATGATGAGGTTTTTGGGCAGGCTGATTACGATTCCAACGTCAAAATATTAAAAAAAAAAAAAAAAATGGCCGATCCAATATGGCGGATTAAAAGTTAAAATACTGTTTAAAATGTATCACTTTTCATAAAACATTGTATACATGGGTTTTTGGGTTTGCTGATTCCCATTCCAACATTTAAAATACAAAAAAATCCGGCGGATCCAATATGGCGGTTAAAAATAAAAACCCTCTAAAAATGTTTTAGTTTATGTAAAATTTTGTATAGCCAGCAGATTCTGCAACATTAAAATAAAACTTGCATTAAGCCTTCGTACATTCTGAAGAAAACAATAATAATTTGTAATGAATATGTTTATTTAAGGGATTCGGTCTAATTTGAAATGGCTTCTTTTGTATTTATACAAAATTTACATATAATTTTATATTTTGTTTGTTAAAAATTGTTATCAAATGCAAATGAAATATTAATAACATGTTAAAAAATACACGCTAAAAAGGTATTACTGTTAATAAATAATTACTATGAGAAAAATTAAAAATTAGTAGACTGTATAGGTTTAGTATTGCGAAGGTAAAATTCTAATGTATTGAAGGAATTACTAAACTCTTTAGTAGAAATAAAAATGCAATACCTAAATTGTACTGAATTTTCAAATACAGTTAATAAAAACAAATATAATGCTGTCTAAATGTTTTTACAGTTTTTTTATATTTGTCAGTTTACTACTTCGCGAGTTGTAATTATTTCCTGAAAATGATTTTTGAGTATTAAATCATGAAAATAATTACTTATAATATATTTATTATAATTATATTATGATAATTACAAATATTACGTTTCAAGACAAGATATTATGATTGTCAATTACGTTTAATTATTTTAATTTTTTATTACCATTACTTCTTTCTTACTGTTATCGTTATAGCTGAAAATTGTATTTATAATTTAATAAATAGTAACAATTCAAAATTTCATACAATATTTTACAAAAATAGTAAAACTTGGCGTTCTGTAAAGCTGTTACAAACGCAACTTTTAACCTGTTGTGCAATAACCTGCACGAAATGCACATGGGTACATCTCGGCAGCTGGTTTTTTAATATTTTATAGATAAATAAAAGCGAATGAAATTTCAATAACGTTCGTTGCGGAACTCTGTGGAATTTATAACTTTCTTATACTTTGAAATAAAAATTGTTATTCTATTTTCTCTGAACAATATTTATTAAATAAGTAATGTTAACATTTTTTGTAATATATGTAAACATCACGATCTTGGTCCATTATGAATGTGTAAAGATGTTTTTAATTTAACACTTTTACACGCGTTACAAGTAACGGCTATTTTACGTCTGTTGTGTCCCGCTAAAGGATCACTTTTAACTTGTAATGCAGGTGGTCAAATCGGACCTTTTCTAACTTTGGACATCTTTCTACCCACTGCATACTTAAAATTTCCTAAATCAAAACTTTAGTTTGACTTTCGGCCTGCTTTTTGGGATTTGGCGACACTGTGCGTCGGTAGCCTCGCTCGGGGGTTAGGTTAGGTTGGTCGTTAGGAGCTGTTCGAATTGACAACCGCGCGCTACTAGGGATGGTGAGGAAGGGGGTGGGGAATGTGGAGAGTGGAGGAGAGGTCGCCAATGCTCTCTACAGTATTTACTACTACTTACTTATGTAGATGCTACTTGTCTTTCAAAAACACAGATCACCGATAATCCGCCTATAAGTTCATCCATCAATTTCGCTTTACTTCAATTGCTCTAATAAGTTGATTAACTATTTTAAAAAATATATTTACTTTTAACCATTTACAGATTTTACACTTTTATCGAATAAAAAAAGCAATTTCAGTTTTTGTAAAATAAAACATAACCTAGTTTGTCATTTTTCTTTGACTGTTATGGATAACTTGGGACAAGGCTAAATAAAGAAAGAGAAATTTCTCCTAAATTGTATACAAATTTTATGTAGATTCTTGTAATTTCATATTTTGAAAGAAATATACAATTTGAATCAGGCGAATTTCTATTAAATTTTATAAAAATATTATGTAGATTCGTGTAATCTCATATTTTGAACGTGAAAAACTCAGTTTTTAAGTTTACAGCCAACTTCTGGTTCAGAAAACTCAAATATAGTAATCCTCAAGTAATTATGATTTTTGAGCCACTAGATTCACTAATGGCGCCACCGACCGTGCTTCGCATAGTATTGAAGTGACGATAAATAAAGTGGGATTTTTCGTTTATTTAACAATCGAAGACAGATCGTCGTTTTGGGACTCAAAGGGTTAAGAGGCAGCAAAAATAATCGTTTAATCCCATTATGTGTTGTCACTCAATAAATGGTTTCAATGTATCTCGGTTATGTTTTGTTCGATTCTCATGTTTTTGGTGTTGACAGACTGGAAATAAAATTTTATAAAAAAAAAATTGTTCTTAGTAAAATTTTGTATTTTTTACCGTTTTCCCGCCATTTTAGATTAAAAGTTTAAAATGGCCACCATTTTAAAATATTAAATTGGACCAAGTTGAATTTTTTTTCTAAAGTAGGTCTCTTTTATTTAAACATACTTACCAAGTTTTATAAAGATCGGTTGAAAAAATTTGAAAATAACAATTATTTTGTAAAAAATACAAAATGGCGGATATCTGGTAAACGAAGCGTTTTTGGAAAAAAAAAATTATTCGTGATTTTCTCTTTATTTTGACCCATATAACTTTTTCCCAGAGTTTGGCACTTTACTTATGGGACACCCTTTATAGATTAAACAATAACATTATGATGTTGATCAGCTGTAATATACAACATTAATATTGGCAATTTAAAGCTGAGAAAATTGAACTTCAAATGAATTAATATGAAAATAATAAAGAATTTCGGTAAATCTACGTCTCTCTAGACCATTTTGTAAACATTTCAAATGTAAAAATTTATACAGTAGTTTCTAAGAATCAGCGTTCTAAAAATCCTCTTTGTGTATTAAATATATAGAATAAATATTTTTTTCAAAGACGGCGTCCATAGTTGATTTTCACTTTTTGACTGACAAGTACGTACTACAACGGAAATATCGTTGTATGGGAACTGTATTTGACAAATTTTGGAAAAAAATTAGAATAAAGTTCAACATGCAAGGCTTTTGTACAGTAGAATCAAGCTTTACTGTATTGAACGAGTTTGTGGAATTGGACTATGACTTCGGTCTGACGTCATGATTCACGAACCCGTTGAAACGGCGAGATTCTGAGTTAGTCATTTTGTAATAAAAAATCAGTAGTATTTGATGAATTTTGAAAATATGAAATAAACAGTTTTAAGAATATGTAATTGTAGAACAAGTTGTACGCAATTCATATCTAATACTAATATTTCACATTAATTGACATAATTAAAGTTAAAGACAAAGTAAGGAAGGGAAAAAATGTCAAAATCACAAAACTTAGATTTCCATAAACAACATGGAAATCTAAGAAATGTTATTTTTGAAAAAAATTAGGAATAATGATTAATTAAAAAGTTAGCAGAAATGTGCTACTTATAAAAGTAAATAAAAGTAAGACAAAAGAAAATTTAAATAAAGTAATTAATACAAAGATATTAAGATATATACTGTAAAAGCAATGACGAAATGAGTAAAAAATAAATTCCACACCAAAATAAAAAATTAATAGTTTTCACACCTTTTGTGGGAAAATGGAAAGAGGTAAAGAATAAAAATTTCAGATTAATAAATAATAATAATTAAAGAAAAAGTAGACGTAAATCTCAGGTCAAAATAATAAAGGACATTTAGTAAAATTGCGAGTACAAAAAGAAGTGAGAATAAGTGTGAAAATCGAAAGACAAGGAAATCGGACAATTTTTTCCCTTTCGGTTACGAAACTTATACGTATAATTCTACGAAACTACCGAGTTTCAGTGAATTAAGAACAAAGGTGTGAAAAGTAGGATTACAAAATTACGCAAAATTAGTATCAACGATATCAGATGAATGGTACACACGTCTAGAATCACAAATCGAGATCGTCAGGAAAGCCAAGGTCAAGGCCAACAAGATGCAAGAATAAAAAATAAAAAATTATAGAAAATTAGCAAGTTATACAAGTTTGAAATAAAACAAAAGGATTTCAGCCCGGTGCAAGTTAAATTTTGCAGGACCAGAAAGTGCGGGAAACCGTGACGTCGCGAGGGGCGGAGCCATGAAGCCAACTGACAACAACGATGAATATATAAACTAATTAATGGAAAAAGTAATAAAAAAGGGATGAGAAGGAAAAAAATAGTATGCTACGATTCAGAATAAATAGTACAACATAGTGGGAGACAGAAAAAATAAATTAAACGTATTAATAAGGAAGAAAAATCAAATATCATATCTCGCCAGGAAGTGGAGAAAATTGGTATGAAAATACAATGTATTTCGGCTATAAATAAAGCCACTGATCCTCTTGGAGGACTCTCTTGTAATAATTTTCTAAGGCGAAAATCACCTTACTTCACGACAGTTTGCATCAGATTCTTGAATTAAATTTGTAAAGTAAAGTAAGTAGTAAAATAAAATAAATGGTAAAATAAATTAAGTGTTAGAGTCAAACACAAGGACAGATTTATGTCACATTAATAGGACGATAAAACCTAGACTGCCAAATTGGATTGGAAGTAGCTGTGCCAATGGACTGAAGCTGACAGCAGATTAACAACTCCACAACCAGAATATTCCAGGAAAGTCAACACGCCGGTCAAGGTTTGACATTTTTATAACATTTGATGTTATAAGTGCAATAAAAAATAATTTCAAATCCTTTAATAGTTTTCCTGGGATAATTTTTTTGTTGTGAATAAATTGATATGTTATGTTTAATAAGTATTTAATGTGTGTGGAAATTTTAATTTTAATAGAAAAAGAATAGTTGAAAAGTCAAATTCTTAAATTAGAAAGAAATAAGTAATAAAATTAAGAAAAGTTTTAAATTTTGGTAAAATACCAACCTGCTCTTAATTTTAAGAATTTATTTCTTTTAAACTAATATAGAAGATGAATTTATAAAAGAAAAAAAGTATATATATATATATATATATATATATATATATATATATATATATAATTAATTTCATAACTTAAGAATTGTGCTTGCAATTATTTTAATAATCCACACACTGGTTAACAACTACATCTAAAAGTGACTAATACAAATTGTAGGCCTAATCGAGGAACTTTCCAAAGAACTCGCTCTTGAGATAAGTAATAAAAAAGATAAAATTTGGTCGTGAGCTCCCTGAACTAAAGGAAAATTAATAATAATTACTGGAAGCGTTAAATAAAGGGGGTACCAATAGTTTAGGCCCAACTTAAACTGTTGAAGGGATTAAGAGGTTTAGGTGAAAATTGAAAATGCCTATACTTCCAGTGAACCGTCTAAATCCACTCAATACTCTCGAAAACAAAGCCTGTAATAAATATTACAGGGTGTGAGGTGAGTGCGATAATTAAAAAGGGGATGCACACAGCCTAGCTCAATGTACAACAAAATATCTGAGTTATTCCGTTGTAATACATAACATATTTGTTCTGTATTTATTTGATTTAATGGATCTGTGAGTGAGAAAGTTTGTGCATTGTTTTTGAATTCTTCATTGAATTATTAGTTGCCAATATTAGTCCGTAGAATCAACATTTAAACAAAATCTTTTAAAATGATTTTGAGAAAATTTTAATTTTACATTTTTATTTAATGTAGCCTACCAAAATTTTGTCCTTGGTGGATATTTTTGTGTGTGTCTGTGTGTATAAGAAAGTTAGCAACATTTGTTTAATAAAATCCTAATTTACGTCACTTTGGAAGATTGTCTTATCAAAAATAACACAATATCATAATAAAACCAATAAAATATGGTTAATTAAAACACAGCGTAAATTGGAAAACAAATACTAAGGTTATCCAGTCCAAGGTTAATGGCAGCGTCATAAACTTGTGACATGTATGCCAAGTAGTTGTAATAGAGCAGACTCATCCCAGTACTTATTATTCTCACACACACATATATATATATAGTATAAAGAGAAATTTATGTGAGGGATCGAGAATTCTATGTAGAGTTTTATTCTTTTTAACTGGGTTTTGAGTATGAATGAGAGATTGCGAAAATTGATGCATTTTATTTCACTGTTTATTAGAATTTTGTAATAGAAAATATATTCTAATCAATTGATAGATTCCTGCCTTGTGTTAATATTAATTTTTTTATGAAAAAGTAAAAAATGATATATCATTAAAGTAAACAGCATCTGTAATTACTTTTTCTTTTTTATTACCCAGTTCATGAAGTATAGATTAAGTTTGGTAATTGGCACTCTGCTTTTTTTTTTTTTTTTTACTAATCTTCAAAAATAACAGAGCCTTAGGATTCTGAAAAAGTTATTTTCAACATGGCATCCGTCTGTCGTCTTTCTCGTCTATAAGTAAGCATGATAGAGGGCACAAAAATACAGATAGGAACATGTAAAATATAGTGCAATCGACTAGAGTGTGCTCATATAGAACCCTAACGAAATTCAGAAAAATCTAATTAAAATGTCAATAGTGGAGCCCCATTATATCTATGCTATTGAACTCATGACGAAATGTTCAGATTTAAATTCATTATCTAATGGTATCAACATTACCTCTCTACGATGACAAATAATGAAATTATCAAAAATTTAATTTCAAACTCTGATTTCGTTAAGAAAATGTGTAAAATTTGTATAATTATGAGATCCAGCAGAGCTGAGTCTCTGACACGAGTGTAGCAAGTGGAGTCTCAAGGCCCGTACTTTTCCTTACATGTTTACACAGAGTTGTTCAAAATAATTTATATTGCAATTAATTATTGTGATGTCTTAAATATCATAATTACAAAATATGTTGTTTTATTAGATCGCCGGTGTTGTAGACAATGAATAACCAAGAAATTAAAATGTAATATTAATGATTTTCAAATCAAACCATACATCAGTACCTAACCAGGCATAGATATGATATCAGGTTGGAAAAACAGTTCTATAGAGGTTTGACGAACTTGGGAAAAACTATAAAATTACTTACCATTAAGAAATTTAAGTACACCAATTTTTGAGAAATAAATTAAGATACTTTTAGTGAAATCTAGTAACAGCCTCTAATAATTGCTTTGATATTCCTTTGTTCTTAGACAAAGTGGATGCTTGAAGCATAATTGTTCAATATCTTATTTATTTTGTTGTTGTATTATATAAATTAATTCTACATTGTCGACATTGGAGGACATTTGGAACACTCTACAAAATTGACACTTTCAATTATGTTACATAGATATGTAAAAAATATGACCCTCAAGTTACATTTTTTCTATGGTCAATCAAAACAAAATGGTGAAATAACAAAAACAGCATTAAAATTCTGGATAGAATGACTTCCTACCACAATGCAATGCAATTAAAATGTGCATTGAATTTCTATCAGCTGTTGTTTTGTTAACACACAACAATGAAACAATTTTGTAGTTGTGTTCGATCAGTTTATGTGCGATATCTAAATTTATATGAAGCGATAAGGTGTTTTCAAAGAACCTACTCAAATGTGGTCCCTCCATCAGTAAAATCAATTCATAAATGGAAAACTGGATCAGTTTCAAAGAAATACTTTAGATTTTCTAAAGCAGAAAATGAAGAGCTTGCATGTGCTACTTTACTGAAATCTCCAAACAGGCCTAATTTACTTAGAAAAGTTTCATCCGCTACTCGGATACCAAAGTCATCAGTTCAAAGGTATAAAGAAAAAAAATTACTCAGCTGGAGATGAGAAAAGTTTTTTTCCAACTTAATGGAGCTCCTCCTCATTACGTTATTGTGGTCAAAGCAGTTTTAGATCGGGAGCTTCCCAACTGTTGGATAGGTCCTGACAACATTTTCATGGACTGGCGTCCAAGATCTCCAGACTTGATTCACCATATAGCAACATATTATAATGAATTAATGAGGCTGATTGAAGAGGAATTACTGTTCGAGATAACCGAGGAACTAGCAGATGTTTATTCAATGGAAAGTAACGTTACTGGAGAAAACATTTTTGCCAAAGTAAGTGGGAGTATTTCAAAACTAAAACTGGATTTAAAAAACTGAAAGGTGTGACCACAGATGGCGGAAAAAATATGTGTGGCAATAAAACAGGGTTAGTAGGACATGTGTGCAATGCTGTAAAAAGTGCAGGTGGGGTAAAACCTATGGTTTTACATTGTATTGTTCACCAACAAGCACTGTGTGGAAAAGCCCTTGATGTGTCGGAAGTAATGAAAGTAGTGGTAAAAACTGTGAACTACATCAGATCACATTCCCTCAAACACCGACAGTTTAAGAACTTCTTGGCAGAAATAGAAAGCCAGTATCCAGACATACCATACCATTGTGAGGTACGTTGGCTCAGCAGAGGGAAGTTGCTTATGAGATTTTTTGAGCTACGTCAAGCAATTGACATTTTCATGACTGAGCAGGGAAAGCCAGTGGAAGAGATTTCAAGTGATCCGTGGCTATGGAAGCTCGCATTTCTTGTTGATATCACCACTCATCTTAATATATTAAATTTGAAACTTCAAGGCAAGAGTTCCTTTGTTTACGACTTGTTTCAACAAGTGAAAGCCTTCAGATCAAAACTAGCGCTTTTTGAAAAGCAAGTAGGAAAAAATGTTTTGGACCATTTTGAGACTTGCAAAAACTTTGCTAATGAAACAAGTGAGCAGTTTCCATCTCAATACGCTGCACAAGTTATTGCAAAACTACGAGAGGAATTTGAGTCTCGCTTTGCAGACTTTGATGAAGCAGTTACATCAGAAAAGATCAAGGTGTTTCAAAATCCATTTAAATGTGAAGTTGAAGATGCGCCTGCAGAGCTCCAGCTTGAATTGATTGATCTAATGTCGAATGAAAACCTAAAAGAATACTTCTCTGAGTGCTACAAAAATGGAAATCTTCTTCCTTTTTACAGGTATGAAATTATGTTATGTCAAGTTTTAAGTTTAACTTTGTTTAAACTGTTTTCAGGATTCAGGAAAGAAATTTAATGTTGGTTTTAATTTTAGGTCGTTAAGTGGCGAATTCAAAGAAATTAAGAAGTTTTCAAGAGAAATCCTATCAATATTTGGATCAACTTACATTTGCGAACAAACCTTTTCAAAGATGACCTATGTGAAATCTAAGTACAGGTCAATGTTATCAGAAGAGCACTTGAAGTCCTTGCTCATGATAGGAACTTCAAGTTTTGATCCAAAATGGACAAGTATTGTAAACAAAAAACAACTTCACACATCACACTAAAACATGTTTTTGTTTTCTAAAAAAATGCTGTAATAATAGGCCTAGTTGAATTTTAATAAATAAGTATTTTCCTTCCAAGTTGCTTTTGTTTTTCAGTTTCCTGTTTTTAATTGTTAACTAGAGATTTTTTGGTTAAACTAAAAAATATATATATACGAGAGTAAAAAAACCTTTATTAAAATTAAACTTGTAAACATTTAAAGCTTACAAATTTTACATGTAGTGTAGATTTTTGTGTAAATATATATCAAAAAAGGCTTAAAAACGCTGTTTTAAAGCGTATAATTTCAAAATTTTACGGACCCGCCCCCCCACATCCCCCGGCCCGCCATAGCTCCTTTTAATTGTTATATGGCCCTTACGTCAAAAAGTTTGGAGACCCCTGTCATAGAGTATTCCATATGACCGACATATTAATTCAAAACTAGAGAGCTCTTTGTAGGACACACTTTATATGTGTGTGTACATATATAAATATTCATAATTATGTAATATGTTTTATGTAACTCTATATTTATTGTGAAGAATGTAAAGTTATTTGTTTTAATCTTATTGATGATACCACAATCCATTTGTTTTTATTCTTTTAAAGTAGTCAAGTGTTTGTTGACTAATGGTTAAGTTTTAATTTTTAGTAAAATTTGTATACAGTTATAGGTATGCTAGTTTTGACGTTATATGTTAGTTTAAGTGTCATACATTTGTATAAATGATCTGTCAAAACTATATAAGGATGCCTTTGTTCTGGACTACAAAACAATGATATCAAGATTATTTATTGTTTAATAAATATTAAACATCCATTACATAGAAAAGACTATTATTCAATGTAACTGTTTCCTTATTTCATTTAAACAAGATAGTCTTTCGACAATATTTAATCTTATATTTCTAAGATATTTATTTAATTTCCAAATATTCACTCTACAATATCTTATTTTGTTCCACATATGATTATAATCAAGGAAACAGTAATACAATATAATATCAAATTTGTAATTTTATTCCAAAATGTTGTATAAACCTAATATTACATCAGTAGTTGACCTGCAAATCCTCAAAAACCATCGTGAATCGTTCAAAAGTCCTCTATGTGTGAAGATATAACCATGACCACACATAATAACCATATTTAATAACCATATTAAATAATCTACTTGTAGTTGTCCAATGACTCAAATTGGGTCACCTCATCTTCAATCTAGCTTCCCAGTATAACTTAGGCATGTCTTTTCTTGTCCGCTTCTCTTTGTCCAGGTTATTACAAACTAAGAGATGGTCCTTGTTCATCTTTGAATGGTTGCAGTCACACAAAGTACATTTGTCAGAATCAAAAACACTAATTTTACTTAAATGTTTCACTAAGCGACCGTATCCAGTTGAGAAGATGGTAAGTTGCAACTGATATTTTTCTTTGGAGATTCATGATTTCCTCGTACAAGTGTGGTATTTTTTCATATTGTGTATCTTCTAATTTTGTTTCATTTTGTAAACAAATTCCAGAGGAAACAATCTTTTTAGCGTTTTAATTTTTCCATCTAAAAAAAGTATTGTCTTGGGTTTTTGCTGTGTGAGTGTTACCATCTTAGCTAAACTATCAGGGTTCATTGCCATCGAGGCCTCTGTGTGAATGTATCCTCTGCAAAGTTATATTTTTTTGAGTTGCTTTTGACTATCTTGTATTTGGTTTTAATAGACTGAATGAGAAAACTTTTTGGTGTATCATTATTTACTATTGCTTCAAGTGCGGATTAAACATTTGTAGTAGTGTGTTGCTTTTCATGTGGAATACTCTAATTCATCTTCTACTATAAAATCTAGACTAAAATAATGCTTTCAATATTATAGCTTTGACCAAGCATATAAACTTTTCATGGTCAATGAAACGTGGCAACACTGCATCTCCTTGTTCAGTATTCCTTGTAGTAACGTAGTATTGGACAGAAAAGTAGTACACTTTGTACATTATTCCTTATTCTTTAAGTATACATTTAGATATATGATTTCAATCTTATTATCATAACATGCCTGATGTATGGTGTCAGGATGTATGAGTAATTATATAAATTCACTGAAAATAGAGATTTTTTATTTGTAACAATGTTTCTTACAGGATGTTTCTCCATCCTGTGTTGACATACAGAGCAGGGACCTAGGCTACCAAGTCATCAATCAATATCATGGAGGTTGATGATGACAAACTCCAAATATTCAAAACAACTGTTTTAAGGAGAATCTTTGGGCCAGTCAGAGAAGGATAGGTTTGGTGGAGGCAAATTAATAAGGATGTTTGTACAGTGATGTGGATTTGTCTAGGTTTATTAAACTGGGGAAGCTCCGATGGGCTGGCCATTGATGATGGCAGAGGTGCTTTATTGGATGGTGAGAGTTGGCAGACCTAAGAGAGGCTGGTTGGATGATTGAAATTGGACACAAGAAACAACCTTGGGATCAGAAATTGGATCTTTGCAGTGCAGGAAAGTATCAACTATTATACAATGTTTACAATTTCCTAAAGATCCTGCTCCATGTTAAAATTAGACCCTTTACAGAACTGAAATATAGATTTAGTAAACCATTAAACAATGTACAAAATGCTACAACCGACCCCATTTTGCAAGACTAATTTAATATATAATGACTAATTAATTAATGTTCAGTTTACATTTATGAATATGTGTCAAATGTCAATTGTCAAAATGGTTCTTGATTATTAATTAATAAAAATGTACTCAATTATTTTGGGGGGTTCAGTGGATATAGCATGTTCCAGAGTACATGGTGGTTTTCAGGAGATATGAATCAGTCGTTGGATTGAGGATGGCAACGGAAATGGCTTAAGAGAAATTCAATAGATTCCAACCAACATAAATATATAATATTATTCCTTGGTATGTACTAACCTTTGCACCAAGTGTAAGAACAAACCACATTGTTCCAGAGTCTTATTTACACAGATTTCAACTAGCAGAGTTGCCTCTGTATAAAAATAGGAAATTAAAGACAGAGACACTGGAACATATACTCCCTGGTATGTAGGTCAATAACCGAAACAAGATGGACCATTAGGGAGAAAATTATTGAGTCCTCTCCTGGTGTAGCAGCAACTGTTTTTATCAAAATACTTTCTAATCCTCAAGTATGGAGATTTGCTTTTGAGCTCTTCACTGGACATCATGATATCGGCATCCCATTATACTGGACACCACATACGAAGAAGTAAGTCATGATTTGTATTTTAAAACCATCAATCAATTTAAAAATCTGTTCTCTCAGATTATGTTTTTTGCAGTTAAAAATATTGCAAGAATATTACAAACACTAATTTCTGGTCGTTTGGACAAAATATGATGGAGTTTTTATTTTTTTGTCAAAATCATATCTCTTGTAATTTAATAAAGTTAAGAAACTAATAAGCAATACTTAGCATATCGCTTTGCAGTAACTTTTTAATTTTGGACAGGAATATGAAAATATTTCAAGTATTATTGTTTCAAAATTTTTTCCTTACTGTTTAAACTCATAAAACCTCTTGGCCATTTTCCACTCAAAAAGGAAGAAAAGAGCATACAATAAAGACCCCCTCCCCCCTAGTCCTCGAATCCCTTAGCATCAGGGTTGGAAAAGAACAAGATTTGGTCAAAGGAGACCTTATTAGAAAAGATGAAAGAGAGAGATCTAACCCAAGATTACATGAATAAAGGTGTAGATTCAGCTAACTTCTATCGGTGCTTGTGTCTTAATGTTTACAGTTAAGCTATACAATAAGAGAAATGATATATCTATAAGTAAATAAAACATTAGGAAACTTGCTTTTTTTCAGATTGATTATAAGTTATAAATTTCAATGATTATTATTAGTTTGTAATATTGGATTTATAGTATTGTCATGTTTTATTACCATGTTAACATATACAAATATTGAATAATAATATATTCAATGTTTTGTATATATATAAAAACCCTTTGTCCAAAAGTCAGGTTATGTAAACATAACAGGTTAGTTTAAGATTATCTTTTGTTTGATGGGCCTAGCCTAAATTATTCAAGTAAATAAATTATTTTCTTTTGCAACCATGACAATACTAAGTAGATTTCAGCTCTAATTTTCTATATAGAGTGAAAACGTTAAAATCATCAATAGTAGAAACAGCAAGGGGTAAAAACTGAACAGGAGTAAAAACTCCACGCTTCACCCCCCCCCCCCATACAAAATAGATAGAGGAAACTTTAAAACAAAGAAAGCAATTTTTTCTATCCTGGTTATAAGTAGTATTTTTTTCTTTTCTTGTTGTTTAAAGTCAAAAAATTTCGCTGCCATCGTCTTGTAAAAAAAAAAAAAAAGAAAAAGAAAAAAACATACAATAAAATCCCATAACCCTCAAATACTCTAATAGCGTTAAGGTCGAAAGAGAACAAGAGTTGATCAACAGAGACCAGATTGGAAGAATGAAAGAGAGGAATCTATCCCAACACTACATAAAAAAATATGTAGACCCAACTAGGTTACTTCGGGATTGATAACCCCGTGCTCACTATAATGAACCGTTCAGGATTATAAGTACTAGAGACTGTTTTGAGGGAAATAGAAACAAATATCATTTTAGATCTGGATGGTGGTTTTTGCACCGTTTATTTAAAGTTAATACAAATCAAAAAATATCTTCATACCTTACGTGAAATGTTACTGTACTTTCATAGTTACAGAAAACCAGCACATGATCTAAAAGTCGAATATATACCCCTTGTAATTTGTGCATAGTTAGCACTTTCTTTATCTACACATGTTTCAATATCTCCAGTACGAATTTGTGCTTCGTTAACTTTATTTTCAGAAATATTACTATCTATCAAAGCTTTCTCATTCAGATAAGTATTAAAGTTTGAAATTACAGATTCCATGCAAGTTCTTACAGCTTCATCTCCCAGTTGATTGGGAGTGTTCGCACATCGTCTAATAGCAGCTCTTCCGTTGACGCTTATTTGAGCGTTGACACTGGCTTCAATATCTGTTACACTCGTAAGTAAAGACGTAATTTGATTGGTAGTATTAGAGATGCAGGATTGTGCATAGGCGTTTGCTGTAACAGAAAACAAATTTGTTAGGTTGGTTTATGTTCTATAGGGATATTTTATATTGGCCTAACCTCTAGTTTATATTAAATATTATTTGTGAATTGGCGGTAAAAAGAACAGAGTGTAATTTTATTATGTTAGTTTAGACTCATAGGGTAGGTTAAGTTAGATATTATATGTTGATTGACGGTAACTAGAATAAAATATGAAGTTTATTTTTATTTTTTAGATTAACAGGTCAGTTTATTTTAGGCTATGCTCTAGTTTAAGTTAGATAATATTATATGTGCTTTGACGGTAACTGGAATAAAAAATGAAGTTTTTTGATTAATTTAGATCCACAAGTGAGTTTATTTTAGGCTATGCTCTAGTTTAAGTTAAATATTATATGTACATTGACGGTAACTGGAATAAAATATGAAGTTTTTTGATTAATTTAGATTCACAGTTCAGTTTATTTTATAGGATTAAATAAGCAATAAAGTTGAAGTTTCAAAATTATTTTTATAATATAAATAAGCTACAACTGCTTCGCTTTGCGGCATCATTGGGCAACTCAAAATGGACGACGTTGCCCGATGATGCCACAAAGAAAAACAATTGTAGCTCATAGCTCATTTATATTATTAAAATAATTTTGAAACTTTAGCATTATTGCTTATTTAATCCTTTAATATGGAGTTTCAACAAGCAATATCTCCTGTTACAATAAATTCAGTTTATTTTAGGCTATGCTCTAGTTTAATTTAAATTCTGTGCATTGACGGTAACTACAATAATTTTTATTATTTTTTTTATTTTTAGATTCAGATTTGTTAATCTTAAGCTAGCTGTAGTTTAAGTTAGATATAATATGTGCATTGACGGTAACTGGAATAAAATATGAATTTTTTAAAATTAATTTAGATTCACAGGTCTGTTTATTTTAGGCTATGTTCTAGTTTAAGCTTGTCAGAAATATTTTGGATCACAATTAGATTTTGTAAATATTTTTATCCCTACAACCCATTTTTGTTTTAACCTTTGTAAAAACATTTCTCAATATACGGTTCGACCTAAAGGTAATTTTGATGTTGAACTTGGAGTTAATTCTAAAAATGTTTTCCACTTAACCCTCTCACTTAAGGTATGAATATAGTAGCTACAAGTTTCTCACTAATTTTAAAACCACTAGTATTTTCATTTCTGTTTTTTGTAATTCAGCTGATAATTCTAGAGCTACTGTAGTTATGGACAAATGTAAAGAAACTGAACGATTTGCTTCCTGAAGGATACTTTAATTAAAAAAGATCCTACTGTTGGTATTCAAAACATAATCAAAATAGTCCTCAAGAAATATAAACAACATTTCTTGAAGCCTATATTTTTCTTACTAAGTCCACAATACCCAAGGTTCGGCACTCACATATTAAACGCATAACTACTCCTCGACCACTGGAAGGCAAATCATATAAATAAGTTTCTGAAAAAGATGAGTGTTTTTGCCTTAGCAGTAAAATTTTAGACAGTTTTGATTTATGTTTTTTTCCACTGTCCCTGTTTTATATGACGACCGTTGTCAGTATTTGTTTAGCCTTTTTTCATTGTTGTGTTGTATTTATGGCATGTAAGTAATTTGGTCAAGGACTGCAGAGGAACAGAAGTTGTATTTTAGTTATTATGAAAGAATAATTAAGAGTTGAGGATTTCCAAAAATAATACAAATCAAGTACATCACCTTAGCAAACGATTATAAACTCAAATTCATCAATAGTTTAAGCACAAAGAATAAAAAAAGTAAATGTACAAGAAAACCCCATGAAACCAAGAGAAAAATAAACTTATGTATCTATTGAATATAACAAAAGTGTTTTTTTTTAATTTTTTTTTTTTTTAATTTTTTTTTTTTTTAATTATGTCATCCCAGCTTATAGAACAACAAACATCTTTGCTAATTTCTTGAAACCAAAAAATAATAATCAACTTCTATATAAAATAAACATGTCAGGTGTGTGTAAGATTACGAGCAATGATTGCCTTAAATTTTCTATCTGCCCAACTGCTATACTTTTTAAAGAAGATTTACCTAGACCTACACTTATTTAACAGAAATTTAATTTCTCCAAACATCTTATTGAAGGTGACCATAAGTACACCAGTGTTCATGATAAACTAAACGTCCTTTGTACATGCAAAAAAGGCTGTTTACTGTCTTCTCTTGAAGAATTTGATAACAAACTAAATTATTCATGAAATGTACTTTTTTAACACAGCTATCTGGTTAAGAGATAAATAACTGATATTCACATCATTTTAAATGTTTTTAATTGTTATGTGACATTTGTGATTTCAAGTGTTTTTATTCAAATCATCTTACTGTTAAATGTATAACTCTAATTTTAATGACATGTTCCTCAGAGAAATAGAAATTTGGAACTTAAGATGGTGGTTTGATCCGACGATGCTAGTAATTCAGGGAGATATTCATAGAGTCCTTGACAGTCAAAGTAAGTTTAAAAAATCAATACTCACCAGCTAGGATAAGTTTAGATAAGCAGTATGTAAAACTAAAGGAATAAAGCTGCTAGTGTAGTTTACATTGTAGTTTGTTAAATTAGCCAAGGTTGCAAACTAACTTTAGTTAGGTTAGGTTAGGTAAAGCAGGAGAAGTTAAATTGATAGATCAGTTTAGGTCATGGTAAGTTGTGATATGTTATAACGGATAAGGCTGAATGCCTTATAACCCTTCTTATACTTATAAAATATAATCCTAACTCAATATTTAGCTTTAGATTATGTTACCTTTTGCAATGACATCATCCAGTGCATCATTAGCCACTTTAGCACAGGCCTTTTGTTTCGCTGTAGCTCTAAATCGGTTTGTCAATAATCTGATCAGAGGCCTGATGTTTTTATCAGTTTTTGTCAGCTCAGCAGCAGTTTGTGTAATATTGGTAGCTTTAACTTGGGTAAGAATTCTCTGTACATCAGCCACAAAATTACTAACAAATGATTGAATAACTTCAATGGTGCTATTGAAAGATTGATCGAATCTTGCTAGAGCAGCCTGAGTAATAGCAAAATAAGGTGGAGTTGTTGGTAGAGAGGATGTTGATATGTCAGTCGTAGGGGCTAATGATGTGACGGTAGTAGGTACTGTTGATGTGAATGTAGTAGGTTCTGTTGGTGTGACAGTAGGAGTTCCTGTTGGTGTGAAAGTAGTAGGTACTGTTGATGTGACAGTAGGAGTTCCTGTTGGTGTGATAATAGTAGGTACTGTTGATGTGACAGTAGGTGGTTCTGTTGATGTGACAGTAGGTGGTTCTGTTGATGTGACAGTAGGTGGTTCTGTTGATGTGACAGTAGGTGGTTCTGTTGATGTGTCAGTTGGAGGTTCTGTTGATGTGACAGTAGGAGGTTCTGTTGATGTGACAGTAGGTGGTTCTGTTGATGTGTCAGTTGGAGGTTCTGTTGATGAGACAGTAGGTGGTTCTGTTGAAGTGTCAGTTGGAGGTTCTGTTGATGTGACAGTAGGTGGTTCTGTTGATGTGTCAGTTGGAGGTTCTGTTGATGTGACAGTAGGTGGTTCTGTTGATGTGTCAGTTGGAGGTTCTGTTGATGTGTCAGTTGGAGGTTCTGTTGATGAGACAGTAGGTGGTTCTGTTGAAGTGTCAGTTGGAGGTTCTGTTGATGTGACAGTAGGTGGTTCTGTTGATAAGTCAGTTGGAGGTTCTGTTGATGTGACAGTAGGTGGTTCTGTTGATGTGACAGTAGGTGGTTCTGTTGATGTGTCAGTTGGAGGTTCTGTTGATGTGACAGTAGGAGGTTCTGTTGATGTGTCAGTTGGAGGTTCTGTTGATGTGACAGTAGGTGGTTCTGTTGAAGTGTCAGTTGGAGGTTCTGTTGATGTGACAGTAGGTGGTTCTGTTGATGTAACAGTTGGAGGTTCTGTTGATGTGATAGTAGGAGGTTCTGTTGATGTGACAGTAGGTGGATCTGTTGATGTGTCAGTTGGAGGTTCTGTTGATGTGACAGTAGGTGGTTCTGTTGATGTGTCAGTTGGAGGTTCTGTTGATGTGACAGTAGGTGGTTCTGTTGATGTGTCAGTTGGAGGTTCTGTTGATGAGACAGTAGGTGGTTCTGTTGAAGTGTCAGTTGGAGGTTCTGTTGATGTGACAGTAGGTGGTTCTGTTGATGTGACAGTAGGTGGTTCTGTTGATGTGACAGTAGGTGGTTCTGTTGATGTGACAGTAGGTGGTTCTGTTGATGTGACAGTAGGTGGTTCTGTTGATGTGTCAGTTGGAGGTTCTGTTGATGTGACAGTAGGAGGTTCTGTTGATGTGACAGTAGGTGGTTCTGTTGATGTGTCAGTTGGAAGTTCTGTTGATGTGACAGTGGGTGGTTCTGTTGATGTGTCAGTTGGAGGTTCTGTTGATGTGTCAGTTGGAGGTTCTGTTGATGTGACAGTAGGTGGTTCTGTTGATGTGACAGTAGGTGGTTCTGTAGATATGTCAGTTGGAGGTTCTGTTGATGTGTCAGTTGGAGGTTCTGTTGATGTTACAGTAGGTGGTTCTGTTGATGTGTCAGTTGGTGGTTCTGTTGATGTGTCTGTTGGAGGTTCTGTTGATGTGACAGTAGGTGGTTCTGTTGATGTGTCAGTTGGAGGTTCTGTTGATGTGACAGTAGGTGGTTCTGTTGATGTGTCAGTTGGAGGTTCTGTTGATGTGACAGTAGGTGGTTCTGTTGATGTGTCAGTTGGAGGTTCTGTTGATGTGACAGTAGGTGGTTCTGTTGATAAGTCAGTTGGAGGTTCTGTTGATGTGACAGTAGGTGGTTCTGTAGATATGTCAGTTGGAAGTTCTGTTGATGTGTCAGTTGGAGGTTCTGTTGATGTTACAGTAGGTGGTTCTGTTGATGTGTCAGTTGGTGGTTCTGTTGATGTGTCAGTTGGAGGTTCTGTTGATGTGACAGTAGGTGGTTCTGTTGATGTGTCAGTTGGAGGTTCTGTTGATGTGACAGTCGGAGGTTCTGTTGATGAAACAGTTGGAGGTTCTGTTGATGATACAGTAGGAGGTTCTGTTGATGTGTCAGTTGGAGGTTCTGTTGATGTGACAGTAGGTGATTCTGTTGATATGTCAGTTGGAGGTTCGGTTGATGTCACAGTAGGCGGTTCTGTTGATGTGTCAGTTGGTGGTTCTGTTGATGTAACAGTTGGAGGTTCTGTTGATGTGTCAGTTGGAGGTTCTGTTGATGTGACAGTAGGTGGTTCTGTTGATGTGTCAGTTGGAGGTTCTGTTGATGTGATAGTGGGAGGTTCTGTTGATGTGTCAGTTGGAGGTTCTGTTGATGTGACAGTAGGTGGTTCTGTTGATGTGTCTGTTGGAGGTTCTGTTGATGTGTCAGTTGGAGGTTCTGTTGATGTGACAGTAGGTGGTTCAGTTGATGTGTCAGTTGGAGGTTCTGTTGATGTGACAGTAGGTGGTTCTGTTGATGTGTCAGTTGGAGGTTCTGTTGATGTGACAGTAGGTGGTTCTGTTGATGTGTCAGTTGGAGGTTCTGTTGATGTGACAGTAGGTGGTTCTGTTGATAAGTCAGTTGGAGGTTCTGTTGATGTGACAGTAGGTGGTTCTGTAGATATGTCAGTTGGAGGTTCTGTTGATGTGTCAGTTGGAGGTTCTGTTGATGTGACAGTAGGTGGTTCTGTTGATGTGTCAGTTGGAGGTTCTGTTGATGTGACAGTAGGTGGTTCTGTTGATGTGTCTGTTGGAGGTTCTGTTGATGTGTCAGTTGGAGGTTCTGTTGATGTGACAGTAGGTGGTTCTGTTGATGAGTCAGTTGGAGGTTCTGTTGATGTGACAGTAGGTGGTTCTGTTGATGTGTCAGTTGGTGGTTCTGTTGATGTGACAGTAGGTGGTTCTGTTGATGTGTCAGTTGGAGGTTCTGTTGATGTGACAGTAGGTGGTTCTGTTGATAAGTCAGTTGGAGGTTCTGTTGATGTGACAGTAGGTGGTTCTGTAGATATGTCAGTTGGAGGTTCTGTTGATGTGTCAGTTGGAGGTTCTGTTGATGTGACAGTAGGTGGTTCTGTTGATGTGTCAGTTGGAGGTTCTGTTGATGTGACAGTAGGAGGTTCTGTTGATGTGACAGTAGGTGGTTCTGTTGATGTGTCAGTTGGAGGTTCTGTTGATGTGACAATAGGTGGTTCTGTTGATGTGTCAGTTGGAGGTTCTGTTGATGTGTCAGTTGGTGGTTCTGTTGATGTGTCAGTTGGAGGTTCTGTTGATGTGGTAGTTGGAGGGTCTGTAGATGTGACAGTAGGTGGTTCTGTTGATGTGTCAGTTGGAGGTTCTGTTGATGTGACAGTAGGTGGTTCTGTTGATGTGTCAGTTGGAGGTTCTGTTGATGTGACAGTAGGTGGTTCTGTTGATGTGTCAGTTGGAGGTTCTGTTGATGTGACAGTAGGTGGTTCTGTTGATGTGTCAGTTGGAGGTTCTGTTGATGTGACAGTCGGAGGTTCTGTTGATGTAACAGTTGGAGGTTCTGTTGATGATACAGTAGGAGGTTCTGTTGATGTGTCAGTTGGAGGTTCTGTTGATGTGACAGTAGGTGATTCTGTTGATATGTCAGTTGGAGGTTCGGTTGATGTCACAGTAGGCGGTTCTGTTGATGTGTCAGTTGGTGGTTCTGTTGATGTAACAGTTGGAGGTTCTGTTGATGTGTCAGTTGGAGGTTCTGTTGATGTGACAGTAGGTGGTTCTGTTGATGTGTCAGTTGGAGGTTCTGTTGATGTGATAGTGGGAGGTTCTGTTGATGTGTCAGTTGGAGGTTCTGTTGATGTGACAGTAGGTGGTTCTGTTGATGTGTCTGTTGGAGATTCTGTTGATGTGACAGTGGGAGGTTCTGTTGATGTAACAGTTGGAGGTTCTGTTGATGTTACAGTAGGAGGTTCTGTTGATGTGTCAGTTGGAGGTTCTGTTGATGTGAAAGTGGAAGGTTCTGTTGATGTAACAGTTGGAGGTTCTGTTGATGTGGCAGTAGGAGGTTCTGTTGATGTGTCAGTTGGAGGTTCTGTTGATGTAACAGTTGAAGGTTCTGTTGATGTGATAGTAGGTTCTGTTGGTGTGACAGTAGGAGGTTCTGTTGAAGTGACAGTAGGAGGTTCTGTTGATGTGACAGTAGGGGGCTCTGTTGATGTAACAGTAGGAGGTTCTGTTGATGTGACAGTTGAAGGTTCTGTTGATGTAACAGTTGGAGGTTCTGTTGATGTGACAGTAGGAGGTACTGTTGATGTGACAGTAGGAGGTTCTGTTGATGTGATGGTAGATGGTGTTTCAGTTGTGACCTGTAAAAAATTATGTACTAATGGAAATTGTAATATTAATTTACCAAAGATACAAAATTAAATTAACATGTAGAAGTTCCATAGATTGTGGCCGCCTAGGCCATCAGACCTTTATGCGCCAAATGTTGATCTCTCATGTGAGTTAAGCATAATGTCTGTATGAATAACAAAAATGCTCGATGAACTTAGATGCAGTATCGAGATATTGATTGCAGGCATAAGTGCAATGATTCTCCAACACGTTTTAATAAACATTTAAATAAACAAAAAAAAAACTTCATAAGCACTAATAAATGATATTTACAACATATATTTTAGACCAGATATGTAAGTTTGTTTCTTTTATCAATACGTGTATAACTGTTAGGTCATTTCAAATAACAAATAAAATTTAAAATAAATGGTTGTGTGACTTCTTTATCACCCAGTTTAATGTGTACCTTAGCAAGCTTAATACAGCATTCTAATACTGTAATTTAGTATATCATCATTTACTTACAGAAAGTGCAATTTAGGGATATGCCCAGTCAGTGGAAATATAATACCAAAAGGTAGCACCCAACCTCTTTGATGGTCTATATAGTATATATGCAGCCACTTCATAGCAGTTAGATTTTCAAGATAAAACACACATTTTTACAATATATTTTTTCTAAATAAGTTTCAAACTATCAAGGATAAAGCGTTATTTTTTCAATTGTTCAAGCTACTGCGATGTTAGAAGAATTGATGAAGAGATAAAATGGCAAAATTGTAGTGTGATTTTTTCCAAGAAAATATACCATTATTGGTCAAGAATAAGTAATTGACTTACAGATTGGAAAGAGACTCAACCTATATACAATTCAGAAGTTTACATCTGCTTTATAACGAAATATACAGCGATTATTAGCTTTGTTTGTTGCTCAGGAAAGAACTGACATATTGCCACAGAGGTTTCCTTACACCATTTTAATCTGGCTGCCGAATGTACAGGCTGTAAGCCAAGGGATGGATAACCCGTAGCCTGGTGTTTGTTGTTTCCGGTGGTAACAATATCGTAATGAAAGTTTATTATATATCTAGAAATTATTATTATTTTCATAACTTTCAAAAATATTGTTTTTTTTTCTTTTTCTTTTCATGCGAGAGTGTATTTGTTTTTAGTTTCACTGTTACCACTGCCAGGACCGGCAAATCAAATTAAATGTCAGACAGTTTATAGTGAGTATAGTTTATTGTTTAACTATGGTCTGATTGTATTAAAACGACAGATTCTATTAAATCATGATTCTCCTTTCCCACCAGCTGGTTTAGTTCTACAATAGAAAATATTTTAAAGCAATTATTTGTTTGGAAACATAGATTTTCCTTATTGCTTAAAGACAAAAAAGTTCAAGTTCATCATTTTCTAAAAAAGGTTCATTATTGGCTAGGAAAATAGAAACTCATAGCCTTCGAATACTCTTAAGGGTTGGAGGAGAACAAGAGTAGGTTAAGAGAGATAGGAAAAGGATCTAAACCATCTATATCCAGATAGGATGCCTTGGGATTGTCACACCGTACTCATTATAAGTGAGCTCCTGAGAGGTTGTATTCACAGAGAAGAGTGATATTATTAATAAAGCTGGGCCTCTACTGAACAGTTTAAAATTACAATCATTTGGCTGCTATAATAGGCACTTTACCTACAGTTTATGGAGTATTCTTAGTAGTATGGTTCTATAATATTTGTTAAATTTTTCTGCTGGCATGATTTTTATTTTCAATTGATAAAAATATGTGAAATAGTGATAGTATCGGCAACATAGATAATCTTAGAAGTGACAGCAAGTCATTAAAATATGGAGATCATTAAAATATTTGGTCATTAAAATTCTCATTTAAACTTAATGAAAAATTCTATGGTTCAGTTAATAGAGCAAACTATATGAACTGTTCAATTCACTCGCTGAAATTGACGATTAGTTACAAAATTGAATATTTTGTATCTGTTAAATGGACATTTTCAGCCCTGTGGCCATAAATACTTATCACTCAGAGGTAGAACAGATATTTAGGTCTCTCTATTGAAATATCTCTCTTGTAAAACTTGAAGAAAAGTTTACATTTTATAATTCCACAGTTAACATATTTTTATAAAAAATAATTGTATAATCGAGGTAAAATAGAAGCATCTGAAAGTACAATTGAAAGTGTCAGAAATTCGGTATGAGTAACTATTTAAAATTAGATTAATTTTACCTAATAATTTCAGGTAAGAGCTTGTGGTACACCAACTCCACACCACTGTGAATCATTAAAACATATTCTGCTGAAATTTTTAAAAAAATAGGAGCGCATGAAAACCGGCTTACAATTAATAAAATTAATAAAAACAAGGCTTCTGGACACTGACAAAGGAGATGTACAGAAGACATATAGTTATAGAAGTTGTAAACCCCTAACACTTGTAGTAAAAAGTAAGTAACTTTTCTAAAAGAAAGTAAATTCATAAATTGTTCTCACCCTTGATTTACATTCCTTGTAATTTGATACAGTAATCTGCAGGGCATCCAGAACATCAAGCAATACTTTATCTCCGCATTTACCAACCTTAATCTCTTCTACCAAAGTCTGATTGACTTTATTATTGAGATAGTTTCTAACCGCATTCGTGAAATCACTCGAACATTGAGAAGCTCCTGTTATAGGATTTACACTGAATATCTTTTGCATACAGTTTTTGATGAAACTGTAGAGGTCTGGGTATGTAGCCACAGGAGTTGTTACAGTTGTTTGTGTGGGATTTGCATTCACACATTCTGCGTAGGATTGTGATCCTGCAAAAACAAGAGTACAAATTTTAGTTATTAGTGAAATAGCAGTGGTCGGTGATTCACTGATCTGTGATTATCTCACAGAGATTGCAACATCAACACCACCCTTATTGGTGATTGGTTACTAAATAATGATAAATAATGGTTTCATCGTTGCACTTCACCTGAGATTAAAATTCACCTTTTTTTTTTTTTTTTTTTTTTTTTTTTTTTAATATTATAGTTAGTTAACACTTCTCTAAAAGTGTTTGATTTCATTTTGATATTATGGTATTGTGAAATTATTATTGTAATTGTCGACAAGTACTTTCTATTACCTTTCAAGTGTTTATGATTATGTTAGACCTACTAGCATTTACTATAAATTAAATTTTGTTTAATACTATTACATATAAAACAAGTTTTTCATTTCAATATAAAGCAGAGAAACTACCCAACTCCATTTCAAGGCTGATATTTTACACAGTAAAACAAATCAATAAATTACACCATTAGATAGAATGAATCAACAATATTAGACATTACAAATATATATTTAATAAATCAAATATATAAATGGTATGAAATAAAATAAAATGTTTAACTCAGGAACAAAAGTCTTCCAAATACAACTGAATAATAATTTTTATGGACGTAAAATGACTTCAACTTGAACTTAAACCTAATTGGATTACTTACATTTTTAATTTCTAGTGGTAATTTGTTAAACAATTTCAAGCCCACAGAATCAACACCCTTTCTTGTCTTGCTTATGGTAAAGATTGATGTTGGAGATTATTTTTAGCTCTGGTGTCATTCCCATGAATATCTGAATTTCTGTAAAATTTACTTTCATTCTTTTTACAAACAAGATACATTCATACATATATACACATGGAAATGGAAGAATATTAAGTTTCTTAAACAATGGCCGACATGATGTTCTACAAGGCACACAACAAACGACCCATATTGCTTTTTCTTTAATTTTAAAAACTGATTCTACTGCTATAGCACTCCCCCATAAAACAACACCATTTTAATCAGGGAGTGAAAACAAGCAAAGTATACATCTTTACAACTTTCCGGTTAACAATATTTCATTAATATTTTTGAGGGTCATCATAATATTTACCCAACTTCATCATACAAGCAGATCCTCTAAATGTAATGCCCAAAAGCTAGTTTCTTGGTCCTTGTAGGAAATGTTAAATTGTATTGGTAGATCCAGGGATCTTAGTCAGGCGGTTAAGTTTGTTTAAAACAATTGTTACACAAGTTTTTTGTACCTTGTAATTGTGTATATGTCTACTTGCTTAACTTTGACTAGACCTGTTAGATACATATGTATTAAAAATTTTCCACTCGTTTTGCTCATGTCAGCGTCTTGGTCCTAAGCTGTACATATGTGAAAAAGCCTCCACTCACTACCCTCGTATCGGTTATTCATCCCTGTCGGATTTCATTATGACACACTTATCACAGACAGTTTCGTGTAAGATCGAGCTACAAAATAATTACAGTTTTCATAATAACTTCCTCTATTTCTTATTTTAGAGGGGTGTTATTGGTGGCAGAATTGAAATCTAAAAATTTATAAGTAACTCTTTGTGTTATAAGTTGAATAATTCAAGAAATGAATAAAATACTATTGAAGATGTTGCCATTTTGATATTTTAAATTTTATATATCTGAATTGCAAAAATGTTCTATATTAGCACACTATAGCAAATTTTACTTCAAAGCCCGAATACCAAAAAAGCACACGTATATTACAAGTTCAAAAAAGCTTTAAATGTGGGTCTTGGTTGGTTCTTCCATCATCAAAATATGTATAGCAATACTTTTTTTTTTAATTTGGGTTTCTTAAATTGCTAGTGTTTCATTTCACCTGCCATGCAGATGAATAGAAACATGTATTGAAATCAAGCTTAGTTTCAAATGATATTATTCGCAGGTGAATGAAAACACAAAACGACTTAAAAAAAATGCCCAACTTTAATTAAACAAAAAATTGTACAAATGCTTGAAAAAAACTAAACTTTCAACATCAAACAGAATCAGACCTCTCTGATAGTCCTTTGGAGGATTCAACCAGCCAATAACTTGATCTAAATCAAAGTCTGCAAAGTATGGTACATTTGGAAGTTCATATATGAACCCTGGGTAATCTCGTGATGGGTTGTGCCAATAAAACTCACCCTGAAATATACCATTTGTAATAGATTTTACTTGTCCAATAAATGGTTTCAAGCCACTAGTTGATGTTCCAGGATTGTTTCCAGCAACTGAGAAGTTTACCAACAACAAATCTCCAATTTTTATATCATTGCCGGACACGTGGAATGTGTATTTAGCTGGCATTTCTGTGGTTAAAATTCCAGAAAATTTTCCATTGGCACTATCATGTGAAATTTTTTCTTGTGGAATGTTATCTTCATATTTCAAGTCTTCTGATCAACTCTCAAGCCTACAAGATGAATCTGTATCATGGAAACTAATCTCAACCTCTTCTGTTGTTGATGAATCATTGATTACACTTTTCCCTGGAAAAACATTCATTTTGACACGCTTTGTTCTTTTTGATGGATTAGTGCCATCCCCATGTCGTATTGTTTTCAGAAGTTCGGCAAAAGATTTATTAAGTGTCAGGCGATCTTCTTGCTCTTTCTCAAGTGGTGGTGACAGCCTTCCTAATACCAGAGCTCGATCCAAAGGGACAATACCATATTTTCTGAAGCCTGATCAGACATTATTTGGCCCCAACTTAATGACTTTGTCCATAAGTTTTTTTAACAGTCGAAAAAATTAATCCTTTGTCAGACTTGTTGCAACATTTCTTCCTGGACCACACTTCCAGTCTTCGAGAATTTTCTTTAGTGAATGAAAGAAGGCAACATCTAACGGTAGTGTCAAATTTGCTGGCAAAAATACCAGTTGACTGTTGTTTTCCATACATAGATTTATAACTTCAACTCTCAAGTGTGAGGAAAGATTATCCCTGATTAAAATCCGCTTTCCTGTTTGTTTTTTCAAGTAAGAATAGCAATGAGTTTTACCCAATCTTCGAAGCAGAAATAAACAAACCACCCTGATTTTTTTCGATTGTATCCTAAGATGCTTGTAGCCTCCCTCGGTCCATGATTGGTATAAGTGCAGAGACTTATATACAAAATACGGGGGTAAAATGGTACCATCTCCTGCAACAATGAACATCACAGAAACTAATGACTTTGTGGAGTTTATAACTCTCTCAGGGTATTTACACACTCGCCTAGCTATAATTTTTTTTCAACCGGGATCATTGCTAAGGTATGTCTCATCGTAGTTAAGTATATTTTGAGGAATATATATCCCTGAAGTTCTCCTTCTAAATTATCAAAATATTCATTTATGGTCTCATGCGAAACAGCCGCTCTTCTGCTTTTAATGTTTTGGCATATATGATGAGATAAGTGTTCTTTGTTCCTCATTAAAAATGAATATACAAACTCCCTCCCTGGAAAGTTATCTTTAATTTTTTTTACATTTACCTTTTCTATCTAAGAAGTCTTTTATGTGCATTCTTAATGTGAATGTGTCAATAGGATAACCCCAATCAGAACATACTTGAAGACGGCTTACTAGAAGCTCCTCTTCATTTGACATTAGGGTAGTTTGCCCTCCTTGAGGTTTCATAACAGCTCCTTTCTTCAGGTGCCGGCGAATAACTGAATAACTTATATATTATTCAGCCACTTATATTAATCTCTGTGATGAATTAAAAATTCAACCATGATATGATTCTTATAAAAGTTTTTACACTTTGTAGTGAACGACACTGTGATTTGTATAGTTCTTTGATAATTCAAAGTATCATTAGTACACAAAACTATAGGATATGTACATAGTGCATTTTACTTTGTACATCTTGCAAATTTAGTTTCTTTATGATTTTTTTAACATGAGGAGTAAATGATAATTAAATCTTAAATTTTAATCTTCCCAGTACAAAAGAGTAGTAATTATATAGTCAAACCCAAGGTCATAGTGGTAGAAACAATATGTATATACTGCTTTTAAATTCTAGCAATATAATTGGTTACATGTGATGGTTACTTTCAATCTACATCTAATTAAGAATAGTGTGGATTTTAATATAAATTCTGCTTCTATGCCTTGAGTTTATCAATGGCCGATTATACTCTGAGATTTTTAAGAAAGATATAGAAAATAAATACCTTAAAAATTTGAATTAAATATAAAGAGGGCTTAATTAGATTTACATTCACGAAATATTGGACACAATAGTTTTCACAGCAAAAAAAAAAAAAATTGGGTGTAGAATGTTCTTTAAAAATATTGGGAGATACAACACATTTTCATAAATAAACAGAATTTCTAGTCAGATTGGTATTGATGCTATTGGCAGAAATGATGAAAGACGATTGCATCGTTGATAGATTTAACTATAAAGAAAATACCGTTCAAAAAGCATGAACCAGGTAACATTTTTAGGACCTGAAAATAAAACAAAAGTTCGACTTATGAGTAACAAAATAATCCAAGATGAAGAATTAGATTGATTAAAATTAAACCATGCTAATAATTAAGTTTTAAAGTAAATAAATATTGAACTTAACTTGTGAGATAATCTTAGATAGAATAAAGCTCGAACACCAGATCTCACAAAAATTACCTTTATTTAATCAAATGCGTTTCAACAACAAAGTTGAATGCTACATCATTTATTGTAGCTAATGTATCACTGATGATGGCGACTTTGTCGTTTGATAACGAGTTTGATAAATAAACATAATTTTTGTGAGATCTTGTGTTCGTGTTTTATACTATCCAATGTTTTAACGTCATTATGCCACACTATGAAGTATAATTCATATGTTCTGTTATAGTTAATATTCTAAAACTTATAGACATGAAATATACCATAAAATATAAAGATGTCCCAGTATATGGAAAATATCAAAAGACTTACACAGATAACTTTTATCTTCGAAGCAGATGTGAACATATTAATGATTATGCCAGTTATTATAAGTATAACTTTGAGCACTATAACACAGGGGTATGTTTAGTCCAGAAGAAATCAAGTGATCCCTCTTGTACAACTCTGCTGAAAAGTTCTAAGAAAATATCCCTAAAAACTCATTGTTAGAGTTCGAAATAAATGTAAATGTGGAGAGTCGTAGGTCACTTTACTTACACGATATATACATTGTAGATGAAGTGGTATGTCGTAATTGACATAGGCACATGTAGTTCGGTATAACTCACACGTGGTTCGTGTTAGGTTGTTAGTATTAGATTTTTCTAAGTGATATGTCCACTCCCGTATCTTCATTAGTCAAATGGATACAAAGCAATGATGATAAGCAACAATAAAAAACATTCCTTCAACCTATCACGAACATCTGTATTAATATAACAGTTAACATATAATTCATATTCTAACCAAGATTGGTAAAATTATAATATTACTATTATTTATATTGTAATATAAATAAACGTTACTGTAACGTAAAGTGCACTTATGGATTATTGTGAAGACCATAAGCTAATCTTATTTAGCCAAGTGCATGGTACTTTAGGGATGGCCCGTGGATCTCTGATACTAAATATTACATGTGTTCCCCCAAAACTGATACAAATCAATCAACACAAGAAGAACCAACTTAATAATTTAACTTGACAAACTTAAATATTAACTATCAAATGTCATTAGACACCTAATAACCTTAACCCATGGTAAACAGGCCCTTCTGTTCTGATTATCCCAAACACACCAAATTTCACATATAGTTGCTACTCAAGTGATGTTACAGCCCCTGTGAAATAAAAATCGTCACTTCACACTAAATTTAACCGACCATAATTAAATGTATACCACTCTCAAGAGAGCAAAAATTCTATCGAGAATAAAGAACAAACATCTTGCTTGGAGTCTGGACTAGAATACAAGAGAACCAATAGGAAACAATTCGCACTTTTAGCCTCGTGTGGTATCCGTTTTCCACAAATTGGCAACCATTAGAGTAACAGGTTCAGCGATTCACTCTGAGCGATTCTTTAATGATGACTTTAAATTATCTTTTAAGAATTTGAATTATAAGTCTTTCTGTTTTCCTTGTAATTAAATACCGTTGTAATATCTACATAAGTTGGGTCATATACTACAGGGGAAGTTAAGAACACACTGTATTTGGTACTACAATGAAATCAATATTACGACTATTTAAATCTTAGTGGATGAAAAAATTAAATAGTAAACTTCTTTTATTTCACTAATAATTAATTTGAAGTTAATTACTTTAATTTCCAAGTAATTATTAATTTTAAGAACTACTGCATTAGTGAATGATATCCCCCCCCATCTGGTCTTTGATCTATTTACCAGCATGATTATGACAAATATTAAAGCTGGGAGAAAGTTAGTAGTTAATACGCAATATAATAAACTGTGCAATATACAGTATTTTTGCTATTCAGATAATGTGTAACTCTCTACAGAAAAAGAGAACATCCCTTTGAGATTGAGTAGGTGTCTCTGTTGAGGGTTCCTAAAGTAGAGGATGAGCCAAACTTGTTATGCTAATAGTTGGGAACCTGTGTCATCATATTGCTCAAGCAGATGTAACAAGTTAACGAAACAAAAATAAATGGATCTACTATACTCCAAGAAAATACCACTATTTTCTGATCTCAAGTTCCTGTACTTTCCTCTCATCTATCCTTGAAGTTTAAGTACAAAAAGTTTATTATCGCGACAGAGCAACCTGACCTCCATCCTTCTTTGCATAACACACCTGATAAGCTATTTGTTACAGTTTTCAACGTGTTTTCTATTGCTTCCAGTTAATTTCTATTAATGTTTTCCTTTGCTTTATTCCATTAAACCTGAAACAACAGTCATTTCCAGACACTCTTTTAACAAAAAACTACTTACCTTTGGTTACTGAACCCATAATCTCATTATAAGCTACTCTAGAACAAGTATCGTTGCCTCTAAAGAAAGTTAGATATTCTTGCAAGCCTGTTCTCAAGCTAACAGTAGCTTTTGCAGTGGAAGCATTTACACTCTTATTTGGGTCCAAAGTCTTGAGACGTTGCTTAGCCACGCCTATGTCATTGTTCACTTTTTCCAAGTTTATTCCCAATTCACTTCCTATTCTCACTGAGCCTTGAGCGGCTGTGTCGATTGATGCTGAAGAAGCATAACTCTAAAAAAGAGATAAAATCACAGTTAGTACAATTCAACAATAGTTGGTATAAACAACATCATTGTACATACCCAGTCTCATCATACAATGTAATACAAGTAGACCATCTAAATATAATGTCTCAAAGGTGGTCTCTTGGGTCTTGTAGGAATTGTTATATTTTAAAATCAAGGGATCTTATCTGGTAGGGTAAGTTTGTTAGACAGGTTTACTGAATTGTGTATATTAGGGTTTAACGGACCTCATAAATGTGTCTATATTTAAAAAGTCTCCACTTGCTTCGATTGTGTCATTGTCTCAACCCTTCCGGGCCTTAAAGCTATCCATATGTAAAGTAGTCTACACTCGCTACGCTCACGTTGGTGAGTCGGCCCTGATGGATCTTAGCTATACGAATATCATATTTTCATGGGAGGTCTGGGTTTGAAATTAATTTTTTGACAGTTACTACACTATTTGTCATCGTAGATATTTGGTAACCCTACATGCAGAATTTAAATCCACAAATTTTCATCTAATATTGTGTGTTTCAAGTTGAATAACAAATGATATGTGAACAAAAACTGTTTAAAATGGCTGCAATTTTTATATTTTCAATTAATTTTCTGAATCTCAATAGAGTTCTATATGACCAAACTGAAGTCCCTTATACCAAATTTCATGTTCCTATCTTATTTGTTGTGGCCACTTTCGTGTTTACGACAACGACGATGGACTGATGGCATGTTTTCCTGAAGTTATTAAATGTACATATCAGTCAAAAACAGAAATTTAAATTTTAACTATTACCTATTTCCTGTAATGAACTAGTAATAAAAACCAGCATGCAACTGTTATCTAAGGAGAGATTGAGTTTTATGACTGTGTTTTATAAATAAATTTTAAATAATAACCTGTGTATTATTATTATTATTTTGTTTGAATAAATTATAATTTTGTTTTAATTTACAAATATTTTAAGACTTCACACTAAATTTTATTAATCTTAAACATCAATACTTATATAACTTACTTGAATTTACTGAATTCATTATTATTAAAAATATTTAGATTTGCGCTAGAGAGAACTGTGCCATGTTTTCTTTACAGCCCACTCAACATTTATATTATACAAACAATTTTGTTTAAAGACTTTTACTACAATCTAATATAAAATTTCATACTTACTCTAACATAGTGAAATATTTTCATATTACTTAAAGCTATGTATTTTTAATTTCTCTAAGATATTTACATAAATTTTGACTCATTTTATGGTTTATCTTGCCTTTGATATTTCAATATACTCATTATTTTTTTATTTTGAACTTGTTTAAATTTTTACTCACAACACATTTATTTTGGAATAGCCTTTTTTATTATGTCTGGTTAGTTTGATTATTGTTGGAAGACTGGACTAGTTTTGAAGCGTCTACCCTACTTTATTTTTACGGGGTTAATCATTTCAAATTAGCTTTTGATTTCATAGGTTGATTTCGCTGGCTTTTTTCTGATTGAACGTTCCTTTTTGCAATTGTGTATTTCTCCTTGAAACTCAAAGAGTTCTCAGTGGCCATTTCTCAGAGTTTTCTGTATAGTTTGCTAATTTCTTTGGGAACTTCAAGTTGAATAACCATATAGTCTGTATACACTAACTTGGCGTCTGAACCCTTGACTACCTGCGACCTTCCCCCCGTCGCTCCCTTCCTCACCCAGCTGTTTCCGGGATGAGTCACCTACTAGCGTTAACACTGCTCTGTTTAACTTTTTTATGGGAGACACAATTTTTTTCAGCATAGTTAAAATGTTTAGGAAAATATAAGCAAATTGATACCAAACACGACACTATTCTGTTTGTAAAAGCCATTTATATAGCCATGTGTTTATTCAATACTTCATTTCTACTTAACTTTGTTAGGAAATTAAATAAAAACAACAATGTTGTTTAGCATGTATTATGTATTATTATCAACTTCAAAACTTGTTTGTACAGTATTATGTATTCTAGCTCTCAAACACTGAATGTGTGCATCTGACAAAAGATGGCTACTGGAAGCGTAAAACTTAACTAATATGTAAAACTTATACAAATATATTGCTAAAAACAGCAATTTAGACACATCATATTCTTCATAAAGATGTTACATGTTACTATTTGCAATTTTATATTTAGTTTACAATTTTCAAACTCTTAAATTAAACGAAACATAATGTATACTCTTTCAAATATACGTACACATATTCACGTTTACAATTACTATTGGATTAACTAACTTCATTCTAAATTTAAGTAAGACATGTAAAATTCCACTAAAGTGTTTGAAAATAGCTGGTGTACACAGAAATATAACCTAACTAGTAAATTATAGTATGCGAATATTTAGTATGTAAGTAAGTTGACAACTTCAGTGTGAAGTCGTGTAATTATTGGTGCAGTTTTATTTTTGTGTTTTATTTTAATTTTAACGAATTAATAAATTGTAATTGTATTATCTTTAATTTTCTTTTGATTGAATTTAATTTCTCATGAAGAAAATAATTTATTATGTAGATTCAAACCAATATTGATTCAATACAATTTTATAACAGATGTTAATACACGTATGAGTATTTACATTAAAATTGGATACATAGAAGTATAACCTACCTTGAATAAATAATGTATGTAAATAGTATGTAAACATGTAAATAATAAGTATGTGATTATGCAAATAGTAGCTGTGTAAAGAGCTTTCTACTGGCGGCTTTTACAAACAGAATAGTGTCGTGTTTGGTATCAATTTGCTTATATTTTCCTAAACATTTTAAATATGCTGAAAAAATTTAAAATTGTGTCTCCCATAAAAAAGTTAAACAGAGCAGTATTAACGCTAGTAGGTGACTCATCCCGGAAACAGCTGGGTGAGGAAGGGAGCGAGGGGGGACGTCGCAGGTAGTCAAGGGTTCAGACACCAAGTTAGTGTATACAGACTATAGTGTCTTAAACGCCTGTGCTTATTGTAAATTAAAACTGTTCTGCATTGCTGTAACTTAGTTGTGTATTAATGTTAATTTTATTTCTCTAATATAATAGATATAGTATTTTTATTTTAATATATCTGACACTGTATATCACTTTCTCATAGTAAAGACTAAAACATGTAGTAAATGAGGACTTTTTTAAAAGAATCAAACTATCATTTTTTCGCAAACATAAATTTTAAGCAATTAATATTAGTACTTAATTATATTTATATATGAAGTGGGTGGCAACATTACTTTAAGCTAAAGAAGTTGAAAACAGCCATCATGGAAATGATATTTATTTCATTTATACAAATTATAAATTTGGTGTTATCTTCAAAACTTTCCATTACATACAAGTTTTCTTTTTTTAAATTATATTATTTTTAATGTTGTCTAAAATTATAAATTTTATGAAAAAGCAATACAAAATCTTCAAATGTGTTTCAGAGGACTTAGTTTATATTATTAATAAGGTTTAATCATACCTTTGATATTATTTGTGAATATAATAATTAATGCACAACATTTCGAGAGTATAAATCAACGCCTGTTATGAAGCGATAAATTTAGAACATTAAAAAAGTGAAACACACTAACTTAGCCTAGGGGCTATGATTGAATCTAAAACTATAACCTAAAGCTAAATCAGAGCAGTAAAAACTAAAACTTAACTATACAAACGTGATCAGATGACACCACCAGACATAGGACTACAAAGTAAGGAAACAGTACACTACTGGTATCTACCATATATGTTTACTATAATATGGGGATTTAACCACTAAACCGGTAAGAATTAGGTTCACATATTTACACCTGATAAGAAAAGTTAAATGATTGCTTTGACTAACAAATCTCAAATATAGTTTTGTAGGATGAATTTTTTAATTGTTTGCTTGACATCAAATAATGTACGAAATAATGGATTTGTTTTTAGTTTATAGACAAATTATGTGATTGTCAAAAGTGCGGTGTCGGTTTTCACAGATATTTTGAAGTAAAATGACCCCATAAAATTACTGGTTTTGAAAATGGTATCCTGTTGTCTATACAACTTTCTGCAGGTAAAACGAGTGGAACCAATTTTGATCAAATTAGGTATGCTAGCATCTTTGGAAATATTTTTTGATTACACAAAATTTATGGATGAAAATATATTAAAACACATTTTCTCGAAACATGACATAAAGATTTTTATAAAATTTTGCTTGAATGCCTCTAAGGACTCAAATATAAGGTTGTTATCACCCTAAAAATCCTCTTTCGGAAGTTTACTAGGTAAAAAAAAAATTTTAAAAAAGCTATTCTAAACAACATGATTTCTCAAAATAAGCTGTACCGATTTTGGTCAAATTATATTAAATTATGAACATTAATTATTGAATATACTTTTGTGTCTGTCAAATGTAGTCCTTGTTTGTATTTCCTTCTATGTGGCTACATGTTTCGCTGCCACAGGCAGCATCTTCAGGCCAACTATTATGTCCACAAAACACTCACAATTACACAACACTTGTAACAATTATTTTTATACATTTTCTGTACACGTCATATATTAAATAGTTTAAATAAATTATGTTTAACATAGTTACACTTTTGAGGTACCTCTTTCTGGTGTATTTCGTTTATGTAATATATGTTTATGAAATATATGTAGTTCTAAAGCTGTTCAACAATGAATATAATTATTGAAACCCGTGCCAAATCGCAAGTAACGAATATTATGGTTACTGAATAATTGGAAACAGGTCTTTAACGCAGTCATTACAAAATTCCATTTCAGACAATATGATTTATGCTTAAGACGAGATAATGTCATAAGTGAAGCAAGTTTAAATTGTATTTAAATATTTGTTAAGCACAATAGGGACCAAAAAAAGTTAGATAAAAATGAAATAATGTATAGGTGTCTATAATGTACTCATATAGAACACTATTGAAATTCAGAAAAATCATAGAAATTAATAATATAAAAATGGTAGCCAATTTAAATATTTTTTGTTTAGATCTCATGTGTTAGTCAACTTATACCACTTTGAGTTAGATGAAAGTAAAATGGTATCAATCTGAAGCCCCTATGATGAAAAACAGCAAAGTTTTTTAAACAATGTAATTTTGAACCCTGATCTGTTATGATATTGTGATATTCGTACAGTTATGAGATCCAGGGCCAAGTCACTGGCATGAGTATAGTGAGTGGAGGCTCATTCACATTTGTACAGCTTCGAGGTCTACCAAATACGAAACACTTCAAAGCGAGTGGAAACATTTCAATATCCACAACTACAAAGCCCGTTTGGGCCTAACCAATTAGGAAAGTACTGATATACACAATTATGAGGTTCATAAAATCTGAGTATTAACTTTTTTAATTAAACTTGACCTACTGCATATGACAGCTTGATCTACCAATATTCTTAACGTGTCCTACTAGATCTGAGGAACCAAATTTGGTGATATATTTAGAGGATCTGCTTGTATTACATTGTACTATGACACTGGGTAAGTACATGATGATCAAACTTGTTTTCTATTACTTGAAATTTGGCCAAAATTGTATAGAACTTGGTAGATCATAATAGTTATTATTTACAATTATTGTAGATAATCTGTTATTCAAACAAGTTGATGGAAGCCATGTTGGTACTACCCCAGCCCCATCGTACAATGTAATATAAGCAGATCTTCTAAAATTAATACCCAATAATTGTAGGAAATGGTAAATTGAAGTGTAAAATCAAGGGGTCTTATCCAGTACGGTAAATTTGTTTAAAACAGTTGTTACAATGGTATTTTGAACCTCATATTTGTGTATAATAATACTGTCTTGATATTGGCTAGGCCCTAATGGGCCGGCCTTGTAGATGTGTATATATTTAAAAGTATCCACTCGCTTTGATCATGTCTGTGTATCAGCCCTGATGGGTCCATAATTACACTTATGGAGCCTACACCCACCACTTGTTGGTGACTGGGTCCTGCTATACTCCTAACCATACGAATATTACATTTTCTTTCAAGATCAGGGTTAGAAATTATATTCATTCCAATAACTTAGGTATTTGTCATGGTAGGAACTTGGTACCCTTACTTGCAAAATTGAAATCTGCAAATTTCTATCTAATTTAATTTGTTATAAGTTGAATAATACACAAGATATCAACAAAAACTGTTTTAAATGACCACCATTTCGGTTTAGATTTTACTACATGTCAATAGATTCTATATGAACTATAGTTCCGAATACTAAATTTTATGTTCTTGTCTTAATTTGTGTGAACATTATCATGCTTACGACAATGACAAATGGCATGACAAAATTACTTATTTGGTTTTCCGAGCCAATGAAACGTGAAGATCAGTCAAAATACAGAGGTTGAAATTTTTGACGATTACTAAACTTACCCTATACTTTGTATACTGAGTAAGTAATCATAATTGTAAAAATAATAAAACATTGTTATAAAAGTATTAAAAATTACTAGTTAACCTACAAATAAGTACTCTTGTGTACTCAGTATACTTAAGAAAGTAATTAGGGAGAAAAATTATTTCAACTTACCACAAAAATTACCACTAGACAAACCAATAAATATGATCTCTTCATCCTGCAAGCAATTTGAGAAATCGTATGCCGCAGTTAAGACCTAAGCTTTTAAACAATATGTATATGAAATTTTTACATAATGTAAAAAACAAATAATAAATATATAAGGAAAAATAGTTGACATATTTATTTTTCACTTTAATGTTTGTCATGACAGAACCTGAACACAAAACAACTAAAAAAGTACTCAATTTTATAGCCAGACCATAAATTAAATTGTTGTATACATTATAAATAAACCTTAAAAAACATTGATAAACGACTATAAGCTGTAATGGAGGTTTTTGTATCATGTAAAGATCCGGTTAAAGGCTACTTTTAATAACAGAAGATTGCACAAAAGATAAATAAAGTATCCAAAAATACTGCATTAACTTTTTCGTTTAACCATCTACAATCTAATATAGTGCACTCATATATAGAACCCCTATTGAAATTCAGAAAAAATTACTTGAATGGTAGCCATTTTAAACAGTTTTTTTTCTTCATATCATGTGTGATATTCAATTTATAACACACTAAATTAGATCATAATTTGCAAATTTTAATTAGCATGTAATGGCACCAACAATACGATGAGAAATAGCAAAGTTATAATCAAAAATGTAATTTCGAACCCTGATCTCCTAAGAAAATGTGATATTCATATAGTTACGAGATCCGGAAGAGTAAGACAAGATCCGACGAAGTGATATACACAATTACAAAGTTCAGAAAACTTGTGTAGCAACTGTTTTAAACAAACTTACCCTTTTATCTACTAATACAATTTAAAATTTCCTACAAGTCCCAAGAGACCAAGCAATTTAGAATATCTGCTTACATTCTCTGATGATGTTGGGTAAGTACCATGACACCCACCAACTGGTTTTTCAATTTCTACGATAACTCAAAATTTGAGGGTAGCTGCCATAAGAAATTAAACACAAAGTTATGATTTTCTTTATTTCGGCTATAACGATTTTTTTTCAAGTGTATCGTCTAAGGACCCAAACAAAATGTATTTGTCGCCATCTCTACAAATATACTGATTAAAGTTTGCTACAAAAAAATAAATAAATAAAAAAATAAACAGTCATGGGGTTGTTATAAATAAGACCAACTGTATTTTCTCAAAATCAACTCTATTGATTTTGTTCAAACATAAGTGAATTGTGAAGATTAATGATGCTAATATGTGTACAAAATCACAAGTAAAACAATAATATTACAAACAGGAATAGTTGGGAAAAAACTAAATAAATTTTGTCCACCACCATTAAAAGCTTGATTTTAATCAAATACGTTTTTTGCTAAGGAAGTGTTTATTGGAACAGGCATAGGATATTTATGTTCTATTTAAATATATAAATATTATTTTCAAACAGTATCTATCGTTCATTTTCACTTTTTGACTGATAACTACCTACGTAACATTTTTGATTGGTTTTTACTTGGTTTATTGGATGGGTGAGTGAGAAAGTTTGTGCAAAGTTTTTGTACCCTTTATTTCATTATTAGATGTCAATACATTTAATTAATATAATTAAAAATTATAATTTACGTATTGATTTAAATGTACAAAAAATTTTGTCCTTGGTGAATATTTTTTTGCATGTGTCTGGGTGAATAAGAAAGTTAGTTCAAATTTGTTTAATAAAATCCTAATTTACGTCATTTTGAAAGATTGTCTTATCAAAAATAACACAATATCATAATAAAACCTATAAAATATGGTTAATTAAAACACAGCGTAAATTGGAAAACAAATACTAAGGTTATCCAAGGTTAATGACAGCGTCATAAACTTGTGACATGTATGCCAAGTAGTTGTAATAGAGCAGACTCATCCCAGTACTTATTATTTTCTCATAGAGTATATAGTATAGAGAAAGTTATGTGATGCGTCAAAAAAATCTATGTAGAGTTTTGTTCCTTTTAACTGGGTTTTGAGAATAAGTGACTGCATAATTGATGCATTTTATTTCACCGTTTATTAGCATTTGTAATAGAAAATATAGTCTCATCAACTCATAGATTCCTGCCTTGAATTTTTTTTTTTTTTTAAGAAACAAGTAAAAAATGATGTATCATTAAAGTATATAGCATCTGTAAGTACTTTCCTTTTTTTACTTAAATGGTATATGATGTATCGGGTAAGTTTGGTAATCATAAAAAATGTCAAATACTGGGTTCTGACTGATCTTAAAGTTTCATGGCCACAGGAAACTGAAAAAGTGGTTATCAACAAGCCTTCTGCCTGTCGTTGTTGTCGTCATTTGTACGTAAGCACGATAGCGGTGACAAAAATACAGATAAGAACATGTAATATGGTATAGTGGACTATAGTACCTTTTTATAGAACCCCATGAAATTCAAAAAATCGAATGGAAAATGTCAAAATGGTATCAAAACACAGAGTTTTCAAAATAACTTATATTGTAATTATTGTAATGTAATATCATAATTACAAAATATATTGTATTAGGTTAATCGCAGGTGTTGTAGACAATTATTTACCATGAAATTAATATGTAATATTATTGAGTTTCAAATCAAACCATACATCAGTACCTAACCAGGCATAGATATGATATTATGTTGAAAAAACAGTACTATAGAAGTTTGTCGAACTTGGGAAAAACTATAAAATTACTTAACATTACAAAATTTAAGTACACCAGTTATTGAGAAATAAATTAAGAGTACTAGTTTGTTATACTGGGTGTCCCACTGAGAGGTCACAATTTTGGATTTAATATGTTAGCATATGGAACACTCTACAAACTTGACACTTTACAATTATGTTACATAGATATGTAAAAAATAGGACCTTCAAGTTTCATTTTTTTCTATGGTCAATCAAAACAAAATGATGGAAATAACAAAAACATTAAAATTCTGGAAAGAATGACTATCTACCACAATGCAATGCAATTAAAATGTGCATTGAATTTCCATCAGCTGTTGTTAACACACAACAATGAAACAATTGGTAGTTGTGTTCGATCAGTTTATGTGTGATATCTAAATTTATAGGAAGCTATAAGGTGTTTTCAAAGAACCCACTCAAATGTGGTCACGCCTTCAGTAAAATCAATTCATAAATGGAAAATTGGATCAGTTACAAAGAAATACTCTAGATTTTCTAAAGCTGAAAATGCATGTGCTACTTTACTGAAATCTCCAAACAGGCCTAATTTACCTAGAAAAGTTTCATCCCCTACACCGGCTACAGGGATACCAAAGTCATCAGTTCAAAGGTATAAAGAAAAAAAATTACTCAGCTGGAGATGAGAAAAGTTTTTTCCAACAGGATGGAGCTCTTCCTCATTACGTTATTGTGGTCAAAGCAGTTTTAGATCGGGAGCTTCCCAACTGTTGGATAGGTTTTTTTTTTTTTTTTTTTTTTAACAATTGAAACTGAACTTAGTCCATCTATCAATATTTCTATAAAATGAAAGCATTTGTTGGCTGCACATCCTACGACGCACTCCAATACACAAAATCACTTGTTCTTGTGTTATTCCATATTAGTCTTGTCTTAGGCCAAATCAAACAGTTTTATCCTGTCCAACCGCCGAACTTGAACTGAATTGAACTTGAGAATTTGTAGCATCTCCATGTTATGGTGCTTCTTTCTTGCTATCTTTCTTCATGCTTCCTAGCAAATCGCCGAACCTCTTCATAAACTGTAGTAATTTGTAAATCCTTATGGAGATCATCATTGCCTATGTACCATGAGGCATTAACAATGCCCTTCAGTACTTTATTTTGATATGTTTGAATAATTTTTATGTTGCTTCTTTTTGAGCAGCCCCAAAGCTGCACACCATATGACCAGATAGGTTTTAAGACTTGTTTATAAAGTAATAGTTTATTATGCACTGGCAGCTAACAGGATAGGTCCTGACAGCAATTTCATGAACTGGCCTCCAAGATCTCCAGACTTGATTCACCATATAGCAACATATAATGAATTAATGAAGATGATTGAAGAGGAATTACTGTTGATGGCTTTTCAATTTTTTTAAAAGCGCTTATGTCTCTTCTTTGTTTCATTGCTAATTGCTATCAGTGCATAGCTATTTGTGCCATTTGTGGTCATCAATTCAAATAAAGTTTAAATATAGAACTTTAATATTTTATTACTATTATTTTTCTGTATTATGTTTTACACATTTTCATGTTATCTGCAAATCAACAAGTTGTAATAGTTATGCAAATAAAATCATTGTAGTAAAAACGTACCATTATTTTGTTGTTCCGCCATATTGTTTTGATTGACCATAAAAAAGATAATAATATGAAGAAAATAAACTTTACTTATTTAACATTGATGTATGTAACATAGCTGTGAAGTGTCAAGTTCATAGAGTATTCCATATGACCGGCATATTAATTCAAAACTAGAGAGTTCTTTGTAGGCCACACTTTATATGTGTGTGTACATATATAAATATTCATAGTTATGTAATATGTTTTATGTAACTCTATATTTATTGTGAAGAATGTATTTTTAAAGTTATTTGTTTTAATCTTATTGATGATACCACAATCCATTTGTTTTTATTCTTTTAAAGTACCGTAGTCAAGTGTTTGTTGACTAATGGTTAAGTTTTAACTTAAGTAATATTATTATACAGTTATAGGTATGCTAGTTTTGAATATGTTAGTTTAAGTGTCATACATTTGTATAAATGATCTGTCAGATAAGGATGCCTTTGTTCTGGACTACAAAACAGTGATATCAAGATTATTTATTGATTAATGAACATTAACATCCATTACAAAGAAAAAGCTATTATTCAATGTAACTATTAAGTCGTACAATATGAGATGTCTAATTTCAGAACATTTTCTCCAAACTAATCCTCATGGGCACACTGTAGTCAATAAGGGCGTGGCAATCCCTAGGGATCATATTATCTGAATCTACGGCTTCTTGCATGTAGTCCTGAGTTGGATAACTTTATTTCATCTTTCCTATCAGGTATTTTTTGACCAATTCTTATTAATAATTGTTGATTAATAATAATAATTGTTCAACTAAAATCTCTCCAAACATATTTGGCTGCCATGCCATCTGTTATATGGGCGTTGGAAAAAAAATTAGTAAGCACACTTTTGACTTTTGGTTTTGTTAAGATCTTTAAAATCAAGGGTAGCAAGATGGGGATTACTATAGAAAGTTTTAAAGTTACCCTCTGCAACTCCTACTTCGAGACGTGGTATGAAGATCTAAACTAGATAAAAACTACTATATCATATATGTTAGAAAGATGTGCCAAAGTTTAATTGGTCATTAAAATATATATATATATAGTAAGTGGTGATATGGGACTTTTTGGACACACAGGATATAGTCAGACTTGAGGATGAAAATCTAAACTACGTAAAAAACTAATATATCTTATGCTAGAAAGTTGTGCCAAAGTTTAATTAGTTATTCAAAAAATAAAAACATTAAGTGGGTGTGTGAAACTTTTAGGACACACGATATATATAATTTATAGTTCTATTGATGAATTTAGTTAGTCATGGTAAAACATATTTCAGTAAATGTAAAAAATATGACTCTTTTTTTTACGCATATTTTTCTTGTAACTTAAAATATAATTCTATAAAAGATTCTAATAATTCAAATATGTTTGCATTACGGTAAACCATTGATTAAGAGATTAGTAGGTTTTAGAAAACAAAAGAGAACTTTTTTTTTCGTAACTCCACATCTTTAGTCAGTATTGTATTATTTCAGTTTTTGTGGTGTGGTCATACTGGTACAAACAAAATTGAAAATAACATACGTTATTTTTTGTGTTTCCACTGTTTCCAGTTTACTATTGCTAAGTGCTAACCATTTATATAATTATTATTTTGTTTAGCATTTTGTGTAATTCAGCGTAATCAACGTATCTTCCAAAGTTTTGAACCTAGTGGGCGTTGATACAGATTCCTGGAGATAAAATGAAGTACTTACAAAGCGTGATTTTCACAGTTTGTTTGGCTTTGTTTGGATTACCTGCAGCCTCTGCTGATAGACAGGTAAAGGTTAACCCTAAAATGGTAACGCCTTTTTTACATACATAAATGGTAACGTGTAGCCTCACAGACTACTCGTGGGAAAAGATTGGAAAAAAACACATACAAATTAAAAAATATATTATTAAATTAGATTATATTGCTGTAGACATATTTAAGAAGAAATAAAATATAAATAAATTAGATTATATGGTAAATATGCATTAAAGCATACGTGTTACATATTTGCTTCTATTTTTGTGAAATAGTTAAAACCTATTATGTACAATTCACATCCTATTGATTATGGCATTTGTTGCAACACCATTTTCAATGCACCCATTACAAATGTGTGTTAACAATTTAAAACAAAGGAATCCTGCTTTGGTTATGATAGTGCAAGCATTTAATTCAATAAACTATTACCTCTCAGGACCTCCTGAATCTGTGAGCCTTTCATCTTGATGTAATCATATCTGTGTTATTATAAAAAAGTCGTTTAAATCCCTGACCTTCATGTAAATATTATTTACCTGAAGACCTAATAAAACAAATTTTTGTTAAAAAATATTAAATTTTGCTTCAACCAAATATACTGAATATTATTGCACAGTCAAACAACGTAATATCTAGGAGGCATGTCATACGAAACGTCATTCTCCATGTATTAAGCGATGTAAATACAGATGCATACTAACTACAACAAAGTATGATCCATACTTGCATATTTCTTGTTTTCATATATAAATAATTAATTTGGTACATTGAAAATGGTATTGGGACAATTGCCATAATCAATAGGATGTGAATTATACATAATGTGGTATGTATTTTAACGATTTCATAAAAATATAAGCAAATATATAACGTGTATGCTTCAATGCATATTTACCGATTATTAACATTAAAATATGTAGATTACTCTAGTACGTTTGTAAATGAACTAGGCCTATAGTTCTGGTAAGTTAAATATATATTTTTGACCTTTCTAGACATGTAGTTCTTTAAATATGTCTGGTTAGGTACATAATTGACAGTAATAGACATCTAGTTTGACAGTTCTTTAAACAGACCTATTTTTGCAGATAAACATAAACATCTAGGGATGAGACATTAAATAGATTCACGAGTTGTCATATATAGTAATGTAAAGACCTGAACTAACCTCAAAAGGCCCGCAAATATCATTTTAAATAGCTTGTTTTCGACAGAAATAGTGTATTTTGGTAATTTAAAAGAGAAATGCGTGTAAAAGGATGATATAATTGTTGCAAAAGGAGGTAGGAAGGACACAAATTGCCTACATTTAGCGAGTAAATAGCGATGACAGGAACACTACATATTAACCTAAGCCTAATTGTGTTTTTACAGAATAATTTGTAACAACCTTACCTGTAAAATATTTAACTTAATGGTAAATATGCATTGTAGATCCTGTGGCAATTTAGTAGTGAAATTTAATGAAACCTCGTTTTAAAATGACATACCTAATTTTTAAACAGTTGGATCATCCTTTAGCTGGGAGGACCCTTTTTAAATATCAAAATCTATCATTTCTATCTAAAATAAGCAATTTAAAAGTACAAAATCCTATTCTTATGAGGTTATGTATGACATCCGTCATTGTTCATTCTTATGGTAACGATAGTGAATATATTGAGTGGCCCATCTCTCAATGTGTATATTCATGTGACCGTCTCCACTTCTTTTGATAAGCATTGAACAGCATTTATATTATCTGATAAGCATTGAACAGAGCTGCACCTTATCTTTCCAAATCAGTCTTAGAGGAAATACACCAGAATGAGGTACCTCTCAAGTGTAACAATGTTAAACAAATTCATTTATTATATGACGTGTACAAAAAAATGTATGAAAATATGTGTTACAATAAGTGTTGTGTATTTATAAGTGTTTGAGTGGACATAGCAGCTGGCCTAATGATGCTGCACCTATGGCAGTGAAACATGTAGCCACATAAAAGGTAAAATAAAAATACAGACTAGATTTGACAGATATAAATAATATATATAAAATAAAATATATTTATGTAGTTCTAAGGCTATCAACAATGAACTTTGTATGTAGTCTATATTATATTTCTTTCACTGTTAATTGGAGTTCAATGACTTAATTCTAGGATTATATCTAGTACATATTGTTGTTCAGATAAATACTAAGACTAAATATAAATAAATGATTATGACGGATGGGTGACTGAATGAATAAGTGACACAATTAGGATGTGGTATGGGTGATATTGGATTGATATCTAAAATCACAGTTTGTAGAATGTTCAAATTTGGAGTATATTTAGAATGGCCAATATGAGGTAGGTAACTTATGATGTAGATTTCACAATATTTTGAGGTATTCAATTCACCAATTTTCTCAAAACAGTTAAATATTAAATTCTTACTATATTGGTTATTATTTTACTCTTGATTTATCTTTAAATTGAATTTTAAGCAAACAAAAATGGAGTCTGAATACCTTTAGGTCTGATCTAAGAATGATTTTCATTATTGTTGTCCCCTGTTCCTGTTCTTGTTTTTTTTTACCATAGTAACCAGGATGTCAATTATTACTGCATTTTTTATTTTCATACCATTTATGTACACAAATTGCTGTTTTTGATACATATTTATTTGATGAGGATGGTAATTTACAATTTATGATTGATTATGAATGTAATATGATTGAACTATAGGTCTATGATAATTTTGATATCTACTTTTAAAATTATTTGGTGATTTATTTTCAAAAGGGTGGATGGTGATTTATGATGTGTTAGCCTGAATAAATTTATTTATAAATTTAAATTTCGGGTTGTTACAATGCCCCCTTTTGATATAAGAAAAAACAATTTGTTTTTCTTAAATCAAAACAATGATCCCGAAATTTTTGGATTTTGAATGGCCTCCTCTTCGATTTTGATGATTGGCATTGGTGGTTGGTGTGTTATATGATACATGTGGTTATTTGGATGGGGGTGTTGTATTTTTTGAGTAGTGTGATGTGATAAATGCCTGTTTTTTTTAAAATTTTATTGTGTGTGTCTTTTAGTATATAAGTGGCTGGACCCAGTTTCTTGTGAATTATGAGTTTCTTATGGTCCGTCATAGAGTTGGAATAGTTTAGCTGTCACTCCTGTTAGAGCATTGGATGATTGGTCTAATTTAACTAGGATCATATCTCCTTTTTGAAATTCATGGATCTTTTGTGTATTATTGTGTTTATCTCCTTGTTTTAGGCTTAATTTGGTGATGTGTTTCCGAACTATGTCTAATTTTAACTTTAGGTCTTGGTGTTGTTCGTTGATGTCTGGGAAGTGTTTATTCCAAAATAGTTTGGGTGTTGTGTTCATCTGTAATTTGAGTGTGGTGTATTCTGTTGTGGCATGTTGTAGTCTATTTAAGCACTCGATTAATGTAGGGATGAGGTATACCCAGTTCTTTTGCTGTTGGTGACAGTACAGTATGTTTATAGTATCCTTCCTATCTCTGTTAGTGTGTTTGACCTGGTTGCTCTGAGGATGATGTATAGGTAAAAATATTGGCTGTATGTGATGAGAGTTATTGTCCATTTGTTTGCGGCGAATTGTTTTGATTCGTCTAATGTTATTTCCCTGTATGAACTTGTTAAGTCAATTGAGGATAGCAATTTCGTGAATTTACATCTCCCTAGTATTGTGATCGTTCGGGAATGAGTGAATTTAATTTACACGCATCGAGATATAACCTTAATTCGCCATTCTTCTCAACAACTACTAATATTGGGTTTACATAAGGGCTACTGCATCTTTCTATTATTCCTGTCGCTTCCATTTCTGCTATTTTCTTATCTACAGCAGACATATACTGTATTGGGATAAGATAGTTTTTTTCTAATATAGGGTGTGAGTGTATTTATTATTTCAGCCTGGCATGTTAGAAAATATATGTTATTTGTTTATATTAGATTAATTAACTTTGTTTGTTGTTGTAAGTTTAATAATGTATTGGCGTGTACGGTGTCTTCTAAGTTCTGTATACTTAAGTATTCTGTTTTGAGGTTAGGTGTTGTGTTTGTGCTTGTACTAGTCTATATTCCGGTAATTCTGTGCAATTACTTGGTCAACCCCAAACTTTTTCATATTTTACTACGGTCATAAGGATGTTCTCAGAAAGCAAGAAACATATAATTCAAGGCCCGCAAGGTCATCGTACAGAGCGATAAGAAGGTTCAAAGTTCACGCGATAAGAAGGTTCAAAGTTCACGCGATAACAGTGGCTTGCGGGAGACGCGCGGAAGGCCAGTTGTGACAGTACCGTTATATAATTATATATAATGACAGGTTTGGCCAGGTAGCTATATATAGCTACCTGGCCAAACCTGTCATTATAGGCCTTCAAACCTGTCATTATAGGCCTTCCGCGCGTCTCCCGCAAGCCACTGTTATCGCGTGGACTTTGAACCTTCTTATCGCTCGGCAACCTGTACGATGGCCTTGCGGGCCTTGAATTATATGTTTCTTGCTTTCTGAGAACATCCTTATGACCGTAGTAAAATATGAAAAAGTTTGGGGTTGACCAAGTACAGTCTGTATGAAGTAACCTGTCTCCTGACCCTTCGACTACCTGGGACAGGCCCGGGCCATTCACGTCGCCCGCAGTTGTTTACCTAATTAGTCGCCTATAAGCTTCCCCACTAGCTTAAGTAACTTTTTTACCTAAATCATAATTTCCGAAATGTTATCAAATATTTGAAAAGTACATAAAAAAATAAGATCAACGATACTAAACAAGGGCAAATTTGATAAAAACTAACAATATAGAGGTAATAAGAAATATAGCACGCTTATCAATTTCTTATTACCTCTATATTGTTAGTTTTTATCAAATTTGCCCTTGTTTAGTATCGTTGATCTTATTTTTTTATGTACTTTTCAAATATTTGATAACATTTCGGAAATTATGATTTAGGTAAAAAAGTTACTTAAGCTAGTGGGGAAGCTTATAGGCGACTAATTAGGTAAACAACTGCGGGCGACGTGAATGGCCCGGGCCTGTCCCAGGTAGTCGAAGGGTCAGGAGACAGGTTACTTCATACAGACTGTAATTGCACAGAATTACCTATATTCCTCATTTATTACGTTGGTATTCATTCTGTCATGTTTACTAGTAAATGTGAGTGTGTCGCGTATTCCATTGTATTGTAGTATTATTTATGAAGTTTATTTGGGCTCGTAGGTTATTCATATCGATCATCTACGCCTATGATAATATCTTTTGACAGTTGGTTACTTTGAGGAATTGTAAATGTGTTATAATTTTGTTAAAAGTAAATGGTAATAGTACAAGGCATGTGATAGTTTGTGTGCAATGTCTATTTGCTGTAATTTGTTTAAGTTTAGTAATGGTTATCATTAGGTGTTTAGGTAAAGTGTTGTGGTGTTTGTTGAACTAACTGACGGAAAGACAAGTAACCTCACAGCCGGTCTCAAATAATGCGCTAGTTTCTATTTCTCCGATTTTCACTGTGATCTCAGGTTAATAGTGTGTGGTGTGTGTTATTTTATCATTATTTATTTCGTCATTTTCCTTCATTAAATATTCATTATTACTAAGTAAATTATATATATTATTCGTCACATTGTTATATATTTCCTTGCGTTTATTTTTGTCCAGTTGTATATTTGTGTAAAGTGTTGGAGTGTGTGTAAGTGTATGATTGTTAGGCCATGCTCTGCATTGATCATAATCAAAAAATCAGTTCCCGCTGTCATCTGACAGACTGTTTGGTTGGTGTCTACAGTTCGATTGGTTCAACACTGGGGGAATGGTGGAAATGTTGTTTATTTCCGTGTAGACTTCTTGACAATCCCCAGTGTGAATTATTTTAAATTCTGCTGATTAGTAGTAGTAGTAGGTGTTGTATTATTGTTATTGTTACTTTCCTCTGTGCTTAAAGTCTGACATTGCTATCCATTTTCCCTGTATTGATTTGGTCACCTTGTGTCAGTGTTATTTTGTTGCTTTGGTTGTGAATTGGAAGGGTGGTTTTCTGGTGTGCGTGTAAGGTTAGGTGTATTTTGCTGTCTGTAATTCTGTGCCTGAAATGGTTTGTCGTAGTTAGTTCTAGGGTATGAGTGGCTATTATATTGATGTGATGAAGTTCGATATTGTGTATATTGTAACATGATGTGAGTAGACGTGTTGGGCGTCATTTTGTAACGTGATACGTTATAAATAAAACCTATTTTCTAATTTAGTATTATTAATTTTTACTTACTATGTTCTTTCCTTCATTTCTGTACTACCCAGCCTCAAAATTGTCCAACGTGTTTAACTGAAAAGGTGTTCTTTGGTAATCTTTTTAAAACTCATCTTAAGATTTTTTTTAATACACAACTTTATTCAACATAAAAAAATTTTAATTCTATCAATTTTTTAAACAATTTGCAATATTCCAAATAAAATCTTAAACCTACTTTTATACATCTTGCATCTATCAATTTTTTATTGTCATGCTTGGTTATAACAATGACCCCATTACATAAACCTACTTACAGTTTCACTCACACACATATTATTTAATTTACATCATTTAAAGGTACATCAAAACTCCATTATTTATCGTTGTACACTTATTTCTTCTTTTAATTTTTTTAAATAAAGCCTCGCCTCGAGGTCAACTGTCTCATACGACAACCGCTATCACCGTCTTAATGCAGAATGACTATAAATTCCGTTGATTTGCTTTTTCTGTTTCGGTCACTTCTCCTATCGTTTGAAATTTCTATATCCCAAGCCAATCACATTTTTAGGATTGAAATCATGTCCTTTTATGGCATATCACGCCGTACTGAGTCTTTCTTTTTACATGAAATATTCCCGCTTACAATTCATTAATTTATTTTCACTTTTTCTTTTCATCATTACAAAACACCTTTCTCCTTTCACCATTTAAAAAAAATCTGAGGCTATTATTTTTTAGACACTTGTTTCTTTATTTCCTAGATTAACTATTTATACTACATTTATTTACAATTACCAACTACAGATTTATTATTGGTTGGAGATGTCCCATGCTTACAATATTGTGGATTAGGCTATCTGTGTAGGTGTAATGGTTGATTCAGGTTTGGTCTATTATAATCTAATTGCGTGTGAGGGTATCATGTGTAATGGTGTATAGTATGAGGGTTAAATGGGCATCTTTGCAACAGCTTTCAATTATTTAGGTTAGGCCTATGATTATTGTTGTGCTATAATGCACTTTTGATTTTCATATCATTTATATACACAAATCACTGTTTTTTTATATACATATTTATTTATATGTATCGTCATGTAGCAAAACTTTCCAAGACTTAGCACTGGTGTTTGCCCCACCACTTTCCCAAGATTGAGCCACCTAATAAGCTACATCCTTCAAATTTAGATGTCGTAGTTTCTCTACAATGTTTTCCCCTTGGTGGTCCATAGCTTCTATTAAAGATGACCAAAGGTTTCTACGGTAATTTCTCTTTAAAGTCTCTAAAGTATCCTGGTTCATAGGCTGGCAAATGGATTTTACATTCGGAGGCAAAAACATAGTTTTTATTCCGCAATATTTAAGTTCGACCTCGTTAGTGTGGGAAGGACAATTGTCAAGAATCATAACTGCTTTTCGAGGCAAGTTATTGTTTTTCAAAAACATTTCGGTTTGTGGTACGAATTCCTCAAAAACCACTTATTAAAAATCTCTGCACTCATCCATGCACTTTTATTGTTGTAATAATTTACTGGTAATGCATTTTAAGAAAAATGTTTAAATGCTCATGGATTTTTTGACTTGCCTATTATAGCCAGTTTTATTTTCATATTGACCATGGGATTACTGCATGCCAGAAAAGTTACTCTTTTTTTACTGCGTGTGTGATCAGACGCTGCTGCTTCAGCCTTTCATGCAAGTGTCTTTGTTTGTAACATTTTTGTAACATTTAGGCCAGTCTCATCACAGTTAAAAATCTGTTCACCAGATAAGTTCTCACTATCCAACAATTTATGAAACTTATCTCTGAATGATTGAACAGCTTCAGAATGAGCTGAAAGCTTCTCCCTAGAGATATTAAATTGGCGTACTCCATATCTTATCTTCTACCTATTGAGTTAGCCTACACTCGCTGTAAAACTAGGGTCACCATCCTTGAATTCATTTCGGAACTTTATTGCTTTTTTCTGAAAAAACGGTCCTGATATTGGGACACTATGTTGAGTAAAACACAGCTTCACTCGCGTTTTCGTACTCACACTTTTTCATTATTTTCCTAACTTCTAAAACATTTGCTGTCACTCGTCCAGAACACCACTTTTCAATTTCAATCTGGTTCCTTTTCCAGTCTCCAGCAGTAGTTTTCCCGATAAAGTAGTTAATAAAGTTTCATCATTGTCTAACCTTTTCAAAGGCTTTGAGTATTTCTTCCATTGAAACAGTCACTTTTTTTCTTTTAGAAGCCATAAAAACATTTTTCATCATACTATTTCAAAAACAGCTCTTTTCAATACATGCATTGAGATGCTAAAGTTGTTCTTTTTAGTCCTAAGACCTAAAAACATCAGCTGAGGTCGAGGTCATCAGCTGTTACTTCGTTTATACAAATTAATTAACGATTGTAAAGCATCTATAAAAACAACCGATACTCTTGATTGTAAATAACCGTTAAAACAGCTGTTACCATTGATTTGAAGGTAAATAGGTAATAACATTTTAGTTTTTGTGTAATTGTTTTCTTATATTATTTACAGTATAACGAAAAATATAGTTCATCGTTTGGACCAAAAGAAGCTATTCAATCCTCACTCATTTTCCAAGTTAAACTTGAGCTTGTATCGAAAAGCTTCACTTTTGGTCCTAGTGATGAAATATACTATTTAAGAAAACAGGGAAATAAAAATAAAGTACTGTATTTACAATAATTAAATTAAACAAAGTTATATTTTATGTGAAACGACACGAAACACACAGAAACGGAATGCACTTTTAAGTCTAGAAACAGTGAAATAAAAATATTTACAGTAATAAATGAGTACAGTACAGTAATAAAATTAACTTAAATTTTACGTAAAACGACACTAAACACTTAGAAACTAAATGCATTTTAACGTCAACTCTTATACAAGTTTAAATTGACACTGTACTGAAAGGTGGGAATGAAGGAACAGAGCATGTAGAAGGGTGGGGTATGTCATTGACGTTGGCAAGTAAGCGACCAGCTGCATAAATGCTGGTAATACGAAAGTGGTGTGCGGGCATTGTACACTCGGTTTTGCAACAAATCTTATAATTTGCATGGATTATTTTTCCTTTAGGCAGGGTCGGATAAAACGGAGGGATGGATAAGCGGGACTCTACTGTATTTATAAATTCAAATTTCGGGTCATTACAGTATTATCGTTGACATTCCTAACCTACGTAGCTGGATTTCGTACTTTTATGAATCTCATTTTCTACTAAAATAATGCATTTTTGGGACTTGACACGTTTCTTCCGACAAATATGATTTGATCTTTTAATTACAAGGTAAATAGTTTACGTTTTCATAATTTTTTATAGAAAGATCCGAGGACGATAATTACCGTCTAGTCTTATGTATAATGTGAGCCTTTTGGATTAGCGCCGGAAATTTCCATTTTCTCCTCGGGACTATATGTATCATATTTATTTATAGCCCATTTAACCCTGGATACAATAATAACTTCTCTGGCAGTTTTCCAATCAGAATAAGAGGCCCTTATAGAGGTGTCTCATTCTAATTATGGATTATGCCAGTTTCCATCATTGCAATGCTATCTTTAAAATGTGTTTTGAGTAACACTTATAGTGTGTCTTTACCTGAAGAAGTTAAACCACCTCTAAGATCATCAAACAGATCCAGGTTGATGAATCGGTTACTTCGAGATAATTTTGTGTATCCTATAGACTTCTTTAGTAGAGTCAATCTCTTGGCAAAAGTTTCTCCAAGAAAATCTTTTATATATTCTTAGTAGAGTATTGAATTCAGTTAAGGATTTATGATAATTGTCCCACTGACCCGTGTTCTTAGTTTTATTAAATAATCGGCTTGTAATTTTCTTTACCCTACCTAAATCTATTCCACCATTTCGCTCCCCTTCTTGTGGATACGGACTGAATAGGACAGTTATTATTATATGAGTTGATAATGGTCTCTTGTATATTAGCCGCCATAGAATCAATACCATTTATATCCCTGACTCTCTTACTGAGAGAATATAATTTATAGGTTAATTCCTCATGATAAGAGTTAGTTCTTTTGGGATTTCTAAACTTTTGAATTTTATAATCAAAATTTATATTCCACATAATGTGAAACAGGTCAAATGCTGAAATTTCACCGGAGACATGCCAGTCATTTACAAAAGAACTAATATACTCTGTGGAAATTTTAATGTCAATGAGTTCTTTTATTGCTTTGTTTCTAAAGGTAGGTTCATCATCAACGTTAATTACCAGTAAATATTTACAGTTAAGAAATTCTAAGAGGTACTCACCTCTAGTATTTGTGTTACTTGAGCCCCACGCTATGTGATGATACTTGGAGTCTAATCCTGCGAGGAAATCTCCTTCTCTTACAGAAATTCGTCACTGTTTCTAGTTGTTTTTTTTTTTTTTGTTTGTTTTTAAAATGAAAATATTTATTTCACAAACAAAAACAACAGTACACTTCAATAATACATATAAAAATGAAAATAATATGATACATATAAAACTTAAAAAATAAACTTCAGTAATAATAACATAAAAAAGGCTATAATTACTTACACGACAACAGTTAATTGTAATGTTTGTAAAATAAATTAAGCATCCCAGAGGCAATGCCTGTAGTTCTTCAAAGGGTAAAGTTTCCTCCGAAGCATAGTGTTGCGTCAGAGAATACGAGATGTATTCTCCTTCACAAGAAAAAAATAACTGATTAAAGGTAATCAGCTAGTTTGTTAATTTGATGAGAAAGAGTGTTACTTAATGAGTAATTAGCAACTGAATTAGTAAGCGTTTTCCGGAGGACCAATTAGTTTCTGTTTTTATTCTATTAAAAACTAATAAAACTTATAATACAACTTGTGTACATATATTATACCAATTATTACTCAGTGATTTATGTAAATAAGATTGCCACAGTACCTCGCAAAGTTCGTCCTGCTTGCGCTCCAGATGGCGTCCCTTTGTGAAGTCCAAATGATGATGGATCCACTGGAAGATGTTGGCAGAGTTCATATGTTTCGTCGAGCTAGCTAGCTTAAAAACACTTAATTATTATTTATACACAAATCACTGTTGTTCTTTGGTTAATATGTACACAATAGAGAGAGCGTGGTACAATGGAGTTAAAATAACGATTTAACACAATATAATTCATTAATGAAAACACAGAAAGGTTGTTATGATACACAATACGCGCACTACCTAAAACACTGAAGTTTATAAGTTTATAAATAGTTTATTCTATTTCTTTTAGAGATGCTTCAAATGAAACATTTTCTGATCGACTTAGAGTCAAGTCACTGCGTCACTACACCCCGTTTCGCATGACTAAAAACATTAAACTTGAGATTGAGTAATTCGCGTGGAAAGTTACACAACTTATTACCATTAGTAACATTGAGTGAGAGAGAGAGAATCCTTTCTTTTTGGATACTGAGAAACGAGTTAGAGCTATTTTGCGAGACATTAGAGGGTCTCGAAGTTTACATGTATGTTGCGTTTAGCGTTGTACGGCACACACCCAACTGGCTGGCGTCGGATCTATTCCATTTCCGCAAAGAAACAGGTAATTAAACTTTTTGACCAATGGCATTATAGCGTCATATATCACGTGGGTGGTAGAAGAGCATTCTGGTCTTGTCGACAAATTAACCTCCCTTTTGCAGGAGTAGGATTCGCAGTGTTTTAGCGCGGGAATAAAGCAGGGCACTTTATTGTATGTAAGGAGAGAGGAAATTTGCCTGAATGCTTTATGCACTTAACACATAGGGTAGGTAGATCGATCTCATGATGACGTCTCTTCTACCTTTTCCAGATCCGCAGGTGATCTTCACCGTGGTGATATCTCTGGAACAGAAAGGAAAGAAAGGCAGACATTGCGGTTCATACTTAATTACAATACAGGTTCACAAGTTATATGAACCATTGTATTTGACCTTACCTCTTGCATTGCAGCCATCTTATCTTTCCTCCATATAACCGGGGTTCATGAATAAGGGCTAGGTCTATGTCCTCAGTGAGAAATTGCTAACAGAAGACTGCAGAAGCAGCATTACTGTGGTGGAGGTTTCACTAGATTATCCTCAGGGCATTGCCCAATTGCTTGTCATTCTTCTGGAGTTTGGTGAAATGCACTTCATCAAGTTCCAGGTAAGCTTTCATGTTTGCTGCTTTTAAAGCTGCCAAGCCAAAGAGGTATCATCAATCAGTGCCACTATGGTTAAGTAATTTTCGGTCTTATTTGAACAAATTACCTTCCAATCCTCAATTTTTAGGGACTTATTCTGCTCACTAAGCACTTTAAGGATCTTGGTGGGATCTACCTTTGAGTAAACCTTAGGAGTTTTAAGGATCACTTTGGTAACTCACAGGATGTTCTTTCGGTTACCTATCTGTACCTTAGCTGCATTCCAAGATGTTATATTTGGGATTTTTCTCTCCAACCTTCTCTTGGTTTCTAAGATAGTACAGACCATGATACAGGCCCAGTCTCTAGATAGATATTGGTGAATTGAGTAAATTCTCCATGTTCTAAAGTTTCAAACTCCATGGCTAGGGAATCCTCAATCTGCCCTAAGTGTTATTTGTTCAGTTTCTGGTCTGTATATTCTACTTGAACAATAGCCATTTTATATGATATCATTTCTTTGTAGTTACTTGTTGAGGGCTTATTTATTTCTGGCGTTTTAGTTTTTTTCCTTTCAATCTCTGAGCGATTTCATTTTGAGCAGTTAGCTTTTATCATACATTCCGTAGAGGGCTCTATGGTTTTGCTTTTGTCTCTTCCCCACAGTTTAGGATTCCATTTAATTCCCTGTTCTGTTAGTCTTTCCAAGAGCTTCTTTTTCTTTTCTGCTCTGGTGTATTTTGACCTCACTTTCATTTGTTTTAATTTGTCAATTGTATCAGTTGAGATGGTATCTTGTTTCTGATTCATTTTCAACAGCAATGTCTGAGTATGCTATGGTAATTTGTTTAGTATCCCTTACTAACTTTAACATTAAAAAGTGGCTATTTCTGTGAAGGGTCGCCTGGTCCTTCATAGGCTTGGTTTGATGCACTATTAACCTTTTACAATTTATCCATCTGCACTAATTAACCTTAGGATTGCCCTAATGGCACTTGACACCTTAGATTAGGGAATGTTTATCGACCTTCTGGTCTAGATCCACTATGTTTAGTTAAATCAGGGTTATGTCGAACAGGATGCGTCTTTTTGCTCGTGCACAGCGGTCCTGAGGGTAGCTTACTCAAATGTAGATGTGATTATCATCATTTGCTATCTCTTGGTGTTTTTGTTCTAAATCCCTTAACTCTCTAACCTTACTTAAGAGTATGGTATTGGTGGAAGCCGGGCCAATCTCCTAATCTAATCATTACTTTAGAAAACATGTTGGCCATTTCCAGACATGGTCCTAATTCCCATAACCCTGTCTGACCCAACACCACACTTGGGTAACCACCTCTAGACTGGTTAACTACACTAAACCAAAATATCAGGGTGCTTAAAACAATAATTACAAATAACTGCATACGACACCAAGCCATATTATGTGTGGATGAATTAGGCCTACCAGCTAAAACGTCTCACTTCTCAAAATGTAATGAAATAATTAGTCCAACATGGTTCACTGACCTTTTTGAGAATCTCACAAATGCCATTAACCATGGTTTTAGCATGACATTATATTTTTGAAAACCATACCAAATAAATTAATTCAATTATGTTCGGAGAAGTCAGCAGGCACCATACCGTACAACCAGATGATGACTCACTAACACACACACACACACACACACACACACACACACACACACCTCCTTTTCTATCATCCTCTCTCCCAAGCACTTCTTCCTGCCAAAGTGGTTAGAGATGTCCACTACCTTTTGGTTGGAACCATGGTGAGTCCCGGCGTCAACTAATTTTCCTCTTGGAACCTGAACTGCAACCAAAGACCCAATCACAATGATCCCAGATCACAACCGAGGTGACCGTGCCTCCGAACATGTCACAATCCTGATGATTTAGAATTTAATGACTTTATAGACTATGCTTTATAATAGATGCTACATTTTTAAGTGCTTATAAACTAATTATAACTTTTATTGTATATTTCCTTTAATTAAAAAAAATTAAAAATTAAAAACCTCCCTCGAGTGTGGCAAACTCGAGGGACCTTGGCCCTTAAATACTCTAATAGCATTAGGGTTGAAAAAGAAAGAGACACATGATTTACTATTCTTTTTCAACACTAGCTTCAGTAACACAATTAGTGTTGTGAGATTTCTCTCCCATCTGCAGCCACTAACCTATGTGAAATCAATTCAATTTTACTTTTCTAAATACTGCGAAAGACATTTAACCCTTTGGGTCCCAGGCCAAAAATATGCTTGGTCGGAAAAAATGTAATGTCCAGTATACTAGCAAATATGCTGAAAAATCCCAGGCCAAAAAATGTGTTACGGTAGAGGTTTGGTAAAAAAATCATAAGTCACCTTGTATTCAAGCTATTTTAAACTTTGTTTTGATATTGATTCTTATTAATGTGGTTCTGATTTGTTTTAGATTATTATAATGATGATCTTAACTTACTTACTTTTCTTGGTGCTACAGCCCTGGATAGCTTTTGGCCTCCCTCACAATTCGTTTCCATTCCTCTCTACACTGTACTTTCATCAAACCAGTGCGCATATTCCTCTACATGTCTTCCTTCCATTTTCCCACGTAACAAATTTCTGGGTTTTCACCCTTTGTCTAGATACATTCTACAAATATGTTAGATACGTTCCTAACCATACCAGTCACTGGGACTTTACAAACCTCACTGTGTCTTTCTCCTGGACTACATTAAAAATTTGTTTGTTTATTCTTATTGTCCATCTTTCTTTAACTCTCAAATATTTATAAAGTATCCTCATCAGCAACTGACATTTGCCATGCTTCCCATCTATGTCATATCTGGTCAAATAAAGGTCTGTACAGTTTGACTTTCAAATTTTTATATAGAAGGATTGATTCCAGAAGTTTAACATTAAGGAAAATAGCTCTGTTCCCTACCATGATTCGTTTATTAATTTCTACCGTGACTGTGTTCACCCAAATATTGATGAGCCAAAATTTCTCTCCGCACGGTCGACTACTATTAGCCATATGAAATACATTGATTGCTGCTGAAAACATTCTATATCCCTGTGTACAGTTTTGCTATACGTAAAAATGTATTTTTTTATTTTATTTTTTATTTAAATATTGCTTTTATATAAATACTTTCTTGTTTAGCATAGTTGGCATTACTATAGTTGCCTTTTACCATCTTTATATATATTTACTGTCTATTATGTAAATTCAATATAAGTGTAAATATATTTTGAAGTGTTGTAAGACGTATTTTATTATATCCCAATTTTTTTATATAGAGGATAAACTTTCAAATAAATATATTTACATTTACAAGTTAATTACAGAAATTCAAAAAGTATAAATGGTTATTCACATTAGATTAGCTCTGAAAACTATAGTATTTTAACTTATAGTTTTTGAAACATGTTTTACTCCAGATCTTCTACACCACTCATTGTGTCTGGGTCGTTCTTGTCTTCTTCGCTGTCGGAATTGTCCCCAAGGGAGATGACTAAAGAATCAACAAAACTATTGACCCCCCCCCCCTTTGTTTATCTAATATTCTTTCTCTACACTCTTCACATGTTCGCACTTCATAGTTCAATTTTCTTGACCCATGCTTGCTATTTTCTCCTCCGCAATGGCTTGCACTTTAGAGAAGTTGCACATCACATTTTTTCTGACAACATACCCTTTGATGTCGGCCCATATCAGTTGTATGAGGTTCAAGTCCAGGTGATAGGGCGGGAATCTTAGCACCATATGGCTTTCCTTCTGTACAGTTTCGTCAAAAACATGGCGCCAAAACCTTGATTTATATAATTTTAATAATTGGTACAGTTCTGGAATGCACATGTCTTAAGTAAAGGGTATTTGGTGCTTGATAATCTAATCTTTCATATCTTGTTTTTTTAATTTTAGAAGTAGGGGCCTTGTCAAGTCAACTTGCACATTATGGTACTCAGCGTTGTCTACTACTAGGACACTTCTTGGCTTTAAATTTGGAACAAGTTTTTCTGTAGCCTACTTCATGAACATTTCCTTGTGTGTGTTATCATGTAAACACACGAATGATTTGAAGCTTTCCAAGTCTTTAAAGCATTAGGGATGAAACCTTTCTCGCCACCTGCATGTATAATTATAAGCCTATCGCCCTTGGAGATGGGAACGCGCAAACCATTATTGGAATTGTCAGACCACGATTGGTTATTCATGTGAGTACGATTCATCTATGTATACGATAGGCCATCCTTCATTCCTGAAACGTTTCACTGACCTCAAATAAGAAATTCTTTGCTCCCTAATGTCTTGAGTTTCAATGAGAACTTTCCTGTGGCTTTGCGTTTTCTTCCATTAAAATCCCAAATTTTTTAAAATAATGTTCATGCTAGTTTTCTTTCCTTGAAAATTAATAGTATCTTTCAATGATTCTAACAGCATCTTAACTAGGAAAACTTTTTTTCTATGTGAAAATTATAAATTGTAATGCTTACAACACATTTATTGAAGGTGTCTACTCCTGTAATGCGCCTGGGAAAATGCAGACGATATTTTCCTGGTGTTGAGAATTGCCTCGTTTCATAGTCTTCAGCTTGACGATGATTTCTCTGCCCTGACTATGAATAACTTGACCTTTGAGCTAGAATGTGCGATGTTTTCCATTTTAATCCTACACGAACCAGATCACTAGTTAACACTTAACACATCCACAATGAACTGCATAGTAAAACATTACAAAACATCTGACAATAACACCATAAACCAGATATAGAACAACAAAACAACAACACTAACTCGGAACTATAACAATATTAGACTGACAGCAGTAAGATGCAGACTGATATTGTTATTGTTGTCTGTGGCGTCAAACAGTGACTCATATGTTTTTAAAAAAGTACCCCCGCCCCCTCACTCCGCCTAAACGTGGCAGCTTGGAGCGTGTGCAGAGAAACTATAGCCCGTCTGTAACTGAGGCACGTCACATTCTTAAAGGCCCAATTGTTTTACTTTCTCCTGAACTTCAATGCTGACATCTTCATATACTTAGTTGTTCCCTATTTATTCTAAGCCCCATTGTTTGACTCTTATCTTCCAAAGTTTTGAATATTTCTTTCAGGGAATGCAAATGTTGTGCAACCAATTTGATGTCATCACCATAATTACTTGTTTTCCCTCTCAGCCCATTTTACCGAACAATGCTGTCTTCTAGGTATGAGGCTATTAATACACATTTTTGAAATGTTCAACAGCTATTTCTGGAGTTGTTCTAAACTGATTTTTTTTTATGGTTACATTTAGTTTAAAAAAAATTGACATGTCTACTTTTTAAATAATTAACGCTTACAGTTTTCTTCTTTCAGAATCCCAAGAGAAAATATGTACACATTTATAGAATCGTGGAGGAAATATTTTTAGGGTTCCTCCGAATTGATTTTCATGATTATTTTTTTATAGGAAAGCCTAACATTTGTAGTTTCTTTTTTTTTAAATGTAAAGTTAGATCTTATTACAACTCTGGGTAAAATAAATGTTAAAAAATATTAATTTTCTTTACAAGATTCATGTTTTTAATTTTAAGCTTATGTTTATACTATTGTTAAATACAATTATGCAGATATTCTACACAAGTCAGATTAGTAATGCTTAGTGCTTAGGCTGCTTTTAATTTATCGGAATTTTACAAATGTCACCACTTTGCTCCTAGTTTCCATTTCTCCTTGTTTAAATAAACATGTCCATCAGAGTTTTCGTGCCCACAAAGCCATCGATATCTTCTGTCCGTCTTCTAACTGAGGTTCAACCAAGAACTTTATTTGGTGAACTTCCATCCTCCATCCTACTTTAATCACAATATAACACATACTATTTCTTTTGAACTCTATGATGTACTGCCATATACCATAATTCCTGGCTCTTATCTAACCTAGTCTTACTACAACTTTTCCTCAGTAAATCAATTCACTTTAAGCGCTTCTTTTTCCTCAAGACACATAATCCATTAAGGCTTATTGCACTCCCAGAAGATGATGTGTGCCCCCTAAGTCATCATCCTATAGATCCACAAGCTCTGCGAACTTGAGGATCTACTCTATGAAGATCCCTATTGAATTGTTAAGCCTTTCTCCACATGTCCAAAGATGCCTATCCTTTTTTCAGGAAATCCATTTCTTTAGCCTATAACTTTTTGATGATTGCATGAGCTGACACCCTAAACCTCTGCTCCATGCACACAACACTCTGAACCAATTCTCTTTTGGCGATGTTATTCATGTTTCTGTACAGAATGAGCGATTTTCACTTCCTTGTTTTAATTCCGCTCTTATCTTTTTTTAACTGCCAAATATGGTTTGGCCAGAAATTCTAAAAGTAATTTAGCAGTTGATAAATATCTAAAACTTTCTAATAAGAGCTCGTGTAGTTTTCCAAGTTTGATATCCGTATAATAGTCATAGGCACTTCCAGGCCAAAATCTTGTCTGTCCTTTTTTATAACCATTTTGCGATATATGCTTCAGTACCGCCAAATACACTTTTTATACTACCTGAAACACTCAAGAGTTCATTTATAAATGAGTGTGGGTGTGGTAATTCGATATACCTAACTGGATCTACACCTTTCTTCATGTAGTCTTGGATTAAACCCCCCTGCAGGGGAGGTGCAGGCTAGCTAAGAGGGGGTTGGCATCCCTTGCTGTCCCCAGTCAAACTCACTTTACACTCGCAATACTTAAACTATTATCTATATAGCCATGTACACACAGTTCGCCTACATTAGACAATTACACTTTCACCTTAACTTAGGGTTCAAATCGCAGGGGGGTATAAACTAGCTGCACCTATTGAGAAGGGTTTATCGTCCCTCGCAGAACCCGAGCTATACAAGAGTAGAACATCTAACACACCTCCGAATATACACACATACAACAATCATATATTTTTTACATTTGGTAGAGGCTGATACTCTTCACATATCACAAGAGATACATATACACTGTAAATTATATATAGGGAGTTTTTGACCTTGTAGAGCCTTAGCGCATTTGGGAGTGCTTACCAGACCAAATTGTGACAACCTTTGAATCTGGTAAGCTGATGTGATCCTGTTCTGCCGAAGATGTATGTGTCGTTTCTGTTCAGTAGCCACCCACTTCAGTCCTTGATCAGGAAGTGTTCGCGATGGGGGAGGTATCGGATCTTCCCTCTCTAGTTGCGGGTCTGGACTGATGCCCATCCAGTCTGGTTAGAGAGGATACTCTGGACCCCAGAGTTCTGGGGTTTAAATGACCTAAAGTGATCCAATGATGTACCCATTCCCAGAGTCTCATCTACAACCGCCCAACACAATGTGTTTTGGTTAACTTATGCATTAACAAACATCAACCCAGAAAGCAAAAAGAGAACTATCACCATCAGCGGTCTGTTAGTATTGGAATTTAAAAACTTAATATTGGCGTAAAGATTCAGGGACCTGCTCCCAGATTCCTTATTGTCCGTCACAGTACTGAGAGGTCAGATCTGTCCCTTTGTGATTAATCAAGCCATAACTGGTGCTGGAGGGGTTTGTTCCATTAAGAAACTTTGGAAATGAGACTTTGATAAACAGAGTCACTCTCTATTAAAAATGAAGTCCTTTTGCGACGTCTTTAACGTGTGTGTTGAACCTCATAAGGGTTTAAATTCTTCTAGAGGTGTTATTTCTTGCCTTGGCCTCTTGAATGAAACCACGGAGGAAATATTGAAAGAGTTTGCCGAACAACTCGTGATTACTGTTGAACATATTTATCGAACCGAGAATGGTGAGGGAAAACCATCGAGAATGGTGAGGGTTCAATTATCTTAACTTTTGCTACTCCAAAACTTCTGGCAAGTATTTGCTGGATTCTGCAGTTTAACTGTTAGACCGTACATTCCAAATCCAAGGCATTGTTTCAGACAATTGCCTGCCCCATTTCTTTTGGTGGGCGATTTTAATCCCCACCACTATGCATGGGGATCAAACACCTGCAGTCCTAGAGGTAACCGTATTGACATTATTGTATAAAATTTGGATTTGATTCTGCTCAATGATGGTTCACCAACTTATTTCTCGGCTTCTACAGGTGGTTGGACAAATATAGAGTTGTCATTACGTAGCTTGTGTCTGGCCACTAAATTTGAGTAGTCAGTTCTAACTGATACTTACAGTAGTGATCATGCTTGTTAAGCTAATCTTTTCTATCTTCTCACATTGTAATGATCGCCTTACCAGGTGGATTTTTGGCAAAGGAAAATGGGAAGATTATACCGAAGGTTTTGTATCCCCTAATATTAATGATAATGTCCCTATTCATGAAGCAGTACATTCATTTACAACAACACTCCTTACAGCAGCGGACAACAACATCCGAAGACGTCAACAAGACCACTACGTCCACCAGTTCCATGATGGAACGATGAATGTAGTGATGCTCTCCATTTACACCTTAATCGCAGACCTACTTGTAAAAATCTTGAAAGGTATAAAATTCTACGAGCCAAACCACGTCAAGTGTTTAGTAAAGTAGGAAGGAATTATAGGCCCAGTATATTGGCACATCAAGAACCACACCCACGTCAATGGTGTGGAAGTTGCATTCTGTTTGTGTTCCTTCTCTCTCTGCTCCCTTATTGAGACTTAAGCAGGGGGATGGACTTTTGACTACAGATAAAAATAACATGCTAATGTTTTGGGCTCATCATTTGCTAACTTTTCATCAACTTTTTCTTACAGCGATCCTTTTTGTTTACATAAAACTTCTCAAGAAGCAATAACTTACACTGTAAGTCTGTCTGAAGAACGCCATTAATTACCCCATTTCCCTTAGAAGAATTTGAGTCTGCTATGTTGTAGTGACGGGGTGCCATTCCAGGCCCTGACAACATATTTCATTCTATGGTTAAACAACTCCCAGCTTTGAGGAAGAGAACTCTTCTTAAAATATACAATTCTATATTCGAGGAGCATTGCTTTCCCGATGCTTGGTTGGAAACTACAGTAATTCCTCTTCTTAAGCCACGTAAACCAGGAAATTATTGTCCCATTTCTCTACTTAGTGTACTTTGCAAGCTGGTGGAGAGAATGGTAAATCGGCACCTTGTTTCGTACCTCGAAAGTAACCAGCTTCTTTGTAATGACCAATGCGATTTTAGGCAGGGTCGATCATCTACTGATAACTTGGTTTCCCTATAGTCTCCTGTACAAAATGCCTTTTTCTTACGTCAGAACACTGATTCCAATGTTTTTAACCTGGTAAAGACCTATGAGATAGCTTGGCGAAGAGGAATTCTGAATACTTTAAAATCACGGGGTATAAATGGCAATATTCTTGCATTTATACAAAACTTCCTTAGCAATAAATATTTCAGAGTGTGTGTTGGAGCTAAGGTGTCAGATAGATTGTTATCATTTAGTGAATGGTATCCCTCAGGGTAGTGTGCTAAGCGTGACCCTCTTTGCTGTGGCAATCAACAGCATTACTGCAAACAGTGCTCTGTCCACTGTTCTTTATTTGTTGACGATTTTGCTATATATGTGGATCCTCGAAGTATGGAAACTGCCAAAAGAGCCCTTCAACTTTTAATTAATAAACTGCAATCTTGGTCAAGACTGACAGGATTTAAGTTCTCTGCTTCAAACTACAATGTATTGCTTTTAGTCGCCATAGACTGATCCATCAGCATTTATTATTTCTCAATGGAACACAAATTTAAACTGCTGTAACTGCTACATTTTTAGGCCTATTATTTGATTGGAGACTCTCTTGGTTTCCATGTTTATCTGACCTGAAAATATGGTATAATAAAACACTTGACATGTTACCTATTCTTAGCGGTTCTCAGTGGGGAGCCGATAGGAATTGTATGTTGCGATTTACCGTGCTGCTGTTTGATTGCGGATTGATTTTGGCTCCATAGTCTTCTCATCCACAAGACCATCAGCCATTAAGAAACTTGATTCGATACATAACACTGTGTTTCTGGAGCATTTCCTTCAAGCCCAGTTTCTAGCTTACTTGCTGAGACTGGTGAACCATCTCTTACCCAACAAAGACAGCAACTACAAATAAATATATGTGTAGTCTATGGTCTAAACCATATCATCTTAGCTTACGACATAGTTTTTAAAAATCCTTTGGCTGAACGATATACATAACATCAGAATCGGTTTGCCTCATTTGGCATTAGAATGCTTAGAATCCTTGACAATTTGGGACTTTGTACTTCTTCCAATAAATGAATATGCTCCATGTTTTACAGGAATCAATGGCTCATTCAAATGCCAACTTTTGATTTTTCACTGTCCAGGTTTATCAAGCACAACACTCCTGATGTAGTGTATTGTCAGGAGTTTCACTATATACTTGATGAATATCCATCTAGTGCTTACTATTAAGTTTTATATATATAGGGCTGTACAAAAGTGAATTGAATGTTTTTTCAATATATAAGTCCAATATCTGATAATAGATTACCTTGTTTCAGCTGTCATATTCTATCAATCCAGATTGTCCTTTGCCTCAATGTAATAATGGATCTATAATATTGATCCATGTGAAAGCCATAGGAGATAAAGACACACTTCATCATATCTGGGATTTCTCAGGAAAACCTTCCATAGTACTTGCTCGTACTGCGCCTAATGCAAGTCTGATTGTTACTTGGACTGACTTTGCTTTAGGTAAACCAAACTCAGTTCAGATCATTCCTCAGCCAATGTATACATATGGAGTTGTACTTGATGAGGTAAGTTGATAAATAGAATAATGTTAGTTCTATTCATAAAGTATTCAGCCATATCAATCGAAACAATGTAGTCTTAGGTTAATAATTACACCGGAAATGTTACGAAATGTACAACATGCTTTTGAGTCCAGAATCTATTTCCGCCAAGAAGTAAATGGTAGCCATTTCGAGAACTTAATCTGAGCTAAAAAAACAAAGTAAGGCTCTTACCATCATTTTACCAACATAGAGCAGTTTGTAATGTAATAAAAACAACCGGAGTTTGTAGGTTAACATTCACAATTTGATTGGTCGCTATGTTGGGTAGGATGAACTTAGAGACCTCTAGTTTACATCATTATTCTTATTTTTAAAAGGCCTTTAAAATGAGGTATCACTCAATGGGAGTTGCTATTTAAAATTCTTGACTTACCCCCCAAACTACCCCATTTTGAGGGTAAGGGTTGAAAATGTTGATACTTCAAAAAATTCCTCCTTTGGTTATCTAAACTTTCCCCAAAGCAAATCTGTCTATTTCCATTAATAAAAAAAATAATAGGGGGGGGGGGACTTTTAGGACACTTCGTATAAGGCAATGATAACTGAAAGATTTTCCACTTTTAAACAACAAGGAAAAAATACTATTGTAAAAATATCTGCTGCAATAAACTATTTATTGATCCCCATTGATTTTAATCAAATGTTTATCAATGTTGTTGATTACGGTTTCAGATCATAGAATTCAACGATGAAAAGAACACCGCAACTTTAGACCTGAATTTAGTAAATTCAAGAAATGCAAGTTATATTACAACTTTGGATATGAAAAATTTTGATTGGAAAATGAAGGCAAAACATAATGAAACTGGCAAAGTTTTGGTTGTCTTGGAAGGTCGTAACTACAATGATTCTGTCATTAAGAAGAATGGAACTGTACAAGTAGAGGTATGTCATTAAATATTAGTGCTTCTTCATATATAATATAATTAATGAAATCTTACATTAATTTCTTATACTTAAACAATTGGTTACGTAATTTAAAATGGGCAATTGTTGCATTCATTTTAAAAAACAATTCATAATAAAAATAAAAATTGGGTAAAATCAGTTTTAATATATTATAATCTGTTCTGAACTTCGACGTTATCACAAGAGAGTCCAAGGTCAACCATCTGATAGACTTCAAGCAGTTCAGTCATGTCTTACAGCTAATCTGAGAGAGGTGCAAGTAGGCTGTCAATACACAATGTCTTGAACAAAAAAGTTAAAAGTGCATCTATGTAATAGTATATTGAGTTGATTAAAAGATTGTATTTATCAAATTATTACAATTGTTCCTCCAAAAATAGTGTCTAGAATATGATACATCAGAAAACTGGAGCCAAATAACTTGTGACGTCTTTGTTACAATACCTCTAGGCCAAATCGTCCATTTTCTATAAACCTGGTTATATAGCATTAATTTTGTTAGCTATACTCAGAATTGAATTTGTAAATATTAGTACTGTAATGTAATACAGACTTCAACACACTTCCGCATTCTATACATTCCATGCATACCATACATATGAGTCGTATTTCCACATTCCATACATTCCACATTCCAGACACATGATTAATGCTTCCGATATCCCCATTCCGTCATATTTTTCGCAGTCCAAACATACCATACTATGTCATTTCCTCATTCCAGACGTAGTAGACAAAGTTGTTTCCGCATTCCGTAGTTATGTTCTCTAGGCATTGTTTATGTTTTGATTAGAGGTTTGTTGACCTCCGACTCTATGTTTGTTTTGATTTGTAGATCAACTCCCCCCTCTGGAATGTTGTAACGATGATGAATGACATGAGGTCATTGACCTCGGAATGTTCTGCGGTCATGGCCAGGGTTCATTGACCTCGATATAATGTTTTGGAGTTATTGACCGAGATGGAATATCCAGGGGTCATTCTCCTGAATCGAATGTTTTTTATCACTTCTTCCGCAGAATGATTATGAGAGAGTATTACTGAGTTTTTCCGTTATGACGTAGTATTATACTCATGTTTATTTAATCAGGAACCGAGCTTTGTATTACAAGGTTATGGATATACTGGATTTATAAATACAGTAGAGTCTCGCAAACTCGGCACTCGATAACCCGGCAGTCCGGATTACTCGGCGACCCCGACGGGAAAAAATATATTGCTAAAAACAACGATGTTCGTAAAAGTTCGGCAGATCCCAAAGCGGGCATTAACTTCGATCGCTCGAATCGTTGATGGTACTTCTCCCACGTTAAACTCGTCACAAAGCTTTTTTACAGATTCCCCTCTGTCAAGTCTATTTAACACATTTAACCACGTCTCAAACAAAACCAACACACGCTTCCGTTTTCGTAACTCGCTCATTTTTATTTACTGTATATACTGTGCGTAGATCATAACCAGTCAAAGAAAACTGAAAAGAAATGTTATATTTTCCATAATGTATACTAAATTGATTCGTGGAAAAAAAGCGGTCCATCAAACGTTTTTGCAGGTGTATGTCTGTTATACCGACGGGTGCCAATGCCGCGGTTTTTTTACGCCGCCGACAATGGGATACTGCTATCGGCAAAGTCGTTTGACTCGCCGCTGCTTTGGTGCCGCGGTGTTTTTACACCGCCGACAAAGGGATATCAACAAAGTCGTTTGATATCGCCGCTGCTTTGGTGTTTCAATTTCAATTTATTTTTTGCCCTTATTCCCGATAACCCGGCATTTCACAAACTCGGCACACTTCCGGTCCACATTACGCTGAGTTTGTGGGACTCAACTGTACTAAGAGGTCTATGTGTTTGGTAAAGTTATTGAATCCTGATACAATAAATTGGAATTTTAACTTTCATTTAACAAGTTTGGACGTGTTTATTTATAAAGTTCATCGTTATTAGGAAATTACGGTTTTCTCAAAATCTGTTAAAATGATTTTTATAAAAATTAAACTTAAAAAATAAATTCTGGTTCATTTTGAGCAAATCACCTGATACGATTTAAAATTTGAAGGTATTTGCTTTAGGAAATAGTAGCAAAATTATTATTTTCTCAAAACCAGTTTCAGTGATTTTTATTAAATTTTAAAGAAATTTAAGATTATGGTATTAATTGATTACCTAAAGGCTGTCTTAAATTTTATTTTTTACAAAAACAATTCTTGAAATTATTATAAAATAAACAGATATGTTGCTTTAATTTTCATTTTAAAAATAGCTGTCCAACACTTATGCTAAGTATAAACAAAAATTAATAATGCTTAAACCTTATATTATTTATGTTTTTGAAAATTGAAATATTGGGCAAGTGTAAGTATTATGACAGTGCAAATCATCTTGGTTTAAAATATTTTTCTCCCTATAAACATAACTTTGTGTTATTTATATTTTTGACAGATAAAATATTCTGCTAGGATAAGTACTTATTTGGTGAGCATAGATCCAGTTAAGAGTCTTTCGGGATTGCTAAGTGTAAACTCGATATAAGTCCCCAATTAAAATTATGCTGTAATAACTAGTGTAGTCATTGTCCAATTATATATTTGAATACATTTTTTGTTCTAATTAAATTTTAGTATAATTTGGACAAATCACCAGAAGAATTTTCTATTTTTTCGATAACTTAAAATTTGGAGATATCTATCTGTTATAAGGAAATAACACAAAACAGTTATTTTAATAATTTAAAAACGCGGAGAACTCACCAGGTGGAAATAATAAGTAAACAGAATTAATACTATTTTTGATTATTACTTTTATACTGTAAGATTATATTTTGGCATTTAAAGCTGTCTACCTTCATGCTAGACATGGTTTTTCCGCATTAACAAGTATGGTCCTAGAGTGAATACAAAATGTAGTGCTTAGTAATGTAATGTTATTCAAATTACTATTCCTTGAATAAGTCTTTTATAATAATCAATAAGGCGTACCAGTATTTGTTCTTACACAATCTCGATCACCTTCAACACTTTCTCATGATTGTAATCTAAATCTCTGTGTATAATAACAAGTACTTAAGATTTTGTTTTTCTAACTACTATTATTACATAAAACATGTTCAATATTTTACATATTTCTAATGAATAAAAAATCAAGTATGGACACTATAAGCAAAACTAAAAAAAATGTATAAATCCCAGTAAAAATGTGTAGATCCAGCTAGACACCTTCAGTATTGTCAACTTTATACTTGCTATAAATTTAAACAGTATCTGTTTTTTAAAGGGATATAAACTAATATGTGTACATGTTTTAAACAAATAAAAACAAGTAATGTGTGTTTCTAGTTAATCTGTACAACTTTGGGATTATCTAGTTTATGCTTTATAAATTTTAAAAGGCTTGCTTTTTTATTAACAGTTAAAAACAAGTAATGTACATTAATGGTGAAGTGTAGGTCTAGCTAAGGTCACTCTATTGTCAATTTTTTACTCGTTATATATGAGTCCTAGTAACATGTTTTTAACAACTAAAATACTGGGTATATACTTTGATGGTGAAGTGTAGGTTCAGCTAGGGTCCCTCGGTATTTTCTAGTTTATTACTCGTTATATATGAGTCCCAGTAAAATGATTCCTAAAAAACTACAATATTGGGCTGGGCAAATACTTTGATGGTGAAGTATAGGTCTAGCTAGGGTCCCTCAATGTTATCAGGTTTTTTTACTCCCAACAACTAAAATACTGGACTGGGTAAATACTTTGATGGTGAAGTATAGGCATAGCTGAGATTCCTCGATAATGTCAAATTTTTTACTTTCAACAACTAAAATATTGAACTGGACAAATACTTTAATGGTCTAGCTCAGGTCCTTCGTTATTGTCAATATTTTTACTCCCAACAACTAAAATATTGGACTGGACAAATACTTTGATGGTGAATTTGAATTGTTTGAACCAACGTCGTATGTTTTTTTCATGTGATGGATCTTTTCTATATTTGTGTTGAAATGCACGTTGCACTGAAATTACAGACTTGAATTCAGCCAGCAACAAAACACACTTTGCTTTTCTTTATTAGAGAATATAATAATATACTCCAAACAGAACATTCCAGAAAATACAAAACACACTACCACAACAACGCAAGAACTAATTTTGAGGTTACAACAGGTGTTAAACAAACTTTTGGATTATAGGCTATCAGCGATACCAACACAACAGCACAATATTTTTCTACTGTCTTTGTATGAATTAATGAAACCCCCACAATTCTTTTATGATAACCCTGTATATATATTTTTTTATTACTCTGTATCAGTATTTAATGATAAAAGCAAAATTTAAAAAAAAATTCTTTGTTGGTCATTCCAGATAAACACTATTTCGGTTAAAAATATTTTGGTTTACGGAGGTTTTAGCGTACTTACAATTGACTGAATAGCATTAAAATTATTATCTTCATCCTCACAATTTTCACTACTTTAACATGTTTTAGACTATGCAAATTTCTGTGTTCTCTCTTTGCATGTAGTGATGTTCTATTTATATTATAAACATTTTCATTACTTACTCGCTCTGGAGAATTCTTACTTCTACACACTTGGTTTTAAATTACCTTGCTTCTTATATTTATACACTTTCACTTTTTAAACCTGCACTCTTGCACAAATGACCTTTGAAACCACAACATTTACAAACCACATCACTTGCACTAGACATTCCTCTCTTCCCTTCATATTGTCAAACATTGTGCTGGTACGCAGTCCCTTGGTGATTGCTTATTGACATCTTCATCTTGTTTACTTCCGTCTGACCTTTTGTTGGCATGACTGCTGTATTATGTTCAACTGTTTCCATCGATGTTGCCATATGCAGCGCTAATGTTAATGTCTTTTCTTAACATTATTTTCTTATTGCCTGAAGGGGCACCTACCCCTTAAAGCTACCAACTGCTCATCCAAAGTAAGGTAGTCGGTTGGTTTATACATTTCTTTACAATTTGCACAAACTTTTCAAAAACTTCTCTAAACAGTGCCATTTTATCTATTGCCCTTCTAACAAGGTGGTCATTTACATCGTCAAAGTGCAAACACTGCGTCAGAAATCTAAACCACTGTTCGTTCAATTGTTACGTAACGGACATTTACTCCAGTCCCGTTACTCATATCTCATATACTCATTACATTTCATCTGCCAGCACATAAGACTCGACATACAAAATACCAATTATTGCTCTAATCTCAATCTCGTATGTAGCTTTAGCATCCCTGTCTCGCAGGAAATTTTGTTTTATTATATATATATATATATAGTATATATATATATATATATATATATATATATATATATATATATATATTAGTGCTGGCTACAATTTTTTGAATTATATCAGTATTCAAAAACACTCGATTGATTTTACATGAGTATTTGCATATTTACCCTCACCTTGAGATCCAGGTCTGTGCAACAAGGGTATTGTGTCGCTTCCTGTGCGAAGTTCTAGGTTCCAACGGATCAAAGTACCATCTTGAGTTTCTGTCTTTTCCGATGTAAAATTCTTGTTGAACCCTATCATGCTGAACTACTGGTCTTCTGTCTTCCTGATCACTATCTTCTGTACCACTATCACCACTTTCTGTGTCGTGTCTTTCAACAAAATCATCCTCATCATACACTCCTAACACACTTTCATTATCACTCTCAGTTTCTGCCATCCATTGGCATAACTGTTCGCGTTCTGCTCACCGATCACTATATTAATGGTTGTGTAATTTTCAAGGAAAAGATAAGTAAAAAGTACTAAAAAAAAAAAAAAAAAAAAATCTTAAATTTTCTTCATAAATATAAAAGTCACATAAGTGGTTGAATAGACTACAAAAAATGTATTCGTCTTTTGAGCATTGCTACTCGATTGACTGCTGTGGTGGTATGGAGGTTAAGATAGATGGTCGCTCAAGGTCATAAGTGTTGCCAACCCATAGTACCAGCTAAAAATTTACCCCTGGATTACAATAGTAATCCGCACGACTACCCCAGTGTTAAATAGATGACCGTCCCATAATTCATCTATATAATAAAAAATGTTTTCTTTTAAATATCATAGTATTTCTTTTTTGAAAGACTTTCCTTCGGTTATTATTTTGATTTTGTTGAGTTGTGGAGGATGGTCCCAGACATTGCTAGTGATTTTGCCATTTGAACAAGCCTATATTTTGGTATAGTTAGGTTGTGTGTTTTTCTTGTGTCATACCTATTTAAGGTCTGTTTCTGTGTGAAGCTTAAAATACATAATGTCACTCAGGATGTAAATTGAAGGAAAATTTAAAATATCCATTTTTTTGAAAAGAGGACGGCAAGAGTCTAGACATCTTACCAAAGGAAGCATTTCCCCATATAGCAACACCATATTAGTCATGGCAGTAAAATAGACCATATTATACCATTTTTTAAACTGGTAAAGTGCAATAACATAAATTAAAGAATTTAATTTTGTGGACAAAGCTTTTACATGGTTATTCCATTTTAATTTTGAGTCCATTGTCAAACCTAGAAATTTTGTACTTTCTATTTCCATTAGTTGATAACTATCTGCAAAGACACCGCAATGTAATTTACTCTGTTCTTTGGAGAAAATGAGATAAAATTTGTTTTTCCCAAGTTTAGCATTAAATTGAGTTTTGTCAAAATACTTATGTAGCTTGAATTAAAGCTAGGTTAGGTGAATAAAAACTAGCAGTTGCTAATTCTATAAGTTTTTAAGAATGTCTAGGTTTCAGGTGAATAAAGGTAGGTAGCAGTTGCTAGGTTTAGTTGCTGCTAGAAATTTTCCGGATTGTAGTTGTTGCTTAAAAATGTGGTCAACAAAACCTAGTCACTAGTTTTTAAATCTAGAAACTGCTAAGTTGAGGCATGTTAGCCTTTAGTTAGTCGTGTTTAGTCTTATCACAGCCATGGCATAGTTCATACACTTGTCGCCAAAAATTGTACACTGCACGTAATCAGTTTTATGTTAGTAAATGCAAAGAACTCTTGAAATTTGAAAGTGACATAATCGATTTTTTTGGTTGCTGAGTTTTAGTTAAAAATTATACGCTAGAAGGTGCTCCCTCTGTAAGACAGCAAATGAAGATATTCCTGCATTTTGTAGGTGACCCTGGCTTCATTCTGGAATAGGAAAAGATCTTGGGAGTAGATTGCTCGACCGTTACAAAGACGTTACAAAAGGTTTCCTGTTCTGGAAATTGTATACGAGTTGTCTTAGACAAAGTACCAAAAATCATTTTCAGCTGTGCTACGTTACCCAACATTGGCAAATACCTAAATGATGTATTTGAAGATGATGAAATTGAAGTTATTGCAGATGAGGAGAGTGCTGTGGGGATTAAAATAACCACAAAGAATAGAGGCATTCAAAAACACCTTGAAATGTTGCACTTCTTACATGCATAATTTAACAGCATTTGAATAATGGAATTAAATATATTAAAATGTATTTGTTAATTATAAATAAGGTAATAAAATTAGAATAGCAAAAAATAACATTGAAATATTAATCTTAATTTATTTTAATATAATTTTATAAAGGTAATTTTCTAAAAACTGTAATTAAATCTTAAATTGTTTTTCCTACTTTCATATATCAATAAAAACTTGATAAAATGTATATAAAAAATAGATATACATTAAAAATTAATAAAATATATACACTATATATAATATATACCAAGTGTCCTAAAAGTCCCCCCCCCCCCTATTATTATTTTTATTAATGGAAATAGACAGATTTGCTTTGGGTAAAGTTTAGATAACCAAAGGAGGAGTTTTTGAAGTATCAGCATTTTCAACCCTTACCCCCAAAATGGGGTAGTTTGGGGGTAAGTCAAGAATTTTAAATAGCAACCCCTATTGAGTGATACCTCATTTTAAAGGTCTTTCAAAAATAAGAATAATGGCGCAAACTAGAGGTCTCTAAGTTTATTCTACCCAACATAAAAAGTAAGAACTGGAAATTATTCTTCAAGTTCAAAATAATTTCTCTTCTAGAAACTTTCATACATTTTTTAAATTATTACAAGTGTTAATTGTAAAATTATCAACAGGAAAAAGAAAGAAAGAAGGGAAAAAAAAATTATTTTGAACTTGAAGAGTTCTTACTTTTTATTTTAATTAAAGAAAATTGAATTTACGAGTGGTTATTTTATAATTATTGGGCGCCAGACCTTAGGTCAATATTTAACATATAAAAAATGAATTTACTAAATTTATAATCTCTGGGGTCGTAAGCTCTTTTGAAAGTGTACTCCACAGTGATCTTGGTTCCTTGAAATGAAAACACTTTGGCTGAAATTTTGACATAAACATTTATTAAACAGTAAAACATCAGTACATAGACATCATTATTGAAATATATCATGTAAATCACTTATGTCATACATCCTAATCTCAAATACTGTTATTTCCTTTTAAGAAGGTTTTAATTTTAAACAAAAATCTTGAATTTACTTTTTTAAGTTGCAACTGAAAAATTATTTATAGAACTTAACAGATTGAATTTATCTGTTTTTTAATATTGAGTCTACATTACTTTAAAAGGAAAATTATGTCAATCGATATTTATTATTCTTTTACATAGAAAAAACATAATTATTTGTAAATATTAAATTTACAAAAACCAAAAATCAAATGTGATAAATTTTATACAATTAACAATTTGAAATTTAAGTATTAAATAACACAGAGTTACCAGTCCGTTGTCTTAAAACACATCACTCCATTTCTTTGTCCAAACCGCATGGCTTTCTTACGATGGTGTTCCTGGAGAGCGACGTCCCTCGAAGTCATTTCTATCGCAGAGCTCAAATGTTAATGTTAAGAATGTCTGTTAACTTATTTGTCCATGTTACACTTTATAATTGTTTATTATCCGCCCGTTTTTGTTACTACACGCAAGATTGTCTATTATCTCTTTATGTAACACGCTATCCGTACTAAACACTTCTAATAGTCTGTTCTATTAATACGAATTACTACACTCGTCTACATTGTTCAAATTACTTTACATTTTTTTAACAAAGTTTCTATACAAATTATTTATTGGTCTGTTCACTAAGACTCACTCAAATACATTTTACTCGTTTAACCGCTGACCTGAGACTCTTAAGATACACATCGTGTCTGTCCAGACTCTGGACTTAGAATTTTTTTAACACATCTTTCACCTTGAACCACTGATCCTAGATTCAGAGTTTTTTTTAAAACACATCTTACTACATCAACTTCCCAACTTAGACTCTTATTAACACTTAAACTACATTTCAAAAGAAAAGTTTCTCTGACTACAAACACGTCTTTCTGCATCAGATCTCTCTCTAAGACTGTCTGTTGCCATGAGGCATCTATCACTCCCTCCAGTGTTTTCCCGGTTAACTGTTCCAAACGTTCAACACACACCCCGTAAAACACAAAAAATTTACATATATTATTAATTAAACAACTTATATTAACATTTAACATGATTATTTATTCTGTTGTTTTGAAAATCTATTTTTCTCTTATAAATGAATTTATTAAATACAAATTATGATTTAAACAGCCTCCCCCTCTATTTTCGTTAACCGCTCATTTTCAAACCTACTACAAACTCTGATTTTTCACATTATTACAATATACATGTACAATCACGCAGGCACAAACCCGAATACTTTGTGTTTGTGCGTGCATGTACACACGTATCTGCATGCAAGTATCCGTTCTTTTTCTCTTGATATAACTATACACAATTTAACAATTCCTACAAAAACCAAGAAACCAACTTTTAAACTATACATTTAGAGTATTTGGTTGTATTACATTGTATGATGCAACTGGGTAAGTACGATGCTGCATCAACTTGTTTCTAATTCTATTTCTTAAAGAATGTGTATTTACTTTAGTCCTATTTAAAATTATACAAATGTTGAGAAATAAATTAAAACCATTTGAATGAATAAAAAAAAGGAAATATTTATATTCAACTGTGTTCTAAATCAGAGCAGAAGAGAAGCAAATGTATTGAGTTGGCTAGAAGCAGCAGGATTTCCACAAGGAATACATTGCCATAAGTCCTCCATTGTCTCAAGTGAATCTGCAAATAATTATAGGCACTTATCTTGTAGGATATCCAACCCCGAATAAAGTTTCTGCTGATTTAATTTTGATATGCTATTTTTGCAGTTATGTGCTTTTGCTGGGACAGACCATGGAGATATGTTACCTCGTCTGTTACACTCAGGCAATGCTTCACAGATTGATATAATTTTAGATAAACTGTCGACACAATATCCAAGTTCTAGGTTTGGTATACATCTCATCACTGCAAGTAATGATAATGTCAATGCTACGGTGAAGGTCAATGGCAGACGGACTTTGGACGATGAACATGCACCAGGTGTTTTTAATGTAAGTTATTCTTTAGCTAGTCTCCAAAAGTTTTAATACATGAGTGAGATGATGTTTATTGTTATTTTTATTTTAAAATAAAACCTTTATTTTAATATTTGCCTTTTTCACCTCTCTCTTTTTTCATTTCTACTTTTAAAAAAATATAATTTATTAGCATGCATAGTTTGTGTTATTGATTTAAGTTTGTCTGCAACCAAGTTATCACCCTTAGAATTGTAATATGAAGATCTTGTTTTATTTGTTTATTTTAAAAAATTTGATTAGGAGTTTTTAATTTATAATTAGTATTGTTGTTGGAAAATATAGTTTTTGTTTTCTTTTTTGAGTTAAAGTCTCAAACTTGACCAAAAAGAAACAACAGTTTATGCTGAAATTGATTTTAGAAGTGCTGTGAAAGACTTTATGGTCTTAAGCCAATAAGCAAGCGATGCCTTATCGACCGACAGCCTAGAGGTATTATGTTAGTCAATGGCCTAAAGGTGCTGTGAGAGCTTTTTGGTTAGTTGACAGTCTAAAACTGCTGAGAGGGCTTTTTGTTCAGCCAGGCATTATGTAATGCCGAAGTGTTTTATTATCAAACCTGGGGAGTCAGTTTGAAATTTGGAGTGAAAGATAAATTTGAACACAGGTGATTATGAACTTGTGAGATTAGGTTAATTTCTTCTGTGCATGTTTTCACCATGCAAAACAAGTGAACAATCATGTAAAGATAAAAATCACTTATTTTGTACAAAAAACCGTAAAACATTTGTCGATTATGCACACAATTTTTATATCTTCATTTTTATACAATCTTGTAATTAGATTATAGGTAGAATTTAATAGGACACTATTTGTAATTGGTTTTTCCTATACCTAAATTCCTCGGGTTTATTGGATAACAAAGAATACAAATTTGGTAGTTTCGATTATTAATATTAATTTGTTGTTTATTACCTTATATTTGTTACAATTTACAATTACTTTACATCTATCTATAAATGATTCTATTAGTCAGGGCAAAAAACGGGATTTATTCTGATCCAGAATAAAACTACACGAAATGACTTGTGTCATAGCTCATTTTATTCGTTAGGGTGTCTAGATCAAAGATGTAAACAGTTTTTTTTTTGCGGAAACTTAATAATTTGTTTATTTATTAAATATAAACAATAAGAATTATGTCCGATTAAACGTAATATGAAATAAGAGACAGGGTTCATAAATCGATATAACTTTTTTAATTTCAATGTTATTTTTTATCTATTTGGGGTCGCCCTTTCCGATTATGATGTCAAAAAAGTGCGCATCCTAGAGGGTGCCACAGAAGTTCTCTGGTTCGCTCGCTCTGATACTGAAATTAAAATTGTGTGAATCATAGAGGGCACCACCGGCAAAACTATTACAAGGTGCGTGAATGCTGTGCGCACAAGTGCAGGACCTGTATATTTGCGCGAGTTCGTGCGAAATTCGGCGCCTTTTTTTAATAAAGCTGTAGGTTCGTGCATATTTGTGTCCCTTTAGACACTAAATTACCTTTCAGTGTGACATACTTGCAAAATTATGCCCTAAATTTTTTGATTTCAAATCATGCACACCCATCTTTATTTTGAAATTATTCTACACTTCTTCGTGGTGCTCTCTAGAATTAGCACAATTTTGACATGAGTATCGAAACGAGCGACTCAAATTACATAAAAAACACTTTAAAATCAAAAAATAACAGTAATTAATGTAAATAATGCTTGATTTTTTGCTATGTTGATTTCTCATCATTTTCACTTTGTATTGTTTTTGTCTGTGGCGCCCTCTCAGATCGGCACAGTGCTGACATCAGTATTGGAACAAGCGACCCAAAGACCATAAAAAAATTACATCAATTTATGGAAAAATTGCATCATTTCATATAATGTTAATCTGTCACCATTTTCACCTTGTAATAGTTTTTCCGGTGGCGCCCTCTACGATTCGCACATTTTTGGTATCAGTATCAGAACGAGCGAACCAGAGAACTTAAAAAATGGCATTGAAATCGAAGAATGACACAAATTCACCAAAATAATGCCTTATTTCATTTAATTTTAATTTGTCATTACCTGCATCTTATATTATTTTTTCCTGTGGCGCCCTCTAGGATGTGCACTTTTTGGACATCAGAATTGGAAAGAGCGACCCCAAAAATATGGAAAATGACTTTAAAATCAAAAAAACTTCATCGATTTATGAACCCAGTCCCTTATTTTATATTACGTTTAATCAGACATAATTCTTATTCAATAAATAAACAAATTATTAAGTTTCCAAAAAAAAATGGTTTAAAACTTCGATCTAGACACTCTAACGAATAAAATGAGCTATGACACAAGTCATTTCGTGCAGTTTCACTCTGGATCAAAGTAAACACTGTTTTCCCTGTTTTTTGCCCTGACTATATGTCAGCTTGGCATATTATATCCCTATCCAATATTTAATCCTATAAAATATAATTTAAAACATAATCTATCCTAATTAGACTTTTAAATCTTCAATCCAAAGCAATGGCAATAATTGAATTAATTTACTTTTGCTTTCTAACACATGTATCCGCTCACCTTGCAATTTTAGCCTTGAAGCTCTATAACTGCCCATCCCTTTTACGAGTCTGTTCCTGGGCCACGTCCTTCTGGTGACCAGCAGCGTTTCCTCAAACGTTGTTGATGTCTTGGATCTAACTGATCCTCTACTAGGTCACTGACAGTTTATATAGAGCCTTACTATACATTAGGGTGGGCCGAAAAAAGGTTTTATTTTTGTTTTCTTAATGCTATACCGAAAAAAACTTGTCTCTATGATAGGTAGTCAAAATGCAACAAAGAAAAAAATTATACCTAACCTCCAGCTAGCGCACTACACTTGAAATTTCAAAATTTCACTAAAATCACGTGATTTTCAAATTTTCTTGAAAGCATTTTAATATCTGCACATTGGGCTGCTATAGTGATAGTCCTTTGCAGTAGAGTTATAAAAGCACAATAAATAATTTGAAAAGTATAATTTTATTAATCTGAGGTAGCGCAATGGACATGAAAATGACGCATTATAGAGTCAAGTGCAGATTACGACTGTGTGTTCGGCCGAAAGGATAATACTTTGGAAATTGATAAAGTAAATAACAAATGCTTCAGAAGAACTGCAAAAGAGGAACACTACTCAATCATTAAAGAACCTGGCTCAATTTATGTTGGCTATGTATCACCAACTACTGGAACTTCAAAGGACATTGCCAGTGCTATATTGGATTACTTGAAAGAATCAAATTTTTAGCTAGATGAGCTTGACGTAATTGGATGCGATGGTACCGTCACTAACACAGGCTGGAAAACTGGTGTAATTCGTACGATCGAAAAAGAAATTAAAAGACCACTGCAGTGGGGAGTTTGCCTTTTACACTTGAATGAATTGCCGTTCAGGCACTTGTTTCAAACTTTGGATGGTGAGACGACTGGCCCAAAATCTTTTAGTGGTCCTATTGGCTCACAACTCAAAAATTGTGAAAAAAATCCAGTTAAAACATTTCAAAGCATTGATTGTGAGATTCCAGATATTGAACGATCTATTTTAAGCAAAGACCAACAATATCTCCAACAATACCGTCTGTACATAAGTGTTGTAAGTCCCTCTGAAGAGCACCACATTTTGGTACGATTTATACTTAAATCGTACATGCCTGTATGATTTAAGATTAAAAAAAGTAAGTACCTTACAGATGGACCAAACCATGTTTTTGATTTAACAAAATCTTCAAGATTCCTGCCCAAAAACTTGATTAAGGTGATTGATCCAGTGATTGAAAGAAATGCGTTTTTCGCGAATCCAGAAAACTTGCTCCTTAGTATGATCGTTGATGAACCGGTACATATCAGAGAGTTAGGGCTTAGAAGAATCATAAAAGCAAGGGCCGCAGCTTTCAAAAAAAGGGTAATCCGAACTTTTAAACCCCCAAAACTCAACTTCCAGGCAAAAGAATATTACGAAATTATTGATTGTACTACTACTGCTATTTATCCACCACCACTGTTGAGTGTATCTGACGAAGAAATGTGGGACAAGATTTTAACTGCCAACACAGAAAAAGAATGGAACTTCCATAAATTCCCGTGTCACACGCAAGCGGTGGAGCGCTGAGTGAAATTGGTGACTGAAGCCTCCTCAAAACTTGTTGGTGCCAAGAACAAAGATGGTTTCATCCGAACAACGCTGCTATCAAGAGCTTCAATGCCAAGTTTTTCAAACAAACATGATTTCAAAGTTCCAAATATGTAAAGGACTATTCTTATTCTGTGAGAAGCACAATACAGTTTTTAAGTGTGGGAATTAACAATTTGTATTTAACAAAAAATTTTGAAATTAATAAACCCTTTTGGATAAATGTAAATTGCCTATTTATTTAATTATTTATTTTTCCTACAGGTTCTATCAACATTATAGATCCAAAAACACATGTGTAGTGGGTTAAAAAAAAATTAATGCTGCAATGCACTACAGCCGATTAACACTCAAAAAGTGATAAATTTACTATATTGAAGGCCTTTGCGCTACCTCAAATCTAAAAAATGTAACATTTTCAATAACTCATTGTGTTTTAATAACTCTTATATAAATGATTTTTACTATAGCAGTCCAATATCTAGCGGTTTGGATAATTGTAAAAAAATTAGAAAATTCTGTGATTGTAGTGAAATTTTGAAATTTCAAGTGTATTGCGCTGGCTGGAGGTTAGGTATATATATTTTTTCTTTGTTGCATTTTGATTACCTATCATAGAGACAAGTTTTTTTCGGTATAGCATTAAGGAAAAAAAATAAAACTTTTTTTCGGCCCACCCTACTATACATGTAATGCCAATGACCTGCAAGCTAAGCGGTTGCAACACTTTTTCAATTATTTCCCAGTAACTACTACAGGTCTAATATTGAAGATTTAACTGGTATTTCATCTTTCCCGGAATTTACCAAATATGGACCGGGAAATAACCAGGAATTTCAAAATTGTTTATGAGTGGCCTCCCTGTGATGTAGTATATCTTCAGGAATTTTACTATATACTTGATGAATTCCCATGTAGTGAAATTATTTTCACAGATGGTTTTAAATTGGACAATAAAGTCAGTTGCGGATATTACTCATCCGGTCGTATATGTATGGATTACCCTCAGCTTATAGTGTATTTTCTGTTGAACTCTTCGCTATTTTGAAAGCCTTTAATATAGTTCCATCTGGTTTCCATCACTATCTTTTGTGTTCCGATTCCAAAAGTGCTTTTCAGTCTATCCAGGATATGTATTCTAAGAATCCCTTGGTTGAAGATATTTTGTGTTTCATACACAGACTTCAGCTATGTGACGTCGGAGTATCATTTTGCTGGGTACCTGCGCATTGCAGAATTTCGGGAAACACAAAAGTTGACGAAGCAGCAAAGAAAGCTACAAGTCAGATACCAATCACACAGCGTGTTATGGTATCTGACTTTTTATCGACAGTTAAAAATTATTTTGCATAGGAAATGGGAAGACGAGTGGACAAATACAGAATCCAATAAGCTGAGGGAAGTAAAATATACTGTCCATCCGAGGAATTCATCCATACATGCCAGTCGTCTAGAGGAAGTGGTGGTTACCCGTGTTTGTATCGGTCATTCCATGATCACTCATGGATTTCTGATAGAACTGGGGAATCTGCCACAATTCCCATTTTGTCAAGGTGTGTTGTCAATAAACCACATCCTCATTGAATGTGTTATGTTAAGAGGTGTGCGACGAATTTTTGCCCTACCTAATTCCATACAGGTGATGTTGGGGGATAGTGCTCAGATCCTTGATCGAGTATTGTCCTTTTTGCATCATCTCAAAATGTTTGTGAAAAAACTATCTATGTATGTATTTCAGCAACTATCTCTGTTTTCATGATTTCTACTTAGTACACTTTTCAAAGGAATCCATACTCTGAGATAAAATTTATTTTGATTAGTTGTGGTGTAACACATGTGGGTACTCATGTGTAGTTGCCTACCGCAGGGTCCTAAGGCGCAAGGTGTTTGGAGACAACAAACATTGGGGGGAAAAGTCCCCTCCACTTGAGGGGAAGGAACATTATAATAATAATAATAATAATTTATTTGCCATTCGATACATTTAGTACAATAGACATAGTCAACATTAAAATTTTAATTTAACCTCATGTTTCTAAACATTAAAAATCTCTACACACATACACTATTACTTACACATAACAAAAATAGGTTAAAAATTTATCATATCATTCTTAAGTGTATAAAATTCCTGTAATGAATAAAAGGGGTTCTCGACAAGCCAAGCATAATACCTTCTTAAACATTTTTTACTTGGGGTAGCATCAAGGTTATTACTAATCTTGTTATATACTTTTAAACCCACCGACAAATGACAATTTGATGATTTCTTCAGCCTATAGTATCTCAAGTTTATTTCCCTTCTATTTCTTGTATTGTATTTATGAATTTCATGTCTCTTGGGCAGTTCATCAAGTTTACTTATCGTATACCTAACCACTTCATACAAGTACAAATTGATTACTGTGAGAATATTCAAACTAACAAAAAGAGGCCTGCAATGTATTCTCCCATGAGACTTAGTCATAGCTCTTACAGCTTTTTTTTGTACCATCAGTACATCTTTTATTTTGCAGCTGTTTCCCCACAATACAATCCCATATGACATAATTGACTGAAAAAATGCAAAATAAACATTTCTCAAATACCCTTCTCCAATAACCTCATGTAGCCTACTCAACAAGAAGACAATTTTTGAAAGTTTCCCAACCACAAAATTAATATGTGGAGTCCATGTCAACTGCCTATCAACATAAATACCCAAAAATTTAACACTCTCCTCTGCATTACAAGAATCAACATTTTTCAAACTGAAAATCAATTGTTTCGTTTTAACATCATTCAGAAGAAGCCCATTCGCCCTAAACCACTCTGAAGCACTGGCTACTGTGCTAGCTACCATTGTTTGTAATTTATTGACATCATTGCTTATTGTCAAAAATGTTGTGTCATCTGCGTACATGCTACAATGTGCTTCAACATTATCAGGTAAATCATTAACAGCAATCAAAAACAAAATAGGTCCCAATACAGATCCCTGCGGAACACCAGCTTTAATATCTAAGATAGAAGAAAACCCACTTTCAGTATAAACCAACTGCTTCCTACCTTCCAAATATGACTTGAAAAATTTTAGTTGATTATTAATGAAACCATAATATTGCAGTTTATCAGACAATATACCATGATCGATACAATCAAAGGCCTTAGTCAGATCGCAAAAAGTTGCCTGTGCACTAGCCTTATCTTCAAAAACTGTGATAACCCCCCTAATTATGGAATCCACTGCCTGCGTAGTCGATTTGGATTTCCTAAACCCATACTGTGATGCAGTCAACAGATCCAAACATTCAAAGTATCTGCCAATCTGATTACCGACAACTGACTCCAGAACTTTTGCCAACACCGGTACCAATGACACTGGCCTATAACTACTTGGGTCAACTCTTGGGCCATTTTTATAGATAGGAATCACCTTAGCCACTTTCAGTTGCTCAGGAAAAACACCATCCTGCAAACACCAATTCATACAATAAGTGAGGGGCTCTACTATGTAATAAATAATTTTCTTCAACAAATTATTTGATAATCCATATATATCCTGACTTCGAGAGTTTTTCATCCGGCCCACTACTTTTATTATATCATTACAACTTTTATTATATCATACCTGCAGATGGTAGAGTGTGTGCGACCTGCAGTGAGTACGGTTGTGTGTTAGCTTTTGATATTTATTTTTTTAACCGGAGACTCGAAATCGTAATATCGACACTTAAGTCCGAATAATGGGTCTTAGATTAGATTAGATTAGATTAGAGATGGGGTGGAGACCCTCTTCGAGAAGGTCTCCCTGCACTTCAACCATCGGCTTATTGTGCCCCCTATGTGCCGTTCCTGATGGATTAGAACCCTGTTCCTCGAACGAGCTTCAGGATTTTCTCTACCAAGTACGTGTCCTCTTCCTCTCCTGGTTGCAGGATACCAAAGAGCTCCCTCCTTCTGCGCTCCAGCATCCCACAATCAAATATGATGTGTCTTGCTGATTCCACGGCCTGCAGGCAGAGCCGACAGCTTTGGTCGCCTTCAAAGACTCCCACTGTTGCAAGATGTTTCCTGAACTGGCCATGTCCAATGATAAGTCCTACTGCTCTTTTAAGCTGTAGCCTGTCTAACTTGATCAATGACTTCGTAAGGTTGTTACTAGGTCCATTGATTAGCTGTTTACTCTGTGTGAGCCCTGGAGTCCTATGCCATCTCTGGCGTAGCTCTTCCTTGACCCAGTTATTAACTGCGCTTTTAGCCATGTTGCGGCTGATACAGCACATTGGTTCTGGCCCCATGAAGGGTGTGGATGCTCCTTTCTTAGCAAGGGTATCTGCCATCTCATTACCTTGGATGCCACGATGACCTGGCACCCATCTTAATTCCACCATGTTCCTTGTGGAGAGTTTCATTAGTGTTGAGAGGCAGTCCTTCACCAATTTCGAAGTGATTAATACTGAGTCTAGCGCTTTAAGTGCTGCTTGACTGTCAGAAAGAATGAGGATTTGTCTGTCTCGAAGGCCTTTTGACAAACCCAAATGGGCACAAGCAGTGATAGCTAGTATCTCTGCTTGAAATACCGTACAGTGCGTCCCAAGACTCACACTAATGTTAGTCCTTGGTGATGAGCTGTATACTCCATAACCTGAGTTTCCTTCCATAAGTGACCCATCCGTGTACCAGACGAGAGTCCCTCTGGAAGAACCTGGTTTGTTGTTTCCTTCCCAGTCTTCCCGGTTACCTAAGGTTACCGTGAAGGGTCTGTTGAAGACATACTCAGTTTGCATTGCGTCTGGCGCCATGTCTAGCACCGAGTTTTTAAGTACGGTGTCAACTATGTCAGAGTGTCCTGCTCCAGGCAAGCCCTTCCGCCACTCATTAACACACGTCAGTCTATAGGCGGATTTCCTTGCCTCTGACATTATGTAAATGTCAAGAGGCGGGAGTCCGAGAAGAACCTCCAGAGCAGCTGTTGGGCTGCTTCTGAAAGCTCCAGTTATGCACAAGCATGCAAGTCTTTGCAGGCTTGTTAGTTTGCTTCCTGCAGTGGTTTGGCATGACTTCTTCCACCAGACCACCGCTCCGTATGTAATTTGGGGTCTAATCACTGCTTCATATAGCCAAAGGGCTATGTGAGGCTTAAGTCCCCAGGTAGTACCAATAAAGCGTCTGGCTGTCATTAGCGCCCATTTCGCCTTATGTATTAAATTGTCCAGATGTACGTTCCATGTCAGCTTTTGATCAAGGGTTATTCCAAGATATTTTGCCGACATGGACATATTTATCCGTGTGTTGTCCATGGATATCCTATCCAGGGCTGTTAAGTTTCTCCTCCTAGTGAAGGGAACTATGGTGGTTTTGCTTGGGTTGACATTGAGGCCTTCCCTTGCGCACCACAACTTCACCTGTCTCAGATTCCTATTCATGATATCAGAGACAGTGTAGTCACTTTTTCCAATGACCAAGATTGCTATGTCATCTGCATAGCCTTGGATGTATGTTCCTGTTTGGCTAATTTCCGTAAGGAGATCATCCACCACCATGCTCCACAATAGAGGTGATAGAACACCTCCCTGTGGGCAACCTCTTGTGGCAGCGACCTCCAGCGAATTACCAAGCAGGGAGCTTTGAATGCGTCTGCTTGTTAGCATTGAATGAACCCATCTTGTTACAGCCGGGTTCACCTCTCGCTCTTTCAGTCTGCGCACTATTGATCCAAATAAAGTATTGTCAAATGCACCTTCTATGTCCAAGAAGGCGCACAGTGCTATTTCCTTCCTTTCCAGTGTGTCCTCGATCCTGCCCACAAGATTATGTAGAGCAGACTCACAGGATTTACCAGGTTGGTAGGCATGTTGATTGCGATGAAGAGGTGTCCCTAAGAGCACCCCTTCCCTAATGTGTCTCTCAACCAACCTCTCCAATGTTTTCAACAGAAACGAGGATAGGCTGATAGGTCGATAAGCTTTGGCATCACAATAACTTGCTTTGCCACGCTTGGGAATAAACGTAACTCTGCTGACCCTCCATGCCTGCGGAATGTAGCCGTATGCTACGCTGGCTCTGGAAAGCTTGCAGATCAGTTGGATCAAGGCGTCAGGTCCTTCCTGCAATAGTGCAGGATAGATTCCGTCTCCGCCTGGTGATTTAAACGGGCTAAATTTGTTTATTGCCCATTTTAATTTAGAAATAGTGACAATTTTTCTGGCTATCTTCCAGTCTGCCCGAGATGCCCTTGGCAAAGAGCTGTCCCCAGCTAGACTTAGACCGCCGTCCATATTATCACTACTTGTGCAACCAGGGAAGTGAGTTTCAAGTAGTAACTTGAGCGTCTCTTCCGCTGTTTTGGTATACTCTCCTGTTGGTTTCCGCAAGGTGCCTACAGGATTGTAAGGTTTAGAAGCCATAACTTGTTGCAGTCTTGCTGCCTCCTTCAGACTATTCACTTTTTGGGTGAATGCCTTCCAGGAATCAAGCTTGGCTTTTTTGATAGCTTTGCTGTATGTGGTGAGAGCTAAATGATACTCCCTCCACTCACCGCTCCGCTTAGAGGCATTGAAAAGCCTTCTTATTTGTTTCCTCATGCGACCGAGATCCTGTGACCACCATCTTGTGTTAGGTCTACCTGATCTCGTCCGCAGAGGACAGTTATCCTGATAGCAGTCCATGATGGCATCCCGAAGCGAGGACGCCACCCTGTCTACATCCGGAAATGTTGCAATGTCTCCTTGCATGGACCCAAGTACCGTCGACAGTTGGTCTGAATAGGACCCCCAGTCTGTCGTCCTCGGGTCTCGAAAGAGAGATTGGATGGTTGATGCCTCTAGATGAAACATTATATATTTGTGATCTGAGAGGGAGGCTTCTGTTGAAACATGCCAGTTCCCAATGAGTTTTGCAATATTTTCTGTACAAAAAGTAATGTCTATAACCTCGCTCCTGATTTTATTAGAGAAGGTCGGTGTATTTCCTACATTAACAATTTGTAAGTTATTAGACAAGAGAAAATCAAATAATGACTCACCCCTTGTATTAGTATCAGTGCTGCCCCAGCCTAGGCGATGATGAGCGTTAGCATCACATCCCACCAGAAGCTGCTGCCGCCTGACAGTAGTTGACTCCACCAGGAGTTCCAGATCCCTAGATGGAGGAGGAGTTCTGACGTCATAGGGTAGGTAGACGGAGCTAAAAATTGGACCATCCTTTTCCTTCCCATTGCGCCAGTAAATCATCACCGTGGTGATGTCTCTAGAACAGAAATCCATTAGGGGCAAGCATTGCAAACCTGACCTTACAAGTATACAGGTACGGTTATTATTAATATTATTGCAGTATATAAGCCTACCTTTTGCATCGCCTAGTCCGGCAATCCGGCCTCGGTGGAGCCAGGGCTCCTGGACCAGAGCCAGGTCGATGTTGGACCTAATGAAGGTCTGACAGAAGGAGGCCGAAGCCGCCTTACTATGATGAAGGTTTACCTGTAGGACCCTCAGCATTGTCTTTTCCTGACAAGAAGACAAGAGAGACTTGCCAGAGTCCTACATGCGCCTTTTTCCACCTCCATATCCCCAGACTTCGAGCCCTGCTCATTGGCGGGCCCCCGTCCGGAGTCAGGAGGTGTTGGTTTTTCTTGATTTTGGATCAGTCCCGCATGCTCTGGGGCCGCTACTGATCCTGGGTTTGCGGCTGAGCTTCCAGCTGGTGGCTGGTACCCTGCCGTTGTTTGTATAGAATTATTTTTGGGGTTCTTCATAGAGATCCCACGAGTAATGCAGGGTTCTAAAAGGTCCACCACACAGAGCCCGCATATGTGGTAAGGCTAAATTAAAACCGGAGGTCGCCTGGTATCCGGAGTCCGCATACTAGAGTCTAAGCTCCCCCTTAGACACGCATCCTTCGGCATATGCTGTTCCACCTTGGATTGGGTCCACAGATTGTGGGGATAGTGGGAATTAAGAATAAATGAACGTCCACAAGAGCCTCAAGCTTCTTGGGACAGAAGACAGAAGAGAGATAGGACAGATTATAGAGAGGTCAAAGAATGGTTGACGACCTCATTTTGGTTGTGGTGGTGAAAAGAAGAGGCAGGAGGGGGGAAGGGAGGGGGTAAGACGTCTCATGCTTTAGCCGCCCTCGGTGCCGCCATCCGGCAAAGCATCAGGCCACACCGAAAACGTTGCCCATCCTGTACCGCGGGGAGGCGCATGAGTCCGCTCTTGCTGCCACCATCTGCATCCCCGGACCGAGGACCGCCTTCCAGCAGAAAGCCTTCCAGCAGAAAGATCCGAGGGTGCAGATTATGGCTGCTTCACAGGACATAATGGGTCTTAGTTTGAACCGCTGCAGATTCCCTATTAATTATGTGATGTATTATTTAACATTCACGTCCAAAATTAAGTGAAATGGTTGATTAGGCCGAATCATATTTGGCCTGGTGCAATGTTAATATAAGTGTAGTCCCTAATTATATAAGTTATAATTAGCATTAAGATATATTAATTTTAGTATATAATTAGATTAAATAATAATAAGGCTTATCAAATCAATAATAAACAAATAAGACATATAAAAAAAGAGTTTGGAAATTAAATCGGTGATTCACACTCCTCTGAGCAAGCCTCCTCACGTATCCTTCCTAATATTGTAATGTTGATATAACCACTTATAAATGGCTAAATGATAAAGTTTTCACCCAAGGGCGACCTACCCATTACAGTGTGCAAGACTCAAGAAACTTGCTGGCGCCCTTTTTAATTTATAAAATAAAAAAAGTTATAGTCATGTTTGGGTAAATACAAAAACGTAGAGAATCGAAACATGATTTTTATTAATAAATTTAGAGTCATAACATTAAAATAAATAAATGAGCAAATAACTTTGAGCATAGAATAAATTATTACATTTTAATTAATCAATTTTTTTTAACTTAGAATTCAGTACCATCATTGATACAAGTGAGTTCACAGAATTTTGTTAAGAGAAAGAGCTTATTTCTCATTATAAGATTTCAAATGATATACAAATACCATATTCATTTGTAAAATTTTTCCTAAAATATAAATTTTTTTATTAAATCAAAATTTTTAATCTGTTAAACATTTCACTTTTGATTTTTTTAAACGTGTAACTTTATAACACAGTTCATAACATCGTTAGCAAATATAACATATAATATTTTAAAATAAAATTGTAAATAAATCATTAGCCTTATTTGTACAAACTATGTACAGTAGAACCCCTCAAACTCGACCCCCTCAAACTCGACATTCCGTCAAACTCGACAGGGCCAGTGACAAGGAGCATGGGATTTCCAAGGTCATTCACTGCATTGTTTTACGCCACATGCGCCTGCCAGATGTCCGGAGGTTGAGGCTTGTTACTTTAGTTTATACAGCTGTGAGGGATGCTCCTTTGTCTAGCCACTTTCTAATCCTACTGTATAGCAGAAACCAAAGTTAAAGATAAAGGGTTCAGGTAGACCAGGACAGCCCTAAACATTTGTTGTCAAAACATTCATATTGTTGTGAACCCAAGCGCCTAACCACCCGGATGCTACCGGTCATTAGCACCGATGCCATTAAAGTAAGCGGCAAGTCTTTTGTCATAACAATTCAACGGAGCGTCGTAGAACTATGATTCAAGTTTTGTAATAAAGGTCTTAACCATGTGAGAAAAATGATCCGACTCTTAATTATATGCGATCAGCAGTTCAATTTATAGCATTTGTATTGGACTGTGTTTGGTATGGACATTCTTTTTCTTCGGCAACTTCGAGATGAAGCTGCCAGACATCCAGTCGAAAATGAAAAACAAAGATCAATCAAAAGTTTTTTCAAACAATGCTAACTTTGCTCTAATGTTTTTTTTTTATATAAAATTGTTTTAATCTTTAAAAATATTTAATGGACTGTCTGTTTTTTACTGTAGACTTTACTGTAAATTTTATTACAGCATATTAGGATAGGTCTTTTTAGTTTACTAAACCTATTGTACAAGGCCAACACTTTTTAAATCTCATTTGACCGATCGATAAATTTAATTTTAATGTGTGATTGAACACACTATTTTTTTGTTGTCAGGCAGGGACTTTTTTGCAATAAACGTTTAATCATTGATAATCAATAAATGTACAGTTATTTAAAATAATTTTGAGTATTTGTTGCAAACCTAACCATTAAATACCAAAGTTCCCTAAAACTCGACAACCCCCAAACTCGACAACCTTAAAGTCCACATTGTGTCGAGTTTGAGGGGTTCTACTGTACTATTATTTGACTATTTTATTTTGAAAACATTATTTTCATTTATACAGATCTTATATTTTATATGTTAATAAAAGTATGTCAGCTGTAGCCTTCAAGTAATTAAGTAGTGCAATTGCAAGTTTATTCAACTTCAAATGTACAAGAGTAAAAAAAAAGGAAGTTAACTCTGAAAATGGATGGATGTGAATATAGTGCTCCTGGAAAAGTGAAGTTTTGCTGGGGAAAAGGTGGATTGTTTGACAGGAGTTTCTACCTAAACAAATGGTTTAGTTGGAGGAATGTCATAATTGCATTAAAAAATTAATAATAATAATTATTATTATATTCAAAAATCACTGTTTAAATTAATTGATGCATGCTATAAACTATTGTGCATTGTTGACTTGATTGTTGGCATATCAGATAAGACTTGTATTTGTCTTGTGTCTATTTTTGGTTTAACAATTATTATTGACTAACCAGATAAAAAATTTATGTTTACTTAGTGGATAACATTATGACAATCTTGCATAACCATTACATGTTCTATTTATTTATCACCTTTTTGTTTGTCTTGATTTAATTTCTGAACATTTCACTGTTTGGTTTTACAATGTCCAGTACTGATAGTATGAACTCTTCTGGTTTTGAAGGGTTTGATAATCCAGAGGTGGATAGTGCCCTACTGGATCAAGTAATATTGTTACGTTTTGAACTTGATAAAATAAACAATCTAATGGTAAAAATGAGTGCAGAGTTGGACTCAGTTACACAACAAAACACTTATCTAAAACTTAAAGTTCTTGAAAAGCATGAAAAAAATTAATTACTTTTGAGAGACCTTAAAAAAATCTCAAATTTGAGGTGGGTTTGCCCAAATAAACGATACAGATTAAAAACCATATAAAATAGTGTAAGTAGAGAAGAGTTAGATGTTCAAAAAGTTTTCGCTGCTTGTCGATCTTGAATCATTTCTACCACTACAACTTCCTAAAAGTGGCTTAGACCTACATAAAACAAATAAAAACTTAAGCAAATCCTTAAAGGCTACGAGGGGGGGGGGAAATTAAAGAAAAAAATATCGTTCTGGTGATAGTTATGGTAAAAATATCTCAAAAATGCTATCTGAACGTTTAGGGGATGAGTACAAGGTTACTGGAATTATACATCCATGTGCTCCCATAAAAAAGGTAGCCGAATCGGCTAAACAGGTTGCTGCAAATTTAATGCAGCGATACCACCTCATAATATTTGGTGGTTCCAATGACATCTCCCTGGGCAATAACTTCTGAAGTACCATAAAAGAATCAGTCGGTGAAATCATCCCAATTTCGCACACAACTAATGTTATTTTAAATACTATACCTGCTTCCGAAAATACTTTATTGAACAAATATCTAGTGAACTCTGCTAATAACTATACATTCTAAAATTAATGGAGAAAAAATAAAAATCGAAGCAGAATCTCTATTAACTTTTTGAATGAAAGACTCTCTTCTATCCATTTCACAAATAATTATCATATAAATTTAAAGGGTAAACATATAGTCACAAATAGGCTCATAGAATTGATTTTAAATTCAAGTAAGGCATTAGGGAACCTTGTAAGAAAACCTACATTGTTGGAGAAGTGGTTGATAGCCAAACTGAGAGCTAATGTACAGCATTCAACTAAGGTTCAACATTGTGTACCAAAGATGAAATTTTTGGAAAGATAGCTACTGACTGGCAGGGCCACTTCAGGAGTGTTAGTGAATGAAAAAGTGATGGAAGTAAACTTAGTAGACACAGGTTTTTATTAAAAAAACAGGATGTGCTGTGAGAGTAACAGTTTCTTAAATTTAAATGTTGTTAAGATTAAGGTTCCTAAACAGGGGTTCCTAAACATTCTTAGGAATCACATCTAAGAGTTGCCAAAAGGTAAAGTCCAGATTCAATATTATTCACCAGAATGCATAATTTACCATCAACAAAAAATTGGAATTAAACTTGTTTTGTTTTGAAACTATGCCAGACATTTTTGTGGTCACTGAGCATGTGTTCAATAAAAGTAATATTTGTAGCTTTATATTGGATTACTATATTTTAATAAATTCATTTTCCAGGTCGTATTTCAAAGGTGGAGGTGTAGCAATATTTGCTCGTAAAGATGTCAGTTTTGCCACTTCCACACCCATTGGAAAATTGTGTATTGAAAAGGACTTTGAAATAACTCGTGTTAAATGTTCTGGTTTGTGTGATGAATTGACTATAATAGAAATATATCAGACTCCAAGTTAGGATATAGACTTGTTTTTTGAACACTTAGACTTACTTTTACAATTATTAACTTTAAAAACATCTAAATGGGTTATATGTGGTGACATAAAATAAATATAAATGATCTCACAAAATCTAAATGTACAGATGAACTGAGGGATGTTTTGGCAACTCATGGTCTTGGGTGGTGCATTGACTCTCCCACCAGGATGATGGGATCCTATGCAATGGCAATTGACAATATTATATCCAATATATCTTCAGACAATTTATCAGTAAAAATGATCCAGTCTAGAATCTCAGACCATTATGCACTGGCGATTGATATTTTTGATTTCTCGCCCATTCCTATTAAAAATGATTTCAGAACAATAAAGGATTGTTGCTCAGAGAATGTTGATCTTTTAAAATAGCTATTAAAAATTGAAAACTGGGAGTTTCTCAATTCTTGCAATAGCCAGGACGAAAAGTTTGATTACTTCTTTGAATCATTTATTTTTATTTTTTTTATTGTACTTGCCCTTTGAAACAATTTAAAATAGGAAATAAACAGAACAAAAATTCAAAATGGATAACCAAAGGTATTCTTATTTCTAGTGATAAACTAATCTCATATTATGAAATTTACAAGAACTAAAATAACCATAATTTTAAACAGTTCTATATAAAATACAAAAAGGTTTACAAACATGTGATAATTGCAGCAAATTCTTACGAATTGTTTAAAAAAATAAGGAATTCTGACAATATTAGCAAAATTCTTGTGAAATTATAAATACTTTTCGCAATAAAAATCACAATAGTAGTGATATTAAGTTAACTATTAATGGTGTGCGGTATACTGAGCCATCATGCATAGCCAATTTTTTTTTATGATTTCTTCAGTCAAATTGTTACCCAGCAAAGTGTTTACTACTCTGTCAGGCTGTGGGAAAATGGGTGATCATATTTGTTTATCTTGCCTGTGTGTGTTGATGTCACCAGGGTGATTAGATAAATGAAGAATAAAAGAACTGCTGATATTGATGAAGTTTCTCCTTGGATCATCAAACAATGTTATGAGGAGTTGATCAGACCTCTTCGGGTCTTAATTAATTCTTCATTTTCTGAAGGTAAAATCCCATCCAGACAAATCTGCTAAGGTCCTCCCATTGTTTAAAATAGTCGATAAAGATGATATTAGCAATTACAGACCTATTTCTATACTGCCAGTATTCAGTAAAATTTTCAAAAAACTTTTCTTAAAGAAACTAGTTGTATTTTTAAACAAATCTAATATCCTTTATAGTGGCCAGTATGGCTTTCAAAAAGGTAAATTGACAATAGATGCTATGAGTTAAGTTAATGGACTTTTTAGTAGAGGGTCTTGAAAGGGGAAAAAAAGTAATGAGTATTTTTCTCGACCTTTCCAAAGCTTTTGATTTTGTCAATTTCAATTTATTACTTAACAAATGCAAAAAGCTTGGTATTAGAGGAATACCACTAATGTGGATAGGCTCAGTTATTAATAATAAAACACAGCGTGTTAATGTTGCAGAAAGGCTGTCTAATCAGATCCTACTGAGATATGGTGTCTCTCAGGGATCAGGTGTTGTTTTTAATTTACATCAATGATTTGTCATCATCAATATAATATGTGGATACACTAATTCAGTTTGCAGATGACATAACTTTGAGTATGAAAGAAAAATTCACTAGAAAATTTGGAGCATAAGGTTTTTTACAAGTCAGTGTAACAGGTCAATACTTTGAACAGAATAATTTGACAGTAAATCCAGCCAAGATAAAGTACATGTATTTTAATATTTTTAAAAAGCCAAAATCAAATGCCACATATCATGTTCAGTGAAAATTTGCTTGACAAAGTAAATTCAGTCAAGTTCTTGGGTCTTATTATAGATAATAAGTTAACCTGGAATAACCAAATTATCAGTATTAGTGGTAAAATTAGTTAAGGGATTTTTGTGCTAAGAAAATTAAAATTGTACTGTGGTTTGTCTATTCTTTAACTGCTTATTACAGGCTTATTTATCCACATCTGAACTATAGAATTTTCCTGTGGGTAAACTCATCAGTTCAAAATATGCATAGACTATTTGTCCTGAAAAAGAAGGCAATTTGGCTAATAGGAAGATTGAAGCAAACTGAAACATGTAAAAATGATTTTGGGAAGCTCGGAGTACTTACACTTCCTTGTATATACATACTTGAAGTGTTGCTATATTTAAAATTTAATGTGATCATATTATTATCCAGAATATGGATATACATGACTACAGCACCAGACAAGCTTGTAATTATCGTGTTAGACAGCACAGGTTAAATGTGTACAGTAAACTTCCTTCACAAGCAGATGTTAAATTGATGAATAAGCTCCCCCTAAGGCTAAAAAGTTTGCAAAATTTTATACATCTTTTAAAAACAGCCTTAGACAACTATTGTTGTCTGAATCTTTTTATTCTGTGGAGTAGTTTCTAAATTGACTCTCTGTTTTGTAGATGGGTGTGATTTCCTGCTGAGTATCCTTGTTATTTATATATTTTTTATTTTATTTGTTTCTTAATGTATTGTAAAATTGTATTTAATTACTAATGTTTTTATGATGTTTAAATTGTTTTAGATATTTTATTGTTGATATTTTTAAATAGAAAAGGATTTGAGAAACTTTATAAATTAACGTTAAATTACTTTGTACCTATACATGTTATATTGTTTTTATAGTTGGATGTTTTTTATGGTTTTTTTTTTGTTGTTTTTTTTAAATCAAATCTATTGATTATTTATAATCTCTTGTGTATTATAATTTAATGACTTGTCTTATGCAATGTATTACAACGGAAAAACGTTCTATGGTATTTTATTTTGGTCAAAAAACCAAAATATAAATCGCAGCTAATTTTGCTGCTTGAAATGATTCTGTGAAATTGTACTATGGCCAGGGATAAAGGTAGTTTTTGCAGACTAGTTTTGACAGAAGAATCACATTTTAGCCAATTTTGAATAAAAATCTTATATTTGATGAATTATGAAAATATGAAATAACTAGTATGGAGGATATGTATTGGTAGTACAAGTTGTATGCAATACATGTCTAGCACTGGTACTTCATATAAAGGACACATGCCAAAATATAATTGAAATAAAAAAATATAAAATTTTAAAAATTGGTCAAAACCCAAATATCTTGATGTTGTCAAAATAAGCACACAAAAATAGGAATAAAGTGTTCTTGATAATTTTTGGGGGAAATGAATATAGTTATGCAAGTTATGGTTTTAACTTCAGAGTGAGAAAATGGAAAAAGATATAAAAAGATAAAATTGATAGATAATGCTTAAAACCATATAACGAATAGATACTGTAAGTCTCAGAGTGGTCATTTGATTAAGAAACCTGTTTTGAGACTGTGTGAAAATGAGTGTGTATAAGTGTAACAATGGAAAGTCGGACTATCTTTCTGTCATGGTTATTCTACTTGTACACTGTGTGATGTCGCATAGGGCGGAGTTATGTTGCCAACTAACAACTTTACTAGCAAAAATGAATAATTACAATAAAATTAACAAAATAAACAATACAAAGGTGAAAATTAATGTAAATATTTCAAGGACAAATAGTTAACAGCACTAGCATCCATAATTAGTTAATTGACAGCACAATAACAATAATAAAGACAAAAAAAGTATAATTCCCAGAATGGAGAAAAATTATTAATAGAATAAAGGAATTTTAAATATAGTTATATAAATACACCCACTCTGTCTCTCACAGAGGACTCTTAAGAACTGGAAAAAGTTGTTAGGGGTTGCTATGTCCGAAAGACTCTTAAAAAAAAAGTTGTAAGGGGTTACTATGCCCAAACGAGTAGAAATTCTTAAATAAGTTAAAAGTAAAGTATAATTAGAGTCGGTTAGATAAAAAAAGAAATAATTAAAAGTAAAATGTGGTAAAATTAAAATCTCTGCAGTGAAGTGGGCTAGTTAGTGCTGGTGAAATTAAAATAGTGATATCCAAAAGTGTTATAATGCTAATGGATAAAAAGCCAACGCATCTGTCAACTAATGAATCCATGGATCCAAGATAGGATAAACAACAACATGGACACCAAATCATTCCAGGAGTGGCCAAGGTTTAAAAATTCAAATAACTAAAAAAAAAAATTACTAAAATTTAAAGTGTTATGGTTTTATAAAGTAAAGTTGAAGTGACAATAAAAGTCAACTGATTTTCCTGAGATAATTTTAAATTTAATTTTGTATTGTAATAGTAAGATTTCTATTAAATGTCAATACTGTATGTTGATTATTCTGTTAAATTGTAATATAATATAACTTATTAAAAAACTTCTTTTTTTGTTGTATAAATATAATTAAGATTTGACAATCTGCTAATAACTAAAATGATTTAAGGTTAAAATTTTGTTTTTTTATGCCCAAAGTGTTTATAAAAAGAGTGCTTGTTTTTTGTTTAATTAAAAATAATAGTTAGCATATTAAATTGAAGTCCTATTTTAAATTTGAAATCCACATACTTATCATATGTTTTCAGGTTGCAACTAAGGTAAAATGTAGTGTGTTACGAAAAGTATTCTCAAGAACTTACTCCCGAGTGAATGAAAAATTTCAAAATTACTCGTGGTCTCCCTGAACAAAAGGGAATAATTTTAATATAATAATTGGAAGGATTAAACAAATAGGGGGGGGGTACCAGCAGTTTGAGGAAACTCAAACTGTTGAAGGAATTGAACAATTCAAGCCAGAAAAAAGAAGCCGAAACTTCCAGTGGATTGTGCAATTCGTTCTATATTCGCTTGAACAGATCCTGTAATAACAAAGTACAAGGTCTGGGATTTGTGCGTGTTAAAAAAGAAAAGGGGGGACGTGTACAATCATACTCAGAAAACAGAGCTGAGTTTTCTCGTTGTAGTATATTGTCATGAGGACGAAATGAAATGACATTGTGCAATACAATACCCCACAGTTGTTCAATCAATGCTATATGTTGGTGTGACATGCTTATTTGTTTTCGCGGACGCCTGGCTGATTTTTATATGTTATGCAAACAAACTTACAGATTGCATACAAATATTCTTTGCTGCCCCCCATAGTAAAATATTCTCGCCACTGCTTAAAATGTTTAAAAAAATAAGATACATTGTAATGGAAGTAAATCGGTGTTAAGTCTCTATTAAATATGAGATGGAATGACTCCTTCATTTGTCAAAATCTAATGATAATGTCCTGTACAACACAGTAGTGTACGACTAATGGAAAGTTCAAACCTGCATGTGCTTGCTCAGTGAGTCAAATTACTTTGATCGTTTTACAAAAACAGAGCATGAAAATTAATATCTATATTTTTTATCTCCAAATAAGCAGAAAACATGTCTATGCTGTATAATTTCTGATCATCATGCCTAAGGTTAACACACCATTGAAGTCATTAAATTATAAAAAAACAACTTGTGTTAATAATAATCTATACAGAAAAAACTCTCTAATCCGGATTAATGTGGCGCCGGCCGATCCGGATATCGAAAAATCCGGATCTCGGGGTGGCTATTTTTATATAGTTAAAGTGGTTTTAAACGTGAACAAAATGTAGCAAATTTACGTTTTTAGCGCTAAAACGCGTTGCGCTTACAATAAATTGTAGCTTTACCACACTATTCTAAAAATTCACTATGGTTTTTCAAATTACTGTAATATATAGACGTTACGTTTTAACTGTACTATTATGTAATTTGCCGGTACGGTAACCGGTAACAAAAGTACCGAAACAACAAAAGGTAGATTAAATAAATAAATAATACAATAGCTATGTTTAAAAATCTATTTATTTTAAGCTGAATGAGGCTCAGCATAAAGTACACAAACAACAATTAATTAGGTCTACAGTGTTAACTAAAAATATCAAACGAAAAATGAAGATTAGAAAATAAAACAGTACAATAAATACGTACAGGATTGTACACGTGAAATTTTGATGAACGTACGATAAATGTTAGTTTTCATTACAGTACAGTAATTTGTACTCGTGTCAGTGTTTATTTAAAAAAGATGTAATGGTAGCTTGCTTGGCTCGTTGAACACGCTTCTTAGATGTAATATCTCTCCATCTACTAAAAAGAAGGAGATCGGCCGGTGAGGATTCTTCTTGTTCTTCTACGTAGTCTATCAGCTGTTCAAGTGTTTGAAAAGCTTTGCAATGAGTCATGATTTGTTTTTGTTGTTGAATCCGAACCGCACTACTGCCCAGTGCCCAGCTCAAAAACATCGTTCACTACTATTCGGGCCGAAAATATTATTTTTGTATAGAAAATTGTATTTTTATTATTTTTTATACGACGGCTGGATATCGGAGTTTCCGGATATCAGAGATCCGGATCAGAGAGTGTTTACTGTACTTATTAACTTAAACATAAAATATTACTAATTTATATTTTGTTGAATTTTAAATTAAAATAAGTGAATATTTGTTAGATTGTGGAAATGCTGACACCTGGAGCTGTTGGGGAAGACACTCTCGGAGGTTACCTGCAATGGCGACCTGTTGTATATACATCATCTCAGAGGGATATGACTAACTCTTCAACAAGTATGCAATACACTGCAGTGAACATACAGGATTCCAATAAAGCTTTAAACCTTACTATGTTGTATTCCTTGTTTGGTTTTAAACTGGCAGAGATGCTCGTTGTCGAGACCAATGTAACATTTGGAGAGTCTGGTGATGGTTTCTATCACAAAACCAACTACGCTGTTTGGTAAGTTATCAATAGCTGTATGTAATATAAATTACAATCTGGAAATTTGTATCTAATTAATGTGGTATAAATCGAATAAAACACGAGATATGAACAAAAAACTGTTCAAAATTTCCACAGTTGTGATATTTTCAATTTGATTTTTCTGAATTTCAATAGGGTTCTATATAAGAACACAAGTCTTCTACCAAAATTCATGTTTGTATCTCAATTTTTGTAGCTGCTATCATGATTTTAATTAATAATTAAAGTTTTGTTTGTAACTTATATTTTGATTACACTCCTTGTCTTGTCAACCCTCAAACTAGCTGGCAGCCCAATGTTTTATTCTGATGTTAGCTCCTCTGTTCCCTTAGAGTAAGCTGGACAAACAGGGACACATCTAGATGTGCTAGATAATAGCTTAGCATATGTCAGGCCGATGTGTAATTGTATCTAAAATTAGCAATTCTATTGTTTGTATCTTGAAAATTGGCTGAAAGATTTTGTTGAAACAAGGTAAATCTACCACTTTCTGATGCAAGAAAAAAATTTCATTAGATCTCGACTTTGGGAAACTCATTTAAAGAGTTTATCCAGAGCATTACACTTTATAAAATATTTACACCTCTCTAAACATTTACATTGAATTATAGTGTTTGTGGTTCATTTCTTATATTGACTGTACTTCTGTTTACAATTTAAAAAATTTACTCTTCCAAATGTTTTTATCCAGAAGCTCTGATAAATTAAATCCTAATAAACAAGCAATTAACTTGTAAATTGTATCTTGAAAAATTTAATGATTTAGTCAAAGGTGAATCTTGCATTTTTGGATGGGAAAAAGCCAATTAGTTAGGTCTAGACTTTGGAATAACTCATTAGGGGGTTTTCTTCTTTTGGGCAGTCTCAACTCTTCAGTACATCAGCCATATAGACTTATTGGGCTCTCAAGTAAGATAAGATTACTTATACCTCTAGACATCCCATAAGAGACCCATAAGCTCTATGAACCATAGAGTCTTCTTAAAACAGCTGTTTTGAAGAATTATCTGTCCTTTTGTCAACAACCCACAGGTTTCAGTCCTTTCCTGATCAAGACATTCACATTTGAAGATTAGGGTGCTCTGCAATTTCCTCTTGCAAGGGCACATTTCCTGTATAGTTTCTCCCCAGTGAATACACCCAACCTGTTCTAATAATTTAATCTTTTACCTAAAATAAAAATGAATTAAAATTTACTTATTTTAATTTAATTTTACTGAATTTAAAGATTGTTGGCCGCCATTCTGTTAGTAAGCACAGACACTTAGTTAAAATTTCGGGATTGTGGTTTCTAGGAACATGTACAGTCAAAGTCATGAAACAAACCAAAGTTTTTTGTGTAGTATATTAGCCATATATAACCAATCCATAACCTAAAAATCATACATGACAATATATATATAACAAACACGCACTTCTTCTTTTTAATGCAAATGAGTTTTATTGTTACAATCAATTTCTTTTTTTATTATTATAATAATTTTTCACAAATAATTTTAATTTAATTTTGATTTGCTAAGGATGCTCTTATCTAAATAGAGCAATAGTCTGATTCCTTAATCTAACAAATGAAATACCTGCAATATTTCTTAACCTAAACGAATGAAAATACCTAAAATAAAACACAATGACAATTAAACACAATCTAATAGGATTATACAATGCTTCCTTAACAATTAGAAAAGAAACAAAGAATGTATCAAATTTGTTATAAGTCTGATTTATTTATAATGAATTTAATTTTACTGTAATTTCTTTAATTTAATTTATTTTAGTAATTATGTGCCCAATTTAATTAATTTCCTGCCCTGGCTAGCTTGTTTTATTTAAAGATTGATTTAAAATAAAATCTCTCTCTCTCTCTTGTTCGTGTGGTTCTTTGGTGACTATAATTTAAACTTTAGTTACTGAATCAAAATGTTGTTGGTGGTTAATTATTTATACAAATTTTCACAGTCTACTTATCGAATCTGAAGTCCTTTCACAATCCGAAGCGTGGTAGTTGTGGTGGTTGTTCAAGCGGATAAGCTCGATGTTGATTTGGTGTCCAATAATCTCCTTTATTCTCGCAAAGTTGCAATCTGGTCTGGCAATCACTTGGCGTATAACTCACGTTGATTTCTCGCAGAATACTTCTTCTTATTCTCGACACTGATATTTCATTTATTAACTCTTCGCTGAATATATTCACTTTACGACGTATTCTTTAACTTTAACTAATTCACTGTTCGACGTATTTCTTTTAATTTAAAGACTTCAATTTCGACGTACTTTCTTTATTTTAATAATCTTCGTGATTACATTCAAATGTTTACCAATTTCCCAGAAGATTTTACAATTTATTCTAAAAATTTTAACAAAGTTTTATGAAGAACAATTATTTAGTATAACAACCTTGTACCAAAAACTTCGCAGAACAACCTCGTTTCCTTCTCTGGAACCTATATTTATAATTTCCTCGTTTTCAACATTCACACCACGGCTTTATTTTTTCATTGATGGGATTCAAAGTTTACTGGAATTTAGAAAGTGACGTTTCTCCCCTATTGGTTAATTTAAACTTTGTCCGTTGACCTCTCCTTACTCCAACGTATCTCTAAATGAGTTCCTTGCCCTTAAACCCTTCAGTTTTTTGTTTGTTTTTTTTAAGTATGGGCTTGTCCATGAGCTGTCAACTCTTTTATTTCTTGTCAAATTGATGACTTGCCATTCACTGACCCTAGCCAGCACAGACAATAGCCTTTTCCTTACAATATTTCTTATACTAGACAAGGGAATTGCCATGGTCCTTTCCTAAAATTACATAAAATATTAAATACGTATAATTCTTATACTAAACATGGCAATTGACAAAGATTCCTTCCTGAAATTTTACACACATCAAATATGTATAATTCTTTTTTTTTAATGTTCAGGGTCTTTAATTTTTTTAACAATTTAAAAGGGTCTTTTTACCTTTTATGGAAATAGAATGATCATCGCAACAAAACAACGCAACTCCTCTAGTAGTCTATAGAAAGGGAACACACAAAGTTTATAGAATATACTTTAAAGAATGATATCTGACGTTCTCAAATGAAAAATATATTTATTTTTTATTAAGAATCTTTTTCTTTTAAAAATTAAAACTAAGATATTAGAAACAAAGTTTATGTTTAAATTCTTCAATTTAAATGTTTTTTATAATAGTTTTGGGTTTTTGACTTAGGTTAATTTTTCATTAATAAATAACCATTAATGTAAGCGTCTATACCAAAACGTAATCACTGATTTTATTTTAGGATAAAATAAAGCAAAAGCTTAAAGTTTCAAATATTTAATAGTATAAATGAGCTACAATTGTTTGCCTTGCGGCATCGACGGGCTACTGATATTTTACAGGTATAGACAACTATTCAAACATAAGTACAGGAAACTGAAATACAATAGAGAAATCGGGAAAAAGGTAGGGGGATGACCTGGCAGGTAGAAAAAGGTTAATGAACTATGGTACGGATGGGTTTTAGAAGAGGTGACGAATTTAATACAATTTGGTCATTTAAGTTGAGAATAGGCCTAAGTGAAATAGATCTATTTATTTCTAAACCTTCTAAATTATTTAATCTATTGCTTTTATTTTCTATATGTAAGAGTTTAACATTCAATTTCGGATCAAAACTATGACCTGAGTCCAAAAGGTGGTTAGCAAAGTTAGAGTTTCTATAGCCATGTTTCCAGCTATTTACATGTTCTTTAATTCTAACTTTTATAGATCTACCTGTTTGACCTATGTACTCAGAGTCACAATCTTGACAAGATATTTTATAAACTCCACTATTTTCTAACATTTCTTTTTTATCTTTATTATTAACCAACATTTTCCCTAGATTTTTTGTACAATAAAAGGCAACTTTACGATTACATTTAGTAGAAATAAGGTTACTGATTTTATAACTAGTTCTGTTGATATAAGATAATTTACAATATCTAACTATTTCAATGTTCTCGTTATGGGAAGAGTGGACTAAATTTTCAGCTCTACGCTTTAACTTTTTTCTTAAAATATTATCTATTAAACTAACCTCATACTTATTATTAACAGCAATTTGTTTAACGACATTCAGTTCATCATAAAAGTCATGAGGTGAAAGAGGTATACTAATAAGTCTATGTACCATGCTGTGAAAAGCAGCATGTTTATGGCTGATAGGATGGTTAGAATCAGCAGGTATAACTGTATCTGTATAAGTAGGTTTTCTGAAAATTTTAAATTTATGATAACTATCACTGATATTAATGTTAAGGTCCAAGAAATTAATGCTGTTATTGTTACCCACTTCCATAGTGAACTGAATGTTGTTATTTACAGAATTTATGGTTTTAAGGAGAGAGTCTAACTGTCTATTAGTACCACCAAACAAACACAAAACATCGTCAACATAACGGTACCAATAAATTAAGTTTTTAAATAAAGGATTGTCTTTACCAAATAAATTATTTTCGAAATGAGCCATGAAAATTTCTGCTAGAAGAGGTGACAAAGGTGAACCCATTGCCAACCCTTCTATTTGTTGGTAAAATTTATCGTTAAATTTAAAATAATTTTGACTAATGCAAATTTCTATGGCTGAATTTAAGATTCAATATCTACAGACAGAGTTTCAAAATTACTGTTTTTTTGAATCTATAAAGATATTGAATCTATAAATAAATTAGACGTTAACATTAAATATTTATGTTCAAATATAATTGGGGATACTGTTAAGAATCTTCCTAATAAACGTTATTTTAACAATGAAGTTAATATTATTAAACAAATACAAAATAAAGTGATAGATAACAACCTTGTTATTTCTAAAGCCGATAAAGGCAATTCAGTTGTTATTTTAGATAAAGTTAATTATGTTTGTAAAGTAGATGATATCCTTAATGATAATTCCTCTTTTAAAATATTAAAAAGTGATCCTACGTCTAATTATAGTAAATTAGTTAATAATTACATTAAGAATTGTACTAATTTGTTCCCTAATAATGTTGGCCAATACTTGAGAGTTATGAACCCCCAACCACCCAGATTGTATGGCCTACCTAAGCTTCACAAACCTAATATTCCTGTTCGTCCCGTAGTATCTTTTAACAATGCTCCTACTTATAAATTGGCCCAAAAAGTCAATACTGTATTTAAAAGTGCCACTAATTTTACATCTAAATATAGTATTAAGAATTCTTTAGATTTAGTTAACAAAATTGGAAATGTTACTATACCTTCCAATGCTAAAATTGTATCTTTCGATGTTAAAAGCCTGTTTACAAGTATACCCATTAACCAATGTAAAAACATAGTCAATGACATAATTAGCGATACCAATGTTGAGAATACTACACTTAGTAATGAATTAAAAACAGCCATAGAAATTTGCATTAGTCAAAATTATTTTAAATTTAACGATAAATTTTATCAACAAATAGAAGGGTTGGCAATGGGTTCACCTTTGTCACCTCTTCTAGCAGAAATTTTCATGGCTCATTTCGAAAATAATTTATTTGGTAAAGACAATCCTTTATTTAAAAACTTAATTTATTGGTACCGTTATGTTGACGATGTTTTGTGTTTGTTTGGTGGTACTAATAGAAAGTTAGACTCTCTCCTTAAAACCATAAATTCTGTAAATAACAACATTCAGTTCACTATGGAAGTGGGTAACAATAACAGCATTAATTTCTTGGACCTTAACATTAATATCAGTGATAGTTATCATAAATTTAAAATTTTCAGAAAACCTACTTATACAGATACAGTTATACCTGCTGATTCTAACCATCCTATCAGCCATAAACATGCTGCTTTTCACAGCATGGTACATAGACTTATTAGTATACCTCTTTCACCTAATGACTTTTATGATGAACTGAATGTCGTTAAACAAATTGCTGTTAATAATAAGTATGAGGTTAGTTTAATAGATAATATTTTAAGAAAAAAGTTAAAGCGTAGAGCTGAAAATTTAGTCCACTCTTCCCATAACGAGAACATTGAAATAGTTAGATATTGTAAATTATCTTATATCAACAGAACTAGTTATAAAATCAGTAACCTTATTTCTACTAAATGTAATCGTAAAGTTGCCTTTTATTGTACAAAAAATCTAGGGAAAATGTTGGTTAATAATAAAGATAAAAAAGAAATGTTAGAAAATAGTGGAGTTTATAAAATATCTTGTCAAGATTGTGACTCTGAGTACATAGGTCAAACAGGTAGATCTATAAAAGTTAGAATTAAAGAACATGTAAATAGCTGGAAACATGGCTATAGAAACTCTAACTTTGCTAACCACCTTTTTAACTCGGGTCATAGTTTTGATCCGAAATTGAATGTTAAACTCTTACATATAGAAAATAAAAGCAATAGATTAAATAATTTAGAATGTTTAGAAATAAATAGATCTATTTCACTTAGGCCTATTCTCAACTTAAATGACCAAATTGTATTAAATTCGTCACCTCTTCTAAAACCCATCCGTACCATAGTTCATTAACCTTTTTCTACCTGCCAGGTCATCCCCCTACCTTTTTCCCGATTTCTCTATTGTATTTCAGTTTCCTGTACTTATGTTTGAATAGTTGTCTATACCTGTAAAATATCAGTAGCCCGTCGATGCCGCAAGGCGAAACAATTGTAGCTCATTTATACTATTAAATATTTGAAACTTTAAGCTTTTTCTTTATTTTATCCTTGAATATGGAGTTTCAACAAGAAATATCTGCTATTACATTAAAGTTGATTTTATTTTAGTTCAAGTTAAAACTGTTTTATTATGATTAGCTCTTTTTCGATGCAAAGAGAAATCTGATGAGATCAACCTAATGAGAAATTCTCCATTGACGGAGAAAAATTAAAACGTGACTTCTTTCCTCGGTGGTTGTAGAGTTTGTGTCGTCTTTAAAATGTCAACTAATCCTCTATATACTTAAAGGATTCCCATTGGTTACCTTTTCAGCCAATTAGAAATGTTAGCTGCACTTCTTCTACTGATGACCAAACTTGTCAGCGCACTAACACTGCACTGCTTTTAACACATCTTTGGGACATATTCTTTCTTAAAATTATTCAATTATTTACAAATTTCATTCATAGAACTCATTTACACACGGTTCATAACATTAACCAATTTCGGAACACTTGTCTGTTTGTCAATACTGGATCTTAATATACGATGGTATTGTGAGATACAATGCAAGTCCTGTACGTCATATTGAATCAAGTATTAACACAAATTTGAGATCCAAAAATGTGAAATGTTACACTGTGCATGAGTTTTCTCAAGTGGCCATACCTTGTGATTAGTCGTACCATCTTCCTTATACTACACCTGCCTAATGAAAGAAGGTCAGATTCAACTTGCTTAGAGGAAACAATTCATTGATGAGACAGTTCTCGTCTTCTTAGTAACCTCTCAGAACTAATAGAGTGGGAACTGTCTCATCAATGGGTCACAAAATCTAGAGAAATCTCGAACCTTAATCTTAGATAAATCATCCTTTATCCTTTTCCCTCTCCCAACAGGCTTAAAAGAAAAAGGAAAAAATATTCGTCTGTGGTTCAACACTCAACCCAGAGCCATCGTAGATCTTCTTTTTATCTACTGATCGAGATCTTTTTATCTACTCTACTGATCGAGAAAGTGAACAGTGTTTACGCAATATTTCAGAACTTTAGTGTTTTTTGAGTGTTTTCCTATTTGTATAGTACTAGGTAATACCAAAGACCACTTTCCATGGTAAGCCTGAGTCTCTTATCCATAGAAAATCAAAACTAATAGGCTATATGGCCTAATAAATTCTTACCTAGAAGTTGTTATTCTTAATTCATGTTCTGTGCATTTTTAAGTTTAATAAAATAATATTTTCTGTAACACTTCTTTTCATTAGAACAGTGACATATTGCAGCAGTATTGTGTGTATAATTAATTTATCATTGTTTTATATTCAGAAAAGAATAAAGTTTTGTTTTTTCCTAATATAATGCAAAAGAAAATCATACATCCTTGTTTCGATGTTAATTCTGAATTAATTTATCTCTAATTAATTCATCTTTAATTATTACTATCATGATTATAATTTCTTGAAATAACAGCAAAATATACTTTTTTTTACTCAGACTTCCATTTCCATATTCAATAGAAAATTGTGTAATCTGTGATTGAACATGGGTTTGTAATGCAACCGAACATATGCAGATTTCACGTCACTTTGTCTTAAATTTTACATGAATTTGAAATGAAGAGAGTTGCAAAATAATACTATAAAACAGTGTTTGATGTTTTAATTGCAAATACAAAATTAATGATTAATTTGTAAACAAAATATTAAATAGAGTTATTTTTTAATTAATTACATAAAATTATTACAGTAATAAGCGTAAAGTTTAGGGGAAATCTGAAATATTCTAATTATTTCAGCAACAAAACTTTCAAGTTTTATAAAAGTATAAATGTTCACAGTACTGTATGTAATTAAATTTAAGTAAAACTTTAAATAGAAATTCATTTAAAATATTTTAGAAACACAAATTAACAAATAGTTTTAAATATATTTTCCTGAATGTTTATTATTATCAATGTTGCATGAAATTTTATGAGGATCTTTCCTTTTTCAAGTCTCACTCTTCGCAGATCAAGTTGACCAGATCCTTCCACTACAGGGTAAACCTCTTTATGATGAGCAAGGCTGATCTTTTATACACAGAATTGCAACTCTGTTCATTTCAAACCTGTATAGAATTCAAGACTGAGTGATGTTAAATCAGCACATATTTAGAATATGTTTCTCTTTCCAACTCTTGTTCTCATCATGATGCTTTAGAGTATTCGAGGGCTAGAAGTCTTAGTTTTATATTCTTTTCTTTCCTTTTTTATACGGTGATGATGACAGGGGTTTTTTCCTTTAAACAAAAAGGCAACATAGTCTTCTGTTGAACACGGACATGGAAATATGTTATTAGAGTTATACTTAGGTGCCAAGTGGATTATGTAATACTGTATCTAATGATAAAATAATTTTGTTACAGGACTCTTTTGGCAGGATATGGTCACCCACCCATAGAGAAATTTTCAATGTTGGTTACACTAGTATTAAGCATTGGTCTTGGATTGCCAGCATTGCTTATTCTCGTTGGAGTTGCTTGTATTTTTGTACGGCGGCTTACGAGGAATAAGGATGACCTCTTTCTTAGTCGATAAGTTCCATAGTTTTAATTTGTGGACAATTAATAAATGTAATTCTAATAAGATGCAACGATATATTGATGTACCGCAGACATACTTAACGTCTTTTATGTTACCTCTTCCTCGTCTGAGTAGGTATCTTGCTTTGAAATTTGATAAATGCAGTTTTGATTTTAAATCCGTCAATTTTTAAACTTTTTTTTTAAATTCGTTTGACATTTCATTATTTTAGTTATACATTAAAATTTGATTGATTCTATTTTCTAAGAAAGGTGTTTATAACAATATAATTTCAATGTAAGTATAGGTTTAGTTTTAAGGTTATATTTTATTTTCACTAATCACAAATGTTTTTGTTTTTTAATATTAATTACAATCTGTTAGAATAATTATTGCACTTAGTCAAAATATACAATAGAGTCTCTGTGTTCAGACATTGTCATAGTGAATAATACAAAATTTTAAGTATGTATCAAACTATCAGATATAGATTGTTGATAGTTTTAACAATTTAGTCTTTGTGAAGCTATTATAGTCAAATACGATAAATAAAAATCCTCAATTTATTAAATATGTAAAGTAAAATTTATGGCCGTGATGAAAATAGGCGATATAATTCAATAGGTCACTTACATAACTGACTGGCGCCACTGCTGGAAGCACTTTTCGTTAATTAAAATCAATTTAAACTTTGGGAAGGGTTTTTTCTGTTGCAATAAGAGTAAGTAATATGACAAAATTTGACTTGAAACTTAGTACAGTAGTAGTATTTTAAAGGGAAATTGAATAAAATGGAAGTGCTTTCATATTTTGTTTTTAATATAAAATCCAATTATAGGCAGTAATACTTTCTTTTTTTTTAATTTTTTTTTTTTTTATATACGGAACCTTAGCTTCCCCATTTTGGTTACATGTTGGATCACAAACAAGAAAATTTAAGTAACAAATAAAAAAACTTGCTACACTATTCTGTTGATGTAAGAAGTATTTATTTTGAAATTTGTTTGTTCCTAAACCATATCCATATATTTATCAGAACACAGACAAAATAATATTCATGTATCTACACATAATTACGGAAATTATTTCTTATTTCTAATTTACAGAAACAAGATATCAGATGACACAGCTGAACTTAAACTTTTACAAAAATTCAAATATATCCACTAAGATTCTATTTTCAAAAGAATTTATTATGTTTCCCCTAATTTGGAATATTCAAAACTGTTTTTGGCATTGGGTGACTGAACTGCCTGGCTCCTCGAATCTCAATTCCAAATCCACCAGCATTCTGTCCTCTATTGAGACCTTCAACATTTGCCTCATTATTCTGAAACAATCCCTCTTCTTAGTGCTCCCAATTTATTAAAATTGTTTCCATATCCCCTCCCCAACTGTGTCATTATTACATCAATTACAAAGTAGACCAGTAGGCTTAGTCAGAATTTGCATAATTTTTTACTTTGTGCTGCCTATTCACATAACCAGATTTCCTTCATTTTAAAACATAAATCACTATTATATTAAATTATTATCTTAAATATTTTATATACCTAGTAAAATCATGGTCACATAAAGACTAGCTAGTGCCTGCCTTACCTCTCTCCTTCCTACCCTAAATGTAGCCACATTGTCAACTGTAGGTGTGGGATTGATCTATTACATTTTCAATAAACATCTAGAAATAAAACGAGAGAGTTTTTCAGCTCTAATACTGTTTATTATTTTTCTTAATTCTTGAAAGAATCATGTGATTCTGATGTCCATATTAAATTGATGCAATACCTCAGTATTGATTTGGATCAGCAGGTGTTGGCTGAACTCTATAGGAATGTTTACCACTGTCCCCAAATCTCCATCTTTCATTCCATTCACCATGGATTGCTGTGGCCATTGCTCTCGTACATTTTGGAATGTTGGTTTAGCTGAACAGGACTGTGTTCCAGCCTTTCTGTTAATTTCATCTGCCCTTTCATAACTCCACAGTGGGCACACAGTCCCACAATGTGTACACTGGAACACAGTGTGATTTCCTTTTTCCAGCAATTAAGATACCATAGTGATTAACATTTAGTAGTCTCTTTTAAACACTTGGTTAATCATTGCAAGACTATTTTTATAACTCAAATTTTTAAAACATTTACCAAAAAATTTCTAAATATGTAGGTTTTCTGTTTATCCTACAAATGTGCACAATAGCTCATTTTGGTCAACTTAATGTTCTCATATATTTTTTCACACGGATAACAACAGGAATACAACAACAAGCTTGGTGGTGTAAAGTCACAGTCCAGTGCCGATGGAGTTTATATGCGTATAAAAACAGAAGATGACTTGGTATTGCACAAATAGTGGTTTTTGTGGAAAATTGTGTTTTCATTCATTTTGGCGATTAATGTTTCCACAAGTATAGTTAGTTCATTACAGTTGTATCAAGAAATTAAAACTCACATGATGTTCGTACTACTAGCAATTACTAAGAAGTCCATATATTCCTGTATGAGTGGTGGACAAGTCAATAACAATTATTCTAGTAATATGGTGAGCAGAACAATAATATTCCAGTGATACCAAACAAGGAAAAGTACATTTTACATAGCCAACTTCATTTTGTAACTCTCTTTTTTCAACATAAGAAAATAGATTATCACACTGGAGTGGGGAGAACACGGTCCAACTTTCTGTAACAAAATTTGTATTCTACTAGTTTGAGACTCTATTGTATCATGTTCCTTCATAATGCACTTATTTTATTTTGTTCTTATTGCACATTCCTATAGTTTAAGTATATTTTGAATTATATTTTTTATACATTTTAGATTTACAGTATTTTGTTATTATTTAATAAGGGTGATGTAGGATTGGCCTCTTATATTTGTCTTGGTTTTAACAGTTTCCCGTCATTACTAGCCTATCCAGATATAAGAACTTGTGGCAATTTGTGATAATTTGATATTTTTTGTAATTTATATTTAATTTTTGAATCTCAATTGTATTAGTATTTTAAATTTTAATATGTCATTTTATCATAATTTTTTCTCAAATACGTTTTGGTTTCCTGTTACATTTTATACTTATACTTATTCTATATATAGAAAAACCTCTTGTGATTGAGTAAAACTTAATTTTTAAAATTTTAATAAATGTATGGGTCCCTTAATTATAAAATCAGTTGAAAATTTAAGACTAGTTTTCAAAATTACTTAATGTTAACCAAAATTTGGTAGTAACTACCAAAACAGGAAAATTAACAGTTTAATGTTCTTAAAATACCAATTTGGAAGCTATTACTATTTTTAAACTATTCTGGGGTTTTCCGAATGTTACACTGAAAGTCGCCAAATTAACAGTATTATGTGATCTATAATAAAATATTGTTAATTTATCAGTGTTCTACTCTTCATTTTTTGTAAATATTGGTATAACATTGACATTTAATTAATTATTATTGAATTTTGTATTATTAAAATGGTAATTTTACAAAACATTCAAATTGACTTCGGTAATTTTCAGAAATTCTAAATAACCTGGTGCAGCCCTAAAAGCATGAAAACAAATAATAAAAACTATTACAGATATGATAAAAATATAAAATTCTAAACGATATGCCAAGTTACATTTTTTTAAAAAATTTCAGACAGTCTTGGCAGATATTTCTATAAAAAAACTTACAAAATTATTTTTTACAAGTTTCAAAAAAAAATTATGTACTACAATATAATGCGAGAGAGTAAAAAGGAACCCAATACATTTGTGTTTACATTTTCAATGTAAATTACATCAAATTTAGTCTCTTGAAATTAAATTTTATAAATGTCTTAGAAAATCAACTTTAGATTTTACATTTAAGAAAACACACAAAAGGAGTTTTTGCAAGACAACTTTGTTAATTTTGATAAGTATAATCAGGTCACTTATTTTGTTACACTCTATATGTTTGTATTTTTAATTACAAATACAAGCCAGACTATGATATTAAAATTTGTAGAAATAAGTGTCTTGTGTAAATTATTATTGCTCAAAAGATGAAAGATGTGATTTAATGTATTTGATCTCATATATGTAAAAGTGGAATGTAGGCTATAAATATATAATCTACAAAGTAATTGTACAATTAGAAAACAACAAATGTAACAAAATATTGTACCGCACGAATGACTTTGTTGATGCCTATACATTGAGATGTTTGGTAACCTAACATGAAGCAGACATGTTCACATTGGAGTTTTTATTTTGATTTTAAGGAGGGCCAGGATTTCAGTCTTTATTGTACAAATCATTCCTTTTCAATCCAATCTCAGATTTTTGAAAACCATGAGATACTTCGGGTGGTGATGTCCACAGAGTAACCTAAGGACACAATATGTTTTCTGCTCAAAGCTGGGCAGTCAGATATGTGCTGAGATATCTCCTCAACTTCACCAAATTTCCTACACAGAAGGTCGGATACATGAAACCCTATTCTGTGTAGATGACTACCAAACACCCAGTGACCTCTCAACAATCCAATTATTTCCGTAGGTCTGACCTGTTAAGCTGAAGACTTACAGATCTCTGTTGAATCTTAAAAGACCCTTGAACATCCTCTTAAACTATACATTGGCTTTAGTTGTTTTCCAAGCTCTCCGATGTTCCTTCGAGACCAGTTGGAAGATCCCTATGTGCCAAAGTAAAAAGTACTCTACACACATGTTTTGGTCGGATGAAGACATTCAGCTCCTGCTTTAGCACAATTTTCTGCCTCCTCATTCTCAGTAATGCTTTTATGTCCCAAAACCCACAAGTTTACATTGTTGGTTTTATCAGGGCTTTTAGAATCATATTGGAGTTGGTTCAACTTCTATTATTACTTTTATTTTCTCACATATACATAGTAGTAATGATTATTTTGTAACAAAACTTGTGACAAAGAAGGTTCACGAGGTATTTAAAGGTTGCAATTTTAGTTAAAGGCAATTTTTCCCCTAATATATACTGATTGGGAATGAAGAGAGATTTTTCATCTTTCCTACAAGGGAATTATTATTTTATTTAATAATATAATTAATAGTTTTTTGTCTCTAGGAAAATTAAGTATAAACATTTTAAAACTATGATACAAATTGTATCAACTCGCTATCAATTTTTCTTTCCTTAATTATACAAATTACCTTTGGAATAATGAGCAGTCAAATAAAATACACTTTCTATTTTCACTATTAAGAAACTTGAAAACTTATATTTACCCTCTTTTTATTTTTTGTTTACATATTAATACCGTAAATAAGACTGAACAGCCTTTCGGTTGTTTTGGAAATTAGTCGAAAGAAATTATTTATCTTAATATTAAAACTGCACAAGAAATATTGAATGTAATTTTATGATAATGTAGTTTCTTCAATGAGGTGAACTTCAACTTGGAGTCTGTTTCCACTGTAACTATTGTTAGGCTTAATAAATGTAAAGCTATACTTTGTTCCTTTTATTTTCTTTTATATTGTACCAATTTTTTTCATTTCAGAAAAATGTTTGTCCAACAGAATGTTAACAAAAATCACAGGGAAATTTTAACATTCTTCGTTGAAAATTTCATAACGCTCAGATGAACAGTTACTGAGCTACGAGCAACTAATTTAAAGAGAAGCTTCTAATTGATGAAACCTAAAATTATTTAAATGGGAGTTTATTTCATATGTAAACTAAAATTTCTCTTAAATGCTTATATACCAAAGTCAAATTTTCAGGAAAGTCAACTCATTTCAATACAGCATCTTTTGATGCCTGTATCATTGGGTTTAAGAAATATTGACCTTTTCAGAAATTTTTCTCCATTCAATTCTGCACCTTAAAACACAAATTTAAATTTAGTGGATAATAAAATATTGATTAATTAAAGCCTCACGTTGAGGTGTCAAATTTTACAATAAAAGAAAAGCCCTACCTTGTGGTGCTAAATTTGCAACAACTCTGAAATGAAATTATATGAAAGAAATAAGTTTAAATTCTCAAATTTATTAATAACAATAAAATAACTTCAATAAAAAACAGTTACAAAATTATTTTATTCAAAATAAAAATTGAATAAATAGTTCTTAAAACCGTCTATCTTTCAAAATCTTAATGATATGTTTATCGACAAAAATTGTTCAAAATTTACTTAACACAATGTTGTCTTTCTCAAAATCTATAAATATGCACATAAACAATATTCAATTAGTCTTTCATTTATTAAGAGTTCTTAATCTCGGGGTTTGCGGTTGGTGCCGGTTTTTTCCAATCTTTATAAAAAGAACACAAATATATACACATAAAATAAGAAACATCTAAAATATTTAAATTAACTTTTTTTTATAAAGGGTCATAATTAATCAACTCCACATCAATTCTGATCACTTGGTAAGTGAAAATTAATACTTGTCTTTGGATAATCTTTATAAATTCAGTGTACGAAAATGGTTGGATCTCGCCAATATTTTTGTTCAGCTTTAAATACTTTTTCTTAATTGTCTTCAAGATTCGGAAAAAATTCTACTATATATTGAACATGCACTATTTAATACATCTTCTAGTCTTATTTGACCACCTTGTACTTGTTGATGTACCTTTTAAGACCTTATACAAAATCTTCAGCTCTGTAGGAATGTCTACAAGACACCAAAAACAAATCATTAATTTGGGAAAGCGTTACTTGGTATCCAATCGTCCGCCTTCTATATCACCTGACCTTTTTTTATGTACGCACTTTGTGTGTATGTTGTATGCTAAGGGAAAATTGAGATAATTATTAATAAAATGTTTTTCAAAGGTTTTCAATGATTTAATTAAGAAAAATGTGACTCTATGACTTTAAATAAACTAAACTATATTAGTAAACAAACAAATAATTTCTTTTTTAAATTGAAATATTAATATAATAAAAGAACAATAATGTCCCTCTATGTGACTTTTTTAATAATAAAGTAGTTACTTTATAATCATATGACGCGTTTCGGAACTCATTCCATCTTCAGTATATCGCTCTGCTGAGGTCGTTAAAACATTAAAATAAATTATTACACAACATATCGCAACACATATACACATACACGTGCACACTAACACAGACAATGTCAACTCGTGTGCACACCATCGAATGCGTTTATCAATGAATACGTTGGTGCACACCAACGAATACGTTTATCAAAGTGTTATATATATATATATAACTTTGAGTATATAAACGTATTCGATGGTATGCACACGCGTTGACATTGTCTGTGTTAGTGTGCGCGTGTATGTGTATATGTGTTGCGATATGTTGTATAAGAATTTATTTTAATGTTTTAACGACCTCAGCAGAGCGATATTCTGAAGATGGAATGAGTTCCGAAACGCATCATATGATTATAAAGTAAGTAACTACTTTATTATTAAAAAAGTCACATAGACACGGACATTATTGTTCTTTTATTATATAAAAAAGAGTGACTTGGATACAAACACAATGAGTTTTAAAATAGAAATATTAATGGTTAAACTAATTTAATTTATACAAATTGTATCGCATATCTATGTCACAATTGTTCTAATTTAAATTACCAAACAGAATGCGGGTTTGGGAGAAGTTCTAGTGACATCAGCTTGAAGTTCAGAATAGATCAATCTGACGGCCATATTTAATTCGGGGCTTGGTTTAGTTTTTAATTTTTACCGATTGACTGGTATGTCCTTTGTATTTTTCTAAACGACTTTTTCTATATAGAAGATTCTGATCTATCCTTTAAAATTACTAGTTTCTCCTGATAGATTTTCGTTTTCTTAGAATCTCTGCGATTCTGTGATACCCTGTACCATATTCTCATGTTAACTATTTTAGAAGGTGATTTAAAAATTTTAATAATTCATTTTAATGGTCAAATTGTGTCTTTATAATAATTTTCCTGGATTAATGACTTAATTTTGATTGATTTTGAGGTGGGGAACATGGTCTTAAAATATCGGGACATATTTTTAAATTGTGATTTTCTTTTCGGTTGTGTCCGTCAGATCTCATGCGTGTCGCTTTTTGCTTGAATGGCATTCAACAAATATTTATTCTGCATAGATTTTTTATTAAATGACATTCTGAATTGTTTCAACCTTTCTAAATAACATTGGTTTTACGAAATGTTGACATTTTTGTAAAAAAAATAGGCTAAAATCTTTAAATTCTGAAAGCACACTGATTCCAAATTGAATTTTGCAATTTTAAGAGAAATTTATATTTTAAAAGTGTAATTTTGATGTGAAAATATTTAAACAGTTTATTTCTGGCTTCTGTTGGTTAAAGGCCAAGGTAAAGTACAATTTTCTATTACAGAGGATTTCCAAACTGTTCTAAATAAATGAATAATTTTACATCAAATAATATATTATAAACTATATTTATTCTAAACAAAATTATAATTTCTAATATAATATAAGTGGAAACATACTAAGACTAAGAGAGGGATTTTAACAATGCTGGAGTTTACTATCATTGGGCGATACATTAGTTGATTTTTTTTTAAATATTACACTATAAAACTGATATCTACATAAAGGTGAAGTAGTGTTACTGAATATGTAAACTGGTTTATTATGCAAATTCTGAGTTTAATCAAAATATGTATAAAAACAAATATATAATTCATTAAATATTTTACACTTTTCCAAGTATTTTATGAATGAAATTGAGATATTAAAAGTTCCAAAATATAAAAGTGAAAAATGATCAACAGCCGCTAAATATTTTTCGATGTTTTGTTTGTTTTGAGGCGTAAAGAGAAGTGCAAGTAATCTCAATTTTACATCATGGTTTATTGAAAACCGCCTGAAAATCATGGTAACAGTTTAGTCTGAAGAGTTTATACAAACGAATGTGTAGGTTTTGTTATTGGTAACTATATTTAACAAAGTATATAAATTTTTGTATTAAGTGTTATTTTTGTCAACTTTATTTTAAAAGCAGGAAGTGTAGGTATTATTAGCTATGAGAATAACTTATTCCACTATGATTTTCGTTAGGTGACATTCAACATCTATTTATTTTCCTGTAAGTCGTAGTTATTTTTAATTTTAATAGGTATGATAATACTTATTTCAGCGGAAACATTATGTATTTATAAAAATTAATACAAAAATGGAAGTGGAGAAGTTTTTGGATCACCAGCTTTATATTGGAAATTATAAAACAAAGTAGTTCGTTTGGTTAGGTTAGTACTCTTCTTTCAGTATCAAATGTGTTTAAAAGCTGTATTTCTATCCATTACTATATGTTTATTTTCTACCATGCTGTCATGTTAAAACAGTTAATTGTTTTTAATTAAGGGGAAATATTCATATCATTAATGGCATTAAAACAAAAATGTGTTAATTCTAAATCTAAACGTTAAACATTCATTATTACACATAGTGTATTATAAATAAAAGTACATTATGAAGCTTATAAATATATAATTCATGTCAAACTGAAATATTTAAATCCATTTATATTAAAATCAACAATTTTAAATATAGAGAAATAAAACAAGTATAGTTTTAAGCAAATCACTAGACAAACCTTTTCTAAACATACACTTAAAAAATGAAAAGCGCTAATAGAAACAGCAAGAAAACACCTCAATATGACAATGATTCACAACTAAGTCATACTCCGCAGTTGCATTTCTCTCAAAAACTTATGATTTGAGGCAACCGTGTGATGTTTACAAATTATGATGATGATAGTCATTGAAATGGCTTCTATTTAAGGTATTTTTATTCGGGAAGTGGTTATTATTGATAAGCATATGAAATATCCAAAGATATAACATCTGATGTAAAAAGTGACATCTTTGGAATGTCCAAAGACTGATATATATCTGAACACATTTTATGAAAGATAAATGCTTTGAGATATATATATATCCGTATATTCAATATTAATACAAAATAAACTAAACGTATTCAATTGAGATATATATATTGTATTCACATATATACATATAATGGAACCAGACAATATTCCTTCTAAATTCTATTTCAATTTATTATTGCCTTTGAAATTCGAAAAATTGTGTCTGTGTGTAGGTTTAATTCTATAGTGGAACTGCAGTGTTAAAATCATTCCTGCTTGATTTACAATTTACAGTTTCATTGGCAAAATTCATGCATTTTGGTTTAAATTTAATTTTAATAAATAATCTTTATACGCCCAACCATATATATTTCATCCCTCAGGGGTGATCACATATTGTTATCACTAATTATGCAATTACAAGTACACGTGTTTTTTTATTTCACAGATTAGTTTTTTTTTTTACTTATTTTTTATTAAAGATTTAAATACATAAAAAGTAATAACAACAATGGAACAAAAATCAGTACATGAAAGGTGAAAACACTAAACACTTTTTATAACTTCAAATACATTTCTATAAAAAAAAACTTTAACACAATCACAAGAAATCTTGAATACAATGTTACTTTAACAATAATTTTCAAACAATTTTAGTTTCCTTCTGTTAAAAGGCTCTTCATTCTCTTTTGTACAATTTTAAATTAAGGGTTAATGGATCTTTTTCCATATAAGACATAATAACATTTTTCTTCATTGAGAATCCGTCTGTATTGATTTTGGGGTATGCAAAGTCCATGTGATGAGTTTCCCTTTGAAACACGAATCTTTTTCCATTGCTAAATCCGGTATCTATTTTATATATATAATTATTTGCATTTTGTTTTGACCCGATATATGCAATTGAAATTTTTAATGATTCATCAATTATATTTGAGAAGTACCAAAACAATTTATCGAAAGCTTTAATTAGTACCGTATTCATAGTTCGGTAATTTCCGTAATTTGTCGGGACATCAAAATGTGCCCGGCGAAGAATGATTTTGCAACCTTCTGTGCTAACATAATTTTCATGTCTCGATTTCATATGTTCAAAGAGATCTTTAAAACTTATATGCATGGAACAAATTTCACAGAGTGTTAGACGAAAAATACATTCCTCTTTATGCAATTTATACTGAAAAAATCTTAAGAAATCTACATTGATTGTCGTTTCAAATCTACATCCATTCCATTTGTTATGACAAGATAGGAACGGTTTTCTGCAAATGGGACAATCATCACTTCCACAAGTACAGCTACATTGAGGCCCATTAATGTCTTGCCTGTTTGGGGGTATAGCAAAATTTTTGCTCAGACAATGTTGCTTCTCTGTTTCTTCACCATCAGAATTGGAACCTTCCACTTGTGAAGACATTATGCTACAGAGAAAAAAGCATTTAATTATAATTTTATCAAAAAATGTATATGTATATTCAAAATGTATTTCAAATGTACTTGATATTCATATTAATAATAGTAAATATCTATTGTACATTATCATCGGATTTTGCTATGAAATAGTTAACTAATTACCAAAAAATTCAAACAATAAAATCATATTTTATGTCAGAAGACATGTTTCAAGTCCCAATATGCATTTCTTCACTGTCAAATTACATATAGAAATCAAGGGAATCCAGCTATTGTTAGGATCCAGTTCTGATTACGAAAGCCTATGTTAATATGTAGGACTACATTAGTCAAATTGGATGTGTAATCTTTCAATATTTATTATTAAAACATATATTTTTAATCATAAAATATTTGTTTTATTATATATATATATATATATATAGAGAGAGAGAGAGAGAGTCACCTGGCCAGACCTAATGAATCACGCAATCGCCACATTAACTGACTTGATAAACATAGTTATCTAGATCAATGTAGACAGTCTTAATCTAAGCTTGATTTTGTACTTTTATATTAATTTCTTATTTTCTACTAAAATAATCTATTAGTTAATGATTTCATATTTTCTAATAATAAACCCCATGATAATATACAACAGATATTTACCTTAATAACAACAAAACAATAATTACTACTCAAATATTTTAATTATATAGTTCAGAAACACTTATTCGTTTGTTTTGAAATTTTTTTTTTGTATTGTATTTCAATTTATTATTGCCTTTGAAATTCCAAAAATTGTGTCTGTATGTAGGTTTAATTCTATAGTGGAACTGCAGTGTTAAAATCATTCCTGCTTGATTTACAATTTACAGTTTCATTGGCAAAATTCATGCATTCTGGTTTAAATTTAATTTTAATAAATAATCATTATACGCCCAACCATATATATTTCATCCCTCAGGGGTGATCACATATTGTTATCACTAATTATTATGCAATTACAAGTACACATGTTTTTTTATTTCACAGATTAATTTTTTTTTTACTTATTTTTTATTAAAGATTTAAATACATAAAAAGTAATAACAACAATGGAACAAAAATCAGTACATGAAAGGTAAAAACACAACACTTTTTATAACTTCAAATACATTTCTATAAAAAAAAAAAAAAAAAACTTTAACACAATCGCAAGAAATCTTGATATATTTCTGATTTCTGAATTTAAACGTCACAAATTTATATTGTTTGGCTATATTTTATAATATCAAAGTCTTTGTACAAAAACACATCAAAGTATGTGATGCATATTTGGTAGAGAGTAGATTTTTAGTGATCCTGTAAAAGATGTAGAATAATATTATATCACAATATCTCTCGAACACAATAATAATAATAAATTTGTATGAATACAATGTTACTTTAACAATAATTTTCAAACAATTTTAGTTTCCTTCTGTTAAAGGCTCTTCATTCTCTTTTGTACAATTTTAAATTAAGGGTTAATGGATCTTTTTCCATATAAGACTTAATAACATTTTTCCTAATTGAGAATCCGTCTGTATTGACATTGGTGTATGCAAAGTCCATGTGATGATGAGTTTCCCTTTGAAACACGAATCTTTTTCCATTGCTAAATCCGGTATCTATTTTATATATATAATTATTTGCATTTTGTTTTGACCCGATATATTCAATTGCAATTTTAAACGATTCATCAATTATATTTGAGAAGTACCAAAACAATTTATCGAAAGCTTTAATTAGTATCGTATTCATAATTAGGTATTTTGACGGGTAATCAAAATTTTCCCGGCGAAGAATGATGTTGCAACCTCCTGTGCTAACATTATTTTCATGTCTCGATTGCATATGTTCAAAGAGATCTCTAAAACTTATATCCTCGTAACAAATTTTACACGATGTTAGACGAGAAAGACATTCATCTATGTGCAATTTATACTCATCAAATCTAAACAAAGTCGTACTACATCCATTCCATTTGAAAGGACAAGATTCTTTAATTGAGGAAGGTGTACCATTATTAAGATTTATTGATAGGAGCGGTTTTCTGCAAATGGGACAATCATCACTTCCACAAGTACAGCTACATTGGGGCCCATTAATGCTTTGCCTGTCTGGGGGTATAGCAAAATTTTTGCTCAGACAATGTTGCTTCTCTGTTTCTTCACCATCAGAATTGGAACCTTCCACTTGTGAAGACATTATTACTACAGAGAAAAAAGCATTTAATTATAATTTTATCAAAAAATGTATATGTATATTCAAATGTACTTGATATTCATATTAATAATAGTAAATATCTATTGTACATTATCATCGGATTTTGCTATGAAATAGTTAACTAATTACCAAAAAATTCAAACAATAAAATCATATTTTTTGTCAGAAGACATGTTTCAAGTCCCAATATGCATTTCTTCACTGTCAAATTACACATAGAAATCAAGGGAATCCAGCTATTGTTAGGATCCAGTTCTGATTACGAAAGCCTATGTTAATATGTAGGACTACATTAGTCAAATTGGATGTGTAATCTTTCAATATTTATTATTAAAACATATATTTTTAATCATAAAATATTTGTTTTATTATATCTGGCTTTTATTATATATTAGAGAGAGAGAGAGAGAGAGGGAGAGAGAGAGAGAGAGAGAGAGAGAGAGAGAGAGAGAGAGAGAGAGAGAGAGAGAGAGAGAGAGAGAGTCACCTAGCCAGACCTAATGAATCAAGCAATCGCCACATTCACGGACTTGATGAACATAGTTATCTATATCAACGTAGGCAGTCTTAATCTAAGCTTGATTTTGTACTTTTATATTAATTTCTTATTTTCTACTAAAATAATCTATTAGTTAATGATTTCATATTTTCTAATAATAAACCCCATGATAATATACAATAGATATTTACCTTAATAACAACATAAAACAACAAAACAATAATTACTGCTCAAATATTTTAATTATATAGTTCAGAAACACTTATTTGTTTGTTTTAAAAAAAAAAAAAAAATTTTTTTTTCGTATTTTGAAATATTTGTAATTTTGTATAATTCCATTATACTTGGTTTGAGTTAGCAGACTTTATGTACTGTATCAATATTTTTAGAAATATACCCATTAATGAGTAATTTATTTCCTATCTCTTATTTTTACTTATAAATGTTAATTTATGATTATGGATGTAAATATTTATATATTAATATAAAACATTAATAATACTTAAATCCTATATGTGGATTTTATAAAACAAAATATAATATTTGTTTTTGCCAATGTCACTTGACCTATAACTTATAAATTTTTACTGGGCAATCAAAACAGTTATTAGTGTGAAAAGTCAATTTTTAGGGGAGACTGGGGATAGATCCATGGGAATGGATTAGACATGTTTAAAATTCCCGCCATAATGTCAAAATTGGAACAGCTGGTTATTTTGTGAAACCCTCATACCAAATCAGATGATATTCAGTTGGGTTGATTTTTTTATATTTTTTTTCAAATGACAAGGTAGGTCTCATTTTAAAATTTTTATATACTACTTTGTAATAGTTTCATCTGTTTATGATAAAGAATTAGATACTTATAAGGACAAAAACTACATTCTAACTTATTTGAATGATTACTGAACCTGTTTGGAATAAAGAAATGTCATTCTAAATCAAGGTGTTCTTTTTTGAGATTATGGAACAAAATACTTTGTTTGACTTTGTCATGTAGGATTACATTGGACAGACTTGGGGATAGTTTAGAGAATGTCCAATGTATCCCCATGAATTTCCAAATTATTCTACTTCTTTCCAGTGTAACCCTCCCCTTTTTGAAAATTGTTAACAAATAAATGTTTTAACAATTCTGATATACTATAACAATTCTGATATATATATATATATATATATATATATATATATATAATATATATATATATATATATATATGTAACAATTTTTGTATTTAGTTTGTTTATATATGGTTCAAACATATACATAAACCGTACAGACAAAAGACTGGCAAAGGGAATATGAAAGCTGCAGTTGAGGATGTAATTGAGATTGGGACACACTGCGTGCCGCAGCCATCCAGGATGGAGTGAAGAAGTCCAGGTTAGGTTAACTGGTGAAAAAAGCAAAAAAATGTGGCCTTGATAATATGGCATGGAAAACTAATTTCAAAAAACTGTAATTTTTGACAAAATGGAAATGTTACTGTGTAAATATCTATTAAAATGTTCAAGCATGTTTTATGGACTTACTTCAAAGATGATACAAAAATTGACATACCAATATGCCATTCCAAATAAAATTCAAGTTCCACCGATTTGGAACGAAAAGAAAGAAGCTGGCGATGATTGATTTTTTGCATTTATGAAAAGACAGCCTGCTCTTTCCTTGCGAACACCAGAAGCAAGAAGTTTGGCACAGATGACAGCCTTCAATAGGGACACAGTTGGAATCTTTTTTGATATACTTGAAGAACTATTTAAGAGATACTCATTCAGATCAAGTCAAGTATTCAACTTGGATGAAACTGGAGTGACCACTGTGCCACCTACCAAAGAGTTGTTGGACATAAAGACGTAAACAAGTAGGGAAGATCACATCCAGGGAATGTGGATAGCTAGTCACGCAGGTGGGGATTATGTGTTCCAATGGCAATGCACTGCCACTAGTGTGGGTTTTCCCCCAGATCCATTATGATGAAAACCGCATGATGTCTAAGGATTCCAACTGGTGCTCTTGGGCTAGTGCACAAATCTGGTTGAATGACATCTAAGAACTTTTTTAAAGTTCTTGAGTTTTTCAGAGACAATGTGCACTGCATGAAGGAGAAACCTATGCTCTTAACCCTTCAACGCGGTAAGCCGTTCCGAGCGCTAGACCCTCTGGTGCGGTAGTGAAAATCGACTAACATTTCCTTCTCTTGTGGATTGTCTGGCGGGACATTATACGTATTTACATTTACTGTAACTTCCTCACTATCTAAGATTATTGCGGTATCATTAGCCACATTGCATATATTTACAACTTCATCACCACTATCATGATTACCTTCAATATTTGGATCACAATGGAACTCCATTTGAGCGTAATCCAAAAAAACTCGCGAATATTATCACTTTGCGGTTCCCACATTATCACTAAAACACAATATACACTAGAACTAATCACACAATCTACTGTCGAACTGTTAAAAATATTACACTTATAAATAAATGAGGTTATAATAACCTATAACACACGAGAGCCCTCCACGAACCCGCTACAGCTGTTTGTATATAGCCACGTGTTGTTTCCTTTTCTGAAGGTCACAGTGTTCTAGAAATAAAAATCAATAACTCAACTGATGGCATTTCTCTTGGCAATGTTCTGGGTATATGCTCAGTTCATAAAAGTTCTTTATTTAGACGCTAGAATCCAGCACGTACCGCAGCGACATTTAGTGTCTTTAAACGGGCGGCCGCGCCAGAAGGTGAAAGTTTGGCCGCGTCTAGACGGTTCACCGCGTTGAAGGGTTAATAATGGACAATCATGAATCCCATCTGAGCACTTTGGGTTTAGATTTTTGTAAGGAAAATGGGATTGTTGTAGACATATCCCCCACACACATCCAACAAGTTGCAGCCATTGATCCGTTGTGTATTTGGACCGTTTAAATAATTTTTTGCTTTGGCTGTCAATTCCTGAATGAATTCCAACCCAAATGCAACACTAAACATCTATATGCTTCCAAAATTGTGTAGTTCTGCCTGGGAGTGAGGAACAAGTCTAAAATATGTAAAATCTGATTTTAGTGCTACAGTATAGGCATTTTACCCTTATTGGCAGTAATCAAAGCAGAGTTTGAATATGAAATAAATTTTCTTCGACTGCAAGGAATGGCTTTTATTTACCCGACCAAAGAGGACAATAGTCCTGCCATGTCTAAAGATATTTGCAAAAAATTCTCTAACTTATGTTAATCCTTTCTAGACCACATAAAATTATCAATTGAAAATGATTAATTTCTTCAAAACATATCTTAAAAATACTCAATTAAAATCTTGTGACATGTTTTTATCAAAAAAAAAAAAAAAATTGTCAGAGATTGAATTTAAAAAGAAAGTTTAAGGGACTTTGAAGTCCTGTTGGACCACAAAGGATAATTGAAATAAATGTAAACTTAATTATTGAAATTGTATTGTATTTTTTAAATACACAATTTTTACAAATTTAATTATATCTTAACAAAAACAAGATCAACATTATAAGAAGAACAGAAAATATAATTATTTATCATGGAATTCTTTGAAACAATTTTTTTTTTCTTTTTCGTTAACGTCCAAGTACACTTTACACATGTTGCATTTGGAATGTGGTCGAGATCAATTTTTCTTCTCCTACACACTTCACATCTACCTCGTTTATTTACAAATTCAATATAATGAACTTCCCTATTACATAACCTAACATCATTAGGAACAGACCATGAGCATTCTATCAGCCTGAGAAGTAGAAGGTGTTCTTTCTACTATTGAGAGAGACTGTTTCTTCAATGGTTTCCGACTTTGGCCATTAGGCCATGTCTCACACATCTTATATACTGTAAAACAGTTAAATTATTATCTGGATACAATGAGTTATAAATAATATAAAAGTTTATAAAAGCTATATCAATTATGCCCCAAAAAATTTGATGCCACCATTTTCGAGATTTCCGATTTACACAATATAATTGTCGTAATTGATCAGCAAGATCAACACCACCCATGTGGTTGCTGTAGTCCTTCACAATTGAAGGGCATTTGATATCCAATTTTTTCCCTTGTTTGTTTGTTCGTTGACCTGTAGTTTCTTCGGTTCCATGGAAGTTGGATACAAAGTACACTGGACGATTATCTATTCAGTTGTACACCCCTATATCTAAATTTGAATGCTGGTAATCATAATCTCCCCTTGATAACCCCTTATTTACTATAAAAAGTGGTAGACTTTCCTTTTTTTTTTTATTGTACTACAAGCTAGAATCTGTTCAGCTTTTAACTTTTCTACCAGTTGCAAAGAAGAGTAGTAATTATCAAAATATATTTTTAACCCTGTTCCCCAATACGGTTTTTGTCAGTTGCAGCACAACTCTTTTGCCCAAACCAAATGTCAAAAACTATTCTGGAACTTATTTGTCACTTTACCTCGGTACACCTCAAAATTAGAGATATACCGTTTTTGGTCTGCATACACCACAATTTGAAGCCGTGTTTGATCGGCTTCATTGGGTTATATTGTTTTAGGGCTGGGCGGCCTTTGAATAATATTACTGACTCATTAATTGACACTTCCCTTGTAATATTATAAATTTTTGTAAATTGATTATTCATAGTGTCAATTAGAAGCTTCAGTTTGTATAATTTATCTAGGCAATCTTAAGTTGTCAATACATTGTTATTTACATGTAAAAAATTTAAAATATTTTCAAACCTACTTTGACTCATAGTATCTTTGATCAGAGTTGCACCAATATCAGGATTTGTAGACCAGTAATCCTTACATGGAGGCTTTATGACATATCCCATGTAAAAATGAATTCAAAGAAATGCATAAAAGTCATTTTAATGGATATTTAGTATATAATTTTGCTGCACAGCTTAGAGATTACTTGGATAGACGATTTGGGATATCGCTGGTTCGATAACAGTAGTAAAAATATCAGTTGCCATCTTATATGCCACAAAACTATCATCAACTGGACTTAAAAATCACAATTCATTGTAAACCTTCTAATTTGCCTGAATAAGGTGGAATGCAGGTTGTCACATCTAGTTTCCGCTAATGTCTATTTGGCTCGAGTTTTCGTAACAGATTTTTTTACTGTCTTATATCCTGCAGCTTTGACTTATACCCAGTAGCATTAGTTGATATAGAGTTACTAGGACCAGGTAATGGAGCATGAGAAGAAGCATCAACTGTGATTCTTCCATTTCATCTGAATCCACCTCGACTGGCAATTATTCATTCAGATCTATAAAATAAAAAAGTAATGAAGTATTAGTAACAAACAATACTAATTAGTATTGTAGCTAAGAGTAAAATACAATATTAGTATTGTAGCTAAGAGTTAAAAATATAAAAAACAAACCTATATATATATAGGGGTTAAGGGACTAGATGAATAATCCCAGGGGGGTAGTAGAGGATGTTGCTAACACATACACATCCGAGGACGCTACCCTCAGGACCGCTGTGCGCGAGCGAAGAGCCGCATCCTGCACGAGGTGACCCTGCTTTTACTAAATACAGCGGATCTAGACCGGGAGGTCAATAAATATCCCCCAATCCAAGGTGTCAGGTGTCTTATGTTAATCCGTGCCGATGGATGGATTATACAGGGTAAAGTATATCAAACGGAGCCTGTGAGGTACTGGCACCATCTCACAGTAATCAGCCACTTGTTTAAAATGAAAAATACTCGTGGGAACTTAATGAATTCTACACAAAACAAAAACTTAAAATCAGAAGATGACCTAGAGTTATCTTCTGCTCAAACACTGGGAGAAGTAGCCATTAGAGCAGCTACTCCTAGTACCTCGGAAGGGCCTAAGAGCTGTCCAGCAGAACCCATCCCAATAGATGTGGAGAAAATGCTACTGGGGGAGAGACCGAACAGTCCTCCCAGGACGATTTGGACAAGACAGCCCAGAAGCTGGAAGGTCTTAAGGTCAGAATGACTACAGCGGAGAGGAAGAAGGCGCTCAGAGCAAGACTTGCTGAGCAAGGAATTGCTTGGAATCCTAAATTGTGGAGGAAACCCAAATCCTCCACACAACACTCAGGGGCAGGAAAAGCAGCCACCAGCGGCACCAAGAGAGCTCGCTCGAGTGGTAGCACTCCTCCTACAGAGAGCGAACGTAAAAAACCGAGAGCAGCAGTCACCGAACAGCTGACTCAAGGTAAATACAAGGAGATGCTGACATCTATCAAGATGGCGGTAGTTCCAGATAACTATCCAGAGAACAGATTAACTGAGGAGTCACTGGAAAAATTGGAGACTTCCCTGTCACTAGAATTCAATATCCTTGAACATGGAGAATTCCCTCAGTTCAATGCTACCTACCTAGAGACAGGAGCATGTATATTTGTGTGTGCTAATGACCACACCCGGAAATGGCTGGAACAGGTTGTTCCCAAATTACAACCTTGGGAGAATGCCAAGTTACGGACAGGACCTAGGAAGGACATCCTGAGGGTGACCAAGGTGATTTTTAAAGCACCTAAAGTCTACTCAAAGGTAGATCCGTCCAAAGTCCTGGAAGTGCTTGGCAAACAAAACAAGTCACTCAAGATAGAGGACTGGAAAATCATCAGTTCCAGTAAAACTGACAATGGGCAGACTATCGTAGCCCTAATAGACGACTCGTCTCTGAAAGCTTTGAAAGCGACAGACATGAGAGCTCATCTGGGATTTGGAAAGACTACATTTACCATCCTCCAGAAGCAAAGTAAAGAGAAGGTACTGGAGAATGCCTCTGAGGATACTCGAGTGCAATCTACATCACAGTAAGGCTGCTTCTGCAGTCTTCTGTCAGAGGTTTCTCTCTGAAAACATTGACCTAGCCCTGATCCAAGAACCATGGATAAGCGGAGGACAGATCAGAGGACTAGGTAACAGCAAAGGTAAGCTTATTTTTAATTGTTATATTACAAATTGGCGAACCTGTATTGTGGTAAAGACACATTTGCCCTGCTTACCGTTGATTGATTTCTGTTCTAGAGACATCACAACGGTGAAAATCACTCTCGCACATACGGATGGTAGAAGGAGCATTATTGTTAGCTCAGTATACCTTCCGTATGATGCGAGAGACCTTCCACCTTCTTGGGAACTAGAAAGTGTGATCGACTTTGTCAGGCGGAAGAAGGAGCAGTTCCTTGCGGGCATAGACTCCAACTCACACCACGAAGCATGGGGATCTAGTAACACCAACGCTAGAGGTGAGTCATTATTAGATTTCCTTAACAGTAATAAATTACTGATAGTTAATGTCGGTGATAAGCCTACTTTCAGAAATAGACTACGTGAGAAGGTCATTGACATTACAATAGCTACTGAATACGTGGAATCCTTTATTAGTGAATGGCACATACTACGTATCTTCCTCGGACCACTGTCACATTATGTGGCAACTAAACTTTGCTTCAGATGAGGACAGGTTTAGGAATCCTAGGAGAACAGATTGGAACTCCTATCACCAGGAGTTAAAATGTAAGCTGACATCCCTAAATACATTCATTAGAGATGTAAATGATATTGAGTCCGTGACCTGTAACTTACAAGAAGCTATCATGGACTCATATTTCGATAACTGTCCTGTCCAATCCCGATCCAATCAGAGAGGTGTGGTCTGGTGGAACGAGGATCTGGAGAGGAAGAAAAAACAAACAAGGCGATTATTTAATGGCGCTAAACGAAACAGACAATGGGAGAAATATTATACATCCCTCACCGAATATAATCTACTCCTAAGAAGGTCTAAAAGAACTTCTTGGAGAAAATTTTGCGAGGAGATAGACAATACTAAATCAGTCTCCCGAATATACAAGGTTATTTCGAAGGGGTCAGTGTGCCCGACTGGTTCTCTCAAGAGCCGGGAGGGAAGACTGACAACCTCTGGATTAGAAACTTTGAAAGTTTTGCTTCAAGCACACTTTCCAGATTGTAAACTTGTGGCTCATCTAGAGCCAGAGCAGAATCAGAGACATGTAAGAGCCTCACGAGCAGACTGGCAAATTGCTAGAAAAATCCTAACGACCAATAAGGTCAAATGGGCGATACATAAATTCAGCCCATTTACATCACCTGGAGAGGATGGAATATTTCCTGCCTTGTTACAAAAGGCTCCAGACTCTCTACACACTCTTCTATGCGAGGTGTTCAGAGCTAGTATGGCCCTAGGTTACGTGCCGTCTTACTGGACACTTAGCAGGGTAGTATTTATTCCGAAACCTGGCAAGGGTAATTATATAGACCCCAAGTCATTTCGTCCAATCTGCTTATCATCCTTTCTATTGAAGACTATGGAGAGAGTGTTACAAGTTCACATACAAAATGAGGTAATATCAGTTAACCCCATTCATTGTAACCAATTCGCATATCAGTCAGGAATATCCTGCGAAACAGCACTGCATCAGCTAGTTAGCAGGATTGAGGACTCGTTAGCGTCTAAAGAGGTGGCTCTTGGAGCATTTATTGATATTCAGGGCGCCTTTGATAATACGGCTTATAAGTCAATTGTTACTGCAGCTGAAACCCGAGGACTGGACATGACCACCTGTAATTGGCTCAGGTCATTGCTCAGTAGTAGAACCATCCGAGCAATCCAGTATGGCGAGGAACTTGATGTGTCCGCCATTAAAGGTACCCCTCAAGGTGGTATACTTTCTCCTCTACTGTGGAATATGGTAGTATATTCCCTAATTACAAAATTAAATAATATGGGATACTACACGCAAAGTTATGCAGATGACATTGTCGTGATAATTAAAGGTAAACATACTAACATAATATCAGACCTAATGAATAGAGCTCTGAGGATAATTCACAACTGGTGCAGGGATGAGGGCCTGGCCGTAAATCCGGAAAAGGCCATCATAGTACCCTTTATAAGGAGAATCAAACTAGATAACATTGATATCAGTCTAGGAGGAACACGTTTGCGCCTATCAGAAGAGGTCAAATATCTAGGGGTGATACTGGATAAAAGACTTACTTGGAACAAACACGTAGAACATAGCATCCAAAAAGCAACGAAATCTTTAATGAGTTGTAAACGCCTTTTGGGAAAGAACTGGGGACTTCGTCCAGTCATGATTAGATGGCTATATGAAGCAGTGGTTAAACCACAACTTCAGTATGGTTCGCTGGTGTGGTGGACAAAAGCTCTCCAAACCGTTACAACTAAAAGGCTAATGAGTATACAAAGGTTGGCCTGTCTATGCATCTCAGGAGCTTTCAGAAGCACACCTACTACAGCTCTTGAAACTCTCTTGGGAATAGACCCGATTAACTTCAGCATCATAGCAGAAGCAAGTCTGGCAGCATACAGAGTATATTGCTCTGGAATGTGGAGAGATAGCCGGTGGCCTACGGGCGTGGCACAATCCGTACTTTTAAATCTTATGATTCTATTCTAACTATGAGACAAGATTATATGATTAATAAAATCTCATGGACACAGCCCTTTGATATGTGTATTCCACACGAGGAGGACATGATAGAAGGAACAGTGGCTATAGCTAAGAGATAGAATTCTACACTGATGGCTCCCGCACCGCCCAAGGAGTCGGAGCAGGAATCTTCAGTAAATCACCTAGGGTGGAAATAAGCATTGCCCTAGGTAGATATGCAACGGTATTTCAGGCCGAAGTTTATGCCATACTAGGTTGCGCACAACTGTGTCTAGAAAGAGGATATGATGATGAACATATCACAATCAGATCGGACAGTCAGGCCGCTTTGAAGGCTATTTGTTCACACGAATTCAACTCTAAATTAGTGTGGGATTGTAATCAAGCTCTAGTCCAACTCTCGACCCGAAACCAGGTAAGCCTATTCTGGATACCTGGACACAGAGGTTATGAGGGAAATGAGAAAGCTGATGAACTGGCCAAGTTGGGAGCACAGACTCCATTCATCGGACCAGAACCTGCTTGTGGTATCAGTAAATCTGTCGCAAGAACCACTCTGAGACGATGGGTCGAACAGGAAACTCTCAACCGCTGGAGGGAGGCCTCTAGAGGAAAACTCTACGGGTCGCTGTACAATCCGAATCAGAAACTCTCTAGGTATGTAATATCATTGAATAGAAACAACCTAAGGAAAGTCTCAAGCTTCATGACTGGTCATGGAGCTTTCAGGGAACACTTAAACACCATGGGTTTAACTCAAGGCAGGACAACCTGTAGAGTGTAGACTGTGTAACCAATATAAAGACACAGCAGAACACATACTTTTGTATTGTGAAGCTCTGGAGAGGAGAAGATTACAGATTTTCGGCCTCACATGCATACCTACAAAGGAAGGTGACCTAGCTGCACAAGTTCTAAGACTCACGAAGCATTTAGAACTACAGTGGATTGCCTAAGATAAGGAAGCGCACAAAAAGTCTTAAATGGCTGAAGTGCCTAGTGACTTCCAACATAATAAAAAAATTTAAAATATACCGTATATATATATATATATATAAATTTAGTAGGCCTATTATGATAACAATAAGAATATAAGTTCACAATAATGATGTTATATGTAATAATTTAATTTGTATAATATACTTCTTATTTTTTTTTTTACAATATTTATTAGAAAATAAACATCATATGAACGAAAGACATTATTTTACTTCATATGCAAACAACATAATCTTATTTTAGGTTATTCTTATCCACGGACCAATGGGGCTTTCAAGTCCCACTACAATATTGTTACATGTTTTGATAACTATGAAAAATATAATTGTATAAAATAAGAATGTAAACTATAATAAACAAAACAAAAATACAACTTACCTTCAAAGATTTTATTTTACCAATCCAATTATTGCAGTAGCTATTTTCAACTGTACTAGACCATCTACAACCATCTAAAAAACTGAAAATGCAGCTTTCTAACATGTTTCTGTTTCATAATGCTACGATAAATACAATAACACATGGACTAACTAGTTTCAATAGTCAGAAAAGTGCTTTTAACACGTATTATCAGATTGTATAGCATTTTAATAGCAGGGACTTTAAGTCCCAATGGTCAAGAGAGGGTTTTAAGAGGGAAAAATATTATTTTAAAACCAAAAGCATTCAAGAATTTGTGCACCAAGGATTACTTTAAATAATATGAATTTTGAACAGCGAAAACCACTAAAACTTTTAAAATGTTATGTAGCCTACTTTATTGTACTAATTTGTCTATTGCCTCCACCAGGGATTCACTATTTTAAAAGTTAATAATTTTGTTTGTATTTTCTAATTAGTGATATCTGAAATAATATTATAACAAATTTTAAGCCAAATTTTAATATTGGCTGTTATTTATCCTCATGTCCAAACTATCCCCATACTATGTACATTGTAACCCCATGTAGGCCTAAGGGGTTCCTTTGGACAATATGCATTGCATTACTAAGTTTTTTTGGTCTGTATATAACACTAGGGGATGTGAATAGGTTTCATTGGTTCAGAAGAGGAGCTACCAAATGATACCTAACTCATAATTACAGCCTGCATACAAAGATTGCAAAAAGCTTTTTATTAAAAATTGTCCAAAGTATCCCTGCCTCCCCTACATTCTACAATAAGCCTAATTCATTATTAGGCTTGTTGGTTTAACAATTATTTATTAGTAATATTTATTACTTTAATGTATATCATGCATTAGTTAAATATTTAAAAAATAATATTTACCTTTATATATAAAAAAGTGAAGTGGAAGTATTTAATAAAAATGCAATAATATTCTGATATATATTTGTTTCGTAATTTTTTTGGATAGCAACGCCTATATAATCTCAAGAATCAAAATTAACCTCCAGTTAGTACAGCTACTGGTTTATCTGTTTTCATATAGATGGCATGTTGGCTTCCTGTAAGTCGTACGGACCCCATGCAAATAAATGTATGTACGTACCTATGGATTAATGTTCGAGCTGCCTTCTACTCTGTGTTGGTTAATTTATTGTTTATGTTTATAAGGTCTCCTTTCAGATCGGTCAATTCCTTGTTGAGTGTCATCTTATTGTTATAAGGTAAGTGATTAATATAATGTTCCTTTTTTGGGTTGTCGGTTTGAGATTCTGTGTTGGAAATTTTATTAATTTGCGGACTTTAATTTCTGATTTTGCTGCTATGGATACTTTCCCTAACTATGTGCCTTTTAATAATGCTTTTGTTAGCGATGTCGGATTTACAATCGTGAGGCCTACGGGTGTGTCTTCCTTGGTAGCACATACATAAACCCCTTTTTGTGTTAGTAGGTCGTCCCTACATAGATATTCACATTTTTCTTTCTTTGGAATTAATATTTCTGTGCGTCCTTCGATATCTTTATTTTCACCTGGGGATATGGTTGTCTTGTTCTGTGTATAAAGGCATCACAGTTTTTGTTTTGTCGTCTTTATTTGCCAGTGGTACATCGTTGTTTTGAAATAATGATATTTCGTTTTACCCTAAATTAATTGTCTTTGTTTGGAAGTTGATGACTGTGTCATTTGCTGCTAGGTAATCGTTCCCTACCAACAAGTCGCTGGTTAAATTTTCAACTAAATAGACTTTTTGTTTGTATATCTGATTTCGAATTTGAAATTCTAAAATTGCCCTGCTTGTAATATTTAGCCTCGTAGCATTGGCAGAGGTTAACCATATATTGTTCGTCTCAATTTTTTTTAAATATCCATATGTATCATTTAAACACGAAACATTGCAACCTGTGTCTAATAAAATAGTCATTTGCTTGTCATTAATTTTACCCTGTATTGTCAAAGTCAAGTTTGTGTTAATATTACAAATAGAATTATATTTGTAACTGTATCGTCTGATCTGAATGTGCACTGTCATCATTTGGTTTCGCTAGTACTATCCGCTCAACCATGCGAGGTTCCCTGTACGTCATTTCTTCGTTGTCATCAAATTCCCATATTCTTTTGTGGTTATGTAATTTCTTATGCGAGCAATTGTTTACGATGTCTCCACACGTGTTGCTATATGTGGTGCTAACTTATGCCCTACTTTGATATGCAACCATATTTCATATGCGCCATTTGTTCTATTTTTCCGAGATTTTGTAGGCCGTCTAGAATATGAGTGGCGCAATTCTCTATTTCTCCGCACCTATAACATCATGGCACCTCTATATTCAATTCTATGGGGGCCTTCATTACATTGGCCCATGGGCCTTTTTTGAATGTACGTTGGATCCGGGATTTGTGGTCAATATTGTCTAGTTTGTCGATATGTTGTTCTTGGTTCTGTCTCCTTACGTCTGTCATAATATCTATTTTGACGTCCCTGGTATTCCCGTCCCCTCAGAATTTTCTATAAATAAATTGTCTATTTTGTATCTGTATACTGTTCAGTTGGTCCAGTATGGCTGCCAAGTCGGTTTTTACATTGTTATTTCTAGTTGTCGTTGTATCCCCTGTATTAATGCCCAGTCTTTCTCGCAAAAGATATGAAAATTTTTCGGCGGTGAGCATATTTTCTTTCAATTTTCGCACTGTAGTATTATCTAACATAACGATTTGCTGTAACATAGCAGGGTTAAGCCAATTCAGAATGTGATTACATATTATTTTTTCCCTCATGTCCGCCTCGTATCTTGCACATAACAATTCAACATCGGTCCTATATTGAATTAGGGATTCTCCGGGTAATTGTACTCTACTATTTAATTTTAGCATCAACATTTCTTACTCTTGCGTTGGTGTAAATGCTTTCACGAATTCTTCTTTTAGGTTTTCCCATGTCAACTGATCATTCTTTAACCCTAAAATGTCATAATAGTTGCTTGCCACGCCCTCTAAATACTATGGGAAGTATATGTTCTTTTTGTTATCGTCCCATCCGTTCGCTAAGGCCGCCCTGTTAAATCTTGTTGTATGACTCATTATGTCTTCCCCTGATTTCCCCCCGAATTTACCGGGCTCAAAAAATGGCAGTTTCTCGCTCATTCTACTCTCGAGTTTTATGTTAGTATCTGTTAGTTGAATATTTTGTCTATCTTCCGAAAATCCCTCAACCACGTCGTATATGCGTTCTTCCCTTACTATTTCTGGCTTGTTATAATCAATTTTTATAGGCCAATTCGTATACCGCTCGCCAAGTTCGCTTGACACATTCCCAAACCCGTGTGAATTTTCTACAATCAAATATGTAGCCGTAGAATTCCAAATCAGCCTGTTGCGGTCGTTGCGGAATCTCCCAGTTAAAGTCTTTCCAAATGTCAATTGCTTGAGTCTTGTTTAGCGCTTTTATGTCAGCTAATGTCAAATTCATGAAACAATATGTCTCGAAGTATTGGTATCTCTACACAAATAAAGAATAATTCAACACCCATAAAAATAATCGTTTCGTCTACTTAGTCCACCGAAATAAAAAATAAAACTGCAGTGTCAAGTTTGTTGTGAATTATAAACCCAATATATATTATACATTTTTCATGAGACCTAGTTCACATGATTCTGAAATCATACAGCGTAGTAATATTTACCTGTTAGAAAACAGTTAATGCTCATACATCTAAAGACACGCTATTCTATTAGTTATGAAATCTAGACACATAGGCTCATTGCGTATTTTGAACATCAAATCCAAAATTTTAGATTGCTTATTTTTAACAGAAATAATGGATTTTGATACTTGAAAAGGGTCTTCCCAGTTTAGGATGATCCAATTGTTTAATTATGAGGTATGTAAAACACAATTTCTATATTAAATCGCAACGCTGTATGAACTGAACATTTACCAAATTTATATATATATATATATAATTATATATTATATATAAATATATATATATAATTATATGGTAATTATAGTGTACAGGTCGGTTGAGTTTTATGATGATAATATTTTTGTCAAAAATAAGAAATATACAAGTTTACATTCGATGTTCACAATATGCCATGAGTCTATGCGTCTAGGTTTCGTAAGTCAAGCATAGGTAACTGAATAGCGTGTCGTTAGATCTGTGCACATTAACTGTCTTCTAACAACAGCTAAATATTATTACGCTGTATAGTGATGGCAAAATTATTCAAAACATCGATGTTTCGATATATCGATGTATCGTTAATAATACATCGATAGCGTTAAAATATCAGGACGTAAACATCGATGTTTTCCATACATCGATGTTTTCCAAACATTCCTAGGTTTTTTAAAGTAAAATTATTACACAAATAATTACAATATAAAATATAATCATGAAACGACAAAATGATTAGTAAATGACGTCGTTGCCGCTTCTAGCATAACAGACGATTTACACCCGACTTCGTCTTTAAATTTATGCAGTTTTAGGTGACACTTCATGTTTGAGGTGTTACCTGAAGTTTTGATAATTTTTCCACAAGTATTACATTTAGCGTCTATTTTACTAACTTTTGTAAAGTGCCTCCACAAGTCACTCTTTGGAGCCATTTTTAGATTTTAATTATGATAAAAATAACTATAAGAAATTACTAGATACAAATTATACACTAAAAAATATCTATAAATATAATAATGTTTGTCTCAGTCAAACTGAAATCAGGAGAATCAGGACGCTTCAATTCAATGGTACGATAACGCAGATCACACACAGACTGGCTGTAAGAATAAGTGTCAAAGTGTAAAATGCTGGGAGTGTCAGTTTACAGATAAGATAAGAATGATAAGATAGGAGAAATAGTAAGCAATAACTTATAGGATATAATGCCTTGGCCTAGGCAGTCTAGGACGTGACGTAGGAGGCGTAGGACCCCAGGCTGTAATAATTGTTTATGTTACTGTTAACATCTGCTCAGCTCAGTGACGCCTTTCTTGATAACATCGATATATCGGGACAAAACATCGATGTTTCAAAAACATCGGCATGAAACCATCGATGTCAAAACATCGATGTGTTTTTGGTAAAACATCGATGTTTCAAAAACATCGATGTTTGTTTGCCATCCCTAACGCTGTAGCTGTATAATTTCAGAATCATGTGAACTAAGTCTCGGCAAGTCTATATAATTATATATATTTAATGAACGCCAGATATCATCATTCTCTAAAATATATTCTATATACTTTGCGTGTTCCTTTTCCATAGACTACTAGAGGAGTTACATTGTTTTGTTGTAATGAACATTTTGTTTCCATAAATTGTTAAAAAGCCTTGATTATAGTGTAAAAAATTAAAGATTCTGAAAATTTTAAAAATAAGAATTATACATATTGGATGTGTGTAAAATTTCAGGAAGGAATCTTTGTCAATTGCCATGTTTAGTATAAGAATTTTATGTAATTAATATTTCACGAAAGGACCATGGCAATTGCCTTGTCTAGTATAAGAAATATATAATATATTGTCATGTATGATTTTTAGGTTATGGATTGGCTATATCCATAATTAAATGTTTTGGTGTTTCATGACTTTGAGTACATTTTCCCAGAAACCACAATCCCGAAATTTTAACTAAGTGTCTGTGCTTACTAACAGAATAGCGGCCAACAATCTTTATATTCAGTAAAATTAAATTAAAATAAGTAAATTTTAACTCATTTTTAATATATGTAAAAGGTTAAATTATTACAATTGGCTTGCCAATGAGGGGCGAGGTTGAATAAATTTTAAAATAAATTCAAAATCGAAATAAGGTCACAAACAAAACAAGGTAGGTGGTTTTATCTTATTCTATTATTTGATTAATAATGCTATTGTGTTAGTAATTAAATAAATTAAGTGAAAGTGATCAAAATTGATAGTTAGGGAAAGACTGATAGTGTAGTAGGCAGTGTCCGAGCTTTTCAACGCTCTTATAGAAAATGTAACAGTAGACAAAATGCTAGTTACATTTCGGGGGCAATGCCCATTTAGGTATATATGCTGAAAAAACCAGTGAAGTACAGCATAAAGGTTATGTGATTCTGTTAGTTCATATCTAAGTAATGCATACATATAAAAAAGCAAAGCCAGTGACGGTCAATACCTTAGCGAAGATGAGAGAAGGCTGGTGAAAAGTACTCAAAGTGTTGTTAGACTGACAAAACACTTTGAAAACACAAACAAAAATGTGGCAGGTGACAACTGGTTCACCTCAATAGAATTGTTTGATTATTTGAAGTCTAAAGGCCTCACCTATGTAGGTAGCATTAGGAAAAACAAAAAACAAATACCGAAGTAATTTCTTGTTAATAAAACAAGAAAAACTGGTAGCGTCATGTATGGTTTCAATGACAACAAAACATTGCTTTTGTATGTACCAAACAAAAATAAGGTTGCCTTACATTTATCTACTATGCACTAGACCATTACAAATGATTTTGAAGTAAAGAAACCAGAAATCATAACGTACTACAACAAAACAAAAGGTGGGGTGGACATCCTTAATTTACATTTCAAATAGAAGACACACCAATGGCCTTTACCCATTTTTTTTTCAATGGTGTACATCGGCAGTGTCATTGCCTTTATCCTATACGTGCTACTCGGGCAGTCCTACAAATCTGCCAAGATACAAGTTTGTCAAAGAGCTGGGGATGGAACTCATTGAACCACTCCTGCGAAGAAAGTTGACCATCCCCTCGCTCCAGAGAGAAATCAAGTTGACGATTTCAAAACCTCTAAAAGAAGGTGGTGATTTTCCAGGTGATGTTCAAGCTATCGTTCCAGATGACAAACTAGAAAAGATAAAAACCTGCAATATTTGACACTGGGAGAAGAGAAGAAAAACAAACTACAAATGTATTTGGTGCCTGAACCCGATCTGTCTTGAATGTTCAAGAAAAGTATGTGTACATTGTACTAAGTTTGAGTGACAGATCTAGCATATGTTAACAAAAACTAGTGTGTGTGTGTATGTATATATATATATATATATACATATATATATATGTATGTGTGTGTGTGTGTGTATGTGTGGATAGTACATAACTTAAAAAACCCACTGTAGTTTTTTATCCTACTTTTTACATATACGTTTGTGGAAATTTTTGATATTTGTAAATAAAAAGTTCATTGCAACACAAATATACATACATTTGTACAATATTTTGATAAATGCTTCAAAACTGCTAAAAAAAAAAACCTCAGTGGGTCTGTGAGACCAAGGAATACTGTCAACGATTGGGGAAATAGGCATACCGTTTAAGTGTTAATGGAGGAGCTCAGGCATGACCAACACACTGCAAAACAAACTAAAATCTTGAAGATTAAGAAATCATAATTAAGGTGCAATTAAAATAAAACGATTAGAAGAAAGAATGGAAGAAGCATAAGCAATCATGTTAAAACAAAACTTTAGCAAAATAAACTTAAATAAAGAAAATAAACGTCAAAGGACAAAACAGAAATTGGAAGGAAAATTGTCAAAAACAAATTCTTACAAATTTCTTCGACCAGGACGGATATTCAATCAGTTAATCTCTTACTAGTGGTTTTTACAAGTTATTTGATACAACGTAGATTCAGATCAGATCAATAAAATATGTTAGCATTGCATCAACCATCAGGACAGTCTAATGTATTGAAGAATTGGAGAAAACAAATGTTCAAGAAAACTTTACAACTATAATCGAAAGATTATCACTGATTCGATTCAAGAAAACTTAGTAAACCACTAATAATAATAACTTAACGCCAGAAAAACTTTAAATAATACTTCGAGCCGACTCTGGGAAAACTTTTGTATATATCAAAAGGCAAATTACATTAAAATTGGGGAAACATAAAATAATTTAGTGTCAATTTGTTTTTAATATGTATTTATGCTGCTATTGGTCAAACATATAATTTAGGATTTTAAAGATTAGGAATTTTGTAATTTTAATGTATATTTGTTTTGTTTGAGAATCAGAAAAATTAATGTTTTAAATAAAGTAAATTTGTGTTCTCTATTGCAATTATAAATAATTCTATGATCTATTGGGTCCATTCTGTATCAAATGAACACACTTAAACAAAATATTTTACTTGACCATCTCAGATTTTAATGAAATTTGGCACTAAGGTAAAATTCATATAGACCAAGAAAAATTCAAGTGAACCCGTTTTTGAATTGTGACCATATAAAGTTTTCAAAAATCACCTACAATCGCTAGGCTGGCATTTACTAAAATTGTAAATGCTCTTCTCCTAATTGAGCTAGAGACTTGGGAGTGGTGTTATTTTCTTCTATTTTTAATGTCCTTTCATTTGATATGCAACATCTAGGGGTTCTTGAGAGAAAGTTTTTCCAATATTGATACTAAAATTTTGAATTTGAATTCCAAAAAGTCACACGTTTAAAAAATTTCAATAAATTCCCAAAAGTAGTTTACTATAAGACTAATCAATGTTTCAAAATGGGACGGTAATTGGTTCTTAGTTAAAAGAATTTAAAACTAACATGAAATTTGAGAAAATTTATATATATTTGAAATCAAAATTTAACTTCGTTTCAATCTAAAATTCTAATTAATATGTAGGTGAAATAAGAATTTTAAGTCAAATATATTTTACACCTACATTTATTTATTTAGACGTAACTTTTTTTTATAACAGATACAATAATATAAAAAACTATATTTATCAATAATTTTTTTACTAGTTACAAAGAATTCAATCCTATATGAGGCCTCCATAAAAGTTAAATAGCAAAATAAAATTACTAAAAAAAAAATGAGTCACTTGCAGTGACAGGTCTAGTTTATTTTAATGAGTCACTGGCATGTTGGTGCAGTGTGTTACTAGTTCAGATATACTTCACATCCTCAACCACTGCAGTGAAGCAGCTCAGTCTGACTGTGGCATCAGTGTTGCTTGGATGTTTAAAGAAGTGATCTCTTTTTGATTTCTAGTTTGTTTTGTAATTTGAGAAACTAAGACTTTTTTTTTTATAATTTAAGTACTATCTGTAATAACCTCAGTTTACAAGTGAATTATTTAATGGAGTTATTATGTGAAAAGAGCGATCACTTTTAAATCCTAGATTTAAAGTGTTTTTTTTCCCTTTAAAGGAATATTTATCTTTCATTTATTAACAATAAGTAAAATATTTATTTTGGTCTTATTAGTAATTTTTTTTTTTGAAAAATGCCTCAAAATTTTAATTAAAATGGAACATACAACTTAACTTTCAATTTCAGCATGTTTCAACCCCTTAAATAAAAATAATCACCATGTGAGGGATAAGAACAAGTTCAGAAATGATACAAGTTGGACGGTTGATTTGTTCCCTGAACTTACCGAAAAATTCGAAACTATGCGATACTTGTAGGGAACAAATATCAGCACAATCAAGAGAAATTCCTATAACCTCGTACCAAGAGCAAGAAGCAGCCTGCCCAGACAGTGAGGATCCTAGTTGTTCTCTGTTAAGTCACAAGTGATTGACACACTTAATACTTCCCTCATGAAATTAGGTAAGTCCCCAATTGACAAGAGAAAAAATAAATATACAATAATATGCAAAGAAAAAAGTTCAAAAGATTGAGTCTAAACTTAAGAAAGAACTTTTTGTATCAATAGGCAACTCTTCTTATAGCAATGACAATTTAGACGATTTAGTTATTCAAAATCTAAAAGTTAACTTCAATAATTAACATGTAGGGCAAAAAAAATAATGATATTGACTTGTCTATCCGAATCTTGGGGGACAAGGCAAATCATGCGTAAGTTTACCGCTCACAACTACATGGTTCGTCAGTCAAACAAAATCGTTAAAGAAAAAGTTGTTTTAGAGAGCCCCAATCCGAAACCGAACAAAAATCTTGCAAAAGAAGTCGTGGAAGCAGTAATTTCATTCTATGAAAATGACGAGGTCAGTAGAGCAATGACAGGCATCAAAGATTGTATTACTATTACCGATCATGATGGAAACTAAATTAAACGTTCTTAAAGGCTAATACTATGCAATTTAAAAGAGGCACATTCACTGTTTAAGGAAAAATTTCCAAATTATAATGTAGGTTTTTCTAAATTTGCTGAACTACGGCCAAAGTAGGCCTACTGTATCCTAGCAGGTTCTAAAGGAAGACATTCAGTATGTGTATGCAAGACACATCAAAACGTTAAGCTCATGATTGAAAACACAAAACTAGGAGTAATCACTGATGGTCAACTTAAAACCTATAAATATTGTTAATTTATCAGTGTTCTACTCTTCATTTTTTGTAAATATTGGTATAACGTTGACATTTAATTAATTATTATTGAATTTTGTATTATTAAAATGGTAATTTTACAAAACATTCAAATTGACTTCGGTAATTTTCAGAAATTCTAAATAACCTGGTGCAGCCCTAAAAGCATGAAAACAAATAATAAAAACTATTACAGATATGATAAAAATATAAAATTCTAAACGATATGCCGTTACATTTTTTTTTTTTTAATTTCAGACAGTCTTGGCAGATATTTCTATAAAAAACTTACAAAATTATTTTTTACGTTTAAAAAAAAATTATGTACTACAATATAATGCGAGAGAGTAAAAAGGAACCCAATACATTTGTGTTTACATTTTCAATGTAAATTACATCAAATTTAGTCTCTTGAAATTAAATTTTATAAATGTCTTAGAAAATCAACTTTAGATTTTACATTTAAGAAAACACACAAAAGGAGTTTTTGCAAGACAACTTTGTTAATTTTGATAAGTATAATCAGGTCACTTATTTTGTTACACTCTATATGTTTGTATTTTCAATTACAAATACAAGCCAGACTATGATATTAAAATTTGTAGAAATAAGTGTCTTGTGTAAATTATTATTGCTCAAAAGATGAAAGATGTGATTTAATGTATTTGATCTCATATATGTAAAAGTGGAATGTAGGCTATAAATATATAATCTACAAAGTAATTGTACAATTAGAAAACAACAAATGTAACAAAATATTGTACCGCACGAATGACTTTGTTGATGCCTATACATTGAGATGTTTGGTAACCTAACATGAAGCAGACATGTTCACATTGGAGTTTTTATTTTGATTTTAAGGAGGGCCAGGATTTCAGTCTTTATTGAACAAGTCATTCCTTTTCAATCCAATCTCAGATTTTTGAAAACCATGAGATACTTCGGATGGTGATGTCCACAGAGTAACCTAAGGACACAATATGTTTTCTGCTCAAAGCTGGGCAGTCAGATATGTGCTGAGATATCTTCTCAACTTCACCAAATTTCCTACACAGAAGGTCGGGTACATGAAACCCTATTCTGTGTAGATGACTACCAAACACCCAGTGACCTCTCAACAATCCAATTATTTCCGCAGGTCTGACCTGTTAAGCTTAAGACTTACAGATCTCTGTTGAATCTTAAAAGACCCTTGAACATCCTCTTAAACTATACATTGGCTTTAGTTGTTTTCCAAGCTCTCCGATGTTCCTTCGAGACCAGTTGGAAGATCCCTACGTGCCAAAGTAAAAAGTACTCTACACATATGTTTTGGTCGGATGAAGACATTCAGCTCCTGCTTTAGCACAATTTTCTGCCTCCTCATTCTCAGTAATGTTTTTATGTCCCAAAACCCACAAGTTTACATTGTTGGTTTTATCGGGGCTTTTAGAATCATATTGGAGTTGGTTCGACTTCTATTATTACTTTTATTTTCTCGCATATACATAGTAGTAATGATTATTTTGTAACAAAACTTGTGACAAAGAAGGTTCACGAGGTATTTAAAGGTTGCAATTTTAGTTAAAGGCAATTTTTCCCCTAATATCTACTGATTGGGAATGAAGAGAGATTTTTCATCTTTCCTACAAGGGAATTATTATTTTATTTAACCCTTTGACGAGTGCGGCCGTTCCTGAACGTCCCAAATAGCCAACAGCTGGTTAGTAAGTATTTACAAAGAAAATTGTTGTCAAGGAGTAAGAAATTTTTTTTTTTAAATAGTGGTTTTATTGGTTACAAATGTATAATAATATAATAATATTGTGTTAAAAACTTGTAAGAATAAAAATTTACACTGATAAATGTACTTTAAAAAAAATTTGCACTGAAAAATCATTGTCACCCGTCGGTATAGCAGACATACACAGACAAAAACGTTTGCTGGGCCGCTTTTTTTCTACGAATCAATTTAGTATAGCCTACATAATGGAAAATATAACATTTCTTTTCAGTTTTCTTGGAAGCGTGTGTTGGTTTCGTTTGCTGATAGCGGTATCCCATTGTCGGCGGCATAAAAACACCGTGGCATTGTCACCCGTCGGTATAGCAGACATACACAGACAAAAACGTTTGATGGGCCGCTTTTTTTCCACGAATCAATTTAGTATAGCCTACATTATGGAAAATATAACATTTCTTTTCAATTTTCTTGGAAGCGTGTGTTGGTTTCGTTTGAGACGCGGCTAAATGTGTCAAAAGACTAGACAGAGGGGAATCTGTAAAAAAGCTTTGTAGTGTTTAATTTTTCATGTTTGATGTATAATATACGTAACATAATAATTTATAATGATACAAATCACTTATACTAGACAAGGAACATAGGCACAGGTGTGTGTAGGGGGGAAACAACCGCGGAGAAGACGATGCCATCGCCTACATTTACGCGTCAATCAATACGCATGGTGAATTCTCCTGAAACCACGCCCCCTGGAGTTGTCCTGCCTTACAATTGTGAAAAACCCGATTTCATGTGTTCTTAGTACTATTTCTTGTTGAATTGTGACAACACAATAAGCCATGACTAATTTGTTTTATGATAAATACTTTTATTGCTCAGACGTAACCTAAAATGTTCCGGAACGTCCATACTCATTTACGCAAACAGCACAGAGAACGTTCAAGAACGGCCGTACTCGTTAATCGGTATTTCCCTGTACTCTTCAAAGGGTTAATAATATAATTAATAGTTTTTTGTCTCTAGGAAAATTAAGTATAAACATTTTAAAACTATGATACAAAATTGTATCAACTCGCTATCAATTTTTCTTTCCTTAATTGTCCAAATTACCTTTGGAATAATGAGCAATCAAATAAAATACACTTTCTATTTTAACTACAGTAGAGTCTCGCAAACTCGGCACTCGATAACCCGGCAGTCCGGATTACTCGGCGACCCCGACAGGAAAAATTTTTTTTTCTAAAAACAGCTATGTTCGTAAAAGTTCGACAGATCCCAAAGCGGGCATTAACTTCGATCGCTCGAATCGTTGATTGTACTTTTCCCACGTTAAACACGTCACAAAGCTTTTTTACAGATTCCCCTCTGTCAAGTCTTTTTAACACATTTAACCGCGTCTCAAACGAAACCAACACACGCTTCCGTTTTCATAACTCGCTCATTTTTATTTACTGTATATACTGTACGTACCTGTCAAAGAAAACTGAAAAGAAATTTTATATTTTCCATAATGTATACTAAATTGATTCGTGGAAAAAGCGGCCCATCAAACGTTTTTGCAGGTGTATGTCTGCTATATCGTGGGGTGCCAATGCCGCGGTGGTATTATGCCGCCAACAATGGGATACCGCTATCGAAAAAGTCGTTTGATATCGCTGCCGCTTTGGTGCCGCAGTGTTTTTACACTGCCGACAATGGGATACCGCTATCGACAAAGTCGTTTGATATCGCCGCCGCGATGTTTTTACACTGCCGACAATGGGATACCGCTATCGACAAAGTCATTTGATATCGCCGCTGCTTTGGGTTTAAATTACAATTTATTTTTTGCCCTTATTCCCGGTAACCCGGCATTTCACAAACTCGGCACACTTCCGTTCCACATTACGCTGAGTTTGCGGGACTCTACTGTATTAAGAAACTTGAAAACTTATATTTACCCTATTTTTTGTTTACATATTAATACCGTAAATTAGACTGAACAACCTTTCAGTTGTTTTGGAAACTAGTCGAAAGAAATTATTTATCTTAATATTAAAACTGCACAAGAAATATTGAATGTATTTTTATGATAATGTAGCTTCTTCAATGAGGTGAACTTCAACTTGGAGTCAGTTTTCACTATAACTATTGTTAGGCTTAATAAATGTAAAGCTATACTTTGTTCCTTTTATTTTCTTTTATATTGTACCAATTTTTTCATTTCAGAAACATGTTTGACCAACAGAATGTTAACAAAAATCACAGGGAAATTTTAACATTCTTCGTTGAAAATTTCATAACGCTCAGATAAACAGTTACTGAGCTACGAGCATCTAATTTAAAGAGAAGCTTCTAATTGATGAAACCTAAAATTATTTAAATGGGAGTTTATTTCATATGTAAACTAAAATTTCTCTTAAATGCTTATATACCAAAGTCAAATTTTCAGGAAAGTCAACTCATTTCAATACAGCATCTTTTGATGCATGTATCATTGGGTTTAAGAAATATTGACCTTTTCAGAAATTTTTCTCCATTCATTTCTGCACCTTTTTAAATATCATCGGTTTTAGAAATGTTGACATTTTTGTAAAAAATATGTTAAAACCTTCAAATTCTGAAAGCACACTGATTTCAAATTGAATTTTACTATATTAAGAGAAACATATTTATATTTTAAAAGTGTAATTTTCATGTGAAAATATTTAAACAGTACAATTCTGTTGGGTAAAAGCAAAGGTAAAGTACAATTTTCTTTTATTCTACTAATAATTTTTTTTTAACGACCACTATTATTTTTCTCTACCATGTAGAAGTATACTATACTAGGAATGAAACAAAATGAAACACAAAAGGATTTTAATAACAGGATAATATAATTAAAACAAAACAGCAACTAAGTATATATTTACGAAAGCACCAATTGGCTACACATAAATTAATATTTATTTCATATATAATTTTATAAATGATATAAAAAACTATACATTATATAATAAATGCATTTCTAAATCTTATAAAAATGAATAATTTTACATCAAATAATAAATTATAAACTATATTCATTCTAAACAAAATTATAATTTCAAATACAATATTATAATAAGTGGAAACGTATTAAGAATAGTAGAGGGATTTTAACAATGCTGGAGTTTACTATCATTGGGAGATACATTACTTGAATTTTACAAAAATATTACATTATTTTATTTTTATAAATAAACACACCAGCACCAAAAATGGTGGAAATATTCTGAGTAAACAACAGTGCATAGTGTGTGTGCCTTGTTCATTCCAAAAATTTGCCTTAATTAACGAGTATAAAAATGTACTTTCTCACAGACCAATAGACAAAACCCAATAAATCGAAACATATTTCCTCTAGGTCAAGAGTTATCAGAGAAAACACATACTGTAGACGAAGTCTGAAAAATTTAATACTTGTAAACCAGCCCAATTGATATCAACTAAAATTTTAGTAAAATGTGAATTATGTTGATAAAAAACAAAGTAATTTTTGCCATAAAAAAAAAAAAACAACAACAACTATAACATACATAAAACAATGTCTCTCTGTTTATAAATCATAATTCGATAACAGTTTATCTGATTTTTATGGTTTTTTCCTTATGCAAGTATACTGGTCAGGTTTTAGGCTTCATAATTATTATCATAAGGTCGGGTTTTTGTTTGATTAATAATATATCTTCGATTATATAATTCGGTAAGAAAAAGAAAGATGAAGTTGGGTGTTTGTGCGAGAGAGAGAGAGAGAGAGAGAGAGAGAGAGAGAGAGAGAGAGAGAGAGAGAGAGAGAGAGAGAGAGAGAGAGAGAGAGAGAGAGAGAGAGAGAGAGAGGACGAGAGGACAAGGTTTATAACAGAGCGTCAACGCCAGTCAATGATCCAATGTATCTAGTTTACCGAAAACTGATAATATACTAAACCAAATGCAAATAATACGGTGGTGGGAAAACTAATTAATTTACCTTGAACATGTTTGCTGTATTTCCCATATTATACATCTTATTGCCACAAAAACTTGCAATTTATTTACATTTTAATTTTTAGCACATATAATTTAGTATAAAGGAAATAAAATTATGAAAAAATAAATTTTTAATGTTGATTATGAGAAAAAACTGCAAGCCCCCCCCCACCCTTGAGTTGAAAATAAATAGTTTCCCCGCATTTATCATTCAGATTCTGCAGTCAAGATTGGAAACTTATTTAAACAATGCATATTTTTACCGCATTCAACCTTTCCTGAATAATGGTTTTTACCAGTTCAACCATTCAAAAAATATAAGTCCAGCAGAAACTTTCCCATTTAATAATTTTATAAACAAAATGCTAAATAATGAAAATAAAATCGCAAAGTTATAATTTTTAAGTAAACTAAACTTAGTTAAATTGTTTTCTATTGTAAATTGCCTGGCTATTCAACCAAACATCCGCTGCTAATCTCGAGTTGTAAAATTCTTACTGTGCAAGCGCACTAATCAGTTCTAGGCCTACGTTCAATTCATTCCCACATTCATACAACACACAGCAGTTCACAGTGACAAGTAATATCTACATTTGACATAATTATCGATTCCTTGTAATCAACGGCAAATAATTTCCCATTTATCACAATAATATAATGTCCCGTAAAATTAAAATGCATTAAACAAAGAAATACACTATTGTACTGATTTTGAGTTAGTCTTAGTGTGATTACAAGAAGTCAGTATATGGTCAATCTTGATTAAGAATCTGTTGGTATTTAACTCTGTAGGTCTACATTGAAATAAGGTAAAACAAAAATCAAAATATTTCGTTTCCGGTTTGACAATTCTTAATTATTTCTGATTGCAAAATAATTCCCAGTTTCTCCAGTTTTGTGTTTAATATCATATTAACTAAGAAACTGTTATTCATTATACTATAAAGTTGAATACAATACTTTCTGAATACTATAAATTTATGAAAAATAAAAATAAGTAAGTCTTAAATTAGAACGTTGTTCCGATATATTGGTAAAGCTACAATAACCAACTAGCTGATATGATATTTGTACTTTTCAACTTGCAAAACATCAATTTAAAAAAAACAAAAAAAAACTTTAAAATTGGTTCACTAGAAGAAGCTAAGATAACTGGATTTTTTTACGTGTTGCAATTTTTAATGCACGGTTTCAATCGTAAATTTTTTACAAATTTGAATATCTTTAATGGACATTTTATCAAAGTTGCACATTTGCGCAAGATTTGAAATTTAATACGTAGAAAATACTGGAAATGACAAAGATATTTGTTTTAAAAAAACCACCCTTGTTGTTGCTCCATAAATGACGGTTAACTTTGATCAATTATAACTCTGGAATGAATTGACAAATAATCAGGTTTTTTTTTTTTTTTTTTTAAAAAAAGAAGCGTCTTTCCAAGTACTTTTGATATGAGTTTAAAAGGAAAAAAAATTAATTTATAATTCTCAAAATTATTTTTGTTTAAAAGCTCAAAAAATTAAACATATTTTAAAACATTTATCACGGCTCTTCTAATTAACGGATTTCAATTTTTCAAAATGCATTTAAAAACTTGAGTGCTTTTTTATGTGATTAAATTTTCAAGCATAAGTTATGTCACTGTTAAAATTTGGATTTTAAAAAAAAAATCTGCATTGCAAAATTATTATGCACTATAAGACCGATTTTAATGAAATTAGGTATGGTGATTTTTCATACCAAAACTTTTTTGCCAGTGTGAAGGTCCTACCATATAAGTACTCGAAAAAGACTTGTTTTTAAAATTTTTTGGTTTTGGGTATTTTTTCAATACTAATAATATATTTTTTTTACTTAAAACCAGCTATTTCTGATGTAAAATTTAACTATAAAACTTTTTCCTCAAACTTTTCTCTAAAATGAATAGTTTTTGAGATATACTAGCGGAAAGAAAAAAAATTAACGATTTTTTAATATTTTCTTTAATAAACAGTTGAGCACACAATTTTGAACCCTCTCATAATGAATTTATCATTTCTAGTAAACATTTTGGAGCTATTAAAGCAAAAACTTTCGATCATACGGAAAACATCCAAACAAGCATTTTGAAACAGATAATGCCTGGTCTATTATATATATATTTTTTTTTGCATAAACTTTTTCTTCAACGAGATAAATTTTACCAATTATAAATGTCTATGCAAACATCCTTCAACTATACTTTATTTTTGTAACGTAATTAAATATGGTCTACTTTTTAAATTTTTGATTTATTAATTACGGTTCGTAAATATATATATATATATATATATATATATATATATATATATATATTAATCTCAAATTTATCCAATGTTTGCCCTTAGCTTGAACAACAAATATACACACTATTTTCTTTCTTCTGTTTAATTTGACATATGTTGAAGGCAACAGGATGAATGAAGCAAATCTATTTTCTGCCAATAATCACAGATATCTCTCCTTCCAGAGGTTTGCAACGTTTATGCAACTTGTAAAGAAATTATTAATACGATAAGGCAGAGTTTAATCATAAATTCAGATTTTTCTGTGTCTAATCTTCTCAATGTTTGAAGGTCTATATTTTAACTGGCAATAATCATAACCTTTCTAAAAACATAAGACTACCCACAGTTACATTACCCTAAGCTATATGCACAGATTTTTATAAAGTGTAAGATATTAAAGCAAAATATAGATAAGACGATTGGTTTCCAGTTTGACAATCCTCAATCATTTTTTATTTCGAATAAAAAATTGAAAAATTACACCAATTCTTAAAAAAAAAAATAGTTTTCTCAGTTTTTTATTAATTTGGTTTGTTTCTTAATTCACATATTCACGAATTTTATTACTCTTATTGATGAAACCCGAAATAATTTCTTTTATTTGGCTCGATTTTTTTTTTTACTTGATCCATACTAAAAAATATTTAACTCTACAACTCCATAATTATTTATCAGTAATAAAATATGTAATTGTTAGAAAAATATATGAATGAAATGGGATTGTATATAATTTCATACCAAAGGAAGTTTGTATCTTTTAGTTCAATCGAGAGTGTCTATTTTTTTTGTTTTGAGGTCAGTGTCCAAAAAAGTAGTTTTGTCTGTTATCTATACAAACTCTAAAACCCAAACAAGTGAATATATTTTAATATGTATGCATATTTTAGTCACATTTCAAAATTTTGGGATACCTGCCAAAGTTAATGAAAGGGGGTGCTTCTCTATACCAACTGTGTAACCACCCAGAAAAATCCATAAATGCTGATTTTACAATTTGGAAAAAAAGCTGAAACAACCATAAACCATAAAAAATGCTGAAAATGAAATATTGGTTTAAGAGCTGAAAATTTGTGTTCTGCTTCAAAATAGTTAAAGGAGTTCAATTTAAGCAGTTAAATGTTCAATTTCCAGTACTCCCTTCATTTCTAACAAAAACTTTTTCAAAAGAGCGCTGAAAATTGTTAAAATTTGTTTTTAACAGTATTGAACTCATTTTCTAGATGGACGAGTGAGAAAATTGCTGTAAAAATTGATGCACCATTTATTTGAACAATAATTGTATGATATCAAAGAGAAAGTTCATACTAAAATTTCTTTAGATATAAATTACTGTTTAGAAGGTTTCATAAATTTAATGATATGCAAATTTTCATTTTTAAAGTTTAATCAAAATTTGTACATTTATGAAACAAATATCCCACCCAATCAAATTGTACTTCTGACAAAAAGTAAGTTTTAAACTGCATTTCCTAACTAACCTTTACAGGGGAAAAACTAATTTCTTTTTAGAAAAAAAAAAACTGTCACAAGTGTCCTAGACCTCCCACTTTCCTAACTCCTATACTTTCACTACTTTATAGTAAAAAAGTAGGAAAACTCCTACTTTTGGAAAATTTTCCTATTTTTTGGAAGGAAAGTAGTAAAATTATCTGCCGAATGTCACAAAATAAAATTTATTTTAGAACCCAATTAGCAATTTTAGTAATTATAATACAAAAGTAATATAGATATATTTGAGAGAGAAAGAGAGAGAGAGAGAGAGAGAGAGAGAGAGAGAGAGATATGAATATTATATTTTAGGCTTTGTAGATAGGTGTGTGAAAAAGTTAGTGCAATGTTTTTGCACTGTTTTAATTGTAATTATTCGCTCTGTATATTTAAAATAGGAAATTATATCTGAACACTCAAAGTTTGACTTTAAATGAATCTACTACATTTCATTGGCAGCGATATTTTTGCTGCAGGAATGATCATGCTAAATGCAATTTAAAAATAGGTGTATAAATTTTTCATCACAAAATCAAAGACGTTTAAAAACAATTTCGCGCCGTACTCATCTAACATGTAACTTCAACTCAAAGGCCTAAACATTTACACAAACTACCTGACAATGTAAACGGGTTGACTTAAAACATTACAATTATTCTTTTCTTGCGGTATAAAAAAGTTTCTCAGCTATATCACTCACTCTCACTATCTGATCATTTCCAAATATTTTTGTTTGTGTTTGCTTAACATCTCCGTCACTGTCACCAGTTTCTTCAGAGAAGTCTGAAACATCAAATATTACACTAAATAGACCATACAAGAGTACATTTTATAAAAATCAAAATTGAATAAAATAACACAAAAAACAATGTGGTCTGGTGTAGAGGACAAGTTTGTTGCTTAAATCAGTCATTACAACCTTTTAAAATTACATACAAAATGTGTCCCTATCTAGAGGGGAGTGTAAATTATGTAGTATGTTTTGTTTTTATAAATGTATGTTTATTCTTTTATTATTAGTATGTACCTTTGACAACTTGCCTATTTGTTTGGCTCTATCGTGAGCCAAAATTACAACGTATTTGTGATGAAGGGTAAGTAAATAAAAAATATTGGTTACAGTTTAAAAGCCTGTTGTGTATAGATTTTGTATGTATATGAAGCATAGGCTTACCTTGGTATTACATCTTCCCTCCAACAACTTCAAAAGTCCCTCCAGTAAAAAAGAGTGTAAAAAATTTTTTTTTAATTAAAGGTCATCACACATGCACCAAAAAAATGTTATCTACCAATTACAGTGCAGGTTTTCCCCAACTCAATATTTTGGCCTAAATACAGACAACCTACACCAAGATGAATGGCCACAGACATGATGTAAAAAAATATGGATATAGAGAAACCAACTACACAACATCCACAGTGATGCCACTTTGGTAACTGCTTCATGATAAAAATTATAAAATTATTCCCCTCAGAATTAATGAACCTCATTAATGAATTAATGATTATGCCTCATCAATGGATCATAAAATCTAGAGATCCCCCTCCCCAATGATCTTATCTAACCTTAATCTTAGATAAATCATTCTTTATCATTTTTCCTCTCCCAACAGGCTTACTTAAAATTAGTATAATTAATTTAAAAATTGGAATAATAACAAAAATAATAATAAAACATTCATCTGTGGTTCAACACTCAACACAGATCCATTCTCTGAAACCAAATTTAAACAATTTAGTCTTCTTTTTTATACTCTCCATTGATTGAAAAAGTGAAGTGTTTACAAAATATTTCAGAACTTCAGTGTTTTTCTATTGTGCACAACTAGGAAATACCAAGGACCACTTTCCAAGGTAAGCCTGTTTCTCCTATCCATATAAAATCTAAACATAAATAAAATGTTAACAATTTTAGTTCAAAATAGTACTTTTTAAAAAATCTGTTTCTTCATCTTTTACATAGAAATTAGTCATGAACAAATCATACTCATTATTAAATTAAAAAGAAAATGAGATGAATTGAAATTTATTGGTTTATTTAGCGAGTTATTACATATCTTAAAGTATACCATTATTTAATTTAAAACAACCATTAATTAATTTAAGAACATTACTGTAGCTTTTTATGCCAAATTTTGAATCAACATATTTCAAACACATAAAAAACATTTCTTTTTAGAAAGTTTAAAAGCCTCGTAAAATTAAGTCAAAAGGTTGTAGAAACTTAAAAAACTTGTAGTTTTTAAAAGTACTTCGAAAAAAGTCGATACAATGAAAGTAGATTATAAGTATTTAAAATCGTTTGGGAATCGTCTTATTGTGTTGGTGTAGGCTTAGCAGCTGAAGTGGAAAGGATAATCAAGTCCAGCCAGGAGTGGCCTTATTAAAGGCAAATTTTATAATCACAAAACATTTCCCCATCCAATTTTTCTTGACCAAACTTCATGTTTCATGGCCTCACTGAACTGAAAAAAAGTGATTTTCGACATGCTATTTATTGTCATCAGGTACAAAAATTAAAATAGGGATATGAAATTTGGTATAAGGGACAATAGTGTGCTCATCTAGAACCCAACTGAAATTCAGAAAAATCTAATTAAAAATGTGAAAATGTCCACCATTTAAAAAAATTTTTTTGGTTCATATCTCGTTTGTTGTTCAACTTGTAACACATAAAATCAGATAAATTTTTGTGCATGTAATGGTACCTACCTCGCCTCTCTACAATGACAAATAGTGAAGTTATTGTCAAAATGTAATTTCAAACCCTTATCTTCAAAGAAAGTGTTGTATTCATAAAGTTACGAGATCTGGGTTGAATCATCGACATGAGCATAGAGAGTGGAACCTTCTTTACAAATATACAGCTTCAAGGCTTGCCAAGGGCAAGACACTGAAATTAGCAAAGCAAGTGGAAACATTTTAATATATACACATTTACGAGACCCAAATAGGCCTTATGTTAAAAAATATGAAGTGCAGAAACCCTGTGTAACAACTGTTTTAAATAAACTTACTTTATAATATATTATATTGTATGATGAGGTTGGGTAAATGCCTGTATCAACTTCTTTAATATGCAAAAGGATAAGCAGAATCAGTTTTCCTTTATTGATTAGTTTACAATTAAAAGTATAAAACAGATATATCTCGGCTTTTAATTAAAATAATCAAACTTTTGTTTTTTCTCGGTTTTTAATGTAAAAAGAGTTTTAATTTTTATGTAAAATTTCGAAGAAAAATGCATCGACATTTTTCCTTTTGTATCAAGATTTTCTTTGATTTTACCCTGCTGTTTCTGTCGTTTTCAAAATCTTCCACATACCAAAATTACTTTATGATATTCACTCGGTGTAGTATGAAGCCTATCTATTTAAAATTGTTAACAATTCTTCTTTTTTAAAATTATTGATTTTATTTATTAATTATTTCCAATGTTTTATTTTTTTCTTATATAAATAAATATGTGATGCTACGGAATGATTTCATTATTCCAAGTTTAAAATTACGTAAATAAATTTTGTATCACCATATTAAGTTTACATGCAAACTCAAGACTTTCTTCTTCCAAAATATAACTATTATTTAAATTTTGTTAGTTCTTGAAGTTAAATTATTGTCACTTTGTTGTATTTACTGTCATTTTTGTTGTGTATAATAAAAAAAAAATTTTTTAACGGGTTTATTTATTTAGGACGTGGAATCATCCACGTATTTCAATTTCATTAAAAATAAAGTAAACCAACTTAAGTTTAAACAATCAGTTTCAATCATTGTATACAGTCCACTCATTAATTTACAATATTCAATCTAGTTTTAACGATAAAAAAAAAAAGTTATTTCTTTAATATTCCAAAAATAGGATGTCCATGTCAACATATTGTATTGTGGTAAGGTTGCAAGTAAATAAATAAGTGACATATTACCTGTGATTTACTAAGCGCTTGTAGTTCCTTTAAATGTGAGACACAAATATGATGAAGAGTGCCCAGATCTCTCGCCGGGTCTCCTTTAATTCTCTCTCCTTCAGAATCCGGTTTCTCCACTAAATTCTAACATAATACTAACTTTTATTTAAAATATACAACATATACATTTAAAACAAAAATATTTCATATTAATGGGAACGATAATTTACTTTTTTTTTTTAAACATACGAAATAAAAAGTAGTGTCACATTTATGTCATCAATAATTTTTATCCTATCTAATTTCCAGTTTATATCTCTTTGTAAATGGATGTTAAACCTTCAAGGAATATTTTAATCCGGAAATCATTTGCAGCTTTTGCCTTTATCTTGAAAGATGATTAAAATTGGAACAATTCTTATTCAGAAACTATTACTTATCGAGTATACAAAGTGTAGAGTAAGTTTAGTAATTGCATATAATTTCAAAATCCATATTTTTTATCTTCACAAATTTATCACCTCAGGAAGCCGAAAAAAATGATTTTCGATATGTTGTCCATTCGTCTGTACGTAAACACAATAGTAGCACACAAATTAAGATAGGTATATCAAATTTGATATAGAAGATATTTCCACCACAGTGTGCTCGTAGAACGCTACTGAAATTTTAAAAAAATATAATGAAATATATCAAAATTGTGGCCATTTTAAACAGTTTTTGTTCATATTTCATGGTTGTAACTTATAACACCACTTAAAACATTCGGTACAAATTTGCAGATTTCAATTCTGCATGTAATGGTACAAACTCTACCTCTCTACAATGACAAATTTACAGTTCAAAATGTAATTTTGAATACTGATCTTCGAAGAAAATACGAGATCCAGCAGTACTGAGTCACAGACACGAGCGTAGCAAGTGAACAATTTTTCACGGTTGTACAGCTTCAATGACTCCCGGAACTAAACACTGACACGAAGTGAGTGGAAACTGTTTAATACATATCTACAAAAGGCCCATTAGATCTTACCTAACATCTAGTAGTGATATACACAATTACGAGATTCATAAAATACATATAACAACGGTTTTAAACAAATTTACCCTATAAATGAGGGTAAGACTCATTGATCTGCTAATAAAATTTAATATTTTCTACAAGGGCCAAGAGACCAACTTTAGGGCATTACATTTAGAGGATTTTATTTCCTTTCATTATACTGTATTATGTGGCAGGGTAAGTACCACGATGGCACCCATCAACTTATTTGTATTCAAATGATATAACACAGTGTTTTCATTAATTTTAATTGCCAAACACTATACACCGAAGAGATAAGATATCTATGAGATGTTTCTTTTATGTTTTACATAGATATTATTGTTTTTTGTGTCTAATTTATTGATATAATATTGATCGACAGTAGGCACAAGCGGCACTGGGTGATTTCCATTTAAAAAAATCGTGTTTTTTCAGGTTAACAGTCACTGACATCTTCAGTATTTTAGAAGATAGTGAAGATATTATAGATCTGTTGTTTTATATAGAACCATCTGAAAATCCAGCCCTCAGTGAGTGTGATTCTGATGATGACGATCCAACTGGCAACATAAACCATTTGTCCGGTAACAAGCTCAGAGCTGGTGGCGAGTTGATCGGTAAAAAAATTACTGAAGATGGGTTCGTTGAAGTAAGAATCAGAGGAATAGGTGAAGGAAAATATTATCAAGATGAAGAAGAAGTGAAATGTAACGAAGCAATTAACGAAGATAAAAGTGTACCAGTCAGTGTAAATAATGATTTTGAAGAACAGAATCAAATAAAAGATTATAAAGGCAGGTAAGAGATAAATAATAAAAAACGAAACAAAATAAAGATGAGGGAAAAAAAAATGTGAAAGTAAAATATAGGAAGAAGCGCATACTTAACCGCTATAAAGTTTATTCGTGCTAATTTCTTGTCAAATGATTACTCTCCTGTAGATATATTTGAATTTTTCTTTGATTGCGAGGTCGTTGAGTAGATAGTTTATTGCACCAATCAATATGCTCAAGAAAAAGAAAACATGCTTTTTTCTCCTTCGAAAAATTAACTATATCTGTTTTTTTTATTCTATTTCACTCTGAATACAATAAAATGGCATGTTACAGAATGTACCCGAGTTCAAAAAACTAAAAAAATTATTTGTAATGTTACAAAGATCTGTAACTTCAGGAATATTCCCTCAACACTTAAATGTACACCTGTTTAATACTAATGACAAATCAGTCATGTACTACGGATGTGTGACATGAAATATTTTCATTAACTGGTTTTCATTAACAGTGTTTTCCAGGTTTTAATATCTTTTGGCTAAACTAATTTACTAACGAGATCATGCGGCAAAATACCAAGCAAGAAAACATCAACTTTCTTAATCGCCTGAAAAAAGAAAGCAAAAAATAGAGACTCGTGGCCCTCAAATCTTCTAATAGCATCAGAGTCGGAAGAGAAGAAGAATTTGTCAAGAGAGATCTGATAGGAAAATTGTGACAAATCCTTAGTAGCCCCAATAATAACAATGCACTATAATGGAGTCTGCAAAAGAGGTAAAACAAAAAACAGACTAACTATTTTTACTGAGGGAACTTTAATAGCAATTTCCTCAAGGGAGTTATTTGTTTTTGTTGGTGGCGGGGGGGGGAGTTTTTAAGCCGAAAAATATTTCAGTCATCTCCGCCTTCAAAAAATGAGCGTGAAGATGCTCCACATTAAAACATACAATTGACAAAAGTTAAAACAATAACATAAAACTTTAAATAATAATAAAAAGACTATAACTAGTTAAGAAACGAAAATGAACAACATAACATATTACACGGCTGTACAATGGCCATGCAATAAGTTAACAAATATTACAGGGGGGGAGGGGGTAAAAGCATCCTACAACGAATTAACAGATAAAATTTAAACAAAACAAATAATTTAATTAGACAACTAAACAAAATATTACACACTGTAAAGACAAAGAGTCTGCAATAATCAAATCGAAAAATTGTTATAAAATTGTATCAAAAATATTGAGACAACACAAGGACAATAACCCTTCAAGGATCTGAGCAATATCCTACATCACCTGAATGGAGACAAATATTCGTTGCACGCCTCTTAAAAGAACACATTCAATGAGGATGTGCTTAATTGACAACACATCTTGACAAAATGGGCATTGTGGCGGATTCCCCTGTTTTATCAGAAATCCATGAGTAATCATGGAATGACCGATACGAACATGGGTAATCACCACTTCCTCAACGACTGGCACATATGGAAGTATTCCACGAACCGGAGAGTGTCTTTTGTTTCTCTCAGCTTATTGGACTGTATATTTATCCATTCCTCCTCCCATTGAATATTCAAAACTAATTTAACTGTTGATACAAAGTCAGATACCATAACACGCTATGTGACTGGTATCTGACTTGTAAACTTCCTTAGCCGCTTCATCAGCTTTTGTGTTTCCCGAAATCCTGCAATGCCCAGGTACCCAACAAAATGATACTCCGACATCCCGTAGCTGAAGTCTGAGCATAGAAAAAACAGAAAATCTTCAACCAAGGGATTCTTAGAGTACATATCCTGGATAGACTGTAAAGCACTTTTGGAATCGGAACACAAAAGATAGTAACGAAAACCAGATGGAACGATATTAAGGCCTTTCAAAATAGCAAAGAGTTCGGCAGAAAATGCATTATAAGCTGAGGGTAATCCATACATATACATCCGACTGGATGGGTAATATGCTCAACCGACTTTATTGTCCAGTTTAGAACCATCTGACAATATAATTTCACTAGATGGGTATTCATCAAATATATAATAAAACTCCCGACGATACACTACATCAGGAGTGTTTGTGCTTAATGAACCTGGACAGTGAAAAATCAAAAGTTATCATTTGAATGAGCCATTGATTCCTATAAAACATGGAGCATACTCATTCATTGGAGGAAACACAAGTCGCAAATTGTCAAGGATTCTAAGCGTTCTAATGTCAGATGGATCAAACCAATTCGGATTATATTCATATCGTTCAGCCAAAGGATTTTTAAAAACTATGTCGTAAACTGGATGATATGGTTCGGAGCGCAGACTACTAATATATGCTATTTGTAGTTGGTGTCTTTGTCGAGAAAGATATGGTTCACCAATCTCAGCAAGTAAGCTAAATACTGGGCTTGAACGAAATGCTCCAGAAACAATACGAAGTACAAAATTATATATGGCATCAAGTTTCTTAATGGCTGATGGTATTGCGGATGAGTAGACTATGGAGTCATAATCAATCCACGTTCGAATAAAAGCACAGCAAAATTGCAATATACAAGTCCTATCGGCTCCCCATCGAGAACTGTTAAGAACACGTAACATGTCAAGCGTTTTATTATATCATATTTTCAGGTCAGATAAATATGGAATCCAAGAAAATCTTCGATCAAATAATAGGCCTAAAAATTAAGCGGTTACAGTAGTTTGAATTTGTGTTCCGTTGAGAAATAATAAAGACTGATGGTTCAGTCTATGGCAATTAAAAACAATACATTAAGTTTTTGAAAGAAGAGAACTTATATCCTGTCAATCTTGACCAAAATTGTAGTTTATTTATTACCAGTTGAAGGTTTCTTTCGGCAGTTGCCATACCTCGAGAAGCTACATATATAGCAAAATTATCAACCAATAGAAAAATGCAAACAGGGGACTGCACATTAGCGGTAATGCTGTCGATTGCCACAGAAACAGGGTCACACTCAGGAATTACTGTAGCAGCCAACCAAGGATCGTGAAAGCAATTTTCCTCAAGTACACGATTTATATTTAAGGAGAGTTCTCTTCCCCAAAGCTGGGAGGTGTTTAACCATAGAATGAACTATGTTGTCAAGGCTGGAACGGAATCCCGTCCCAATAACATAGCAGACTTTAATTCCTGTAAGGAAAATGGGGTATTTAATGGTGATTCTTCCGACAGAGCTACAGTGTAAGGTATTGCTTCTTAAGAAGTTTTTTGTAAACGAAAGGCATCGCTGTAAGAAGCAGTTGATGAAAAGGCACCAAATGATGAGCCCAAAACATTAGCAATGTCATAATTATCTTAAGTCGCAATAAGGGAGTAGTTGGAGGAGGACCACAAACAGAACGTAACATCTTTCACACTGTTGACGTGTGTGTGGTTCTTGATATTGTGCCAATGTACTAGGTCCATATTTCCTTCCTACTCTGCCTAAACACTTGACGTGACTTGGCTTGTAGAATTTTATACCTTTCAAGATTTTCACATGTAGGTCTGCGATTAAACTTCCTTAGAGCTTTACAGCGTAAACGGAGAGCATCACTACATTCATCGTTCCACCATGGAACTGGTGGACATAATGGTCTCGTCAATGCCTTCGGAATGTTGTTGTCCGCTGCTGTAAATGAATGTACTGCTTCTCAAATAGGAACATAATCATTAACTCTCTATGAGGTAAGTCGCTCAGGTCGCTCAGCTATAGCAATTATGTGACAAGAAATCACTTTTTTTGCAATTCAACATTTACCCTAGTACAAATCATCCTACGGCAATAATTTTTATACTGTTTAAAAGCTAATTATCCATAGATTATTTACCATACAACCAAAAGTTCATAGAATATTAACAATTATATTTAATAATTGGTAAAGTTTGTGTTAGGTTAGGCTAGGTTTTTTTCATTAAAAAAGAAAAAATGTTAATGAAAATGTTACAAATTAATTTATTTTTCTTCTAAATATATTCACAAATATTATACAAAACTATTGTATATCTTGAAAAAAAGTGGTAAACTATTGATTTTTGGATGATACAGGTTTTTCTGAAAAATGTTAACTTCATTTTTTGACATGTAACATACTTACTCCAAAACCATTTCATTATATATATATATATTTACTATGCACCTTTCTGAGAAAAATGATATCCTACAAGTTAGGTTTTGCATAAAATTATTATTTTTTATGAAATTTTTAAGAAAACAAAACCTTTAACATTGCCAGTTCAAGGGTTAATATTAGATGATACAAAGCCTTCGGCATAATCTTCCCATTTTGCTTTGCTCAAAATCCACCTGGGAAGGCGATCTTTACAATGAGAGAAATCAGAGAAAGTAAGCATCACAGGAGCGTCTGATCACTACTGTGTCGGCCACTCAAATTTAGTGGCCAGACATGGCCGTTGTCCAACCACCTGTAGAAGCGCCAGATGAGTTGGTAAACCCGTCATTGAACTGAATCAAATCCAAATTGGATCAAATCCTGTCAATAAAGTTTCCTCTAGGGCTGCAGGTGTTAGATTCTCATGTATAGTGGTGAGCATTAAAATCGCCCACTAAAAGAAATGGGACAGGCAACTGTTTAACCTGTAGTTAGTATCGCCGCATGTGCTGCTGTAGCCTTTCCATGTACCAATAATAGTAACGCCGCAACGTATGCAATTTTGTATTTGTATTTATAAAGGAAAAGCCACAACCTTTGTGGCTGAATTAATATTTGGTTAGTTATATTCTTCGATCTCTTGGCTGTAATATAAAACATCTATTTTAGTTTTAGTTAATACTGATAGGGTGCGCGAGCATTCTCTACCAGACAATACATTGCCTTGCCGTTTCTAACATAGTCATTATGTAACTTGTGTTTGCAAACAAATTTGGTTTTTGTTGTTTCTTCTTTCGATTGTATAATGGCTAATCGTAAAAATCTTAGCATTGATGACATTCGATAATATATTATGGATTCCGGGAGTGAGGATGAAATATATAGTGAGGAATCTGAATTGAATTTCAGTGAAATAGAGAACGATATTGCTACACAAAAGCATTCGGAACGACTGTGATGTGCCGCTCTGTCTGCCGGAGTGTTTTCGTGTGTACCACACGAAAAGGAATTTTTGACTAAGTAATTTGTATTCATATTTTATAAACTATTTTTGAAATCAACTGTATAATTTATTTTTGTAATGTTCAGTGTAATAAAAAAAGATACAGAACAGTAAACTATTGTTATAAAATGCACCTTACATGTTTCGGCTGTTAGGTTAGGTAAGGCAGTTTTGCGCACAAATATTTGAAAATATGTTATTATAAATAATTAAAACAAATTATTTTTACCTTTTATTCATAATTTTATATAATAAGAACAATATACAAAAATTACAAAAAATAAATAAATAACATTAAAAACTCACTAATCTTGGGTATTGTTGATAAATGGAAAACCCACTAATCAACAGGTTAATAAGGTTGGATAGTTCCACTTCCACAAGCCTAAAATTAGGTGACAAGTACAAACAACTAATTGTCAATTTATATAGTGTAGTGATCGTTATTGCTACTGCTTGCAATGTGAAGTCGAAAGTTTTACAGACATACCACAGATGGGGTTGTGGGCAAATATTGCTACTCCATCCTTAGCTCTGTCTGTAGTGACATAGTCATTTCTAAAAGCTGAAAACTCCTTCAGTTGATGGAGATGAGTCTCTTGCAGGCAAATGATGAAAGGGGATTCAAGTACAAGAACCTTAAGATCGTCAATGTTCCATTGTATTACGCTATTCAAGTTTAAATTCCTGGCCATATATTATGATTAAGATAGAAATAATGGATTTGTTAATGCATGGTCAAAAACTCACGATATATAAATATACAGTATGTATCAGCTTCTACCAAATGTAAAAATTATATAAGATTTGTAAGTGTGTGTTTATTTGGAGAAGGTGTTGTTATACCACTGTATAGTTTGGGTTCAGCAAGGGACGCCAAACACTTCTCAATAGGTGCAGCTAATCTGCATCCCTCTGCGATGAGTACCCTAAGTTAAGGTGAAAGTATAACTGTGAAATGAACTATATAAGCATCCGCAAATATAGAAGGAAAATAAACAACTAAATAGTATTCTATCTTCCAAGCCATCCAATAGAATTTAATTGCATTAGCACCCAGTACCCAATAGCTTCCTCAAAGGTTATAAAATAACACATGGAGCATCAAATAGTCTTAACCATCTACTGAACAAGAGAATCATAATTAAGTATCCTATGGATACTTAATTATGGAGTCTGCTATGGATACTCAAACAATGGAGTATATAAGTTATTATGATAAATATTACACTGGACAAACTGGCAAGAATTTCAGAATTCATTTTAAAAAACACCTCCCTCACAATACGTCTGCCTATGCTTAACACTTAATATCCACAAATCACACATATTGTAGCATTGAAAACAACACGGAAATAATATACAGAGGTAAGAAGATTAAAGTACTTGATGCAATAGAAGACTACACCATCTACTCTAATAATGTAATTATGCAGATAACCCAGCTAAATTATTATTAAATTATAAACTAAATTTTGCCTCCAATTTTATATATATGACAATCACCAAACTAAACAAACACCCCAACTGATAATGTGATCTACCTGCCGACTATCAGTCCACAAAGCCACTCAGATATGGAATGTGACTCATTTTTAATAAAAGCCGACTTGTACCATATAATCTATATCCGTCCGTGAGATGTGTAATATGTTTTTCAATATTGTGTTAATTGTGCTCAGCCTAACGAGGTCAACAATATGGATGAAACAGCTGTCGTTACACAATAAGATAGATTTACATTTGACTCCCACAAGGTAAAAATAGTATAATTACAGTAAGTTGGAAGGCAACCATCGAATTAATTTTTGGAACATGTGTTTATTTATACCTGCTGAATATTTCCCAATTCCCCTGTATAATAAATGTTGTATTTTTACTTACCGACAACTGATCTAGAAACACAACCATCCTTTCTTTGTTCTTCAATATAAATGGATTGACTACTTCCATGTATTGTTCTTTACCACCAAACTCAACCAGATTTGCTAAGTTTTGAAGACATTTTGCCACCATTATTAATGATCGACCAGCCATAGGAGGTGGAGGTTCTGAAAACAAACAATGAATCTAAGTTTTATAAAAAACATTCTAATTTTTATTTCCCTTCATCTCTCCTAATCAATCCCTTCAACCCCATCTTCTTTCACTTCAAAATCACTACAGTCTTTAAATAACTACCACTGAACTGCAGTATACTGTGGTCACTAAATTTATTTCCTAAATATAAGTGTACTCCCAAAAAAACTAAGTTTTTTTGCTCCTATCACTTTTCAATCCTCATAATCTTCCACCTCTATACCCCTACTAACCTTAAGCTTTATAATATTATATTATATTATACCCATTTACGAGAAGTGCAGTGGGTGAACCAGATCGAACTGGCACCTGTATAAATTCACAATATTCTGCCCACAATCCCTTATTCCTCGAGATTTTGCCTTCCGCCCTGGGGGCATCATTTATGGCTTGTATTTTCAGTTGCTTAGGGTTTGTTACTCATTTCTATAAGTGCCACCCACCTACACCTTTCTCCGCTTCATTTTTTTCTTGCCCGGAGGGAAATATGAGGCTAATGGGTCTTTTTTTGCTTTCGCCAGTGGGGGTGTCTGTGCTGAAATCCTTTCACCAGCTCCCTTTTTTCCCGGCAATACTTCTACTCTAACAGCCTTACTTGCGGGTTGCCTGAATAGCAAATTGCAGGGAAATTGTATTCCATCAAATCAATTAACCCCCTACCTTGATAAAATGCTTATCATGCATTAAGGCTAGAGAATATTGTGCACCAGCCGGAAGAGTTTTCTCGCAAAAACAACAAATGATGAAATATTGTCAAATGGTCCCCAAAGTGTTAAATTTTATGAACTAGGCACGGTTTTATAAGCAGGTCTTGCTTTTATGAGCCTGGCTTGGATTCCGAACAAGGCACAAACTGATGGAATAATACTGCAACAAACACGATAAAATGTAAACTAATAAATGAGAAAAAACAGTCAAAATTTATATCGGAAATGAAACAAAACACACGGATATAATATTTATCTTTAGTCGCCCTTCTCATGAGAGAAAAACAAGTTTTTTTTAACATGTCTTGTGATTATTAAAGTTATAACAGTAAGGTACTAGGAAAAAGGAAGTAAGCTGTCTCAATTTTGCCTCCACTTGTCCGATTCAAATGTGACAACTAAATGTCAACAGTGTAACCTTTCACTACTTGTGGAATTAAAAGTTTTTATTTTTAATATTATTAAATTTACTGAATTTGTATTTAAAAACAAAATTTCTTTATCGTTCTATGTCGCTGATTACTCACCTACTTCATTTTTTCATCGATTTATTATTGATTATTATTTATTTAGGTTAAAAATCTACATTATTTTTAATTTAGCGAAAATAATTGACAATTTAAAATTTCAATTTTACTATCCTTAAACAACATTTTTAATAACTTTTCTCTAAAAAAAAAAAAAAACATCAAATTACATTCTTACTTATTTTTAACTCTTTCTATTCATTGCTAGGTCATTATATCTATTTATTTCATAACAACTTTACCAACTTCAACAATTACAATTATTTTAGACATTCAAAGTTAACTTTATCATCAGAGAAAAAATATTTGTGGCCTAAACTACTTTTTCTCAAACATTAACCTGTTGAGGTGTACTGACGGCTATAACCGTTTAGCCTATTAGGACCTATAGCAGTAGACCAAAGTATCACTGATGGACCACAGGAAGTAAAGATCATTTTTTTCATTATTTTCTTTCAAAATGTATTGAAATACTAAAATAATATATTTTTACTATTTATAAGTAAACAAATTATACAGTAGGCCTATACTGCAGTTTGTTAGAACTTTTCTAATATATGAAAATGCTCGAAGCATGGATATACGCAAAGAGCTAATTTGCACTTAGAACACTCGTGTGCAGTTTCTTTTCTTTTACGCTTACTTCGAGTAGTGTTCGAGCACACAAAGCAGCGTTTGAGCTTTTTCGGCCATTTTCCCGTGCAGGTGGTGAGTGGGGGAAATGACGTCCTAACAAGCGTAGCGGCTGCTGAGCTCCGTCCACTGGACAGGGGACAGCGGCCGGCCTTTTCTCCCAATGCAACTTGAGTTTCCAAAATTTTCCTTATGAAATTCATTCTAAAGTCCATTTTCACTACATATTAGACCGCTAGGAAGCAGTGCCGTACAGTAAAGCTTAATATGAACGTTCCACATTCATATTAGTATATAGAAACGCCGCTAGAGAGCGAAAGCACTCATTGTTAATATTGTTAAAGTAAACTAGCCTGTTCTGAACGGTTAAAACCGTCAGTACTCTATTGGGCTCAAACGGCTATAACCGTCAGTACTCTTTTGGGATCATTTTAAGCTACTCTTCAACAGGTTAACACTATAGCATCTCTAACTTAAAATTACTTTTTTAGATTTTTCAATAAAAATATAACTTCGCCATACTATTATTTAACCTTTATTCTAAACTCACTGTAAAGCTGTCATAAAAATCATTGTTAACTCGCAGAACCTTTCATTTTTTTTCATACAACATTTGCTTTTCTTGTAGACCATTTTTCTTAGAATATTTTTTCGTAGAATCGTTGTATAACATTATTCGCCGTAGTGATTGCAGGACACCATTTGTCGTAAATTCACAACAACCTTATTTATCGCAGGAACCTTATTTACAATAAATCATCCACCACTCCAACTTCCTAATAAAACTATTACTTATTTCCACAAAAACCCTATATCTTTTCCCTTTACTTTTGACCCTATAGCTCCATTGCTCACCAATTCATCACAATCTTAATCAATTTTCCATAAATAATTTTTTACCTTTTTTTTATTCAGCCATTACTTTGAATTTACTTGCTGTGTGTTTCAAAAATTTCCAATCTCTCCTTTAAACATCAAAACTCCCTATCCTTATTTAACCCTATAGGCGCCGCATGTTAATTCTCTTTGTTTGTTTAAAAATTAATAAAAAATATATAATATAAAAAACTTATAATACAGTGGAACTTCTATGTAACAAACTTCTAAGTCACGAAATCCTCCAAACAACGAAGTTTTTTTCTTCACCGTGAACTATAAATAATATTGCATGTGTTTTGACTTCCTTATAGCGAATGTTACACCTCTCCATAACGAACTCGATACATAGCACACAGTAAAAAATTGAAAGAGTTTTGGAAAGCCGAAGCTTTAAGAAAAAAAACCATAAATACTGTATAGTGTCATAAATGTGTCAAGCTTTGTTTACCCACCCACTACAGTAAACAGCCGTTTCGTCACACCTTCCAACTGAAATATGTTTCGCCGTTTTCAACTAAAATATGTCTTACTATGGCTTGATAATTTTTTTCGGCTTATTGTTTAGTATGGAAGGGGAAGAGTCTCTATTTTATCTTAATTTATTTTTTTTATAAGCCTATGATGACCGAAAGGTATTTTTGCCTTTAACCTTTTGATGAGTATCGACGTTTCAAAACGTCAAGCAGTGTTATTACCCTTTGGAGCATCGCCGTTTAAAAACATCATTGAGTTTTCGTTCAGTTAGCATCAACGTTTTTAAACGTTCTATTTAATATATTATGTCCTATGATGTGCTGCTATCTATACGTTATTTTTCATAACTTTCTAATCTGGCAACACTGCACACAGTCTGACAACACTGCACTACACACAGTCTGAACAAGTCGGTTCTGAATCATGCACAATGTCTTTTAGTAGTATGTTATTGTGATTGTGTTTATAATGCAGTGAGTTGTAACTAACCTCAAAGTATATATTAGTGATTTTAGTGATATTTGTAATTTTATAATATATTTTTAAGTAACTTTTCCAAATTGTAACAATTTTGAAATTGCAGAAAACTCTACACTAAAAATGTGGACTCCAACTATTGTGTCTGAAATGGATACTTTTTTTGCATGCCTTATGTTGATGTCATTTACAGTAAAAAATCGTGTCAAAGAGTATTGGTCAACCGAACCTTTGCTTTCTACCTCTGCATTTCCAAAAATCTTTTCTCAAAATCGGTTTCTATTATTACAAAGATTACTACATTTTTGTAATAATAAAGATAGTCAGAATCAAACTAAACTATTCAAGTTAGATGTTATAATCCAATCAATAAGGAAAAAAATTTAAAATGTTTTTTATTCCTACAAAAAAGTTTGTATTGATGAAAGTGTTGTAGTTTGGAAAGGCAGGCTGGGTTTCAAACAATACCTCCCTAAAAATGGCATCAATTTGGAATAAAACTTTTTATTCTATGTGATTGTGAAACTGGTTATATTGTAGACTTTCTAGTGTATACTGGAAAATCAGAAACAAATAATGTTAGTAATTTTGGTGTTTCTGGGAATGTAGTACTAGAGCTTTTACAGCCATACATGGGAAATGGACATGTATTGGTACACGAGTCCAAATTTATTTCACTTTCTAGATGAAAATAAAATTGGGGCTTGTGGAACAGTCAATCCGAAAAGAAAAGAAATGCCCAAATTTCCAAAAGTTATGAAAGGAAATTGTTCAACATCAAACACAAAAATTTTACTTGCAGAAAAATGGCATGATAAGAGAGATGTTCATATGCTTTCAACAATGCATTCACATAAAATGGTTGAATTTAAGAAACATAACTAGAAAGGGGAAGTTATTGTAAAGCCTGAAAGTGTTTTGGACTATAACTAAAACATGGGTTTTGTTGACAAGTCCGATATGCTTCTTTCTTACACTGACTCTGCTAGAAAGACAGTGAAGTGGTACAAGAAACTTTTTTTTTCATATAATGGACATGTGCCTACTGAATGCATTTGCCTTGTACCAAATGAAAACCGGTAAGAAACCTAAGTTTCCTGATTTCAAATTTTTTGTAGAGAGACAACTTTTAGAAGAATTTTCAATTGAAAGGATCGTTGCAAAACCTGGAAGGAAATCTTTATTGCCAACTGAAAATCCTCTACGACTTACTGGCAGACACTTCATTTCTCCAATTCCTCTAACAGAAAAAAAAGTAAGGCCACAAAGAACATTTTATGTGTGTGCAAATACCAGCAAACGCCCACAAAAGAGACGTGACACTACATGGCAATGTAAAGACTATGACGTTGGCTTGTGTGTGCATCTGTGTTTTGAAAGCTACCATACTAAAAACATATTTTAGAATTAATAAAATTTATGTTTAGAAATAGAATTCAATAAATTTATATTACTATTGTATTTTGATGTTAATAATTTTATTTTATGTTTATGTCTAAAACGTTTTGCTTATCATAATTATGTACAAGAATAAAAAACTAGTACTGCTGACCTAACCTAACCAAATTTTTTTATTTTTTTAAAAACACAAACAAAATAAAAAATTACAATTTATTACTTATTTTACAGTTTAAAAAATATGTTTTAACCATTTAATAAAAAATAATAATCTTGCTCCCTGGGGTAAGAAATTTGAAAAAAAAAAATTGTCGCTCATCAAAGGGTTAAAGGAAAACTATTTATTTGAGGTGAGCTCTAATTGTTAAGCCCGAATTGGTAAGAGAAGTATGCATCAGCGATTAATCGTAATTGTAAATTACCGTAATAAACGTGATTACAAATATTCGCTAATTGTTTCATCCCTAATATAAACTTAGCCTTGGATAGAAACCAGGGCAATGATGAATAAGGAGACCAGTGGTCAGCAGAGAGGTCAATGGGAGATTGTCTGTGAAATGCGATTGACAGTCAATCCCTACAACGAAAGTCCTGGGAGTTGAGGATCATGATACCCATCACATATGAGTTTCAGGAAAAAGGTAAGCAAGCAACATGTGTACACTGTTCTTTTTATTAAGCTCATATAGATCAGGCGATACAAAAAGATTAATTTAACTTTATTTTTTTGTCACAACATTGCTTTTGCTCTGGTTTAAAAATAGTAAAACCAATGTGTTAATTTAAGTAATTGAATTAAACATTGTATTAAAAAGTATTTAGATTGTGTTAACAGAGATTGGAGAAATTATATTAAAAGCATATTGAACTGAATCATCGATCTATTTACTGTATGACCGAACCCGATAAGGAGCTACATAACATACACCAGGGGTATGTAAATGGGTTTAAAGAATTGCCAAACTTTTTATTGTTAATTTTGTAAACATTACTTAAGTTATCTCACCTGAAATAAGATTAAATTGTCTAGGATTGAGTATGGCAGGACAAAGTAATCTGAGGAAGATAAAACCAGACACAACTCTTGTTCTAACAAGTCTCTCGTGTGGCCATTTCCCCATCACACAACGTTGTAAACATCCGCAGATATATCTTACAGTCCTTGATACAAACAAGATTTTAAAATCAGTTAAAATGAACATAATGATTAAATATTTATTAATTTACTTTAATGTATCAAAATATTAAGGATACAATAAACCTTAAACAACTAATACACCTGAAAACAGTAAATGTATATAATTAATTATGCAACCACCAACTATAAATTTTGTTCCTTTTTAAAGTTTTTTTTTTTTTTTTTTTTTTTTTTTAATTCATAAAAAATATTAATTATACAAAACACAACTTGTTATATATCATATTTCTCAGAAAGGTGCATAGAATTTATCTGTGTAATGAAAAAAATATTAGATGTAAAGGTTTTGGAACAAAAAATGAAGTAATAAAGCCACAGAAAAAATAAATTACCAAAATTTTTAAATTTTGTTCAAGATATATAAAAGTTTTGTAATGTAGTTGTGAATAAATGTTGATAAAAAAATAAATCAATTTATAAAATATACATGTTGAAAAATCAACTTTTATGATGAAAAACAAGATTTTCTGAAAAGTTAGGCTTATTTTGAAAAATTCACCAAAAATAGTTATTCTATACAAAACCCAACATATTATATATCATTTGTTAGAGAGGTAAGTAGAATATGTATGTAATAAAACAAATTTACACATACAAATTTTGGAGTTAGTATGTCAAGAATTTTAAAAATCTTGCATAAATCCAACCCTAAACACCACAAAAAAGCATATGTATAACACACGAAAATTCTAATTATTTTTAAGACACAACATTTTTGTACAGTAATCCCTCGGCATTCGCGGGTTTGGTATTGGCAGTTATGATTATTCGCGGTGGTTAAAAAAAATAAAGATAAATAAATAAATTAAAAAATAAAACGAGATGGGATTTTCCTACAACACACCCCTGTGTGGAATGTGTGAATGAATACAAGTGGACTTGTCCAAATGAAGGTTAATGGCATACTGTATTGTACACTACAGTACTGTACAGTGATTTATTGCAGGGTCCACTAAAGAATACCGTTTAGGGAAGGGGTGGGGATGCCATGACCTTGAAGGCAGTAATCGCCGATGTGTGCCGTTGTCACGGCTAGTGACATCTCCATTTAGTGTTGTACTGTACAGCAAAGTTATTGTAAGTGTTATACGTACTGTTTTACTTGGTGTTATTTCCTTCTGTGTTTTATTTTATTTAGTTAGGATTTTGATAATACTGTACGTATACGTACCGTACATAGTTATGTTATCTGTTTCTTTTAAATTTTTTCATAAATGTCCACATGTATAGGGAAAAAATGGCTAAAACAAGTCATGCCTTAATAAAAAAAAAATTGAACTTCTTGATCAGCTTAAAAGTGGCGAAAGTGTAGCCTCAGTGGCCTGGTTTTTGAAAGTAAACTAATATGGTCCAAAAAGTACCGCGAAATCAGTACCTGGTAATATTAATATATTAATAGCTGGAAAAATTATAATATCGCAGACTGCATTGTAAATATAAAGGATGCGATTGATGAAATTAAATCGTCAACAATCAATGCTTGCTGGCGAAAATTATGGCCAGAAGCTGTTTTAGAATTTACGATGTGTCCTGATGAAACTATGACAGAAATTATATCGATAGCTCGTAAAATTGAAGGCGATGGTTTCAATGAAATAAGCCTCTGACATCCTTGAACTTTTGGAAGATAATGATGACGAACTAACAGAGGAAGATCTTGAGATTATAAAAGATACGCCTAATGTAATTAGCCAGGATGACGAAGACCAAGAACTAGAAAATGATGTTTCTCAAAGTCAAATTAATTTAAAAGAAGTGACTGAAATTTTTCTATTAGCGAAAGAGTTAGCTACAAAAATGTCAGAAGTCGATCCTTCTCTTGAACGGTCAATTAAATTCAGTCGAGAACTTGACATGGCATTAGCGCCATACAACGAAATGCGAAAAGAACTAGAAATGAATAAAAAACAATCAAAGATTACAAGTTTGTTTTTTTTTACTTTTTTAAAAATTAAGTTAATTAAATTTTAGTTTTTTTTGTAATTGTAGTGTTTTAGATTTCTCAGTGATAAATATTTCCATAATAGACTGTACGGTTCTTGGATTTTAGTGACTGTGTCAATGATTATGTATTTAGTGTTATGAAACTGAAGTTATCATTTACGGGATAAGCAGGATACTTTATTCAAAAATAAAGTAAATAAAATGTAAGTAAAAATGAAATTTATTATCTTATGTAAATTAATTACGTATAGGTACTGTTCTCTGTTTGAAGTTATTTGTTAATGATGGAAGTTCAATTTTATTATTATGCATTTTTCAGACATTTGCCATCATTTGTGTGTTAGAAATCAAAACACGACGTTTCGGGAATAAGAATCAATTCCCGTTATCAAGTGACCAAAAACTAAAGAAACATGAAACTAGAAACTAAGCCTATGTAAGAAGTAAAATTAAATAAGAATACCACCAACCTTAATATCTAAGCATGCATCTCAGAGCTAAAACTGAGAAGTCAAAAAACACAAATTCCCAAATCAAACGTAAATAATGAAGAAATAAAGGCCATGTCTAAATTAAAACACGATAAATCGGTGAAAATCTTACCCGCGGATAAAGGTAATGCCACTGTGGTTCTAGACGCGGACGTCTATGAGAATAAAATTATTGAAACTCTCAATGCTGGTAAATACACCTTACTCAATAAAGACCCCACAACTGGTTTCGAGAACAAAGTTGCTAGCACTCTCAGGAAGTACAAGGTTTTTTTCTCCGATCAACTTTGTACTTCACTAACACCGCATTATTCTAAACTCCCCCATATGTATGGCTTACCAAAAATACACAAATCTAACATCCCTCTAAGACCTATTGTTAGTTCCCGTGGTTCCCCATGCAGGGAACTATACAAATACCTTTTGCGCATAATTAATCCACTAGTAGGAAAAAATGACGCGTTTGTAAAAAACTCTAAACAATTCATGGAATTATGTAAAGATATAAAACTAAATGAGGAAGATAGATTAGTCAGTTTTGATGTAGAAAGTCTTTTCACCAATGTACCCGTACAAGAAACCCTTAACATAATTGAGCATAGGCTTTTAAAAGACAACAGCCTAAAAGAATGAACTAACCTTCCCGTTGGTGCCATAATGGAACTCCTTAAACTTTGTACGGAATGCAATTATTTCCAAGTTAATAATAAAATATATCGCCAGGATGACGGTATGGCAATGGGTAGTCCACTTAGTCCTGTTTTTGCCAATATTTTTATAGAGGAATTCGAAAAGAAAGTTATTGATTCTTCCGAATTTAAACCAAAAATATGGCTCAGATATGTGGACGATACATTTGTTATATGGCCTCATGGTAGTAATAAATTAGAATATTTTTTTGCTCTATGAACAACACTTCTGACTCCATATCCTTAACCATGGAAAATGAAGTAAATAATAAACTACCTTTTCTAGATGTGTATGTTGAGAGAGATAGGGGGATCCTAAAAACTTCAGTTTATAGAAAAAAGACACACACCGGTCGTTATTTAAATTACAATTCTAACCATCCTATGTCCGTCAAAGAAGGAATTGTTCATTCCTTACTTGACAGAGCTTATAATATTTGTTCAGATAAAAACAGTCTAAACTTGGAACTAACACGTATCGAGCAGGATTTAAGTTCTAACGGATATCCTCTATCCATTATTTCCAAATGTAAAAGAGCGAAAAATAATAAAAACAATGAGTCTAAAGATGAAAATAAACCACTAGCGTACATGACAATCCCTTATGTGCCGGGATTATCGGAAAAAGTTAGCCAGAAAATATAAAATTTGTATCGCTTTTAAAACACTAAACACCATTAGGCAACATCTCGTCCAAACTAAACCTAAAAATGGCACGCAGGATACTAAAAACTGTATTTACAGTATCAAATGTGAGTGTGATAGACAATATATTAGCGAGACAAAAAGACCATTAAACATTAGAATAAAAGAACATAAAAACAATGTGCGGTTAGGCCTAGTCGATAAATCGAAAATTGCAGAACATATATGGTCCGAAAATCACAAATTTAATTGGGAAGAGGCAAAAATCATACACCAGGAAAGTAACCTATACAAACGTAAAATAATTGAAGCCTCATATATAAAACTAACAGACAATCCTATCAGCCAATCAAGTATAGAAGTAAGGCCATTATGGCTCCCATTATTAAAAAAAGAACTAAAATTTGATTATAATATCCCTACAACTAAAAAACAAGCTGAAATTTTACCTGTTAAATCGCCACAAGGGGTTGTAACCCGCTCTTGTGCTAGGAAGCTTAATACAACTAACAATAGGCCACTCCCCTAATAGTTTGTCACGCCTTCTGGACCACGTCACTTGTTGCTGTATCTTTGATACAACAACACGTATTTGACGTTAGTTGTGTGTTACCGTGATTGTGTTTTTTGACTTCTCAGTTTTAGCTCTGAGATGCATGTTTAGATATTAAGGTTGGTGGTATTCTTACTTAATTTTACTTCTTACATAGGCTTAGTTTCTAGTTTCATGTTTCTTTAGTTTTTGGTCACTTGATAACGAGAATTGATTCTTATTCCCGAAACGTCGTGTTTTGATTTCTAATACACAAATATGATGGCAAATGTCCGAAAAATGCATAAAAATAAAATAGGTACTGGGTTAGTACATAATAATTAGAAAATTATTTGTAGTATAGTACATAATGTTTTAAAATGTTCTATACAGTATATCACGAATATAACCTCCCTTTTCCGATAAAGATTTGATTTTAAGCTATTCGCGGTACTTTTTGGAACGTATCCCTCGCGAATAGTGAGGGATTGCTGTACTGTAAAGTGAATAAAAGTTTGTAAAAAAATATATCAATTTAAAAAACTTTCATTAGAAAAATTAAATTTTTATGAATGAAGTACATAATAGCTACAAAGTTAAGCCATTTTTATAAATTCACCAAAAATTTTTATTTAATGCCACTTTTTATATACCATTATTTAGAAAAATGTACCTAAAATTGAACTGTGAATTTACAAATTTTCTACAATGATACATTTTAGAGTGAAGTAATCAAGAATGAGAAAAGCTGTCTTCACATCACAAAAATTTTAACCTAAAAATCACCAACAAACTTGCATAAAAATTTGTTTCAACTATTCAAACAATTACAATAGTTGTAGAATACAGTTTTGAAACTAAATATGTATCAACACATATCAACAAAATATAATAAATAATTCACAATAAATTACAAAGCAAAAACAAGTTTCAAAACAATAATTTCTAACGCACTAAACTGTACTAGAACCAGTAGGTACAACATTGGTTTTATAGCAACATAACTGACAGAATGAGGTCACCAGACAGGTTTTGTTATGATGCATTGGCTTGTACAGTCCAGTCCAAATATTAGTAGATAAAACATTTGACAGATCTGAAATTCTTCTTTCCAATGATATAAAGATTGTCAAAAAAATCGAAATATTACTAATCGATATTTGACATTTCGAAAATGTATCGAAATGATAACAGGATTAATTAATTTCTGTTAAGACTTCGTAGAATGTATATATCTCAAAAACTATAACAGCTATGGAAATTTAGAATACAAAGTTGGAAAGAGGAAGAAAAATACTATAAAATATTATCCCAAATTATATTAATTTGTGGTATTTGGACAAGTATTAACATTTACAAAAACTATATGAACAATGAGGTCATATTTTCTTGTATTGTGACATTCCATTACGTGCTATTCCCTAGCGGTAAAACACACTAACTTCATCGAATTATTACATTTGTACATTTTGTCATTAGGGATTGTTATATAACTACGAAAAGTTGAAACATGAGCTTTATAATGATATATAAATTATTCTGATACAATCTTTTTTACTAGGCTATAAGTTGAATTGAAAAAAATGTGATGTTTAGGTTGAAAAAACTTGTTATGGATTCTTGATTATGTATAATTTTTTTATATTCTAAACTATAACAATTAGAATGCTTATAGAAAGCATAGATCGAAAGATGAAGAAATCTTCTACACAATACTGTTACTGTAGATTAGTTGAACAGAAATATAGACTTGTGTCAATTTGAGGAAGAATAACATAATTTTTACGTTTTACTGCTATGAATGTTCCCGCATTACGAAATACACAAACTTTACCAATTAATTAAATATTATTTATAATATTTTATAGACTTTTGGTTGTATGAATATTAATGGTTGGAAGATTAGCTTTACAATGGTACATAAATTATTGTGGAACAATGATTTTTACTAGGGTAAATGTTGAATTAAAAAAATATTATCACTGCTACATGGGACGGGAATTTCGTTAAAACCTATTATATTTACATTCAAGTCAAACTTAACTAAAAATACTTCAAAAATCCTGGACACTAGAATTTCTCTTAATAAATTTGTTTCTAATTTTATGATTATGTGGTTAACATAGAAAAAATACATTACATTCTAAACTTATTTTAAATCATAGAATATACAACTCTCAACAACATTTAATGCAGATTTTTAAAGCTGTAAAAAATGAGGTATTTAGTCGACTAAAATAAAACTTAAAAGAGGGTTGGAAAGTCAATGATCAGATACTCGCAAGTCTACTATACTTACAAATATATCGTTTACCTATATATTCAGTACTTACTTAGGGCAAGCATCAGCAGACATGAATATCGATAATGTAACTTCATCCAATATTTGAAGCAAGAACTCGGCATTATTACAAGCGTCTTCAGGGCTATCCATTTTGGTTGGATTTAACTGTAATGCATAAATATAAATACTGTTGTACATTCTTGTTTGAAATAACTTTTCCTACAATAACTTTTTCATTTGTAAGAATATAGATAATTGTAAACTTAGTGTGTGCTATACCAAACACACTCACTGAATTTATCACTTTTAATACAATTTATCCAAGTTTTAAGTTATTTTCATTTGAATATTGGACTTGAATATTTTCTTAGAATAATAATTTGGATTATTATCCTAAGATTTCACAATAATCGTCTCTCAACCATGCGATAACCTGCCTTAATTCAGACAGACCGCACTGGTTGGAATTTTCTTGAGAAGTGTCTTTCGCTTCGATTCTACCCAAGGTGCAAATTTTCTACTTTTTCTATCAACGATAACTTAGTATGAAACATTATGAGTTACAAATAAAATTTGTTTTAATCAAAGTCTATTGTTTATGATTGATGTTATTTATTACCATGGGTTTTTACCTTTATCTTTGTACTTCTATTAGTCCAGGCGATCTTGGCTAAAAAACAGGTGTTCTCAATGATTTTCTAATTAGACATTTTAATATTTTATATACAAATTCTTTATTAATATGAAAGCAATTTTTATCATTACATTTAAACAACTTACATCTTCACAAGTTCTTAATATCTAAAATCTGCTCTTTCTTTATTAATCTACTAATTACTCAAAGTCATTTTCAATAAAAGATAGGAATCTTTTATAGTGTGTATTTTATAGGTAAAATCTGAGAAATTATCAATCATGTATATATTTGTGACTGTTATGTTTATTGCTTTTGTTTGGTATTGTTATGTATATGAATGCAATGTGCATTCTATATATGTATATTTTTAAAGATATTTAAAAATTATTTCTTTAACAAACTAAAAATATTGTAAAGATTAATGGACTGATATGATCTACAGTAGAACCCCTCTAATCCGCCCTCGGGTGGTCCGTTACTCCGGTTAATCCGACCGAGCTCGAGCTCGCGATATTGTGCCGACTCGCCGACTTGTCGATGACTCACGGCCCGTCTGGCGCCATTCTTTCCAGTTTGTTATCGCTTTCCCGCTTCAGTGCTGAGTCATCTCTTGTGAAAAATTAAACACTACAAATCTTTTTTACAGATTCCCCTCTGTCAAGTGTTTTGACACATTTAACCGCGTCTGAAACGAAACCAACACACGCTTCCGTATTCCCGTTTTCGTAACTCGCTCATTTTTATTTACTGTATATACTGTACGTAGATCATAACCAGTCAAAGACAAGAAGAAAACTGAAAAGAAATGTTATATTTTCCATAATGTATACTAAATTGATTCGTGGAAAAAAAGCAGCCCATCAAACGTTTTTGCCTTTGTATGTCTGCTATACCGACGGGTGCCAACGTCGCGGTGTTTTTATGCCGCCGACAATGGGATACCGCTATCGACAAAGTCGTTTGACTCGCCGCTGCTTTGGTGCCGCGGAGTTTTTACGCTGCCGACAATGGGATACCGCTATCAACAAAGTCGTTTGACTCGCCGCCGCTTTGGTGTTTCAATTACTGTACAATTTATTTTCGGAAACTCTCATCCAACCAGTACACAACGATATAGGCCGGTTAACAGAAGTTCTACTGTACTTGCAAAGTTTATATATAGACTTTTAAAAGTTTATATATCACTTATTTCACTTAAAAAAAATCTGTTTACATAATATGTAATAAATATTGACTTTTTTCGGATAATCCAACCCTTTTTGCGTTCCGACCATGCCCCCAGTCCCGAAGGTGACGGATTAGAGGGGTTCTACTGTATTATCTATTGTGACTAATTTTATTCTTAGTCATGTAATGTTAAATGAATATTTATTATAGTACTGTAATTATGTGTTATTTGAGGACAAGCTGCCTGCCTGCAGCAGTCTCAATGTTATCCAATCAGATGTAATGCAGTGAAATGAAATAAATAAAAAATAAATAGGTTATTCAGTAATTGCACTTCAGTTACGATTGTTTATGTTTCGTCTGTTTTTTACTACACAACCTGTTAAAGCCCATTACTTAATGGATTGACTTGACACTTTTTCTTTTATTATTCACTCACATATTTATTAGTTTTTCTTGGTATATTTGAATTTTACTTTTAAAAATCGAACACACATTTTTACAGAGCTCACATGTCGACATGTCTGTCCTTTTTAATGTTCAGAACAGGAGATGCACAGAATCTCTCCTATGAAAAAAATTCCTAGAATTATACTGCTTGTACGAGAATGTTCTCTGGTTTTAACCAATTGAAAATACCTTACATATCTCCTTATATGGACAGTCACACCATATCATCTAAGCTCGCCTTTCTTCCAGAACCTTCCTTATGTAAAATTATGACACAATTAATAAATAATTTAATAAATTTTGAAAAAAGATCTAACATAAAATATATTTTATGTCTCCTTTACCAGTCACCAAACAAATCCACTATTACTAAATCTAATGGTTTGTAAGGTACCTTTGCATAAGACCCAGTTGTTGTTGGGTCCTAACCTTACTTTTCTGACAAATTATAAGTTTTATTTTGTCTTTAACTTTTTTTTCAAATTTGGGTGTAAGCAATATTTTTTCAAAATTTTCTAACATTTGCTATCCCCTATATAACCATAGCTAGCATGACAATCATCAATAATAAATTTTACCATTGTATTGGGAATATATAACCTGTAGTTAACAATCCCATTTTGTTTGAAAAATAACACATTTTTATAAATTACGAAATGATTTTCTAAATCATAGATAAATCAATTAAATCAAATAAATCAATTATTGTTCTACAATTTTTATCTAAATTTCGTTTCTGAACTATTCTCTTAAATAATTTTTTTTCATTCTTTATCTCTTTCCAAAATTTGCTTATCTAAATCGGATTTATAAATTTTGATTATATTTTTATCATTGCTATTTAAAATTTCTGTTTCATCTATTCTTGAAATAACATCTGCCACAACATTCTCTTTTCCTGGACAATATTCTATTTTTAAATCATATTCTTGTAAATAAAACATCCATCTTAAAAGTCTACCATTAGTTAAATTACAATTTTTTTAGAAAATTAGGGCTTTATGATCAGATCTAACTATAGTTTCGTTTCTTAAAATGTATTTTCTAAATTGATTGCAACCAAATATTATACTCATTTACTCTTTCTCTGTAACAGTATATTTTCATTCAAAATTTTATAAAGATCAAGTGGCAAAATACTATTTACTACCAAAATAATTAATTTGATACAAAACAACCCCTAATGCTACATCTGATGCATCTGTGTTCATGTAAAAGGGCCTATTAAAATCTGGGTATTATAGTACAATTTCATTTAAAAATTATTTTTTAATTTGATTAAATGTATCTGTATCATCATATGTCCAAACCCAGTTCTTTTAATTTTTTGTCATATTATATTGTTAAAAGATGTCTAAACTTTGAGGCTAGTTGCACATAGTTTTCTCTAAATTTTCGTTAGTAATTACATAAACCGAAAAAGCTTTGTAATTGTTTTAAAATTCTTAGGCTCAGGAAATTTGTATAATGACCCTAACCTTTTCTTCATCCGGCATTATACACAAATCAGATATTACTTAACCTAAAAATTTAATCTTATTTCTACAAAATTTTAATTTACTTAATTTTAATGTAACATTAAATTGTAAAAAAAAAAATTCTATATGTTCCTAGTAAAAATATTCTATATGTTCCCGAAAAGATTTTGAGGCAATACATATGTCATCTACATAAACTATCGCAAATTCCATTACCTCTGGCCCTAAAACATGTGTTAGGCCCTTTTTAAATATAGGTGTACTCACATTTAAACCAAAAGGTAGCCTTTTAACACGTTAGCTGCCATATCGGTCCAAGCGGACCAAAACGAAGGTGAATGTTCATGCAGCGTTTCGGCACGATCGGACCGACAAAGTCACTGACGTAATGTTTTGTTTTGTGGCTCACAGTTCGATAGTGCAGCAACCTATCGACCAATTTTGGTATCTCTGGATTGGGTAAAGAGGTGTATTAGACATATGCTTTAGACGTAGAGGTAAACCATTGTATGCTTTAATAACCGTTACCATGGTTACTCAATATAATATTAAAGATGGTGGATATTTTCACTTTTTTGTCGGCATAATCGGACCGATTAAAAATTTTACAAAAACATTGTGGTTTAGTAATGAATAATTCACGCAGAATACAGTTGTAAAATGAAAATATGTATTTATAAAATAAGTATTAGACAAATAAAATAGTGAGCGTTGCCAACATAAAGAAATGAAATAGCCCGTTTAGATTTTTTTTTTACACGAAAATTGCCTCGGTCCGACCGGACCTAAAGTTATACTATGATTAAAATTAAAGCCGAAAAATTGCATTACGGTCTGATCGGTCTCAAAACTATATATGCATAAATGTAAATAAAATTAGTAAATACTATTGCCTTATATTATTTAACATAGGTAGATGCAAAAATAATAATGGAAAAATAATTTAGTAATCGTGGCACTCCAGGCAAGAATATCGTATTAGGCCTCCGCAGCTAACGTGTTAAATTGTAGGTTTCTACCATTGAAGTGAAAAGCATTAAAGTCTTAATATTTTTTGTAGTGAAATTTACCAAAATCCAGATACTAGATCTATTGTAGATATGTATTTGACACCTTCAAATCTTTGTATCATCAATGTGTTCTGAAGCCTCTCTATCAGAAACAAGTATCTTATTTGCCTGTTTGGCATCTAAACATAAGCGCACAAAGTCATCTTTCTTTACAACACAAAGTAAAGAGTTTGAGTATGGATTGTCAGAATTTTCTATTATATCTAAATTTATTAATTTTTAATTTTATTTAGTAACTAGTTCCTTGTTTGAGTAAGGGATAGCATATGACCTATTTATAAATTTTTCCTTATTATTTATGTTCAATTTAGCAACAAAATTTTTAATTTTAGCCAGGCCTATCTGAAAATATTAATTTATATTTAGTAAATGTTTTAATTCTTCTTTCTCAAAACATACAGTAAGATTGGAACTGTTAAATACAATATTAAGACTATATAACCATTCTAAATCATTGTTAACCCACAAACTGGCATTTAACCTGGTAGCGGGTCGATGAATGAAGCATGGTTTAGATCATCGACCCTAAAACACGTATGTTGCAATTCAACATTTCGCCCACTTACAATCGTCCTATCGCAATAAATAAAATACCGTTCGAAAGCTAATGTTCTGTAGATGCATAATCATGGAAAAAAATACCACAAAACGCTATAAATAATATTTCAAAAATTGCTACAGTTAACATATTTTGTTGAGTAATATCAAAGATTTGAACTAAGCAGTTGTAAACAGAAATGACGCCATTCTTTCTTAGATGTTTACAAATCTATTTTTCTGTCAAACATATCTACTATTACTGTTCTATAGAACACATCTTTCTCTTTCAATCAGTGCTTTCCAAAACTTTCTATCTGTAATAGTTTTTGAGATATATTACATTCTACAAAATAGTAACCAAACCGAACCAGATTCCCCCCCCCCCCCAGTGCAGTTTACTAAATAGGAAATATCGATTACTTACATTGATATTTTGTAATCGATCTTTACATTATTAGGAAGATGAAATTTAGATCTTTCATATGGTACCACCATATATCAAAATTTTGTATATCTTGAAAAACAGTGATAAAAATTTTATTTTGGATGATTCAGGTTTTTCTAAAAAATGTTACATTCATTTTTTGATACCTAACATACTTACTCCAAACTGTTTCAAAAAAAATTTTATTACATAGATAAATTCTACACATCTTTCTGAGAAAAATGATCTTATAAGTTAGGTTTTGTATAAAAATAATATATTTTATTAATTTTTAAACAAACGAAGAAAAATTAACATTGTTGGTTCTAGAGTTAACAAACTTGACAACATTATCTAGAAATATTTTATTATAATATGTAAACAACATATTTTGTATCTAAATAGTATAAATTCAATTTATCTAACCTGTCACTGTTACATTTTCTATAAAATTTAGTTATTATATATTTATTATTAATTTTAAAAATAACATTTTCATGTTCAAAATCTGTTTTTAGTTTATAATTACTTAAAAAATCGCAACCAAAAATCATGTTTAAATTAAGTCAACAACTAAAAAATTAATAATAATAATTTCATTTACCAATTTTCATCTCAATGCAAATTTGTTTGGTTATTTTTTTACTTCTAATACCAGTTACGCCCATTATAACTAAATTAGAAACTGGTAATTCCATTATTTAAATTATTATTAATTTCCTTATATAAATCTTCACTAATTACTGAAATTTGTGATCCAGTATCCAATAAACATTCTCTACTCATTTAAACCAATGCTAACCTTAATTTCTAAAATTTCTTCTTTAATTTTATTTAAATTTATTTCAGTAAAATTTTCTTCCTTTATTATTCCTTCATTGTCTAAAATCATTAAATTTTCATTTTGTTTATTTTTTTAATATTAATGAACAAATTTTAATTTCTCTTTTAACTGCAGGCCTATTAACATATAACGGCAATAATCCGGCCTTACTTATTGCTGCCTTTCCCCATTTTCTCTATTATTATTTTCATTACCACTTCTTTTATTTATATTATTGCCATTGTGATTTAACCTAGAACCATCCTCCTGTCTTGAATTAACATAAGTATATCTAGACGTACCATTATTTTGATTTACAATGTTGTTTCTGTTAAATCCATGTTTATTAAAATTAGGCCTTTTCTATAATCATTAATAGATGCATTTTTTGTGCATTGAAATCATGTTGTCTATTAATGTCATAAGGTAAATTAGATTGGATCTCTTGCCAATCCATTACGACCCTTTCCAATTCATTTAAGTTTGTAGTCCTAGCAGCTATAGGACTAAATATTTTATTTTAATTGTGTGTGTGTGTGTGTGTGTGTTATTGTACCAAACTTGTGGTAGGGGTTGCAGTGTTCTATATTGTTCACATTCACCACGGTGCTCATTGAACATCTATTAAATATTTTCAGACGACGCAAAAAGGACAATACCCGATCGAGGATCTAAGCATTATCCCCCAACATCGCCTGAATGGAATTGGGAAGGGCAAATGTTTTACGCACACCTCTCAAAGCAATACAGTCAATAAGGATGTGCTTAATTGACAACACACCTTAACAAAATGGACTGTGTGGCGGATTCCCATGTTCCATAAGAAATCCATGACTGATCATGGAATGACTGATATGAACACGGGTAACCACCACTTTCTATCGACGACTGGCACTTATGGATGAATTCAACGGACGGACAGTATCTTTTACTTCCCTCAGCTTATTGGACTCTGTATTTGTCCACTCTTCTTCCCATTTTTTATGTAAAATAATTTTAACTGTCGATACAAAGTCAGATACCATAACACGCTGTGCGATTGGTATCTGACTTGTAGCTTCCTTTGCCGCTTCATCAGCTTTTGTGTTTCCCGAAATCCTGCAATGCCCAGGTACTCAGCAAAATGATACTCCAAAATTCCTGCAAATGTTCTGTAGCTGAAGTCTGTGTATAGAACACAAGATATCTTCAACCAAGGGATTCTTAGAATACATATCCTAGATAGACTGTAAAGCACATTTGGAATCGGAACACCAGTTATGGCTTTATTAATAACAAAGGGTGAGATCTTAGATAGATCTGACCCTTCAGCACTATTACGGACAATAAGGAATCTAGAAGCAGATCCTTACGTCTAAACTTCGTTTTTTTTTCTTTCGCACACAGACTCTTCAGATGATGCTGAAAGTTGTCTTTTTTCACTTCCCGGGGTGACGTTAGTAAATGTAGAGGCCATAAAAGAGTTAACAAGCGCATCGTATTGGGCGGTTGCAGATGAGACTCTGGGAATGAGAATACCCTTGGATTACTTTCGATCATTTCCATACCCCAGAACTCTGGGGCCCAGAGTATCCTCTTTAAACAGACTGGATGGACATCACTCCAGACCCGTAACTGGAGAGGGAGGATCCGACACTTCCCCCATCGCGAACACTTCCTGACCAAGGACCGAAGTGGCTGGCTACTGAGAAACCACGCATATGTCTTCGGCAGAGTAAGCTCACATCAGCTTACCAGATTCAAAGGTTGTCACACTTTGGTCTGGTAAACACCCCCAGACATGCTACAGCTCTGCACGGTAAAAAAAAAAAATAATAAATAAATAAAAATAAAAAAATTTTAAAAAAACTTATTCCTATATATGAATGTAGAGTGTTTATGTGTCACATATTAATCGTGAAGTATAACAGCCTCTACGAATTGTAAAATATATCTAAGTGTTGTATGTGTGTGTATATTCAAAGAAGATGTTTTATTGTACCACCCCTGTATAGCTCGGGATCCGCGAGGGACGCTAATCCCCTCTCAATAGATGCAGATAGTCTGATCTAAATTGTTTGAAGGCAATTCATTTCTATGTGCTTCAAACTAAATGAGTGATTCCTCTTTAAAAAATCTTATCATACTCTAGTTAACATCATATTCCAATTATTAAATTTTAAGTTGTCTAAAACTTGTAGGGATTCTAGGAAAGTCTTTGGATGAGGGGCTCTAATTTCATTATACAAATCTGTGATTACAACATCATTAAATTTATCACAGGCCTATTAGAACACAAAGATTATACAGATAACAATCTGTATAATCTTTGATCTGTTTTATATCCTTGTGTTATTTTCTATTTCTTTGAGATTTATATCATGATCAAATCTTTTAGTTAACTTATCTTCTAAATATACTAAGCGATGTTTACTATCATTTTCAATTTTAATGGTATTTTGACAAAGCACATTGAGTTCACTTTTCTGTTGTTCAAATAAACATTCTAAAGTTAATAAACATTCGTCATTTTTTGTTTTAAAATTATTAATTTCTAAATAAACTTCTTTTTTAATGTTGGACAAAGTATACTTATTTTCCAACACTAATTGATTTATTTCTAATTCAATGCTTTTTTTAAATTTAAATTATCCTATAATAAAACATCTAATCTATTGTCCATATTATTAAATTTATCATTTATATCTTGTTTATTACTCTCAATACTATTTTTTATTTCATTAAATTTCTCATTTTGTTCCAACTTACATTTCTCAAAATTTTCATTTTGTGCTAATATAAATTTTTTTTTTATTTTCAAATTTATCATCTTGTATTTAAAAATTTTTCATTTATTTTATCAAATTTATCATTTCGATCTAATTTAAAAATTTCTTTTTGTTTATCAAATTTATCATTTAGTTTTTCAAAAACACCTATTATAACACTTAAATTAGGAGGTGATACCTCATTATTATGTGACCTAACCTCTTCATAAGTGTGTGTTCCTTCTTTAGACAAATCGAATTCTAATTTATTACTGTCATCAAAAACTCATATCTACCTCTGATTCATTAATAATGGATTGAGAATCATCCATATTTAATCTTTGTTCTATATCCATATTAAATTATAATTTATTAATATCAACTTTTATGAAATTATTAAAACAGACTATGTAACCTATAATAACAAAAAACATCTAAACAGAAAATAGAAAAACTGTTCACTTCAATTATATTTATCAAAAATGCAACCATCAATTAAAAATGTAAAATTCCAATTATAACCAATACTAATAATCTTACATTAGATAACACCAAGTCTAACCTCAAAAGCTAGACAACAAAGCATAGTTTCAAGAGATAAGGAATCAGTGGGCGCCATTTTGTAATATTATATGTTATAAATAAATTTTGTTTTAATCGAAATCTATTGTTTATGGTTGATGTTATTTATTACCGTGGGTTCTTACCTTCATCTCTATACTTCTATACTCCATTAGTCCAGGCGATCTTGGCTAAACAGGTGTTTATTAACATGAAAGCAATTTTTATCATTATATTTAAACAACTTTCATCTAACTACAAGATCTCAATATCTAAAATCTGTCCATTCTTTATTAATCTACTAATTACCCACAGTCCTTTCAACGAAAAATAAGTTATTCAGTAATTGCACTTCAGTTACGATTGTTTCGTCTATTTTTTACTTCACAACCCTTTTGTTAAATCCCATTACTTAATGGATTCACTTGACACTTTTTCTTTTATTATTCTCTCACATATTTATTAGTTTTTCTTAGTATTTGAATTTTACTTTTATAAATCATACACATTTTTACAGAGTTCACATATTGACATGTCTGTCCTTTTCAATGTTCAGAACAGGAGATGCACACACTCTCTCTTTTCTATGATTCGAACTAACAGGATTGTCAGATGGATCATATTAGGGCCTATTCGTTTTATCATTTAAGCTCTTAACTCTAAAATGTTCTCATAATTAGATACACGTTCCTGACCATTTTATATAAAAATAATCTATTATATGATTAATATATCTCGATTTGAATATCATAACATATCAAAATCAATACGGTATTAAGTCGTCAATCCAAAGTCCAAATATTTCAATGACAAGTCAATGTAATGGTAGATGAACTATTACATTTCTCTATCTGCTGAACATATATATCTCTATGGCAACCGGGATTATCTACTGGTACGGATGTCACAATCGGCAATTATCAGATGATTTTTATTATACTTTGAGTAGACTATGAAAAACGATAAACGCAAAAATGTGAAACATTACAATATCACTTTATAGTTAGTACAAAATATGTAAAAATAAAACTCATTATAGCATATACTGTATATACTTACATGTACATATATAAACATAGTAAAACATGTATATACTGAAACATGCAAATTGAAATACTGGAAAATTTAAAGGTTGCTGCAACTTTAGAATAAAATTTAAATAATATTATTTATACTTTATTTTCCAGAAGCCAATTTTTGTAAAAAAAAGAAAGGGGGGGGGGAAGAGAGAGAGAGAGAGAGAGAGAGAGAGAGAGAGAGAGAGAGAAAAAGTATAATATTTTGCAGTTTATAATTTTTTTCCTGTAAATAATTATATATTTTTAGCCGTTAAAAAGTGGGGACTTTTGATAAAATTTCCAATTAGCCTTTGGTCTTCTCACATGCATTATTGTTATGACTCTAGATATTATAATATATTAGTTTCATTGTTGGCAATTTGCATGAAAAATATTTTTTTAACTTTTGAAAACAAAGAGATGCCTTAGTGGTAATTTTTTTTTTTTTTTTTTTAATGAAAAAGCGGAAAAGAGGAGGTCATGTTCTGTGCATTTTTAAGTCTATTAAATTCATATATTAGGAAAGTGTTATTCTCCTTTCTTTCGATATTAATTTTTAATTAATTTGTCTTACATTATTAATCTTGGTGATTTTGAATTATTATTACAATACAGTGGAAAGACCTCTCAACTGGCAACTGGTTCAATCGGCCTTCGGTTTAACATGCCAGCTTCCTGCTACACTGTAACTCACATTACATTTTCCCACACCCCTAACTGACACCAGATATTCAACACAAATTGCTTGTTTTGACAATTAATGTACAATAGCAGTATCAATGCGTCCCGTGGTTGATTTATTCCAATGAATACTTTCGCTCGGTTCTAAGATAATATTTTTCACAAAGTTTATGTGTAACCACGTGTATTGTATTTCTTTGGTATTATTTTTGCACATTTTGTAAAAAAATAAATAAATGTATTACAAAATTGGTATGACTTCGCTTTAAAAACCACAGTACAGAATAAGAAATAGAAATCAATCAAGTATTTCTTTAAATAATTATTTATTATAAATGTATGTAGTTTTATTTTATTTTATTACTTTGACAATTGTCTGAGTCTCTTTTTGTAACTATATATCTACAGCAAAATTAAAATTTCATTTTAAATTAAATAGTGCTCTATTGTGAGTTGAGTTTGTTAAAAGCCTACACAGCAATAATCTGTTAAATATTATATTTAAAGTTATAAGTACATATACTTTTTTTTAACTATACTCCAACAGACTTGTTAGATTTGAATTTTTTTAAATAAAGAGATTTTTAGTGATGCAATTTACTTTTAGTTGTTTTTAATACTAATCATTATTTTTCAACAAAGTGGGTTACAGTTAATAAAACATGTGAAAACTACATAATATAGTATATCTAAATTAGTTTAAAAATATACAAGTATGTGCTGCTTGAATTACTTTACGGATATTTTGGATCACAAATTTGTCTATATATATACACAGGTTTTAAATGGACACAGTTTTTAAGAAAAATCTATTAATAAAATAAAATTATATACATATATATTATATATTTATATTAACATAATATAACTATGAAAATCACCAAAGTACAAATATCATATGGCGATAATAGTTGTTTTTACACATGACAGTCCGTAGCTCCGTAACGGCTGCGTTTAGAGAAAAATAGCAAAGAACAAAAGTGTCATAAAATAATATTTTCCAACAAAAACTACAATAGAAATATAGTATTTGTATTTAAAAAATTAAAGACAGCGACCATATTGGAAAAATGCCGAAAATTAAAAATACGGTAACAGCGTAATTTTAATGTATGTATAAATCCAGAGGTTCCCAATTTAAAGTTTTTTGAGAAACTGATAGTTTCCGACATCCCAATAGTGGCCATCTTGAGTTGATCACCCTGCATATCTCATAACTATAAAACTTACGATAATTTTGAAAACTTAATTCGAAAAAGAAAGAAAAATACTATAAGATACGTTCAACTTTTGGTATTTGGACAAATATAAACATTTACAAAAATTATGTGATCCACGAGGTCACATTTTCTTATATTACGCCGTTCCGTCAGGTGCATCACTCCTGCGGAAAAATACTAAACTTTATAGAATTCTTGAATTTTTATCTTTCGTGAGAAAAGTTTTGGGATACATGATTATAAAAGATTGAAACATTACCTTTAAAATGATATATTACACATTTCGATAAAATAATATTTACTAGGATCAAAGTTGAATGGAAAAATTTGTGATTTTTAGCATGTAAAAATGTTTAAAATTCTTGATTTTGTTTAATTTTTACATATTAAAAACATTACAAAGTTAGAAAGCACAGATCAAAACAGGAAAATTTGATCTAACAGTGTTATGGTAAATTTGTTAGATAGTAATATGGATTTGTGAAAATTAGAGAAAGAAATTTCACAGCTGCAGTTTTTTTTTTTTACTCATTCATGGCAAAATACACAAACTTTACCATTTAATTAAATATTATGTATAATGTTATATGACATTTGTTTTCCATGAATATGCATCTATGGAACATTAGCTTTCCAACGATATTTTATTTTTTCCAGTAGGATAATTCTAAGTGGGCTAAATGTTGAATTGCAAAAAACATGTTTTTGTGTCGATATCCAACACAGTGCATCGTAAAGGGACCCAAACTGGGTACATATGCGGTTTGAGGGTTAAAATTAGGCATGAAAAATAAGCCATATTTAATTTGCAAGTCGTCTGTGTCTAAATATGTAACAAGAGTAACGTATGTTCAACAAAAGTAAGTATGTTACACAATGGGGTAACGTTTTGTATCCTTATGGTTGCTACTTTTAGTAAATTAAGTTTTTTTTAATGATTTACAAATCTCAAAAATAAATCAGCTTTCTGTATTGCCATAAGTCCATAACATTGAAGTAGTTGCAATAAGTTAGGATGATTCAAATTTGAATTAGTGGGTTCGGTTTAATTTCTATTTTATAAAGTTTGGTTTGATTTAATACATTAATCTTCGGTTTTTAAAATCTAGGTTCTGTCAGAGTTTGGATCAGAAAAATTTCAAGTTCACACACTATGCAAATATTCTATAATTTAACCCTTAGGGGCTACAGTGAGTACAGGTGTAGCAATCCAGAGGGAACCTAGTTGGATTTTTTTAAATTTAGTCTTGGGTTAGATCCCTCTCTTTCATCTTGACCAACTATTTGAGTATTTAAGGGATAGGGATCTTTATTTTATATTCTTGTCTCCATTTTTAATAAAGTGGTGATGAGCGACAATTTTTTTACTTTTAAATAATAACGGGAAAATCTCAAATTTATTTAAATATCTTTTTCCTAAATAAATACATAATTTGAGAGAAAAGATGAATGTTTGGATTGAATTTGGACAGAATTTTACAATCTGAAATTAACATTTCAAAACGGGTAAATTTATTTACCTCACACGATTGTTTCGTTTCTAACAACTTATGTATTGTATCTTGTATTGCAGATTGTAGGAAACCAGTGCATACAGACTTCATGTATAAATCCATTAAAGTCGTTGTTAGAGAAGCAGCTCTAAATAAGGTTGAAGTTTCTTCTTCTTTCTCTATTTCAGCATCGTTTAACGTTTTGAGTAAATCGGCTTCTTTTCTTTCATGCCTGTGTAAAAATAATGCAACTGTTTTAAAATGGAGTAAACTTTTTAATTAATAAATAAATAAAAAATAAATAAATAATTTTTTTTAAAACAATTTGTGCAAATACTACAGTAGTTATAATTTAGAGAATACACTGAAACCATCCATTCCAAAAAAAGAACATAAAGGAAGCTTATTTTATTTAAAATAAACAGATGCTAATATAAAGCTTAATAGTTGAAATAAACAAATACTTTTAAAATAGAGTTGTTTTAATCTTAGAACAAAACCCTATAACTGGCAAATGTTAAAAGTTCATTTTTTATTTAAAAATTCATAAAAAATATTAATTTGATACAAAACCCAATATATAAGAAATAATTTTTTCTCAGAAAAATGCAAAGAATTTATCTATGTAATAAAAATTAAAAAATTCCACACGGTTTTGAAGTAAGTATGTTAGGTATCAAAAATGAAGTTAACATTTTTCAGAAAAACCTAAATCATCCAAAATAATTTTCTTATCACTTTTTTCAAGATATACAAAAGTTTTGTAATGTAATTTTGAATAATTGCTGATAAAAAAATTAATTTGTTAAATTTTCAAACAAACAAAAATTTTTTTATTACGAAATGAGGTAAAATGTTAGGCCTAATTTGAAAAATCACCAAAGATAGTAATATCATGGAAAACACAACTTCTAAATACCATTGTTATTCAGAAAGGTGCATAGAATTTAGCTGTATAAAGAATAAATGTTAGATGTAAAAAATTGGAGTTAGTATGTCAAAAAGCAAAAAAAAATCGTCCAGTAAACAAGGCAAAAGTCACAGAAAAAGGTATATTAACCATACACTAAGTTTTTTTTTAAATTTTTTCAAGTAATTCAAGAGATTTGGAATAAATTTGTGGATAAAAGTTGCTAAAAAGAAAAATCAGTTTATAAAATTTTCATCAGTCATGGTTAATTTTTACATAAAAAGTGAAAATTTGCTCAAAAGTGAGGCCTATTTTCAAAAATTCACCGAACGTAGGGAAATCAACATTCCGTTCTATTGGGAAAAACATAACATGGGGAGATAAAACGTACTCCTGATAGTAGAAACAAAGAGAAGACAGGCCACAAAGATCTCAGAAGGGGCCATAAGAGCTAAATTATGGGAAACAAATCCAGTGCTTGTGAAAGAGACAGATGTGCATCAGACTATGTAGAGTGTCAGGAACACCTTAGAAAGATCAGAATAGAAAATAATGGGACCAGCAGATTATCTAATAAAGGAGAGGGGGGGAATGAGGCCCCATACCATTTATTAGTTGAATGTGATCCAGTAATGCACAAAAGAGTTAGAAGTCTGGAACGACACCAGATTGATATAGAGGAGACACCTATCCTTGACCACCTTCATGTATTACATGTTCTAAAGGAGTGGGAGCTGGAGGAGCTTCCATAGATAAGAATTCCCTATCTTAGAAGAAGTAGAGGGGGGCACAATAGGTATCTAGAGGTCGCAGTGCATTTCACCCCTACATCACTACTACTGCTACTGCTAACTACTGATTTTGTTAATTTAATGACAATGTAGAAACAAATACTACCTTTTTTTAAATATCTTCAAGCTTTTTGGAATGCTTGAAACTGACAAGAAGAATATCACACGAGAAGAAACAACTGGAGTTTATTAGAAATATCATGGCTTACATGGATTACAAATATGCACTTCTTATAAGATACTGGTATCTTAAATTTTAAAACAACAACGTTAAAACTTTTTTGTTTACATACCTGAATATCCTGAGTAATGAGGTGGCAAGAGGCATACGATCTAAATGGCATATATCGGCTAACGCACGAACAGCTTCTAAACTAGGATCTAAGATAAGTTGTTGCATCGGAGAATACTCTTCTTGCGGCATTATTAGATCATGCAAATACCTTGTTCTTAAACGTAATGACCCCCATTCTCCTATAGGTGTCATACCTGAGAGTGGGTACCAATCTTCTATCTGTAACATAAGATAGCTTTTATGAATAATAAAGAAATCAGAAGACTGCTATCATACTTTTAACCAAATAATTAAAACTGTCCTCCTCTCCTAATTTTTCCACTAGTATTGTCACATCGATGTAGGATCATGTACTATATTTTATGTTTAAATTGTTGGCAGCTATTCTTTAACTGATAACATGACTTGTATCGGCAGCAACAATTCATACAAAACTACAGAAATTTTAATTTTGTTAATATTGCCAAATGATGATTTCATGTTTCAAATAATTTTTGACGCATGATATTTTAAAGGTTTTGAAACATTAAATGACCTTCAGTAGATGTTATAAAAAAGTCAAATGTCAGATTGTTTTTCATAACTAAAGATACGAAACACATATTAAAACTTATTTGTAACTTAACTCGGCATTGAAAAACAATAATGAGTCATATACCACACGATCGAGCATGTTACCATTTAAAAGTGCAAAAATATTGTACAAAATTTCTCACTCACCCATTCCTAAAAACAAATAAAAACTGCCCAAAACTTCCTCCCCAAAAATATCAGTTTTTAGTAGTCAGTCAAGCAATGAAAATGAACCACTGACACAGTCTCTGAATAAATGTTTATATGTTTAAATAAGTGCCTGAATTTATTTAACATAAATGCAAGCGTGTTTCGCTTCTATGCCTATCAAATAACTTTCTCTATAACACGTACATGTGAGAAAGTAATAATTGACTCAAATTCAAGATTGAAACACAAGAAGATAAACATCATTTCATCATCAATATGATGAAGAAAACCGTATCAAATGACTTACCTCATCACCGTTTGTTAAGCTTGTAAGTTCAACTGTAAGTTCGGCAACTTCTGTGTCTTTTGAGCGTTTTCCTTTATTGTAAACTGTGATTGTAAATGTAAGAACATCTGGCGGCACATCACTACAAGAAAAACAAATTCATTTTTTATAAAATAAAACAACAAATTATAATCTTAAATTTGTACTTGTTTGTAAAGAATTATAATCAAATAGGAAATACTATTTGAATCAACCATTGTTTAATGTTAATAATTATAACTGATTGTTTCAAATAATAGGTCAAAGCTTCTCTCTTAATTGCAAAAAATAATTTTAGGCTTTATGGGTGAGAAAGAAAAAAAGCATTTAATTTCACTTATATTATAATATTGCAAAATGTCTTTTTGAATCAAGTAATATTTCCTTCATATTATGTGAATCCACCCTATACAGTACAGGCCAACAACACTTAGGCTCAAAAACAACATGAGAAGAGGTGGAGGAATATCTAAGGATTAAGGAGGAGTAAACTTTTAGTTCTTCTCTCATCTAAGCAAGTTGTATCTCATCTTCTTTCATTGGTTAAGAGTAATATAAGGAATCACTGGGCATGGCCAGGAAATATGGCCTGCAAGAGGAAACCGCATAGGACCTGATCTTCTAAAGTAAATGTCTTGATTAGGAAAGGACTGTGACCTTTGCCTCATTAACAAAGAGACAGATATGATAATTCCTCAAGACAATCTTGTCAAGAAGACGGTTGATCTTCTGAGGGATGTCTAGGGGTATATTCATCTTATCTTATTTGGAAGCACAATAATCCCTTCTGGCTGATGTACTGAAGGTTCAGGCTATCCAAAAGAAAAAGAAAAAGAGGTCAGAATTGCGTGAATGTGAGATGCGCGGTTGTTTTGGTTTTTAATGCCTTTTTTCGTCAAGTTCCTTGTAGTGTCGCCACCTCTCTTACAGAATAATGAGACAGTTTCAATTTTTAACAGCCCCAATCACAAAATGAGGAATCTACCAAATCAAAGTATTATTTTGTTACCTTAATTTTTACAGTGGTGTAATATTTTTAAGGAATCCTTAATTGGAGTATTTATGATTGGTCTGGATGATGTCTTTGGCAAATTTGGATGCAGTTTTTGTTGAATATGCATTTTGTTTGGCCAACTGAATGTGTTCTTTAACACGTTCAATGCTGAAAAATAAGTATATACCATCACCTATGGCTAAAATTTTTTATGTCAAAATCATTTACCAAATGCCGTTCTGAATCACGACAAAAAAAAAATGAAAAAGTTGCAGAATCCGGCAACGGCACCAACACGGCAAAGATTAAGATGTAAACAGGTGGCTCAAGCAGCAACAATCTCCTCCATCCGCGGCTAAGCTCACATTGACTCAATGTATTTCAGTTGGTCTGGCGTCGACTTTTGTCGGCGCAAGCCGCATGGCAGCGCTAGCGATGCCAACTAAAGTTAGCGCGAGCACCCAACGTGTTAAACGACCTTTCTGTCTGTCTTATATTTTATTTTTGGACAGTTACCAAAATTTAGATTTGTAGCATCCTTGTGAAAATAGTACATCCAGAATTTATGTGCAACCTTCTTATGGCTGAGACTAAACTAATATTAAACAGTACTGTTGAGAGCATTTCACCTTGTTGTAATCCTCACTTCACATTTATTTCTCTCTACAGCTTTCCTTAGATCCTTACCTTGCTTCTTGTGTTCATTCTTCAGGGTGATTTTTTACAAATGCAATTAGTTTTTGTTTAATATCATTGTAATATACCTTAACATACCAACTGAGAGCATTATGCTTATTCATAAAAATGCCTGCCCATACATAGCCACCACAACATAACATCTCACGACCTTTGGTTGTTCCTACGCCAAAATCCTCAAGTAAAAAGGACTAATTTTCATGTGTTTTAACATCTCAAATCTTTCCTAGCTGTTCAGCATTTCCACAAAAACATTGAGGTTAAATTAAATAATCCATTTAAATGTGGTTTATATTGCAAGCAGTATCTTTCTATAATGAAAGAATAAAGCACCTGTTAACAAATGCCTCGACAAAGATAAAAACGATTTTGTAAAATAGTGTAAGATGTGTCATCAAATAACAATAAAAATGGTTTAGAAGATTATTCTTGCTTTTCCTATCAGAAATTACTTTTTGGAAATTTTTCATATTTTTCACAATTTGAACCAATTTGGGTCGTCAAGGCAATGCAAAGCTTTGTAACATTAAAGATTGTACTTGAGTTGTCTAGGCTACGTTAAGAGTCATATGTTACAATTAGAAGTTGTGTAACGTCCGTTATACATAAAATAATCTACATTGTCAATAATTTTCTTGTAATACAGCAGGAAGTATTTTTTGTTATTATTATTATTATTATTATTATTATTATTGTTTATTATGTTATTATGAATTTTATTTTATATGTATTACATTTTATAATGTGAACAGTTGTCTATTTTATATTAAGCATATAAGATTGTCAAATTTTTCCTGTTAAAATTATGTATAAAAGAGGGTCAAATAAATAAATTTTCAATTTCAATTAAACTACCTAATAAAGACTCAGGTCTAGCGCTTGGATAATGCTACCACCTGGTGAGCGATATTGAAAACGACATCGAACCACCCGCCCGATGGACCCTGACCTCGACCAACATAAATCATGCGAGTCTCTTCTTAACTTCAATGTAGATCAGTCGCCTTTTGACAAAATGTGATACTCAAAGTAAAAATTCATAATCAAAATTACTTTCGTTTCTTTTCAAAATTATGCATAAAATATTCAACAACTCATACAATTAGGGCTTGTTAGTGCACATTGTAAAAAAATCAGTTAGTGGTTTTTCCTACGATGACTTTCCTGGACGCTAAAAGCTCGTAAGCTTTCCTTACAACACGATCCCAGGTAACAGAATTAAAATTGACCATTTTTAATTTAACTATGTTTATATCTTTAAGTTTTAATTGCTGATATGTATTGTTTAAAAATAGTTTAATTATGATTAATTTTTTTGAATTGTCAGTAATCTCTTTTGAAAAAGATAATGTCTTATAAAAGTAGAGTAACCTTCTTTCATTTAAAAAATTTACAAAATCAAATCATAATCTTTAAAATAGTCATAAAATCAAAGAATTAATTAGTCAATCTTTTTCCTTAATTAAAATCTTTGTTTTTCAATTTCCTTGCAATTAGTACCAGTTCTTGATCTCAGACAAAGACTGAGCTACATTAGTTTCTTTATTAATAAAAAAAAACTTATTTTGTAATTTTCTTTTCAAGACATTTTGTAATTCTGATAATTTTTTTTATTATTTTAATTAAATTTCAAATTAACTTCATTACATATAAAAAAAAAAACTTGTTAAACAACCTGTATAAGTTTGTCTAAACCTCTTTTAACAAGTTGCCTGTTTTGCGCAGCAAAAAGCTGGTTCAAGGTTGGCAGTAAAGACAAGCTGAAACACACTCAGCATTTCCTAGTGCACCTGCTCAACTTACAAAAAAAATCTTTGAAAATATGACTTTTGTTAATAGAGGAACTTTGGTTGTGTTTTTTTTTTTATAATAAAAAAAAAAAACTAAATTTAATCAAAACACAAAACATGGTGTAATAATGTGATTTCATCTTAGTGACTATTTACTGTAGAACAATGTGTACTAATTTAAAATTAAAAAAATGGATGGGATAGCATATGCAAAATTTCGGCCTCCACGACCCCAAAGGGGTTATTTTTCAAAATTAAAAAAATAATAAATAAACATTGACGTCAATGATATAAAATAAAATAAAATTTAATTTTCCTTTTATATAATAAATTTATCTTTTTAATATAAAAATATTTAGTTGATCAACTTAGTTTTTAGGAAATTTAATAATATAAATGGTAATAAATTATAAGCATTTGATAATGCAAATTTTGTTAACCTTAATATACACTTTCTAGCTAAATTTATTGTCAATATCTAATTTCTTTTTTTTACAAATTTATATTACCTTAAAAATAAAACCTTTTTGTAACAGTTGTATTTGGGGGGGGGGAGATCAAGTAATTGTAAATTTATCAAGGACATGCAATTGTTTTTTTTTTTTTTTTTTTTTTTTTTTTTTTTTTTTTTTTTAAACTTGTTTAGAAATCAATATGTTGTTAATTGGTTAATTGTTGGTTGACTTTTTTGTGAATGGTCAATTTTTTTTTTTTTTTTTTTTGGCTTAATAAATTTCAGCACTGTTTGAAAATTGTTTCTTTTTTTTTAAACATGTTTACCAATGGGTTCCAATAAATTATAATTCTTAATCGCCTGGTAACAGTTGTTTAACTCAAATTTTAATTTTTTTGATTACTCACTGTAGGTTCTTACCTTTTATCTCTGTACTTTCACACTTCACTGATCCAAACTATTTTGGTCAAACAGGTATTCTCAATAATTTTATTTAGCAAAACAAGTTGTGTTTTAGAATACAAAACTTTTATTAAAATAAAAAGTAATTTTCATCATCTAAATTTTTTCCACTTTCTTATATCACAACCTTTAATTTTAAAATTAACACTTTTTCTTCTATTTATAAACTCATATGATTATCAATTCTTTCTTAATGTTTTAACTTTACTTTTATCAGTTGTACACACACTTTGATGTCTGTCCCTCTCAACGTTCAGAAGCAGAGTGCCAGAATTATACTGTTTGTTCCAGAGTGTTCTATGGTTTTAACCAATTGAAACTGTTTTAGAATAAACATCTCCTTATATGGAGAATCACGCCATACCCTCTAAGCCTGCTTTTTTCTAGAAATTTCTGTATGACACAATTGTCGGTTCATTTGTTTAAACACAAATTATTTAAGATTATGACATACACATTGTTATAAAAAGCACTTTTATTTTAAAAGTTCACTTTCGATTAATGTTGAAATTGTCACTTTCAATTTTTCTATGCTAACACATTACTCACAAATACAATTTATTTACAAATTACAAATTAAAAATTATTATTTACTGTTTACTATACTGTATATAGATTATTTGTATTGATTATTTGTTATATTATTTATTATTATTTGTTATCATTTACTATTATTTATTGGTTGGAGATGTCCCGTGTTTGCATCTGGAAATCCCAAAAGAGGAAAATACCAGTAGTTCTTGAATTACATGCCTAACCAGGGTGGCTAGTGATATGACTTTATGAAATTCAGCAACTTTTTTCCTGACCAATTCCTAGGAAACACGCACAACCATGTTCCTTGTTATTTAATCAATTGATCAAATTATATTGGCGTGAAAGTCAATTTTTAGGAGAGAATTAGTATATACGAAAATAATGTAAAACTAAATACTTAATATTGGATTACTGTACCTACCGCAGTTCCTGCAAATGTTTCAGAATAATATAAATATTAAATTATAAATTGACCTCCTAAGTTATAGTTCATATTTTTTTGTTCACTTTAACTTATAAAAATATTTGTTTAAATCCTTGAATTTATTGCAGGTTATTTAGAAACAGAATTACATTATTATTTAGCCTTACAACCCAATATTATTTAACTCGATTTTTACATTCTTTATATAATACTAAATTACTAAACAGATGATATTAATTTATTAAAGTACACATATTCCACTTTCTTGTTTGGCAATTACATAATTATTGATGATAATTTGATATTATAAAAACATTCTAAATAATTTCTACAAATATGAGTTTTATAATTATAAACAATGCATAAATAATTCGTCTTTGTTTATTTATGTTCAAGATGAATTATAATACAAAGTTACATTAAAAAACATTCACTATTAAAACCAGCAATTTTTTTAGAAAAAAAATTTTTAAAGAAAGGTCTTAAGGTCATAACCGTAACAAGCGCAATCTGGTATCTCTTTCCCCTTCTATCTCTCTCGACAATCTCTTTTATTCATATAATGAAGTAGTTTTCTTTTTATATAGAATTGGCTGAGCGTCTGCCTATCTCTAATGTTTATTTGTTCCTTTACAAATAACTGTATGAGTCTCAGTTTTACAAATAATTAATTTTTAGTTATATTTCTGTAAATTTAAATTTTCCGTGACTTTTTCAGGTTTTCCCAACACAAGCCACTCTGAAAAACATTTTTTATTTTGATGGAAATATTTAGAGTGTCAGAGCCATTCCTTGCTGTCATAATGTCAACTGCATTTTTCTCTGCTGAGTAATGTAAACTTACATAATACACAGAATTATATTAAATATATGAAATGAATAGTTTAACAAACCACAACTGACTCAAGAATAAACTCTTCATCCCAAACAGGATCAGGTCCTGACTTCACTTTAGTCCTTGCTACTTTTACTTGGTTTAAGGAGACTATGCAGAAAGGGTTAGGTACCAGCTTGTAAGGTAATCTGTAACAAACAAACTTGTACGTAGAATGAACATTATATATATATATATATATATATATATATATATATATATATATATATATATATATATATATACAACAGTACTGCAAGTTATTAAAGTTAGCTATTATATTGTGTATAATTTTTCAGGTGTCCCACATGGAAGCTATCTACATCCACTTTTATTTTTATTATTTATAAGTGATTACCACAAAGAATTAATCACTCAATAGTTATTTGTGTATTAACCCTTTGGCAAGTTATGAGTTTGATCCCAAATAAGTAAGCACGGAAATTTCTGTGTGTTCTCAAATGAATAAGCACGGAAATTTTAGTTTTTGTGTATAGGCTCTATAATTGTCTAATAACTCTTATATAATCATTATCTAGAGCAGACACTTTATTTATATATATATATATATATATATATATATATATATATATATATAATATTAGTTGAATATATATATTTAACATCTCTGTCAGTTAAGTAAAGTTATTTAAATACATTTTAATTCTGTATTTAGTTATTTTAATAATAGTAAATAAAATAATATATAAATATTCTATTTTATAATATATTACCTGGTATTGTCTAGGTAGTGGGAACAGTGAGGCCTAGCAGGAACTGGGAAAACAATTAGAGCACTTTTACACACTCTTTTAGCCTCTCAAGGTTAGTTCTATTGCTGTCTTCGTGATCAAACTGTTAAGTTATCATTGTTTTGTTGCTGTATTTTAGATTTGTTATTGATTTTTAGTGAAATTATATTAAAATTTGTTATAAAGTGGTTTTATTTGTGCTAGTTGAACCATTTCATGAAAATGGCTGATTATATTGACATACTTCGTAGTGGAGATATTAGAACAGAGTTGGACCAAGATGAAGAACAATGGAGTGCTAATGATGGTAAGATATTACATTTAGATGAAGAATAAATAATTTTACGACAATGACATTGGCATTAATGGGCATTAATGATGAGAATGAGATTTGAAGAATTTTTTGAAAACTTATTATAGTCCCAATAACGAATCTAACCCGTCCGTTTGTATGTCTAATGTTACTGACAATGAAACATATCATAATGCTAGCGATCAAAATGAAACTAATATTACTTGTCCTATTTGTCACTGGGAACATAATGTAACTTTCATCCTCAAAAATTCATATTTGATGGCACATATTCTGGTATTGTAATATCTGATGAAATTACTGGTGATGATTGGAAAAAAATTAATGCTTTTTATGAGATTTTTTATTTAGTGTCCCATATAGCCAGTGAAACAAAAGAATATTTTTTCTAAGGATCTATTGAGTGAATTTTCTAAATTGAACAAAAAAGTTCCAACTAATACAGATGAAATATATACATTCTTCGCCACAACAATACTTATGGCGCATTGCAAAAAAAAGAGAATATATATATTCTGTAAGAAAGTACAGAAACAATATTAGAAAGTAAAGAAACAATATTAGAGTACTGATCCTTTCTTACAAACTGCCATTTTTTCAAAGATCTTCAGCCAAAATATATACCTTATTTTACGGCTAATTCTTCATTTTGATGATAATATGTAGCTCATTACAACATCAATTAATACAACATTAGTACAAATTAATCAAAATTAATTTAGTACAATAAATAAAATAAATTAGTACAATTAATCAATTGTAGCTCATTTATAACATTAAAATATTTGAAACTTTAAGCTTTTGCTTTATTTTATCCTTGAATATGGAGTTTCAACAAGAAATATCTGCTAATACATTAAAGTTGTATAAAAAGAAATTTAATAGATTTAATAGTTTTAAAGTTATCACTAAAAAACATGACGTTGAAAAAATCAAAATCCAAAATACAAGGTATTTTGAAAAACTAAATGACTTTAAATACAGCCGAAGGGGGGTAATGAAATAATTTAAAAGAAAAAAATAAAATTAAAAAAATTCTTTGAAAAAAATGACGACCAAGTCCATTCTTGAGAATTTTTTCTCAAATAAAAGAAAAGTCAATAAAGGTTTTGAGAAAGTAAAAATAACGAAAAATACAGAATATAAATAGGCACTTTTTTGAAAGTTGGTTCAAAATCGTGAATATATATTTATATACAAATATTTACTTATATATTTATATGCTTACAAATTCTTATTGAACAGTGATAAAAACTTGCCTGGTTCTACTTTAGTTGAATGTATTCCTGACCTACTAGCTGACCTAAATCAACAACAAACCTAGTTCCTCATCAAGTAAGAAAATAAACCCAGGATTTCAGTATTATAATAAATTTAAAGATGATTTTCAGTATGATATTGTAGATATTAATAAGTTAAAAAAGTCTCTTGGAGAAATAGTAGTTTGAAAGTCATATTTCGGAATCTTGACAGTAAAGCGAAGAACAATTGTAGACCTAGCAAGTGAGCTAGTTTAAATGTGATGCATGCGGACATAAAGTGGTGAGTACAAACTGTGAGTCTATTAATGAAAAGAAAAAAGATTGAAAAAGTTACATTATATGATTTAAATATCCTTTTGGTTTACTGGTTTAGAAGCATAGGGAAAGGAAGAGCATAAAGGGAAGATATTATATGTGCAGTTATGAATTCCCCCCCCCCCCGTTAAAAGTTCTTAGCTTCCGCATCAGATAAAGTTTGTAAGGAACCAATGAAAAATGCAGTTGAAGAAGTGGTCATTATAAATGAAAATTCTCGGGATTTGGCAGTCGCTGTCGATAGGGCGTGGCAAAAACGGGCCACACATCCCTGAACGGAATAGTTTTCCTCACCTCTCTGGATACTGGAAAAGGGTTTTGGATCTAGATGTACTCTCTAAGTTCTGCACTTGTCCTGGCAGACTAGAAAACAACATGAACATAACTGCTTAGCAAACTTCTCTGGAAGCAGTGGTATGATGAAAGTTACTGGCGCAGTAAATATATTTGGAAGGTCAGTATCAAATTACAATGTCCGCTATTTAGAATATTTAGGCGATTTTGATTCAAAAGACTACGGTGAAGTTTGTAGTACTGACCCTTACGGTGAATATGTTAAAGTCCAAAAATAGAATGTGTAGGGGACATTCAGAAGAGAATGGGCTTCAAACTGAAAACATTGAAGCAAAAAAAAACGGAATTACCAGAAGGTAGTAAAGTTGGGGGCAAAAATTGACTAACAAATGTAGCAATCTTGCAGATTCAAGAATATTACAAACTTGCAATATTGAGAAACTTGTCAAAGAAATACAAGCTGCAGTCTGGGCAGAGTATTTTCACTTATTATCATCCAGTGAGAGACCACAACATATCCTATGCCCAAATACAGTGAATACTTAGTGTAAGTTTCACCAAGTGAGTCAAAATAATGAAGCCTATGATCACACTAAACACTTCCATCTTGCTGAAGGTATAATGCTTTATATCAAACCAGTATTCAAAGCCATTGCAGATCCACATCAACTAGAAAAATGTTTGAAAGGTAAGACTCAAAGTGTTAATGAGTCGCTAAACAATGTGATCTGGACTTTTGTCCCCAATAAAACATTTGTAAGTCTAAGCACTCTGAAATTTGGAGTCTGTGAACCAGTTACCTACTTCAATGATGGCAACATTGGAAAGTGTAAGTTGTTTGAAATGTGCAATCTTAGGCCAGGGAAGCAGCTTGTTCAAGCCATGTGGAAGCTGGACCATAGGCATACCGTGAAAGCAAACAAATGTCATGATGAGGTTCAAAGGAAGATAAGACGGTCCAAACATAAATTGAAACGGAGACTTGATGATGAATATGAAGAAGAAGAATCAGATAACTCCCTCATATGGTCCTGGCATGATTTAAAGGTAAAAATGTCATTCTTATAAGAGTTCACCTTCAATTTACGTTCTTATATTAGTTTTTCACCGGTTTCCGAAAGTTTTTTTAAAACTTATGTACCTTTTTCTCAGGAAAGGAATAAGATATCTTAATGATTTTTATTTTTTAAATTGTTCAAGGGGGAGAACTCTTTTGAAATAATAATATTTGTTATCAACCAAACAGACTTTTTTTTTCCTCTCAATAAAAAAATTAATATATATTGTGATATTTAAAAAAAAGTAATATTAATCTAAAAATTATATATATATATATGAAAGTAGACCTACTTTGAATAATAAAATTTTTTCCAACAAGTTATCAACTATTACTGAGAAAAAGGTATATATGTTAACATTACGAAGGATAGGGCACAGGCAGTGACCCCCTTAAGGGAGAAAAGTGGAACTTTGACACTTTGAGAGAGAATGTTCATGTATGAGGTGGAGCCAATAGAGGATATTATCTCAAGGGGCGACAAAGAATTTTTCTCCTGTAATACACACTAAATAGAGCCAATAGAGGATATTATCTCAAGGGGCGACAAAGAATTTTTCTCCTGTAATACACACTAAATAGAGCCAATAGAGGATATTATCTCAAGGGGCAACAAAGAATTTTTCTCCTGTAATACACACTAATATAGCCAATAGAGGATATTATCTCAAGGGGCGACAAAGAATTTTTCTCCTGTAATACACACTAAATAGAGCCAATAGAGGATATTATCTCGAGGGGCAACAAAGAATTTTTCCCCTGTAATACACACTAAATTATCCCCACCTACAGTTTTGTAAAATAAGTACATAATATAATTTTAACAATTTTATTGAGATGACAAAATTAGCCCTAATGGCGTTAATTTAAAATCCTAATGTGGTTACTAATATGGAAGCCTAAATTTTTACATATTTATTTATTTCTAAAGTAAAGTTTTCACTGTTTTGGAAAAAAAAAAGGGAAAAAAAGAAAAAAAGTTACATGAAACATTTTTAGGTTCTTCTAAAATTTTCGGGGAAGTAGACAAATAGTCACAACACTATCCATTATTCAGTTCCTGTTAACCTCAACAGTTTGTATTTTTATCAACAACTTTAAGTGCACAATGTTGTGTGGCCGTTCATGGTTGAAAATAGCTGATTTACTTTACCGCCTGTTGGAAGTTGTGGTGTATGTCATGTAAATGGTGGGCGAAAGCAAAAGTGAGAAAAATCCATCGCTTTACAATTAGTGATCTTTCCATAAAATTTCTTAAGGTTTAAATTTTGTATGGATAGGAGACACGCAGAGACAAGCTTATCTTGGAAAGTGATCCTTGGTATTACCTACTAGTCTACAAATAGAAAAACACAATAAAACACTAAAGTTCTGAAATATTTTGTAAACACTGTTCATTTTCGTTAATTAAAAGCTCGAATTGATTAAAATGTTTGAGCTCGTAAAAAAATGAGTTCGGTAAAAGCTTGATTTACCAAGACTCGGCTTGATCTAAAAAATCTGGGCTCGGACACCCCTACTTAAGATCAGGAATTGTTCTCCTTCACAATAATGCATAGATGTTTACACAATTGAAACAATTAAAAATTCCGATGAAGATTTTTCATCATCCACCTTATAGTTTTGATCCCACGACTTCCATCTTTTCTTACACCTCAAGAACTAGTTTGCATCTCAACGATTTCAGGGAACTGAAGAAATGAAAATCTCAGTACAAACCTGGTTGAAATCCCAGATAACAAAATTTTATATGAACAGTTTTATTAAAATAAGCTTACTTCACAATATTAGAAGTGTTTGGAACAAAATGACTATATAGAAAATTAATTAAGTTTGTATATATTTGGAATGGCTAAGAAATTTTTCATTTTCTAATTTGTTCGCCTTTTATAACCGTTTGGTCCAAGTGAATACCCAACTAAAAACCCATTTAAATTATGGTCGTAGGTTTCACAATTTTAATTTTCAATTTTTGGCTACTAAGTTTTTTTGCTTGCCTTTCAAAAGAATTTGTATAAGTCATATCATAATTAACTGATTATAATAACTTTTAACGAAACTCATTAAATTTAGGTATTCCAGAGTTCAAATTTTTGTTCGGTTTATTTACTCTTGAATCATTGAAAATTCAATTTAAACCAAACGTTTAAAAAACTATATTGAGTGAACTGATTTCTTAAAAGCTCATATCTTCATTTTTAAATCATCAGGTACAAATTTGACTTAAGTGTAGTATAAATAATTGTAAAATCACATGCTCTATACCTATGTGCATCTAAGATATGTAGATGAAGACACCTGAGCTCTCTTAACCTTTGTACTTTAGGTAACCTAGTCATCTGAGTAACACACAGAGGTTTCAAGGCATTGATCCAGTCCTGTAACAGAAGAAATCCACCTGAATCAATTATTTAAAAAAAAATAAAAATAATAAATAAAAAAAAGATTTTGTCTATATTAATACTGATAATGACAGTAGACCTTGCTCTTTGGATGTTCATTCAATAACATATTTTATACATAAAATAGGGCTTATGCTTAGAACGTTAAGTGACATTTAACAATATTCTGTTCTTTTTCTTCGTTGTTTAAAGGGGAAACTTATCGGTCATCATCGCCTTATAAAAAAAAAGTTAGAAAATAAAGTTCCGCTTGCACTTGAATACTTCAATAGCATCAGAGCCAGAAGAGAACAAGAGATAGTCAAGAGAGACTAGGAAAGATGAAAGAGAGGGATCTAACCCCAGATTACATGGAAAAATGTGTAGATCCAGATAGTATCCCTCAGTATCTACACCATTCATAGACCAATTAGTAGCAGTAAATAATAATATATTGTAACGAAAAGGTGCTAGCTAGGGTCAGTGAAAGGCAAGCCATCAATTTGATAAGAAATAAAAGAGTTGACAGCTCATGGACAAGCCCTTACTTTAAAAAAACTGAAAGGGTTTAAAGGGGAGGAACTCATTTAGAGATAAGTTAGAGTAAGGAAAAGTCAACGGTCAGAGTTTAAATTAATCAACAGAAAAAAGTGTCACTTCCTAATTTCCAGTAAACTTCGAATCCCACCAATGAAAATTAGCGTCGTGATGTGACTGTTGAAAACGAGGAAATTATAAGTATAGGTCCGAGAGAAAGAAACAGGGGAGTTCTTCAAGATGATTTGTACAAGGTTGTTCTAATAGATAATTGTTCTTCATAACATTTTGTTAAAACTTTTATAATAAATTGTAAAATCTACTGGGAAATTGGTAAACATTTGAATGTAATCGCAAAGAATATTAAATTAATGAAATAAGTCGAAATTGAAGTGTTGAATTAAAACGAATTACGTCGAGAAGTGAGTTAATAAAAATTAAAAGAAATACGTCAAATAGTTTAATAAAAAGTAAAAGAAATACGTCGAACAGTGAATTAGTTGTTAAGTTAAAGAATACGTCATAAAGTGAATATAGTCAACGAAAAGTTAATAGATGAAATATCAGCGTCGAGAATAAGAAGAGGGATTCTGCGAGAAATTAACGTGAGTTATGCCAGACCAGATTACAGCTTTGTGAGAATAAAGGAGATTATTGGACACCAATCAACATCAAGCTTATCCGCTGGAACAACCACCAAAACAACCACGTTTCGGATTGTGAAAGGACTTCAGATTCGATAAGTAGACTGTGAAAATTTGTATAAATAATTAACCACCAACAACATTTTGATTCAGTAACTAAAGTTTAAATTATAGTCACCAAAGAACCACACGAACGAGAGAGAGAGATTTTATTTTAAATCACTCTTTAAATAAAACAAGCTAGCAGGGGCAGTAAATTAATTAAATTGGGGAAATAATTACTAAAATAAATTAAATAAAAGAAATTACAGTAAAATAAATCAGACTAATAACAAATTTGATACACTCTTTGTTTCTTTTCTAATTGTTAAGGAAGTATTGTAGAATCTCATTAGATTGTGTTTAATTGTCATTGTGTTTTATTTTAGGTTAAGAAATATTGCAAGTATTTCATTTGTTAGATTAAGGAATCAGACTATTGCTCTATTTAGATAGGTGCATCCTTAGCAAATCAAAATTAAATTAAATTAATTGTAAAAAATTATTATTATTATAAAAAAAGAAATTGATTGTAAGTATAAAGCTCATTTCCATTAAAAAGAAGAAGTGCGTGTTTGTTATAATATATTATGTATATTTTAACAAATACCAGTCGCAAAGAGAAACAAGTTAATGGGCAACATCATGATATAACCTTACATATCTATTACTAAAATAAAACTATTTTACTATGTTACTATTTTATTTTAGTAACATCATGATACTTTATACAACCCCATAATACAATGTAATACAACCAGATCCTCTAAATGTCATGATGCCCAAAGTTTGTTTGTTGGATCTTGTAAGAAATTTAAATCATATTGGTAGATCAAGGGGTTTTACCAAAGTTAAATTTGTTGAAATAGTTGATTTGTTATGCAACACAGGTTTTCTGAAACTCTTAATTGCGTATATTAAAACATGTTAAGTCCCATGTGTACACTAAATTGTACATACAGCTAATTTTCCAATTTGGCCATCTGTACACTAATTTGTACACAATAACATTCCTTTCTGCCTATGTGTACACTTTTTCATACACGCTGCAATGGATAGGAAAAATTTAATTTTTCTTAATATGAGCTAGCTTCAGTAGTCCAAGTCGGTTTTTTCAGGTTCTGAGCTGTATGAACTTATCACTAAATGTGACCTTTACTCAGTGATCTGTTTCAAACTGCTCCCATAACTTAGAATATTTGGCAATTATTGGAACTAATTTGATAAATTTAAATTTATTTTTAAAAAACTTGTTTTGAGGTTGTCACAGTATATTTCTCAAAGTGTAATTTTGATTGCTTCTTCACAAGTTCTTTCTATCTTGTCTCGTTCATAAGTTATGTAACGCTAAAGTTTAAACTTTTTCAAAAATTCTCAAAATCAAAAAATGTTTTAATGTTTCACGATCAGAAAACAATACAAATAAAAAATAAAAATTAAGTTTTTTGAAAAAATAAATAAATAAAAAGTTGGTTGATAAAGGATAACTTTCAAAGTGCATAACACCAAAAATAAAATTAATGTTTTAAATTATTCTAAAACAAATTATCAGTAAGGTCAAATAAAAGGAAAAATATAAATAAAATAAAATTTTAATTATTTTTGGGAAGGGAGATAAATTACATAATAAAGCAGATAAATAATTGATATAAGGTAATAATAAAGTAAATGTAGAAAGAAAATAGTATGTAGAAGAGAATAAGTGTTAAAACTTAGAAATTTGAATTTAATTAATCTTAAAAATCGCGAGTGTAATGAAGACAATTGTGCAGGTGCAAAAATTGTCGAAGTGTGTTGCGTACGAGTTTCGCAATGCAAACATAAACTTTGTTAGAGACAATAGCCAAAATGAAGTGATGTTCAAAACCAAAACTATCAAAATGTGAAAATAAAATTACTAGAATAATGGGTTGTGACAAAAAGCAAAATTTCTCGGGAACAAGAAGTCTCACGGGAATCAATCGAAGAATGTTCCAAATTGCCAGGAATACGAAGAACGTTGTCTGGAGGAAATCCGATAATCCTGAAGGAAGATATGGGAGTTTCAGAAAAAATATAGCAAAAAATATATATAGGAATAATCAAAGGGCATTGCTAATGCACAGCGGATTCAGGCAGCTAAAAATGACTAGGCTTACATAGAGCCAACGATAACCAAAACACACTAATAAGGCTAATTAACTGAATTAATTTTAAAAAGAAACAATCCTAATTAAATAAAGTCGAAACACTTTAATATTAATACTGAAGCAATTCCAGACCAAAAATGGAGGAAAACAGGACGAAATGGAAAAAATATTAGGTACAAAATGAAACGGAGAGAAAAGGAAATTGTTGGTACCAGAATATGGTTCGAGCAGGGAGAAATATTGAATCAAAAAGGATGCACAAAAAATCATGATCTAATTTCGTCTTAAAATTTGAAAGGTTGTAAGCTGTTTCGCTATCCGTTGATTTCTTGAAAAATTTCAAAAGCCCGCAAATAGTAAGAAGGTTTCTAAAAGGTAGAAGTTGAAAACAATCAAGTCATCAAATAAAACTACGGGTCTCCGGGAACTAAAAAAGTGTCGGGACAAACATTAATAATAAAAAATAATTAATTAAAAAGTTAAAATTAAAATCATAAAGAAAGACAGTCAGAAAAAGTTAAAAGAAAAGCAAGACAGTAAAACGGGAAACCGAAATACAAGCTCTGGAGAAAGAAATCGTCTAGAAAGAAGATAACTAGGACCTTGAACTCCGCCAAATTCAGAAACAGGCCCTGGACTCCGCCATATTCAGAAACAGGACACTGAACACCGCAGGAACTGAAACCATTCAAGGAGACACCAGTCAACCGGATCCATATTCTACCAGGACCCTGAACTCAGCATAATTCATAATTTACTTGGTCCATCGTAACTTTGCACTTGTGCTTTTCACCATCTGGCAACGCTGCATTCGCTGTGTTATAGTGATAAGCAACTTTAGCTAGCACTCACATCCGGCCCAGTTGATGACTGGTTGGCAGCCGGTCAAAACCATGCTGCCGATGTTAATTTCACTACTGATTCGACTAACCACAACAAAACTAAATCCAAAGTTATGACAAACCAAGTATAATTAGGAATTATTTGATGGGCACCAAAGGGTACTCAGCCTCACCATACAATGTAATACAAGTAAATTTTCTAAATGTAATGCCAAAAGATGATTTCTTGGGTCTTAGAGAATGTTATATTGTATTGGTAGATCATAGGATGCTTTACTCGTGTCAGTGTCTCGGCCCTAGCGAGCCTCGAAGCTGTACATATATGAAGAAGCTTATACAAATATCACTTTGGGAGGTCAGTGTTCGAAATTATATTTTAGACAATAACTTAGTAGATAGACAAATTATTATGTGTAACGTTGGTATCATTAGATGCAGAATTTAAATCTGCAAATTTTTATATAATTTCTTGTGTTTAACTTGAATTACACACGAAACAAAAACAAAAACCGCATAAAAAGACCACCATTTTATCATTTACAATTTTTTTTTAATTTCAATATGATTCCTTATGCGCACACTATGGTCCCTCACAACAAAATTCATGTTCCTATCTTAATTTTTGTGACCACTATTGTGTTTATATACAGACTACGACAACAGATAAACGGCATGTCGAAAATCACTTTTTCGTTTTTCTGAGGCCATTAAAAATGTGAAGATCAGTCAAAAAATGGAGATCAAAATTTTTGATGATTACTGAACTTACACTATATTTTGTATACTGGGTAAGTAAAATGGTACTTAACTCTAATACCGGCACTGCGTCGGAAAAGAGACGATAAAGATCCCACGCCTAGTTGTTACAACTGTAAAAACTCTGATATTGCAACTCGTCATTAGGGTTACTTAAAACCATCCTATCGAAATAAATTTTATACCATTGTAAAGCTGACATTTCGTAGATGCATATACATGTAATCAAAAGTTCATAAAACGCTATAAAAATATTTAATTAATTAGTAAAGTTTGGCGTGTTTTAGACAGAAACATGATGGCTAGGCAAATCTAACAAAGAAAACAAAATGGAGTCGTCCTTTAGCCAGTTGTCAAAGTAGGCGTTACCAACCAATTTCCTTGTAAATTGTACTGTTCTTAGTACAAATCTTTACCTATCCAACAGAGTTAGCCACATGTCAGTAACACAAATAGTTTCCATACTACATTGTGTTCAAGACAAAAACCCGTTTTAGAGCAAAAAAAAGTTGTTTTCTTCAAATCAACTTTTACCCTAGTAAATGAAGTCGTAGAGAAATGAATTATACACCATTGAAAAGCTCGTGTTTCAAGCTTTTAGAGCTGTGTAACCCGATTTTCGTGGTATAATAAGACAAAACAGAAATAAATCTCGTAATTCGGCAGTTTGGCCGGCAGGGTGCTGCACATGACGGCTTCAAAACCCTAACATACTTCCGATAAAGTTGAGTCTATAAATAGATTTCTATTTGTCTTAGCTGACAGATGTTTATCTCTTTGTATAGACAAAATACAGACCTTTCCAATGATATAAACCATCACGTTGTAGTCGGTCATATGTAGGCTTTAGAACATAAAGACAACGGGGTTTCGGAGTGTACGTTGCAAACTAAACAAATATGGCGTGCGTTTGTGTTCATTTTCGAGATATTTCTTGTGATTGTAGAATCTATAGTGTCTTATTGTTATAGTGAAATCTAGTGATGTTGATTTAGGCCTACAAAGCATTAGATACAAGTTTTAGATGTGTATGCATGGTTATTTATTCCTTTGTACGGGTAAGTGCTATTATTATTTTGAAAATTTTAGAATTTGATTTTTTTTTTACCAATTGTTATTCATATTTATATTAGAAAATGTTTGTAATACTCGTAAAAAATGTAAAACTAGATTTTCTACACTCAATTGGACTTTGAAGTGAAATTTGGCCTTGGATTTTCGTGTTTTTTTTTGTTCTTTGCAATACTGACTCCAAAATTATTTCTCAAATTTTTTTTAAAATTACACTACTAAATTCTATGCACATTTCTGAACATAATTATATTTCAGTTAGACAGAACATAATTAAATTGTTGGTTTTCCATAAATATTACAATTTTTGGTGATTTATTGAAAATAAGCTGGACCATTCCTCTTTTTTGTAAAACAATTTTTTAAATTTTCAAAATGTAACAATTTTTTTTTTCCCCGAAATGTATTCACAAATATATCACTAAAATTTTGTACATCTTAGAAAAAGGTGGTAAGCTTTTGATTTTGGACGATACAGGTTTTTCTGAAAAATGATAACTTCATTTTTTGACATCTAACATACTTACTCCAAAACCGTTTCAATTTTTTTTTTTTTTTTTTTTTTTTATTACATAGATGAATTCTATGCATCTTTCTGAGAAAAATGATGTCTTATAAGTTAGGTTTTGTGTACAAATAATATATTTTATTAATTTTTAAACAAACGAAGAATTTAAAAACAAATTAACATTGCCTGTTCAAGGGTTAAGGATCAGTTTTCAATATATGGAAAAGAAAAAAACAAAATGTTATGAAGCAGCTATAAATGATTTCAAAACAAGATTTCCAGAAATGGCAGGGAATCTGGGGACACTGTATGGATCCTGAAAGAGATTCATGACTTTGTATCTAATAAATATATTGTTTTTTACTTTAATCAGTTTCAATACATGAATACACCTCCCTATGTTTGTTGTTTAAATTTTTGTTACAAAAGCAACTTATTTTCTATTAGAATATGAAATTATAAAACAAATTACCTGAGCAGAATCTTGTGTGTTGGCAGAAAGATACGTTATCGTAGCCAAACAAGGCAGTGCTCGCTCAACCAACTGGAAACAGTTAGGCCTATCAAACACACTATCGTGTACTTGGTAAAGGTAGGCACAACTGAGATCTATTAGACCTTTGGGTTTTGTTCTCTATAAACAAACATAACATGATATTAACAAAGTTAACTCCAACTGGTAGAGCACACAATTATAGATGTCCGTTTATATAAGAAAATAATGTTGGAAACACAAAATATAATATGCGTAAGCATAGCAAACTTAAGATAATGACGATAATTTTTTAGTGAATCATGCAAGTTTGAGACTTAATCGATTTCCAACAAAACTTTGTTGTATTAGTCCATATTACATAGTTTAGTAAAGACGTAACTGGAGGTCGCATCTTAAATGTATCACTGACTGGGATAAATGGTCACTATATAGATTTAGTCTCATAAAACTCAATTTTTTAATGGATTAATTGGTTGTAACAATTCTTTCTCTTAATTTTTTATTATTTTTTAAAAAATATAATTATTTATTTATTATTGGGTGTCAATGTTATTTTCGAAAAAAAATAATCGTCAATTATCCAGGGTCGTAGAATACTGAACAAAATCATAAACAGAGTCAAAGTTCCTGAAATACATACATGTTTATTTCCAGAAAACAACAAAACATAATTCAATCACATATTACAATTACAGAACCTGAAAAACATAATTTACCTCTCATAATATATCAAATTTATCTGAATATTTATATTTTTAAACATAAAGTCTATTTCCCTCCACTGCAATCAATTATTCATAACTTTGGATATTCTACTATCCCCAAAACCATTCGCAAATTGTTCAAATATCTTCTATTATTAAAAGTGTTTTCTTCTTCATATACTTTATAATCAATTGTTAAATTCTTACTAAATATTTGTGTCTATGTCAAGGACACTTGTGTTTATCTTTAGTTAATTTATCTTTAGTTAAAATATTATTACTAGACTATTTAATTCACTTACGTAAAAAGGAATTTAATAAATTTGGAAATAGTCTTGCCTATCACATGGTAAGTTTGACTATTTTAATTTATGAAAATCAACTAAATTTATGGACAACTCGTCCATAAACTTATTATCGTTCCTACCAGCCCAGCTGCTAGTTAAGAAGTGTCTCTTCTTCTAATAACTTGTACAGTCCCCACTTAATTCCACTATTTTTCTGATTGGTTTACTTTTCAAACCAATAAGAAAATACTTTGTTCTAATTTTATCAGTTGCTAGCCAGATCACCACTGCCTTATTATTTCGATGTTGCATAAGGTCCTTAAACGTAGTTAAAAGAAAACATAATTATTTTTACAAAAATTCCTGATCATCGTCTTACGATAACATAATTAGTAATTTTTTTTATAGATTATATAATCATTATTCCTTTGGTTTGACTCTGTAACACTCCACATCATCTGTCCATCTGTCCAAACCAAATTAATATGTAACCAGAATCAACCACTCCTATAATCTCTGACGATTTTATAAGAAGTTTAATCTTTTGATTACGTACCTCACTCAACCGAAATGAACCTTAATCTACAAAAAAATGTGAAATGTTACTTGTGTATATAGGAAACAATTTACGAAATTAAAGAACATATATTTATTTTTATTATTACAAGAAATACTTTAATTTAAATGCTTTACCTTAGGATTATCATAGAAACATAAGTGTGTATCGGTGCCATCCACTATAAGTACAAAATACATGGACTTCCATTTTTTATTCTTCTCACTTTTTTTACTTAGGTAACCCTGCATTTTGATTCCTGCAGAAAAAAAAAACAAAAACAATATTTGTTATTTATTCAAATAAAAATATAACATCAAAGGCAATACTTTTTATATAGGAATTGAAGTACAAAACTTAACCCTTTAATTCCTAAGTTTAGAAGCATGAAAAAACTGTCACTCATCTCTACATTCAAAACACAATTTTTTTTTGTAAACAATATGAAAATATATTATTTATTTGTTTATTGTTTTTTGTTATTTTATTTCTACATCAATTTTTGTATATTGAACATACTGTATTTAAAGGGACAAACTGGAGCTGTAGTCTACTCGTTCTTCTTTCCAAACTACTTTCTCCAGACACACACAGATCAAATTTTGATGTGGAGATTTCAAGGGCTTTTCTGACTGTAATGAACTATCTATATAACTATGTTGTTGTTGTCCATTTGCTGGCTCACGCCATCTTCAATCTTACCTCCCAGAATAGACCAGTGTGCATTTGTCACAATTTAATATTTTTATTTTTTTCAGGTGTTCGTCATAGCAGTCATATCCAGTTGTCAGGTGAAAGATAGCGACAGATTTCTTTCTTTGCAGGTCCTTTGACTTTTTTTTAGGTTGAATGCATCTTCATAAGGTTTGTTCTTTATGTCTTCTTTGAGTCTGTTGCTAAATGCAAGGTGTGATGTCTGTTTTAGAGCATTAATTCTTGCCTTTAATGTGGGCATTCTTTTTGGTTTCTACACTATATGAGTTCCTCGCTTAGCCAACTCGTCTGCTTGCTCCTTGCCCTCTATGCCTCTGTGTGATGGAATCCACTGTAGTACTATTTCCTTAGTAATGTGTTTAACTATTTTGGATTGATTCAATCAGGGAGCTTGTGGATGTGTCGTTGTTATCAACTGCTTGTAGTCCCAACTTGGAGTTAACTAGTATCACTGTGCTGTTGTTTATACTAGGTCTCATTATTATTTGTCTTATGGCTTCATCAATTGCGAACAACTCTGTCTCAAATACGGTAGCATTTGAGTCTAATGCAAAATAATGAGAAAGGTGTTCGCAGAATATTCCTGTTCCTGTTTCACCTTCAGCTCTGGACCCATCAATATATATTCGTAACCAGTAGTCTCTTTGATAGTCTCCAAGGTTATTTGGGTGACCTTGACCGGATCACCCAGCTGTGTTTATTGGTTCTATGATTTTGGTATTTATATTTGTACTTGGTATAGTTTAGTGGGCTCTTAAAGCTTTGTTGACTGTTCGATCACTATAATGTTTGGTCTCAAGTGTTTAAAGCTTGTTTGTGTTTTCAATGTTTGTTCTGCTGGCGGTTCCATGATACATGGGTATTGCAATTCTAATGTATGATTTTTCCATATTCCACATAACTATATAAACAGCTAGTTTCTCTAAAAATAGTTCTGTTCACATAGGAACATAGTTTCATTTACACCAAACTTCTGAGGTTGACTCTGATGGTTTTAATTCCATTGTGATAGCCCACGGATTAATGAAAATTCAATTTCGGTACTAAAATATATCAATTAATCCATTTTTAGGTATCTCTAACATACTGCAGTTTCAGGTGATAATCCATTGTTAGTGTAATAAAAATACAATCAACACATACATTCAAACGCAAAAACACACATCATTCCTTGCAGAGGTAATAAATAGTTCACACATAAATGGACTTAAGCGCAAGACATATTTTCAATGATGTGTACGTCTAGTCGACGAATCAACACTAGGATAGGTTCTGCCGTCCTGTTTCTTATCTACAGTCAATGCAGGTGGATTTCGTGCTCTAATAACGGTGTCAAACATCATATTTGACTGGAAGGTGAGTTGGTCATTCAATAAATATGTGGAAGTGTATTTAGTTACTGTCATTGGAGCACAGAGTACACTGACTGTAACAACAAGCAATTTGTGTTGCTATGGCAACTAGCTTAAATTTACTAGCTGATCAGAAGTTAATTTTTGAACAGCCCTTGTATCTCCCGAAACATTTCACTTTTTTGTTCAGTCATATTCATCGAACTGTTTAATATGCTTTCAGTATTTTTATGATGCTTCGTAACAGCTGTATGTACATAATGGAATTCTATAGTATAAATAACAAACTCTTTTAGTGCTTTCCACCAATTTATTTCAGATTTACCTAACTAAGTTTCACCTATTAAGCCATTCTATTATATAGCTTACTAAGGATAACAACAATATTACACAGTAGGTAAAAATGTCCCATTATTTAGCCTATGTGTGGTTATACGAGAAAAAAGTTCAAAACTTGGTTAAGAGTTGAAAAAGTGGTAAGATACGTAAACCTATTTGTTCATTTTATACTAAATTAGAGACTTTATAAATTAATCACTTAATTGCTATTATTTGATTACTCTTAGTACTGACATACACAGTCTTAAAATTGGAACTGAAATAGACCACACATTATTTATTGTTGCGGACAATAACTATTAAAATAAATACAAAACAATTTTCAAACCATTTGATATGGTTTGTTGTGCTGGTAGTGAACAAATTTAAATGGAGCCTTCTATTGCAACTACTTCCAGTTGTGAGATTCATGCAATAATTCAATATCTGTAAGCAGAAGGACAGAATCCTATTTACATTTATCAATGCCTATGGCAAGTTTATGACAGTAATTATGAGTGATAGTGTTGTGAGAGATTGGTTCAGGAAATTCAAGGATGACCGTATAAAAACAATAGAAGAGTTGAAAGTTGCCATTAGTGATGAAATGGTAACTGTGCCAGAAGAAATGTTGTTTAGCGTAATGCAGAACTTTGAGAAGAGACGTATGGATATATGTACAACAAGAATAACATCATCTTTTCGATATAATCTTCCATAATTAAATGATCAATGTATACCTATATAAACTGCATTTATTACAGATTCTTTTGGTAATATTAGATCTATATTTAAAATGAACAAAAATACATTTTATTCAAAAACATATGCTTTTTTTGAGCTACCTTCTACATTAAATATTTTCAATTTGTTTCATCTAACCTTTATTTTTCTTCATGCCTGATTGCTCTCTGCACTCTCTAAGAGTTGCATAGATTTTCTCTGCATGTTGAACTTCTTTTGATTTTACTGGTCCATCGGTTTCACACACCGTCTGACAAAGAAATCACTAATTATTGTAACAAAACCGATAACTTTCTACAAAAACAAATATTACAAATTTAAAAAGAAATTTAATGCTCACATAATTATTAATTATTAACACACAATAAAATAAACCTTGAACACAATTTCTCATAAAAATATGTATAACGCTTCAATTACTGTAGCTCATTTCATCACTGAAGATGACAATATTATCGTTAAAACTCGTATGAGTTAATAAACATTATATTTGTAAGATTATATTCAAGTTTTATTTTTATTTTAAAACATCTCACAAGTCAAACTCAATATTTATTAATTTTATTGACATATATATTAGACTAGCAGTATACCCTTCGGATCTTTCAATTAGCGACTAGTTTTGAGACCCATTAGATATAGTTAGGTTAGGTACAATTTATTCTGGTTCTTTACATCATTTGTATATATATATATATATATAAAATAATACATGTTTCAAAAATAATAAGCTATAGTTTTCCTCACATTTTTAAATAACGCAACAATTTATATTAAAAGCAAAGCAGCAGCATACATCTTTTATAAGTACAGTTTTCTGTTTATTGTATAAAAACAATATTATTTAGACAGCAGTATCGCTATGAAATAATTGGGTTTCGATTTGCCATCTACAACTTCCCAGTCACATTCAATTGGTTTTTTATTCAATATAGATATTTTAGTAGCTTGTGACCGATCACTTATTTGCCAAGTACAGGCCATGAGGCTAGTGATGAAACTATCTTGGGGATGTTCAGTGGCAAAGAAAAAGTTTGCGCATACGGAGGACAACCCCCTCAGTTCTCAGTTGGTTATGTCTCTGTGCGTGTTGTTTGTGTTACAGCCTTTCTGAAAACATTTCAGTGTTATGTAGCCGTTGCCTCCATGAATGTCACCCAATAAGAGAAAATGTATGTTGCCTTTACATTCATTTTAAAAATGTTCATTAAAAAATGTTGCCTTAAAAACATTCATTTGTTGCCTCCATGAATGTCACCCAATGTAAGTCTGCTAAGAGAAAAGTGATCCACAGCCAGAGTAAGAAGATTATTCATAATGTTTATGACTACATGAAAAAAGAAAATGACAGCTTAAGTGAAAAAGCTTTACAAACTAAAGTAGCTGCTGCTTGCAGTGTATCTTTTAATAGTGTGAGGAAAATTCCTAGGTCTGTTCTGCGTAAAAATATATTTTTCAATGGTTCATAGTGGGTTGGAATTCGGAATCTGTAGTTGGAGAGGTACATATATTATGAGCAATAATCCATTGATAGTAGTGCAAGAAAAGTTTTTAAGACTGAACATACATAAAGGGAGGAACGTTTCATCACTGCCATTATTTCGACAACTATTTACATTACCTCTTAGATATTTATATATTTCGGGGTTATGAAAATTTTTTATAAAAGGAGCGGACGCTTTTTTATCTTCAGTACAGAAAGATTACTTGTTTAGACATAGTAACAAAGCTTTCGTACCCAGAGCAAAATTAACAATCTATTCAAAATTTTCCTCTGTAGTCGCACCTAGAATATATAACCAATTTCCAGATAATATTAAAGCTTGCACAAACCTAAACAAATATTTAATTCTTTTAAAAAATTGGCTTTTGGACATGGATTGTGTTGGAAGGTCTGTTGGAGGTTGTGGTATAGAGGAATACATTACTATTCTAATTTTGTTTGGATGCATGGATAATGAGTGTAAGAGATGTAATATGAGTGTGGAAGTGTTTTTTCTATTAATAATTTTGTTTATTGTTGTATTTCTTTTTATTATGTTAAACTTGAAGCTAGGGATGTGTATATATGGGTATGAGAAAGAATATGTATGGACTATTATGGTATGTGAGTGTTTGTATGTTAAGTTTGTGTAAGTTTTAACCAGTTTATATTTATGTTATAGATGCAAATACATGGGCATAATTATCATAGAACAAATTATTATTTAACAAGTTATAATATTTATAATAAATATTTAATTAATTTTTATTTATTAATAGTTTAACTACTCCCGATGGTCTCTTAACCTCTATTTTTTCTCCTTTTACTTGAGAAATATGCAACCTCAAAACGGGCAGACCAATGGAGGCTGCATTATTTCATTCAGTATATTTTTATTTTTGTTTATCTTAAGTTGTTTTTTTAGGATTTAGAAGTAATATTGCTTTGGTTTTTTTCTTCTCGTTTTTGTGTATTTTAACTTTAAGTATTATTATGTCATATGTCAATTTATTTGTTTTGTTTAGTTTGTTGTTAAAGTGAGATTTTTTTTCTCTCTTTTTCTCTATTCAAAACATTTTTGTTTGTCTCAATGTAATAAAAGGAATGGAAAATAATAAAAATTAAAAATAATTATCAATGACCATAATAACACGTCTGGTATAACATCACCTGAGTTCACTACCGCAAGAAAAACAGAACTAGAAAAAATTTGAAAACTACATTGATGATTTCGACTTATCTGTAATCCGCAAGACAAATCATGAATTTCATTTAAGTGACGTGAAAGGCCTACTCTCAGAGGAATGCTATGTATATTAGGCTAAACAATAAAATAGATTTCAAAGGAAGTATATGGTGTGTCCGAAAGGTTTCCGCTGGAAGAATTATTTTTATATGTATCACAATGCTATTAGTAAATTTTACTGTGTAAATATTCTATGTAAATAATAATCATGCTGTTTTTTGTTTTATTTTATATCGCAATCACTTATTATTTTACTCCTTTACCTAATGTCTTAAAATCTTGCCTTAAAATTAATCTCCTAAAAAATATTAATTTTATTAAGCATAAATTTTTGTAATCTTACGTGAATATTAACCAAAATAAAATTAAGTTTCACTTGAACAAGTTGTGCAAAAATGTCGTAAATTATAGTCATACAAATCAGTACTAAGAATTATTAATAGCAACTCTGTAATAAACTAAATATATTCCCAGTTTATTACTGTATAAGTATATCTAGAAAAATATAGTCCAGAAAATTAAAAGAGTTTATACAAAAGTTATCTGCGAAAAAAACGCAGGTTTTTATTAAACAATTTTTATTTTATTTTTAAACTGTCATATTGTGCTTTTAGATGAAAATAATGAATCTTTAGAATGTCTAAACAAAGCAGCTTTGATATTTGTCTTTAAAGCAGCTTTAATGATAGAATGTCAGTGGAATATTGTACATTTAACTGTATAGACTCTGTTAGGAATTAGGTAGTTTTAGTTAGGAATATAGTCTAAGTTCTTTTTAAGAACCCAGTATGACAACAATTATTGTGACAGGCCTGGAAAAATTATGAAATTGCTTACCTTGCAAGCAAGGCAGACGTCATTGATGCTACAAACATATATAAACCCTTGGATGGGAGAAAACTTGGTCAGTGGGACAAGATTGATCAAGGAAGGTGCTGCAGGAATTTTCGAAGATAGCCAGATGGACTTGGCGAGTAAGAGCTTCCTGGGAGTATAATTCTTGGAGATAGCCAGACTAACTTGGCGTGTACGAGCTACCTAGGAGTTTTGAGACTTCAGATGAGCATCCATGAGTGGCAAGCAGGGTGAGCAAACTTCGTGTATAAACCTTGTAATTATTTCAGAGACAAGTAATTATAAAATATAACATAGAATCAGATCTGTGAGTCACAATTAGAGTCATTGTGGATTAATAGTAGTAATAAGGATATTGTAGTATTGTAATAAGATAAGTGATAGTCATTCTTAATAATAATTGTTAATAAAGATTAATTAAGTACTGAACCACTGATTTGATTTTATTGAAGTTAAAGAACCCTAGCAGTTTAGAGGAGCCAATCCTAACAACTATATAGCAAAGGACTGATGTTCAGCAGGTGGCTAGTACATCAGGAGCCACCAACTCCGAGACTCTGGGAGAAGGGAAGCTTTCTCTCCAACCTGCCACTTCCCCTCCAACGCGCATCGAGACTTTCATCATTTGCCTCACAGCCTGTACTGTGAAGCAAATTTTGGATCAAAGATGGTTCCAATGGGACGTTTGTAAAGCTTTACATTTAGAGTTTGGATTGTAAAACAAAGAAATAATAGATAATGTAACCGTTGCCTAAATAGTATCCTTGGGATCTGGTGGCCGAACAACAAATGAGGATTTGTAGAAAGCTACAATTCAGGGTTCTACATAGCTGGAAATCAAGAGGAGGAAATTATAGTGGATAGGACACACCTACATAAAGGATGAGGGAGATAACAGAGAGGGAGACTTTTGATTGGAATCCTCAGGGAATGATGAGAAGAGGAAGGCCCAAGGAGACATTGAGAAGATCTGTTGAGAGAGAAACAGGGCAGCCAGGCAAAACATGGATGGACATAAAGACAAGTATTTGCCGACAGACAAGAAAGGAAGGCGATTGGGTGAAGCTATTACTCCAGTGGGAGTTAGCAGAATTAAGTAAGTCAAATAGATAATGTATTTTCAACAAATAAATCTAAAAAGATCAAATTCACTAAATTTTTAACTAAATATTTTTATTAGATTATAGTGTGATTTACGTGTATAAAAAAACAAAAAATCTCCAATTAATTACTTTGATATATTGTTTGTACAATTTTTAATTAAAAAGTAATTGTGTTTTTATTATTTGAAATGAAAATTATTTTAGTAATAATAACTCAAGAAATAAAGTAAATTTACGACTCGATAGCTTAACATTTTTATGAAAAAAAAAAAAAAATTTTCCCATTGTAAGACACGAGTTTTGTTTTGTTTAAAATTTTTATTTTATTTTTCCCATTGTAAGACACGAGTTTTGTTTTGTTTAAAATTTTTATTTTTTATCAAACTGATTTTTTTTTATTAAACCAAATAGATAAATCACCACTCCCAGACTCTGAATGATTTGTTTGTAATGAAATATAACAATACTAAGAGTTACAAATATAACTTAATAATTCAATCTTATTTTCTTAATTAAAGCTTTCTACTTAGTGTTTATATTCCTTGTATAGAATCAGTAATGTTCATTTCCTACCTATAATTATTATCTCTCCTCACCTCTCCCCCACATTCGCTGCTTTACCTGAGCTATTCACTTCCTCAATGATAACACCTTTTTTTTTTTTATTTTACATTGCGTCTCTTCTAACAATAAAATAAGGTTCTACTATTTAATACACACCCCCAAGGATATATATTTTTTTAGGTTTTATAAAAGGCCCCCAGTAACCAATTTGACAATATTAATTAATGACACTTACTACTAGAAAACCGTGAATTTCTCCGTATTCTTGAAATTTAACATAATGTATAATTAATTTTTCTACAATATCGGATTTTATTATTTGGCTGTTGTTATAAATCTATTATAAAACGGAAACATTTTGGCCCCATGTCTTCAATGATGCACGTTGACATTTAGTCATCACATTTAAATCGGACAAGTGGGGACAACGCTAAGACAGATTACTTCTTTTCTCCTGATAACTTCCTGTTATAACTTTAACAACTAACAACACATGTTAATAAAAAGTTTTTTTTCTCTCATGAGAAGGGTGACTAAAAATAAATATCATATCCATGTCTTTTGTTTCATTTCCGATATCAATTCTGTCTGTTTCTGACATCATTTTGACTATTTTTTTCTCATTTATTAGTTCACATTTTATCGTGTTTATTGCAGTATTATTCCATCAGTTTTCGCCTAGCTCTCAAACCAAGCCAGGCTCGTGAAAGCAAGACCTACTTGGAAAATCGTGTCGAGCTTGGAAAATCGAGTCAAACTCGAAAATTTTGCAGTCACTGTTCAAAATTTCGAGGGCTCACACATCCCTATCAGTTCTATAAATAAGGACTTTTATTATCTCCTAAGCCCCTTTATTGAAATTTCTTTCTTAAAAAATAATTCTATTATACCATAAAACTGTTTTAAAATATGTAATTTTCCTCAAAATCAATTCACTATTTTCACCAACTGTACACAGACAGACTGACAGCTCCATAACTGGTCTTAATTATACCAATTGTCAAAAACAATAAAAAGGCTATGCCGCTATTAAATTAATAATTTGCAGATGACACTCATGACACATTGTAGTTCAATGACAGACTTTGCCCGGTTCTGTAATGGACACGCCATGTCAGACAAAGGCATTCAAGCATGTAGTCCATAAGCAACTGACCCTGTTTCTCAGGTGAAATTAAATATTTAGACATGAATACCTTTAAGTCTGGTCTGAAATAGAGGGGTCTCTACGAAAACTCTTCTGACCAAAAAATGGCAAGATTTGTAGTGATTATATCTCGTAAATGATAATTTAAACTTTGTTGAATAAAGCTTTATGTCTGTATCTAAAAAGGTGGGTAATGTGGTATGCAGCAGTGAGAATGGGAAAGATAGCACATGTGAGTCAAGGGTCAACACAGGAAATTGTGACACCACACTGCATTTGGGCAGTCTAGCTTTGGATTGCAGAGATAAGACATTGAAATTGGTGTCGAATAGTGGAGAATAACAGGAATACATTAATTAACAAACATGAGATAAAACAAAACAAAATTTGTAAAGTATAAGCCAATAATAACCAATAAAATAAAATATGTAAAGTTAATAGTCAACAAATGTACAGAGTTGGAGAAAATTATCATGTCAAAAAATATAAAAGAAATAAGAACAGAAATACAGTGGAACCTTGTTAATTCGAAGCCTAAGGAGGACACAAAACTTCAAACAGAAGCATATGTACAATGTATTTACAACTTATTTTTAAAGTTTAATATTGTTGACAAGTGTGCAACTTGTAAAGGACAATGAATACTGTAACTAGGGTAGGTCTACAGGCTTAATACACAGCAACAACTGACGTTTGACTGACAGGTTTACGGCAAGCCGATTCATAGTGGCTCAAAATAAAACAGATCAGGTTAAGTCATAAATTTGTCCTTTCACAGGTTTGAGTGACCTTGTAAACAAAGAAGAGGATCTAATGTACACTTCTCACACCAACTTGCCAGGTCAGGGAATTACCTAAAACAATGCATATAACCAGGTAGCCACCTTCATTACCGCCTAAGAGCCTTTTTAATGCTCAATTACACAGTGATTGTACTAAAAACACATTTCCTCTCTCCAAAATGATGCTTAATGTGTAAGATCAGGGTGAAGTTATCTTCTAATTATCTACAAAAAGCTCAAATTAAATGATATTTTTTAACATCAAATGAGATTATTTGTTTGATCTAGAGAATTCAAGGAACTGAATTAAAATTTGAATTAAACAAATTCCACTGTATAAGAAACATATACCATTGGAAAGAAACATTTAAAAGGAATGAGAAAAAACAAATTTACAAATTACAGTGGAGAAATGCTATCTATGCCCTTATAACCCCAAAGAAAAGAAAATTCCTGTATCCCACTCTAATTTTTATAAAATAAACGGCCTACAACCTTTCAAATTCATATACTTTGAAATGATGATCGTAAAGTTTATTAATTAAATTCTACAGTCAAACTAATTAAATTTAAATTTAAAAAGTTAGTATTTGTTTTCTTGTTTTAAAGTGGCTTAGTTTGGTTTCCACTTTATAAAAAAGCTACGTTCAGTTTAGGTAAATCTTCATTCGGTTTTTAAATTCAGAGATCAAATTCGGTTTGGTTTAAAGTTCGCACACGCCTTTCACAAAACTCGTGCACGATAAACCTTTGACTAACATTAGAGATATAGATACAATACCCTACACACAGGCTGCACTAGAGTGTGTCCTTCCACTATTTGTTCTTTGCGGTATCGGTTAATCACAGCATCTAAACATTCAAACGTTCGTCCTCCCATCAGATATCTCACACCTTTCTTCTCTATTCTAAACCTTTGGATTTGGTTGTTGATGTGAAAGAATAGGGAATAATCGCCTGGTGAGTTATCACTAGGACGTACTAGGAATGATCCTGGTCCAGCTGGAAAAAACAAAACAATGCATTAATGTTCCCACATTAAAAAAAAAAGTATTTACTGTAAAATTACCATTATATGCATACTACGAATTCAGAACAAATTCTTCATAATATGGTGCCCACACGCTCTGCAATACTTTTACTCGACATCTGTCATGGATAATTTTCAGAAACTTTTATTTAAGTTTTATTAAAATTAATCAATAATTCCTCTTTAACTAATTGTTTAAAATAGACATGTGTACACTTTGAGATGATATACTACCATACCCAGTGAATAAATCAATAAACTTCAAAACCATGTATTTTTTTAATTTTTTATATATAATGAAATACAACATTGTAATACAATAATGAACAAATGTGTTAATAAATAATTTTTTTGGGATTTATAAAAACGAAGATATTTTTAAACTAAAGACAATTATAACTTCGTAACTTAAATTAATAATATCAAATTACTCCCAAATAGAGACAATTGTTTGTATAACTTTAAAATGTCCTTAACAGGTTCAATGCCAGCGACGTCACCTTTTCAATGTAACTTTCCAGTGGTAGGTGATGTAATCGCATCATATAATTATGTTAGTGATTTTACTTGTATGTCTAACTATGAATTTGGTTTCTGGTTTAGTCAATTGGAATTGCCTTAAATTTTCCTAACTATCTACTGGTCATGTTTCATACAAATTGTTACGTTATTGGTTTCAGGCTTAGCCAATCAAAATCATTGAAATTAAAGATTATTCTTAAATTTTTTAGTTTAGTATTTGATTCACTACCTTGATTTGGCCTTTCCTCCACAATTTATTTTCCATGAATAGTTACTTTATTTTAATTTTGAAGTACAACTAACATAAAATATGTCAGGGATAGACAGAAAAGGTCAAATACTTTCATATTACTCCTTCTTCCAAAAAACAAATAAGTGATAAATGAAGCTAAGTATTACGATAATAAAATTTATGATTTTTTATTCGTTTATATTGTATAATAAATATTCTGAGAAGAAATCAATACTCTATGATTTCTGCTTATCAGTCAATGAAAGCCTTCTTCTACCTATCCCAATATTAGACCAATCAATCCCTAATGCCATAAGTGATCTATATACCCCAGCAATTTCTGCAATAAATGCCCAGTGCTTTGAATTTTGCTTTAAAAATACCACTTGTATTTGAAAAATATTAACCAATCTGTTCTTTTAGGTTAAATCAATAACAATTATTTTGTATACTATATTCATCTAAATTTCCAACGCTGTAAGAGAGGATTGAGAGTGGTCATCTGTGGTCACTTGGGACTTGACATTGGAAATGATCTCTGACAACATGAAGGTACAATACTCCTCAAAACCTTTCTCAGTGGTAATACCAGACCACAAGGATTAGTAAGAGGGAAGGAGACCCCTACCTTTGTGCAAATTGAAATGGTTTACAGATGGTTCAAAAACTAGGGGTAGAACAGGAGATGAGATCCGGGGAGGCAGACCTGGGGAGGAACTTGTCCTGTAATAGAAATATACCCAATAGTGTTTAAGTCAGAAATTACAATCTTAATTATGTGTCCGAGAAAACTTTAGGATTGTTTCAAAACCACATCACAGCTGGGAGGGGGTCCAATTAATACTTAGTTGGGTCCAACATATTGGGATTAGTAGAAATGAGATACGGGTCTAGATACACGTTGGACAACAAACTGTCTGCGGCAAAAATACATAGGACCCCGATCTATTATATGATAGATCCAAGAAGCTGGCTGCACAGACCTTCAGGACTTGGGCTCAGAAAAAGCACGAGAGTACATGGAGGAATATCTTAGGATTAAGGGTGAGTAAAATTTTACTTTTTGTCCCTTCTAAGCAAGTTACATCTGGCCGTGTTTCATTGTGCAGGTGCAATATAAGGAAGATGGTAGGGCTAACACAGAACAAGGGCCAGCTGAGGAAACACATGCACAGCATGGGTATATTCACTGGGCAGCCACAGGAAATGTGCCCTGTAAGAGGAAACTGTAGAGTAACTATTGGTTCATTAATAAAAAGACTGAGAATTCCTTAAGACAACCTTGTTAAGAAAACTCTAAGGTTCATAGAGCTTATGGGTCTTCTGGAGGCCATCTAAAAGTAAATATCTACTTATCTCACTTAAGACCACAATAAGCCCTTATGATGTGCTGAAGAGTCAGACTACCCAAAAGAAAAAGAAGAAGAATACTGTAACAAGTGAATCATCTGATATGTATATGCAAAAATTAAGATTTTTCTTCTATAGTGCTGCCACAATGTGTCGCTCAATATTATAAATATTAAATGTTAAAAAAACAAAAAAAAATTGAGCACTTATTTATATACAATAACATTCTTTAAATTTAATAATTAGTAATAAATTTATTGGCACCTGGTGAAAGTTACACAAAATATACGGATTGTAATAATGTAAAAAATCAGAGTTTGTAGTAGGTTTGAAAATGAGCGGTTAACGAAGATAGAGGGGGAAGCTGTTCAAATCATAATTTATATTTAGTAAATTCATTTATAAAAGAAAAATAGATTTCCAAAACAAAAGAATAAATAATCATGTTAAATGTTAATATAATTTGTTTAATTAATAATATATGTAAATTTTTTGTGTTGTACGGGGTGTGTGTTAAACGTTTGGAACAGTTAACCGGGAAAAACACTGGAGGGAGTGATAGATGCCTCATGGCAACAAGACAGTCTTAGATGAGTGTTAGGAGACGTTGGTTGTGTAAGAGTCTTAGAGGGAGATTTGATGTGGTCAGCGGTTAAACGAGTAAGATGTATTCGAGTGAGTCTTAGTGAACAGACCAATAAATAATTTGTATAGAAACTTTGTTAAAAAAATGTAAAGTAATTTGAACAATGTAGACGAGTGTAGTAACTCGTATTAATTTTGAAATAGAACAGACTATTAGAAGTGTTTAGTACGGATAGCGTGTTACATAAAAAGACAATAGACAATCTTGCGTGTAGTAATAAACACGGGTGGATAATGAACAATTATAAAGTGTAACATGGACTAATAAGTTAACTGACATTCTTAACATTAACATTTGAGTTCTGCGATTAAAATGACTTCGAGGGACGTCGCTCTCCAGGAACACCATCGTAAGAAAGCCATGCGGTTTGGACAAAGAAATGGAGTGATGTGTTTTAAGACAACGGACTGGTAACTCTGTATTATTTAATAGTTAAATTTCAAATTGCTAATTGTATAAAATTTATTATATTTGATTTTTTGGTTTTTGTAAATTTAATATTTACAAATAATTATGTTTTTTAATGTAAAAGAATAATAGATATCGATTGACATAATTTTCCTGTTAAAGTAATGTAGACTAAATATTAAAAAACAGATAAATTCAAGGATAAAATAAAGCAAAAGCTTAAAGTTTCAAATATTTAATAGTATAAATGAGCTACAATTGTTTCGCCTTGCGGCATCGACGGGCTACTGATAATTTACAGGTATAGACAACTAATCAAACATAAGTACAGGAAACTGAAATACAATAGAGAAATCGGGGAAAAGGTAGGGGGATGACCTGGCAGGTAGAAAAAGGTTAATGAACTATGGTACGGATGGGTTTTAGAAGAGGTGACGAATTTAATACAATTTGGTCATTTAAGTTGAGAATAGGCCTAAGTAAAATAGATCTATTTATTTCTGAACATTCTAAATTATTTAATCTATTGCTTTTATTTTCTATATGTAAGAGTTTAACATTCAATTTCGGATCAAAACTATGACCCAAGTCCAAAAGGTGGTTAGCAAAGTTAGAGTTTCTATAGCCATGTTTCCAGCTATTTACATGTTCTTTAATTCTAACTTTTATAGATCTACCTGTTTGACCTATGTACTCAGAGTCACAATCTTGACAAGATATTTTATAAACTCCACTATTTTCTAACATTTCTTTTTTATCTTTATTATTAACCAACATTTTCCCTAGATTTTTTGTACAATAAAAGGCAACTTTACGATTACATTTAGTAGAAATAAGGTTACTGATTTTATAACTAGTTCTGTTGATATAAGATAATTTACAATATCTAACTATTTCAATGTTCTCGTTATGGGAAGAGTGGACTAAATTTTCAGCTCTACGCTTTAACTTTTTTCTTAAAATATTATCTATTAAACTAACCTCATACTTATTATTAACAGCAATTTGTTTAACGACATTCAGTTCATCATAAAAGTCATTAGGTGAAAGAGGTATACTAATAAGTCTATGTACCATGCTGTGAAAAGCAGCATGTTTATGGCTGATAGGATGGTTAGAATCAACAGGTATAACTGTATCTGTATAAGTAGGTTTTCTGAAAATTTTAAATTTATGATAACTATCACTGATATTAATGTTAAGGTCCAAGAAATTAATGCTGTTATTGTTACCCACTTCCATAGTGAACTGAATGTTGTCATTTACAGAATTTATGGTTTTTAGGAGAGAGTCTAACTGTCTATTAGTACCACTAAACAAAAACAAAACATCGTCAACATAACGGTACCAATAAATTATATTTTTAAATAAAGGATTGTCTTTACCAAATAAATTATTTTCGAAATCAGCCATGAAAATTTCTGCTAGAAGAGGTGACAAAGGTGAACCCATTGCCAACCCTTCTATTTGTTGATAAAATTTATCGTTAAATTTAAAATAATTTTGACTAATGCAAATTTCTATGGCTGTTTTTAATTCATTACTAAGTGTAGTATCAACATTGGTATCGCTAATTATGTCATTGACTATGTTTTTACATTGGTTAATGGGTATACTTGTAAACAGGCTTTTAACATCGAAAGATACAATTTTAGCATTGGAAGGTATAGTAACATTTCCAATTTTGTTAACTAAATCTAAAGAATTCTTAATACTATTTTAATTTAGATAAATTCAATCTGTTAAGCTCAATAAATAATTCTTCAGTTGCAACTTAAAAAAGTAAATTCCAGTATTTTGTTTAAAATTAAAATCTTCTTAAAAGGAAATAACAATATTTGAGATTAGGATGTATAACATAAGTGATTTACATGATATATTTCAATAATGATGTCTATGTACTGATATTTTATGTTTAATAAATCTTTATGTTAATATTTCAGAGACAAGTGTTTTCATTACTTACCAAAATTCACTGTAAGTACACTTTTAAAAGAACTACACCCTGAGATTATAAATTTTGTAAATTCATTTTTTTTTTATGTTAAATAATGACCTTAGGTCTGGCGCCCAATAATTATCAAATAACAACAGTTAAATTCAATTTTCATTAATTAAATTAAAAAATTAAGAACTCTTCAAGTTCAAAATTAATTTCACTTGTAACATTTTTGAATAGTTAAAATTGTCGCTCAACGTGTGGCATTCATTTTTTTTAATGAATAAAGTAGCTTCACCCTTTTCTTTGTAAACATTTTTGAATAGTTACAGGATATTGAATGTGTTAAGAAAAAATTAAAGCTTTAAAATTCCCCCTCCTTACCTAGATTATAAGTTTTTATACCTTATTTTACTTAAATACTATTATTAATGGTATCTACTTACATTTAACCAGCATATCCACAGCTTCATCCTTGGTAACATTTGGATGAAACCAGTTGAATACAGTGTTAGGGTCAATATTTTCATCCAAATCATCGACTAGATCACGGAAAATCATGCCTTGTTCTCCTGTTCTATGAGCAGTGACCCATAGCCAACCATCTCCCATGTCATTGTGAACAAAGAAGATGTCGCCTTTCTGAAAACTGATCATCCTTGTCAGATTACCTCTTAATATTTTTAAATTATCTCAAAATTGTATAGAATCATTTTGTGTGAGGGATAAATGAAAGCAACACAATTCTGCTTGTATAGATTAAATTACTCTTCTGCCAAAATTTATTTATTTATTTTTTTTTTTACAAAATTTTATTATAAAAATAATAAATGGTGCAAAAACACATTGCACAAAATTTCTTATTAACCCATCCCCAAAACCAAATAAAAACCAACCAAAACTAATCATCACCAAAAATGTCAGTTCACTAGTTGACAGAGTGAAAATGAACAGTATTTTAATAACTATGTACATATTTCAATAAAGGCCTAAACTTGTTTTCTTGTGCCATAAACATGTCCTCAGGAAAAATTTCATTTGATTAAAATTTATCTTAAAATGACGGTGGTTAAGATTGATATTTGTTTTCTACCAATTATTCCTGAACCATAATGTTGTTCACAGTTTTTTGTCACATAATTTTGTAGCATTCACATCAAAATATTCTGCACCAAAAAAAATTATCAACCCATCATAACATCTGTTCAAATTAAATACAACCTGTAATTCACTTAACGACTCCCCTCCACCCCGCGCAGTCTTAGTTACTTGCCCCTGCATTGTGGTGTAGTCTAGCGGTAAGTACAGAAAACAATCGTCCGAGCCATCTCTGTCTCTTTCTACCGGATAAAGTCCAAAAAATGTACCGTCACCTGATACAAGTTAGTTCAATTCAGCCTACTAGAATATGAAGTCGCAAAAATCTCACCGGACTTCTCTCATACAATGATCTGAAATCTTCGTTCTTTTTCTTACAAAATCTTCCTACAACTTCACGATGCAATTAATCTTTCTACCAATGTCAGTGTTTTAGTGTGGTACAATCAATGTGTCAGTGAGCTTTTTTTTTATAAATACGGCGTCAGCTTCCATTCAAAATTTTCTTCTCTACACCCCACAACCTGTCCAGGTAACCTATTTCTCAGATTTTGCTATACTATAAGATTTGTTAATATTTTAAGCTTTGTTCATTAAGATGTGTGTTTGATGTTTTATTTTAGTATTCAAAATTTTACTGAAATTTAATAATTATAAAAGCATTTCCTTTCTTAAAAACATAATTTACAGAAGCTAAAAGTAAACCTTAAACAGTCAGACCTTGAGTATTGAGCAGTTGTGTTGAAATTTGTACAGGCTTGTATTAAGCATTAAGCAATCAGAATATTAAACTTTTAAACATGTCAAGATGCTAACTAGAGAAATGTTTTCTGGACTAGAATCCTTGTCTTTACAGATTTTCTAAGTGTTATACAAGTTTTATTTCAAACAGAAATCAAGGTACTTATATACCATTCTTAATGACATCTAAGAAAGATTTAATTATAAACTTTCTGGATTTCTGTAATACCGTTAATATTCTCTAATTTTGACGAAATAACAAGACATTTTAATAAAAGAATCTTGTTCAATAACATGTTTAAGTCTGCATAATCTCTAGTCAACGTGTCTTTTTGCTACAGCAAAAAAGCTGGTCCGAGTGTCGGATCCTGTCTAACTTTGCTGTTTTTGCACGTTCTACAGCAAAACTGCAGCCTTTGTCAAGGACTCTACCTGTTGTTTAAGACATGTTTAATCAAAAAAAGAAAACTTTTAACATTACAAGTGCACTATAAAATGATTTTCATCTAAAATACTGACTTTGTGAAACTGTTTATATATATATTTCTGTTCTGCGACTGAACTCTGTTTAACAATAATATGTCCTTTACTGTCTAAATGTGATTATGTGTAATTATTTATAATTTAATATATATATAATTGGGTGGTGCTGCATGCAAACTTTTCGGTCCTGACAGCCTCAAAGAGGTTATTTCAAAATTAATAAAAATTGACGTCAATCTTTAAAAATTTCATTATTTAAAAAAAATTCAATATTTAAAAAATTTCAGTATTTAAAATTTTCACCATTTAAAAATTTTCTTATGTTATAAACAAATTTCCTTTTTTTTAATATATATATGTTGGCCAACTTAGTATGTAAGAAATTTAATAAACAAAATCATGATATTTAATAAGTAATTTAATGATGAACTTGTTAGAATTAATATAACTTTTGAAACTAAAATATTAATCTTGAATATAGAATTTTTTTTTATTGTTAAATTCTTTGTAACAGTTTATACAAACAAGGGGGGATAAATGTCAGAGTTTAATTATTAATAATTCTTTTTTTCTCTTTTACTTATTAAGGGCATGTAAACTTTTGAAGATTCAATTTGTAATTTTTTTTTTATTATTAAGCTTTTGCTCATGTCAAGTAAACTTAAGGTGATATTTTTCATAACTGTAAATGGTAAAATCTGATCCGTCGAAATTTCTTTTTTTTTATTTAATAAATTTGAGCCTTGTTGTTTATATAATTTGTCTTTGTTTTTTTTTTTTTTTTTTTATTAAACATTGTTACCAGTTGGTTCCACCTTTCTTTAATTTAAGTCGCCTGGTAACAATTTGACACAGTTTTGAGTTATATTAATTTTCAGTTTTCATTAAAGTTGAAAGAAATCTGTAGTCATTTTTGAGAAATTAAATCTTTTAAACACCCCTCATGGTTGATTTTTGGTTTCTTAGAGGTAACTTACAATCCGGCATTTGTTTTATATATATTGCAACCAATACTTTTTGTTCATGTCCTTAGAGGATACACTTTTGAAAAATTTGAACAAAATCAATAAAAATGATGTTGAGAAAATCATTATTTTGTGTATTTTTTTTATGGCAATTACATAATTTAGTTGTAAAAAAAATAAAATAAAAACCCAAAATATCCTACATATCAAATTTGATTTTGGTAAACTCGTTTTGACTGTAGACCATTGCACATATAATAAACGTCCCTTCATATAGCTCAGGAGACCTCAAAACGGATATAACTTACAGAAAAATCAATATACTTTTTTCCATCCTCACATAACTTGCTCTATACTACATATATGTAAGTGAGTACAACAGTTAAGAGACAACACTTATGATGGACAAACTTCTTTCTTGCTTGTTGTACTTATGTCACAAACACACAAAGACAATTGAGACATTGATAGAATACCATTCATTGCTTCGCTTGTGTCAAATCTCAACCCTAGATGTGTTTCAATTCAAACTGCTTGTATACTATTGTAACGGACAGGAGTCTATGCAGATTTGCAAAAATTTTAATTTTTGTAAAAATATAATGTTTCTTAATATGTGTAGCTTCAGTAGTCCAAGTTGATTTTTTCAGGTTCTGAGCTGTAGGAACTTATCACTAAATGTGACCTTTAGTCAGTGATCTGTTTCAAACTGCCTTCCTAACTTAAAATATTTGGCAATATTGGAACTAATTTGATGAATTTAAATTTATGAAAAACTGGTTTCGAGGTTGTTACAGTATACTCTTCAATGTGTATTTTTGATTGCTTCTTCACAAGTCCTTTCTATCTTGCCTCATTCAAGTTACATAATGCTAAAGTTTAAATTTTTCAAAATTCTCAAAATCTAAATTTTTTTAAATGTTTCACAATTAGAAAAATAATACAAATAAAAAATAAAGTTTTCTGAAAAAATAAAGTTAGTTGATAAAGGATAACTTTCAAAGAGTATAAAACCAAAAATAAAATTAATTTTGAAAAATATTCTAAAACAAATTAATCAGTTGGGTCAAATGAAGGGGAAAATATTAATAAAAATTAAATTTTAATTATTTTAGGGAGGGGAAATAAATTATGTAATAAAGCAGATAAATAATTAAAATAAGGTAACAATAAAATATGTGTAGAAAGAAAATAGTATATAGAAGAGAATAACTGTTAAAACTAAGACTGTTTAATTTAATTAAGCTTAAAAATCACGAGTGTATAGAAGACAACAGTGCAGGTGTGAATATCGTCGAAGTATATTACGTACGAGTTACGCAGTGCAGACATAATCTTAATTAGAGAAAATAGCCAAAATAAAGTGACGTTCAAAAGCCAAGGTGTTAAAATAAAATTACTAGAACAACGGGTTGTGACAAAAAGTAAAATTTCTTGAGAACAAGAAGTCTCACGGGAATCAATAGAAGTTCCTAAAGTGGACCAAATCTCCAGGTATACGAAGAACATTGTCTGGCGGAAATCCGATAATCCTGAAGGAAGATATGGGAGTTTCCAGAAAAACTAAAATGTATAAAAAAAATCAAAGGGTGTTGCTACCGCACAGCGGATTCAGGCAGCTAAAAATGGCGGGACTTGCAGTAGAGCCAGCGATAACCAAAATACACTAATAAGGCTAATTAACTAAATAAATTTGAAAAAGACAAACAATCCTGAATAAATAAAGTAGAAACACTTAAATTAAATTAATAATTATTATTGAAGGAATTCCAGACAAATATGGAGGAAAACAGAAAGAAATGGAAAAAAATATTAGGCACCAAATGAAGCAGGGGAAAAGGGAAATTGTTGGTACCAGAATATGGTAATAGAGGGAGAAAAATACAATCAAAAAGGATGCACAAAAAATCATGGTCTTCTCTCGTCTTAAAATTTGAAAGGTTGTAAGCTTGTTTCGCTGTCTGTCAATTTCTTGACAAACTTCAAAAGCCCGTAAATAGTTATAAGGTTTATACAGGGTAGAAGTTGAAAAAAATCAAGTCATCAGAAAAACTACAGGTCTCCGGGAACTAAATAAGTGCCGGAACAAACATTAATAACAAAAAATAATTAATTTAAAAAGTTTATAAAATATCGAAAAAGCATAAAGAAAGACAATCGAAAAAAGTTAAAGGTCGTAGTCGTTTCAAGTAAAGAAAACCGAAACAGTAAAACGGGAAACCAAAATATGAGCCGTGGAGATGAGATACTCGCTGCCAAAATCATCTATAAAGCAGATGCCTAGGACCCTGAACTCCGGTCAAGAAGTCACCAGTCATCTGGATCCATCTTCTATCATGAACATGAACTCCGCAAAATTCACAGGTGTGCCGTAAACCAAAACTCATATAAAAATTATCTTAGAAGTTCTTAGTTGGGTAGAATTTGTCAATTTTAAATTAATATCGTTTTTGAGAAAAGTTATAAATTTTAAAATAATATTTTTTATAAAAATATTCCTCAATTTGTAAGAAAATTGTTTTGTTTTTTATTAAAAGTCTTCTTTGCTCTGAGCCTAAGTTTAAGATATTTAAATTTTGTTCATTAAAGAAAAGTTATTAAGTGTGATTAATTTTATTACTTGTGTCTTATAAGATGTATGTTTTCTGTTTCCAGGATTTTTGATATATTTTGTTAGTTATAAGTTTTTGAGTTCAAATAAAATTTGTTTTCTTTTTTAAATCACACTTGTGTCGACTTCATCAATTTAACCTAAAAAGCAGAGAAAGTTTGCGTAAATAACATAAAGTCTCAAATTTCATAATTATTAAAATTTCATTAAAATCATCATTAGTTCTCATATAAGTAAACTTCAGATAAGTCGGGTATAAGATCCTACGCTCCCGAGAGTACCAATAGTAGAAAATTAATAGTAATTTAAAGTTGGGGCTAGTAGGTTACTTGTGGTCTGGGTTGTTCTATTTGCAACGCATAAGCTCCCAGACCAGGTTAAAAGTTTACAACAGTGAATTAAATTCAAAATCAGACGGGGAACAAAAAAGTATTCTAAATTCAATTCCAAAACGCTGAACTTAACCTGAAAGGGAAATACTCGACTTGACACGAGCAAAGCGAGTGAGAGTACAGCGAGGAAAATAAGATACAAGCCAAGTGAGGTTGTGCGTTGTAGGTATATTTATTCAGGTTTTTATTATTGTAGTAAGAGCAATTATGTATAAATAGTTGGCAACCAACAACCTTCTTAGCACTAGTATGGGTCTTTATTTTATCTTTATTTCTTCTTTTTTATATAAGGCAATGATGACCGAGGTTTTTCACCTTACAACAACAAGGAAAATAATTCTTTAAAGCCTGTATATTTTGTCATTGTCGGTAGCATCATAAGGTCTTCAAGGTGTATTAAAACCACATAGTGACAATTGCAAGAACATGAATCACACATTCAAACTTAACACTTTAACTGTGAGGCGTGTTATGAGCGTTTTCATGGTAAAGTGTCAAAACATGTCAAGCGAGTTTTACCTACACAAGTGAATTATTTTTATTGCAATATCATGTTTATAACTTAAAATGATGCTTTCACTCTAATAAATAGCTATAACGGTGTCGAACATATCGGACCGACATGGTTTTCTTTTATAACAAAAATGATACTGTAAATGAAGCTATCGGCCATGTTGGCCTGATGCTGTATTTATGTAATTTTGTTTCAGTGAAGTTGGCAACTCTGTGCTGTCACTATTGCAGTTCTTTGTTCTCACTAGTTGCTTTCTGAACTGTGTTAGTGTAACTCTGAGATGTTTTCAAAGTGTTCTAGCTTTTTGTAAATAAAATGTAAATAGATTACAATTTAACAGTTTATAAATTTTTTTAGTAGTCCAATAGTTTGATTCAGAGATTGATCATTTTCTTCAATTACCATCGGAAACTGATTTGTCCGGTGTGTTGTGCTGATGTAAACACAGATAAGAACTCGGCGAGTGACAGCGTAGACGATACCGATTCCGACCCAGATTTTGCCCCTAGTGATGGAAGTGAATATGCAGCTGCATCAGAAACTAGAAGTGTAAAAACTAAACTATTAGTGAGTTTCTTTTGTTTCTTAAATAAAATACTGTCTATAAGCTTAACTTGATAACCATTGTTAATCGCTATTTGCTTAATTACATTCAATTCAATGTAAAAGTCTTCTGGCGATAAAGGTATGGTTAAGAGCCTGTTTTGTTTAAGAAACAAAAGAAACTCACTAATAGTTTAGTTTTCACAAAAGATGCTACGAGTTTAAATAAATATTGTAGGATAAAATTTGTTGGCAATATTAGTTATAAGGTAGGACATTTAATAAATAGTAAAAATGATGTAAAACCAGCTTTCTATTGTAATAATAATCTTGGTAAATTCTTAGTCAATAATAAGGATAAAAGAGACTTATTTGATAATAGTGGTGTCTACAAAATTAATTGTCATGACTGTGATTGTGAATATATCGGTCAAACTGGGAGATCTATCAAAACTAGATTAAAGGAACATGTATATTGTTGGAAGCATGGTAAAACAGATTCCAATTTTGCAAATCATTTACTAGATTCAGGCCATACATTTGATCCCATTGATAATGTCAAAGTTTTACACATAGAACAGAAAAGTAGGAAATTAAATAGTTTGGAAATTTTAGAAATTAACAGATCTGTTTTAAAATGCCATGCTTCTAACCTGAATGAACAAGTCAATAACCCATCCCCTTTGTTAAAACCTATTGTTTGAAAACTTTCTCTTATCCATGTCCCTTTCAGGTAAAACCAGGTCATTGCCCCACCTCTGCTTTCATCCCCACCTTCATTCCTAGATGTTAGTGTTAAGTTGACCTGTATTTTAGTTTTTAGTTCTTAGTTGTCTGACGATGCCTAACGGCGAAACAGCTGTAGCAATAAATTGTTGTTTGTGAAATTATAAGTGCTTTTTCATTTTTGTTTTGCCTTATTATGGAATTTCACCAAGTACCGACTGTAGTCACACTCAATATGATTTTTTTTAATGTAATCCTGGTGACATAATGAACTCCTTGACAAAAGAAAAAGTTTTAATATTTAAATAAATATTACTACTGATGTAATAATTTGTTTGCTAGAGATTTGACACAATGCTTCCAGTTATTATTCTTCATATTTTACTAAAATGTAATTTAAATTTGAGAAATTAGTCTCGTAGTTCTGGAATATTCTAATAGCGTCAGGATCAGAAGAGAATAAGAGTTGGTCAAGAGATCCCTAATACGGAGGATGGAAGATGAGGATCAAATGCAAAACTTCATATAAAAGGTGTAGGATTCAGTTACGGTCCCTAGGGCTTCTTGCCCAATTGAAAAAGAAGAAGTGTAGACATAAAGAGCCCAAAAAACTTATAAAAATTTATCTAAATGTTTCTAAGAAATCACAGCTGGATATACAGATATTTTGAAAAAACATTTTCTGGATTCAGAGAAGCTATAAATTTATATAAGAATTAAATTCCCAAATTTTATTAATCACATTACTTTCTCTTAAGAAAGTTTTAACACAATTATTCTTACATTATCACTTAACTATATATCTTACCTTAACTCATCCGTATCAGGCATTTTCGTATACGGTAGAATGGCCACTATTCTTTTTTTATCATTAACAGGTTCCGGAGGTGCTACAGGATGCATCAACCTCTCTCGCTTGAGCAAATCTGAACAGCTCGTGTAATAGCCTATGAGGTCAGGTAAGGAATCAAACTGACGACCTCCGATATAAAAGTCCCCACACACTGCTGTTATTCTGCAAACAAACATATTTATATTAACCATTGTTTGAACAATTTTGTTATATCAACAATATCCCAAACCTAGAACTATGAAATAATCACTGATCCTGAAGTAGTTTGACACTATATGTGTAAGTGTGTATTTTTGTAAAAGCTCTAAGGGTCGCAATTTTAGTTGAATTCTGTTCAATTTGTTATGTGAGCTCAGTTTTACAAAATATTGAATATGTTCATTTAGCATCTAATTTTTTCCATTTCAAAAATTTGTTTTCTGAGGATAATTTTCTATGTTACACAACTTTACACAATAGCTCCATTTAATAATAAAAAAATTTAATTTCTATGATGAAAAATAAGAATAATTATTAAAACCAAATTTGTTAAAAACATAACCTCTAAATTTGAAAACATTCAATAACAAATAGCCAGAATTTTAATATTTGGAACCAAGCTGTGTTTAAATGTTTTTTATAATTTTGAAATAATGGTCATTCCAATAGTTACATTTTATATAATCCTTACATGCGAGTCTACAATTTATATCTCCCACAACAACCATCAATACAAGTCTTGGAGGTTACAGTACAGTTTTCCAATCTGAGATCTCTGCAATCTTAGCTTGTGCAAATCTAAGATTAGCTACACGCTACTTTGATAAATGTATATCAAATACCCAGATCCTTGATTCAACTCAAATTTCTTCAAGGCTTATGTGGAAACATTTTCAATACCTCTCCACACTTATCTCTTTCAACAATGTGCATCTTGGCTGGGTGCCAGGACACAGAGGTGTCAAGAGCAACGAGTGTGCAGAACAAGCTGACTACTCAGAACAAGGGTGGATCACTACCTTTTATGGGATCAGAGACTACCTGTGGCATTAGCAAATTAACTGCCTATAGTGTAATTACAAAATGGTCTAGAGAGGAACACTGTCCTCAGTGACAGAACTACCCTGGACAAACATTAGCCAAAAGATCATCGGCTGGCTAGTGGGTTTGAGTCAAGGACGTCTCAAGCAAATAATTATGTTTATTACAGGATATTTCTGAAAGCATATGTTTAAATTGAGAAAGATGCCCTATGCATGCTATGCAAACAGTCCGATAAGACTGCTCACTTTCTTCTAGATTGTGATATGGAGACTAAGAGAAGACGTCTCTTTTTAGAACATTTTAACCAGGGGAAGATGCTGATTTTAATGTAGGACAAAATCTGCTGAGTCTCATTGAAGGCTCAAAGGCTGGTTTGCCATGTTAGCCTTGATTAACGTATAAGAGATTTTAGTTTTTATACACAAAAATGATGGCAAATGTCCGCTTAAACCATTTCAATAAAATGAAAAATCCATCATTATTAAATAATTATAAAACCAAGTTACATTTTTCATTTATTAATAGGTAAATCAAATGCCTGACAAACATAACCTCAAATTTATAAAAATTAACAATATTGACCAGAGCTATTATAATTATTACTATTCTGGTTAAATGTGTGGTATGATAGGCATTTATTTTTGTTGTTATGTTTAAAAAGGCAAAAAACTTCTTGGTTATCATTACCTTAAAAAACAAAAGCGTAAAATAGAAATTCCTTGCACAGGAATACTTTAGCAGTCAGGGTCGGAAAAAACCAAGAGTTAGTTACCCTGACAAGTAACCTGATAGGATAGAAAGAGAGGGATCCAACCCAAGATGACATGAAAGTGTAGATCTAGTTACAGTCCCTTAGGCTTCCCAAACGCGTACTCACTGAATAAACCTCTGAAGGATGATATAAAAAATAGTCAGAACATTTCAATATGGCAGCAGTACTAAAGAGCGTTTCTGTAGTTCTTTTTTATACAGGACCTACATGAATAACAGTTCAGCTTAGTGGTATGTATGTATTAATATCAAATCAAGGTTGCGGTCATAATCTAGCAGATATACAAAAAATTCTGCATATTTTTGTTTGTTTGCTAATTGTATGCATGAACTTGTTGAAATTTGATCCAAAGTTTGTACAATATTGAAGGTGTAGACAGCCACATTATTTGTATTTATCGATACAGAAGGGCGGAGGTATAGGAGTGAAATACAAATCACATTCCATTCTTTTCTAGCCATGCTATTCTTGGCCAAACAACATTGTTGCGCTGAAGTAGATATTCGAACAAGCACAAACTATCTCATTCGTACACTAGGACTGTACAGACTCAACCGCCATCTTGGATTCTAACGTACATAAGAATAATATTAAATGTGCCAGCTCATTAAATGAACAATAATCTCGGAAAATTATGTGAGAAAGTTATTTTAAAGTTTCAAACTTTACAGATGTCATATAAAATTTTGACCTCCGTTTTTTATACTGATCCTTCACAATTCATGCCCTCAGGTAACTGAAAAAAAAAAATTTCTATATCTCGTCTGTCATCGGTCGTCGTCTTTATGTAAACACGATAATGACTACAAAAATTAAGATAAGAAAAGAAATTTAGTATAGGAAACTATATAGTGTGCTAAAATTGAAATTCAAAAAAATCTAATTAAAAATGTAAAAATGGTGTTACATGGGTCATGAAATCTTACCTCTTTAAACAAATTTCCAAGTCTATTTGTAAGTTACCTCTACAAAACTTTAAAACCATACAGAAACAAATCAAACATTATATCCCGACTGAATCTATGATTACTAATACAATAAGACTAAGAACTTATTCATAAACTGATAAGAGACTGTAACACACACACACACACATACAACTCATTGATATCACTAAATGTTGAATGGTTGTGGAACCATGTACCTCACATAAATGCCTAATCTTTACAACCTTAGACTCAAGGTTGTGTTTGTTTGTTCTGTATTTCATGAATGTAAAGAAAAATAAAGTAATTACATCTGGTTAAACAATGATAGTCACTGTAAATAGTACAAATTGTATTATTTTTAGAGAGATCCATTATAAATAATATAGGAAATATAATATTTATAGAAATGTAGACAAAATAAAACTTATTATGATTCAAAAAATTAGATCACAACAAAGACAGTAAAAAAAACAAGTTGATACCCATACCCATCATTCAATGTAATACAAGCAAATTCTCTAAATGTAACGCCCAAAAAAGTTTAAAACAGTTTTTACACAGGTTTTCTGAATCTCATAATTGTGTATATAACTAATTTCTAGGTATCACAAAATGGTCTAGAATTCAAAAAACCTGGCCAAAAACTTCTTTTTTTTAAATTGGGTGCGTAGAGACTACGCGCGTTAGAAGTGAATACGTTTTTACCATATTAGCTTATTGATTATCTCAAGGTTAAGTAATATATATTTTGAAATGTAAATTTAATTATTTATTATTTTAAAAATTTAATATCATAATTATATTCGTAATTTTGTAGTTTTATTTTTATTTGTAAACAGTAATAATATTTAAATAGGGAAAAATCAAATTTAAAAAAAAACACATATACATAAAATAATGATTTATTTATTATTTGTTTAATTGTCACTTTTTCATGTAATTAACGTTTCTACAAATTTCTTGTCGGTAAACGTTTGCATGATCCTGCGAATTATGTTCCAATAAACAAACATTCAAAGCTTTTTTCCTTTCTCTACACTCTTTGATTAATTGGACATTTGTTTTAGGAATTATTTTTTTACTTGTAGAGTTTTGCTTTTTCCGATCTCTGTATTCTTGTGATCGTTGTTAATCAGTTTTTGGTATTTTTCTAATACATTGTAAATCTGTATCTTCATCACTTAAAGTATCATTATTTCTCTTTTTGTCCATTTTTTTTTTAATGTTTTTTTATAATTTTGTGTGAACCTATATTTTTTTTTAATTATACAGTAAAATATAAAAATGCGTTTCAATAGGGGAAAGCGGTATATGCGTAATACACCATGTCAATTGTGATTGAACATTACAAATACACTCTGACTGAAAAATTTAATTTATTAAATAATTGAATTTTAGTTCTTAAAATTTTAACAATGCACTTTTCAAAATAGCAAATTTTAATTCATTAAAAAAATTATCGAAACAATTAATAATCTTTGTTGTCAAGACGAATGGTATTTATTAAATATAACAAACAATAGTTATTAACTCTGCAATGTGTATTTGTTCAAACATCAAATGAAATTCATATTTAAACTTTATTAAAAACTAATTTACCAAATAACCTAACTCACCAAATGCATAACAGCAAACCAATATGTCCTCTACGTAAGTTCCAGTTTAATTAAATTTTACATAGAAAAATAATCAGCTGTTTTATTAAATCAGCTGATTTAATAAAAAAAATTTTGGTTTTATTTGTCTTGAAACACTTTAGCAGTCAACTTTTAAACTAGTTATTAAGTTCACTAACCGAGTGAGATGATAAAGAAAAGCTCTCGTGTGTTCTAGTAATTACCAACATTTGTTCTAAAAATTTTTTACTGAAATCTCGTAAAATATCCTTTGACGTATAAGGCTAAAATATGATTTTAAAAACCTCTTGTGTGTTCTAGTAAACTACCAAGATCCATTTAATTTTTTGTTTTTACCGATGTCTCGTAAAATATCCTTCAACGGATAATAAATATAATATGATAAAGAAAAGCTCTTGTGTATTCTAGTAAATTACAAGATTTTTTAAAATTTAATTTAATGCATAACAGCAAACCAATATGTCCTCTATATAAGTCCAGCTGAATTAAATTTTACATAGAAAAATAATCAGCTGTTTTAATTGGATATCTCTGATGTTTACTTTATTTAAGCCTCAGCTGCTAGATATCGTGACGATTTTTCCTTTCACTCGTGACGTCATTTTCGTGACGATTTTTCCTTTCACCACATCAATTTAACAGCACCCAAAAATTGCCTACCGGGCGTAAAGAAGTATTCACTTCAAAAATTCAAATAGGGTATTTTGGATCTATAGCCTGAATGTTGGGACTATTAATCCTCCAGTGTAAACAATCATTTACACTGCGGGTATTGCTTAGGTTCTAACATTCTATTATTTTATGTCGAGGTGTGATCAAAAAATATGGTGGGTATATTTATTATGAACAAAGTAATAAGCTTACATCAAATTTGAATTAATCTCCTTCAAAATACTCTCCTTGGGTTGCTATGCAGTTATCCCAATGTTGATTCCATGACTGGAAGCATTTCTGGAAGGATTCTTTGGAAGAGCCTTCAGCAGCTCCGTAGGGGACCTCTCAATGATGGGAATGGTTTCAAAACGTTTTCCTTTTATCACAATTTTTATTTTTGAGAATAGCCAGAAGTCACATGGTGCTACATCCGGAGAGTAAGGTGTAGCACGGCACATTGTCGTGATGAAGGAGGAAACCATTGGCTCCTATTTCTGGTCTCTTTCTCTGTACATTGTTTTGCAAACATTGCAGTACACCCTTGTAATATTCAGAGTTTACAGTTTTGTTGTTCCCCTTATAATGAACTCTGATCGCCCTCATTATCAAAACAACAATGAGCATGACCTTAATGTTCGACTTTGACTGACAAAGCGCCTTCTTAGGGCAAGGAGAGTCACTCGTTTTTCACTGGGAACTCTAAATTTTCATCTTATGATCATATTCATACACCCACTTTCATCTCCACTTATAATATTGGCCATGAAGTCTGGATCTGGTTCAAGATGATAATTCAATTCTATGTAAACTGACAGACACGGTAAAGATGTCACCTGACTCTTCAGACTCTGGAAGCAGATTGACAAGTCATAACTTGTTCAAACTTGACACGGACTATCTCAAAGGATGGGGTTATCGAACATATTATTTCAAATGGATGTAGCATCAGCAGTTGCTGCTATAAAAATTCACTCACCGTATTTTTTGATGACACGTCATATATACCACAATATCCTACTTAATATCTAAATTGACATAAGGGTATAGTATTGTTTATTTTTATGAAACAAACATCTAGGCCTCTTGCTGAATGCCATTATTGAAAATGCATATTATTGTTTTTCTCACATTTTATACTTGTTAGACAAAATGTGATTAATTTTATTTGTAATTATGTTAATTAAGTAAAAAAAATTATATTTATCAAAATAAATTTTAAAATGATAGAAAAGGATGACGAGAAAATTAAATTTTGTAAAAATTATGAATTTTTATTATAAATAAAAATATTGTGTGATGTTTTGTCATATATTAATATTGATTAAAATAAAATGTAAGTTAAAAACAATTAATAACCAAAAAATTAACATTTTAAATAAAATAATATATCTACTATTAGAAGTAAAATTAAATTTATTTGTTCATGTTATATTAATTTCAAAATTTGATTTTTTATATTGAGACGGTTGGGGATAATATCCAAACTGCTCAAGTCTAAAAAATATCCAAAAAACAAAAAAATTGGAAGATTTTATAAAGATACGTTTTTTACTAAGTTAAAATAACCAGTATCGACAGGTTGACCAAGCCTATACAAAACTATAAGGGTGAGAGTGTTCAATGATGAGTCATCTGCAAGCACCTGCAGGGACTTATTAATTAACTGACCTGTATGAACAGGAGAGATGAATCATTCGACTAAATAAGACAACACAGTAAAATTATTTTTTGTAAAAATTTTAAATTATTTTGGATTATAAATGTTACCAGTACCTAAATATAGTTAACTGTATTAAAAGACTTTTTGTATCATTGTTCGTTTCAAAGTTAGAGTTAAAAAACCAAGAGATGAAAAAACCAAAAAATAAGAAATTCTAAAAAACATGGTATAATAAAAGCTTAGTATGGATAAATTCATTCTGCAAAATAAAAATTTTGAATTTATAAAGATTTCTTTGAGAAAAATGCTGTCAAAGATCACTCGGGAGATGTTTTTCTCAAATATAAGAAAATGTAAGAAAGTTTCGAAGGTAGTATAAACAACAATTGATGAAGGAAATATAGGGAAACACTTTTGGTAAGTTTGGTCAAAATAGGTCAAACCGATAATGAGAAATAATATAAGAAAGGGTTAATTTGGTTAAATCAAAAGTTAGTGTTTTAAAAGTTAAAAAAGATATATTTTAAGATACAGTTAGATTAACATGAGGTAATATTGCAAAAATGAATCATGAGAAGCATTTTTTTTTTAAATGGGGGTGGGTTTCTAACACCAAGAAAGCATACGCCAAAAGACGAAACTTGGAGGTTGCATAATGTCTTAAATAAAAAGACTACGAGGATAAACCAAGAGGATTCACTCATTTCAGGACAAGGGCAACAAGAAACTGAAGAAAAATCATCGAAATCTCGAAAGGTTCAATAGTTGGTCATCTGAAAATTACAAAAACATTCAAACTCGAATAACCCGAAAAGTTATGTTTCGATAAACACTGTTAGTTTTAATGTAACCTACAAAGCAAGAGGAAGAAAAGGATGAATTCAGAATTTCCAAATTTTCAACCAAAAAAGAATTATGGTGAATTAGAAAAAAATTGTTTAAAAACCTTGAGCGACAGGTACTAACATGAAACAAGGTGGATTGCCCGTCCCCACTACACAGTTAGGAGGAAGAAGTTCCGCCAACATCAGACCAGGGAGACCAAAATAATAAACAAATCAAAACGGTAAATAAGAGATAGTGTGGAGAAGATAGATCGACAAATAGATGAAGGAAGCTTAGTACATCATCCTACTGTGAAGAAAGGGTTGAAAACGAAACCATCTTTAAACGTACCAAGGTACCATATTTTGAAATAACAAATATTCACCAAATCGTTAAATAAAATTTAAAGACAGATAAAATAAATTGGGAAAGTTTAAAATATTTTTAATTCATTTTTATTTTCTTAAATATCTGCTACTCATGGTAAATTGAATAGGATGTTAAGTTAATATTGAAATTATACATAAAACTTAAAATTTTAGTTTTAATTTGTACTTGTTTATTATTAGAACATGAGTAAACAATAATTGATAAAGTTTTAAATAAATTTGTACCTAATAAATCTATTCTATTATATAATTTAAATTTAAAAAATATACTTGCTATTTGTGTTATATACGTTTTAATTTGTCTTTGATTAAATTTATGTTTATGTATGATTAATTTAATTTCTTGTTTTTATTTCAACTTAATTTTAAGTATATTTTGAAAGATTAATAATAATAGTTTTTGTAATGGTTCTGTTTTCAATTATACTTGATTCATATTGTTTTGATATTAGTTTGATTGATAGTATATGCTATATAGATTTTAACTTAAATTCAAGTACATTCGATATTATTTTAATTTGAACTTTAAAAAGGATTTAATTGAAAATTTTTAAAAATTTAATGAATTAAATTTGAATATATTTTAATTTCTGTGTGTTTTATTATAATAACATATAAATCATGTGCTTTTCCGGTTGTGTAATTAATATTGTATAGAAATATTAGTGCACATATTTCATTTACATTGTTCATATAGATTTTTCAAACAGCTTTTTCAAATAGACACACCTCGAGAAAGAGGTCTAATTGAAAAAGAAAGTAAAGCTAGTCAGAAATTAAACAAAAGTAAGTTAAACTTAACTTAAAATTAAACTAAGAATAAATCTTGCTCCAAACAAGCGTGTGATTTCATTCTTGCAATCGAGCCATGATCCCTTAATTAAAAATAAGAGTAGGTGAGGAGTGAAGGGTGAGTTCCTTGCAATATGTAGTCTGTTATGCATTGGAAACATTAAGACTGTTTGTAAAATTATATCCCTGGTATTACATCCCTACATCAATCCATAAACTTTTAATACATGGAACAGAAATCATAGTTTCCGCATTATTGCAAATTGAACAATTATCTGAAAAGGCCCAACAGTCATCAAATAAATTGATAAAGAAATTTTTTAGACTTAGGCCTATGCCTTTTTCGGATCCTTCAATTTCAAATTTATAGAAACTCCATTGAAAATTAAATTTATAAGATCTTTGTCAGAAGAAGGTTAGTTTTGACAAGTACCAGATCAGTCCAAGACATCCAAGGACAATGAAAATCATAACTCAGACGATGAATCCTGGCTATTTTTTATATTATTTTGATAGCTTTTTAGTTTTGTTGTTGATAATTAATAAATGAATTGTGTAATTCAAATGGTCCTTTTGTAAAATTCTTTTAATTTCCAAAATAAGTCTACCATATTGAATTCATCATTTAGACTTTTGTAATTTTGAGATCAGATTCATATTCAGTGACCCCAAAAACCCAATTATACACTTTTTTGACTAAATTTATTATAACTTTTTTTAATTTGTACCATATTAATTCCACCATCTTGAATTTTCCATTGTGATATTAGATTCGTAGTCAGCAACCCCAAAATTCTAATACTCTTACTTTCGTTTTTTAACCTTTACAACTCTCATGTCAGCTGTCAGCCAAAATCTTAGTTTTCCCATTCCGATCGCATGAGAATGAACAAATCGATATTTTAATGCTAATTTTCGATAATTTACAATATTTGGTTATACCAAAGTTGTTCTATACACATGGTTTTTTTATTGTGTAACTACAGTAACTAAAATAAAATTAGGAAGAAAATACATTGTTTAAATTTTATTTTATAAAATGTTAAGTATTAGCTCTATTTCAGCTAAACAATTTAATATTTTAATGCTAATTTTCGATAGTTTACAATATTTGGTTATATCAAAGTTATTCTATACACATTCTTCTTTTATTGTGTAACTATAGTAATTAAATTATTAAAATCAGGAAGAAAAAACATCGTTTTTATCTTATTATTTTATTATCGTAAACTATCAAAAATTTATTTTATTTTATAAAATTTTAAGTATTAGCTCTACTTCAGCTATAATCGTACAAAAAAATTAGATCTGAGGGAGTGTTGTTCATGGCAATAATAATGATAGTGTTAAGGGTTAATCCATTTTCAAGTTATTCGAATTCTGGACCACTGTATGTTGGTTAGGCCCAACGACCTCATAGATGTGCATATATTTAAAATCTACACTCACTTTACTTGTGTCAGTGTCCTTGGCCCTTACGAACTGCTGTACATATATGAAGGAGCCTCCGCTCGTTACGCTTGTGTTGGTGACTCAATCCTCCCAGATATTTTAACTATACAAATATCACATTTGCTTCAGAGATCAGCGTTCTAAATTATATTTTATCTTGCTATTTGTCACATAGAACTGTAGGTTGATACCAATACATGAAGAATTTAAATCTGCAAATTTTTATCTAATTTAATGTGTTACAAGTTGAATAATGCATAACATATGAACAACAAACTGTTTAAAATATCCGCTATTTTGACATTTTCAATTTGATGTTTCTGATTTTCAATAAAGGCTCAATATGAGCACACTAAAGTCCCCAATACCAAATTTAATGTTCCTGTCTTAATTTTTGTGGCTGCTATTGTGCTAACATTCAGACGATGACAACAACAACTAGGAATGCATATCAAAAATCACTTTTTTCGTTTTGAGGTCATGAAACGATCAGTCAAAAAACAGAGGTTGAAATTTTTGACTATTACAAAACTTACCATAAACTTCGTATACAAGGTAGATAATAATTCATTTTATTGAAAGCAATCAGATTGGAATCAGTACATGTTTTAAAGTAAGATCTCTTTTCAAAAAAAAAAAAAAAGTGCTGAAAATGGGTTCTGAATTAACAGACACACAAAAAGAAAAACTTGTGGATTGCACTCGAACATTTTTTGCACCATTTTGCGAAGTTGAGGATGAACTGTTCAAACACATTATCACTTAAGAAGAACACTCATTATCTACGAATATAAAGCTCTTTTTAAGCAAGCCTCCTCTGCTTCAAAAATCATGGAATGATTATTAATGCTAACACATAGTGTAAAACCCTGCGGTGACAAGCCATTAAAACAAAAGACGTGGTTTGTTATCCAATGAGATCATGTTTTTGCACAATAATGTTCTTCCTCATATAACAAGTAAAACTGTTCAATTGTTGCAAAAAAATGTGGTTGGGAAATTTTCTACCATCCGCCCTTTACCTTTAGCTCTTATTTCGCACCCAGTGATTATAATTTATTCCTGCATTTAAAGAAATGGATTGGATTGCAACACTTTGAAAATTATGAAGACATTACTAACTAGTTAAAAAAACTGGCAGTAGGTTTTAATATGAAATAAGGTAGATGTTGAAACAATAACAAAAATATGTGGAAGTCAATGGTGTTTCTGTTGAACAATAAAGAAATTATGTAGATTTTTCTGCTATAATAAATCATTTTGATCTTTTAAAAAGTGTTCTTTTTATTTAAAAATGAACCTTACTTACAAAATCAACTTTACTTACTTAATTCAAAAATCTTAAAAGCACCATCCCCAAGGAGAAAGCTGGACAAAGAATGAATCACATTTTTACAGCTTAGTAAGAAACCTACTATTTGATGCTAAAATACCCTAGTTATCAAAGCCCCCATAAGACCAAAATGCAAAATAGTCAGAGCTGAAATGCTCTAGAGACCAAACCAAAAAGTATTGATTGCTATTTTCCCAAAAATACAGGTTAAGGATTTATTGATAAAAAACAACTATGATGATGTTATACTGATTTTAGTCAATTTTTAGTAAAATATAAAAGATTAATGACTTGAAAATCAATGTAAAGTGTAAGGAAAAGAAACTTTCATGAATAAATGGCAAAATTAAAGTAAACCTTAATCAAAATCATTTAAAAACCCAATTTCAATCAAATACAAGAAAGTAAATGGCACAAAAAGCAAAAGAAAAATTTCATAAAAGTGGATAAGGTGGTACTCTTTTGTACCAACTGAACCATTAAAAAAAAATGCACAAGAGAAAAAATTCCACAATAATAAATTTACTTTCAGAAGTACAGTAAAACCTTGGTAATTCAACATAATATGGACTATGCACATGTTGAATTACATGGAATTGAATGTTGTTTCAATGAATTGACAAATTGAATTAAATAGTTATAAATTTCATAAGAATTTAAAACAAAATTCACAAATACAAATTTTTTTTACAGTAAATATTCCAAGAAAAAGATTAAATATATTCCAACTTACATTAATGTATAAAAATCATGTAATTTATTGTCTTTCATTTTGGTTTCTCTGCCTTGGTGCTTCATCACGATGCCCACAAAAGCAAAGTATATCCATCGCACATCCCTCCTGTTGCCTACTAAATACTGTAATGCTCCTTGAATCGCCTTCATTATGGGTCATCCCTTCTTAATAATGATCTTATATGTCGTCTTATACTTTTTTTCATTCTCCTCCCTCACTTTTATAACTGTAATTTTATCATTTGCATATGGTTCATTTGCTCCATCCCAATCTATCCACTCTTCTACGTCCCCGTCCAAAGTTTCCTCGTATCTTGGAACTTTCTTCACCAATTCAACTAGCAGAGTAGTGTTTTCCTCCTCCTTCGTGTCAATTTCAGGAAATTCATTTCCTAAATGATCAAGGAGTTTTTTTCCAAGAACAAACAATAGTTTAGTGCTCAAGTTCATCCCATGACTAAGTAACCCATCCAATAACATCTAGCAGATCAATTTTCCTTTAATAACTCTTCGTCAAAACTGTAAACTAAAACTTCACCTTGACTTGATCTCCACCAGCATTCTTGAGTCAACATAAAACCTGTGAAAGTGTTTTGACGAAACTGTTGTCTTCTGTATATTAGCATGATAGTGATCATAAAAATTTAGATAGGAAAATAAAATTTTGTTAGAGGACTATATAGTGTGCTCGTATAGAACTCTACTGAAATTCAGAAAAATCTAATTGAAAATATCAAAATGGGGGCCATTTTAAACAGTTTTTTGTTCATATCTCGTGTGTGTTATAAACTTATAACACACTAAATTACTAAAAGTTGGAGAGATTGTCAAAAATGTAATTTTGAACCCTGACTCCCAAGAAAATCTGATATTCATATAGTTACAAGACCCGACAGAGCCGAGTCACCGACATGAGCATAGCAAGTGGAGTTTTAAACCTTTTTAATATATACGCATCTACGAGAGCAGTTAAGGCTTAGCCAACATCAAGAAAAAAAAGAAATGATATACAGTAGAACCCCTCTTAACCGGTCTAGTCGGGACTGACCACCCGGGCCGGTTGCCCGTTTGGCCGGTTAATCCGAGGTTCCCGTGAAAAATCGGTTTTCGTTCAAAGAAAGCTTATTTAATCAGGTAGCACTAAGAATTATGCAATGAACGATGTTATTGCAACTCATTTTATTGTACATAAATGTATCGTATATATTATGTTATGTATATTACACATCAAACATGAAAAAATTAAACATTACAAAGCTTTTTTACAGATTCCCCTCTGTCAAGTCTTTTGACACGTCATTTAACCGCGTCTCAAACGAAACCAACACACGCTTCCGAAAACTGAAAAGAAATGTTATATTTTTCATAATGTAGGCTATACTAAAATGATTCGTGGAAAAAAAGCGGCCCATCAAACGTTTTTGTGGGTGTATGTCTGCTATACCGACAGGTGCCAATGCTGAGGTGTTTTTATGCCGCCGACAATAGGATACCGCTATCGACAAAATCGTCTGACTCGCCGCTGCATTGATTCCGTGGTGTTTTTATGCCGCCGACAATGGGATACCGCTATCGACAAAGTCGTTTGATATCGCCGCTTACAATCGTTTATATCGTTTGTTTCAATTACAATTTATTTTCGGAAACTCTCATCCAACCAGTACACTACGATATAGGCCGGTTAATCCGAGGACTGGTTAATCCGAGGCCGGTTAACAGAGGTTCTACTGTATACAATAATAATCTGGGCACACAAGGTTCAGAAAATCTGTGTAACAACTGTTCAAACAAACTTATCCTTACTGGATAAGACCCCTTGATCTAACAACACAATTTAACAATTCCTACAAGGCCCAAGAAACCAACTTTTGAGCATTGCATGTGGAGGATCTGCTTGTATTATATTACAATAGAGTTAGGTAAGTACCATGATGACAATCATTAATTTATTTCTGATGGGCTAGTACTATATGATACAAAGTTTCCATCAGTTTTACTAAAAATAAACGTCTCAATAAAAGTCCCCCAAAAAAACCTCATACACACCACCTTTTGTCAAAATCAATTGCATAATTATCTAGACATGAAGAGACCTTAATACACTGTTTTTTTATAGTTAATGAAAGTATTGCAGATAATGTATTTTATATCTTAATTATAGACATTTACCAAGATTTTCAATCTATTGTCATACAAGGTCAATGTTTTTTACTTTCATCTTGCCTTATCAGTTGACACTTCCTGCATTATCCCAAACCACTGATAAGAGTTAGGCCTACAAGAGGAAATAGGCACACCACTAAACACAATAGCTGATTGCTTAAAATTTTTAACCAAAGTTGTGATATATACAAAGAGTGTTCATAAAATGTCTTACCAAGGTTTGGGAATTGATAGGGTATATGAAACAACAACAACATATTTATAAACATATGAGAGCCCAGGGAAGGGGTGGGGGTAGAATAAAAACTCATATTATCCCAAAATATTAAAATTTATAGAAATTGTGTTTAGTAAATATAACAAAGTATATTACCTTAAATTATTTCGTTTTTGAGGCTTTGTCTTGTTTTACAAGTTTAAAACAGGTTTCAGGACCGTAATCCCATTTTCAGTTATTTTTTCACTTGCTGAAGGTGATTTGGTTATATAGTTTTAAACATTTAAAATACAGAAACATGTAAATACAGACACACAACACTATACATAGTTTTCACAATTAGATATATATATAAAAAAACAGTTAGTCCTCAACATGACAGATCTCTCGAGGCACTGGTTGAACTGAAGCTAACATTATGACCCTTGATCATATTGCTGTCCTATCTCTATTTGTGTATTATTAATATTTACATCACAAATATCATTTAAGTGGAATGAGACAACCATAATTTAATAAGTTCCCTTGGTAATATAAAATGTGCATATTTCAAACTTTTCAACCTCATTCTTTTTTACAAATATGCAGAGGTGTCAAAATCTGAGTATGTGTGATCATTACATAACATGTGATATGAAGAAATGAAGTTTTATTTTGTGTAAGTTCTTTTCTAAACCATTCCTTGAGTCATCTACTTGTTTGCCGTATGTAGTAGGATCACAGTCACTGCACCATATTTTATAAACATCTGATTTACTTTTGGTAGATATTTTGTATTTATTTTGCAATCGTTTATCCAAATGCATGTCAAATGGCATAGATACTGTTTTTCCTTTTTTAAATTATGTATTTATATGTTTCCTTATAGGCCTATCTTGTTATTTCTCTTTCATCAATCCTATAATAAGGTCTCTCTTGACCAATTCTTGTTCTTTTCAGATCTTGATCCAATTATTCAAGGACTAAGAGTCTTTATTTTTAATCTTTTCTTCATCTTTATATAAGATGATGATGACCAAGAGCCTTTAAAAAACATACAAAAACCAAACTGTTCAAATAGCAGTAAAAAAAGAAGAGATTTTAAAACACATTCACTCTATCTATCATCCATTCATATTGAAAAAGGACAAAATTTTGTTCTTGTGATTATAGGCCTACAAAATTTTCTGTCTACGTTAAATGTGCACACTAATATTAAAATGCAAATAACTTCTCTGAATTCCACAAACTTAAAATCACTTTAAACTAACTTTGCTTAAATAAAACTAAATTGAACTAATCTAACAATTGATTTCTAAATTTTTTTTTTTTTTAACACACAACTTACCTAAAATGATTGATCCCCGTTCGTCCCAAATAGGAAAGTACGTATGACCCAGGCTTACGATCACTTTCTCGAACGAGGTAACTTCCCATTTTTGCAGCATCCCATAGTCTTTGTTCAGCAGTGTATCGGTCCAGTCGGCCATGATACCACCTTTGTAACATCAAACAAAGAGTTAATTCAGTGAATTTCATATAATTAATTATAGATTGTACAAGAATGATTCGAATTTACCCCTAACCACAATCACTGGAAACTTTAAAATAAAACACAATTATTCGATTAATTGTTCTTTATTTATTTTTTCCACTAATTAATTCCAGTGATTGTGGTTAGGGGTAAATTCGAATCATTATTGTGAATTTCACCACAGTGCTCAACAAGATTGTATCTGGATATTGTACAGTTGACAAGAAGCTATTGATGTTAGTATTTAAATTTAAGATAGTTAGTCTTCCCCTTAATGATTTTCATTACAAACATTTTTCTGATATATATCCATAAATCTTTTAAGACTATGTTTCAAAGTTACAGATTTTTTTTTAATATTTACTATTTATTAGACTGTTTTTAAATATCTTTGATATGAGAGTAATTTATTTGAATTTGATTTTTTAGGATGGAAGGTTGAAATGTACTGAAGACACAATACTGTACTTAGCTCCAAAAATAAAAGGAAAAACAAGCGGCCTTTGTAGATTATGCTTATATATTAAAGTTTCCATTCACTTCGGTCGAATCAGTATCTTGACCCTGGCAGGCCCTAAAGCTGTACACATGAAGAAACCCATTCACTAGGCTCGCATTGTTGACTCGGCCCTACCAGATCTCGTAACTATATCACATTTTATTGCAAAGTCAAATTTCCATTATTATATTTATAACAAAAACTTTGCTTTGGTTATAGTAGAGAGGTGGAGTTTTTATAACTACAAGCAGAATGAAAATCTGCATATTTTTATCTAATTTAATGTATTATCTATTTAATAACACACGAGATATGAACAAAAACTGTATAAAATGGCTCCCATAGTGACATTTTCCATTAGATTTTTCTGAATTTCAGTAGAGTTCACACTATAGTCCCCAACCCAAATTTCATGATCCTATATTAAATTTTTGTGACCGCTATCATGCTTATGTACAAATGACAATGCTGATAACAACAACGTTGGACAGACAGGATGTCAAAAATCATCTGAGGCCATGAAACATGAAGATCAGTATTTTTTAAACAGAGGTTGACATTTTTTGTGAGGTTGACATTTTTTTGTGATTACCAAAAAGTCTTTTCAGATAGGCACTCAAAAAAAAAAACTTTGTTCAATAGACCTACTAATACAACAAATTTCAAGAAAATTTACTACATTTTGTATTTATAATCATTTAATTTAACCATAGGTCTACATTATTTTGAGATTTAAAAAACTAATTTTCTTTAATGTTTAAGTAACCTTTGCTGGGACAGCCTCATTTTTAAGCAACCCAATTTAACCCTTAAAGGACTCAACTAGTTTTATGTCACAGACGTATTTATGGATTATGGTAAAAATTTTAATTTTAATGAAATGTGTTTTTTTTTTTAATTGAAAACTATTTTTGGAAGCACATAAAGTCAGGCAAATCTCATCTAATATATTTTTCTTTTTTTCACTTTTATTCTAAAAATAATGGATGCAAATATAACTGTCACTAAACAAAAACATTAATTTATATGTAGAATCGTAGAATAATTGGGGAAAACCAACAAATTTACAATGACAAAGAGTATTTAATGAAATAAAAATATGGTTAACATTTTTTAAAGAATTCAGTTGGGCTTACACTAAATTACACATGAGATATTATGAAACAATATTGTTTACTGAATTGTCACAATAAAAAAATATAAAATACTACAAAAATATAATTCAATTTGATTATATTAGTCTGTTGACTAATAAAACGAATTATTGTCAAAATCATATGTTTGGTATAATTTTTTAATGTGCTGTTATATCCGCTAAATAACCATAACACAAAAACAATTGAGTATATATCCGCAAAACGACTTCTGGAAAAGTTTTCCCCCTGATATATTCGTCATTAGTCTGCGATGAATTAAGCATTTGTAAATGGCGATTTGTTGATAAACCACTTCTAGATCCTTTTTTTCTTCATCTTTCTGGATACATAAGCCCCATTCTGTGATCCAGACATCCAAACATTCCACCTCTAAAAATTTAAATAACTAATCTCATAATCACAGAGCTGTTTTGGTATGCCAAACATTTTTACTCCATTTTCAAAAGGTATTGGATGAAACAAAAACAGACAGAGTATGTTCAATTTCAAATGTGATTTAATTTTGCTAATTACATTTTTTTTACTTCTCATCATGATCGTAATTTTTTTTAATACAGTAAAACTTACATTTTTTTTATCACAAAATCTACTAACTATTATAGACATATGTAGACAAACCAAATATGTTTCTATTTATAAATTGAATAGAAATTTTATATGGGTAAATCAACAAATGTTTTAAATCTCTGGTGTTTGATTTACTCCTGTTCACAAAAACAAATTAAAATATTAACAACTTTGAAGCTCTATTAGCTTGCATATGGGAATAGTAACTTCCACGAAAGAGACTTCTTGTATATAAAATAACATATACAAATATATCATAGTGTTCTGGGAAATAGCAAAAATAATAGAGCCTAAAGCAGAGCAAAAATATATATTTTTATTCACATGTGTAATCCATTGTGCCAAAGGGAAAATTAAACAGAGCTGAGTTCTTAAATTTTTTAATAATGACAATATGACTATTTTTAAATTGCTCGATTACTAAGATCTTGCTAACAATTATGTTGGAACCCGACATGACCTTACCAATTTACATATCTATTTACAATATATTAGTATTTTAATTACATTAGTATTTGGAATTATCTAAATAAGTATTATTAATAGACTACACCTAACTTAAATTTATTTAAAATATTATTTATAAAAAAATTAAAACAAAACAATTAAATAATACACAATGTAAAAATTATCATCGCTAATTATAAATGAAAGAATATACAAAATATGGTAAAATTATGCATTCTAGTTTGCCCTGAAATTTAGTTAAGGAAATTGTCGAAATCGTTTACTACCTACTTTATTTTGAAACAATTATATCATATTTGATGTCGAAAGACACTTTTGAAGTGTACCAAATTTAAAATTCTACTTTAGTAGAAAATAAGAAATATAAAAGTACGAAATCCAGGTCTGGTTAGTAGCCCTATACTATGAATACAAATCCACCTCAGGTTATGAATGCCTACGTTAATACTTATGACTACGTTCGTCAAGTTAATGAATGTGTCATCATTCGATGTTTATTATTAAAACATATATTTATCATGGTAAAAAGTATTTTATTAAGTGACTATATATATTTCCCAAACCTATTTCTCATGATTCTTCAATCATACATCATAATATTACGCTGTAATGCGTATGCATCATATAAAGTCACCTAGCGAGACCTAATAAAGCAAGCAATCACACATTCACTAACTTGACGAATGTAGTCATAAATATTAACGTAAGCATTCGTAACATTAGCTGGATTTTGTACTTTTATATTTCTTATTTTCTACTAAACTAATGTATTTTGGTACTTCAAAAGTGTCTTCTGACATCAAATATGATCTAATTGTTTCAAAATAAGGTAGGTACTAAATGATTTCGACAATTTTCTTAACTAAATGTCAGTGCAGACTAGAATGCATAATTACCCAAAATTTAACACTTAAAATAGTAGTCATTTACTACTTATTCTGTGTTAAAACAATTAATATTAACAATAAACACTTGTTTATGATACAAAATTATCAAAATAAATTGCAATAATATTCATACTGTCATTAATCCATCAACTTTTCCTCGTATTTTATTTCTTCACATCCTGAACAATAATCAGTCCTCCCACAACTGATCTTTAGTTATTTTATGAATTGAACAATAAATTTAAAGGAATCTGGTAACGAATTATGTAAGTGAAACCCTGATACTGTAAGTTTTTTTTATGCTCATTATCTTCCTTTCTTTAGATATGTGAGAATGAATAATAAACCTTTCTTTTACCAACATTTGAGTTGCCAAAAATAAACTTGGTTGCCAAATAAGTTTACACTATAGAAAATCAAGAGATAGAATCACTTAGTAAAGATAGATATAATTATGTAGTGTACCTCTCTCTGCAATTTAATGGCTAAAAATCATGCAAACTTAAATTATTTACTTTGTTTGTCATTAATCAGATATTTTTGACCACAATTTTCAAGCCTCAAAATCCATTAATATTGAAGAAAATGACACTTTTTAGACACAAGGAATAAAAGCATATTTGGGTTATTATGAATGTGTAAGTTAGTCTTAGTGAGTCAAGTTTAGAGACTGTATTATCACTCTGTTTATGTTATACGGTAGGTTACATTAGTGTCAATCATGAATATTCCAACATATATTTATTTAACATTGTTTATGTTATATGCTATAGGTTACATTAGTGTCAATCATGAATATTACAACATATATTTATTTAACATTGTTTATGTTATAAGCTCTAGGTTACATTAGTGTCAATCATGAATATATATATGGTAAATGTCCAGTTGATATCCCGTTGCGATTTAATATTGAAATTTAATTTACGTACCTCATTATTAAATAATTGGATCATTTTTTAGCTGAGAAAAACCCTTTTCAAGTATCAAAATTAAATATTTTTGTCAAAAATAAGCGATTTACAAGTTTGCATTCAATGTTCAGAATACACAATAAGCCTATGTGTCTAGGTTTTATAGGTCGTATGAATAGATCATAGGGAAGGTGTCATAAGCATAGCGTGTCTTTAGATGTCTGCTCATTAACTGTCTTCTAACAAGTATTACTACACTGTATGATTTCAAAATCATGTGAACTAGGTTTCGGCAGGTCAATATGTATATAGGCTATATTATATTGACCTAGCTAGACCTAGTAAAGGAACTAAAAGTCTGGTTAGGTAACCATATATAGAGAGAGAATATTAGAAGAGCAGGAGAAGATATTTGTATACAATTTTGAAAAAGTTAATAAATAATCCAGAGAAGGATGTAGGCCAAAATTTACCTATTCTATTTGAGGATTATGAAGATAGAGGAAGTGATGATAGTCAAATAAGGAAGAGAATATGTAAACAAAGAAATGGACAGGAGTTGGAAGTCTACAATAATTCCTATTGCAATGATGGTGTCTTATCATATTGAGTGTTTTATCGCTCGATATTTATGTTCATCTGAGCAAATAGGCTGCTTAGGTAAATGTGTGTGTATATATATAGGTTAGTCCTTTTACAAATTTAAAATAAATTTTAATGATAAAAAACTTTTTGTATTTCTTCCAAAAGATATAATGAAAATTTTGAGTCTTAACTATTTTGTTCTTGAATGAGTTTTGAAATTTAGGTAATCTTAATTATAAAATATTATTTAGTATTTCGGTTCAAGTCACAATACTTCATATATACACAATACTTATCAAATCTCTTGTTTCTGTCTTCTTTTCTTTTAATAATTATCAATTTTCACTGCATAAGTTGCATTTACTTTTATTTTCCAACATAAAATGTAAATTTAATTTACTTACAGGAGCTAAATAAAAAATGATTTGTTAGGTATGAGAGCAAGAATGGAAATCATCTTTTTCTTTGTTCTAAAATTTTTCCTTACAATTTTTTTCCTCTTTTTTATTAATTATATAATTCGAAAAGTTTTAAATTACCGCCAACGATATTTAATTTCTTCCAGAATCATCTGTTCCTCAACCTTATTTAGTTCCTATTGATTCGCTAGCAGTCCAACTAACAAGATGGACACAGCTCGCTGTTCTACTTCACATCTTTACCTAAATTTGCCTACCCTTTACCAAAAGATGCCTACTCAAATAATTCTATTTATTTGAACTTAAATTTTATTTATTCACTATTATTATTATTATCGTTGTGTATATTTTAGTTATACGAGTTTCATATCCCAAGTGTACATGTAATAGCCTAAATCCAAAGTGTTCATAATACATATTTGTGGTTATGTTTGTTAAGTAAATCAATATGAATAATAATATGCAAATAAACAAAATATATTAAACAATTAATTCAAACACTGCATCAATAGCTATAGTAGGTCAGAAATTTGTTAGTGGCAATATGGATGGCACCAAAAAGTTGCACTTACTGATGATAAGCAAATCTGCTAATCCTAGAAGTTTTAAAAACATAAAAAGTCCAAACCATTCTAGTACAAATCAAATAAAAAACATAGATGACAGCAGAGCTGTTTAAAGAATATTAGCAGTTACAACAAAACAAAACCTTCTGTAAACAGAACAATCATTTTATTTATTGACAATTGTACTCCACATACCTCTATCCCAATTATGAACAACTTTAAGGTTATTTTATTTCCTCCTAACATGACTTCAGTTGTACAGCCAAATTCAAATATCAGGGCATTATACAAAATTTTAAGCATTTTTACCAGAGACTTATTGTACAAACGCTCTTGACAGATTCATTGGAAAACAGCAACAAAAATTCAAAGATCGATCTCCTTCAAGCAGCAAGAATGTGTCACAATGGTTCCAAGTTAATAAACAACAATAGCAAATTGTTTTTAAAAAATTGGATTTGTTAAGAAATCTGACCAGCATCCAAGTGAACTTTTAGAAGATGTTCACACTCTACCTGTTGGATGGGATACCAATACACATGTCACCTTTGAGAAGTACGTTAATTTAAACAAACAAGTAGATGTGTGTTGAGAACTTTCTGATCAGTAGTGAAAAACAAAGAAAGTGTCGAATTGTTGGATTTAGAAGAAGAGCAATCTGAAGTTGAAGAGTCCCAAATCCCTACAACGTCAGAGGCTCTTCAGCAATTGTGTGAATTTCAGCGGTACACTGAGGAAAAACCAATATAAGTGAAGCTGTTTTTCATTCTCATGACGTACTTGAGGATTTTGCAAATTTTAAAAGAATTCATTCTGCAAGGCAATTGGTGATTTCACACTTTGTCAAACTTTAATTTAGTGTATACATATGTGTATAAACTTACTGTATACAGTAATAGTATTGTATATAATAAAATAGCTATATTAACGTTTGATTTGTGAAAATAAAGCATATATAATAAACATATATACTTTAATTATTATTTCAAGCATTTTGAGAACCTAAAACTTGATACCAATTTTAACTTTTATAATTCAAATTTTTGGATAGTTTGATTTTTTTTCCATTGTCCCTTCAGCTTCAAATTATCTAAGTTCTACTGTATATGTATTAGGCATGTGCATTACAGCTTAACAAATATTAAGGTGCCTAAGAACATATTTTCAATGTTGAATACTAATTACTTTATTAGGTCTGGTCACTGATATATTATAAAAATAAACAAAGTGATTATCTATCTTTCTGTATACCAATCTTTTATATTTAAACTTACTCTATATTTACTATAAAACAATCAGAGACAAGTTTATATTTACAATACTTTATTAATTTAATCATACTCAATATTGAATTTACAAATTATTTGAGATCTCTTTCTCCTCGGGATTTCTATAGGTTGTTTTATTTCATTGTACTTGCATATTTATAGTTGTATTATTGCATGCATCTTTATATATATTTAAGTCCTTTTACAAATTTTAAAATAAGATTAAAATGACAAAAACTTTTGTATTTCTTCCAAAGTGTAATGCAAATTTTGAGTCTTAATTATTTTTACTTCCTTAATGAATATTTTAAATCTAGGCTATTTAACATTTCAGTTCAAGTCTATCCTCAACACATACAATACCCAGCAAATCTCTTGTTTCTGTCTTATTCTAACAATTATCAATTACTTAACCTTGTAAGGTAAAAATGCATGTTTTACCTATTTTAACGTGTAATGGACCTGAACTTAAAAAAGTTGAAATTATGTTTTTTTTTCCATGAAAAAGTTAGCTCTGCGTTGATAACTTATTTTATTATTAAGAAATAAGGTACGGTATGTAGAATATGATTTTTTTTTTTTTTTAAATCGCCAAAAATATAACTTTCTTTGTAAACAATTATCCACTAAACATTTTGGGTAAATATGCAGGTGAGTTGTCTGATCAATTTAAGTGCGAAATCTCTTCAATTCATCTTCAAAATCTTTACGTTTTTCCATCAATTTGATACTACTTTTCAATGCAAGTGGTTTTTTACCTCTCGCAATTCATTATTTACTTAACAATCTTAGAAATTGACAAATTTGTAATATATTTAATCTTATAGCCATATTTAAATCACTCGTGGGGCGCATGCACACTCCATTCACTTATACAAGTAGAATACTAATCTTCTATGATATATAAGATTCATGATGACAAGATCTCTGAATGTTATCTAAATGATACCTAGTTTGACAGTTCTTAAAACCGATTTACGCGAAATAAAAAAAAAAAACATTGATAAATTTTACTTAAAATAGATGAAATATTTGCCTAAATAACCTCTAATTGCCATAAAACAGTCATTACAAATCGCTGTTTTTGAACAAAAATAATGAATTGTGAAATATAAAAAGTGAAGAGCATCATTAAGAAGTATCGAAATGATGGATAAAATGCTATTTTAAAGAGGAATTGCCAAGATTTCGCACTTAAATCAATCAGACAACTCTCCTGCATATTAACCAATTTTAGAAATAATAGCCTATTATGACTAAATAACATCAATGCAGATGTATAGCATAGCTAAAATGAGCCAACCAATTATATAGCCTAGTACCTTATTGTAATCTGTAGAGAATATTCTTATCATTTATTCATAACTCAAAAATCAATAATCACAGATGTGAAAATCTGCAAAACTTATTAAAAAGTCTACATAAAATAAATAAATAAATGTTTGGTAGGCTAACTATTAATATTAATTTAGTTTACATAAAAATTAGGATATTTTAAGCTGAGCTTTAAGAAAATAAAGCTAGATCTAGGGTTAGGAGCTAATTGTTTACCTCATAAAACAATTGACAATATTTTGCCAGGCAAACCAATATTGTCCATGCATGTTACAATATACAGATTATAAAAGTATGAGTTTATCGTAATGTCCTGCGTCATTGCCAAATAAAAAACCACAACTGACTCCTTTCTACAAGAATGTAATATAAGGGGGAAATGTTTAAACGTTCTCAGAAAAAAGGTGACTTGAGTTAGGCTATGAGTAACTGTCAACACTTACTGTGTTTCAGGAGGGGCACCGAGCATTGAAATGTTTGCTCCATCTCCTTCATCTTGATCAGCCAAAAATGGATCGAAATCTTCTCCAATCCCACCATCATGTCCTTCTTCGCTACCAGTACTCGGAGATCCATGAAGCTTTTCTTTTGGGATAATAACTGCTGAACTTCCCCTCAGGAACTCAGCCATTTTGTCTCGCCGAGCAGGAAATTTTTGTGACGAATGGTTAGGCTCTGTTCCAAAATTCAATGCTATTACTAACTGGTCGGATTACATTCCGAGTTATTGTTATAAGATCTTTGTAACTTCAGTAAATATTATAAATATATAGTCTGCACAAAGGATAATATATAATAATAATATTCGTATAAAAATTATTTTAAATAATTCCCAAAACATCTTAATAATAGGGATAAAGTAAAATACGAAAAATACTTTGGGTTCTATTTTTTTACCTAGAGATGACATGGGAGAAATGAGAAAGGAATTAAAAATTTTCATTCCAAAATAAATATTCCAGATATAATAATTATTTTTTAATTATCGTTTTTTTTATTGTAACTTTCTATTGATTATTACAGAACAAAATATTTTTAAACTAACCAAATCTCTATTTTACTTTCCTTTCTGCTTTCTGCATGGTATATTTGAAATTTAGACGTTTACCCGTAAAAGTAGTTTATATTTTTGATTTTAAACATCTTGTTAGTCTGATTACTTACTGTGTATTCATCATAAGCATTGTTAATAAATTGCAATATATTAATGTAGTTATCAAACGCTCGTCAATAGATTTGATTGACTGTGAACTTTTAACCAAATTCTAAAACATATTAAACACCAAACTGTTTGCACTGATATCTGAAATATATAACAAAAGAACACAATCATACGAGTCAACTGAAAAATTATTGAAAAGTAAACCACGACAGAATACGAATAGATATATGTCCGAAACTCTAATAAACACGAAGCAAACAATGGACAATAATATATGATTAGTGGCGCTACCATTTAGATTTACGTTTTCGTAAAAACAAACGAGTGTTTGATAATAAAACCCTAGCGTCCAATGTTTTGATATTATGTAATAAATCTCCAATACCACTATAAAAAATAAGATTTTTTAAATTATTAGTTGTGATGAAATCAAATTCAACTTATTGGCCTAGCCAAGTATATAAATCCAGTCTCTTGAAAAGTGAAACAATTATAAACACTAATTTAGCATAAACACAAACAATAATTTAAATTGTTACTTCCACACCGCAAATTTGAAGAAATACTTTGGTTTCTTATGAGACTGAAGCTTCAAAATAATAGAAGACAATTTTGAAATAATTTATTTGCTTCTTATTAGGATAAAAATTAAAATGGGCTATCCTTCGAAATTCTTAAAGCATTGAGAATTAAGCGGGACATTAAGCGCTGTCCTAAACTTATTTCAAATCAGTTTGGGAGTTTTTAATACTTAACAACAAACTTCTATGAACTATAATTTCGATAAAAATCCAGCGAGTTCATAATATTATATACATAACAAATACACAGTAATACAAATACTGTTTTTTTCCACAGAGCTGGCAAATTGGTACATACTGGGGACTGATTAACAGTGTTCAGCGCTTTTAATGTGGAAATAGAAAACCACTTGTTGACACCCACAGGACCAATTAATTGGTTTACTATGCATTTTGTAACAGACCAAGCCAACAAAATAAATTTTAATCGGTAAATATCGGTTGTACATTATCCTTCCATTTTTTTATAAAAAAATCATGAAAACAAAGTATTTACCTTGAAATCAAAGGGTCAGATCATGTTGTGTCGCAATAAATATTCCAAATCAAAAAATTCATTACTTTAATAGAAAATGAGATTTATAAAAGAAATCCATCTAGGTAGGTTAGGAATGTCAATGTTAAAATACTAATAGGGCCTAACTACATTCATCTATGATCACTTGTTCTCAAGTCAGGTAGCTATATATATACCTTTTAACCTACCTGAGAAATATCATAATGGATGGTTTTCTCATAGGTATTACAGGATATTTATTCTCTTCCTAAATTTCTTGTTGTATATATATTTGGTTTAACCTTTACTGGCAAACTGGGAGTAAGTTTCCATAAGATGTTCCTCTTTCCAAACTAGCCAAATCAAGACAATTTGAAGGATTCTGAAGTATTTTGTGAAGCTATTTGGTCTTGAGCTTGGTCATGGCTACTATAATGAATAAGATAGATATAAGGATGTTAAATTATATTCTCAGAACATTAATTTGAAGAAAAATGATGAAGCAAATGAGATGTTTATAGCCAAACAAAAACTAATTGTGACTAAATGACATTAAGGGGGAAATTATACAAATGCTGACTAGGCCTACTCAATATTTCTTGTAAAAATGACACAGTTGTGGAGCGAGATTTAAATAGATGGGGATTACAAAGAACAGGCCTTTTTGGGTTGTAAGCTATAGATTGAAGAAATCATAAAAATTAGGGGCCCAGGATTCAAAAAGCCCTAGTTGAGTCAACTACACAAATGAATCTGCATAAAGGGAGAAAAAGTAAATTATTCTGTGCATTAGCTGTTATTCTTATGTATTAAAGTAGTGCAAAATTTGGCAAAATAATTTATTCTTTTAAAGATATAGTTATGCCAATTTGTTTCCTGTAAATTAAAATTACAATATATTTCTGGTAGTTAACTGGGCATAAATATATGATGTTTTGTTGGAAGATAATTTTATTTTTATTTTAGCAAGATCCTCGGTTTAGATATAAATAAATTTTAAAATAAAAACTTCTTGTATTAGAAAGATTTCCAAGTCCATTTTTTTAATGTTATATTTTCTCACCTGTTATTTTTGGTGTAGCAGTAGTGCAGGCTTTTATTTCAAAATGTTATAACAATGCTATCTTGATACTCCGAGTAGCTTAAAAAAATCATTTGGAGCTACTCGAAATCTGACGAAACCTTCAGTTTCTGTTTAAAATGATGTTATTAACTGTCCTGACCTCTTGCAAATTTTGGATTTTCTTGATCGAATAGATACCTGCTCCAAATGAAACTGCCAAAGAATATAATTTCCTAACAAGTTGCAATGTCAAACACAAGACTTCTGAAGACAGATACCAAAATGTCATCCCATGTGGATTTCTTTAGAGATTTGATAATTTCAGAAGGGAAGCTCCAACACCTTTCCATTAACCATCCTTTATATTTGTTAGGTTAGTGTGTTATATTGTTCATATTTTAGAGTATGTAGATTATTGTTATTATTACTCACAAACCTTTTATTTCTCAGCCCCAGATTATTCAATTTATTATTTAAAACATAAAAATGGGAAAGGAATTATAAGTATTTTTGTTCAATCTAAAAAATTTACTCTTCTCACAAGAAGAATATTGAAATATATGTTTTTATCAAATTTGATTTATGAATGTATTTTAGTTTTGGGTGTGTTGCTACTTTATTATATTTTTGTAAATCAATGAATTTATTATAATTTTTCAATATTGTCTTTACATCCAAACACTACGTATCTCTGAAAATCATGCTTTTGTGTATAGTTAAAATATAGGAACTGTAAGAGTGAACTAGTTTTACTGCCTTTTGTTGTTTTATTTTATATACATTGTTTTTGTAATGGTTTCCCCAATACAGGCTATCCTACACAATAGTATTAAGTTTCTTTTGACTGCATGTATGTGTGTGGTTTTCTGTACCCTCCTTCATAAATTTAATTATTAATGTTTTTCAGTTATTTATAACGACTTAAGTTTTGGACGATAGTAAGACAATTTTATTCATTATTTAGATTTAGTACATTTAAAAAATATATTTTATAGTGACAGTTTGTTCATTTTTATTATTCATTTTATTTTAGAAAGAAAAGGAGAAAAGAAATTTTAAATAATTGTATTGAAAAATTTGTAAAAATATGGTTGTTTACTATAAATTTATATTGTATTGTTAATTATTTGAATTCAGTATTAAAATGTAAAATGTTGGATTCGTGGAAATAAATTAATTGGTTTAAATGTCAAAATTAAAGTTCAGGAATAGCTTCCCATTCCAATCTCTGAAGGAAGGTGTTTAAAATTCTACAAGCATATGGAGTAAGGAAGGATTAAATAACACAAAATATTTCAAATTTTCTATAAAAGGCAAACATTTATTAGAAATATTGACAGTCAAGAGTTTTTTTTTTCTTTTTCTCTCTTTCAAAATACAACCAATCATTGCTATTCTAACCTATCAGCAACAATTGGTTATTTAAATAAAATATTTAACTTATTTATACAATTAACGTTAAATTTATGTGCAGCCTAAAAATTCACATAAATAACAAAAAACATAAATGAATACTGAAGTTATAAAGTTGGTAGTGTGGTGCACAAGACAGTAACCTTCCTGAGGGCGAGAGAGAGGATCACACTTACACTATGTCAGACAGAGAGAGAGAGAGAGAGAGATAGAAGTAAAAAATTCAGGCACTAGCGCCACTACACAGCCACACAAATATTTTGTACACTTTGTCTATGTTTTCGCCCGAATTATTTTTTCATAATCACTAAGAATCGTTATTTTCACAGTTCAGCCCAATTTTTGTGTTCAACAAAATAACACCATTTTACAAAATAAATATATAACATCATTTTTAATATTACTAGTTTTGATTTATATTGATTTAAAAATCTGCATGTTCTGATTTCAAGACTTCTGTTCATAACAAAATATTGGATGAATAACGTCAATTGTTTTAGTTATACAATTCATCTTGCTACATAACTCTATTGTCATCTAGAATCACTTTTTTTTTAAATGCATATTTTGTCATGATAAAACCTTGTGTACTTCAATAAGTCATAATATGAAAGTTAGAATTTTTTAACAGAATCAATGCTTTAAAACAAACTACACAATTTTTATTATACATTCATGAATATAAAACTATTTAAAAAAATTTAAAATACTGAAACCCCTACCGCAAGTTTGTTACAATAACACACACAAAAATAAACTAAAATAAAATATAATAATAATGTACATGTTATGTTTTGTACTTGAAGTAGTTTTAAGTAATATTGTTATCTTTAAATTTTAATTTTTTAATTGAGCTTTTTGTTGCTGTCTATGGTATATTATCAATTAATCATATCACGCTTTTCGATTCACTATATATATATTTTTTTTATATGTACAGTAATCCCTCGGCATTCGCAGGTTTGGTATTCGCAGTTTTGATTATTTGCGGTCGCTAAAATCCCCCTGTGTGAAATATATGAATACAAGTGGACTTGTCCAAATGAAGGTTAATGGCATACTGTATTGTACACTACAGTACTGTACTGTACAATGATTTATTGCAGGGTCCACTAAAGAATACCGTTAAGTAAGGGAAGGGTTGTGTACGCCATCACCTTGAAGGCGGTAATCGCCGATGTGTGCCATTGTCACGGACAGTGACATCTCTCCATGTAGTGTTGTACTCTACAGCAAGTGTATTGTGAGTGTTATACATACTGTTTTACTTGGTGTTATTTCCTGCCGTTTTATTTTATTTAGTTAGGATTTTGATAGTACTGTACGTATACGTACCGTACATAGTTACGTTATCTGTTTCTTTTAATATTTTTCAAAAATGTCCACATGTATAGGAAAAAAAAGGCTAAAACAAGTCATGCCTCTTTAATTAAAAAAATTGAACTTCTTGATCAGCTTAAAAGTGGCAAAAGTGTAGCCTCAGTGGCAATGATGGTAACTTGATTACAGAAATGTACATCAGGGAACCATAATAATGTAGGGCAAATACATTTTTATTTTAGTTTATTTGTGTATGTGCTATTGTACCAAACTTGTGGTAGGGGTTTCAGTGTTTTAAATTGTTTATATTCACTACAGTGCTCATTGAACATATAATATAAAACTGTTAAAATATTTGTAATGTCATGCTTAACAATTTATAGAAACTCTGTAAATGGTGGTCAATTGAAAAACATGTTAAGTTAGGTGGAGTAACAAAGCAAACACACTTATATAAAACATTGGATGTTATGCGTTGGTGTCTCTCAGAGTAACATGACACATAGGCCTCCACTGTAAAGAAAACATTATGTTAAATGTCATGAAATGTGCAGACACATTATCCTTGTATCCACTGTACTCCACAAATCATATTTAATTAGTATAAGTGATATCTATTTCTGGTTTTAATATGTATTGGCTCAGTTGACTTTGTTTTTTTTTTTTTTTTTTTTTTACAATAAGTTATAGAATTTTTTATTATTAATTTGAAAAATTAATTATTGTCAAATGGTTTTATATTTGAGGGATAAACTGTTATTAAAGAGAAGTTCGTATGATTTTGAAGATTTAAACAAATTAAAAGTGACAAGAGAAATTTTTTGTTGCATTAGTTATAACTTGTAACTAGCCCAGTAGCAACAATTATGTACAAATTCCAAAAGTATTATTTCTTGCACTTCTGTTAATTATATTCTACAAATGACATAGCTTTGGAGAGTAGAGAATGTGGCTTTGTAAATAAGTGGAAGAAACAAAATTGGAGGCTTTTATTCCACCGATAGCCTTTGCCTAGAGGTACTGTGCAGCCCTTTTGACAACCGGTGGCCGAAAAGTGTCATCAGTAAGCTTTTTGGTTCAGCCAGGCATTTGTGTCAATTGTTGTATTTTGGAGATAGAGAGAGAAAAGTTCAAACAGAGAGAGATGACTTAATATTTAGGAAATAAATAAAAAGGGTGATCTGTATTTATCTGTTATTAACATGTCCCGTAGAATTTTATGGCGACTTTTGATATTGTATATATTTCAGTGAGTGTTTAAGTTTATTAAGTGTATTCTGAATTCTTCAAGGAATACATAAATATAAAGATGGGTAACAAAAATCTCTCAGATTGTCAAGCGTTTAGGTTTATCCTGTTCATACTTAAAACAACATCAAAGTTATTTGAAATTTTATTTACAATTACAAGTATTTCTGAACCCAATGTTTAAAAGTAAATATTGTTTCTTGTGCACAAGATCACTGGTGTTATGGCAGGGCAATAATATCTTCGATGTTGTTGGACTGTGAAGATTGTCAGTGATCTTGGTATTTTAAAAAATTGATTCATGTATCTAAATAATTATATACATCCAAACACCACAGTGAAAACTATATTTTGTGTTTCTCCCATATAACACAAGGGGTTTGTTTTGTACATTATTCTTGGCTTAGGTGTAATGTTCACTTGAGATAGTGATAGGGTTTCTTGACATATAGTATGGTTTTTCTTATACATTGTTGTGTTAACAATTTGATTATTAAAAGTGTAGATACAGATAGAAATAGAACATATGAAACTGTGTAAGTAATCCGTAGATTGAACGTCTTTTCACAGATTGACAACTATTTATAGCTCCCCAATGTCTCTTAGTAACAACAAGGTACAAAACTAGCGACATTCACAATTTATTTAATGTGTCTGTAGTGGAGTGAACACCAACACAACACCCCTACATTTTTAGGAAAGGTAGTCAATTAATGTCAGCTTGTTACTTCTTCCTTCCTCACAAATATCCTCCCCTACTTTTCTGCATCCCCTACATGCACAAACAGCTTCATGTACAATATGTTCATCTAAACTTGTAAGCTATATTTTTTTGTTCCAAATAAAAATATAATTTGTGTTTTATATTTAAATAGACAGTCTAATAATCAACTGAACGTTATAAAGATATCTTATAAAATATTTAACATTAGATACATAATACTGAGAATTTCAATAAGAACACAACACTAAGCATAAGAGCATACAACTCATTCATGGGTAATTTTTTTTATCACGCAATTAGTAAGTTGGCAACATTATGCTTATTGTTATCATAACATGTGACAGTCACACACCAGTGTCTTTTCAGCTATGTTATTTTCTGCAGATGAATGTCATTAATTGTTTAAATGTATTTTGTTAATAATGACAAACATGTGAAATATGAGATTCAGTTAACATTTCCTCATAAACTCAATTAGGTTAATCAATTTCATGAGTCTGGAATGTGCAGTAACCCCCCAGTTGGTCTATTAGCTAAAGCTATCGCCTCATCTCCAAAAGCTTCTGGGTTCGATCCCTGTAGGGGCTTAAAGAAGTTTTGATATTGAACATCATGAGGAAAAGTAGGAAGCTATGATTAATAGCAAATCGTGGTCACGAAAGCTTAGAATTATGGTGTCAGGATTTCAACGTGTCATTTTATTAACACGTTGTTATCTTTCATGAACTAAAATAACAGATTATGAAAAACATTTTTTTTTTCCTTTTTTTTTTTTTTCTGTCAAAATAATTTTTACAAATATATATTATATGAAACAGAATTCTATTTTTTTTAAGCAACAGGCAGTTAAAAATACAAATATGTGAAAATTTTAATTGAAAAGGTTCTGTATTCAAAGAATTTCTATTGTAACTTGACCAAAATAAACATTTTATATAGAGGTTGAACTAAATTAAATACTGTAAACTTTTTATATTAAATCCAGTTAAAATATATAATATGATGGAGTATATAATTTTAATATTCAATTACTCCATTTTTGTTTTCTAACTTTTATTAAATAGCAGGCCTGTAATGATTACGTCTCTTCTATTTGTTGACAGCTATTTCACCATTCTCACATGTCATTTTTAAGCTGAGCACACTTACCGTTTATAACTTGTTCATAAATACACAATACACACAGACATAAAATGTATTTTGTATAAATAAATAAAATAAGTATGCTCGGTTAATGTGAATGTCGAAACAGCCGTCGCTGGATAGAAAAGAAAAAACATTATAGATCGATTAACATACTCTAATTCTAATATTCATTTTTTTACATGAATTTTTCTATTTAATATTTTAAATAAAAACAATCTTTTTCAGCTTTAATTTTTATGAAATAAAACATAATTTTATACAACAAACACTTCATTAACAAGTCCATGTTTCAATGACTACGTTATTATCTTTCGTTGTTAAATGTACACAGACATTTCTAGTCCAGTGCCAAAAACTTATTGTTACAAATAAAGTGTTTGAAAGTAATGAAAGTGTTCTTTCATTTGATGATTGAAGTTTTCACAAGTGTTATCATTTCTAGTGAACTTCAATTTTATTAACCCTAGACATGGCAAAAGTCATAATTTGTGATCCATGTTTCCCTTTCTGTGGTGCCAACACCGTAATTTACAACGCATTTATAATTGTTTATGGAATTCTAAATTGTGTTACCAATATTTTTGTTAAATTAAGTACCAATAAAATAGTGGATTATTTTAAACTTTATTTTAAGGTATACTTTGACAATCCTAGTCCAAGATTAATTAGTCAAACATTGGATATTGGTTGTTTTGTCATGTTGGTCAGATCTTTCTAGTGTGAATAATAGTTTTGATTCCTGTACTGTTGTTGTTTTTGTTTCTCAGAATTTTCATTTTGTAATTTTAGTGGTTTTTACATACAGTAAAAATCAGAAACACTTCTTTAACAAATATAATTTATGTATATTCCTCAAGTGAAAAATAAAAGTATTTGGCGGTAATATTTTTGATGAATATATAACAATAAAATTTATAATTTCCTACATAAAATCATAAGTAATAGTACATATTGAATTTTAGAAGTATATTTATGATGAATTTTTGAAAAAATTACTGCAATATATACTAAAAATATTTGCCACTAGAGATAGAACCATTGGGACTTCTAGGGTTAAAAACTTTCAGGCAATAACTGTTTAAAAAACTGAACTTCTAAAACATTCTTTGAAAAATATTTCTAAATTTTTTCTAAAATAACAAGGAGTTAAACTGAATGATTTTATCTTTATATAGGCTTCAATTATTTCTGCTTTGTAAGCAAAACTTTATATAAAAATATTTTGGTAATCAAAATAGATTATAAGTGATATTTGTCTGTTACATTATCAATTCTGTTTCTTAAGTTTGGTCATAAAGATGGGGAATGTAAAGAAATGAAATGGGTACTAAGAAGGAGTATAGATATCCGAGAGAATGGACCAATTAAAATAATCTAACTATGAGAATATGTATACAACTTTCAACAAAGAAAGCTAACATTATATTTTGCAAAATTTTCCTAGTAAATTCTCACCAAACGCTCATCAATTAATGAATGTACACGAGGCTGAACTGTGAAAGTGTCCTAAGATGGTCATCACTAATTGTTTCTATACACCCAAAAGTTTGCTTTCTGTCACAACTGAACAAAATCGTTTCACACATTAATATTGTCAATAAACGACTTCATAAACTGTTGCTTTTTTATCACCAGAACCCGTAACAATATATTTGTCGTCCGCAGATATATCACAACTCAAAACTGAAGATGATTCTTTTGACTGTAACAAAGAAAAACAGTAAATTAAATATTCGTTTTGTTTCAAATTTAGAAAATTAATAACTAAAGATGAGCTGACATGATAGAATGAGAATTTCCTTTGTATTGTTATAGATGCTATTTGCTGACCTTAATTAATAAACACAGTACAAACTAACCTATTAAACGCTCAAATATTTCCTAGATAAAAAAAAGAAACTATGAAAGACTATTTCATATGGTTATTATTTTTAAACTTAATGACTCTTTTTAAATTTTCTACAAATATTAAAACCTAGTTATGTGACGAATTCCACTATAATTCCTGTTGTTTTTATTCCTAATGAGGTTATGTTTTTGTAATAACTTTCTTATTCTTTAATGTAAATAATATGGTTGCTCATCAATAGATATTGATTTTGTACTGCAGAGAATACCCTATTTATGGGATGATGTACAATATATTAGTAAAAGTTATAGTTGAAAAATGTATTTAAAAATAGAAGTGGTTCATTTTGAAATTTACAGACTAATTTGTTTGTTTAATGGTTAATAAAACTGAACCAACATAGAGGAAAATTTAACCAATCATATCAAAATTAAGGCTTCTAGTGATTACAAACCTACACACAAACACACAAGGTCTTTTTTTAAAGTAAAAACCATTTTATTAAGGCAACAGAAAACTTTAATAATGAACAAAATTTCAACTGGTAATACAAAATGCATTTATTTATTTTTTAACGTAATTTCTATAGAGATCTAAACACTTGTTAACCACTCTACAACTGACTTCAACCACATCACCATTTACCATTCATCACATCTAAAAATTTCCTTCACCTTTGAAAAAAATATGGAAGCCTGAAGGCCCAAGATTGGGGGGGGGGATTAGTTCATGTAGTGTGTGTAGCTGAGCATTGTCTAGAAACTGACAGATGCCAATTGTGAATAGATCGGGCTAGCTGTTTTGGAAATGCTGACCTGAGCTTTTTTCAACATTCTACAGTACACACACACACACAAATTTATTGCCCCTCCATAAAGCAGAAAATCAACCATAAGAATAGTTTTCCTGTCTAAAAAAACTGTAGACACAATTTTTTGAATTGTCAGCATCTTGAATTCTTATTGGTTTTATCAGGGATTTGGAATAATTCTCTTGTTTAGATTGCTGTTTTGTTTCAGGCGTGTAATGACAGATCCAAGTTTCATAACTAATAATGATATGGTTAAAAAAATATGACATTTTCTTGTGTTCCTTTGTAAGCATTATTGGAATTCATCTGGTACAAATCTTCCTGTACTGGAGCTAAGCCTTACCATAGTGAAATACCTGGTTTTAAGAATATGTTTATCAATTTTGTTTATGAAGTCCTCAGTGTTGACAGTTGACTAGCTGAATCATAACTGACCATGAACATTAGTTCTTCCTTCGCGGAACAGCCTATACCATTTACCCATATTTCCCTAGTTAATGACTCCTTTTCTATACATTTTCACAAGTCCTCAATGAATTTTAACAGGATGAATATTTTAGCATTAATCAATCTAATCAAAAAATGTACTTCATAATTGGCGGGATTGGTGATCGACAGTTTGTTACGATGTATCAAACTTTTACAAAATAACTAATACATGGAAAGACTTGAAACACACTGGTGGCGTTGTAGGAGACTTATCGAGTGTGCAAGTCCTTGCTTTGATCTGCAGTTTGCATGGTTACAGTGCGCACACAATTTTTACCAAACAGCTTCAATATATGATTTCATCAAAGACAAACACATAAATAAGTAATAAGATTAAAAACAAATTTTTTTACATATATATTAGCTCCTGCCTTATTTCACAATATACTACAGATATAAACTGAACATTACAATATATTAACTTTTTGGAGACTGGGCTAAACTACCATTGACTAGCCAGGAAGACTGGGGCCTATTTAGGGGCATATAAACAATTATGAATATATATAAAAAGTTTTTGAAAATATTTTTGTTGTTTACAAAATTTATGTTTATATCATCACGTAATATAGAAAAAAAGAAATATGTTGCATATCACACATACTTATGTTTTAGGATTTATTTTATAAATAAAAACAATGTTATGTAATTAAAACATGTTTTTTGTTTGTTTGTGTTTTATTATTGTCAAGTAAGATGAAAAACCATTATTGGAGATATTGAACTAGGCCTAATTTTTCTTCAAAATCAATTAAAATATGAACATTTTTAAGTTGAAGGTTTAATTGGGTCATAATTTGGGTTTCCATCAGTGTCATCAGCCAACAATTCAAAATACAAATGTTCATTTTCATATGAACCTCTCACTTCAAGCTCACTTCTAACTAATCTGTCAACTTTGCTGGATCTTATTTTCTACTCATTTTGAAATGTACAAAATAGTTACAAACGATAAATGGATTCAGAAATAAACTCACAAAACATGAACAAACTGATTCAATATAATACTGAGTGATGGGATTAGCTGCTACCTACTTATGACCTGCTGTGGCTGTTGTTACAAACTGATTCACTATTATTTACATACTTTGGTGTTGTGTAAACTTGTTTTTTACCCTAATTATCATTTATTTATAAATGTCAAAATTTCTATAACAAAAAATAAAAAATGAAGAAACACATTGTTTTTCAATATATTAATAGTTCATCTTTTATGCCAAATGCTATTATATAACGGAAGTTCATCCTATAAAAGTTCAACATATTATAGAATTCAATTAAATATCTATAATTCCTCTTTTTTATTAACAAATTCATGTTATCCAAAAATAATTTACCTGGAATATGGAAGCTCCGTACGGTGTCCTCCAAGCATTTAACAAGTTATCTTTACCCGTTGACACGAACCACTTCCCACACGCTGCAAATCTCAATGACAGAACACAAGACTCATGTAAATGCAATTGATATTTGTCAGCTTTATGGGCATGTAAAACTTCTACGTTTGAGTTTTCCATTCCTACAGCCAACCATTCCCCCGTCGGACAATACCCTAAAGAGAAGATTTGAGAGGTAAAATCATGTTGATGTAATTGTCTTCCTTCTCGTAGATCCCATGACCTCACGGTATTGTCCAACCCTCCAGTCCACAACTTTGTACCGTCTGCAGAGATATCTATACATGATGCTCCATCCGTATGGCCTTGGAACTGGCGTACTAATGTTTGATTGTGAAGATCCCAAACTGCGATATTACCATCAGAACAACAACTGAAACAAACCTGTAAACAGACAAAAAAACATTGAACTATACAATACGATTTTCCTTATTAACAGTATCCTATATACGATTTATACTATTGACCGGAGGTACTTGGTAGAACTCCATTTTTAATGAAAAAAACAAACACAATATTTAGTAAATTCTACAATTTTATTGAGTCTTGCTGATCATGGTTTCGCCAGCAACGGCATTTACAAGGCAGCTTAACAAGACTTTATTAAGCTGCCTTGTAAATGCCGTTGCTGGCGAAACCATGGTCGGCAAGACTACAATAAAATTGTAGAATTTACTAAATATTGTGTTTAGTTTTTTTTCATTAAAAGTATCCTATATTATAACATACCAATTACTCGATTCTAAACTTCTTTGGTATGCTAAGCTTGACTGTGCCATAAATAAAATAACTAGGGGAGCCATTTGAGTCTAGTGTAAAGTGCATTACAAAAATTGGCTGCCTGGTCTTTGGTACAATTGTGGTACCCATAGGCATCTAAGGTGCCGTTGTGTGGTGGCAAAGGACAAGTCAGGGTGGAGCCAAAAAGTAGCTGCAGAAACTGCTATACATCTGTCTCAGAGCAGTTGTAGCGGTTGCAGAGCCTTCTTTGCATATTTGTCTGAAAAAAGAAGAATTGTTGACTAATGGAGACTGTTAATTATAAACAAAGAGACCTCGTTGGACACCTGTCAAGACTGCGTAAACTGAAGGTGGACATAACATTATCAGACGTAATGAAGAAAACACTTAAATTTGATAGCTCTTTGAGGTCATTATTGCGGGCTGTCAAGCGTGAATAGGGGAAAAGATGTATGGTATACGGATGGCTCCACAATGAATAATGGCGTTGAGGTTGAAGTTTATAAACCAAGATATAGATTATCTATGGCTCTCGATTCTTCCCCAACAATATACTAATCCAAGTTCATAGCTATTGACCTCTGATTCAGAGATACTTAAAAAGAAAATATAGAAACACTACAATAAACATGCTCTCATACTACCAAGACACTTTAAAAATCATTTCTTTGATTTTGTATTGTTTTATTTATTTTTTTAGGGTAAAAAAACCACTACGTCATCATCACCTTATAAAAAAAAAGGAAGAAAATAAAATAATGACGGTACCCCTTGAATACTCTTAATACTATCAGGGTTGGAAAAGAACAAGAGTGGGTCAAGAGAGACCTGACAGAAAAGATGAAAGAGAAGGATCTAACCTAAGAGTCACAAGAGATAAAGATCTTACCTACCCTTGCAATAGCAAAGAAGGGAAAATCTACCTTAAACTAGGAATCTATCAAACCTACTTTAACAATCAGTTAACTTACCTTAGAATCAGGACTAATAGCTAACGCATAACAAGCAGGTGCACTTGATGTGAGTTCTGCTTTTATTCTAGGTGTGGGCGAGGCTAAATCCCATATACTTAAGTTGCTAGCCTCACCCCCAACTATAAGCGTCCTGGCATCTGGTAATAACTTGACCGAGCGAATGTAGTTATCCCTTTGCTAGAAAAATAAATAGTGTAAACACAAAAATATGTTTGATATACCAACATGACACTAATATACCGGGTCATTCAAAAGTAAATGACAATTTTAATTTACTACAGATAATTTATTTTTTGATAATTATATACTTTGACTCTAGACTCTATATATTATAGATACCCTAAGTCAAATTGTAACAAAAACATGCAACTTAAGTGTTCAATATGGTCACCATTCTGCTCCTGGACAAGCATGTACTTTTCATGCACAGCTTAAACAAAGTTTATCGAGACCGATTGCTACTACTTCTTAAACAATTGATCCCTTCAGTTCTTGAATGGTTGTTGGTTTTAACCAATATACTCTGTTCTGCTTCAGATAGCCAAATAGCATAGGGTACATATATACCATACATAGGGTGCATATAGTACATAGGGTTCAAGTCTTGAGATCTTGGAGCCCAAGACACTGTCTTCCAGTTTAAAAAATATTGTGTTAAAATTCTTTTGGCCTGATTGTGAGTGTGTGGAAGTACTCCATCATACATGAACGATACATTCTCAAGACCATGGGCTACCATGTGTAGTTCTGGTATCACTTTATTACAGAGCATATCTAAGTATCATTTTCCTGTAATCAAGACTGTTTTGGTTACTCCATTTTGAACTTCTTTATAAAACAATATATATACGAACCATGATAAAATTGGAGGAGAAATCTAACTAAACATTCTTCAGCTCATGTAATCCTTGTTCAACTATTTTAAGAGGATTAGTAATGAACCATATATGGGAATTGTGAGTGCTTACACAGCCATTCAAATGAAAGTGTGATTCGTTAGTCCAAAAGATTTTACCAAGCCATCCTTCATCTAACGAAATTTGGGCTAATGATAACAAGGAAAAATCAAGTTTTCAGGCTTATTAATATTTTTCAGTTTGAATTTAACTTGTGCACAAGTTTTCTGTAGTTAGTTAATCCACACGAGCCATCCCTTAAACCATTTCAGGTACACTGCTGTAAAGTTTCTGCCACATTCACAATAGCTTTGAATTAGTCTGATATGTTTGTGTAGGTAACGACAATAAAAAACTAGAGTGTTAATCACAAGTCACAGATTTATCTATACATAGTTTTATTTATAAACAGTACCTTCAAATAAACTACTTGCAATGGTAAAAATGCTATACGTAATTTTTAAAACCAGTGTATTATAAAAATAAAAACAGCTGATTATTAAATCCCGAATGTCCCTTCATAAACGTATGCGTTTTATTTTAAGATTGAACCAAAATTAACTGAGCTATAATAATTTTAAATTGACACTTACTTTTGAAAGACCCGGTATATCTACACAAATATTACGAAGTTTGTGATTTTATATATTTTGTTGGTTTAAAGGTGGAAAACCTCGTCCTCATTACTTTCCTTATATATAACAAATAAAACATAAAAAAGAACATAATAAAGTCCAGTAGCCCTCAATACTCTAATGGTATCAGGGTCGGAAGATAACAAGAGTTGGTGAAGAGAGGCCTAATAAGAAGATGAAAGAGAGGGTACCCCTAAACCAAAACTACATGAAAAAAGGGTATAGATCCAGCTAGGATTCCAAATGATTCCCATGCTGGTTCTCACTATAACAACCCTATTGAGTGGAGACTACTACACATATGTACAGCTTTGAGGCCTGAGACACTGACACAACCGAAATGAGTGGAGACTTTGTTCATATATACTATAAACATCTACAAGGACCATTAAGATGTAGCAGTTGTCAAGAAAGTAGTCATATACCAGTGGTGGCTCATAATTTCTAACAAAATAGATAAGAAGATAACCAACTTTTAGTTAGTAATACTTCAGCTCAACCTTTTAAAACAAAAAAAGAAATTTATTATGTTACAATTAACCAACCGTCTCTTGTTGGGTAAGATTTAATTAATAGTTGTTGTTGTATCTCTTTCTAGTTCTTTAATTTTTACTTTATTTTGTAAGGGAATATTGTTTATACTATTTTACATTTTCACACTAATATTACGAATTAATTATATAATAAAAAAAACAATATAAATGGGAATTTTTAAAATATCAATAATAAAACAGCAAGGTTGCATGACTAGTCAACAGAACACAGATAATGAACTAACTAAATGACAAGGGCTCACTTTAGGCGAACATTTCCATATGCTTCTTTCCTCATTACATACCAATTAGGAAATGTTTGGCTAGATTCGTTTTTAGCATGCTTTACAATAGGGACTAATGGACTATACTGTCCAGAGCCCCTAAGCCAGCAACAACCTAACACTGCAACTGTGCATGTTTTATATAAAGTAGAATGCAGTTATAAGAACCATTGTATAAAGATTTACACGGTTATAGTATTAAAAACACATTAACTTGACAATATTTTATAAAATAATCTAAGATTTAATTGTTATTGTTTCTTAATGATTTTGGTTAGAAGGTTTGAGCTCATGAGGCTTATTGGAGCAGCCGTCCCTGTCATATACACAATTACAAGGTTCAGGAAACCTGTGTAACAACTGCTTTAACCTTCCATCCGTGTATCGACACAACATCCCCTCGGTGTTGATATCGAAAGAAAAACTACTTTTTTTTTTTCTTCAATTCAACATTTCGCCCACTTAAAATCGTCCTATCGCAACAAATAAAATACAGTTGGAAAGCTAATGTTCCATAGATGTATAATCATGCAAACAACAAAACAAAACCATAACACGTTATAATACTTAAAAAATTGGTAAAGTTCGCATTTTTTGATGCGTAACAGCAAAGAAATAAACTGTGCAGTTGTAAACAGAAATGACATCATTCTTGCTCTAATTTTCACAAATCCATATTTCTGTCAAAAAAAATCTACCACAACACTGTTCTATAGATCACATCTTCCTCTTTCGATCAGTGATTTCCAAATCTTTCTATTTGTTATAGTTTTTAATATATAAAAAATAAACAAAATCAAGAATTTTAACACGCTTTTATACACTAAAAATCACATTTATTTTTCAATTCAAATTTTATCCTAGTAAATATTATTTTATCGAAATGTATAATATATCATTGTAAAGGTAATGTTTCAAGCTTTTATAATCATGTATACCAAAATCCTTCTCACGAAAAGTAAAAATTCAAGAATTTGATAAAGTTGACTAATATTCTGCAAGAGCGTTCTACCTGACACAACGTTATATAGAAAAATGTGTATTCAAGGATCATATAATTTTTCAAAATGGTAATTCTTGTCCAAATCTCACAAGTTGAACACTCATTTTTATACTTTATGAAAGGAATGTAATGATAATGTATTTTTTATCTCTTTTTAACAATAGACATTTATGTATCTGTTCAATAAATTAAAACAACTATAGTCTAGTTCTTAAATTAAGACCAGTAAACTATTCATAATATTCTTCACTTCACTTACCAGACAGTCTAATTGTGACACTGGCGTCTTTGTCCCTGGTTGGCTTATATCCCATACCTTTACACAGCCTTTCCCTCCTGTATAAACATACTTTGTAGGATTGCTGATCGTTACCGCGCAGACAACTTCCCCATGGTTTAACGTATTTATTTGTCTTGCGCGGCAAGGTATTCCTGGTCCTATTAATGCGTCTGAAGGAAATGGTACGGGTTGTAACTGGCCGTCCCCATTCATGTGAAATGAATAGGCTCTGTAAAATAACAAATGGAGTTTCATTGTTTTTATGTGATATTAAATAGTCCTGCATAACTACACAACTCAATTGTGTTAAATTCAAGATTTGATTTGTTTTAAAATTATAATTAAAATATAAATTTATTAATGTGAGATGAAGCTTGTAAATGCAAATTTATAAGATCATAAGTGTCGAGACTGTAGGCTTCAAAACGAGATGTTATTCACGAAAACTTCAAATAATTTTCCCCTAACACATATTTTCTCTATATATATACAGACTTTCATTGAAATAAATGGATAAAATTTGGGTTTGGATTCCTTATATAAAAATAAGTAAAAGAGTTATAAATTATTAAGTCTAAACACAAATCCATAAACACTTTGGCTTTGTTTTTCATTCGTCTGTGATTTTTCTAAACAAATCATAATTTCACAAATGGTTGACAGACATAAAAGTCTAGAGTTGTTGTACCCATTTTTTACACACACTTTTACTAGTAAACTAAAAACTATATCTTTATTTTAAACATTTTCAATATGCATTCATTTAAAATTTTTAATGCTGAATATCTAAAAAAACTACTTCAATTTTTTTTGAAAATTATTTTTACAAAAAGAAGGAAAAAAAGGAGTTAAAACTTGGTAGTTGAAAACAATGATTTTCTACCTACTAGGGGAAAAAATATGGTTTGAAGATTTGCTTCCTTATAAAAATTACCTCTAAAAATTGAGATTTTTTTTTTTATATAAATCTTAACATTTAGCCTTTAATTTCACCCTTATGACTTCAAATTAGGTCAAAATGTTGCTAGACATATTTTCTTCTTCGTTACGATCTTTCAGCACCAAAATGCCAGTGTACCTATGTGTCTAGTAGACTTTATGCAATGACATCCAGTGGTTAAAACGTTCCCATACAAGTTTTTGAAAATGTTGTCTTTCTTCACACTGACCACATTCCAAAACTTAAATACAGGTGAATTAGTAAGGTGAAATCTGCTCAAATAGCTCTCTGTGATAAAATATCCTATTCTCATTCTTGCCCCAAAATGTCCTTTGTGATCGTATAATGTTTTTCTAACTTATTTTGTAACACATAGATTTATTTAACAAGTGCTTTTATTGTATAAATATAGAACAAATAGAAAATGAGATATCTCCATTTCCATAAATATAAGAAATCTTAACTAAAACAAATTGTCTATATTAGTAATTTTTATCTACTATAGCATGGTTATAGCCTTAAAAAATCATTTAAAAAAAAAAAAAAAAAAAAAATCAACCATTATTTTTACATCTTAATTTGCTAAATCAAAATTATTGATGCATGAAAATGATTTGTTATTTAAAATCGGTCTAATTTACTATTTCTGACACAAGCTTTTGCTCAAAACAACATTAGGCAATAACGAAGACAAGTAACAACATTTGTAGAGAAAATATCACTTAGTTTTTTCTCATCGCATGTATTTATACATTTTCATGTTTTTTCTCCACTAAATGAAATCAGATACTTCTATCAGACTACTAACTATTATACGCATAAAATACTTGTATCAGATTAACCACTTGTATACATAATGAGATACTGAAAATCACAGTCACAAGACATTCAATTTAGAGTACTTACGGCTTGCCTCCAGGAATGTTGAGGCCATTGGTACTGGCGACTGGTGCTCTTGGGTGTTGATGTCCATCGAAGGCCATCTAAAAAAAGTCAATTCTTCTTGCATTAAAATAAACAAACATATGCAATGACGACTAGATTATAAAATGGAGTACTGTATTGATAAGAATTTAAATTAACTAATATTTATCTGTTTACTAGTAAATGTCTAATTCAGTAGAACTTCATTATTCTGGACAGATTATGACTCACAGTTGTTCAAATAAATCGGATAACCTAAATAACATGGCATAAGGGTATGATAAAATAGGATGTATAAACAAATTTATTTTACTTTAAAATAATAAATTTATAACTTAGTCTATTAGAACAGTATAAATAGCATGAAGTTTATCTCAAAAATGAAAAATTAAGCTGTTAAATAACTCTGAAGAGCCATTTTTACAACATTACTATATATATATATATATATATATATATATATATATATATATATATATATATATTTGAAAGCCCCAGGTTTGTGGCAGTATTTACAACATTCAACATTACTCATGAATGGATATTAGAGATGATTGATTATTTATATTTGTTTACAATCTATACACCTCTTTTCTCTCTTTTAAATTTATATTGCTAACTCAGAACAATAAATAAATGAAATAGAAAACTACAAAATTACAAAGATAGAAATTTGTTTTCATTAATTAAAATAAAATTGAAATTCACAGACAAAAATATACAAACATTAAAATTCAAAATTAGATTGAGGAATTATATTCAATAATGTCTTTAAAAATTCATTACTATATGGTTATTTATGTAAATCATAAAAGAATGTTTAGTTTCATTAGAATCTCATTTATCGTTCTTGAGACAAAATATTATTGTATTCGGGCTCACTGAATTATAACAATTATTTTTAAACACACTATTATCTAAAGATCACAAGTCTTCCCTCGGAGTGGATTGGTGCAGGCTTTTCCCAAGTGGGTATTAACAAAGAACAAGAGCATGAAATTAATTAATTGTCTGGACTGTCCTCCCAAAAAAAATCAATAAAGCAAAACAAAATCAATTTATTACTTAAAATGAAATGGTATGAATGTTTGTAAGAATGAATAAGTTCACAATTCAATTAAATCAGTTATAAGTCTAGTGGATCTCACCACTAAAAAGGAGAAATGAATTTTTCTGTATTCTTCCAATTTAAGGTAGATGAACTCGATGTTATTATTCTTGAATAAACAGTAACTTTCACACAATCTTGAGATATATTTACTGACACTAAATTGTTGGCTTTGATGATTATTTCAGATTAAGACTTCTTGATCTTGGAAGGCGTCCTTTCCCTGTAGAAGCTTCCAACAATCTCTCTTTCTTCTCCCAAAAACTACCTCTAAGAAATTCAAATCGCCCGCCTTCTAAATTGTATATGAGTGTAGGTTGATTTTATGAGGAATGCAATAATTGTTTGTTATTATTTTATTTTTTTTTTTTTTTTGGGTAGCAAATTGATTTAGTCTATATAATGAATTTCTATGAATACAAATATCTTAAATTAAATAGTGGGTAATAAAATAACTTCTCAGAAACTTTAAAAAAATACTATCAACTAATTTACACGAGGCAATGATGTTTTAACTTTGTCTCAGTGGAATTTGTATTGTCCAATCATAAGCTAGTTTCCCTTTGTGGATGAGTCCTTTTATATGCAGGCGTAAAGACAATTTACGAAATTGGTCATTTTCATGACATGACTTGTGTTGGATTTTGAGTTTCCCTGAATTATTTATCCATTTTAAAACAATTGTTGACAATCTTTTAGATGGTGGATAATGTGTTTTATCCACGGGTAGCATTCATTTCTTTAATTTAATTAGTCCCTTTCCTCTTGGATTTGATTTATTCTAAGTCTACAAACTGTAATCTTTAAATTTAGATATTAATTTTGAATGCTAATGTCATGTTGGTTTTATACTTTTCTCAGACAGGTTCATTAATTTAGAATTGATTTGATATGGATTATATGGGCGTAAGATGTACAGGAATAATCCTATTTAATTATTTGAATATGGAAAGTCGAGATTTTGATAATTTTGAAGTACTCAGTTTGGAGTCTCGCATATTTGCCGCTAGGAGCTATACGCTGTCGATATTCTAATTGAATGGAATTACTTATATGCTTTGTACAATATTTTGTTTTTAAACCATTATGATTTGTTGCACTTTTTAAGGAAAGGGGGTGAAAGGGATGAAAAATCGAGTTTAAATATGAATTTGATGTAAAATGTTAACCCTCCAACTGTTAAAGACCCCAAACCGTACCCATTCTCCCGGACAAGTTGGCTATAAAACACATATTTTGCAATTCAACATTTCGCCCACTTAGAATCGTCCTATTGCAATAAAAAAAATAGTGTTGGAAAGCTAATGTTCCGTAGATGCATATCATGCAAAAAAAATACCACAAAACGTTATAAATAATATTCCAAAAATTGGCGAAGTTCGCATATTTTTTATGCGAAACGTCCAAGTTTTACGTTAACAAGTTTTAAACAAAACATTCGTCTCGTTTGACAATTATTCCTATTTCGAAATTTCAATCTGTCACATCTGACATAACACTGCTTGATAGATCGCGTCTTTCTCTTCAAAACGGTGTTTTTCAAATGTTTCCAACTAGTATAGTTTTTATTATATAAAAATTAAACCAAATCAAGAATTTTAACGCTATTTTACACGCTAAAAATTACATTTTTTGCACTTCAACTTTTATCCTAGTAGATATTATATTATCGAAATGTATTCTATACCATTGAAAATGTAATTTTTTAATCTTTCATAACCAAGTTTAAAAAATTTTATGTAGCGTGTAGTAGAGAAATAAGACTAGACTGAAGTTTACCTTGTTAGCGCTAGATTGCGACAGTTTCTCGCGGCAAGTTTTATATAGAAAATATCACCTATATGTTCATATATTTTTTCGAAATGGTAAAACTTGTCCAAATGTTACAAGTTGACAATATTATATAGTATTTTTCTTCCTCTTTCGAACTATGAAGACGAAATCATCCTAATTTATATAGTTTACGAGTTATATCCATTCTAGGAAATGATCCTCTGAACTTTCAGACCGGTTTGCGATATTCAGTGTCTAGACAGTCTTGAAGAATCCGATCTTTATTTTTATACAATCTTGTCGTTTTTGATATAACTGTAAAGAGGAGGTTTCAATGTTTAACCTTGTATTTGAAACACATCTGTACAAGGAAAAATACAAAGGCTGTAGTACTTTATAAAACGTAGAATAACCTCAAATTTGTTACTTCGATCTCGCAAGATTTTTGCCGATGTGGAAATTTCAATGTGCAATAGTTTTGTGTTTTTATAGTGAATATAAGTTTCATTAAGTGATTTTTTTATTATAATTTGTTTATACAACTTAAAATAAATGTGTCAATGTTTGTAGAGTGTAGTTATGAGTGATAATTCATATTTTCGGCCTAGTCTAGCCAAATCTAGTACTAGTCAGACCTAGTTCTAGATTTGCTATTGGAACTTTTAGTTTCAAGAAACCATTTATTTATTATAATATGTATATACATAATATATAAATGTATATACAACTTATAATAAATGTGTCAATGTTTGTAGAGTGTATTTATTAGTGATATTTCATATTTTTGGTTTTTTTTTCACAGCCCTAACCTCAACGTCTAGGCTATTGTGAAGGTAGATTTTTATCATAAATGACCCATGTCTAATGAAAATTTTCAAAATAGATTTTTCTTTTTAGCAACTTTTATCCACAAATATATTACAAATATGTAGTAACTGTTGAAAATATTTAAAAAAAAATTTTTAGGATTTACATTACCATTTCTGTGAAATTCTTGCCTGCGCTATTCTCGGATTTTTTGGTATTTCACATATAAACTCCAAATGTTTTACATCTAACTTTTTTTCCACTAGACAGCTAAATTATATGCACCTTTCTAAATATAATAATATATAGAATTTGTGTTTTCCATACATATTACTATTTTTGGTAAATTTTTGAAAAGAAAAGAATAAAGTTACCTTTTTTTAAAAAATGGTAATTTCTTTTTGAAAATGTAACAAATGTTTTTTTTTTCTCTTCTAAATATATTCACAAATATATTACAAACCTGTTTTAATAATTGAAAAAATTCCAAAAATTTTTTTATTATGGTGTACATTACCATTTCTGTGAAATTCTTGCCTACGCCACTTTCTGATTTTTGGCCATTTTACATAAAAACTACAAATGTTTTACATCTAACTTTTTTTTTCACTACATACCTAAAATCTATGCACCTTTCTGAATATAATGACTTATAGAAGTTCTGTATAAAATATATTTTACTATTTTTATTGTTTTTTTGAAAAAATAAAGTGAAAATTCAGTTTTTACGTAAAATATTTTTTTAAATTTTAAAAATATAACTTTTTTTTTTTCCTTTCCTAAATATATTCACAAATAGTACACAAAACTTTTGTATATCTTAGAAAAAGGTGGTAAGCTTTTGATTTTGGATGAATCACCTTTTTCTTGAAAAATGATAACGTCGTTTTTGACATGTAACATACTTACTCCAAAACTGTTACAAAATTTTTTTTTTTTTTTACATAGATGAATTCTATGCATCTTTCTGAGAAAAGTGATGTCTTATAAATTAGGTTTTGTGTAAAATTAATATTTTTTATTAATTTTTTAAGAAAATAAAACCTTTAACATTGAACAGTTGGAGGGTTAAATACAATGTTTATAGATCATACATTTTCCTACGATTTGTTTGATTAAAAGTGGCATTGAACCTACCTCCATGATGCACACAAGATTTTTACATGCTTTAATTAATAATTCAAGAAATGCAATTTGTATCAAAATATTAAAATACAACTGGATTTAAAGAACACATAGCTCACATAAAGTATGGAAGGTCAGAGAAATTAATTGTAACTGAACATATTATCCAAACTCGACCATGAATTAGGAATACAAAATGTGACAATGGTTAAAAATTGACCTCCAATAAGTTACTGAATAGTTATGAAAGCATTTATAGCAAAATCAAACAAAAATAAATTATATAATGCTGAAAGTCCTATTCATAATTCATGTTTATTCTCTTTGTTGAAGCCCAAATCTTTACAATATGATATTACATCTAATTTATTTTATTTTAGTCTACTATATAATTTATTTTTAATTATGTAATTAATCGTAAGGAGTACTTTCATATTTGTACATTTCTAGGTTTGGAGTTTTAATTTTAGGTTTTACTGTATTGTGTTTTATAGTATTGAATTGTGTATTCATAAGGTATGTTTTTTTACGTTATTTAAAAAAAAAATTTATTGTATTAGATTGCAATGTACTTTGTGAATTGTGTATTCAATTTTAAGGAATGGTTTTACATGTTGTTTATGTATTTTTTTTAATAATTTGCACATTCTAAGGACACTAATTTTAGATTGTTAGATTTTAACTATGTACCATTGTAAAAAGTTTATGTATGCTAATCATCCACACTCGCAGAACAATTACCTATATCTAAATATAAATCTGAGGTAGAGAGGGGGACAGTACGCCATAGTTTAGTTAGTTAAGGTTACATTTGGTTAGTTGTTAGTTAGAATTACACAACGAAATATAGATCATTAATTTTTTAATTCATTGTTTTGTTTATTGTACCTTATCTTATTGTAGGGGAATATACATCCTTTAATGTTGAAAACTCAGGATTCGTTGATTTCTTAAAAAGGAAGTACTGTATTTTGAAACAACTACCTTTTTTTTACTAAACACTTTAATTTTTTAATTTAAAAATCTATGTCTACTGTATTAATAAAGAGAGAAAAAAATGTTCTTATCTTATTTATATCCAGTAGTTTGTTTTACAATACAGGGTTATCATAAAAGAATGGTGGGGTTTCATTATTTCAAACAAAGACAGTAGAAAAATTTTGTGGTGTTGTATTTGTATTGCTGATATCCTATCATCCAAAAGTATGTTTAACAGCTGTTGTAACCTCAAAATTAGTTCTTGCATTGTTGTGGTAGTGTGTTTTGTGTTTTCTGGAGTGTTCTGTGTGGAGTGTGTTATTATGTTCTCTAATAAAGAAAAAGCAAAGTGTGTTTTGTTGCTGGCTGAATTCAAGTCTGTAATTTCAGTGCAATGTGCATTTCAACGCGAATACAGAAAAGATCCACCACATGAAAATAACATACAACGTTGGTTCAAAAAATTATACTCTGTATAGATCTCGTTGAGCTCTGGAGCCGGGATTACCTGCGGCCACCCTCAATAAAACCTCCCCAAATCGGACCAGCCTGCAGTTGTTTCGCCAATAAGTTAACTACTGTTATCTTACTAGGTACAAGGATATAATTTTTTTTATAAAACATAATATGATTATTTATACAGTTATTTGAAACCTACTAAAAAACAGTTTGGAAAATGATACCAAACTCGAAATGGTGTCAACACATTTTATATCATTTTGGCTACATTACTATTTTTACATTACAAAGTTGTAATATAGACAAATTACTATTTTACAAAGCTAATACAAATGATTTCTATAAATTTAATATGAATTTTACAAAGATAATACGTATTATGTAGCCAAAATGATTAAATGTGTTGACACCAAAGTCCAGTTTGGTATCATTTTTCATAACTTGTTTAGTAGGTTTCAAATAACTGATTAAAATAATCATATTATGTTTTATAAAAAAAAATTATATCCTCGTAGTAAACTAACAGTAGGTGACTCATTGGCAAAAGAGCTGCAGGCTGGGAAGGGTTTATTGGGGGTGGCCCAGGTAGTCCCCGCTCCAGAGCTCAACCAGATCTATACAGAGTATAGAAGAAACTGGATCAGTTCAAAAGCAGAAATCATCTGGCTAGCCAAGTTGAAAAATCATGAGACGAAAAATTTGAACTTATTAGACAATCTGCAATCAGAAGTCCTAAGAAGTCAATACCTCGACGAAGCCTAGAGTTAGGTATTCCAAAAACAACAATCCACAAAGTTTTACACAAAAAACTGATTTTACATACATATAAAAACTAGCTATTGCAGAAATTTAAAGCTAATGATTGTGCAAAACATTTTAATTTCGCTGTTGAAATGTCCAACAAGATTGATGAAAAACAATCATTTTTAGATGATATAATTTTTTTTCAGACGAAGCTACATTCCATATCAATGGGTCTGTTAACAGACACAATTCATGCATGTGGGGATCTGAAAACCTACATACAATTTTTGAGAAAATACACGACTCGCCAAAAGTTAATGTTTGGTATGATGACATAAAAATCGTTTGATAGGGCCTTTCTTCTTTGCTGAAAAGACAATTATTGGAATTGCGTATCTCGATATGTTAATCAATTATTGTTTTCCTCAGCTGGATGAACTCGAAAACATTCAAAAACTTCATTTCCAACAAGATGACGCACCTCCACACTTTAGTGCATTTGTCACAGATGCTTTGAGTGAAAAATTTGGACATCGATGGGTAGACTGGTAAAGACCTATACACTGGCCTCCAAGGAGTCCAGACCTGACACCTTGCGATTTCTTCTTGTGGGGGTACATCAAAAACATTGTTTATCGAGAAAAAATTCGTGACTTAAATCACTTAAGGAATAGGATTAATGAAGCAATGACAACCGTTAACAAAGACATGTTAACTAACCTTTGGACAGAACTTGATTATTAATTGGGACATTTTCAGAGCGACTAATGGCGCACATATCGAAATTTATTAGTTTTGTAAAAAAACTGTTTCAGACGACGATTTAGATAAATAAACATCAGCTGTAAGTAATTCTGTTTTCATTTAAATCATGTTGAAAATCCCACCATTCTTTTATGATAACCCTGTATATACTGGAGACAGTACACCGCCACTGACGCCTTCTTTAAACATTTCTGAAGAAAAAACAACTTTTATTATTGTTTCTGTCTATATTGGATTTAAATAATGACAACGTAAAATATATATTTAAGACTTTGAGGACCGAGGTGGTAGATATAATACGAGGTGTGTCCAGAAGGTAAGTTTGTATTTCTTACCACAGCAGTTCGGCGCATGTGCAGTAGTTGCTAAATCTCAGCGTTTGTGAGATTAGATCTGTAATTTGTTCCTTGAATGAGAAGAGCATTAAACCCATTGACAGATCTGCCAGGTTTATGGAGAAAATGCGATGAATGATTCAATGATAAGGAGATGGCTCTGACAGTTCAATAAAAGACGTGATTGAGTGCACGATGATGAACGAAGTGGGCGTCCATATTTGTTTAGTGATGAATTGGTTTGTGTAGTACGAAAAAGATTAAGGAAAACTGTAAGTTTACAATTTTAGCTCTTTCTATGGAATTTCCGCAAATTTCAAGATCGCTTTTTCATGAAATTGTTTCTGTAAAACTGCTTTTGAGTTTTTGACACATTACGACAAAGACAGTGATGACTTTCTGAGACAGAAAGTGACCAGGGATGAGACTTGGTTCGTTTATGAAACCCCTGAATCAAACCAACAATCAATGGAATGGAGGAACACTTGGTCACCACCAAATACTATAGCTAAGCTAATTTTGACAACTCAAAAAATCAGTGTTTTGGGGCAGACATATGGAATTCTACTGGTGGATTTTTAACCGCGAATTGAAACAATCAATGCAAATGTGTACTGCGAGACGCTTAGGAAACTGCATCATGCAATATAAAATAAGAGCCGAGGAATGCTCACAAATGGTATTGTTTTGATTCATGACAATCCCCGACCTCACGCTGTGAATGTGACACTAACAACTCTTACAGGACTTTCGCTGGGACCAGTTTTTGACCACCTTCCGTACAGCCCTGACCTCGCCCCTAGTGACTTCAAACTCTTTTTGCATCTGAAATCGTTCCTTGGTGGTCAAACCTTCAACAACAATGACAACCTCAAATAATATGTTACCATATGATTGACAACGTTTTATGAAGAAAGCATACAGAAACTTGTGCTACGCTATGACAAGTGCCTACAAAATATTGGGGCTATGTAAAAAATAGTTTAAGGTTTGTAGATATTTTCCAATAGTTTTACTATATCTGTACTAGTTTTGTTTTTATTATCAAACGTAACTTACTTTCTGGATGTACCTCGTATAAAGGCCAGTTTTAAGGACTTTCAAATACATTTGTAAAATCTATTATGTTCAACTCAGAAAAATGCAATTCAGTTGGTTCTGTTCTGTGTAATTTCCTCTTCAGAACTATGTAGGTTAAAAAAAATAATAATAATAATTGACCCATTATATCTTTTTTATTTAAAAAAGAGAAAAAGAAAAAGAAAGAAAAAAAGATCATTTATACTACATTAAAATTTATTCCAGTAACATGCCCGTCACCAGTTATTTTACCATCACTCTTCACAGGATTTTGTAGAAATTTCTCAACTAACTAACATTTAGACCCCACGTTTCTAAATACAAATATTTGGATTTAATTGGATAAACAATTGAAAATACTGTAATATCGAAACTAAAAGACATATTGTTCATGTTACATCTCATAGACTTTCAACTAAACTGTTTATTATGTTTGACATGACAAAGGGAAAAAAGGGAAATTTTCTCCTACAAAACTATGTATATTTTAGAAAAAAAATGTTGCATGATTTGTGATCGTTTCCTTGCTTCTGGACATTTTCATACAGTATAAATTCTGACTCTGTGAATATACAACTCTAGTTGTGGTTTCAAAATACATCGTGAATTGTACATCTCCTCCCATGGTAGTTCGAGCATGGAAGCAGAACCTCTGACAATACTTGAAGGACTACACATAACTTATTGCAAATAAGATATGCATCCACACTGACTACAAAACATTTTTGAGAATTTCAACATATAAACACTTCTCACATCTCTGCTACATAAACGCTATTTAAAATATAATTGCTAGTCTTTAAGAAAAGTACAATTATACAGATTCCTGGACGCTGGTAACATACCAGGAAATGAGAATCAAAGTGTGTGTTCGTGTTATCAAGATATAAAGCATGTGTTCAGACAGAGGTGGATTGACGGATGGAGATGTTATGTTACTGGAAGAATGATCCTCACACTGTTAAAAGAATCATCTATCAAAATGATGTGCAAATTTACAAGAAAATGAGATAGGCTAACCAAAATCTTTCCATCCCACTCCAGGACAGATCATATAATTATGGAGGAATACTTTCACCATTCCAAGATGGAAAATTCACTTATGTGCATCAGGAATGGGCACAGGATTAAGAGCCTGAAGAACATCATTCTGGAATGTGATGTAGAAAACAAATCTATAAGAGAGAGATTGCAAAAAGACCTGTAAAGATTGATAGTGATCAACCACCACTGATGACAATCTTAACTTCACCACTGTTGTTTTCAACTGCTGCACAAATATACAAGGCGCATTGTGTCATCTCATTATTTGAAGCTGGAAGCACGGACTAAAAAGTAACACATCTGTCACCGGTTATTTCCCCATTACTCGTACTATTCAAAACTGATTCAGGATTTTGTAGATACTCTACTTAATTCCTCATTGACAAACGATTAAAACCAATATTTCTAAATGCAAATATTTTGATAAACAATTGAAAGAAAACTATAATACCGAAACTAAAAGACAATTACTTCGTAACTCATAGACTGTCGACTCAATTGTTTAGATTCATGTTTCACATGATGAAATATAAAAAAGAAATATCTGAATTTTGGTACCCTTTAGTGAAGAATATGTGAATTAGAAAACAAATGAATTGCCAAAGCCTATTGTTGTTGTTGAAGCGACAGTTCAAGTCGAAAACAAAAGAAAAGTTGGGGGCCCATGACAAAAAGGGCAGCAGGCCTATAATTAAATTCCTTCCACCCTATCAGATGCAATGGCAGTCCTCAAAGGGCTAAGTACAGTGGTATAGAAACGTCATCATAGCTGAGTAACAACTACAAGTGTGTATATATGAAATGATAAAGTGGACGTGATGGAATAGCACATTATCAACTAATAGTGGCCAAAGCTGATAACTTACCTTGGTGGAATGATCCAAGGGTACATCTGCTGATGAATAACTAATATCTAGCCACATTTTTGATTATTAAAGAACAAGGATTCTTTGTATTAAGCAAAGTCTGCATTATAGCATCCAAATTAATACAGTTATACTGTATATAAATTACAATTATTATAACATTCCTCAGGAAACAATAACCCTCAGAGTTTATGAAATGTCACTGATCCCACAGATAGGAGAAATTTAGCAAAATTTGAAATGAATAGATTTTTAAAAACAGTCCTATATAATGGTTCTTTATGAAAACTGTAATAAAAAATAAAAAAAGATAGTTTATGTCTATATCTAAAATAGTGGGTTGTGGGGTTGTGCAGCAGTGAATGGTGGTGCTTCTATATGAATACTGAAAATGGCATAGCGTTTGAGAAATATATATTTGAATTGCGAAAAGATAAGACATTAAAATTGTTGTCGATTTCTATAGAAGAACAAGATATACAATATTCTTTAGCAAAAATAACTGCTAAAATAACTGGTTTTATGTTAAGAGTTTAATAGGACACATACCCTATTAGTTTAAATTTTGTATGGATAGGAGACACAGGCTTACTTTGGAAAGTGGTCCTTAGTATTACCTAATAGTACACAAGTAAGTAAACACACACAAAAACACACCAAAGTTCTGAAACATTTTGAGAACACTGTTCACTTTCTCAATCAGTAGAGAGTATAAAAATAAAACTGAATTGTTGTAATCTAGGATGGATCTCTGCTGAGTGTTGAACATCAGAAATCAAAATTTTTTTATTCTGTTCTATTCACCCAAGAATTCTATTAAAATTTTCTATTCTAAATTTCACCAAGACTATGTCTACTTCACAAGTTACCTTTCTGGACATCAATGTAAAACTAAGGGACAGCAAAATACAAACTGGCATCCATATTAAATCTACAAACCACCTACAATATCTTCACTTTGACAGCAGCCATCTTATAAATACCAAACTAGTATTCCCTAGAGCCAGCCAATCAGAGCCAAAAAGATTTGTACCTAAAGTAAACTACACAAATTTAACAAAATAATGACATCTGCATTTGTAAAAAGATGTTAATCTGAGAAAACTGATGAGGAATCAAATTTGTTTAGCATAAACAGCATATGAGTTTCAAGTATGCCGTAGAGATAATGAAATTAAAAATACTTATAAATACCAAACGAGTCATTCCCTAGAGCCAGCCAATCAGAGCCAAAAAGATTTGTACCTAAAGTAAACTACACAAATTTAACAAAATAATGACATCTGCATTTGTAAAAAGATGTTAATCTGAGAAAACTGATGAGGAATCAAATTTGTTTAGCATAAACAGCATATGAGTTTCAAGTATGCCGTAGAGATAATGAAATTAAAAATCAGGTGAATTTTGTAACTTTCTATTTCTTTTTATTGTAGAGATTATTATTTAAACTTCAGATTTTAAAACAGAATGAAACAACAATCTATTGTAAGAACTATGGGGAAGAAGTTTATCCCAAAAAAAAATTTTTTAATTATCAACGATTTTTTTCTGGTTAACAACTTTCTGTTCAATAATTACTTTAATTCAATAATTACCAATCAGAGATACCAAATTAATGTGAAATCAGATAAGAATTGTGACACAATCTAGACCATTAACTAACATGCATCTATTAAACAGAGTAAAAAAGAATGTTAAAAATAAAAATTACTTTTTATTTTTCTTATTCAGTAAATAATGTTTATAAAACTTACCATATTTGGTCGGGCATATGGTGAAGCAGCGTTGAAAGGGTCAGTCACGCCCCTGGCCAGAGCATAAGGGGAGGGATTCGGAGGGTGCATTGCTGGAGGTACGGGCGGAATTTTGACTCCACTCGAACCAGGAAGGGTAGGGGTACTCGATTTTGAGACCGGCGTTGGTGGCTTTTCCATCTATAAAACAAAAATATATAAACTTAACATAAAAGTAAAAATACAATTTGACATACAATTTTCCACAAAAAATATGTTTATTAATCATCACTTGCTCGTGTGACCTACCCTCTCAGATCGATTGGGCTGGCTGAATTTTCATTTGAGATACAAAAAAATTCTCACTTCTGCTCACAACGTAGTATCTTAACTCTGCTGACTTTTCTGACTGTACTGAGTTGGCGAGGAGGGACGGACGGACCGGAATCAAACACGATCTAGCAGAGGGGTAACTAACTACAGAATATGTGAGCTTCCCAGTCCTATCTTTCTGTACTGGAGAGAAATCTGCACCATAAATAAAATAGATGGCCAATCTTTTGCCTGCTAGAGCTGGTGAAGTTAACTTAAATGCTTTTCAATGACAATATCGCCATTTTCAGTAATACATACCTATACTAATCAAACTATAACTAACCTAGTAGTTTGCACATCCCATATTTATACAGAATGCGTGAGAAGTGTGGCTGAAATCTATTCTACAACTTTCTAAATAAAAAGGCGTTAACAAAAAGATGGCGACACTGTCATTGAAACATGTTTTAGTTAATAAACGTATTATTTGTGAGAAATTGTGTTAAAATTTAATTTTAATTTTAAAACATCTCACAAGTCAAGCTCAATATATTTTTAACGTAACAGTATTTTATATGTAAGTATTTTTAGAACTTAAAGAATATTAAATATATTAATATCTCTTAGTAGTATATTCACCCCTTTCCCTCCCACTCAAGTAAGCAAATCCATTTTTCAAATGATTTGAAGTTTAGTTGCAATTTTATTATGTTAAGTACAATTTTCAGCCATTATACAACGTAAGTAGCTCTTGAAAATAGAAGTATTTCGAAACGTGTCAACTAGTTTTAATAGGGTGACAAGCCATAAATTGTACTTAAAATAATTATGCAAATTCTAGCAAAAATAAAGAATATTATGATCATATAACTTATTAAAGTTGATTTTTACTAAATTTGACTCAATTTTTAAAGTAACCTAACCTAACAAAATTAGTAACCTATTAACTATTAGCTAACTTTGACAACCACCATTCAATACAGAATGTCAGTACACAAGCGACTTTGACGACTATTACTCGCTGCACATATTCTGTTCACTGACATTGACAGAAATATCTCGCTGTTATTTAAATGGAATAACTGCTTTATAGTAGTTTCATGAATATATAATAAATGTCAGAGTAATGGTTATTACTAGAGCCCGGATGTTTGGCAAAATGCCTTAATTTTGCCTATTTGCCTTTTTAACGTTTTTAAGCTCATTTAGCCTATTTTAATTATAAAAGCCTATCTTTGCCTTTTGCAAGAAAATATAATATTGTTTGTACAATAAACGTGTCCAGAGTGGAACGGGAATAAGTCGGAAACTTGGTCTTGGTTTATGAAACCAAATTCTTTGACAGACGTATATTTCTTACGAATTAGGAGTGTTTATACTTTGAACCAGGATGCTTCACATCCGGTGTACATCCTAGTCTTTTTCTGTTTCGGAGTTGCTGTTCACAACTATGTAACCGGGAAAAGGAAAAGAGAGAGAGAGAGAGAGAATGAACTGTTTCTAATTTCTAGGAAAAATGTTCAGGCATGTAAGTTTTGTTTGTTTAGCCTACTCCAACCAATAACTTAACTGTGCGTGTGTGCTGCCTCTCTTATTCAGTACTGTACAGCTAGATGTGATACGTGCCAGTATCTCGTCAGTCGTTAGCTATTATTGTCGACTATTTTATTTATAGTGCAAGTTGCTTGTTTAATTTTTATGTTGACCACTTATATTTTATAATCTTTGTAAGAAAAGAAATATAATTAGTTCTTGTCGGGTTTTAAAACATAAATTCATTCTAGAATGCCTAAATTCAGTAAACCGTTAAATAGTAAACTCAACAGTTATGTTAACGAATTTGGTGCCGATGTGTTTTCAACAGATGGAAAGGTCTTATTGTGTAAAGTTTGTGAAAAGACAGTTAATCATGAAAAGAAGTATTTTATAAATCAACATGTGTCCACAGCAAAACACGTATCTGCAATTGCTTCCAGAAGTGGTCAGAAGAAAATAGCGCTAATTTCAACAGCCATCGCTACAACTAGCAGACAATCACAGTTTTCATTAGACTTGTGCAAGGCACTACTGGATGCTGGAATCCCTTTCTGGAAGTTAGAAAACCCGTCCTTCAAAAACTTTTTAGAAAAATATACTGGTGAAGTTGTTCCAAGTGAATCAACTTTGCGGAAAAACTACCTGTCTGTAGTGTATGAAAATACAGTTCAACACATTCGTAATGAAGTAGAAGGGAAACAAATCTGGATCTCCATAGATGAAACGACTGATGTGAAAGGTAGATATATAGCCAACGTAATTATTGGAACTTTGGAACATATGCAGGATGCAGTACCTAAAATATTCTTGCTGTCTTCAGATGAATTGGAAAAAGCTAACAGTACGACCATCGCCCAGTTATTTACAAATTCTTTGACTTTTCTCTGGCCTGATGGTATAAAATACAATGATGTCCTTCTCTTCTTATCTGATGCCGCACCATACATGAAAAAAGCTGGTAAAACTCTGGAAATTCTGTTTCCTGGTATTATTCATTTAACATGTTTAGCGCATGGTTTTCACAGAATTTCTGAAGAGATCCGCAGTTTATTCTCTGATGTAGATAAGCTGATATCCAACATGAAGAAAATTTTTCTTAAAGCACCGTCTCGAACCCAGATCTTCAAGACTATTGCTCCTGAGCTCACTTTGCCTCCACAACCCATTTTGACGAGATGGGGAACATGGATTTCTGCTGCTCTATATTATTCTGAAAACTTTGATAAGTTAAGTGAGATAGTTGCTGTACTTTCTGAAGATGACGCCGCTTCAATTCGTGTAGTAAAGAACTTACTAAACAGTGAGAGCATTCGAAATAATTTGTCTTTCATACAAGTTCATTATGCTATGTTGCCGAAAATTATAACAAAGCTTGAGAAAAGGGGGGAGACCCTTGTGGCATCCATGCAGATAGTTGAAGATATGGTGCATCAGTTAGAAGCTGTTCCAGGTGAAGTGGGAAGTGCCATTAGTGAGAAATGCAAGCGCGTGATGTCGTCAAACTCCGGATTATTAAAAATAAAACAAATCTGTGACGTAATTAAAGGTGACACCACAGTTGTGATGAACATAAGTCCATCTACAGTAGCCAGCTTTAAATATGCACCGGTTACATCAGTTGATGTAGAACGGTCTTTTTCAATAATGAAAACAGTTCTTTCTGACAGAAGACAAAGCCTAAAAACAGACAATTTAAAGAAATACCTTGTGGTAATGTGTAACCAGAACCAGTAAAATGTAAGTTATCTTAATTATTTGTTTATTAATTGCTAAAATATATTATGCCTTTTTTTGAATTTACAGTGCCTTTTTTGTATTTCCTTCTGCCTTTTTTGCCTGCCTATTTTAAGTGTTATTAATGCCTAAACATCCTGGCTCTAGTTATTACTGTGCATTTCTTTTTTACCGCTACTTTTGAACTTTGTGAGTGAGAGAATACATGTGTTCAATTATACAAACTAATCTATAACTAGATTTTATGTATTGTTTTTTAATAAACTGTAATGAGCTAAACTTGTAGAAGCTGCAATAAACAACAAATGAATGAAACACAATTTTCCACCAAAAATCACTTTATTTGTGCAACACAAATAGGTGTAGAGTTTGTGTGCGTGTAGCAGTTGAGGATGATGACTTGGTCATTGAAATGTTTAATTTGTGTTGCACAAATAAAGTGATTTTTTATTTAAAATTGTGTTTCTTTCATTTGTTTATTGTTTAATTTGTATACATAATAACGAAAAGGTGCTGGCTAGGGTCCGGCAAGCCATCAATTTGACAAGAAATAAAAGAGTTGACAGCTCATGGATAAGCCCATACTTCAAAAAAAACTGAAGGGTTTAAGGGCAAGGAACTCATTTAGAGATACGTTGGAGTAAGAAGAGGTCAACGGACAAAGTTTAAATTAACCAATAGGGAAGGAAGCGTAACTTTCTAAATTCCAGTAAACTTTGAATCCCACCAATGAAAAATAAAGCCATGGTGTGACTGTTGAAAATGAGGAAATTATAAATATAGGTCCGAGAGAAAGAAATAAGGTTGTTCTTCAAAGTTTGGGAAACAGGGTTGTTCTTCAAGATATTTTGTACAAGGTTGTTCTACTAGATAATTGTTCTTCATAAAATTTTGTTAAAACTTTTATAATAAATTGTAAAATCTTCTGGGAAATTGGCAAACATTTGAAAATAATCTCAAAGAATATTAAATTTAAGAAAGTACATCAAAATTAAAGTGTTTAAATTAAAAGAAATTTAATAATGTTTAAAGTAAAAAAAATTGCGTCAAGAAGTGAGTTAGTTAAAGTAAAAGAATATGTCGTGAAGTGAATATAGGTAGCAAAAAGTTAATAGATGAAATATCAGCGTCGAGAATAAGAAGAGGGATGCTGGGAGAAATCAACGTGAGTTACGCCAAGGGATTGCCAGACCAGATTACAGCTTTGCGAGAATAAAGGAGATTATTGGACACCAAATCAACATTGAGCTTATCCGCTGGAACAACCACACTTGGGATTGTGAAAGGACTTCAGATTCAATAAGTAGACTGTGAAAATTTGTATAAATAATTAACCACCAACAACATTTTGATTCAGTAACTAAAGTTTAAATTATAGTCACCAAAGATCCACACGAACGAAAGAGAGATTTTATTTTAAATCAATCTTTAAATAAAACAAGCTAGCCAGGGCAGTAAATTAATTAAATTGGGCACATAATTACTAAAATAAATTAAATTACAGTAAAATTAAAATCATTATAAATAAATCAGACTAATAACAAATTTGATACATTCCTTGTTTCTTTTCTAATTGTTAAGGAAGCATTGTATAATCCTATTAGATTGTGTTAAATTGGTCATTGTGATTTATTTCAGGTATTTTCATTTGTTTAGGTTAAGAAATATTGCAGGTATTTCAATTGTTAGATTAAGGAATTAGACAATTGTTGTATTTAGATAAGTGCATTCTTAGCAAATCAAAATTAAATTAAAATTAATTGTGAAAAATTATTATAATAATAAAAAGGAAAGAGATTGTAACAATAAAACTAAATTTGCATTAAAAAAAGAAGTGTCTTTGTTAAAACATATATACAACATTTTTGAATCTTATTAATTTTTCACCTATATATTTTTGTGTATTGTGTTGTTTATAATAAAATTGATCATAATAATATGCCGTCATAATAGCTAGACAAAGAACCAAGTACATAATAAGACAAGTAAGATACATCAGGTGGTAAACATTATTCTAGTTTAATTGAATGTTTACCATCATTTGTGTATATAAAAACTAAGATATGATATTTCCAGAGTATAAATACACTCCCGCTAACACATGATAAACCTAGAACATGAAAAATGTGAAAAACGCCAACATAGTCTAAGACTGTGTTGCACATTCAAAATAACACTAGTAATCCAAATGATTAATTTTTTAAATCCAAAATACTCCTTTTAGAGTATTGAAAAAACCTCCAGTTGTGTAAAATTTCTTGGAATTCAAATTGATAGTACACTCACATGTTGAGAACATATTTTGGGTTTGAATGCTAAATTAAATCATGCATTTTATATGATTTTGAAAATCAAAAGACGGCGACCTAAATACTGGTATACTATGCTTATGTTTATTCATAAATAACTTGCAGTATTATTTTTTGAGGAAATTCGGTAAAAATAAACAGGTTTTTTATTATTCAGAAAAAAAATTGTAGACTAAAAAAATTGCTAATCATATCAAGATAGATTGTTCAAACAAATTTAGGAAGGTTATTTCTTCTTATCTTTACTAATATTCTTTCTATTCAATAAATAAATTTATGTAACAAACTTATTAATTCTAAATTTTTTAATTCTTGTTAAGATTAATTGTTATTTTTTAAAGTATTTTTATTGGTATGGTTTTAGTGCAGTGTATTATGATGTCTTGTGATTGTATTTGTATTCATTGTTCTTGTTGTTTAATTTATATTCCTACTGATTGTTATTGTTGTTAATGATAGGAGACACAAGCTTACCTAGTAGTACACAAATAGAAAAACACAATAAAACACTAAATTCTGAAACACTGTTCACTTTCTCAAACAGTAGAGGAGTATAAAAAGAAGACGAAATTGTTGTAATTTCGTTGCAGAGGATGGATCTGTGTTGACTGTTGAGCCACAGATGAATGATATATTATTATTTTTGGTGTTGTTATTTAATTTTTAAAATAATTTACTAATTTTAAGTAAGTCTGTTGGGAGAGGAAAAAAGATGATTTATCTAAGATTAAGATTATGAGATTCTCTAAATTTTGTGACCCATCAAAGAAACAGTTCCAATCTTCTTAGTTCTGACTGGTTGCATTCTGGAGGAGGTGATTTTGTCGTGTAGCAGTCATCACACATGGCAATGTTGTGAATTCCTATATGTTGTGCAGTTGGTTTCTCTATATCCACGATTTTTACATTATGTCTGTGGCCATTCATTCATCTTCGTGCTTAGGTTGTCTGTTATTAGGTCAATATATTGAGCTGGGTAAAACCTGGACTATACTTGATAGATAACATTTTATGGGGTACATGTTTTTTTTTTTTTACTGCAAGAACTAATAAAGTTGTTGAAGGGAAGATGTATTTTGCATGTTTGCAACTTGGCCTATTGCATGAAAAAGAATTGAGGGGAAGGTTAGGTTGTTTAGGTGTGTTGGGATCCGGAACCTTGGGTTGAACTAAAATGTGTTTTAGATTTGTGGGCTGTTTAAACAAGACTCTGGGAGGTTTTGTGAGAAGATTCTTGGTATGGTTGGAAGCTTGAAGAATTTTGAAGCATTCCTTCAATCTGTTACTTAATTTCTGTAGGCTTAAACTCAAAATTTCTATTCTAAATTTAACCTACACTATGTCTACTTAACAAGTTACCTTTCTGGACATCAATCTAAAACTAAGGGACAGCAAAATATAAACTGGCATATATATATATATATATATATTAAATCGACAAATAACCTTCAATACCTCCACTTCAACAGCAGCCATTTTACAAATACTAAACGAACGAGTTATTCCCTATAGCCAGTCAATCAGAGTCAAAAAGATTTGTTCCTAGAATAAAGTACACAAATTTAACACAAAAATGTAATCTGTATTTGTAAAAATATGTTAGTCTGAGAAAACTGATGAGGAATCAAATTAGTTTAGCCCAAAACAGACATCACACCCAAGAACAAAGATAACTTGTCCATCTCTCTGGTTACCGATTATCACCCAGGCCTAGAGAGATTAAACAACCCACTTAAGGAAGGCTTCAAAATTCTGCAAGCTTCCTACCATACCAAAAATCTTCTCACAGAACCTCCCAAAGTCTTGTTTAAACAGCTCACAAGTCTAAAACACATGTTAGTTTCACCCCAAGCTTCCAACTAAACTAAGCAACCTAACCTTCCACACGGTTCTTTTTCTTGCAATAGGTCAAGGATGCAAAATACATCTTTCCCTCCAACAACTTTAATTGTTCCTCCAGTAAAAGAGAATTTTTAATTAAAGGTCATCACACATATACCACAAAAAATGTTATCTACCAACTACAGCGCAGTTTCTACCCAGCTCAATATATTGGCTTAACACAGACAACCTAAAAACACGAATGGCCACAGACATGAGGTAAAAATCATGGATATAGAGAAACCGACGGCACAACATGCAGCAACCCACAACATCGTCACTTTTGATGACAGCTCCACGAAAAAAATTATAAAATCAATCCCTTCAGAATGGAACCTCTTGTTACAATTTGAAATGATGTCAAATTTATTACAAAAGTTTTCCTCAATATCGCTAAATATCAATGGAAACAGTATTAGTAAAGAAGATACCTAGCCCCGACACCTAGCAGTAGACTCGGTAAATGCGCTTTACACAGGATGGCCTATTTTAAACAAATTCATGACATGCGAACAGAAAGTTGCTAAATTAAACTATACGGTTTAACAATACGGTTCTTCGGCCATGTTGGGCCTTTCATGTTAGTCCGACATCTTGTGCCAATACCGTGTAGTTTGTATTAATATTTAATTTAGTTTTAGTCTAAATTGGTGTTGTTTAAGGAATTTAGTTTTAGATTTAGATCTCGTCAAAAATGGGTAGTCTAGATTGAGATTCGCCCAGTGTACATTTGTTGATTTTTGTGTTCCGGGTTCTTTGGGTTGTATCTAAAAAATTTTTAAAAACCCATTTTCAAGATTATAATTGGGTTTTTGTACACTGGGTAACATGTCTCAAATGGCTAGCTACACATGCCTTTTTTTCCTAAACTTCCAGTTTATCAAATTCTAACTATTTTTGCCTTAAACTTTTCGTTCACTAATATCCCTTTGTATTTTCATAATTTATAACTAATTCATTTCGACTAAATTAAATTTATTCTTATATAATTTAAACTAACTTTTAGCCCTACAATAGTATTGCGCAATCTTTTTTCACAAATTCTAAATTCCATCTCTCTCTCTCTGTATTTATTTTAAATTTGTAAAATGACTAACCTATATATAGCCTATATACATATATATGGCACAAAGAAAACTGGAACTAAATAAGGGCAATGTAATTTGAAATTTTGTAATATAGATTTTTAATAGATAAGTTTTTTTGTTTTTTAAGTATGAGCCATGTAGCAATTCAATTAAACTATATGCAAATATATTGATATAATTTGACCCATAGTAATCCCGAGGAGAATGAGATCTCAAGACGAAAGATATTTTGTAATTTTAATATTGTGTATGATTATAAATTAATAAAATATTGTAAATATAAACTTGTCTTCGATTGTGATTCAAAATAAATAGAGTAAGTTAAATATAAAATTTTGTACTAAAAGTGTGTAGATGAGATAATTAAAAATATAAAAGAAAGTTTTTTAAATTTTTTTTTTATAACATGTCAAACAAAATTAGCTTGTTTAAGTACTCAGTTATTTTTGGTTTGTCAACAACCAATTACGACTTATTTTCAGAAAATTGTAAATATATTGTATTAGTGTGTTATAAAATGTATTATACACAATGTAATTATCTATCGTATGATATAAAATGTTATGTAATTTAATTCTAAGTGTTAGGCCTGTTATTTTGTTCAACTATATTGTTATATTGTTCAACTATATTGAACTATTTTGTTCAACATATTGTAATATTTACAGAATATGTATCCCACTTGGTCCTGGTATATTATAAACATCAATATTAATATCTAAAATAAAACTGTAAGGGATACGACTTAGACTTAGACATTCACTATTCAAAATTTCACAGGACTTTTCAGGATTTACTAAATTATTTTCATATTTATCATCTTCTTCTGAATTGTTACCACTATCATTAATATTACTAAGATTGTCATGTGAAACACAGGCCCTTAGACAAAAAATAGCGATTAATTCTAAACCTGTTTGTAGCTCTGATATAACAAGAGTAAGACATCGGACACTGTCTTTATCAGAGCGTCGGACTCAACAGGTTAAACACGTTGTGCAGGAAATAGTAACAGGGAAAAGACCGACTTACATGGAGAGTATAAAAACAAATTTTAATTTATTGAATATTCAAACTGTGCTAATTTAAGCTGTTCAGGATATAGTTTATTGGTGGTAAGACTCTCCTTCCCTTGTGAAGTTTCTAATAATTGTTACTGTTTTCAAATACTATGCTATGATAAAATCCTTTAAATTATAAAAATTATTTTTAATCAAAAAGTTTTGCTATATTTTAAATTCAAAATGATAATTTTATGCAGCCTAAACAATTAATGTTTGGTTGATACGTTGTAAAACACTTGTACACTCTCAATGGATGTGTGTAATCTCTGTAGCTTAACCCTACAATCTCGGGTCGTTACGCCATGCATGGTTTAGTTCACTGACTCTAAAACACGTATTTTGCAATTCAACATTACGCCCACTTAGAATCGTCCTATCGCAATAAATAAAATACCGGTGGAAAGCTAACGTTCCGTAGATACATAATCATGCAAAAAAAATACCACAAAACGTTATAAATAATATTCCAAAAATTGCTGAAGTTCGCATAGTTTTATGCGTAAAATCAAAGATTTGAACTGAGCGGTTTTTAGTAAAAGCAACACCATTTTTTCTCATATGATCACAAATATATTTTTCTATCAAACAGGTCGAACAAAACACTGTTCTGTAGATCACATCTTTCTGTTTCTATCCGTGGTTTACAAATTGTTCTGTGTGTCAAGATATTTCTACTTGACCATAGTAGAAACCTAACGGAACGAAATTCACTTGACATTTGGTGCAGTTTACTAAATAAGATAATCAATTATTCAATCGATATTTTGTAACCGATCTTTATAGTATGTTGTAGAGGAGATTTTATTCTACAAGTTGGTAGTACTTGATATAGGCAACAGATACTTTCATGTTATTGTTTTTAACTTGGAATGTAGCCTAAGTTTGCGAGTAAAATGACGTGTGAAAGCTGTCTAGCGTCTAGCGCTTTGGACTTGTGATTATATTTATGTTATTTTGAAGGTTTGATTTTTTTTATAATTTATTATAAATTGTGTATACAAATTACAATATCAGTATTATTGTTTGTAGAATTTATTGTTCTGAGTGAATGTTATTGTCAGACAAAAAATATTGAGGCTATCTAGAGATAGAGGTTATGTTGTAAATTGATCTTCCTTCATAGCAAATTTGTAGCAAAACACATTGTGTTTACTAATACAAATAATGTTGTCTAATAAACATTTTATAAATTGATTGTTTTTACCAAAATATAAGCAAAATGTTTGCAAAATGTCTATAAATTTATATAGGCCTATGTATAAATAGAGAAAGGTTATGATATATCTGGTGTGACCATATTAGCAAGTTTCCATTAGTTTTATATATCAAAATATTTTTGTCTAATTAAAATTTTATAAATTGATTATGTTTTTACCAAAATGTTTCTAAATTTATATAGGCCTATCTATAAATTTTTTTTTTATTGGTTTATATACCTATTTCTGTGGAATGTCCGTTACTTTCCGATTTTTTGGTGTTTGACATTATAACTCTAAATTTTTTACATCTAAAAGTTTTTACATTACACACATAAAATCTATATATCTTTGTGAGAACATGGGTAATAAAAACTTGGGTTTTGAATAATAATTATATTTTTGGTGGATTTTTGAAAATAGCAAATATTCACTTTTTACATAAAAATGTACCATGTCTTATGAAAATTTTATAAATTGATTTTTATTTTTAGCAACTATTATCCACAAATATATTACAAATCTAGTAATAGTTGGACAAAAAAAAAATGATCAATTTACCTTTTTTCGTAAAAATTTTTTTTTTTATTTTGAAAATGTAACAATTTTTTTTTCCTAAATATATTAACAAATATTACACAAAACTTTTGTATATCTTGGAAAAAGGTGGTAAGCTATTGATTTTGGATGATACAGGTTTTTCTGAATGTTAACTTCATTTTTTGACATCTAACATACTTACTCCAAAACCGTTTTTAAAAAAAAACATTTTTATTACATAGATGAATTCTATACATCTTTCTGAGAAAAATGATGTATTATAAGTTTGGTTTTGTATAAAAATAATATTTTTTATGAATCTTTTAAGAAAACAAAACTTTTACAAAACCTTTTAACATGTGCCGGTTGCAGGGTTTTAAAGCAATTTTTTAAATATTTATTCTTATAGGATAAAAAAATTAGGAAATCTCAAGGAATGAATGGAATAAAATCTAATCAATGAAGTCTAATGTCATAACATCTAGACAAATCTCAAAAAGAAAAACTGTAATGTTTTTAATTTTGATAAACAATAAAATTGTTTATATAAGTACCAAAGAGTGAAAGAAATCACCCGGAAAAGATTTTTCATAGCACAAAATATGAAATTTTTTTAAAAACTGATATTTTCTTCAAGATAGAGCCTAGTTGTATCAAAAAGACCAAAATATCTGAAAAATTCAGGAAAGTGGAAAATCAAACTACAAGATTTTATTTCCTCTATAACGATTCACAAAAATTAATATTTTCTGAAAAATTGTTCAAAACTGGCCAGACCTTAAGGTGAAATGAATCTAAAAATCTGAAACAAATTCATAACATGTACTTTGACTCAAGATATACATTTGCTTGAAAGTGTAAGAAATTGAAAATTGTGATTTTAATGCATGCTAAAAATGTTGACAATGTGAAATATAATTGTATATAAAATTATATTTATATTAAATTAAATCGTCGTGTGTACAACTGGCTAGGAATCTGTTAGTAAAATACTACCATTAAACAGACAGACTGGACACTAAATCTACTTATAATTCAGTACTGATCGTAAAACTGTTGAAATTAACTTTGCGGCTTGTCCGTCTTACATCTTTACTTTTCAGGGAGGGTGTGCTCCTATTAGAACTGCAGGACCCACTCCTGCTCCCTGGTCGTTCCATTTTTACACCGACACCACTCTTGTCTCCATTCTCCCTGATTTCCACGCCTAAGTGTTCTCCGTTGTGATGTGGGGATGCTGCCTCCTGCAACACAATATGAAACATTATATAAAAGAAGGAATAGGCCTAGTTTATGCTAAAAACAAAATCTTGTAGATCAAATTTTTAACTTTTTTTAGTTATTTTAAAAACACAAAAAGTTATATGAGAGCTTAGTACATTGTTGTTCCTTGTAAAGACACTTTATTCTTTTCTCACACACACATATATATTAAGCATATTGTAAAAAAACTAAGTTTTGCCGAAATAACTATTTATAACATAAATGCATGTAACGATTTTTATAATATTTACTTACGGTTTAGTAAAATTTGACCAAAAATAGTTAACCCTAAAAATGCCCATTAGAATTTTTGTAGTAGGATTATCTATCTTTTAGTAAAACGATTTTTAAAAAGTTGCCAAAAATAATTTATGAAACGATTGTATAAAGCCCCTACTACAACCCTAGAACCCTAGAAGCGGCAATCCAATAGCCGGACCATTTTAATAGTTTCTTTAAAAATTCAGTAAAAATAGTAATCTTATCTGAAACTCAACTTGTAAAACTCTAATTTTTTTCAGAAAGATATACAGAATCCATATATGTTATAAAAAAAAATGTGTTTTATAAACTTTGTGGAGTTAGTATATCAGGAGTACAAAAAAAATCGCTGTTAGCCAAGGTAAAATTTGTACATAAATTGCCATATTAGGCTATAGGCCTATCATACAAATACATTTTTGTAATTTTCCTCAAAATATATATAAAAAATACCATATAGTAGTCAATAATATTCTGTATTAAAAAAATTCTTTTATCAAATTGTTATTGGTAAAAATCAGCTTTATTAAAAAACTACAAAATAGCTAAAAAAATTCCCAAAAATATAAATATTATTCAAATCAAACATATAAACTACCATTTTTCAGAAAGATGTATAAGAATTCAAACATGTTATGAAAAAAAGTTTTTTGTAAAATTTGTGGAGTGAGTATGTCAGGAATCAAAAATATCACTGTTAGCCGAGGTAAAATTTCTAGTTGTCAGTAAGATTCTGTAAAAAAACATTCAATTTATCAAATTGTTATTGGTAAAAATCAGTTTTATGAAAAAACTACAAAATAGCTAAGAAATTCGACTTATTTTACAATATTCCCTAATAATATAAATGTTATTCAAATCAAACTTTAAAAATACCATTTTTTCAAAAAGATGAATAGAATGTAAATATGTTATGAAAAAAGTGTTATTTGTAAAATTTGTGGAGTTAGTATATGAATAGAAAATGTCGCTGTTAGCCTGGGAATCAAAATGATGAACTAGGACTAACCTAAAATAAGGACAAAAACTAACTTCACTGAGAAATAATATTCACTTGAAACAATAAACTACATATTATAAATTGAATTTACTATATATTTTTACAAAAATATATATATTGTCTTGAATTCACTAAATATATTCACACCATTACACTTATAAAATAAGAACAAATACACAGACCCTCACACACAACACAATGGCAAACTGTGAAATCGGATCTCGGAAGTGGATTTTCATGTGGTGGTTTACTGGCTTTATGCTCAAGAAACCTAGACTTATAATATATACACAAAAAGAGCAGAATCTGTACTATAATACACTACAAAAATCTTCCAAATACACACATACCGAATAATCAAAATATTATCGATTCACGGATTGTCGTAAAACCTTTACAAAATCATCAAAATTGCCTTTTGACCGAAAACTGTCTATATCTTCCTAAGCATAAATGCTACAAGATTTTTAAAAACACAGATCGAAAGAGGAACAATTTATCTATAAAACAGTCCCAAGGTTTAGTAGATAAAAATAAACAAAAATATGGACTTGTGAAAAATAAATTAAAGTGACGTGTGTGAGACAAAATGACAACTCACCAGTGCTAATCAAGTTTACCAATGTGTAACATTAACTTCATCCAATTAAATCATATGACATATTGCGTATTTTATGCTTATAGTTATATGAAAATCCAAGTTCAAATCTTTAGCTTTCCATTGATGCCAAATTTATTGCGATTAGACGATTTTTAGTGTGTGAAAGATTGAATGGAAAGTGAGACTTTTTTCTTAACGCTACTGCCAACAAAATGAATAGCCTTTAGTTGAATAGGTTAGGATAAATCAGCAATATCAACAATTCAAAACAGCTGATGAAAAAGTATCTTAAAGTACCCTGTTGCTTAACCCTTTTGCGAGCCATGGAAGTCTATGGACATCTAGCATGAAAATGTGTGGAGAGCCAACCACCATTACTAGACGCAAAAATATATATTAATTTTTATTGATTGAATACATGTTTATAAATGTCAGGAGAGTTTATCAGTCTATGCATTAAGATGCAACAATCAACTAGTAGCAGTGCGGCATTTTTCAAAGTCGTATCAATCGGTAACTAGACAAAATGTTAGGTTAGGCAAAATGTTGCTTTAGTTTAAAATCACTCCCAGAGCCCATGACGTCTGCTCACGCACGTTCAGTCTCTGAGGTGGTTAGTCCAAATACATACATTTTCCCACGCTGTCTCTAGAACGTAAGAGTGCCTTATTCGGATTGTTCATTGTTTTTTATAGTTTTTCTGTATTACTATAACTATTATTAATAAATATACTATAGTTTTAATATTATAATAGTCTGTGTTAAGCACCCTTGTAAATGCCATTGCTGACGAAAACATGGTCGACAAGACTCAATAAAATTATAAAATTTACTAAATATTGTGTTTGTTTTTTCATTAAAATGGAGTTCTGCCAAGTATCTTCGATCAATAGTGTAAATCGTATTATTATAACTATTTAGTTGACTAATAATAGTCCTAACTTCTGTGAATTTTAATGTGTTCAGCCCTCGAGCATTCCAAAAAAGAATCTGAGAAGGGCTGTTGGCGATCCATTCAGACATAACGATGTGGCTGAAGAAGATGTTGCCTTCGGCGATCATCGTAGAAGATTTAGTGTTACCCAGGGTGCACCACGTGGAGACCTGCTACACTACACCTCATCGACTTCAAGGCCGCCTACGACAAGGTAATACGCCCAATGCTTATTAAGAAAAGGAGGGCCCTTGGAATCAAAGGAAAAATTCTTCGCTGGATAAAGAGTTTCCTATCGCAACGTCTCATCAAATGTAATTTTAAAAATGCTGCTTCCTTCTACAGACAACAGCGCCAAGGCCTGCCCCAAGGGGCCGTCATTAGCTGTTTGTTATTTAACATTATGATCAATGACTTCATGGAAGCAATCGAAAAACCCCAGGAGTATCGTGTTTACTTTTCGCAGACGATATCGTGATTTGGGCTACCAGTAGCCACATCCACAAGATCTCGAATGAACGCTCAACACAACCCTTAGGAACGTGGAAGAGTGGGCGGATCTGAATAAGATGACTATCAACACGGAAAAAACGATTACCCAACTATTAACTATGAGTAAAAGAAGGCATGTAGTCAAACTTCAATATAAGGGAACCTTACTAGAGCAAATTACCACATCAAAGTACCTAGGCATGACATTGGATACAAGATTAACCTGGAAAGATCATATCGAGCAGACTGCAGAGAAAGCCCTAAAACGAAGCAATTTACTTGAACGCCTTACGGCGACTAAGTGGGGAGCAACGCAAGATGTTTAGACAACCGCCTACAAAACCTATGTCAGGCCAGCGATGGAATACGGAACCAAAGTAACAGCCCTTGCCTCTGACACGAACCTTTTAAAATTAGATACAGTTAAGAATAATGCGCTACGAACCATAATTGGAGGAGCAAATTCAACACTAATAACCGCAATGCAGCTGCAGACGGGGATCGAACCACTTGAATCAAGACGTAACAAACTTAATCTTAAATATTGGGAGAGAGCTAAACGGGTGGACTCAAAGCACTGGAAAACATATGCCCAAGCAAGTCTCCATCTAACAACGCAAAATACACCTCCGATACACGCTCAATCGCTAGTCGAAAAGTATTACTTGCAGCTTGGCGAACCCGCTCCGCTAGCTCAATACACAACCATCGCCGCCGTCCTGACGAACGCCCGAATGACCCCGACCAAAGCAATGAAAAACCCACTGGAATTACAAAAACGTGTCCTGGAAACAATGCATCTCAATTATCCCTCGCACAAGTGGGTTCACATCTATACAGATGAATCATATATGCCAGAAATAAGCTCTACAGGAGCAGGAGTCTACTCAAGTCTTTTTGAAAAGTACATGGCTGTCGGGAAGTACACTAGCAACTTTGACGGGGAAATCTGTGCGGTTTACGAACCAGTTTCATGCCTGCAGAGCTTAAACATGCCGCTGAGACAAGTTGTATTCTTTGTTGACTCCCAGGCTGCTATCCAAGCGCTCAGCAAGAACACCCCTACAGACTGTCATAGAACCATGAAATGGCACATTGCACTCACTAGATTGATATCCACTGGCTGTATGGCTCCAATGGATCCTGAGCCACATTGGAATCAGGGGAAATGAAAAGGCCAACGAGCTGGCAAAGCAAGGAGCCGGGGAACCGCAGCCCACCCAGCCTCAATCTCTGCGAGCCGCCCGCAACCACATCGATATTACCGTTTCACGCCAAATTACAAGGAAGTTAAAGAACGAAAACGAAGGAAAAAGTGGGTGAGTCTTGCAACTGACGGAACAATACCTAGAAACCTTGAACAACACGCATCTGTGGCCCTTTTCCGCACTCTAACGGGGCACGACTATCTCCAAGCCCATCTACACAGAATCGGCCTAGCAGACGAAGACACCTGCCCCCTGTGCCAAGCAGAAAGAATGGACAGTGAACACCTCTACCAATGTGCCCAACTTCAGTCAATACCGCAGAACACAATCAGTCTATACTGGGAGGCTCGGTGTCGAATGGCAGAACGGCCACGGATGGGTGTTGGATAAAGTAAAGTAAAGTAATTTAGTTTACTTGAGTTACTTAGTTTATTTCAAGTTATTTGGAGTCTGCAATATTTAAATTATTATTTTTATTTTATTTATTTTTTTTTTAGATAATTTATTTACATTGTAAATATTTATTCTAGTTTGTTTTGAAGAGTTACATACTAAGTAAACAGACTGATATAATAGAGTAATTTTACATATTGCTATTTTATATTTTTCTAATATAAATTTAAAAATAACTTTCATATTTGAACTGTCTTTTTAAACAGTGAAAGATAGCATATGCTTATATGACAATAAAAACTGGTAAACAATTATCTTTTACATTTTTCCATTCCTTGTCATATAATATATATATATATATATATATATATATATATATATATTTTTTTTTTTTAATTGGCTTTAGGGGGTTTATAAAAAAAATATTATTTTAACATAATGTGGCTTAACGAGGAAGTCAGGCAAATCTTTATTGGTACACCAAAGGTTAAAATAAATATGTAACCTTTTAATTACATTGATAAACAATGATAAAATTCAAATAGTACAATCAATGTGAATACTTCTATATAGTCTGACAAAATACCTTTCCATAAGGGAATCTTCAGAATAAAATGTAGATGAAAAATATAATTTTTTGAAAATTTTATATTTTTAATGATTTAGAGTTAGCTCCTTGTAAATATAAATTTGTTTAGACCTTTTCCATTATCTCACATCATCATTATTTTTCTGTTATTTATTTCAGATCATAAGTAATTGAAAAGAGTTAAAAATAAAAATCTATTTTACATAAAATAATTATATTTACTTGTTAATCAAAATTAATAACAATACACAGTATTTCACAAATTCATTGTGAAGGAGGCATAAAATTGGCTTATATGCCAATAATATAATATAACCTAACCTAACCCTACCTGTCCTTGCCTGTGGTATACAACTTCATGGGATGTCCATTAGTGTCCATAACCTACGATTATGGGAAATACCTTTGCTCTGTAAAAAACTAAGTTTTTTCTTTGATATCAGTTAAAGATGCAAACTCAATATTCATGCTGTATGTGTTAAAAGTAGGTAACTGTTTATAAAAAATTCTAACAAAAACTTTTACAATAATAAATATAATCAGCTAATTTTAAACAATAATTCAAAAATAGAGGTAGTATAAGTCAAGTGTATTTTGATCTTTAAGAAGTTTTTACAGAAATCATTATAACAATAATGATCTGAAATAACAGGATAATAATAATGATGTAAGATAACAGAAAATGTCTTTATTTTATTTTGAAAAGTGTTTAGCTAGAAACTCATCGTGTATTTGTTTCAAAATCCTTGTTACGTCATTATTACTACATGATAATCATAGACTACGCCATCTTACTACAGTTGCATGCCAAAAGCTGACAAACAACATAAAAATAGTTAATATAAGTGTACTGCACTGAAAAAAAAAGTGAATAGAAATAATTGATTCAAAACAACTGATTAGTGCAAGTTTAAAACATCAATAATTTTAATTGGTCATTTTGTTAAGGAGACAATAGTAGAGAATATTTCAATTTTAAAATAAAATCTAATAAAAATATATAAGTACTTTAAAAGCTTAACAAGGAAACAATATAAAAACAAAACAAATACAGAATACCTCGTTACAATTTTAGAAAAATATTGAATCAATCTTAACAACAGCAAACTCTTCCACCAAGTATTAAATGCCAAAGGTAAAAATTGACAAAATCAATCATAACATTAAATTAAAAAATTTGCCAAATTCATTTATTTACCTTATATTAAAAAGAAAAAGTAGTATTTTTTAGCGGAATTTACTTCTGCCTGTAAAAATTTTAAATAAAAAGTAAAAAATTCAAGTATAGTTATATAGAGTACATATTGCCTTAGGAATAGGGAATTTCATATACACTTCTAAAATGATCACTTTTAAAGCCTATTCTACAAAAAACAAATTTTCAACTGTGAAATTTCAATATAAATATTACATACTAATCAATTTTTAAACTGTTATATTCAATCACCAAATTACAAGATGGTGTTAATCACGGATATTGACAACATTTTAACCATCGAGGTAAAAATAGATAAAATATCTAAAAGACAACAACTAATATCAAGATTCATATATTGTATGACGCATGCCCATTGAACGTCATACAAGTCATAGTTTCTACTAAAATATGATAATTTTGATAATTTAATACTGTAGATAAACAGAACATCATGTAAATTGTTGAATTATATTAATGTAATAGATCCTTTACCTAGTCTAACCTGTCTTTAACAAAAAAGACAAAGTTATGTGAGGTTAAATTATTTCATAAATATTCCATATGAAACAAACATCCCTTCCCATCATAATATTTCTATTTCATAACGGAATAAAATTACTGCCGACAGTTGTATTATGCATGTGCAATTATTCTGATCGGTAATCAATACTAGTAACTTTATTGTGTAATATCTAGTAGCTTGTCATCTGTAATTACTTCAGTTACAGCAAATTCCCTAGACTTTACATAACCAATTTTTACATGCATTTGCTAATTTTCATTTTCAATTTTACAGTGAACAAGTGAATTCTGTATAAAAATACTATTTATCCTTTTCAAAGTGGGGTTTGACCTAAATTAGTTTGACAAATTTTTGTATCTAATCTTATGATCGATGTTGTACATTAGTACTATTACTTTTTACATGGAAAAACTATGAAGGAAACTGAAGAAAAGATAAAAATATTATACAGACTCTGCTCCATCATATGGAATGTTTGACAAGTGGTTCACTGAATTTCATTGTAGTGGTACAACCACAAATGATGCTGTATACAGTAGACTCCCGTAAGTTCGGCCTCGGTAAGTTCGGTCTCCGCATAGTCCAGCCGGCTCTCTGAGCATGAGGTCATGCACTAGGCGCGCGCCAGCCAGACGCGACCTTATCTTGTTTATTATATTCTTTTACGCATCGATTTACAAACAACACGATCCTTACCCGCGCCATCCAGATGTGACCTTAACTTGTTTATTGTAACTTTTCCTATACGCATCGATTCACAACACGATCCTTACGCGCGCCAGCCAGACGCGACCTTAACTTGTTTATTGTAACTTTTCCTATACGCATCGATTCACAATACGATCCTTACGCGCGCCAGCCAGACGCGACCTTAACTTGTTTATTGTAACTTTTCCTATACGCATCGATTCACAACACGATCCTTACGCGCGCCAGCCAGACGTGACCTTAACTTGTTTATTGTAACTTTTCCTATACGCATCGATTCACAACACGATCCTTACGCGCGCCAGCCAGACGTGACCTTAACTTGTTTATTGTAACTTTTCCTATACGCATCGATTCACAACACGATCCTTACGCGCGCCAGCCAGACGTGACCTTAACTTGTTTATTGTAACTTTTCCTATACGCATCGATTCACAACACGATCTTTATGCGCGCCAGCCAGACGCGACCTTAACTTGTTTATTGTATTCATTTCCTATACGCATCGATTCACAACACGATCCTTACGCGCGCCAGCCAGACGCGACCTTAACTTGTTTATTGTATTCATGCATCGATTCACAACACGATCCTTACAAACAATAAATAGGCATTTTTTTAGATAGGGATTGGTTAGTTCGGCCACTTTTAAGTTCGGCCTAGGGTGCAGTCCCGAGGTGGCCGAACTTACGGGAGTCTACTGTATATGGGACATCCAAATGAGGCTACAACTGAAGAAATTATCAATAAAATAGGTTTTATGGCAACCATCAAGTAAAAATACTTGAAATAATTAAGATGATAAACATGTTTTTAATACTCTAAATCAGGGCTGTCCAATTTCGAGTGACCCAAGAACCACTATAAATAAAATTGTGGTTGTGAGAGGCACATCATAAAATACTTCGTATGCAACTTTATCAGTGATTTGTAATAGGTACAAAAAAAGTGTTTGTTTATTAAAAATAAATAACAGATATACAAAAAATGGGTGGAAAGTTTGGGGATGTTGGTTTTACTAACCAGTGTATCAATATTAACATTAATAATTGTTGTTGACAAACGAAGCAACTGAGTAAGTGACTTATCAGACAAGGAACACCTATATTTTGACTTATTAAATTTCATGTTGGAAAAGATGGTTTCGCAAAGATATGTGCTTCTCAGGATTGAGTCCATTATAAGGCCTAAGTTTCGCAAGTTGGGGTAAAGTTCTCCTGGGTGTAACTTAAAAAGTCCATTCCTCTTTCGGTTCTTCCCTGGTAAAAAGGATTTGACTGCAAATTACACAATGCTAGTTGAAAGTCTGCTCTGCTTACCTTCTCAACAGAAATAGTAAGTGACTAGAGTAAAAATTGAAATTTCTAATTAGATTTTTTTAAAGTCACTAAACAGGTTTTTGAATTCTTCTGTAATTATGTCAATGTATGTTATATGAATTAAAAATTAAACTTCCTCAAAATCGTTCATTTCTTCAAAGTGCTCTTTACAGCTTGGAAAAATGAACTTATGTTTTTCTAGTGAAGACTTGAATATCTTAATTTTATTTTTAAATCCTTTTATGTGGCCATATATATTGGCAATATTCTGATGCTTTCCTTGTAGCTTCAAATTCAATTCGTTAAGTTGGGATGTCAGGTCTTGTTAAAAATGAAAGGTCAAATAGAGATTTTGCATCTACAATTTGATTTTCCAGTTCCATAGTGTCGGACTTCCATTCATTTTTAAGAAAAAGGAGAATCTTCTTGCGTAGAACAAAGAAACGTTCCAACAGTTTTCGGGGCATAAACAATGAATATCGTTGTGAAGTAACAAGTCCCCATCCATATGTAGCATCTACTTCAGCCAAAAAATCATGTAACTTCCTGTGAGTCAAAGCACGATTCCCCCTCTCTTGTAATATTAGTTATTTTATCAACCACTTTCATGACATTTATTTGACGTAAGGACTATCCACATAGGGTATCCAGTGTATCACAGGACAGTTGATATTGTTTTGTTTTAAGAGTCCTACAAATCCAATTTCAGTTCCTATCATAGCTCTGGCTTCATCAGTGACAATAGAGGAACATTTATCAAATCTCCCATTGTCTGATACCACCTTATTTATAACTTCAAAAATATATGTACCCTTGGTTGTATCATGGAGCGGAATAAGCTCAAGTATCTCCTCTGCTGCACTGAAGTCCTCTTGAATAGTTCGAACAAAAATTACAAGTTGGCTGATGTCCGATAGGCCAAAGTGAAAAATATTTACATTTTTCAATTATGTCATGTAATATTTTGGATACATATTGATTAATGTGGTTTACGTATCTTGCAATTGATGGAATACTGAAACTGTTTAAAAAATTTCGGCAATTTTTGTTTCATTGAATCATTTTGCCATTTTGATTGCACAATTCTTAATAACCACTCCATCACTAAAAGGTTTTTTCGCTTTGATAATTTTCAGCACTACTACATTTGTTATCAGTGTCAGACTTATTGAAAAAATGTGTTTGTTGTTTTAGATTTTTCTTATATTACGTAATGATAACATTCTAGACTCACCTGTATATACTGCTGAAACATTTTCTGATGTAATGTGTAATGTTGTTTCATATTATATTCTTAAGTAACTGACATTAACTGCATACAAACAATGCACTGAAGTTTATTATTGTTATTTGTGATTAAATAGTCTGATTCTCAACGCTCATTATAAATTCGATGTTCGCCCATTATTATTCTTTTCTGTGAATACATATTTTTCTTAAAAAACCTTAAATTGAGTTGCTGTGCAACAGCAGAACAAAATGACTACAATTATCAACAAAATAAACACTTGACTAACACATAACAATAAACTCGCTTGTGTATATTTTCATTTTTAGGCATATTTCAATATTTTTATTTCATTATTGGTGTAGGAATAACTCGTTTGTATATATTTTAATTTTTTAGGCATACTTCTATATTTTTGTGCCCTGCTTTGCAGGTCACGTGTGGCCCTTGAGCATCATGTTGGACAGCCCTGCTCTACATGAACATTTGGGTTGAAAAGGCTATCGGTTAAATGGATGCCGCATTTGTTCATAGATGACCAAAATTTCAATCATACCACCATTTTAAAGCAGTGTTCAAGTGCAATCAAAGTGAGTTTAAGGTGTTATGTAACCGCTGATGACGCATGGATCCAACCAGAAATGAAATAGTAGTAAAAAGAGTAGATTTCGATGGTAAACCTATTTCTCAAAGAAGCTAAAAACGGTTCTATTGCTCGTAAAGATCATGGCCACAATTTTCTAGGATACGCAATGCATAATCAAAATTAAAAAATAGATTATACATTAAATTATGTGTTGCCACTCAGGTGTTCATTTTAAGTGAGTACAGGTGAGGCAATCCTGAGGTTTTACACTTTTTTATACATAGTTTTGGAGCTTCCTATAAAGTCTCCTTGACCATATCTTGTTTGTTTCCTATCTCAATGCTATTAGAGAATTGGTAAGGTAAAGAGTTTTTCACTTTTAAAATAAAAAACAACCAGGATAGACTACCTGGAAAAGTTGAAAACATTCGCATGACCATTTATGGCTTTCTATCGCATTAATTTCAAATTGAAAAGTGAAGAAAAAACAATTTTTCCACAACTATGCACCAGCATATCTGAAATTGTCATAGCCAAAATTGTTGAATTGCGTTATGAACTACTCTCATCCACCCTCTGTGAGTTCTTTGTTTTTGCAAACGTGAAGAATAGGTCAGTAAATAAAGATATAGAAGACCCAACGAGGAAGTCATTGCTGAAACATATGCCTATTTTCCGAAGTTCAGGAAATCTATTTTTTGAAAAGTTCAAAGAAATTGGAAAATCATTGGACAAAGTGAATTAAGCTAAAAGATAGTCAAAATGTACAACAAATTTTACTAAACGGTCCCAAAAAAAACTAAGCCAGTAGCAGAAAAATGCCTGGAATCACATTTTTACCGACTTCATGGAACGACTCTCAGTGGAATTTGATTTATTGTGAAAGATCATAATATGTGATGAAATATGGATTTACCAATATGATCCCAAAGCAAAGAGACAATCATGCACTGAAAAACTTACATACTATATCAAAGGCCAGAATGAGTAAGTCAAAATTGAAGGCAGTTATGATTATGTCCTTTGACATCAATGGCTGAATGAGTAGCATCTAGTTAGGTTAGGTTAGGTTAGACTTAAGATTTCCTTCTGACTCCTTGCGGCACGTCCCTATGATATGACAGAAAATTGATAGTTCCTTAAAAAAATTGATTTTTAGGTGTGGTGTTGATGTACCAAATCTTATTTATTTATCTGTTGTCGTTTAGAAAATATTAAGCCCGTGCGGGACTTTATATACACCCTGTATATCAAAGGCCAGAATGAGTAAGTCAAAATTGAAGGCAGTTATGATTATGTCCTTTGACATCAATGGCTGAATGAGTAGCATCTAGTTAGACACGTAATCAGTACTATTACCTTTAGTTTTTGCTAGTTTAGAGAACGAATGAAGAAGAAGTACCCAAGTTGAGGAAGAATAATGCTTGGGTTTTTTATCAAGACAAATACTACAACTAAAGATACTCCATAAGGCAGTTTTTTTATCGAAAAAAGGATTCCAGTGTTGGTTCAACACCCATCTTACTCACCAGATTTAATTCCGCGTGACTTTTACCTGTTTGCTAAGATTAAATCTACACTGAAGTTCACTTTTGAACCATGGACAACGTTAAATGAGCAAATAGCGACGCTGCTGAAGAAATCGACATATGATGGCTTGCAGCACTGTTTCCAACAATGGAAATTTACATATAACAGTGTATAGATAGGGGAGGAAAATATGTTGAAGGAAATCACAAAAAGTTATAAGATCGTAATAATAAAACCAAATTTCTCTCTCCAGTACCATTATTTAATAACCACACCTTGTATCTATCACTAAGCAGATACTGTCACGTGAGATATTATTTAAAAGTAATGGGATTAGTAGTATGAGAAGTTTTCTGTTGTGAAATTGTAGATTACTTGAAGAAAATTCAACACTCTTGGAAAGGTCTATAGGCTTTAGAAGTGTAGATCTCAAAGTTCTGAAAAGTTTCTGAAGAATCAAAAGGAAGAATTCTAGTTGGGGTATGTAAATATTCCATAATAGATTCATTATGATTTACAGTGAATAAAGCCTATTTGTAGCCTCAAGAAGAAAAAACACCTTAACCCTTTTGAAGATACCCTAACCTAACCTTTGTATATGTATAAAAGAGAAAAAGAAGTTTAAAGAACCATTTGAAGGTTAGTACTGTTATTCATAAAAAAAATATGTTTGAGTCTTTAGAGGCTGTATTTTAGGAAAAACCACATACGATAACTTCAAAACAATATTTTACTAATATAAATAGCGATAAACTGAGTGTGTATATTGAAGTAAGAACTATCTGATATCACATTCACTGCCTACTTGATTTCGTCAATTATAATCTTCTGTTGAAATATACATAATATAATTGTTACCACTTTTAATGTAAACTGCAATTAATTTCTTTCATTAAAAGACAAATGTCATAGAAATTAAGTGATAAATATGATTTCTACAACAAGGAGATGATATATTGGTCTCTGAACAATTTAGCTATCATTTTACTGAACCAGTATATCGATCTTTGGCCTTTAAAAGTGAACATTAAAATTAACCAAAAACTGAACACAATATTATTATAAACTTGTATATTATTAATACAGATAACATAGTAAAATGTACTCACTTCATTAGCTACATCCACCACTAATTCCTGATCACTTTTTTCCCCATCACTGTCCTGCAACAAACAGACTATGTTCAAAAACATAACACTTTAAATACAGAATTTAAAGCTTTGGCTTCAGTATAGTTAAACTACACATCTCTACATTTATTACAAGCTACGTCACTTGATCTGTCTATTTGTTAGGTTATACTTCATTGCTGATTCAATTTTGATACAATTCTCTGACCCATCTGGTCATGTTTTAGTTTTTTGTGTAGTTTCTAAGTTATAGCAATATTTGTCTGTTACAGCTAATAAAAACACTGAATTTTCAACTTATTTTTGAAAAACTTCAGTGACACAGTTGGTTTATGACTTGAAATTCTGAAGAGACAACATATGTTCTTGTCAATGACTAAATTAATACATGGTTTATTTTTTTCTTGCAAATTAAAGAAGAAATAACAACTCGCTGTCATGATCAGCTTAAAATGAGCATAAAATAGAGACTTCTAGCCCTCAAATACTTTAGACTCATATGTGATAGGAAAGATGAAAGCAAGGGATCTAACCCAAGACTACATTAAGAAAGGTATAGATCCAGCTAAGCACCTCAGAGTTGCCACACTATACTCACTATATGTGAGTTCCTGAGAAAAGAATTCAAGTTTTAACTTTTATTTTTTTAAATTTTTTGCTAGTAATCACCAAGACACCCGTCATGTATGAAATGTAGTCGGTGATCCATTTCTTAAATGTAAAAAACATAAACAAGTTGAAATTCACAGTCAAATTTGTGATGATTATGAAGAGTATGCAATGAGTAATTAAATGTAAGTTAAATGTCTCAGCAGAACAATTATAATCTTGTCCATGTTCCCTACTGAATATTAACCTAGTCGCTGAACAACCACTATATTTTAGGATAACACCTTTTTAACAGACTGCCATTAAAATAAAAATAAATGCTTTTTGAAATGTTTCAAGTTAAACTGCATAATTGCTTTATTATGAATCTTGTAAACAGTGTAAATGAAGCAACTTCAACACCATCGTTTAATATTATTCTTGTATTTTTTTTATCTTATGAGCTTGTAGATTTGTAATTATTTGGTTATTGTACTATTTTATATATGTGCAAGTTAAATGTGATATAAACTATTATTTAATTACCATTAGATATGTGTTGGTTTGGTATATGATACTATTTAGAATTATTGTGGTTGATATATTTTAACTTTGTTCCTTTTGGTTTCATTGCTTTTTATTAACCGATAACTTGGGATGGGACAATTGTTTATTTAACAATTTTGAAATAATTTATATTATGTCTGATATTTTTATTATGTCTGTTATGACTCACAGTAAAAAATTATTGTACAATTAATTATATTTTATACTAACCATGTATATTTTAATTACATTTACTAACTATGTCTATTGCCTGTAACTAGGCTTAAGGACCACGAAGAAAATTGATTGAGTGGTGTGGAGATGGATGTAACTTTTTAATGCAGGACACGAAGCTGTGTATGATGGTGACAGTGAATGTCTTTTCTGAATAAAGATTTGCGAGTTCTTTATTGAAAATTATGTGCACGCTTGCTGAAAATGCTTCCATAACAACAAAAAATTACATGGTATTGGTCACAATACAGTGAACAAGATAAAACTTCTTGAACTACACACTAACTGGAGATGAAAGACAAAGATGTTGCATGAAACTTATAAATCAAAGTGACAACCCATAGAGTGGAGGCACACTGGAAATACATCTCTAAAGAAGTAAGGCTTTCAATATGTGGTGCTCTGTTATAACAAGTATCTCAACAATGGCAAAAAATATGTTGAAAAGTAATGTACATAAAATAGCAATAACAATAGTTGGGACGTATATTCCTATTTCTCTTTACTATTTAACTGGACTTATTTCTTTGATATTACTCATATATTTCTACGGGTTTAAAAATAAAATAAGGGTGGACCTGTAAAAAAACAAATAAATCTGCTATGGTCTCGATGGCAAGACCTGTTTGAAGTTCATTTTAAAAATTAAGAGTTACAAACTGTTAAAATAGTTCTTAAAATAACAAGAATCTTGAAAGCAATTTCTACTATAAGGGTCGCCACAGATCTTGACCGATGAATCGGCGCTACTAGCCATTCTGAAACAGCGAACCAGCGCCAGTGGTTCACGCATCAGGTTATAATACGGCAAAACGGAGTAATCCAGAGCGGTGAGCACGTTGTCGTTTACACGTTCCTAGACATCTTGAGAATAATAAAACTACAATGAAACTTATATATGCCTTTTCTGCATGAATTTCCGCATATAACGGTATAAATATATTTTAGTTTTAAAATTATGTGTAATTTTTAATAATGAAAAATATTAGAAAATTGAAACAAAATGATATGAAAAAGTCAGTAAGCGAGAACTTTTTTTATTTTTGTGGTAGAAACAAACTTCCAGCGAGAAAGTTGTAGCAAATTAGTTGAACTTAAAAATGTATTTGAAAATATTTTTGATAGAACTTCTAGTTTGTTCAATACTCCGATGTAAATAACCGCTATGTTCAGTTCTACGTGCACAGCAGTCAAACATTTACAAAATTGACAAGAAAATTACAAATAATAGTGTTAAAATTATGAAACCTGATAAAAATGTTTGTAAATCACCCTCATATACGCCATTGAAATTTGAAGCTGATACGTTTAATAGGTATTTAGTAATAATCGTCTGAAGTTGAGAATAACTCAAAAATTGTGAAAAATCACCGTTTTTTCCCACTTTTTTCAAGATATAAATTATAACAAGTTATGTAAAAAGTTGAACCTCCGTAATATAACATTTGTCAATATTTCCTTTAATTGATAGGTCACTCGTCAAAATTGAACTGGCCGTTTCGGAGTTGTGATATCGTAAACTCGGGTATACATAATTTGTTTACGGACATTAGTTGTGACATTGGAAAACCAATGTTTTTAGGAAAGTACCCGCAGCACTCCTCCCCTCGCCTAACCCAGCGCTTGCCAAACCATCAGTCAAGATCCGTGGCGACCCTTATAATATACTTGTAGGAGGGGAAGGTGTCTATGTTTGTTCTCTCAAATTAAAAAAAAAACTATTAAACCGATTTTAATGAAAAATGGTAATATCATACTTTCCACACAGAAGGTTTTAACGCCGAGTTTTTTTTTTCCCCTCGATATCTCAATTAGACCTTGATTTATGACAAAGTTTTGTGTTTTAACAATATCTACTAGATCATATGAAACTCAATGAAACTTTGGAGCTTATACTAGCTTTTTTAAAGATGGTTTTAAACTTTGTTACATATTGATATCTTAAAAAGAAACTGAGTTATTACAAAAAATATATAAATCTGTAGCAGTCACGGAAAATACATCATGATTACAATTGTTGCGTACAATAATTAAAAATTCCTAAGGTAGTGGCAAAGTCAATGGATTGATTGAAAACGCGAACTAGCATTGATGTTGGTGTAAATAACCAATAAATTATTGAAGAAAATAAACTGTGATAAAACACACAAAAAAGATTTGATATGTGAGTTGCTAATACGCATCTGCATTAGATAGCGGTTTTACTTGAACTGAACTGTACAGGTAAGACGTTTGGACTTCGATTAGATAAAGAAGCCCGTTAGAATGGTTTGGCTTAAAATTAGAAGACAACAGGTGCCACTACAAATGTACAAATACTAAACACACTTATAATAGCTGATTAGGTTCATTAGCTTAAATAGTTCAACACAAAGATAGGTTATGCCAACCTAGACCAGTGTGAAACATTTAACTTATAACAGATGATTAGGTCTAATAATTAAACACAAATATATGTTCAGCCTAGTCTAAACCATAGTGAAACATTTTTGATGTAATTTCTCAAAATTGGTTGACTAATTTTATTCAAATTTTAATTAAATGTGAAGATCAATTATACAAACCAGAGTGCAAAATTGCAAGAAAATATTCAAATTTTAATTAAATGTGAAGACCAATTGGGCCTACATAAACCAGAGTGCAAATTGCATATACTAAATTCATTCGTGGAAAAAAAGCGGCCCATCAAACGTTTTTGCAGGTGTATGTCTGCTATACCGACGAGTGCCAATGCTGCGGTGTTTTTACGCCGCCGACAATGGGATACAGCTATCGACAAAGTCTTTTGATATCACCGCCGCTTTGGTGCCGCGGTGTTTTTACACCGCCGACAATGGGATACCGCTATCGACAAAGTCGTTTGACTTGCCGCTGCTTTGGTGCCGCGGTGTTTTTACACCGCCGACAAAGGGATATTGCTATCAACAAAGTCGTTTGATATCACCGCCGCTTTGGTGTTTCAATTACAATATATTTTTTGCCCTTATTCCCGATAACCCGGCATTTCACAAACTCGGCACACTTCCGGTCCACATTACGCTGAGTTTGCGGGACTCTACTGTAGATGCTTTTGATACCAAACTCTTTTTTTATACCCCTTTCCACAATGTGGGTAAATCTTTGAAACATTTTCCAAGTTGTTGTCCAATTTATACGTCCTGTGGTGGTTTATTCTCCCTCCGTTTCTGACAACCTGAAGGCATATCACCTTTCGCTTTGTTGTAACGGATGAAAACCTCTGGCAGAAATTTTAAGGTTGCCAGCCCTAGATGTCTGTTCATCCAAAGAGGTAAATGCTATCTTTCCACCAAGATGTCAGCTGTCTTTCCAAGCTATCAACAGTCTTTCCTGCTGTCAGTTACTCTTTCCTACCTGTCACCTGTCTCTCCAAGTGGTCAATATGATGAAATGAGTAGGCAAAGATGTGCTATCACTGTTATTTAAGACAGGCCATGGTCATGAATTAGGTTGGCCCTGGACTGACGACCGGGCATGGAGGTTTAAGATATCTTTATGTGGCTACAACATATCCCTCACCAACCTTCCACGGGTCTCTTCTTCTAATCCATAGAAGGCGTGATGCATATAAAGCTTCTTTAGACATATGTTTTAAAAATTCTTTTATGTTTTTTTTACCCAAAGCCTGTCTCTTCAGGAAATCGTATATGCATTTTGATAGTAATCCATATGCTCCAACTTCAACTGTGAACAATTGCGTAGTGAAACTTTTCAATCGAGCAGGTGCTTCTAAATCAAAATATTAGTGTAGCAGAACATACGTAAAAAACCTTAATAGAACCACTCCATGGATCCAATAGAAACATGACTATGAACAATTGATTTACGTCAGTTCCTCTTGCAGACAATCTTTTACAGCCTCCATACAACTTAATAAAAAGTTGTCTCCTCAGATTACAAAAAATAAAAGGAAAAGACAAACAGGTGATAAAAAGTTTTGCTTTGCTGGGCCTTCTTTAAACAATGCACCTACTATGATTGACCATTATAACCAGACCAGGGGGGGGTCAATCCATTTGATCAGATGTGTTCAATCCCCAGTACATCTCAAAAAACGAATAGGTGGCCAATGTGTATGTTCTACGAAATCATAAATATGACATACATAAATACCTATGTGGTCCACAACACAAACTTGATTGATAAGGGAAATGTTTGTAGTATCTGTTCTTCAAATAAAAGGCGCATGAAAACGCATTACTGTTTACATTATAGATGACATTTTTATAGGGAGCACCAAGTAGTGAAACTTATAACTTTGAACATGATGAAGATTCAAATCAAGGTGTAATTACAGATGAAATAGGAGAAGTAGAAAACATTTGAAGTCAAATGAAACTTTGTGATAGATCCAAAATCAAACCGCCTTCTAGATTTGTTGAAAGCATGCCATTTATTGCTGAATGTTGTGAACACATAAATTAATTATGAAGATACTATAAGTAGTGATAATTCATTCTTCTAAATAGAAAATAGCAATGAATGAAGAAATTAAAAATTATGATAATGGAACATGGATATTAATGGAATTACCTGAAGATCAAAAATAATTGGGTGTATTACATAAAAAAGAAAACCGATGACAATAAGATTGGTATAAAGCAGATTTGGTTGCATGAGAATTCTCGGAAAGAAAAGAATTAATTACAAGGAAACTTTTAGTCCTGTTTTTTTGATTCAATACGACTAATTTTATCCATTTTATATGTTAATAATTTGAAATTATCATAGTTTGACATTCAATCAGTTTTCTAAAATGGTGAGGTGGAAGAAGAAATTTATAATGAGACAACCTCAAGGATATAAAGATAAAACAGAGTATGGAAATTACAAAGAAGTTTGTATGGACGACTTCTTGTAAGCAAGCTTCTCGGTTCTTGAATAAATGATTTACTGATTTTCTTTTAAAATTTGATTTTAAAGTTTAGTTAAGTTCAACTGATTTGTGTGTTTTCATCAATAAAAAATTTAAAAAACAACAAGAAACTAAATTTTGGCTATACATGTTGATGATGGTTAAACTGCTTGCAGTAATAATGATAATATCCATATTTTGTTGAAATACCTCAGTAATGAATTTGATATTACAACTAATGATTTAGATCGTTTTCTGGGCTCAATATTTGTTCATAAAACTACTTACTCTAAAAGAGTTTTAGAAAATTTCAAATACTTGATTGTAATCTAGTTTGTACACCTGCAGATCATTACTATGAGTAGTATTGAACATTATAATAAAAATTCAGAATTTTCTGGATGGAAATTTTCTGGAAAATTCTCTGGATGGAGCTCCATCCAGAGAAGCTATTGGTAGTTTAATGTATTTATAATGTACAAGGCAGTTGCTACCAGACCGGATATTAGTTATTCAACCAACAAAGCTAGTCAATATTTAAATAACTTCAATGGAGTCCATTAGAGTTCAGCATTGAATACTTAAATATATTAAAGGATCTATTGAATTTGGAATATATACGAAAAGTAACTATTTTGAACTGTAGATTATAGTGGAGCTAACTTTGCAAGAGATATGGATGACAGAAAATTTGAAGTTAGGGTCTGCTGCAATATCTTGGAAATCTCAAAATCAACCGTGTGATTCACTATCAACAACTAAATCAGAATACATTTTAGCTACTGAAATGAAGCAACAAAGAATTTAATATGGCTGAGTCAAATTTTACAATAATTGTCAAATTCTGTTGTTGATACCAAACCTGTATTCTACATCGACAATTAATATGCAATAAGACTAATACAAAATCCAAAATTTCATCAAAGAAAAATATGAACAGGGTACCATGAATGTCATGTGTGTAAAAAATCGAGATTAAGATGGTAGATATTCTTACAAAACCATTAGTAAAAAAACTTTTTAATACTTAAGATTGACGCTATATGTAACTAAACTCAAATATAACTAATCTTGTCAAGTTAAAGTGAACAATTTATTTCAGTTATGATTTTGTGTGATAATTTAAATAAACTTTCTTTGTTAGCAAACATATTATGAAATGTGTGACTTGAGTGGAGTGTTGAGGTTTGTACAAACCATACATTTAAATCAACAAACTCAGATTAATCATCAAGCTGGCATATTAAATATGATTTACTATGCAAACAGGCATCAAGTAACAAGAGTAACATATATTGTGTTGTTACATTTTATTATTATCCTTTGAATCTCTGAACATTAGCTACTTTCTTCTAATAAAAGAATTATAGTAATTCCAATTTGTATTTTATTAGTGTGTAACAAATATGTAAGGTTAATGCATTACTGCATTAGCGTAGGTTTAGTCCACTCCTCCTTTTAGTTCGTATAAATATAAAGTACGGCACAGTACTAGGTTTAGTTATTGTAGCTTGTGCATCACTGAAGATGGCAACTTTGTTGTTGAAACATGTTTGAATAAAAGCGTACTATTTGTGAGAATTTGTGTTAAAGTTTTATTGTATTAGGTATACCACCTCACAAGTCAAGCTCAATATTTATTTATATTAATTGTTGGTTTTAAAAATCTGGTGACATGAGGAATCTGAAATATCGAGAGTATTTTGGTCATATTTCACGTTTTTTTGTAACTTAAAATTTGGTGTAGCCAGAAAATAAAAAATAAAATTATGATTTTCTTAAAATCAGATGTAACGATTATGATCAAATTTTGCTTAAGTGTAATCTGTAAGGACTCAAACAAAACGTGTTGGTTGCCATGTCTCTTAAGATCTTGAATCATAAGGCATCGGTTAAAACCTATTTCTCAAAATCGGTTTACAGATTTCTATCAAAATATTAAAAGCTCGATTTAAATCCATTACAATTTATACTGAAAACATGTTTTGACACAAGCAAAAGCAAGTTTCGGCCCTTATGTATTTCTTTATTATGTAAATATTTCTTCAAAGACAGCATCCATGGTTCATTTTCACTTTTTGTTTGAAAACTACTACATTTGGTTTTGGGGATAGGGGAGTGAGAAAGATTGTGCAATTTATTTGCACCGTTTATTAACTTAACATGTGAAGTTAATGAATCTTGAACATTTTTTGTTGTTGTTTAAATAGAGGAGACATATGCCGACATTTACCTCTTACTTTATAGATTTTAGAAAAAATCTTACACGCTACCCCTAAACATCAGCTGTTGCCATTAGGGTTAAACTAACGTTATGCAACATTTATTTGATAGTTGTTTTTATCTAATTTTGAAGATAATTAGGATGAGAAACAATTTCCTGTCAACATCATTAAATCATTTCATTTCCTTTATTGAATAGATTGTGATAGAGTAAAAAGGAATTAAGGAAATGAAAGAATCAATGTAGCTGAAACAGCACAGTCACTAAATCATCGATCATGAGTTACCAGTTGCTTGTAGAGATATTTTCGGCGACTCAATAATGAAAATTATTAAAAAAGACAAGTCATTTACAAGTCACGTAAAGACAAGTCATCTACCATGGGATAGATGAGCATCATCATGGTACCTATCCCAGCCCTATTATAAGCAGATTCTCTTTAAATGTAATACACGAAGGTTGGTTTCTTGGGCCTTGTAGGAAATGTTAAATTGGTAGTCAAGGGGTATTTTGTTCAATCCAGTAGAGTATTTTGTTTAAAACAGATGTTATAGAGTTTTTCTAAACCTTGTAATTGTGTATATCATTATTTTCTTGACTTATTAAAAATTGAACACTTACTTCACTCTCTTGTCAGCGCCGATCACTGGATCTCTTATCTATACAAATATCATATTTTCTTGGGAGGCCATAAGTTCGAAATTACATTTTTGACAATAACTTTGCTATTTCTTTGTAGAAAGTGAATGGAGTTGATACCATTTACATGCAGAATTGATTTCTGCAAATGCAAATTTCTATTTAATTTAGTGTGTTATTCATACAAGATATAAACAAAAACTCATTAAAATGGCCATCATTATAACATTTTTCCATTTGATTTTTCTGAAGTTTTATATAGATCGATATGAATATACTATACAAAATTTCATGTTTCAATCTTAATTTTTTTGCCCGCTATCGTGCTTTAAAAAAATTAAAAACTCAGTTTGAAAAATTTCTTTTTAACTATACAGAATGTAAAATAAGTCATGATACATCTCGATATAATTTAAATGGCTATATCAACGTAAAACCTCTACTAAACCTATTATAACACTTTTTCTGATGTTCAACATGAATTAAAATTATTGCCCCCCCTTTTGAAATGATTAGTTTCCAAACTGCATCAATCCAATATCAAGGTATGCAGTGACAAGGATAATTCAAAGGTTCACTAAGACACATAGCATACTAAACAGATCAAGGTCAGGTAGGGTTCCTTCAACTGATGAAGATAAATCATTAGATGTCATGCAGTCCTTCGTTGAAAATTTCTACTAATCAAGGCGAAGAGCAACTTTGGAGCACAAAATCAACCATGCTTTGGTAAAAAAAAAAATCGTTCTAGTTAATCAATTTAAACCTTTTAAAGTCCATCTAGTACAAGAGCTTAGTGAAGACAACTTTGATCGTAGGGTTGAATTTTGCGACACTATGATGGGTAAGCTAGAAGCAGAACCTGATTTACTAAAAGAATCCTTTTCAGTGATGAGGCTATTTTCATTAATGGGAATATTAATAGGCACAACTGTCATTATTGAATGGATTGAAATCCACATTGGTATGTTGAGGCTCATGCGCAACACCCTTCATAAGTAAATGGTTGAGGAGGAATAGTTAACAACCCATTGGTTGGACCATTTGTAATTCATGGAAATTTGAACTCTGAGAAATATTTAAAGATGCTTGCCAACCAGACCGTGCCAGCACTTCAAAATATTTTTGGACAGGAGACAGAAAACATTTGGTTGCTACAAGATGGAGCACCACCACACTACGGGCATGATGTAAGACAATACTTGGACAATGTTATTCCGTGAAGATGGATAGGCAGAAAATCTGTTGTAGAATGGCCAGCAAGGTCTCCTGACCTTAATCCACTAGACTATTTATTTTAGGTCACATGAAAAACTTTGTTTATGAAATTAAGCCAACTAACGTCAATTACCTACAGGGTAGACCTTTACAAAAGCCTCAATCTATTCCAACAGAATCTTTTGTGAATGCTGTCTCAGTTTTTTACACTGCCAAAATGACTAGCACACTGCCAAACCACCGAAGGTCACCAATTCGAGCACTAGTTACATTAAAACAGGTATGAGATACACAAGTTAGTCATAAGTAATTTTGTCATATACCTTTTGGAAGTACTATTTTCCTACTGCATAGACCTTTCCAATGATATGTCACAAGATAGGGGTTGCCATTTAAAAAACAAAAGTAGCTCCTTTACCCTCTCCTTTCAAAGGGGGGGGGGGGAATATTAACTGCTCTTAAACACCAGAAAAAGTGTTATAATAGATATAGTAGAGGTTTCACATGATATAGCAATCCATTAAAATTATATCAAGGTGTATCATGACTTATTTTACACTGTATATATTACATTAATAATTGTTCATTTTGTCCGAACATTAATGTGAAGATTCAGGTCGTCATTAGTGTGAAAATGAGGTCGTAAAGATAAATCAAATTAAAATAAATTTGCATCGCATCACGTTGACACTACGTGTTGTTTTATATTCATTTTCAATGTCTAGAACGAAATATGTACATTCAATTACCCAACTGTCCATTCACACAATGCATAGGTATCTCGTTCTGTCGGAAACTTTTTGGTTTTTTTTTTTTTCAGCTTGATGTAATGAAATTGTCACTCTAAAGCAATTAGATCCCTGTTGTAAAAGAGGGTATATTCATTCCCCTTTCCACCCCACCCCCCAACCCAGATACAATAAAAATCAATAACTACAAATGTGAGTAATTACAGCCTGTCCCACAAGTTTTGTTCATCACAACGAAATCAAATTACAAAAACAATTTCAATTTATTTATTTTTTAAAAAACTTAAGAGTTGCTAAATAAAACTGAATTAGCCTACTACTTTTCCCATATTATAAAATTAGGTGAAGAATAAACAAATTGATAATGACTTTTTGTTTTGATAGTCCATAACTTTGGAATGATGTCTGTCTGTTGTCTGTGTGCTTTACAGCACAAACAAGTGGACCAATTTGTATTAAATATAACCATCAGGCGCTCACTCATAGTGGGTGCGGGTGTGGTGAAACCGTGTACCTTAGCTGGATCTACACCTTTCTTCATACAGTCTTGGGTTAGATTCCTCTCTTCCATATTTTCGATCATGTCTCTCTTGACCAACTCTTGTTCTTTTTTTATCCTGAAGCTATTGAAGTATTCAAGTGCTAGGAGTCTTTATTTTATGCTATTTCTTATAAGGCAATAATGACCGAAAGGTTTTTTGCCTTTAAACAACAGGGAGAAAAAATCTAATTTTGGTCAGATCTTGAGACCAAGATGTTAATACAATATTTCCGCAACTTAAAATTTGAAGCTAATTGCCATAATAACAAAATTTTCAAAAAAAAGTTTAGACACTTATTTAAATTTCTTCAAAGACGATTGGTTCATGGTTCATTTTCCATCTTTGACAAACTCCTGAACTGATGTTTTTTGTAACATTGTTCGTTTTAATTTGGTTTTGTATGTTAGGAAAATTGTATATGTCTTTGGATTGTTTATTGTTAATATTTAGGTAATTTTTTTTAAGAAAGTCTAGTTTATGGTTAAACTAATGGTCATCTTCACAGGCTGACCACTTGTTTGTTACCTTACCTTGTGCTTTGATGTAGCCCATACACAATTATTATTTCACAATTTTAATATTTTTTTTTAGCCAGCATTTTTAATATAATTTGCAATTATTCTGAAAATAAAATAGTAAAAAGTGAATAATTTTATAATTTAATTACAAAATTTTCTTAATTTATCAGTTCTAATATGTTTATCAAATTAGAGTATTAGTTAATGTACATGGATTAGGCAAAATATAAGAGAGGTTAAAAATATATAATCATTACTACTCTAACACTCTAACAAAATGTGTTATATAAATACTCACTAAATTTGGATAAATTCATAATATATTTGGTCATTTTATTACCAGTGTTTAAAGTGAAAAAACTTGCTGTCATCATAATCTTTAAAAAAGAAAAAGGCGTAACAAACAGACCCCTAGGCCTTCAAAATCCCTAACAATGTCAGGTTAGGAAGAGTACAATAGTTGGTCAAGAGAGACTTAAGTAAAATGCAAAAGTGGGATCTAACTGAAGAAGATAAAAAAGGTGTAGATTCAGGAAAAGAACCTCTGGACTGCCACACCTGTCCGAACTATAAGTGAGCGTTAGTAGTGGTTTACTAAGGATATGAACCAAAAAGATTGGGAATCAAATAATTACTTAATAACTAAATATAATGAAATATGTGTTCTCAATTCTTCAAACATCAATACCGAAAACATAACCATTCAGTATAGATTTCCTAGAAGCCTTATTTTATCCGAAAGGAAACCATTAAAAAAATGTTCATAGTGACATTTCTATATTGTCTTTCTAAAGTAATCAAGTTATGAATAAAAATATGAAATTTTGAATTTTTATATTTTTTGTCTTAAAAAAATAATATCTTATTAATTAAGATATGTTTAAATCAGAACGAATTTCTCATATTTAACATGTTTAAAACAATATATAAATTGTAACAATTATGCAATTTCAATACAAAAAATCTAAAAATAGTCCAGAATTATAAAATTTTCAAATTTCATGCCTACAAATTTAAAATAGCAGTCTTAATATTCTATTTATGATTTCATACAGAGTAAACTCAGTTTTTACCTGGATATTGTCACTAGTTTTTATCAAACTAATAAAATAATTAAATGAATAGTGGCAAAACATCGCACGAACCTTCTATAACACATCCCTATGAAGAAAACCAATAAGTTGGCAAATGTAAAGTATTCTACGTTATCTCCCGAAAAATACCTGCTTGTAAGTAAAATAAAATTGTAACACTAATATTTTTTAAATTATACTCCCGTCTTGTTTGTAAGCTCTCTTTTTAATTTAAAAATTACTTCTAAAAGAAAATTGTCAATGCCTTATCAATTGGTTTCGTTGTTTTAACATTCTATAAAATTTTATCAAAACTAAATAAATTTAAAACAAGTTTACAAAAAAAAAAAATAGATTTTTTTTACCTTTTCTTGGAGCTAAAATTGCTACATTAAGTTTTTTAAATTTATTTGTTTTTAAAACTATTGATTTTTTAGAGCAAACGTCCTAGTGAGAAGAGATTTGGATATGTGATTTTTTATAAAAATAACTGTTTCAGTTTCAGGAGGCCCTAAAATAATTTTTGTAAAATAATTATTATATTTTCTATATAGGATATGAAAGTTACATGTTTAATCAATAAATAAATGTAGGTTTTGTGTGAAAATATCAATTTTGAGCTACAATGAGTTAAAAAACTAAGTTTTTGGAATTATCTCCGTCTTTCCTCTGTACAGTTAGTTCCATACATCCTAAATGATTGAACCATTTTAAATCAAATTGGGTGAGTGGCATATTTTGGCCATACTTAAAGATTTTTTTTTTAATAACACAATTTGGAGAGATGTCAATAAAACAAAACTTATTTCTCTTAATGATTTTGATAAAATTGCCAATGCAAGGAAATTAACCATGGCTGGTGTGGTAAAAGTTCAAAATATTGGACAATCAGCGCAAATAATTTCAATCAAATTTTGGAAAAATGTGAAGTTATCACCTCGGGAAATTATATATTACAGCAAATTTGAAAAGTAATTTTCTTCTACTAGCAATTTCACAAAATCATACTCTACTAAATTTGATCAAAATCACTAATACAATTACAGATATTCAAGCTTTTTATGACTGCACTCGTGTTCAAATTTTTATTCACTTATAACATAAAATATAGGGTAAGTTAGTTGGTAATTGTAAAAAAAAAATTGTTCTCTGCTTTTTGACTGATCTTCACGTTTCAAAGGATAAAGAAACCGAAAACATGATTCTCCATATACCGCCCATCCGTCATAATTAGTCTGTCCATAAACACGATAGCGACCAAAAAAATAAAGATAGGAAAATGAAATTTAGTATAGGGTGTTCACATAGAACCTTTCTGATATTCAGAAAAATCTACCTGAAAATGTCAAAAAAACGGCCATTTAAAAGGTTTGTGTTTATATCTCGTGTCTTGTTCAACTTATAACACACTAAATTAGACAAAATTTTTCAGATTTCAATACTGCAGGTAGTGGTACCAAACCTACATCTTACAATGATAAAAAGCAAAGTTATTGTCAAAAATTTAATTTCAAACTTTGACCTTCCAAGAAAATGTGGTTTCGTATAGTCACGACACGAGTGTAGCGAGTGTATGCTTGTTTACAGATATAAAGTAACAGAATGCCAGTTAGAGAAGTTTTTTCCCTTGTGATTTAAAAGCAAAAAACCTTTCGGTCATCATCGCCTTATAAAAAAAATGAAGAAAAGAACATAAAATAAAGAGACTCCTAGGGCTTAAATACTATAAAAGCATCAGGGTCGGAAAACAACAAGAGTTGGTCAAGATACCTGTTAGGAAAGATGAAAGAGAGAGATCTAACATAAGAATACATGAAAAAAGGTGTAGATCCAGCTATGTCCGCTTAGAATTGCCAAGCCCTTACTCACTATAGTCTAAGAGGCCTAAGAGTCGCTAGGGATGAGACACTGATGCTAGCAAAATAAACCTTGATGTACCAATACAATTTAACATTTATTACAAGGCCCAAGAAATACCAACTTTTGGGTATTACTTTTTAACAATCTGCTTGTATTACATTGTGATGGGGGCAAGGTAAGTACCACGATAGCACCTATCAATTTGTTTTAGGTTGATACCAATATGTTTTGTTTGGTCCTTATAGCTGACATTGGGGAAAAAATCCTTAAAATATGTAAAGCCGATTTTTTAAAAACTGGAATTTGGTATCTACTCTCAAATTTTAAACTGAATGAGAATTTGCTTTTACAAAGTGTGGGAGAAAGTTTGTATAATACTTCATTTTTATAATATGTGATAAAGTAAAACATGAATTGTCATAACCATAGAAAAAGCAATCCAAAGTTTTATTTCATACTACTGAACCTCCCTCCTCTCACCAAATCTCCCCTCTCATTCATAAGATTGAATCCCATCATCACTATAATTAATAAGGCCTAAATGAGTTGCCTTTGAGTATGAAGGGTGCCTATTCTGAATGGCAAAAGCACTTGTAATTTCTATGCAAATGTGGTAGAGGCATATGAGCTCTTACGGAGCAAACTAAGTGGACAATATTGATTGCTAAGGGGTTGTCAAGGGGGTAGAGTGATAGGCTATATATGTGGATGGTTATTTTTTGCACTATCTTTTTTCTGTCCCCTCTGTACCGCATGCCCCTAGCCTGCCCGTTAAGAATGTCCAATTGCTAGCTGTAAAAAATGTTGAATACTTACATTCACATTTATTTTTGTGAATGATATAAAAGGTTGGTTTCGAAATGTAAAGTATGTGAAAAGACTTATGTAATAAATGGTGCAAAAACATTGCACAAATATTCTCACTCACTCATCCTCAAAACCAAATAAAATTAACCAAAACTAATAAGTCACCAAAAATGTCAATTTGGTATTTTTAAATCAAAAGTGAAAATGAACCAAGGATGATGTCTATGAAAAAATATTTATATAAATTCGGGCCTAAATTTGCTTCAATTTGCTAATTTCACTTCAAATTTGTTAATAAATTGCATATGATACAAGGATGGTTTACAATGAGGTAGTAATACTATGAACACCTGCTATAATATAATGATGATTGTTTATATTTACGCAAGTGCTTGTATAAGGTCTGATGAGTGTTTACCAATAAACAGTAATAGGGCAGAATAGAAAATGATTGAAGGTATAATAAAAGGTACAGAAACAATGCACAAACTTTCTCACACACCCATTCACAAAACCAAAATATTTTCAAAAAATAATGTAGGTCACAAATTCCCAAAAATGTGTCAAAAGAAAAAAGTAATTATTATTCAATTGTTTCCAGTCTACTTAACACACAGTATACAAAATACATGGTATGTTTAATAATCGTAAAATATTTTGACCTTGTTTTTTACTGATCTTCACATTTAATAACCTTCCGAAAAAGTGATTTTTGATATCATTTGATATCTGCTGTCCCAACCATCATTGTCATTGTACGTAAGGAAGATAGCAGCCACACCAACTAATATAAGTATAAGAAATTTGATATAGCTGACTAAAGTGTGCTCATATAGATAGAACCCTACTGAAATTCAGAAAAATCTAATTGAAAATATCAAAATGGTGGCCGTTTTAATCATGTCTCATTCAACTTATAACATATTAAATTAGAATCTCTTTATGATGACAAATAGCGAAGTTATTCTAAAATATGTAATTTAAAATCCTGATATCTCAATAAAATGTAATATTCGTATAATGCGGCAGTGCTGAATCACCAAAAACTGTTATATAATAACGAGAAATATTTTGTTTAATTTTGTAAAGAAATTGAAAACCTATAAATTCGGTATAACACTATGAATAGTTTACAAGACATGTAGTAAAATTGAATTTGTATAATATGTGTGGAAACTTTGTTGTTGTTTAAAGGTGGAAAATACCTCTCCTTATAATATAAACACTCTTTGAATGCCCACAGTGTCAGAGTCAGAAGAGAACAACAGTTAGTCAAAGGAGACCTGATAGGAAAGATGAAATATAGAAATCTAACCCAAGAATATATGAAAAGGGGAGGAGATCCAGCTGCCAGGATTGCCATTTCTGTACCCATTAAAGTCAGCTCCTGAGTACTATGTTATATTGAAGTAAGAAATGTATTTAAAAATTTTCTTTACTTTAATAGATTAACATTTATTTATTTTAATATTTTTATTTTGGGTCAAAAATCAATATCAAGTATCAAGGTTGATATCATTCTCAACGATAAAACCTTTTTTTGGATGTAACCATTTTGAGATCCTCCAAGTCTAAATGACTGATTTTTGTAATAATGCCTGTCTGTTGTATATATCAATTTTAATCATATTTTTGGTATTGGACACATTTTGGCCATAACTCAGGGTTTTTCCAGTAAATAATTTTTTTTTTTTTTGTACCTGCCATAAGAATAAACCACAAAATTTAGATATAATCAAAATTAGCTCTAATGATTTTGATCAAATTTTGTTTAGGTGTAGCCTCCAAGAGCCCAAATAAACGCATCTTTCTAAAAATGTCGGTCTCCGAGTTATCAGTAAAAGAAATTAAAAAATCAATATATTTATTTATTTATTTTTTATTTTTATCACAGCATCCATGGTTTATTTTCACTTTTAGATTGACAACTATATAACTAACATTTTTGGTGATGATTAATATTGAATCCTTTTTATTTGGTTTTGGAGATGGGTGAGGGAGAAAGTTTGTACAATATTTTTGCATCTTTATTAGTTAGGTTAAGATGATTAATATAAAATACTTGGTAGTTTTCAATTTATAGTGAATTTATGAAATTTTGCTTAGAAAACACCAAAAACTACCTGGAATTTAAGGAAATCAAACTGGCAGGTTAAAGAAAAAACACAAAAACGCTGGCAGGTTAAGCGTGATTTCAAAATATGTTCTTTGGAATGTTTTTTTAATATTTTGACCATCTGAAACATATGCACAAATTATTGCCCTTTCTATGTGGATTTAGTTTTTATAAAATTATTAAATCTATTCACAGGTCGTTGATTAAACAAAAAGTTTTATCAGAGGAGCGTAAAGGATGAAGAAGTGTGTTCCTCCTCACCCCTCCCCACTTACAACTTGAGAGCATCATTAAATCTCAGTCTACTTAACACGGGTATAAAACATTACGAGAGCTTTTGCTCTTGGCCAACAAAATCACGTACGATCATGAAGGCTGATGGCGTTGTGCTTTTAATGGTGATGCTATGCCTTGTCTCACTTGGAATTGTTCTGGGTTCATTATCTAGTTGTGACCGAGCTCTTCAAAAACATTCGTTATTTCATCAAATTTTGTGTTTGTTTTACATTCCAGTAAAGAGAAGGGTTTCATCAATTAAAAATACTCGTTGATATGATGAGAAGTGAACATCTTTTGGTGTGTTTTCATATCTGCTCATTTGCAAAACTCTATCTTAGTATTTATTGTAACCTGTACAAAGCCCTGAGGGGTTCACTAAAATGAGATGGACTTCGCAATCCTGAAGGAGCCTAACTGGATCTACACCTTTTTTTCATGTAGTCTTGTGTCATATCCAACTCTTTCAATATCATGTCTTTCTTGACCTTCAACCATGATGCTATTAGAGTATTCGAGAACTAGAGATCTTTACTTTACATTCTTTTCTTCTTTTTTTTATAAGGCAATGATGACCGAGAGGTTTTTTCCATTCAAACAATGGGGGAAGAAAAAAAATCTGTATAGAATGAGATATTATAAAAACCCATGTAGGGCCTAGATAAGATGGACTAAAAACTGTTTCATACACAGTTATTTTGAAATTTTCTGACTTATTTTACTTGATCATATAAATGTAGTAGAGACAAATTAATGTGATGGGGGAAATATTGATATCAAGTTTTCTTACATATATATCTGTTTATAGGTTGCCTGACTCCAAAAACATGGTTTTTGTATTGATATCTGTGTTTCTGGTTACTGTCATCTGTAAAGCCCAAACGAGTCTGAATGTCTGTGAACCGGTCTACAACAGCCCAAGCGAATGGACTGATTTTAATCAAATTTGCTATGTAGGTTTGTTTATTAATTAATAATTTTAGAATTTCTATTTTATAAAAAAAAATATGTGATGTTTTTAAATGGATAGGTTGTGAATGATATTATTATTATTATTTCAGGTTTCGAATTATGCAAATTAATTTTGTAATCATTATAAGTTATTAATTTACAAACTTGTATCTTTTGACATTTGTTTTTAATGTTACAGTATTATGAGATATCGTATGGGTTAAACGTTGAATGTATAAATAGGTAAGACAATGTTACATAAGAATAATGTACTGTAGTTGGTTATTTTTGAAACTTGGTAATTGATTTGGCAAGCATCCTGTCAACTTTGATGCTTACCTTGTAAAATTTTGGTTTTAAGATTATACTGTTGGATAACTATTTTTTTTTAATTTGTTACTTTAACCCTTTAAATGCAGTCTACAGAATGTTCTGCAAGCCCTAATTTTCCCAAAGCATGAAATACAGACTATTTTGGTGGAATATATTTTAAAACATAGGCCTACTAATATACTGTAGTATATAGTTTATAAATTAGCTGGTAGAGGGTTTCACAACAGACAAGACTAACATTAATAATACCCCAATTTTATTAATTTTTTCATTTAATTTTTTTTATTATTATTTGTAATTATAACACTTAACTAGAATTTTTTTAATAAACCACGTTTATAACTGAATAATGTTAATTATTTTTCAAAAATAAATATTTTAATCATTTAAAAGTGTTTTGATTTTTTCCTAGCATAAATATAGTCAATTTAAGAAGAAGAAAAAACTTTTAACGAATTAATATTTTCCCTAAACACAACTGACAAGTTGGCTGTAACAGTGCCCGTACGTTAATGGTTAATAGTCCAAACTATTTTTTAACATTTCTTCATTAATAGAATTAAATATATATGTAAGAGAAGAAATACCATGGAATATGATAATGTGAGGTTTCAATATTTGATATGATGATAGCTAAATTGTATTTTGTTTATTAATTAATTATTTACAATTATAAAACATCCTTACTTATACAGGGTGTGAAAATCCCTAGGACAGTTAAATAATTTATAAACTAGAAAAGGTAAAAATCTGAAACTTTAGAAATGTTTTATAATGCAAAAAAAAACTAATTTATGATATTATAAAGTAAATCCACCCCACCCCAAAATGAAATGGGGGTTTTTGGTGGTAACTAAAAATTATCTGAAGCTCCATCGAGTAACATATCATTTTTTTTTAAGATTTCGTTAAATAGAAAAGAACTGTGCAAACTAGAGATCACTGTCTTTCTCCGATCCAAAATGGTGACAAGTAATATATTCAAAACACCCAGTTTACTTCACAATCTACTTTAGGGAAAATAATAAGGAAACAAAAAGATTATTAAAGCAAAAATTGTATTTTAAATTTCATTGTTGTAGACCACGGATTAGTGAAAATTTAATTTCGGTATATTAAAATATGTCTAATAATTCTTTAATTTAGGTATTTCTTACCTTAACTCAGGACGTCCCTTACACGTAAAATGTAAGGAGAACCTACCAACTACAAAATTAGACGTCAAAAACTCTAATTTTGCTGAGAAACTCATCAACAGTTGCCATAAATATTCAAATTATGACAGTAACATGGAAATAATGCACGTATGCAAAAAGGGATGATACATGAATCCTATAGAAGAATATGAAAAGTATAAGGCAACAAAATGTAATTCTACCAATTTATTAAATGACCTACTTTCATTCGAGTCAAACATGATATTTGACACTTTAATTGGAACACAAAGTCCACCAGCAAAAAACCGGAGACAAAATTCAGGATGACAGAACAGTTGAGTTAACAGTCAGATGTGCACGTACATGATAAACGTTTTCACGAGTGCTTTAAGCAATGAATGATCTCTGAATGGAGTGAAATGTGTTTTGTGTAGTGTTGTATATTTGTAATTGTGTTTTGCTTTTTTCTTAATGATGGGTGATTCACACGATACTGCAGTAGAGTTAAGGTAAAAAATATCTAAATTAGAGGATTGGTAGACATATTTTAATATACCGAAATTAAAATTTTAGTGTTATATTATTCAAGTTTGACCAGTAAGTTGCATTACCCTAAAATTTAAATTTTAACCTCAAAATTTATTCAAGGCTAAAATTTGAAGGAACAATAAAAAAAAAGTTTAATAATTAAATGTTTGCAATTAGTTTCGGTATTGTTCTTTGAATGTTGAAAAAAAATTTAAGGTAATGCAACTTCCTAGACAAACTTGAATAAAGTTTTTGGTGTAAAAGTTGTTTTCTAATTATTTTGCTTAGGTTGTGAAATAAATAGTTTTTTTTAAATATTTGACCCTGCCATTTTGGATTGAAATAAGATGATGACCTTTAAAATGAGGTATTACTCGATAGGGCTATCTTACATTTGAAAATTTTGAATTTCCATTCTTCCTTTTCTAATTTAAAAGTTATGTAACCACTCTGGGGATTTTTTTACCCAAAATAAATTTTTGAAATTATTGAATGGATGAGTATAATGATATTATTATTTCTGGTTTGAATTAAGTAATTAAATTTGATAGTTATGATCAATCAATTTGTTTATCGTCCTATAGCCTATTTTACAGAGAATATAAGTCTCTAGTAACGGTATTATTATAATTACAACAGCCAGAGTTGCACTTTAGAAATTCGTTAAAAGGTTTTGATTCAACTGGTGCACAATTTTATATAATTAAAATTGTACAAAGCCTAACTTACGGGACACTAATGCTGCACTTTGATATACTAATATGAACTGTTTCATATCATGTTTGTATGTTTGTACTTTGATCAGAAACTTGTTAATCGATCAATAAACATTAACGTTTCGTCCATTGAAATCATTAGTAATGATTGAAGCTTGTAGATTACACAACTGATCAAAGTAAGTAAATCACTGTTAAGAATTTCATAAATATATCCATTTGAAATGTCACTAATTTTAAAAATGTTTGTTTTGTTCTGTAAACATGTCAATCAGCATTAATTTTTCAGAAACCTAGTGACTGATTTTGATACAATTTGGTACCTAATGTTATTTCTGGCTATTTTTATGCAAACAAAACATAATTTTCATCTGAATTTGGGAAGCCCTCGGGGCTCAATTTAGTGAATATGTGCATGGTAATCGGACCCAACTTGGTTCTACATGCTTTTTCATGTAGTCTTGAATTAGATCCCTTGATTTCATTTTTCTTATCAGGTCTCTCTTGACCAACTCTTGTTCTCTTTTGAAACCCATACTATTAGAGTATTCGAGGGTTAGGGATATTTATTTCATCCGCTTTTAATATTATTTTTTGTATAGCCCAATGATGACCAAGAAGCTATTGGCCTTTAAACAACAAAGACTAAAAACAAATTTGGAAGTACCTACTATCAGGCAAAACACAACTTTAATTTTCTATAAATTATCTAATTTAATCAAATTATTTTCAAATTTAACCTCCAATATCTCTTACAAAAATTAGTGTATAGTTATTAGGGATTTTTAATTAGCAATAAATCACACTAAACAATTTTTTTTAGTTCTTGGTGTATACAGTAGAATAAAATTTAAAAATCTATACATTTGTACATTGACAATTTTTTAATGAGTGTCACATTTTAAAAAATCAGGGATTTTTGCAAAACCTCTAATGTTTGTCTAGTTACATTGTTTGTCTAATGTTTGAAATTGTTAGAGCTCCGGCTCTGGCGGTAGTGGTCTGTGCACCTTTGATGCTGAGGACCACTAGAGCTGAGGGCTCTTTTCAGGTCCAACCATCAACTTACCAAGACCGGAGCTACATCAAGGTTGTATGTAAAATTCCAAATAAATCGGTTGAAAAATAACATATGTAATAATAAACAAAAGTGTATACCTTTTCATGGGACACACTATATACCAAGGGTATAAATTAAAGAAACGACTTGATTACTGTTAAACAAAAAATCACAGAAAAACAAGAATTTGGACTACTACATTTATTGGTCTTTCTGGAAATAAAATTTTGAAAATTAAATTAAAATTCTGATTCCGTAAATGTATTTGACTAACTAAATTCTCCTCAGAGAAAATACTCAGAACTGTACATTATCAATCTACATCATCAAAAAATTTCAATTTATAACTTACGTGTGATTGAAGCTTTTCATGCTTCCGTCTTTTTGGCTCGGGTTCAGGTGATCTAGGCCTATATTTCTCACCCGGTGATACGGGGCTCCTCTGTAAACATATGTTATTTTAATATTATATTCAATAAAATTAAAAAATTTGATTAAACTTCACCATAAATAAATTTCCAATCTTCTTTGCACACATGCATACAAATATCAAAATATTCTCATTCATTTTTTTTAACTACTGTACAATATGTAACATCAAATATAAAAATCGTGAACATAATTATTATACTAAAAAGTGAGAAAATGATAACTGAATGGTTGCAAAAAATTGCTGAATGATTCTTACCTCAATGGGTTAAAAGCTTTCATTCTGTTTGATGGAAAATGATTTTTACAGTCACTTATTATACTATTCCACCATGACTTCAATAAGTGCAAAGAAATTTGTAATGAAATATTCATCAAACACGATGAGACTCTGCTGCATTACATATGCATTGTCTGCGATTTCCTTGATGCAACCATACTGAACAAAATAACTGGGAGATGTTGAATATCACCTTATCTCACTGTTAACGACTATTTTTTAGGAGAAAAATTGAAAGACTTGGCGTATAGTCATAAACCAAAACTTTTAGAAAAATTGAAAATAGATATTTGGTTGTATTTAGACATTTGTATTTTGAAGACTAGAAGAAAGAACAGGCCTACTACAACATTAGAGTATTCTTGTTTTTAATTTTTAGCTAATCTGCGTGAAAACTGTCGCCATGTGATAACTGTCAATAAGAAGAGTACATATATATCAACTTGTTAATTTTTTTTTCATTTTATAGTTATTATATTTTAGTTTCATATTTTTACAGTTTAATTTTAACAATTAGTTAGTTTTTTTCCCCCTCTCCAAGTAAAATAAAAAGTGCATTTGCTTAGTAATAAAAATTTTACTTACTTTAATTCCAAAATTTTATATTTTTACGTTAAAACAAATATATTATATCATTAAGAAAATTCTGTTTTGTATTACCTATTTACAAAAGTTGCTCAAAATAATAAACATAAATGTTATTTTTTATAAGGTCCATGCTGAGAACTATCATGCCCTCTGTAAGACAGGCATAGTCTGCGATAGGACGCAGCTTCAAAACCTTCAGTCCATAATAGAAAATGGCGGGCCCTTCTTAAAGAAATCTATAGTCCACAAAGTGTTAAAAAGAGCATAAACTTGTTTGTGACACCCCTTAGGGTAAATTGTATTGATCAAAATTAAGCTTTTAATGATGACCGCTAAGATACATTTTTGTTTTTATCAATTATTCGCAAACCATTATATATTTTTGTTTAGGATATTACACATGGGTTTCTGTCTTTAAAATTTAAATGAAATTGAATTTGAAAAATGACATCTTATATAACAGCCCTAAAAGCCAATTTTTGTGTGTTTTTACTGACTAACCGGCATTTTTTTAGAAATGGTGATCAATAGTTGCATGAAATATTTGCCATTCACAGGAAGCGCAATGGGTAGTTTTAGTAAATCCACATGGATCACAGTGAAAGGAGGCAGAAATGTCTCAGACCTGCTGTATAACCTAACACAAATAATCAATTCAGGGTATCAAACAACTATACTTTACTATCTATTATAGGTAATCAACTGTAATGAGCTACACTTGCGAAAACTTCAATTCATTTCTGTAAAATTAAGTAAAATAAATAAATAAACAAAACTCAACTATACACATATCAAGCCAACTACTATAAATAATATCAACATATTTATACACACCAATCTATCTTCAGATAATGATGGAGGTCCTTTCAACTCGGCAGGATCCCTGGCAGCATGGAGTTCTGCAGCCTTGAGTAGAGGATGTGGAGGAGGATTACCACCAGGAAACCCCAATAATCCTGCTCCAGGTCCTCCAGGATGTGGTCCCATCGGAAGTCCTGGAGGTCCATGAGGTAATTGCTGCGCATGCATTTGTTGCTGTGAAAATAGCTGCGTGTCACACACCCACAAGTATTAAATATAAATGCATACCAAAAAGAAAACAAAAGAAAATAAAACAGTAAAATGATAAGAGGTGTCATTTAAAATTGTCTTGTAGTTCAAAAAGGATATGTAACTTTTCCTACCCAATAACAAAGATAGTTAATAAATTGAAGAAAACATATTGTATTGAAATTTATTCTTAATCTGTAAAAAGCAAATGTCTCTATGTCTGTGGTTCATTTTTCTAAAACTAATAATTTAATTTTGTTAAACTGTAATGCAAACAATCCTCAAGTCAATAATGCAGAAAAGTTATTTCTAATTTGAAATATGTTCGTCCATTTCAACATAAAGATATATGTTTTTCTTAAAACGTGAAAAACCGATCATAGTCTTATACAAAAAGTCAACAAAGAACATAAAATAAAACCAGTCATAACCTTATGGAAAAAAAGAAGAAGAAAAGAACATAATATAACGACCCTTAGCTCTCGAAAACTATATAGCGTTAAGATCAGAAATGAACAAGAGTTGGCAGAGACCTGATAGGAAAGAGGAAAGATAGATCTTGTCTAAAACAACATGAAAAAGTTGAAAATCTGGCCAACGAGTGGCTCCCTTGGGATTGCCACATTCGTGGTCATTATAGTAAGCCCCTGAGAGCATGGAGATATGTATATTAAAATTAAAGAAGAAATAAAAATTGACAAAATAAACATAAATAGTATGCAATCCACAGGTATAAAAAGTCTGGGCCTTTGAAATTCACTTAAAAAAAATTTAAATAGAAAATATGATATTTCACTCCCCATGTTGTTAGTAAATAAAACAACTTGCTATGTATAATGGATCCTTATAGCCTCTAGACTTCAAAAATTACATTAGTTCAAAATTGTGTCTGTTGTGTGAGTGCATCAGGGGGTTTCCACAGGTCTGCCAAACTTTGGAAAATGTCCTGAACATTAAAAACTGTTTCAAAATTTTGTTCTTTAAAACAAATTTTATGCCAATTTCTAAAACCATTTATTTTACAAAATATTTATCCATTTTAATGCTGAATAAGATATCTTTAGTTTTCTTGTATGGTGAAAAATAGCCTAAATATTGATGAAAGACTAATTCTTGGTAATTTATTAGAATTCACAACTACTTAGCTTTATTTTTATTGTACTAATTTCAGGGATACGGTGACCAATATGTGTTGTTTGGTTTGTTTAGAGACTAGATTTCACCAAAATTTTATAAAAATCGTTAAAGGCAATTTTGAGAAGATCGAAATTTTCAATTTTAGTCTTATGGTAAAAATGTGCTCATACGCCAAATACGATCGAAGTTGGTCCACTTGTTTGGGTATAGAACGCTGATTAGATGAGATCATTTTAAAAACAAAGTTTTTTGCTCATGAACTCTGCAATGATGACCCGGTTTTGTGGAAGGTATGGTATCTCTCCATGACGTCGTGGGTTGTACATTTTAGGGGAAAATATAATTTGTTATGGTTATTTTTTTATTTTTTAGATTATTTGGCTATTTTTATGCTAGGAAAAAGTCAAAACACTATTTGTAGCAAGTCAACTCCCTTATAATACTCAGTGAGAACTATTATGTCTGCTTACATTATGTTAAGAACATTATAGGGATATTGCAAAGACAGCAGATTATCAGAAAACACAATTCCACCAATCATGATTTAACTCAATTCACAAATTGGTTCCTAGTCCCCTGTCTATATACAATTTCTGTGTTGTGCACCCCCTACTGGTCATTTAAACCATATTTCTATGCTTTTAAATATGTGCTAGCAGAATATTGTGCATTTGAATGTTCAGGCAAATTAGGGATGGTGGAATATTTCAAAGACTGTATATAAAAGGTTGAGATGTTCCAAAAATGATGCTAAACTACTCCTAAGTGTAGATGGTTATTTTATGGTTGCTACAAAGTAAATCATATTAGCCAGTATTTCTCAGAAATGTTGTTACTGGTGAATGAATTACATTTTTTTTTTATGATTCCAAGTAAGTTTCTAATCAACAATACTTGAACATACTTATTTGGAGTTTATAAACTCTAATGTCATTAACAGACCAATAGATAAGAAATAACTAAAACATGATAATAAAGCATCTGTACTATTTTAAGATTTACAAAATTTAGTCATACATAAGGTAAATCAATTGAAATCTTGTACAAGTTAGGCTACAAAGAATTTTGGTTAATATGTAGCCTAAATCTTAACATATTTCAAAATTCATTAACTTCAAATTTCAACTTGAAAAGAAAAAAATACTATTTTTAAAAAAATGTCACTGCGACAATTGAAAATGAAAAATTAGAAATATACACATTACAATTATAAATCAATACATCATTCTCAACTATAAATTGAATTGCTAAGAGGCAAAAATAATATACTGGGAAAATACTTATATGAACTAAAAAATAATTAAAGCTAAATCAGTGTAGAAATAAGAGATTATGGCTACTGTTATGAACTTAATTAAAAAATAGAATATACAAAATTCCACTTCTATAAAGCTGATATTGTTATCCCTTAAATTGCCAGTGGTCATGACAAAATCACACATTAACCTTTTCAAACAGTTGACAAAAAGTTGTTTTCCTGCTAAACCTTTATGTCACAACTTTGTTGATATGGAACCCTTATCAGTGGATTGTTTCCCTTTAAACTTGTATAGTGCAGTTTTGTGTAAACTTTCCTATAGTGTAGTTCTGTGAACTTAATTATAGTTATTTTGACTACTAAATTTAGCCTTATGACTGGGTTCCTTTTATAGGTTACAAGTTTTACTTTACAATATGAAGCTAATATTGTAGTAAAATTTTATCAAAACCGTTGAAACAGATTTTTAGAAAATTGGAATTTTGAATTTTTGTCTCGTGGCAGGTACCACAAATTTTGAGGTATTGAAAAAGTGAAAAACACCCTAAAATATGGCTAAAATATTTGTGAAACATTCTAAGCTTGATAAAATTAGTTAATTCATTTAGACTGCACAGACTGTAATGTATCACATTTTTGTGCTAATAGTTTTCAAAGTATAATAAAAATCGTCCTATATTGCTGATTTGTGACATCAGTAGATAATCCTGGTTGTGATCGAGATATGTTATCAAAATATTAGACTTTGGATTGACAACGTAATACGGGAACAAGATGTGTGATATTCAAAGTCAGATATATTATTCACATAATAGATTATTTCTATATAAAATGTTCAGGAATGTGCATCTAATTATAAGAGCATTTTAGGTTTAAGAGCTTAAATGATAAAATGAATAATATTGTCCAACTGACAACCCTGTTAGTTCAAATCATAGAATAGAGATCTGTCAACACTGTTCAGATCCAACCCATTATATTGATTCTGTTGATTAAGGTAAAAAGTTTCTAGAAGATTCCGAATCCAAATGATGTCTTGCTAAGTATTCGTTGATAGAAAAGTAGGAAATTCGCATCTTGAAGAGAGTCAAAGCAAAAGACACTTCTCGAGAAAACTCGAACCAATACAATCTGTCTGGGTTAAGGCAAATTACCGCATGGTTGGGAGACGATTATTGTAAAATCTTAGGATAATAACCTTTGTTATTATTCTAAGAAAATATCCAAGTCCAGTATTCAAATTAAAATAACCTCAACTCGGGGCGTTAAATTATATTAAAGTGATAAATTCAGTGAATATGTGTTTGATATAGCACCTGCTAAGTTTACAATTAATTATATTCTTTCAAATAAAAATTTATTATAGGACCTATCAGTGGCGGATCTAGAATTTTATTTTGGAGGGGGCTGAACAGGGGAAAATTTTGTGAAAGGACTTTCATATAATGAAGCGACCAAAACAGTAGTTTAACGTTGTTTTATGGAGTAAAAACGTGTGTTTCATATTAAAGGTTTTCAGGATGTTTTGTTTACTAATTTACTAATGAAATACATTAAAGTTAATAAAAGGCAGATTAAAAATGTGAAAAGGATTTATTTTTAAGTACATCGTACATTTAATATTTCAGAGTAGTTCTACTGGCTAGACATGAATAAATAATGACGGAGACACAGTTGGAATTTTTGTTTGGAGACTTGGAGTGATGGTCTGAGAACTAACACTGTCATTGTCTTCATCACTACGCTGTAAAGGAACCGCAAACGCCTTGTGTGCTTTTGAGCAAACTTTAAATTTTCTTACAAAAAACATTTTTTAAAGGTTTTGGGGGGGGGCTTCAGCCCGAAAGCCCCCCCCATAGATCCGCCACTGGGACCTATTGAATTGAAGTTTCGATTAAAAGACAATAATTAAAAGAAATTATTGAGATATATTGAATTTGGGAGATTGTGTTAGTTATTCAAAAATAAAAAGGGACAAGAATGTTTATTTGATTTGATTAAATATTAAGACTATTTGATAAACATTTTGATTTGGTTTTATTTTATGAACATATGAGTTTCAGGTTGGATTAATATTGTTAATATTAAGTTTCTATTTTGTTCTAAAATTGTTAATAATTGTATCCATTTCAGATATTACCACTGTGTTTTAATTTAAGTACATTCTTCCAAAGAATTCTTGCCCCAGGATTAACTTTATTTTAAAAAAGAGTACATATTTTCAATCACATGTTGGCGACCTATATTTGAATTTGTAGTAGTTTGATGAGTACGGATGTACAATAGTAAATAATAATCTTTAAAATCAATAAATTCTGATCCGAGGAGGCAGGAAGATTAATACATGACAGATAATAAATATCATTTCCAAAATATGACAGTTATACGACAGCTGTCTTAAATTTTGACTTATTGAAAAACAAATTATTAAGATATACCAAAATTTGCAAACATACCAAATTTAATAAAAATCCATTCATTTGAGCTGTATAGCACAAAAAGACAGATATATAGCACACACAAAAAACACCGTTTAGGGGTCAAAATCGATATTTCAGTGAAAAACTCAACTCAGATTTTTTGACCATCACATAATTAACTGTCTCTATCCTACACATAAATAATAAAGTACCAAATTAGAATTGGAAAACAGCACATTAATAATTATTATAAGGCTTTCCAAGCTGTTGACAAAACCTGTCAACTGAACAAGTATGACAACAGATTAAAGTGCTTTTGAGTTGGCAATCAATATTAGATAGTAAATGATGCTTCATCACCAAGATGTAAACGATTTATTGTAATCATTAATGATATTAGTGTGTTGTAGGTATCTCTAGATAAGTACATTTAAGTAGGGACTTGAGAATCTAATACTTGTAAATGGTTTCAATGAATTATGCAAGGTTTTATTATTAGCCCTTACCTAGTAGTTAAAAAAAAATTACATAACAATGAAGATTTTCCTTATTGTTTAAAGCCGAAAAACCTCTCAATCATCATCACCCTATAAAAAAAGATGAAGAAAAGAATATAAAGTACTTTAAGTTGTAATATACAGTTACAATTTTGAATTAAAACTTGTAGTTTTTTTTCTTTGTTGTTTAAAGGCAAAAAACCTTTCAGTCATTATCTCATTAAAGATTAAAAAAAAAAAAAAAATTGGCATAAAATAAAGGACCCCTAGCCTGATAGGAAAGATGAAAGAGAGGGATCTAATCCAAGACTACATGAAGAAAGGTGTAGATCCAGCTAGGGGGTTCTTGGGTCTGTACCTGCACTCACTATGAGTGACCCCTGAAGGTCGGAAGAAGAAAAAGAATTGGTTAAGAGAGGGGGAGACCTGATAGGAAAGATGAAAGCAATCTAACCAAGGGCTACATGAAAAAAAGATATGAATCCAGCTAGGTACTGTCAGGATTGCCAACACTTCCTCACTAATAGTGAAGTCCCTCTGAAGGTCCATATAACTTTATATTATGTATGTATAAGAAAATAAAAATGTTATTTTCTGTAATTCATTTATGTATACATTAAAGTTCATGAAAGTTAAATTTAGTGGAAATCTCAGGAAATGAAACTTTCCAACAATTATATAGATTATATCATATGAAACTTTAAAACAATTACATTCATGTAAATGAAATAAAAATATGTAAACTCCTTGAGAAAAAGTTTTTAAAACACTTCAAATATCATTTCTCATTTGCATTGTTTATTTTATTTTTATTTTTTTTATTATTTTTTTTAATTACTGCTACTTATGCCTCATTCACACCAATATATTTAATACTTTCAAATTCAAGCTCTATTCCTAGTTTTTTAAATTCTTAATTTTTCTACTTCCGGTAAATTAATATTATCTTTAAGTTATCATATTATTATTAAACTCGTAGATTGTAAATGTTGTTAATTTTCTTAAATTTTGTATTTTTTTAAATTACTTATTTTGTTCATGAATTAAGGACAGGATTTTTGTTTTATTTGTGTCCACAAATGTTTGATAGATGGATATTTTAAAAGATGTTTGCAATATAGTGAAAAACACAATGAAAATCTGTTCTACTCTTTCTTTTTTTCTTTTAAAATAAGCATTATGCTGACATTTGTAACAGTTGTTTGCAATTTAATAAAAAAAAGTTAACACATTCGAAATATTTTCTTTTCATTTTGCTAACATATGCGATGTTTGCAATTTAATGAAAAACTCATTCAAAATCTTTTGTTTTCTTTCCTTTCTTTTACAATGAGCATTTTGCTGACATTTGTTTGATATTTTAAATGTTGTTAAAAATTTATTGAAAATTTTGACACATTCAAATCTTTTTCTTTCTTTCTTTTTAAATGAGCATTTTGCTGAAATTTGTATCTCCAGATGTTTTGACAAATGGGTATGTTAAAAATTGTTTGCAATTATGAAAATTATACTATATTTAAAATATAATAATTGGAAAATGATTTGAAACTGTTACAATGTTAAAAGGGTCCACCACAATCTTATGCATTAACATATGTCACACTCTCCTCAGGGGCTTATTTATAGTGAGTACAGGTGTAGAAATCCCAAGATATACTACCTGGATCTACACCTTTTTGCATGTATTCTTAGATCCCTCTCTTTGACTTTCTTTATCAGGTCTCTCTTTACCAAATTTGTTTATTTCCTGGCCCTGACACTATTCAAGATTTAGAGGTGTATATTTTATGTTATTTTAATTCCTATTTTTATAAGGTAATGATGACCGAAAGATTTATATAACAAAGAAAAAATCATGTGTGACATGTTTAACATTAAATGTACCCTTTGACAGTATTTAAAAAGTCAAATTTCAGAAGAATATGATTTTTTTCATATTCTCCTAGCTGGAGATATGACACAGACATTTATAAAACATCCATTCATTAAAAATCCATTGAAAACTGTGTACATCATCATATTACTTTTTTTTTTTTTAATTGATCCAAATTTAAGATACCAACCAAAAATATAAATTTCAATATAATAGGGGAGATCAGGTATGAAACTTCACTTTGTACCAAATCTATGAAAATTGTAGAAAAAGTAGGGGTAGGACACTTTTTAGTGAATTGTTATAATTAGCTATTAAAACTATGATAGATAAAAATAAAAGACTTACCAACAGTTGTTGAAGGCCTTGCTGTTGTTGTTGCTGGAAAATAAAATAACCATAATTAGCCTAGCAGTTTTTTGTTGATGATATTTAACAATTATTCAATTCAAATTCAGGATGTTAGTTCAAAATTTATTTAATACTCCTTTTCTTTCCTCAATAACAATTCTATAAGAAACTCATTTACAGGATTAAATAACCAAACTAATTTCTATGAACTAATTATAAAATAAACCTAAAGACCACATTAGAACTAATAATAAATCAAATAAACATTATTTTTTTAACATATCACGTTTTTAAAATGGACTAAAGAGTATAAAATAATTTTTCATGATCCTTCTACAATTTTGAGGGAGGATTGTTAGTGGATTAAGCATGCAATCTATGATAGTTAAGGAGGAGTAAATAAATTAAATTACAGTGAATCTCATTTCCGATCCACTGAAATTAGCTGTGAATTCATCCGGATTGTCTACTTGTATTATTTACTGGCTGCGCCCCACGTTTTTCTCTCCAAGTATTCCAAATATATCCTTAACCACTAACAATCCTCCCTCAAAATTGTAGAAGGATCATGAAAATTATTTTATACTTTTTGGTCCGTTTTAAAAACGTGGTGAAAAAAAAATTATTTGATTTATTATTTTCTGTTTTTTAGTCTTATGTCCGGGTGAAAGACATCCTGTTTAGCTGAAAATGTCTGAAATTAAAAATATTACCTCTTATTACTGTACCTATAATAGTTCTATTAGTCTTGTAACTTAGAAAATACACACTTGAAATACAAGTTCTGCTGTTATACAAGTGCACACTTGAAACCGAAGTTCTGCTGTTACAGCAACACGAGAGAGCAGAAACGATAGTGTTGATGCTGTAAACTACACTGCAGAATATTCAAAGCTCGCAAAGCAGATGCTGCTCTCATCAAATATTGTTTAAACAATCTTGCAGACAAGGAACAGAGTGAATATTGTATTGTCATCCAATTCTGACCTATGTTCAAAATTTCAGGTCTCTAGCTTATCGGGAAGTTAGTTTAAACTCAATTGCAAAATTCCACCCTGACAAGACAGACAGATATGACGGAAACCGAACTAATAAAAATGTGGTAAAAAAGGTTATTTAAGAAACAGTAATAAATTAATGAATCTTTCTTAAACCAGTCAACTGCATTCCTCATCCATGATTTTAATCATCTACACCACCCACAGTCAAAGGAAAAAAAAGCCTGTACTTATCTGTTATTGGAAACAAATTGTAAAGGTTGCCAACATGAAAATAAATTACTTTATTATTACACATTGCAGTTGTCGTAGTGTGCTACTGTTCACCGAAAATCATGAGACTGTATAAGAAATAAAGAAGTTTAACATTCTTAATATAAGTTTAATATAAGAGAGAATATTCTTAAATTCACATTCTGTATGTTTTTACATGTAATAAAATAATTAATATTCCTCGCCGCTATAACTGCTGCAGAGTTCTGTGCTCCAGATCAACTCTCCTCCAAGCTTGTCTGTCCTCCACTTATCTTTCCATCCTCTAACCTTCAGCTTCCCAAGATCCACCATCCATTTTTCTGGGCCTTCCTCTTAATCTTCATCCCCCAGATGTGATCAGGAGCACCTTTTTAAACTGCTTCATCTTCCGGAATTCATTGAACATGCCCTGCCCATCTGACCCTTCTTTGCTTATTCATTGTAACAATGTCCACCTCTCCATATAAATCATAAATCGGCAAATCTGGACTGCCCTTGAGCCTACTGTATTTGTAAAAGATCGCAAAATTTACAATTTCTAAAAATCTACTATAATGATATTGATACTCAAATGTAGCTGCTAATGACCAAACAAAGCATGTTGGACATAATCTCCTCGAAAATCCTAGTGTTGGATTTTTTCCAATTTACTTTTGAACTATAATTTCCCCAGACAGAGTCATAAAGGCTTATAAGGAACATGAGAGGAAGTGGGTTCCTCTAAGTAAATTGCATCCAACCTTCTTTCCTTTGGCTGGGGCAATAAAAAGAATGTGGTAAGTTTCAACACAGAGTATGATCAACTGATAAAATATATACACAGGGTGGGCGTAATCACTGGGGAACCTCTGTGTGGAAATGTGACCAACAAAAGGAACCTACTCTTTGAATGTAAACATCTTGAGCAGGAAAGGATTGAAACTTTCGGTTTGTTTATAACAACTTGGGTTTTTTTTTAGAATATCGGTGACATGTGATTTGACAATCCCTCAACACAACCTTGTCAGTATATTATGGAATTAATTAATCTGATTATGACAAAAATTCAGCGGCTGACTTCTACAACGATTCGATACCACAAACAGTCACAAGACACTTCACAAAAGTAAATGTTAATCTCAGGTCATTTTAAAATTGCTCACCCTGTTTCTTTTTAATCAATTTTTTTTTTAAATATACTTTTTTAAGAGCAAGATTTGTATTTAATTTATTTAAACCTAAAAGTATGTTTGCTAAACTGACAATACATACCCCAATGATAGCATTCAATTCCGTCATAGTGACTTGCTTAGCTCGCTCCACCGCTGTCGCTACTTGTTGCTGATGCTGAAACCAAATGATACCAACTTAGCACACCCGTGACAATCGCAAACAAAATTAAATAAGTTAACTTTTCAAATTTTAGCAAACAGGTAGGGTACCCTATTCGTTTCTTAACCTGACTAAAAATTCTCTTAGTAAATGTGTTATTCTCCCTCCCCCTAACAAATTCCAACAATACCCCAACCCAAAAACTTTGAATATTATTCAATATTAATGATAATATTAGCTGTGCCTAATATAGCGGCTCTTGTCCATATAGAAATCATGCTTTGTGTGCATATCCTTAATCACAGCACTATTCAAGTTATAACCACCAATAATTTTCAAGCCTGTGAAGGAATTTTAATATTTTTTCCAAGTCTAAATAGCCTAACATTTAAATTATGAACAGCATTGATGTCTTCAGTTCCAATCGTTATTTAAATCATAATAACTCCGTCACAGACAAAACATGTTGTAGCTGATAATTTAAAGAAAATGCACAAAATCTATAAAAATCTGAATTTTCTATTTTTCAGATGCAAATATGGGGTAAAACTGAAGAACTACTTCGCTAATTTAAAACGAATTTTCAGTTTCAATTAGCATATAAATCATGTACTGTATCAACTTTGTCATTAATAAACTATAAATCAACATAAAAATCTTAAGAAAATTTATATCTGTGTGTAAAATATTTAGAAAATTCTGGTTTTCGTATTACCAGTACAGACAAAATTCTTATAACTTGGAAACTACTTAATCAATTTGAATCACACAAAGAATGAAACCTGACCAGATAGAAACTAAGCTTACAGACATAGAGACATTGTGTTTTATATATGTAGCGATGGTGCAATAAAGAGCTTTGTCCTTCATTGGATGCTCTTACTATATCCTACTGATCTGGAAATTAACAAATTAAAGAGAAAGGTTTTTGAAATAATCATTGTAATAAGAGGTATAAGATATCAAGTCGAAATCTTATCGATATCTCTCCGGAGGTTAAGATATTCCCGTGGCAATGGATGAGCCGACTCAAATATACATAGACACTGTGCATGCGTTCACATATTTAACAAGTGTTTATCAGAATCACCGGGTTTCCTTTTATTTTGTAATGTATAAACATATTCCAAATTTGGAATGGTTGGTTAACATATATGTGGAAATGGCCTGGGTTAGTATTATGGAAAAGCTAAATAACCCAAACATGGTGTGAATTTATAATATAACTGTTATGTCGTAATAAGTTGTAGTAAGTTGTTATTGAATGCATGACAGTTTGTTAAAATTACTTTTACAAGTTCTTCGACAGCTGGTCCCCATGATTGGTTAATGGTCAGGACGTATAAAGGAAATTATAACCTACATAGGTTAGGGCTCACACAATTTAAAAAATCTATAGTTAATGGTAGGCTAACCACCAAGGTATCCTATCGTTACATTACTAACTCTCATAGCTCTAAAACCACTGCATATATTTTACTAATGTTTTGTTTGCTTTGAGAAGCTTAAAAAATTTATTTTAATATTACTTGGTTTTAAACTAAAGAATACTTGAAAAAAATAAGGATATTTTTGAAAATAAAAAAATTAATAAATTGTTTTCTTCATTGTCAACTGTGTAAGAAAAAATAAATAAATAATATCATTTATTTGAAATAGATTTTTATTATTTGACTACTTTTGAACATAAAACCAAAATTTCAAGCAGTTCATAGAAAAATTTAGTAAGTTACATTAGTTTTAAAATTATATAACAGAATCGAAAATTATATATTTTTCATTATAAAAATCACTATCCCCATCTATAATTCAACTTGTAGTCAAATTTCACTTGATCTTAAATCCCATTCAAAATATTGGTTACAGTATTCACGTATACAAATTTTGAAACTCATAAATCACTATAAAACAAAGCATGAATGCAAAAAGCACAATGTAAACAACCTAACCTCACAGACAAAAACTAACTTCAAAAACAAACACTGATGTACCTGTACTAACTAGTTTAGAAAGTTCGTGACATTCATCTATGGCCATAAATATAAAATAAATCAGAAATTAATAAAAACAAAAACTGAAAATTTCGTTGTTCCACATTTCTGATATATCTGGGTTAAAGATAGAAAAGTCAAAAGATTTTTTAATACAAAAATACACATTTTCTGTATATGTCTATGTTGTGTGTTTTTCGTCTTTTTTCATACTATAGGCCTAGCCTTGGACACCTTTCTCGTGTCACTAGTTTTAGTTTTAGTTTCTAGGTTATCTAGAGGCTTTCATGTTCTAGGTTTATCACCAAAATAACAAGAGATGATCCACACTCTTGAAATGTCAATTATTACTTTGTATATAAATAAATGATAGCAAATGTTTAAATAAATGATAATAATAATACAAAATTTTACCGTACCTCTAAAAATATATGTTTGTGTTCCAAATTTTTAAAATCTAGAACAGAACTGTCCAAACCTAGTAATACTTCCTACTCAAAAACCTTTTTGTTTCTTTAGAATATTTAATTTATAACCTAAACACATTACTCAGAAAAGGAGAATTTCAGTTTCCTTTTTTTGTCTAAAAAATTGGTTCTTCTCACACTAAAATATTGTTTGCAAATCTATTTTATTTTTCAATTTGTTGCTACTTTATTATTATTTGTAAATGTATTCTACTACTTTATTTTTTTTTTTTTTTGCAATTAGACCTTACCTTTTAAAAAACTGAATAACAATGATTAATAGCTTCCTATTTTATCTGCTGAAAGTAAAATGATGATACCCTACTCTGAACGCTCTGCAATTTCACAACTTTTGTTTTATTACCATTCAATTCAAACTGTATGCAGTAAACCAAGAATAAAGTTCAAACATAGTATTTTCAGTCATATTTTTCAATTCTCTAAAATTATTTGTTTGAACTACTGCAGTGGTGTCAGATGTTATACTTAAGTTACGTTAGATTAGGTCAAGTTAGGATAGGTTATGTTAGGTTAGATTGGAATAGGAAGGTTATAATTGGTATGGTTAGGTGTGAGGTAACATCTGCATACATGATAATACTAGAACTGATTCTAGATGTTAAATTATTCATATAAATTATAAATAAAAGTGGTCCTAAAATAGTTCCTGTTTATTAAATACAATTAAGTTGATTTTAGAAAGAAGAGAGGGGAGTGACATTATTAAGTAAATTTGTAAAGGTGTTGTTTTTAATAAATAATAATATGAACAATCGAATTATAAGATAAAAACAGAATATGTTATATAGCTTACCTCTTGGGCTAGGAAAGGTAGAACTTGAGCAATGATTGCATTTAACCTCTTTGCTATTTCAGTCTGTCAACAAACAAGAAAACAATAAATAGAAAATACACAACAAAAATGTTACAAGGAATGTTTTGTAAGTAATGTCCAGTTTGTATTTTCTGCATATATAGCCCATGCAAACAGATGTTGCTAGCGTACCATGTTTGAGTAAATCATTAGAAAATTTGTGGCATTTACGAGCCGATTCTGAGTGATGCAAAAGTAAGACAATGGTGCTATTTATTTTGAAAAGAGAAAACAAATGTTCACTATGTAAACTTAACGGTAGGTCATTATTGATCTCAAATGATGGTGAAGAAATTTAGGCTATATATAAAAAAAAGTTAAAACCATAGTGTCATGTTTATTTTTGATGTTTGCTAATCTTTCACAATCTGTGAATTATGAAGTTCTGACTGGAAAATTGTCTATACAAGACAGATGCCAAAGATGTTAAGTGACACACACAACCAGAAACATCTTGCCACACCGCGTGAATTTTTTTGGCATTACCATCATAAAAGTGATAAATTTGTTTGATCACATTATTACGAAACCTAGATTTCATATTCATACATCAAACGTAGCAGCAGTTGATGCAAAGGTGACAATCATGGTGGCAAATCATTTTCCATTTTTTCTTGACTGCCAAGAGAAAAAAGTTGCAATAGGCCAAATCTGAATAATAGGGTGGTTGGAGGAGAAGTTTCATAGAGGAAGTCAACAATTTTAGCCATTGCAATTAGAGATGATGGATTGAGAAGAGAATTTTTTTCTTCACCGATTGGGAGTGGTTTTTCATCAATTCACTCCGAATTTGTTCCAAAATATCTAATGATCACTTTTCCCTTTTCCAGATAGTACACACAAATCAGATGATGCGAATCCCCAGAAAATTATGGCCATAACTATTTAGTTGATCATACCATTTTACCTTCTTCAGAGCACATTCGCCAGCAACTGCTCTTTTATTTTTCGTGTATAGTAATGTATTTATGTCTCATCAACCCTCAGGGGTTCACTCATAGTGACAACTTTTGATCTTTTCCAACCCTGAAGCTATAATAGTATTCAAAGGCTACCATTTCTTCTTCTATTTTTTTTTTATAAACCGATGATGACCAAGAGGTTTCTTGCCTTCAAACAGCAAAGAGAAAAAATCATGTTTCTTCAACAATTACATAACATCTTAAAAGCTTACTTGGATTGCATTTGATTATATCCAAACACTAAAAATCACTTTTTCCATTACAACAACGAAACTTATTCACTTTCGAATGGTGCCCAAAAATGTCAATTAAACAGATCTTCTTGAAACTTTGTTGTTTACCTAAATATGATGGTAAACATTAGATAAAATTAACCAGTCCAATGTACTTGTTGCAGTCGATGCATGGAGAAGTTTGTGTTTTGTGCTGTACAATTCTTTATATATTTATATGTAATTATAAACTATTATGAAAAAGCGAAAGGATGAAAAATTGTTTACCTGAAGATGGCTTTTTAATGCCGAAACCGGTAGTACTTTTATAAAAATTAAAAAAAGAAAAGGATTGTGATGGACCTAATAAGGTAAGAATTGGCATTAAATTATATTTTTTGTTATATTACTGATCAAATATGCTATTGCCGTAATTACTGTCACGTGGTTTCAATTTTTTGAATTATTAAGTTTCTACTAGAAAATATATCGCACGAATAAGTTTTGAATTATCCATCTGTCTTGTTAATGATAAGCTTACAAGGAAATTGGAAGGAGAACTTTAAAGTGGATATTGATCACAAATCTGCAAGTAGCAATAACAGCCAATTAGCAGTAATGAAGTGGTTGAGGTGCACACTTCTCAAATGTCTCATTTATTAAATTGATGTTAAGATTTTTACTGATATAGGCCTAGTGTTTTTATTTTTTAACGTACACATAGTACAGAGAAGGTTATGTGATGGGTCAAAACCCATGTAGAATTTTTTGTGGAAATATCCATTTTGAAGACATTATATCTTGAGTTTTGGTTTTTAGAATGGATGTCCATTTGGCATTTGTTTTTGTGCAGTGTCCTACAGCCAAAATGTGTGGGCAAATTTTAATCAAATTTGACATGTGGTCATATATTTTTGGTCATATCTCGGGACAGTTCTATGCATTTTTTTAAACTCAAAATTTGGAGATAGCTGCCATAATAAAATCACTCAAAATTATGATTTTCTCAAAATGGTCTAGCGATTTTGATCAGTCTTCCTCAAATACCCTCTAAGGATCCAAATAAAATGTATTGGGTCAACATTTCTCCAAAATTGCTCACAAAGGGGATTTTTAAAAGGGTTTTACAGGAATTTTACACGTAGAGGTTAGTCGAGATTTTTTGTATTAATCTTTACATTTTAAATATGAATAAAATCAGTAGAGTTGATTTTGAGAAATTACATATTTTACCACTCACAAACCGGCATTTATTTAAGGAAATGGCAACCTGTTGATTTTGTTTGGGTCCTTCAATTAGAGACAAAACTAAGAGAAAAATGATACTGCTGATTTTAGAGAAAATCATAATTTTGTGTTTCTTTTCTTATAGCAGTTACTTACTAATTACTACTCTTAGCTTATTATTTTGAGTAAACAAAAATGTTTAATCATGCCAAAATATGCCCACACACTAAATTTAATTAAAATCAGTCTACATGTTTGGGCTCTAGAGCACTGCACATACGTATACAAGACAGACATCATTCAGAACATGTTTTTGTTTTTTGAATTCATGGAACCTCAAAACAGATACATCAGCAAAAAACTTGACATTGATTTTTCGACCCATCACAAATCTTTCTCTATACTACGTATATATAGTATATACATATATGTCAGAAAGTAAAATGGCATAATATCAGTTTGATAGTTTCTTTAAAGGTAACAAAATTTGCACAAATTTGTTATCTAACTGTACAATTTTAAATCATTCTTTCGAGTAAATCATTAAAGTTGGCAGATATAGCTTGCCAAATCAATTACTAAGTTTTTTAAATACCCAACTACAGTATATTATTCTCATGTAATGTTGTCTTACCTGTTTGTGCATTTCGACGTTTAACCCGTACGACATCTCATAATACTGTAACATTCAAAACAAACAATGAAAGATACTTTATAAATTTAAAAGCTAAACAATACAAAACATATTTATATCATTTGAAACCTGGAATAATAAAAATATAACATTCACCAGCCCATTCATTTAAAAAATCATATATATATTTTTTATAAATAAGAAATTGTAAATGAATTAATAAACAAAACCCATACATATATCATTTGTTCAAATAATCACAATCATCCAAAATGTAGCACCTCATTTAAAATTTCATTCCCTTATTTCATCTTTTATAGTTCAGGATGCTTTAAAAAGGACTTTACAACTTTGTAAATTCACATAAATTTATTCAGACTACCTACTTACAACCTCTTCTCTATAACAATTATTGGAACTTAGCAGAAGAGAGCTTAGGCTGATAATTGGTCTACTCTCCAGACACTCCCCAGTGAACTACCATCTCGAACACATGGAAAGGTTACAATGGATACATGTTGCTTTTGTGTAATACATAAAGAAACACCAGAACACTGGTTGTGCGAGTGCAAACCTCTAGCCAATAAAAGACTACTTATCTCGACATTACATTCCTCACCATTGAAGAGGTAACAGTCGTGTCCCCCAGAACCATTTTAGGCTTCGTAGGAAGCTTAAATCTTGGTTGGGTCTAAACTTAATTGGGTAGTCACAAAAAATCTTGTTGGATCCAAGTGACAGGAAATTGAGCAGCCTCGGAACCTCTTAAACTTATAACTATAGAGCTGGTTTTGGTGTCATTTTGTATCAAAATAGAAAAGTTTTTTACCTTATCGTTCGTTAGGTTCAATATGACTTCGATTGGTCATTTTGCAGACATCCCATCTAAAGTCGATTTTCTGCCAAACCCACAGCAGCATGTCAGGTGTAACTTCAACTGCAGTGTAGCTCAGCGAGAGAAGCTGGTTAGGGTGGTTTACTATTAGGTTATCACAGACATGTTCCAAGGATTGTTATTTATTTTCACTGCTCCAAATCTGACAGTTGTGTGTATTCACTTTAACACTTACATAGAAAGTTGACTAAACACTGAAAACTAAGTTTCCAATGAAATGTAACAATTCTGAACAAAACTCCTTACTAGTGTCTTTTAGCAACCCTATCAGTGTCTTTTAGTTCTTGTAGCATTGTTAACCTGTAGGGTTTGAGATGCAAATGTTCTTTCAACACATGGCAAACAGTCACATGTGAAATGCCCAAATCACTAGAAGTATGCTGGAATGATTTAACAGGACTGTTAACAACGCTTTGCCTCACTTGCACTACGATATCGTATGGGATGATTTCTTATGGCTTATTGAACACCCAGTAAATAATGCCACCTACACTTATGCCACTCATAAATGGTAGGCCTACTGGGAGGATCTGCCATAGTCAAAACGACAATTGTCGCAGACTTCTATTCTACAAAGCAAAACACACAATGAGTACACTCTGAACCAGTGAAGACAGCCATCGTTGTTACAACTGTCACTAGTGCTTGCGGTGGTGCTAAATGATATTATTCATTACATTGAGTCAAAACTTGATCAATTTTGCTACAAAATTACACCAAAACCCGCTCTGTAAGAAGTCTAAATAAATTAAGTTCTTTTGAAAACACCTTTTATTTAGGAATCTTTTTAATGTAACAATTTAATTAAATATAAAAATCAGATCAAGGATATCAGTATCAATATAGAACAAACCTTTTAAGAGTACCTTAGTAATCATAGGAAGATCAAAACAGAATATACCAGAAGAAGAAGAAGAATTTTAAGAAAGAAAGTGCTACCATATTTTTCCTTGTTGTTAAAAGTTTAACACCTATCCATCTTCGTTGCATTATAACAAAAAGGAAGAAAATAATATAAAATGAAGACTCCTAGCCCTTGAATACTCTATTAGTCTCAGGATCAGAAGAGAATAAGATAAAAAAGATGAAAGAGGGATCTTACCCAAGACTACATGAAAAAAGACATAGATTCAGCTAGCATCTCTCAGGATTCCCAGACCTGTACTCACTACAGTGCGCATCTGAAGGTAGCACACCAAATGAATAACACCACTCTAGTGTGCAGAAAAATTTAAAACATTGTACAGACTTTCTCACTCACCCATCCCCAAAACCAAATAAAAACTAATTAATTACTTGAAACAAATGTATTTAAATAAGTAGCCTACCTAAACTTGCTTCGACTATGCTATAAAAATATCTGCAGCGTAAGTAGTATTTCATTAAAATCAAACTTTTAATGACAGTGGTCAAAGATAATTTAAATTTGTTTCACAATTATTCCTGAATCGTAATTTTTTTTTTTTTTTTTTTTTTTTTTTAATTGCAATTTTACACAAGCGTTTGGGTTATTAATCTACACATTTTACTCAAATTTGAACAAACTCACTACAGCTGATTTTGAAAAATTATGTATTTAATAACAGCATGATTATTGATATTTTTGTTAAAATTTATAGATGAAAATATCTAAATTTAATTGACAACATAAATTCTTTTTTAGAAAATAAGTGGATTTTGTAAATTTATATTATTTTAGTAGTTAAAACAGATTAACTAGTTTACATGTACATAATTTAAGGAATTAAGTAGTTTTTGGAAAAATGTCAGTCTGTCTGTCATCAGTGTAGTGTGTACAACCCAAATGAGTGGATAGATTTTAAACAATCAGTATATTTTAGCTACATTTAAAGACATGTTTTCCATTTCAAAATCCTAAAATTTAAGGGTACCGGTACCTACAATAATACAAATACTACACTAAATTTAAGGCTACCAACCATAAAACAAAACCACATAACTAAGGGATACCTACTATAATATAAAACCAAAAAAATTAGAGGCACCGACCAAAATACAAAATTTAGGGGTACCTATCATAATACAAAGCCCAAATTTATGAGTACCTGCCATAATATAAAACCACAAATTTAGGACTACCTACTATAATATGTAATAAAACATTCTTTGGTACCTACCACAATATGAAATAAAAATGTATGACTATCCACCATAATACAAAACACAAAATTTATGGGTACCTACCATAATACAAAAAAACAAAATTTATGGGTACCTACCATAATACAAAAACACAAATTTTAGAGATACTACCATACAATAAACACAAAATTTAGGGGTACCTACCATAATACAAAACACAAAATTGAAGGGTACTAACATAACACAAAATTTAGGGGTACCTAGTAAAAATACAAAAACGCAAAATATCTGTAAAAGATTATGATTAAATTTTGCTAAAATGTATCCTCTACAAACATAAACAAAACCCCATCTTCACAAAAATCTCAGTTCGTAAGTTATCGGTAAAAACAAAACCATATTACTGTAAAGCTGTTATGAAAGATGAATTATCTCAAAATCAGATGTACAGTATCAATTTCGTTCCAATGTGGAGATTAAAGACATGAAATCATTTGTTTTTTCTCTATCTACTGATCTTCCAGGAAACCTGAAAATTAATTCTCGAATGTGAATCGACACAAGTGGAAATATTTGCACAAAGCTTGTGAAATTCTTATTTATATATTAATTAGACGAAAACGTAGTTATTTTAAACTGTACATGCATTCTGATAATTACGCGCGACAAATTTCACAATTAAAGAGATGGAATCCCAACACATTGTTTGCTAAAAAACTCACTGTTGGAGATACTAATTGGATTCAGTGGACAATATCCACAGTGTGCAGCTCAAAAACATTGCATCAACTTTCCACCCATAAAACGATTTTATAAAAAAATGTCAGTTTTGTAAAATTAACTATGAACACAGACTTACTAATTATAAGGGTATATTCATTTCATTACTGTACAAACCATTTTAAACAATAAATAAAGCCTAAATTTGTTTATAAACTCGTCCTAAAAGTAAATTGTATTTGATAAAACAAAAGAATTATGACAATAAAGGTTTTTTTGCCAAATATTCCTATATCATATTTACTTGAATGACAACCTGTTTGGGTCATTAATCATTTCACCAAAATCTTAACTAAATTGTTGAGCCGATTTTGAGAAATTAGGTCTTTTATACATTCTTTTTTTTACCAATAACCCCCATTTTTGGAGAAATGGCGACCAAGACATTAAAAAAAAAAGCAAAAGACAATCTTCAGGGTCTTAGATGTTAAATTGTTAATCAAATTTGATCAATTCGAAGCTTCTATTATTGGTTTTTAAAAATGGTTATTTTTTCCAAAATATTTTACACCACAATTTCTCCAAAACATTTTGAGATTTTAAAGTATTTTCTACAGGGTTAGTTTTCCTTTTAATTCTGCGTCTTTTGATGTAGGCTACATACCATTGATTGAAAAAGTTTTTTTTTTTTTTTTTTAATTTGGCTGAAATTTAGAAACTATAAAAGGCATACAACAATTTCAAACAACTTATACAACATTACAAATCACTTTTTTTTTTAATTTGTAAATCACCCACGATTTTGAAATTTACTAAGAGATTTTTATAGTTATGCACAAATATCCACAAAACCACCCTATGAAGAGCGCTTAATATTAACTTTTATTAAAAAATTTCTAAGTTTATAAACAATATTTAGAATTTCAAAACAAAAACAAAATCAGCTCAAAGTAAAAAATTAAAATACTGCACTTACCATTACATAGTGCCTCTGCATTTCAGTCTTTTCATTAGCTAATTTCTCACATTCCAATTTTAACCTGACAACAGAAAACAAAACATATTTCAAGATCATTGTTTATAAACCTGATAACAGCTGTTCTTATAATAAAGAAAAAGACTTAGGATGTTATTTTATGAATGCTCCTTAGGATTTCCTTACGCTGCTTCTTTAGGCCTCCCTTAATTATCTTTCATTTTAATATACATACTTTAGTATTTCCTTTATTAAGTAAGAGAAATTGCTAAATTTTTCCTTAAAGATTTAACCTATTATCCTTCCTTCTAAGGTTGGATCTAAGCTACCTTTTTGTTATTGTCCGTTCCTGTTTTCGAAATAAAATAAACATATCATTTAAAGTTCCATTATATAAATGTACTAAAAACAGAGATATTTGGACAATATTAATTAATATTACAAGGGGAAAAATGAATTAGAACATTCTTGTTATATGGTACAAATTTACAGCAAAAATAATTGGTATTTGATTTACGTGTCATTTTCCCCCTTCAACATTGCACTGTTTGTGCTTTTGTTCTCAATTCATATTTTATATTTTTAACCAATTATTATCCTAGATTAGATAATGCTGGGATCATTTTCCTTTTTTTCTCCTTTTGATTGTTAATTCATCGTCAAACGAATAAAAATAAATTAAAATGTACTAACAAAAAGCAGATGACAGCTGTTTAGCAATTAATGAACAATCAGTTGTAGTGTATTTATGATGTAGTTTCATTGGGGTTCCTTTAATCCCTCCTAAAGAAGAACTTAGTAAAGCAATAGAAATGTTAAGGAATGGTCTCAAAATGTGAAATCGGTTAAGGGATGTCTTAGTGTAAAGGAACAGTTATTAAATAAGTGTTAATTTATGATCTATTAAGAAAGTCCTAAGTAAAGTTAATAAATACACAGTCTATTAATCTGAAATATTGTCCCTATTTACTGTTTCATTACACTGCACCAAAACAGCTGTTTTTCAATACAAACAACAAAAAGTAGTCTACCAGATATGCCCCTTTTCTATATTGTTGTCTGAGCACATAAGAAAATCAACTGGCCCACAATAAATCTTTTCAGTGCACCAACCTCAAAATAAACAACAATAAATAATACATGTTAAAGAAGGGATGGATGATCTACCCCAAAACATAAAAATAAGAAGCATGAGGATAGCAGAAGAACTATTACCATTAAAGTCCCAAGAATTATAAGAAGCAGAGTATGATAGGTTCTGTGAATATAAAAAAAAATTTTAAAAAGTAAAAATATTAAACAATTGATGATTATTATGCTTGTGTACTTGTCAGAGAAAACAAAAAATGTGAACCATCCACTCTGTGGAGTAAATTATCAAATCTTGCTCAAATGTTCAAAAACACATTGATGTTTCAAAGTTCTTTAAGAATCTTGCATTTCTAAAACAACAAAATGTTGACTTCAAGTCAAAGAAGTCTAATGTTTTAACTGCAGATCAAGTAACACAGTTTATGATTGAAATGCTTGATCAAAACGTTATTATTATTATTATTAGTATTGGAAGCACGGTTTACCCTCTAGACACCTCAGCCTATAAGACTTTTTGTGTACTTCCTTATTTCCATACCAAGCTTATTTCTATACACTTGGTTAGGTATAATAAAATTTGCCTAGCTAGATCGCTTATCATTTCTAGAGTTCCATTTGTTCCAAAGACCACTAGTCTTCTGAGCCCTATTACTTCACATTTCATAAGTATGTGTTCTGCAGTTTCCAAGTGTTCATTGCACAGTCTGAATTTCAAGTTACCCCTAGATTAATACCATGTTATTCAAATGTTTCTTAAAAGTGGTGTGTCCTGTAATAAATCTTAAGATTTTCCTTTAGTTTTGTTTGCTTTTTTCGGCGACAAACCTCGAGAGTTTTTGATCTGAATGGGCTAGTGACCCGTAGAGCTTCCCTTTGAGAGTTCTCTTCAGTGAACTCTGGTCCCTGATTTTATCCACTTTTCCAGACATCTCTTTACTACAGCTTTATTTATTGACATATCCTGAAAGATATCATTGCTCCTTTATTCACCAGGTATCTACCTGGTTCCGGGTCGATAGTTTAACTAAGGACTCCAGGTAAGTCTTTTATGCAAATGACTCTTAGATATTTAACCTCCTCCGAGAATTCTACGTTTGTACTAAATAGTCTTAATTTCACTTTGTCTATTTTGGTATTTCTTATGGTATTTTTTTGTTTTTTTAGATGATTATCTTTGCCAGGTTAATACTCAAACTTTCCTCCCTACATCAGTTTGTAATTATTCTTAATGCTCCGTTCATGAGATCTCCTAAAACATTTAGGAATTTTCCTTTAATCAACACCACAATGTCATCTCCAAACTGGTTATTAACAAAGGTTATTTTAATTTTTAATTTTAATTTTAATCTTTTCTTCTTTTTTTACATGTATGAGGGTTGATTTAATTAGATTGAAAATAAATGACATTCATTCATGAGAAATTTTTAGTTGTTTTTTGGGAATGGTAAAACTTGTAATCCATGAAGTTTTACTATTATAAATGAAAATTCCTCTTTTACACCATGTGATTTGTTCTGCAAATGCAATCCCTTACACCCTTCACATATGAAAAGCAACATATTGTTTATAGCCCTTCGAAATTGAAAATATTCTTCTCAAAATCTCGAATGCCATAACAACAAGTGGTATTCCACGAAAGATTTCAAAATACTTACATCTAAAAAATTCTGAAGATTACACTGGACATGAACTCAGGTGATCTATGTTGGTGGAAGGTGGAGAGGATTTACTAACTTTTAAAATGTATGACAAGTGACGACCTTCGACAGTACGACAGTAGCTGAAGGCAATGTAGAAGAATCGATAGCCAGAAAAATGAAAGTTTCTTAGAAGTTGTTCAGCAGAGTTTGAGAAACAAGAACGGTGAAAGTTCAACAGAGGCTGTACAAAATAAAACGTCCCAAAATAAGCTAGTGGAGGACAACCTTGTTTACTGGGAAGTTGATGACCTATTAAATGACAATTTGGAAGTTGAAGAAATGAATTTAGAAGGCAATCAAAACAATGATATGAAATCTGTGGGGGGAAAACCTTAAAAAAATTTTTTTTCAATAGGCCTACTCCAAAATACACTTCCTAACGAAGGCATCCATCACTAGTTCACTGTTATTATTAATTTTTTTAATTGATTTATTGTTTGTAATACTAAATGGTTGTTTACTAAATAGCAACATTATTTGTTCCATATTTATACTGTGCAAATCAAGTTTTGTTCTATAAATAAAATTTTGTTATTGTGAAAAATCCATTTTTTTTCCATCCATATATTTTTTCAGAATAATGTAAAGTACTGTTCATAAGTCGTCTCAGAAGTTTGTTTTTTTTTGTGGTTGCTTAAGAATTATTCCAAAATTACTCACCAAAAATGTCAGTTGGGTAGTTGTCAGTCAAAAAGTGATTGTATTTGATTTGAATCTAGCTTTTAATAATGGTAATCAAGGTTCATTTATTGTGTTTGCTAATTAATTCTGAATATTGCTAAAAAAAATTTACTTGTGATTTTGCTCACCATTTTGGGCCATTAGTTTTCATATTTCACTAAAATTTTGAATGAAATCGGTGGAGTTGATTTTGAGAAATTACATATTTCATAACTGATTTATTTTTGCGGGAAGCATGGAGTTACCAATAACTCACAAACCGACAATTTCAGGGGGATAGTGACCTATATATTTTGTTTGGTGTACACAAATAGTAACGTAATTAATTACAGTATTTCATATTTATACTAAGTAAATCCACTTTTATTCTATTAATTCAGTTAAACAAATTTTGTTATTATGAAAAAAGCATTTTTCATCTCTTCTTGCATTATAATGAAATGTACTGTTCATAACTTATAACTATTGTTCATTCATGATTTGAAGTAACTTAAGAGATTATATTTTAGAAAAAATTTGATGAAAATCGTTGAAGCTGATTATAGATACTTATAATTAATTAGAGTTTTGGTCTTTACTCTAATTTGGTACCTCCAAATTTTGAATTATCAAACAAATTAAAATCAGTGCAATCATTTAGACTGTCAATGGATGGCTCGAAAACGATTTTTTTTGCTTCAGAAAACCTTTAAAGGATACTTACATGAAAAACTAACAAAGATTTTACAGAGAGACCACACAACTTTCTCTAGACTATGTATATGTAAAATGAAATAAATCTAAATGAAATTGGCATCATGTTGTATGACATCCATATGGCTAGAACCTATAACTCGAATGTTCTTTTATATTCACTCAAGAATTTATGAATATGTTGAAAACAAAAACATCGACTATGACAGTCTAAAAATTACAAATGACAAATTACCATGTCATCATTTCTTGCAATTATCAATGATGTGGTTTTAGATAATGTTTTTTTAACATGCTTTATTAGCTATCTCTAAAGAGAAAGTATAATGATAGGCAAAAAAATAATATATACTGTATTGACTGAAGTGGAAATATCAGTTTTGATTTCCTTGTTCTAAATGTTTTCAAAACAGGCTATGCTAAATTTTTTCCAATTTTTTTTTAATAAATGGGAAACAATTAAAATAAATAGTCACTAACAACTCGATTTTATTATGTTGTGTCTTGTTTAAGAGATGAAAACCCTCTCTGTCATGACTGCCTTAAACAGTTGATGACATATTGTCATCAAACAATGTAATGCATGCAGATCATCTGACTGGTTGGTTTCTTGGGCCAAGTAGTAAATGTTTAATTGTATTAGTATATCAAATCGCTTTGCTTGGGGCAATGGCTCAGCCCTAACAGGCCTCAAAGCAGTATATATGTGATTAAAGCCTCCACTCCCTGTGCTTGTGTTGGTGTCTCTGCCCTGAACACGAATATCTCTTTTTCTTGTTTTTGACAATAACTTTTCTATTTGTAGTCGTATAAAGGTAGGGTTGGTAAAATTATGTGTGTAGAATTGAAATCTGCAAACTAGTATCTAATTTAATGTGTTAAAAAATAAATAATTCGTAAGATATGAACAAAATACTGTTTTAAATGTTTGCCATTTTGACATTTATAATTCTGTTTTTATGAAATTCAATGGGATTCTTTACAAGTACACACACTATAATCCCATGTTCTTATTTTTATTTTTGTAACCGCTATCATTTCATAAATACAGACGACAATGGATGGGAGGCATATGAAAATCACTTTCTATTTCCCGAGGCCATAACATGTGAATATCTGTCAAAAAGCAGATTGAAATTTTCAACTTTTATGAAAATTACCCTAAACTTTGTATACTGGGTAAATAAAAAGAAAATAATATAAAATTAAGAGCCCGCCAATATGCCAAGGTCGGAAGAGAACAAGAATTGGTCAAAAGAGACCTGATAGGAAAGATGAACGAGAGGGATCTAACCCAAGACTACATGGCAAGAAGGTGTAGATGCAGCTAGGATTACCACACCAGTACTCACTATAGTAAACCTCTTAGGGCAAACTCAATTTAAATTAAATAGAAATAACTGAATAAAATAACGATTTACACTAAGGATGGTTTTATGGTAGAAACAAGCCAAGCTTAGGCTATATTTAAATATATAAATATATACGGTAATTTTTTGAAAACTCAGTTCTATTATTTAAAAGATGGAAAGATATATATGTATAATCTGTTCCCAGAACAGTTATTCACCTTTAGGGGGAAACTTAGAACTCCTATTTACAAAATACAAAAAACCTCTACCACCCTATCTCAAATATATGTAATGGACACATATTATGGCTTCTGATACCTCAAATTAAGCCCCTTTGAAAACCATGCATTTCTGTTGAAAGGAAATAAAAATCGGCCAATGCTACACTCAAAAATGTTATTTTGTAAGTTATTTTCTAGAATTTTATAAAAATAGTACAGTATTTATATTTCAATACCGATTGGACAAACAGCATGTAATGGGCAAGTTTTATTGTTTTCATGATAGTAAAACTGAAATATTTAAAACATATATTTAGTCGAACAAATTATAATTTTGTTTTAATTTACAAATATTTCAAGACGTATCGCTAAATTTTACTAACCTTAAACATTAATACTTATTTAACTTACTAGAATTTGCTTGAATTTACTGAATTTATTATTATTAAAAATATTCAGATTTGCGCTAGAGAGAACTGTGCCATGTTTTCTTTACAGCCCATTCAAAATTTAATTATACAAACAATTTTGTTTAAAGAGTTTAATTATAATCTAATCTAAATGTAAATATTTAGGTAAGTATAGAAATTTTTTTTCAGCATTCCTTGATATTTGAGAATGGCTTTTCATTTAGTTCAAACTTTCATTTCTGACATTAACCCTAAATATTATTTCTTATACTACCCCAACAATAATTTAAGGTTTCAGAACTGGAATAGCAATTTTATTTTTTGTGAGAAGGTTTCATTACAATTAGTTAATGATAAGAAGTCAGTTTTCCTTAGGTGTCATCAACTGAACTGTTTTCATAGTATATAAATCGATGTGGAATTTTGCAGATATAACCCTTTGTGCTCCCCAGAGATCAAACAGCCCAAACAAGTGGAACTATTTTATTCAAATTTGTTGTGACCATTTTTTTAACTCAAAATTTAGGATACCTGTCCAATAGAAAACACGAATATATGATTTCCTCAAGATTGATATAACGTAATCAAAATTTGCACAAGTGTAGCCCGTCAAACAAGACTAACTGGTCATCACTCAGAAAATGATGGTTCATAAGTTATCGGTAAAAAACCAAAAATCAGTCATGTTGTAAATTAAATAATTTGTCAATATTGAGTCTACCGATTTAGTTCAAAATTTTAGTGAAATATGAAAATTAATAACTGAAAACCAAAATCGTTAGTCAAAAATTATCCAGGGTTCAGGAATAATTGGCAAAAAACATAATTACTGAACCTCAAAGCTCGATTTAAATTGAATACAATTTACGCTGAAGATAGGTTAAAGACATATAAAAAAAAACTTATTTAAATATCAGTTTTCATTTGGTTTTGGGGATGGTTAAGAAAGTCTATGGAACTTTTCTGCACAGTTTATTTTTTATAAATGTCTCCAAATAATGGAGTATTGTGATGCTAGCATTTTCCTGTTTATAATACAAGTCAATATTGATATTACAAAATCCCTAAATATTGCTCTTCAGCGTTAGTTTGGAATATTTCCACAAGGTGACATAAAATGTAAGTTAGCTCGAAAAGTAAAATGAGAAAATGTTAAAGGACTCCACTCCATGGCTAATCAAATTTCCCATAATAAGCTTCAACTTTTAATCAGCTACTGTATGTAAATATTCATCTATCAGATCAGTTGATATTAATAGAAGTTTGTTTTGACAGTCAGTTTTAAAAACTGTTTGATTTTCTATTTTTAAAGTTGTTTGATAATGCTGCATTGCTCAGTATTAATATTGTTTAACAGGACATTTGCCATTATTTGTGTTTATGAAAACTAATATTCAAAGTTTTGAGAGTATAAATCAACTCCCTTTATCAAGTGAAACTAGATTTTAAAGTGAAAAACATCAACATAGCCTAGTAGTTCCTTTCTAAGGTTATACATTTAGTTTTAATTTCCAAACGTGTCTCTAATTTCCTAGGAGGCCAAAATTGTGATTGTAAAAAAAATAGTTAAAAATTATTATTTTTAAAATGTCATGTTCATTTTTATTTTTTAAATAATTGCTTTTTTTCACCTCAAATCAAATGTTGAAATTAAATATACAAATCATTTTTGGTTCACTGAATCATTTTTAATCAATTATAATTTGAATAGTGGTGTTTATTTGAACTGTGTTTACAGTTCAATACAATGTTGTATTACAACTACTAACATAACTAATAACAAAATAAATAATAAAGACTAAATAAATTTCATAAATAGACATGAGTGTTATTGTAGCCAATAAAAAAAAATTTTAAACTAAGATTGCAATACTTATTTAAATTGTCTGTAGGTTTTCAGTTAAATATAATCTTACAATTAAACACAGAAAATATGATTGTAATGAGAACTGAAAACTTAATGATTATATCAAAAAGATCTATAATTTATTGATGTAATTCTCTCAGTGTAGCGCAAATAAGAAGTCAGATAAAAAACTTTTCTTTAAAAAAACTCGAAACAAGTTTTATGAGTAATTAAAATATATAAAATTAACATTTTAATCATTTTTAAAATGCACTGACACCTTAAGAATCCTTGTAATCAGGTGCTACATTATTAGGGTTAAATATGTATGTGATATAACAGGAGAGGGCGAAGACACGTGTTGTACATCCAATATTTTTATAAATATACTCTCGCTCAAGACTGCCCTCACAGCTACTTTGTTCTAAGTTGGTAAATCCACACAAGGCAATGATGAATATCTATTTGTTATCAGTGACTTACCGCCAGCAATCCTTGAATTTTTCTTCTTTTTCAGTTTATATGTTCATATAACAAATTTCACTACACGTGTTTCGGATATTATCGTCCATCGCCGGGTAATAAACACTTAATGAAATATTCAACATAAAATACAAGTATCCACATAACCAGTGGCGTAAATAGGATTTTAATTTGGGGTGATTAACCTGGAAGAAGACACTACCGAGGGATCCCCCAACTCAAATCGGGAGGTCCGAGGGTCTTACCCTGGAGAATTAAAAAAATTTATACTCTTAAAAGCGCGATTTTAGCGACTTTATTTTCTATTTTTGTTTTACGTAGTAGCTTCCATTTGCTATTTTGATTTAAAATTGTTACGTTTTAGTTATTGATTTTCTTAACTTATAAGTGCTTAACGGTATATGTTAAAACAGCAGTATTTTAAAACTTTTAGATTTAAAAAAAAAAATTTTTATTGATTTTTTTCTAAGTATTATTATTAGTCTTTGGGGGTGATTGATCACCCGATCACCCCCCCCTTATTTACGCCACTGCACATAACATTCACGCACAATGAAACACAATATTTCATTTTACATTAATGTCTCCGCGCTGGCGCTATATAGTATACTATGCATTGGTTACTGTACGTATGGTAATAGTGATACCTTTTGGAAGATAGGGAAAAACCACTAAAGGAAAAAATCATCAATAATGAGCTACAACCCAAAGTTTAATTATAAAACAAAAATGAATAAACGTCCCGAGATATGGCAAACATATCCCACGTTACATGTTGTATTAAAATCGCTCCACACGTTTAAGCTGTAGGGAACAACACATAATTCCAAAAACACTTTCTTGGACTCCTCAGCTCGGATATTTCCGCAAGACACTCTATATCAATTTCAGATATTGGGGGGGGGGAGTATATTCTTTCCATAACTCACACTTAGATAGTCTTGAAAGCCTTTGAAATAACTCCAGATGTGGTTAAAAGGGCTCACTCATAGTGACAAACCCGAGAGATCTTACCTGCATCTACACCTTTCCTCATGCAGTCTTGGGTTACATCCCTCTCTCTTATCTTTCTTACGAGATCGCTCTTGAACAATTCCTGTTTTTTATACTGACACTATTTGATTATTCCAATGGTTGTTATTTTATTCCCTTTTTCATAAGGCGTAAGTGAAAGAGTCTCCACTCTCTGCGCTCGCTCCTGTTGGTCACAGTCACATTAGAAAATCAGGGTTCGAAATTACATTTTTGACAATAACTTTTATTATTTGTCATCGTAGAGATAGATTGGTACCACTGCAAGGAGAATTGAAATCAACAATGTTTTTATCTAATTTAATGTGTTACATGGTGAATAAGAAACCGTTTAATCATTTCGTACTATAAAGGTAATAATGATAACAACACTTACGTATGGTATTGTGCCTGTAGAAAATTAAATTCTTCTTTTATTCTTTCACATGTTTCAGCAATGGTAAATTTGAGCTGTCCTGGCTGAGGTGGTGGACCCTGTAACAAATTAATAGAAATACAATATTGTGCATACATGTCCCGTTATATCGGTACATTATCAATTATAGCAGAACAGATCTAGAAAGAAATTATTTTGTAACTTTGGGATAGTAAATGGCATGTTTTGTATTTTAACTAGCATCAATTAATTCCCTCACCTTCTTCCACCACTAAATAAATTCCTTGTTCATTGAAAAATCGCTTGTCATTTTGTATCAGACATACCTATAATAGTAATTTATTATACCATACAAAATGCAATATATCGTGCAATATAGAAGTCCGTTGAAATATACAAATACAAACAAAATATAATAAAATAAAAATATACATAAAAAATCCGGTTAATTCGTCATTCCCTTTTTAAAACGAAACACCATCTTTTCATTGCCTGAACAAACAAAAGAACTACATAAAATAGAAATCCATAGTCCTCGAATACACTAACAGCGTTAAGGTCTGAAAAGAACAAGAGTTGATCAAGATGAACTTCATAGAAAAAATAAAATCGAAGGATTTAACTCTAGAATAAATTTAAAATGGTGTAAATTCAGTTAGAATACCTTGAGACTGTAAATCCCACTAAAAGTGAGCCCCTATCATGCGAGACAAAAGACGAAGGGTTGTTCACCCTAAAAAATATATCAAATGTATTGTTCATCCGCTATATCAAATGTTCTTGTCTTAATTCTGGTGGCCGCTATTGTATTTACTGTCTTTACGTACAGACGAGATGTAAGGGAAGCACATCGGAACCACCTTTTCAGTTTCCTGTGTATTTTTTTTTTACTTAATCTATACTTCGTATACTGGGTAAGTACAATGTTAAAATATCCACACAAGTATTTCTCATTTACACCCCTTGTTTAGTTATCATAATAATCTAGCATCCCCCCCCCCACACAGTTCATTGTCTCGTATCTCCGTCATCTCACTCCTATCATCTTAGGGCCATGTCATACGAGCGCTAATGCCGTCGCGTAGATGCCGTTGAGATAACGTCGCTCCAACCCGGCAAAGGGGTTCATAAGGAGCAAGTCATACGGACGCTAATGCCGTCGGCGAGTCCGCGTTAGCCGGACGCTGAGCGCAGCCATCGCGGACGATCGCGTTAGCGACGCGGCTCCGGGACCCTGTCAAACGGAGCGCTAGCGCCAGCGAGGCGCATTTGCCGCGCGACCATTAGCATCCGTATGACTTGCTCCATATGAACCCCATTGCCGGGTTGGAGCGACGTTATCTCGACGGCAATAGCGCTCGTATGACATGGCCCTAAAGAAAGAGTTTAGCCTCATCGACCGATAAACACGATGATAAAGAAAGACTGTCAATAATCCAACTTGTTAAGAACAAATAAATGGGCATGAACTTGCTACGTTTTGTTTTTATAGCAAAACAACAAATTATCTTAAATATATGGCTTACTACAAACACATGGTGGGTCTCACAATCGCCTTGTGGATATCAAAAAAACTATATGAATATAATTTTTCCTGGAGAAGTCGGGTTTCAAAATTACATTTTTAGTTCGCTATTTGCGACAGAGATGGAAATTATCATTACATGTAGGTTAGAAATCTGCAAATTTGTATCTAATTTAGTGTGTTGAATAACGAACAAAAAAATTTTTTTAAATTATTACCGATGTTTGGAAATCGCTAAAATTGTATACCTCCGTTTTTTCACCGACTTTCATGTTTCGTGACCAGAGTAAATCTAAAAGTTATTTACCACATACTGTCAGTCTGTCATCGTTTGTACTTAACCATGATAACAAATATTAAGACAGGCCCATTAATTTTAGTATAGTTGACTACAGTGTTCTCATATTTCAACTACAGTGTCCCCTATTAAAATTCGCAAAAATCAAAATAAAATGGGGTTTTTTTAAACGGTTTATGTTCTCGAGTGTTTGTTATTCAACTTCAAACATACTCAATTAGATACAAATTTGCAGATTCAATGGTACCAACTACACCTCTATACAAACAGCGATATTATTATTTAAAAAATGTTAATTTCGAACCCAAACTCTCAAAAAAATCTGATATTCTTAGAGTTACAAGATCTAGCAGAGTCGATTCACCGACACGAGCGTAACAAATTGAGATATTTTAATACAAACACTGATCAACGAGGCTTGTTAGGGTTTAGCCGATGTCACGGAAGTATAAATGGACAGGTTTCATCTGAGCTGTAAGCTGCGCGCGGAGGGGAGGTACAAGTTTGTAGTTCGAGGCCGCGTGGGGACAGAGGCATTGTAGGGGAAACAGTTGGTGCCGACTACTGTCCACGATCCAGCGGTCTTGCAGACATCGTTTTTAGTACCAACACCCGACACAGACTGAGGCGGCCGTTTCCCCCACCACCTCACTGCTGCTTAGACCACGCATAGACCCATTGCGCACCCAAACTCCACAGCTCAGATGAGACCTGTCCATTTATAGTGATATACACAATTACAAACCTGTGTATCAACTGTTTTAAACAAACCTGCCCTACTGGCTAAGATCCCTTGATCAGTTTAACATTCCTACAAGGCCCGAGAAACCAACGTGTCACCGTTTCATTTAGCGGATCTGGTTTTATTACACTGTGTCTGGGTAAGTACTATGATGGGCCCATCAACTTTTCTTTTTTTTTCTTTTTTTTTTTTTTTACTTTCCATAACCGTGTACATTCCCTGCCTAGATTAATCAAATCGTGTAACATCACAGCCATGTCAATCTTATTATCAACGAATCCAGTTTACTGCCATCTGAATAATTGACTCAAAGTGGGAGGAGGATCAACTGTTATCCTACGCCTTGTGGGAAATCATATTATATTACAATCAGTCCAACATATGATAGTAGTGGAACAGAGTTCCATTAAAAATTAATACTGGGTGTTTTAGATAATTTCTGATATACGAAAGCAAGAAAATGTCATTTGCTTTATGGAAGACTGTCAAATCCCCATATCCTGCCAAAACTAATATTTTGGCACTATTATTGGCCCATTATTTATATTCAATTGAAATGAGCGAGACTTGTCGAAACTTCAATAAGCGAGTGAAAGAAAACTCATTATTATCCTCGTTAATAATATAAATATTTAATTATTTATCTATACTATTAGCAATAACAGCAAATTGCCAGAAACTTGCAGTCACTTAAATTAATATAGTTATAATATAGCATACTATATCTGATATATCTGAGAAACATATAATAAAACTTCAATATATATAGTTCAAATTAAACATAGTTTCAACAAATAACTGAATAACGTCTAAATTAACACAAAATCAAATTAAATGTTTCTTGAAATGGTTAATGTTCTCGGATAGTAAAGATGAATTCCTATCCGCACAGATTCTGTTAATGATCTGATATGAAATAAATGATTTGTGGAATGATTAGATATAAAATAAAGTATTTCTGGAATGATCGGGTAAGGAATAAACTATTTGTCGAATGATCAGAAATGGAATAAACAATTTGTAAAATAATCGAATATGGAATAAATTATTTGTCGAATGGATAAGAAATAAACGATATGTCGAATGATCAGATATGCAATACATGATTTGTCGAATGATCGGATAGGAAACTATTATTATTAGACTCTTTTACTTTGTCAGAACACTGGTAATTGTCTACCTTGACATGTTAGAGCTTAATATTTTTCTTTAAATCGAGGATAAAAACAAGATGTGATACCTCCTCACTATGCCATTGTTGTTCATGAGATCGGGAGAGGTGAATAAAAGACTTGGTGAATAAAACACTCGTGGATTGTTTGGCATTATATTTAGAGCATCTGCTTGTATTACGTTGCATGATGTTGTATACGGTGTTACGTGTTTATTTAAAAAAACATAGTAAAAATGAGGAATAAAATATTGGGTGTTGTACGGATTTTTTTGCCAGTCGAGTTTTATTTCCACAAGGTTTACCCTTTATTGTCAGATCCTCATCAAACATCGAACATTCGAAGTGTACAGTTTTTTTCATTGAATAATGGAAAATAAGCTGCCAAACTACCCTCCACATACAAATTACGTGAACAAACAAGAACTTTAAAGATAAATTTCATAAATTCAATTTAAATTAATTGATCAAATTTAATCTGCATTTTTCTTTGACACCATAATGGAAAAGGTGAAATGTAATGCTAACCTACCTTCAAAAGTAGGAGTAAACCCCTCCATTCACTGTGTTTAAGAGAAGTATTTCCTCCTGTTAACTCTAACTTAACCTACACCTTCAAAAGTTGGAGTAAACCCTTCTACCCACTTTGTGTAAAGTATTCTCTTTTGTTGACACTAACCTACCTTTAAAAATTGAAGTAAACCACTCCACCCACTGAGTCAACTGAAATATTCCCTCTTGTTGACCCTAACCTAACCTTACTTAATCTATGTTCTAAAGTTGGAGTAAACTCCTCCACTCACTTTGTGTGAAGTATTCTCTTTTGTTGACACTAACCTACCTTTAAAAATTGGAGTAAACCACTCCACCCACTGAGTCAACTGAAATATTCCCTCTTATTAACTCTAACCTAATATATGTTCAAAAGTTGGAATAAACTCCTCCACCCACTGAGTCAAGAGTAGTATTCCCTCTGTCCATCCTATGTGGCCGCTTATTTCACTCATCGCTTTTTTTTGCGACAACTTTTCACCAAATTCCAGTTGTAAAGAAACTCTGCTGTACAGTTTTTTCGCGACATCATGTCAATGATGAGGTTCCCTTTACAAATGGATGTATTTATAGGTATATGTAATTATATTATTTATTAATTTTTTAAATTATTACCATTAATGAATTATTTGTAAGATGTTTCCTTGTTCTGTATGGGGGGGATTTGATTTATTTTTGTAATGCTGTCTGCGAATTAAATTTATATTATTACTATTACATATATTAAAGTAAAACTTAGTAGTAAGGACCTCCAGTATTTAGAGTAATTGAGAAGTATTTTATAAAGATGGTTAAGAATGTTATTACAGTAATACGAAGGATTGGGTAAGTTTGGTAATCATCAAAATTTTCGTCCTGTTTTTTTCCACTGATCTTCACGTTTCATGGCCCCAGGAAACAGAAAATAATTTTCAACATGGCGTTCGTTTGTTAGCATCATTATCGTCTGTACATAAGCACGATAGCGGTTACGAAAATAAAGGTAGTACAGTGTGCTCATATATATAAATGTCAAAATGTCAGCCATATTAAATTTTGATTGTAATGCTACCAACCCCATCTCCCTACAGTGACAAATAGAGAAGTTAATCAAAATTGTAATTTTGAATGCCAACTTCCCAAAAAAAATGTGACATTCGTATAGTTAGGGCACGAGTCAACGACGCTTAGCGAGTGGAAATCCTTCAAAGCCTGTCAGGGCCGAGACACTGACATAAGCAAAGTGTGTGGAGACTTTTCAAAATATCTCGCGTTATAGGTAAACCAGACAGAAAGAAACCTGCGCAGAACCGTCATCTCGAGAATGACTCGCGCGCGCATGGTGTGGAGGGGATTGGAGCGGTGGTGGGGATTAGTCGCTGGAAAATATCAAGCCCTACGCAATGAAGCAGAGGCCGGGTATGCCTGGCCTAACTCGGGATCTCCATCGCCCACCACAGTTCTACATGCGCGAGACAAAACCGGCACGAGGTTCTTTTCTAAGCGGTACCCCTATAGGTTTTGATAACAACTGTTTTAAACAAACTTACCCTGCTAGAAGACTTCTTGATCTTCAAATACAAGGTAATTATATAGCAGAGTAGCCTCACTTCAAAATCAATTTTTATGGGTTTTATTCGTCAAATAAATGTTGGAAAAATATTTTATTATCGAAAAAAAGTGTCGGAAAGATGATTACATAATATAATTACACAAGATTACACAAGAAAATCTTAATCAGAGTCAAATCCTGCTGCAAATTCAGTAGAAGAGTTTTCTTGTACTTTTAAAAGGACATCAGGCCGATAAAACTAAAGACAAATAATTATTCTGGGTTTCTATGATTTGTGTTGATTTGTACTTTTAAAAGTACATCAGGCTATTAGGCCTATAAACTAGTTCACCTCTGGGTCTTAGGAGGTTAAGGTGGCGCTGTATTTTCCTTGTTTTACTTTTTTCTCCTCTACTACATACCTTACTTCATAATAATAAATAATGTTTTCTTTGCTGTAAATATGTAGGGCTGTATTATTATATGTCACGAAAGGTTTGGCCAGGTTGCTATATATATATATATAACCACCTGGCCAAACCTTCCGTACGTTTATTGAAGTGAATGTCATGAGTATGAAAGATAACACAGAGTTAATTTTTTCACGAAAAAACAACTTTTGTAATTATATTATGTAATCATCTTTCCGACACTTTTTTTCGATAATAAAATATTTTTTCAACATTTATTTGACGGATAAAACCCATAAAAATTTATTTTGAAGTGAGACTACTCTGCTATATAATTACCAAATACAATTTAACTTTTGGGCTATATAATAGAGCTGAGTAAGTAACAGGAAGGGTTGGTAAGTACTTGTTTGTTGATAATATTCGGTTGTGTAGATAGGTGTAGATATAATGCTGTTTTTACAACATTTATTTTAATAGTAAAAAGGTTATGCGAAACCACTTATTTCTGATATAAATTGAAGTCAATAATGAGCATTGATAAACAATACAACAGGAAAGCCGTGTAATCTAGTTCGTCGATTATCTGTCTTATCACCTCATTTGTATGTTTATCTATACCAAATTTGGAAAGTGGTGAAAGACAAAATGTTTGGTTATCTTAGGTTAGCACCCGAAGCTAATTATAAAGGACTGTTTTAATAAATGTAATAATGTATTCGTAACTTAACCTAAAAGATAATTTTACTTTCTCACACGTACAAAATTATTATCATAGTTTGATCAGACATTTTCCATCATCTGTGTATATAAAACGTTTAATAGTATAATTCCATTCTCGTTATTACGTGTTAAACGAAACACCAACAGCCTATAAACTAAAACTATATATATACAGGGTGTTTCAGACCACATGGACACTATCTGTAGCGCCTAAACGATATCAGATAAAAATTTCCTTCCAATTGGAACCCCCTTTTTCGACCCCAAAGAATTCAGGAAAATTATTTTCGACGCTCCTCAATGACCCAAAAGGGCACTTTTGGGGGGCAGGGTGGTGTTTTTGGAAAATTTTCAAATAGAAACATAGGTCGTGTGATACCTCATTTTAAAGGTCTCTCTTTTCTGAACATTTAGGAGCAAAAAAATTGTTATCTTTTCATTACTGTACAGGGTGTGACGAAATTATTTTTTTTTAGTTTTTAGCGGGAAATGTGATTGCCAGCTCCCTAACAAAGATAAGGCAACCATTTTTTTTCCTAGTTTTACAAGAACACGCCCTTTCTGGAGATATAGAGTAGAATGGACTTCTATGTAGTTTTCAAATTTTTAAAAAGAGGGGGTTCTAATTGGAAGGAAATTTTTATCTAGTTTTGTTTAGGCGCTACAGATAGTGTCCATGTGGTCTGAAACTCCCCGTATATAGGAATATATTTCCTATTCCTCTTTTTATTTTTCTTCTTACGTTTTAGTTGCCAACATGGCCCCAAGGCTACTAGGCTATGTTGGTGTTTATCTTTTATACTCCATATTTCACACTTGATAACGAGAGTTGATTTATATTCTCGAAACGTTCGTTGTGTATTAGTTTTGTATACAGTATGTCCCACGAAAAGGTACAAACTTTTGATTTTCTATTAATTGCTTATTCCTCATGAACAGATTCTTTTGAAATTTTAAATATTTCTTAATAAAGCTACCAAAAATGTGTAAAAATTTCAACACTAGTATTTATATAAATAAAATGGTGGTACAAAAAACACAAGCTGAAATAAAGTACCGTTTTTGATAGGTTTGGAAAAAACTTGTTTTGCTTTAAAATTATAAACACTATTTTTTTTAACTAGCCTATTTGTTTTAAAAAATCAATGAAAATAAGAGTAAAAAATTTATTTATTCAAACCGAAGGCCATCTAAAGCGACACACTGATAGCAACGTAAAACAAATGACTCGTACGCCTTTGAAAAGTAATTATGCGGGATTCCGAAGAAATTCTTCTTGGATAACGTTCTTCAATTCTCAAAATTATTGAAACTATGGGTGTGCATTTGCTCCTTTAAATAGCCCCATAGGAAAAAGTCACAATCAGTTAAATCAGAAACCGGGGTGGCCAATCCAACGCCCTTGAAGATTGTTATTTAGTAATAGTTTGACTGAATTTGAATAGTGGTGTGAAGCCACATTTGTGGACCACCTTGTTTAAAAAATGGCTTGACCCATTTCCGAAACCGTAAAATGGGACAGTACGTATTGGTTTAAACTCGTTCCAACAAGTTTCCCAGTCACAGCTGCCCAGACACTAATTCCTTTTGATTTAAGAAATTTCTGATCAACAACGTGAAGGGTTTTGGGTGTTGTAATAATTAGAGTTATGTTTATTTACAATACCACTGGGGTAGAAAGTCGAATAATCTGAGAAAACAATAGGAGTAGCCAATCAGGATCAGTCTCATGAAACACATTAGATGTGGGAACAGAAATCCACTCCCCTGTCCAGATGACCTTCAAGTAAGTTATTGACTAGGTACGTTTGTAAAATTTAAGGTTTTTTTTACGATTATCTGCACTGAAGATTTAGGCATTCCAGATTTAAACTTTACTTGTTGTCCGAGTGATTTTGGTTTACCTCGAGAATGGAGTAATGTACTGCATACCAGTTCTTCTCTTCCCTTGAAAGGAGATAGAATGTACTTTTCACTACGCTTCCCGTTTCGAACAACAAATCTTTCCAGTTAATTAACGAATAAATGGTTTTGGGAAGGCAACCTGAAACTGTCCAATTGATTCTGCACCATTATTAAAAAATAATGGCCCCCTCACAACACTTTACTTTTTGCTCAACTGTAAAAACCATTCTGCAACTACAAAAAGACAATATAATTGTGCTAAAAAGAATTAGGTTTTAGGTTTCTGTTTTAATGTAATTGTTGTTTAAATTGAATCAAACAGCTATTTTTAATTTTAATGGCACAGCTGTCAACAATTAAACCTGAAAGAGTAAAAAGGCATAAAAAAGTATAAGAAGCTTGAAGTTGTTCTTTCTTTGCGTTGCCGCAATTTTAATTCTAGAAACACCAGCGTGTTGAAATTTTTACACATTTTTGTTAACTTTATTAAAAAGTATGTAAAGTTTCAAAAGAAAAAGTCGAAAAAAAAGCAATTAATAAACATTTAAAAGCGTGTATTGCTTCGTGGGACACACTATACACAAATATCCGATTAAACCATATTAACAATCATCATTATCAAAGAACTTTAAAACAACAATAAACGTAATATGATGCATCGAATAATCGGTATCCCCCCCCCCAATGTTTTTTTAGAATTATGCCCATCTCTCGTATAATGCAGTTATTTGTAACGAGTGGGAACGGATTTGGTCATTGAAATACTTAGACATTTTCTCCTTGTTAAAGCAAAAACCTCTCAGTCTACATCGCCTTAGAAAATAAAGAAAGAAAAGAGCATAGAATAAAATTTAAAATAGAATAAAAATATCAATAGTCTTCCAATATTTTAATGCGTCAGAGTCGGAAAATAACAAGATTTGGTCAAGAGACGTTATAAGAAAGAAAACAGAGACAACAAGTGTAGATCCATTGGATGAAACATATACGAGTAACAACAAATCTGCTAAGGAGACGTTATAAAGACATATTTTCACAAATTCGGCTCATCCGATTTCGTTAAAATTTTGGAAAAATGTTAAGAATTGAACCAAAACAAAGACTAAATATAAACGTAATCAGAAAAACTATCAGACACAGGACTGCATTACACAAAGAACAACAAACTGTTAAAACGTAGGGTGCCAAGAGAAAGTATCCTAACTGTTTATCTGGATGAACAACCGCTTCAAAAATTTAGTGCGTGATCTAATAATCATTTGAGATCTAAGCGACAAAATTCACCTTATTTAAATTAGAAAAAATTGTATTTCCTATTTTTTATTCAGTTTTTATTAACGGCAGTCAAAATGATCTTATAACTACAACAAATGAAAGCCAATAAGAATTTTGAATTTTAATTTCTTTATTCTTATTTGCATCTTTATATCTTTATACTCTCTTTTTTTTTCATAAATAATTATTGTTATTGTCTTACTCTTTCCTTTCGTTTATTAATTTAATACGTTTTATTTTATCTTATAATAATTACTAATTAGGCCCTATAACAGCAGGTTGAAAAAAGGCAACTAAAATGAGGCACTTTGGCGATTGTTAGGGTTACTTAATTATAAGGGGGGGGGGAGTTATTTAATCAGGGACTAAACTTAATTTGGAAGAGTGTTCGTAGTAAAGTTACATCACACATCTAATGTAATTTCAACATGTTGTCTCAACATCAACCAGCTTTAATATACACTAATAATACCAAATAGGAATTACACCGTTACACTTTAGAGCGTGTTACCTGGAAGGAAACCATGCCTTGGTCTATTGAAGTAATTAATACATTAGTTTGCGCACTATACCCTTCTAAAACGACGTTACCCAACCATTTTGGGAAGGAAAACCGAAAGACGAAACACAACTCTCGTGTTCTGTCATTCTTGTGCATCCGCAAAACAGGCTTTTCCGTTAAGTTATTTTCCCAAACAGAAATAACCGGCGATGAATTTGAAATCACCACAGTAAAACTGAGAAAAGTATGGAATTCCAATAATGAGTAAAAAAAAATAAAACTTAAATTGTTCGCTACAAATGATAACAATTATTTTAGAGTCTGCCTTTCTCTATGAATGTGAAACTAGAAACGTTTCTAATAGAATAGATAAAGCAAAACAGACTTTTGTTAATAAATGTCTAAGAAATATACTCGGTGTAAGATTGTTTACAACAATAAGTAATCAAAAACTGTTAGAGCGAGTAGATGAAAGAGCAATAGTCGGTAATTAAAGGGGGGAAATGGAAGTGAATTGAACGTATACTGGAGGAAGGGCGAAAAGTAAATAGCGAGACAGGCTCTGAACTGAATTCTCACGGAAGTAGAAGTCGCCCAAGGACGGCATGGAGGTGGGGAGGCGGACGTTGCTGGCGAGAAGGACTCGAGGATAGGTGAAGGCGGTCATACAAGATCGGATCAATGCTGAATGAAACCAAAATTGATGTACTACGAGGAAGCGTTTATGACAAAAACGAAGCAAATTTAGCCGCTATTTCAATACATAATTTCAAAAACATGGTTCATATCACTTAACAACAAGGGAACTGAAATTTTTTTTTAAGAAGATAGGTTTAATTGGATGGGTGTTAGGCCACTCAACTCGCATGCAACAACTAAACCAAATTTCAAAATGTGTTTCAGTGATGACTGATGAGTCGAGATCAATACGCACTCACCTACGAGAGTATCGGCACATCCCTCATGCAATTACATATAGTCCTATCATAGGTCTACTTGATTGATTAAATTGGAGCTTTGTCATTGTTACCACCCTTCCGGGGACATTAACTATGTACCCGATTAATAATGTATGGTACAAGTAAGAGGGTAGCGAAACTGTACACAACCTAGCTTCTACAAAACTCAAAACAAGTTGAGTACAACCGTAATGGTACTTACCCAACCCGATCATAATATTAATATAAGCAGATCTTCTTAACGCAACGCACAAAGATTGGTTTCTTGAGCCTGGTAGGAAATATTAGATCAAAATAACTCGATAAGAGAAGTTTGTTTAAAATAGTTGTTAGACAAATTTTATGAAATAACGTATATACAATTTTCTTGATGCCACCCTCGTAGATGTTAAAACAGATTCCACTCGTTTCGTACGTGTCAGTGTCTAGACTCTGGGGGGGGGGGCTTGATCGAAAATACATATATGAAGGAGCCTCCACTCGCTACGCTCACCCCGGTGTCTTGCTCCTGCAGGATCTATAACTATACGAATATCACATTTTCAAGGGGGTAGGTATATTTTTTACAATACCTGCACTACTTGTCATCCTAGAGAGGTAGGTTGGTAGAATTGAAATCAGCAAATATTAATCTAATTTAGCAGGTTATTACTTTACTAACACGCGAGATATGGAAACAGTCCCTCCCCCCTCCCCCATTTCGACATTTAAATTCTATTTTTCTGACACACTATAGTCCCCTATACCAAATTTCATGGTCCTGTATTAATTTTAATGACCCCTATCGTGCTTACAACTGCAACAACGACGTGACGGACGGTTTCCTGCTCCATGAATTACAGAAGTCAAAATTTTGGTCGATTACTATACTTATCTACAGTACTTCGTATTCCTCCAAAACATCAGAGTCTAGAGTTAGTAAGAAAAATTGTAAATAAGCAAAGAAATCTGACAGTGTAATGTTTGCTACCAATAAAATCTTATCATTTGTATCATACAAATTTTATATAATGTAAATGTATTTTAATTTCTTATGTAGACTATATGTAATGTAAAGAAAGTCACAGAGCAAAAAGTACAAACTTTCTCGCTCACCGATCCCCAAAACTAACTAAAAATGTCAGTTCAATTCTTCTAAATCGAAAAATGAAGAAAAGCATAAAATTGCTTCCCTTGCAAAGGAAATCCGGGTAATAAGAGACAAGAAAATTCTATAAATTTATATTATTTATCTAAAAATGTTGGAATAAATAGCTCAAATTCAATTAATTAAATAAGAACCTCTCTCAATTTTTGAGGAATTTTTTCAATAACATTTTTACTTTATTTTTGGATAATTTTAAACGTTCTTTGTCTCTAATAACCTCTCAAGGGGTAATAAAGACAAGGCCTCTCATTGCCCATATAAAATAATGTACAATCAAGCAGGGCAACAAGTCAATTCTGAATCGGTCTTCAAAATATTTACACCCCTCTAAAAATATTTTAGGTTAAAAAATAAATTTCCAAATTGGGTGTTTGAAATTAGTTTATCTTGCATAAAAATTTAAAAAATGTAAAAATATACTTTGTTATTATTCTACAGAATGTACATAGACCAGATATAAGCCTACAACATGAGATAAAAACTGAGATGTGACGGAAAATATTATACTAATTTTTAAAAACGCAGTTAAAAATTTTTTAAACCGTGTTATAAATTATTTTAGTATTTTTAAATGAACTTACATGATTTTAAAATTATAAGTAACTAGTAAATAAACATTTTAACATCCTAAATTTAGTTTTAGCTTAATTTTAGCCTAAGTTATATGAAAAACTATACAGGCTATGGTAATTACGCTCTAAGGTTACACATAAGCTTTAGTATAGCATAATCTTAGCTAAACTAAACTAATTTATTTATTTAGCATAATTTAGAAACTAAACTGTAAGCATTAGAGTCTTATAGCCCTATATCTTTCTTCATATTGTAGCCTAATCTTAGACTTTTTATTTTTACTTTGTTTCACACAACACATTTTTTTTTTAGCTTACCCTGGGTAACATGAAAAGATCCATTACGCTTTAAATTAAACAGCTGTCTCTTAATATAGGATAATAAGAGACAAACCTAGAATTCATAAATGAAGAAGGTTTTCAAAAATTGTATATCATTGTCACAATCTTGATCAAAAAGTTACATGTCAACAATTTACAAAAATCGGTAAAAACTTTTAGGTTAAGTTCAAAGCGAAAGTATTTTTCATGGAGTGATAAAATTCAAACTGTTCAAAATTTGTAAGCAAGAGAGCAGTAATAAATTAAACAAATTGAAGCTATTATTATTTATTTTTAAAGTTTTTTAAGTTTGAATTTTTTAAATCTTGTCTCTTATTACCCGTGCCACCGCTACCATAAACACGTCAACACAGTCAATCGTAATTGATTACATTTCTGTTCTTTTGCTTAAAGGCAAAAAACCTCTCGATCATCATCGCCTTGTAAAAAGAGAATAAAATAAAGACCTCTAACCATCAAATAGTCTACTAGCGTCAGGATTGGAAAAGAACAAGCTTTGATCAAGAGAGACCTAATAGGAAAGATGAAAGACGGCGATCTAATACGTTTCCTCAGGATTGCCAACCCGAAATCACCATAAATGAGCCACTGAGGCTATCATTCTTGATCTAGGAAGCAGATCAGTTAGGTGAGATTAGATTACTTTATGTTAGGGATTAACCTAACAACTTCTCAAGCAAAAAGGTAGGACAATTTAATCCTTCAAGTGATGTAAAAAAAAAACCAAACAAACAATTAATAAGTTTATATCCCCCCCCCCCCGATACCAAATAACATTTGTATAAAACATTTTTCTTCGAGTTTCCCCATTTATGAGATTTGACTTGTCTCAATTTCAATGATGCTGCATACGTATATTTGTTTTGGAGTCCAATATAAATTAATGTCCTTCCAGATGTCAATCAAACGGATCTTCATCCTTGTTCCTACGGCGCCACATGAATTCACATTACATTGGAATCTAACCAATCTCTACTTGTTCCACAGTCTTTCTGTTCCTGGTAAAATACTGTCCTTAATAAACGTCAACAATGATTCAGCTGTTCTATCTTTCTCTATTTATGTCAAGAGAAAATTGTTTACTAGTGGCGGTCCTCTTCTTGACCACATTCGTAAATTTTCATTTTTCTTACACTGTAGTTATTATCCTGACCTGCTTACAACAACCATACTAGATCAAGACACGATGAATACAAGTACTGTAAATACTTTGTCGTTGTCCATACATCGAAGAATGGTGCAAAGAACGTCATTTAGAAGAAGAGTTATTCGTGGATTAGTTTATTAGAAAGAGACAGAATATGTTTCTCCCCTCACTTTATGAGCTATTCGAGTCTTTGCAGCAACACATTATCTCTTTTTATTTCTTTATAATTTTGTTGTACCCACAATCTTCTACCAGTCTGACCCCCTTGTATGTCACTACATTGGGGGTGAAATGGAGGGTAGGTGGGGCGTATAGATTATTAATTGCATCATAATAATGATTCTTTTCCACCTTTCTAGACACTCTGTTATACATTTCATCATTTGAACATTCCATATAAATCTGTTTTTTGCTATTTTAATAAAGGTGTCATTTGTTTTTGGGAACTATTGTTTAAAAAAATAGCTTTTATCATCTTTTGCAAAGCTCTACAGTACGAGTGGGCCGATTTTTAAAATGTTATCATGAATTTTGTAAAAATGTTGGGAAACTACATTACGAAGAAATTTAAAAACTCTGATTTTCTGAAAACCAGGTTTAATTAGGTATGCTAATTTTTCTCCTTTGTTGTTTAAAGGCGTAAAACCTTACAGTCATCATCATTTTATGAAAAATGAAAGAAAAGAACAAGACACTAGAACTCGAATATTCTAATAGCGTCAGGGTTAGAGAGACCTGAGAATGATCTAAGGTAAGACTAGATGAAAAATGTGTAGATCTAGCCAGGATCACTCGGGTTTCCACGCCCGTACATCTAGTAGGCCATCATTTATGTTAGCGTACATTTATATGTAAGTTCTAGTTTAGCAAGAGAAAACTGTCTGATGATGATAGCTATGTTATCGAAATGTACATCAGGTTATAGATTAAATAATTATCGCTTTAATTATTGTGTTTTTAATTTATGTACCTGCAATTGCGTTTAGGGGAATTATCAATTTATATTTTTTATTATTATTATTTTTTTTTTTTATGATAAACATTAAAATTTCCTCCACTACTTTTGGGAGAGTTTAAAATGTCCAAACGTCCAAGGGCTCACTTATAGTGTGTATGGGGGTTGGAGTGGTGACAATCCCGAAGCACCTAGCTGGATGTACACCTTTTTTGGGTGTAGTATTGGGTTAGATACCTCTCTTCCATCTTTCCTATCGGGTCTCTCTTGACCAACTCTTGTTATTTTCTGACCCAGACGCATTGTCTTCTAGGAGCAGGGTTCTTTATTTCATCTCCTTTTCTTCTTTTTTTTTGTAGCCGATGATAATCGAAAGGTTTTTCCTCTTTAAACACGAACCTTTTGACCAACAAACATTCATAAAAAATAATTTTTCTAACTTTAGGCTTCACTAGTTCCGCCTAAATTTAGGCTTCCTGACCCGAATCCAATTAAGTACTTGTCCATTATACTATACCTCGACACAAATGACTCGAATTATATACTCTGTCCACACATCAAAGATTCATGTAAAGAATACAGAATAAAGCATTGTTAGAAGAAGAGTTATCATGGATTCATTTCTTAGAAATAGACAGAATAACAAATTCTCCCTTTATACACAATACTACTCTCTCTCTCTCTCTCTCTCTATAGGCGCTGTTCAACTCTTTACAGGTACACACTTATACCTCTGTCTCTTTTTGTTGTATCTACAAAGTCTTCAAACAGTCCCTCCCCGGGCTTCCATGTCACTGCTCTGTTTGAGGGTGGAAATTAAGGAAGTTTGATTAGGTTAATTATTAAGATGTTCAAAGTAGTTGTTCTGTGGAAGACATCGCTACTTGGCCCTTTCAATTTATTCAATAAATCCTTCGTGACACAATAGGCACAGGCCTAGAAGTAATAGTAAATATAACAACAATACATAAAAATAATAAAAGTTAGTTTTATTTCTGGATTGTTCCAGAGATTTTATGTAATGCAAAAAGTTGATTTCTTGGGCCTTGTATGAAATGTTAAATTGTATTGGTGGATCTAGGGATTTTATGAAATGAAAAAAGTTGATTTCTTGGGCCTTGTATGAAATGTTAAATTGTATTGGTGGATCTAGGGATTTTATGAAATGAAAAAAGTTGATTTCTTGGGCCTTGTATGAAATGTTAAATTGTATTGGTGGATCTAGGGATTTTATGAAATGAAAAAAGTTGATTTCTTGGGCCTTGTGTGAAATGTTAAATTGTATTGGAAGAACGAGGGTAAGAACTTACCAGTAGGGGAAGTTTCTTTAAAACAGTTGTTACATGGGTTTTCAGAACCTCCTCATTGTGTATGATCTCTCTTTGTAATTGTAAAAATATTATTAGAATTCTGATAATTTTTGTCGGAATCCTTTTATTTTAGAGCTTGTGAATAAATCAATAATCGTATTAACGGGAAAATTTAGAAATATGAAAACAAACCAAAAATCGCTTTAATATAATTCACAATTTGGTTTGTGTATATGTTATTATAAGAAAGTAAAGCTTCTTCAATTACACTTATTTAAAGTCAATATGAGTGACCCTACACCTAAAGATAGCACAAGTGGACACATCGGACCTGACTACTGTGACAGTTTAGTGTATTTTTTGTATTTTTTTGTGATGCGCAGTTGCCACGTCTTGTATTGATTGCTTGAAATATGACAACAGTGGGAGTGGTACCCGACAATCGGATATTGATTCGTAGAAACGCAATATTTCTTTGTCAAGGAAAGAGAGAGAGAGAGCACCGTGTGTCTAAATGGAACAAGATAGCATCTGTGTTCAGTCAATCTATGAACGGAAAGGTTGAATTGTAATGAAAGTTTCGTAAAAGGACGGCAATTCACTGCCTTTTAAATATAAAACAAAATAAACACTTTCAGACTGTATTCTGACCGCAGGACTGTTGTAATATCTTTTATGTGAACGGTAAGCTCTTAAATCGCTCTTTATTAGCGAATCTATAAAAATTCAAAGGTTATTCCAAGGGATCAACAAACGTTTTTCGTGAAATTTTGTGTTAAATCCCTCTCTTTTATCTTTCCTATCAGGTCTGTCTTTGACCAACACTTGTTTTACAATATTCGATAACGGGGTTGTTAGATTCAGGAAGTCCGTTTCACAATTTGTTAGGTTCTTCGTGCTTACCTAATCCTAATTTCGGATTCAAAATATATAATCCAGACCATCGATTATAAAGGAGTGGTTAAATGAAAATAGCAGTCAGTGGTTCAGTATTTAAAGATACTTGTGCCGGAGAGCTCTCTTACAATAAGTCCAGCTGGCACCGTGATAGTTGTCGAATAGACCCTTCCGCCACCTTGCCGGTTTCTAAAATTGCGAATGGCCGTAGTTCCTGAATAGAGCCTTCGGCTCTGGTAGGTTATCATGGTTTTTATAGTTTTTTCCATTGTCACGGTCATCGAATTACCAGTATTCTCTGCCACTCGGCTATTACAACACTTTTTGAGTTTTTTTTCGCGACATAGAAATTCGACGGGTCTTTTATGTTTCTTTTTTTAACAAACTGTTATATAAGGAAATAGATTTTTAAATGTTTGTACGTTCTTTTCTTCTTCTTTTTTTATAAGGCGATGATAACGGAGAGACCTTTGAACAACAAGGTCAAAAATATTTATCCAGTTTTTCTTCAAATTCGGTATGAAGGCTTTTTTTACATACCACTTGGCTAGTTCGGTAACCAAAAAGGTCGGTAGATAATTTCGAAATAACGACCAATTTAAAAATTCTCTCCAAAATTGTTTGTCGATGATGTTTCACTCTGTGCACAAATTATTTAACTTTCAAATTGGAGTGAATTCCCGGTCACAAGACTCGCATTCCATCAAAACGTGTTGTTAAGTTTAAGACCGGTGATGATTTCACAGATTAGGGTGCGGGTCTGAAATAGTTATATTAGCATTATATGTAAATTAGGCAAGGAATATCGGGGTCACAGGCGGATTAATTTCATCAGGTTTCAACTGTTTAGTGGTTCTTCCTGAATGGACGATAAAACTCGACCACGTCTCGGTGGTTTTGAGATGTTTTAAATTATTGTTAATAATGTTTGTTATAATTTGATGTAAGAGTTCTTTACTATTAATGTAATGTAAAAATGTCATTACTATCGATATGGTGTAAAACCACACGCCTATGAGTAAAACTCATTCATTTTAATACGATATAAAAGTGATTCCATTCTTAATACTGTATAAAGCCATATTCTCAATATGTTGATAAACAACTGCATTCTATTGTTGTAAATTAATAGTAGTCTGCACTCTTTTTAATATAGTCTAAACATGAATTATTCATAATAGTATCTTGTAAAACAGCACCATTCTCAATTTGTTGTAAAACTGTCATATTCTCAAAATGCTGTAAAACTCATATTCTCAATATGTTGTAAAATACCCAAATTCTGAAACTATTGTAAAATTGTCATATTCTCAATATATTGTAAACCCCCCCCATTCTCAATATGTTATAAAACTGTCAATATGTTGTTAAATTGTCCATTTCTCAATATGTTGTAAAACATCCCCATTCTCAAAATGGAATAAAACAGTATAATTTTCGATATGTTGTAAAACTGTAGTATTGTCTATATACTATAAAACAGCCCCATTCTCAATATGTTGTAAAACTGTCATATTCTCAATATGTTGTAAAAATGTAGTATTCTCTATATACTATAAAACAGCCCCATTCTCAATATGTTGTAAAACTGTCATATTCTCAATATGTTGTAAAACTGTAGTATTCTCTATATACTATAAAACAGCCCCATTCTCAATATGTTGTAAAACTTTCCCATTTTTTATATCGTGTAAAACTGGTTCATTCTCAAGTTGTTGTAAAAGTGCCCCAGTCTCATTATGTTTTGAAACAGCTCAATCTTCAATGTGTCGAAAACAGCGGCGTTCTTAATTTATTGTAAAATTGCTCCATTCTCAATATAGTGTATAACTACCCCACTCTCAGTTTGTTGTAAAACTCCGCCATTCACAATATATTGCAACACTAAATTCTCCCATTTTGAATGTTTTAAAAGTGCCCAATTTCAATACGTCGTAAAACAGGGCCATTCTTAATTTATTGTAAAACTATCGCGTCTTTGCGAAATTTAGTAAAAGTTTTTCACTATTAAAAAGGTCGGTATATATGCTCTATTATTAATATGATGGAAAAATACCCAATTCTTAACGAGGCTAGTAAATGTGTATATTTAAAAACAATTCCATTCGTTTCTGTTTTATCAGTGTCTCGGCCCTGCGGGATCTCGTAGCCTACCTTTAATATCACATTCTTGGAAGGACAGCTTTGAAATTACATTTTTGTGATAACACTATTGACTGCCGTAACTAAATTTAGAGTTCCAATCTGAATTTTTGTGGCCACTGTACAGAGGACGACGGACGGAGAGGATGTTGAAAATCACTTCGGTTTTCCGAGTGAATAAAACGTGAAGCTCAATCAAACACAAGGGTGGACATTTTTGGCGATTACCAAATTTGTAAAAATGGAAAAAACAAAAAATTTATAAATTACAACTTCTACAATATCAAAGAGACTATTATTTTTATTGTATATTAACTAATGAAGTTTGCACTAATTTATGTTTATTTTGATGACGAAATGTATGTACCACGCCCACATGCACTCAAAAAAAGCGAGAATTTTTGTTAACAATTGATGTTCTTCTTTATACACAATCCATGATAATCTCACTGTTCTTTGTTGGTTAAAAGATGAGGAGTGAAAGGAGTAGAACAATTTTCAAAGAGGGGGAAAATGACACCGTGGCACGCATCTATAATAGCTGAGTAATAAATAGCTAGTGAGATAGTTACCCCAAGGTAGGGGAGTTCAAGGTCGAAGTGAGACATACTTAAATAGAAGTAAAGTTTATACTGTAGTGAAGAATAAAACGGTACTTGAATATATACTGTATACATAGGGAGAAGCATTTTTATACCTTAACAAGAATTGACTAGTTTTACACAATATGTTACACAATTATTTTGAATACCTGTGTAACAACTATTTTAAACAAATTTTGACGTAGGCTGGGGTGTAAGGGTTCGGTAAAGCCTAGTCGGTGATATGAATGTTACACCAGCCTCGGCTTGTGTCTGGTGTAGAGGATGGTCCTTGCGGCGAACGATGGTATGAGGTTAAAAAGAAAATGTATACGGCAAGGAGTTGGAGGATCGATACCGGGAAGGTTGGTGGTGTAAAGCTTGTCTGGGAGAGGAAGGTTCGGGTAGGATACAAGACCACCGTGTGTTATCCCAATTTGCCTTCCCTGCCGGGAGGCGACTTACAGCGGTGATGAGACGCCAGTTCCTTGAAATAAAACTCCCCGTTTCCCAAATACCCAGCCACCGTTGACGTGTAATGGTGTCGTGTTGATGAAATGTCGCCTAGGAGTGGCGAGAATAACATTCCGAGAAGGACGGAATGATCGAGAAGTTCTGTATCTGGAGAGAACTGGATGATTTTGGCATTAACATTGTAGTATTTATACGGGGGTCATATACGAAGGTGTGAATTTTCATTATGTCCCGCGACGTGAGGTTGTCAGCGTTGAGGTAGTTTCTCGGGGAGTCTGAGAGCTTGCCCCCCCCCTCCAGTTAATTGTGTCGGGGACTTTTGTATATGTGCGTGTTTGGGTGAACAGTGTTGGAAGCTCCGCTAGGAACGCTGTTATAACAGAATCTTAACGTGTTTTTGCCGTGAGGCGTTACGGGAGAATGGCGTAGTTTTACCTGGGCAGAGTTGTGTCTGCTTGGCGGACTTTGAGGCGTGTTTTCCTGCGGATCTTTGCGTGAAGGCTCCGGGTGAATTTTGTTCAATGTTTAAGACGTTATTAACTTAACCTACTTTATAAGACTCCTTGATCTACTAATACGATTTAACATTTCCTACAAGCCCCAAAAAAACCCATCTTTTGGTGATAAAATTTAGAAGAATCTGCTTGTATTATGATGGGGCTGGGTAAGTACCATGTTATCTCTCGCAAATTATTATTTAGGTTATCCTGAGTAAAACTATATACAACACTTCATACTGTTTAATTTATGGCAAATTTATGTTAATAAAACTCCAAAACAACCTGGCATTTAGGAAAATCTAAACTGACAATTCTAGGATTCAATGACTGTTAATCACTATTTGACATCACTGAAATTGATCCGTGATTTTCACTATTATTGTAAAATCACTAATAGTTCCACCACTAGAAGGATCTCCAGCATTTATAAGTTAACATAAAATACTTTTTTTTTTAAATCAATCGAATGACAAGTCCGTGTCTCACTTCAGGTAGGAGGGGAGGATTACTGGACATCGCAAAGGGTGAAGGGGTGAAAATAATGATGAGAGGCTGAGCTTGGTGCAAAGGTTTTTTGTAGTTGGGTAGAGAGGGGGGAGTATGATAAAAAAAAAGCGTTTGTTGGAATGAGACAGCGCTAGTGTGGGTGCTTTTATTTATCGCACTCCTGGAAATATGGATTCAGTGATATGGTGAATTTTTGTATAACTTTAATGCGGTGTTATTGTCCTGAGCTGTGGAAAAAAAACGAGTAAAGCTTCGTCATAAACAAATGCATGGGTAATGTATGTTTCGTAAAATATTCAAATAATTAATATGTAGTACTTAGTTTTTAAATATCGCAAATTTTGACCCCTCTGTTTTAGGACCTTTTCCTACATTTAAGGTAAAACGTTTCACATTTGATTAATTTTAACATTGCAAGATTTCTTAAAATTTCTGGTGAAAAGACGGACACTTCTGTCAGAACAACGAAATCCTATTAACATTGTTGAAATAACTAGTAAAAGAAACTTTCTCACGGACAAAACTAAATAAAAATTAATTGATTAAGTCTTCTGCCCCTCTCACCATTATCTTCAATTGACTCGTTTCGGATGAACTCCATTTTCAAAAGCTATTTACGTACTGCTTCGTCCCTCAAAGGAGTCGTCATACGTGGAAACTAACTACTGTAATAGCAGAACGGTGTCAACCAATCACAGAAGGTAAGTTACTTGCGTTATAAAACGACTTCATTGAGGGACGAAACAGTATATAAATAGCTTTTGAAGTACATCCGAAACTTGTCAGTAGAAGTTAAGCCAACAGGAGAAATTTTAGAAGAATGTACTGAAATTAATTATGTACGTCCTATCTAAAAATGTATATTATCATCTATAAAAATTGGCTGTAGCGGTTTTAATATAATTATGCTAAAATATAAGCTCAAATGCCAAAATAGAACGTAGCCTATTAGTCGCCAGTTAAAAAGGAAAAATGAACCATTGGGGTAGAATATTTTAAAATCAAAACATGGAGCCAATCCCGATTGTTTAGATATTACTTAAGAATTCCACAGGCAACAATTTTAAAAATCACACAAACTTTGTCCCCGAAATGAAATAAAAACCAACCAAAACTATTCTTTGCGATAAATGTCATTTGAGTAGTTTTCTATCAAACAGTGACAGTGAACAATAAAAAAAACCGTCTTTAAAAAAATATTTATTTTCCTGAACCCTAATACTATTTTACTTTCGATTTTTTAAACAGTTTAGTGTCTAAACTTCACATTTTTCTCAATTTTGAACGAAATCGTTTGAGCCGATTTTGAGTAATTAAGTTTTTATACCATCCCTAGTTTTTACTGGTAACTCACGAAGCAATATTGGACCGATATGTTTTATTTGGAACCTTATATATTACACTTGAGCAAAAATTGAACAAAATCGTTACAGCCAATTTTGAGAGAATCCTAATTTTGTGTTTTTTCCCCGCTATTATAGCTACCCCAATTTTTTTGATTTATAGAAAAAATAAAATACTGTATTAAACATACAGAAATTTGACAAAAATAGGTTAACATACTAAACTTGATTAAAATCAATTCACGCGTTTAGGCTGTAGATAAGTGGAAAACAGACAAACAGGAATAATTAAAAAAAAGAAGATTTTTGGGGCTCAGGGGACCTCCAAACGGATACACCTGCCATAATTTTTTTTAACTCATCAAAATAGGTACTTCCTCTGCACCAAACCGTTTTGAGACTCGTATATGAACCTTGTGAGCTCACTTTAGAGTACGGGATTAACAATCCCGAGATTACTTAACTAGATCTACTTTTTCCATGTAGCCTTGGGTTAAATCCCCTTCTTTTCCGTTTTTAGGGCCTGTAGGTAAAACCAGGGACCCTGTCTGTCCGTCTGTCTATCTGCAAGTCGCAGTCGGTCTACACAGACAAGACGATAACTGTTATATATTTCAAACTTTGTATTTATATTCTTTGAATTGTCCCACATATACTTAGGAAAAATATAGCAGTCTAAGCTAGTTTAAGAGGTATCAAATAAAAACTAGAAGCTATTCTGATTACGAATATGTATGTTTATTTAACGAAAAAATTAAAATATTGACGATAAGTCAAATTTGACGTGTCAGATATCACATTGTCCCCGTCCCCCCCTCTAACTTAAACACGGCATGACTTACGAATCTGACAAAACTATATTAGGATTTGAAATTAAATTGCAGTGCGAAATCATATGTTTTTTGTACGACGAATAACTATATACAATGAGAAATGGGGTCTGTTCAAGAAGAGGACAACCACTCAAACAGTGGCACCCGGAAGATTTCCTAACCTAACCTAACCAACTTTATACGTAATATATGAATACACACATTATTGTTCTGGAGCCCAATATTAATGTCCTTCCAGATAGTGACAAAAAGATCTTCATACTTGTTCCTACAGTGTCACATGAATTCACATAAGTAACAAATCTCAACTGGTTCCACATTCTTTCTGTTCTTGGTAAAATACTGTCCTTAATACACGCTAACAACGTTTCAGCTGTTCCGTAAGGTCAGGTTCTGTCTGTTTTATCTATGTTAATAGAAAATTGTTTACAAGTGGCGGTCCTCTTCTTGAACAAACCTGAAATAATGCAGTTTTTGTGAGATGTGAAACAAACAATTCAATAGCCGTTAAAATATGGATTGCGTTTTAATTACGATTTAAACTGGCGCTTAAAAGACTTCGACTTTATAATTGTCCCTATATCCCTACTGGCCATTTAAAAGACGATAATGACCCAGAGGTTATTGCGTAAACAAGGGGGAAAATATATATTCCAGAGAAAGTAAAAAACTGCGATTAAATGCGATCGTAAAACCACAAAAAATTCTACAAACATCCTTACTAGGTAATTATTGGAAAGTGAAATGCTAGGTAGAAAATACTACTGTGCATTTGTAACAAAGAAACTATAACATGATTGCCAACACAAGCACTGTATAAAATAAAATATCCCTTTGTCAGATGTCGACTGGTTTTATAAATTGCAAATTTAAAATATTGGAATTGCAGACGTTGCGTTATTCATTCTTTGACACATTTCATATTTTACGGTAAAATAAATGCTTCAAAAAACCTATCATTCGAATGACAAGTCCGTATCTCACGTGAGTTGAGGGGGGAGGGAAGAGAGAATGATGAGAGGCTGAGCTTGGCGCAAAGGTTTTGGTGGAAGGGAGATAGAATGATAAAAAAAAAAGAGTTTGTGGGAGTGAGACAACGCTAGTGTGGTACTTTTATTTATTACACTCCTGCGAAATATGGAGTCAGTGATACCGGCGCTATTGTACTCAGCTGCAGAGTTAAACGCTCAAAGCATCATCATGTACAAATGGTTAGTTAAATATTGAAGAATTTTTAAAGATAAAACCGAAGTTTTGTAATCGCCCACAATGAAACGCCGAACGCCATGAAATATTCACCGATCAAATCTCTAATTTAGATAGTAACATGAAACACCCAATTTTGTAATAATCAACCTCCAAATATTAGGATGTCCCAAAAATCCATAAAATATGTATTAATGTGACATTAATTTTAAACTTAAAATTGTGATTTTATGGAGCAATACAAATAATTTTGTGTTTTCTTTAAATAGAGCAAAAAATACTTTGAAATATATTTTAAAATTGGTTTTATTACTTTCACCCCCCCCCCATATTTATAGCGATTAAAATTAAACATATTAATGAAGATAACCTTCTTTAGTTGTTTTTCTACAATAAATGCTTGCACTGTTTCACTTCTGCAGTTTGGCACCATCTGAAGCTCACTTTTAGTGCGAAACGGAGCTAGGGCCAGAGACTTCTAATGACACCTATCACATCTCCAAGCAATTGAGGAGCGAGGGCCAGTCGATAAGCAGAAACCGAAACTCGAGAGAAAACGGAGTTTGGTATACAAAAATTTTTAATTAGATTAGTAAATGCAAGTATGACGACAAACATGTTAGGTTTTTATTTAATAATACCTATTAAAATCTGACAATATAACAACAAAGAGATTAAATTAGTGGTTACAAAAATCAACACAAACATGTTAGGTTAGTTTAGTATTATATATATATATATATATATATATATATAAACTCCGACAATATAACAATAATGTATATTTTCCTCACTTGGGTTTCTATTTGTTCTATTAAAACAGGAAATGGGACTATCCCCTACCTCCCATCTTATGATTAATGAATTTTCTCCACCTCCTCAAAGCCCAACCGCCCCCACCTACCACTAGCACTAGCTCCATCTAATGCAAAATTACCTGGATTACCTTTGTTATATTTTGGGTAGTCCCTCTCTCTTAGACTCCACTTATTACGAGTTTGGCAACCCCAAGTAGACCAACTCTTTTTCTTTTCCGACCCGACGATGATGACAGAAAGGTTTTTTTGCGTTTAACAAAAGAAAAATTGCGTTCTGGTAGTAATCTAGTCAAATTAACACATTCTGAAGCATCTAAGGAGGGATTTCTGCCGCGTGTTATATTAGCCGTTGTTAACTTGGTCCGGTCTGCTTAACTTAAAAACATTGTTTTAGAGTATTTAAATGAATTCAAAATGCAGAAGGCAAACAGTCTAAGCATTTATTATAAAAACAAACAAGGTTATCTTCTATTTTTAACAGTTTAATTTTAACAGCTATAAATTGAGGAGGGTGAATGAATAAAACAAATTAAAAAATATATTTCAATATATTTGTTCTCCATTTTAATAAACACAGAAACATAATAGTTTCATAAGGCAAAGTCGCCTTAAAATTACACACTATATGAATATTTGGGACATCCTGTATATGGTTCTAATTTATAGCTAACTCTGTAGATAATTCTTACAAAATTCCATTTGTATCATATTTTTACCTAAATTAGAACCATGAATATTAAACCCTTCTGATATTTTGTTTATAATTGAACCCCTAGGATACCTTTTTAACGTAGTCTTGAGTTAGATCCCTCTCTTTCATCTTTCCCAACAGGTTTCTCTTGATCAACTCTTGTTCTTCACCCCACTCTATTAAAGTGTTCAAGGGTTATGAGTTTAAACAACAAGAGGGAAGAAAAACAAAAAGAGAAAACAAAGGGGGGAAATGTTTATCACTGTTATAAACAATATGTGAAAAAAGAGTGAAAAAAATGTAAAAAGAAATTTTGTAGATAATTTGGTTGTGTCCGCCAAGCGGCCAGGGTTCTGAGCGCTGCATGTCCAGTTAACAAGGGTCAGAAGCGTTTGGCAGGTCTAGAGATTATCTGCTGAGCAGCACACTTTTCTGCTACATTCTTTAGCTCACTGCACTCTTTAGAGTGTCACACATGTTGCTAACACTCTGCCTAAAGGGTTATTACTTTGTCAAAGGTACATAGGCCAACAATCTTAAATTGGCAATTATAGATTATGCAGTCCTGTTAAATTTTATAATGAAAAATCATGAAATATGTTACTATCTACCTTAATTTGAAAGAATTAGAATCATATTTGTTTTCGGAAGACACTTTTAAAAAACCAAAACTCAATATTTCTGTTAAAAATAAGAAATGTAAAAGTACAAATATCAGATGAAGTTACTAATACCGTTAATATATGTGACGACGTGAGAGTGTTTACCATGTTTGTCATTAATATATCATTATTTCTAAGAGAAATCAGAATAATCTCAATGGGAATATATGTATGAAGTAAGAAACGTACCAAGGTGTGCAAATTATCCCTAATATTAGAATGTTTCATACATACTTATTTGTTTTCGCCATTCCGACTACTGATTAATAACTAGATATATTAATGGGACTTACCGTCACACACAATAGTCTATATTCGTAGTTATATCACTACGGCCGTTTCGGCTATTCAGCCATTTTCAAGTGTTTTATGCTGGGTTTTCCTGTTGTCTTAGTTTAAAAAATCACAAATCACGAACACACGACGAGTACGCGTTATGACAGTGGGCCTACTGCATCGTGTATTGAATGTTTAAAGAACTTGTGTGTCTGTTATGTGTCGTGTGTTCGTGATTTGTGATTTTTTAAACTAAGACAACGGGAAAACCCAGCATAAAACACTTGAAAATGGCTGAATAGCCGAAACGGCCGTAGTGATATAACTACGAATATAGACTATTGTGACGGTAAGTCCCATTAATATATCTAATAAAAATATTGTTACAATTTTAAGTAATGAAACGACAACGGTTAGGGTAGGAAACAATATATAATATATTCCTTCCCAGACCATTGTTCTTTATTAAGTCTGGCTAGATAACTATATATATATACATGTTAGAAGACAGTTAATGCGAACAGATCTAACGAGACGCTATTCAGTTAGCTATGCTTGACTTAGAAACTTAGACGCATGCTCATTACATATAAACATTCAACGTAAACTTGTAAATTTCTTATTTTTGACAGAAGTATTGAGTTTTGGTACTTGAAAAGTCTCTTCCGACATCAAATATGATCTACTTTTATAAAATTCAAGTAGGTAGTATCCGATTTCACGATTTTTAATCATAAAATTCAACAGGACTGCGTAAACTATAATTACCCTTAGATTTATGGTAATATTAATACATGTTTCAATAAATCGTTTCGGAAAAAGCGTAAAAACAATATCTGTTTTTAACTTTGAATTAATGTTATTTGTTTTAATCTTTAAAGTAAATTTTAGAAACTAAAGTAAAGTGACTAAAACATATCAATTTCGAATTTAACATAACCTAACGTATCATGGTTAGGTTAGAATCTTAGAAATATCTTTTAGTAGAAAAATGTGCAACTCAGCGGAAAGCCTCTAGACCTGCCAAACGCTTATGACCCCTGTTAAGGCGGCCCCCACATGCAAATCCGAAGGCATGCCTCAAGGCAAACCTAGAAATAGGGGGGGGGGGGGTCTCCACACACTACCCAGCATTGAGGCGCTTTCAGTTGGTTTGTTCGCGTAATGGCGTCAACAGATAATGATGATGCTCTTGCTGTTGTTAGCAATCAAAAGTAGAGAAAATAAAGTGAAGCGAAAGTTGTGGACTAAAGATTGGTTTCAGAAAAGGAAAGTTTATTCCCATGTAAATTTATTAAAAGAACTGAAGTTCAGCCCGAAAGATTGGCACAATTGTTTGCGCATGGATGAGGACACGTATCTTAGGCTCTTATCATTGGTTACGCCGATAATTCAGAAAAAAGGATACCATAATGAGGACAGCAATCTCACCTCATGAAAGATTAAGTGCCGCATTACGATTTCTGCTATATTACGAAGAGATTGTCCGAAACGCTGCTACAATCTTACCTTATGTTTTTGTAGCCGATGATACCTTTCCCCTGAGACAAGATATGTTAAAATCCTTTCGACCAGTAGATGCATCTTCCGAGGAGAGAAAAATATTTAACTATCGCACATCAAGAGCAAGACGTATAGTTGAGAGCGGATTTTGGTATCTCAATTCAGTATATTTCATACAGCAATAAATTTGGAACTGCATAACAATGATTTCGTAGTCATGGCGTGTTGTTATTCAAGAAACGTAAGCTACCAAAAAATACCACAACTTTGGCTGGTATACTTCGTCTGCACCACTACCTGTTTTCATCAATTCTTTGATTTTTTAAAAATTCTTTTCGAAAACTGCTATGCATATAGATAATTTTTTTAATTACACAGTCTTTGTTTGCTAGAGGCTCCACTTCTTTTTAATCTTTGGTAAGCAGCTTCCCTTTTCGGCCGGTCATGATAATCCTTTGATGTAGTTTACCACAAGCACGGTGAATCTCTAAACAGAACTATAAATTCCTCTTGATTTTGTTTTGAACGGGCCATGATAATAAATAGAATCAAACACAACAAATCCAACACAGTAGATACAAAGCACAAACGTAACAACTCAATTACATATAATTAATTTTCACAAGAAAACGGGAAACAAATTAATACTTGGTAAAAAAATTAACTAGTACAAGATCGGATGCGAAACGCTGACTGCACTGAGTTGTCCCGAGGCTTACATCCTTCACCCCTCCACACGTCCCGATCGGCCTTGAGAGGCAGAGGCAAACCAAACGAGATTTTGTATTTGGATTTCTGGCCTCAAGGCGTCCGAGTCGCAGGTATACCTCAACAGAATTCTCTATACACACATTGGGATTTTCCATGAGGCCGGGCGCCTTGAGGCATGCCTTCGGATTTTCCGTTGCGTGTGGGGCCGCCTTTAACTGAAGATGCGGTGCTCAGACCACTGTCCGCTCGGCGGAAGACAGCGATAATTTGTATGAATCACTAGAACATTGTGGTAAATATACAATAAAAGAAAATTCCCCAAAACCACAATAAAACACTAACAATACAAAGACTGTACAGTTATTTCAGTGTGTATTATGTACCTCTAAATATGATAACAGTGCTATTGAATTGTACATAACGTAGAATAGGCTAAACATAACTATACTGTCTTTGTGTTGTTGGTGTTTTATTATGGTTTTGGGGAATTTTTGGTGAAAAATACAATAAATTTTGAAGCAAAAAAGGGGAGATGAAAAGTTTAAAAAGAAAACTCTGAAAAACACTCAGCAAAGAGATACAATCGAAATTTAGTACCATAACTTTTCAAAATACAGTTTATAGATATTTTCCGAAAAAACAATTAAAACTGACCAAAACTTTAAGGAAAATTTCCCTTTAAAAGGGAAATTTTAAGGGGTCATACGAATAGACCGTACATTTTTCGAGTGAAAATGAAAATCTCCGAGCTAGAAATAAATTTATATATAATAATTTTATATATCCAGGCAAATTATCTTTTAATATAATAAATTATACTTAAATAAAAATGTTAACGCGTTTATTTTTAATTGCAAACACACGTACATTATTCAATTTAAAATTCGTTATCATAAATCAATACAATTAACGGTTTGCAACTACTTCAACTTAATATAGGGTTTTCCCTCCTGTTCATATATAAATACTATGCGTCACGAATCATGTACGTTGGGTAATAACCAATAGGAGAGCAAGAGCCAGGCAAATTATCTTTTAATATAATAAATTATACTTAAATAAAAATGTTAACGCGTTTATTTTTAATTGCAAACACACGTACATTATTCAATTTAAAATTCGTTATCATAAATCAATACAATTAACGGTTTGCAACTACTTCAACTTAATATAGGGTTTTCCCTCCTGTTCATATATAAATACTATGCGTCACGAATCATGTACGTTGGGTAATAACCAATAGGAGAGCAAGAGAAACAACTCCCCAACACCTGTGTCTTGCAATACATAGAATTGCATAAATAAGTAGAAACAATAGCGTTTTGTTCTAATAATTTAAACATGTTTAGCCTAACTGCATTGTGTCAGCGGTACTGACAGATTTATTTTTTAAACATTTTTTCCTTTAACGATAATAATTATTTCCTCTGTATTTAATAAGCCAGTACAAAAAAAAAAGTTCTTAATATAGATTTCTCGCAATTTAAGTGGAAATATTTTTATTAGACTCGGATTTATTTATTTAGTCGGGAAAATATTGTTTTTGTTGAGAAATTCCTGATGATTTGCTTACAAGGAGAGAAAACAGCTACGGATGTTATTTTTTCGTTAATTAAAATACAAATTAAACTCTTTGCAAATAACTGTGATGCAAATTGAAATCCAGTAACTTATATTTACGACTTTTCCGAGCGTCTTAAATAAATGTAACTGCGTAAGAATCGTGATCTCAAGCGCTGTCACAGCGAGAAACGAGTTGGTAAACCCGCAAGGTCCCTATTGGTTTCTTCAAGGTCATCCTGTCTACTGACTTATCCCTCAACGGACTTCACTCTTGGTGGCTTGTACAGTAGCCTCAGACTAGGATTGTGTCTAGTGTAAAGGGCGTGTCCTCCCTTCTACTTGCTTCCCTAGCCTGACTTGGCGGTACAACCCATTCCAAGAAAACTAAATACACAAATTAGTACTTAGCTACATTTAATTCTTAAAGTTACAACTTTGTGACAGACTTTCGTGATAAAAGAAACGAAAGTAGGGTACGTGTTTACACAGAAGCATTTTTTTTTTTAATTGGAGTTTTACCGCTGAAAGTAAACGTAACAAACAAAGTGTGTGGACTCCTCTTTTCCTCTCCACCCCAGACACATCCCTACCATGAGGATACTGTATATGTAATATAGATAATTTAAAAATAGTGTTTTCTACTATAATTAAATTAATGAAATAAAAGTTGGTTGATATGTGTGAACAGATCTTGTTTAAGAAATTGAAGGGTTGTTATACAGTTTGTACAGAAAAATACAAAATTAATAAAGGAACCTTTAAGTATTCTGACTTTATAAAATATATATAAATGATAAATTTTACTTCGTTTTGCCTCGGCTAGCTTTTATTATTTAAATCTTTGTACGTAGTCTATATATATATTCTTTCACTGTTAATTGGATTTCAATGACTTAACTATAAGCTTATATCTAGTACATATCGTTGTTCAGAAAACACTAAGGCTAAATGACTATGAAGGATGGGTGACTAGTGATACAATCAGGATGCGCTATGGGTGATATTTGGTTCATATCTAAAATCACAGTTTGTGGAGTGTTCAAATTTGGAGTATATTTAGATTGGCCAATATGAGGTAGGTGTAAAATATGATGTAAATTTCACAATACTTATTTATTTATAAATTTGAATTTCGGGTCGTTACACTACAAATAATAATTTGAATAATCAATTTCTTATTCCTTCTTTTAACAACGAAAAACATCTCCGTCATCATCGTCTTATAAAAAAAGGAAGAAAATAACAAAATAAAAATATCTAGCCCTCGAATACTCCAATAGCATCAGAGGATCGAAAAAGTATAAGAGACGGTTAAAAGAGATCTGATAGAAAAGATGAAAGAGAAAGATCTAAAGCAAGACCACATGGCATTCAAAAACTGACACTCCACAATATGTGTAAATCCAGTCAGGTTCCCTAACTTAGTAGAGTGACCCTCTGAGGGTTTGGATCATCAAATTAAAGAAAACAATTAATAAAATAAATCACTTTATTTTGTAGCAAAACGACGTTTCAATGACCAAATCATTTTCAGGCTTATGTACTTACATCAACTGAAGATGTCAATTATTGAAACCTCGTCTTGCTACATAATGTTTATTGTTGAAAAATTTGTTTTTCATTTGATGACTTTAATAAGATCCACAATTTTTTTTTCCTTTCGGTTTATTGTTTAAGCCTCTCTTGTCATTATCGCCTTATAAAAAGAGAAGGAAAGAACGTAAAATAAAGACGCTGGAATAGTTTGAGCGCGAGGGTCGGAAAAGAACAAAGGTTGGTCAAGAGAGACCTGATCGGAAAGATGAAAGAGAGAAATCTAACGTAATTCTACAGGATGAAAGATGATCCTTCGGAATTGCCACGCCCGTACTCATTATAAATTAACCCTTGAGAAGATTTTCCACAAGTGTTGCTCATTTCAAGTGAGTTATTTGGAATTTACGAAAAAATTCAAACTAATCAGGTTGTCTTTTATTTTCGATAAGAGAGTGTTAATATTACAAGGATTAGTTGTTAAAGTAAAAGAAATAAAACCTAATTTTACAAATTAATTTATCTGTTATAAAAGAGAAAACGTGTCGTGTTTTCCTGATTATCTTCCTACTGTTGAAAATAAAGGAAAAAGGAAACATTTTTCAAACGAACCACGCCCTCTGCATGGTTGTATTTTTAAACCTTTTGTCTGAACCCTTAGCAAGGGTTTATGTATCTATGTGGTGGACGCTTTTTTTTTACAGTATTCAATCTGTGTCCGCTATATACCCCTCGTCCCACCTTCCCCATCAGACAAACTCAACTTTCTCATTAATCCTTCCATCCCTTGGCGTTTCCCACCCCACCAAACCAACCCCTTTCACAAACGACATCGAAATATTTTCTCTCCCACGACCTGGATTTTTCTCCGCTCAAATACAGAGAACTCTACAATTGTATTATGTTTTTCAATGTTGGTACTGCGAAGTTATTAGTTACTAGTGATAACAGTAAATTTCGTTCTAAGTTTTAATACATTCCAATAAATTGTTGTAAAACAATCTGGCTAATATATAGCACGGGATAATAATATTCATAAACTAAGAAGTTACAAAATAATACCACAGCTACTGTACACTTGAAGGAAACAACACTCTCTGGGATAAACAATAAGAAGATGAGGGCGCCATAATATTGTAGGCTACCTATTACCTGGTACTTGCCCATTCCCATCATACAATCTAATACAACCAGAAGTTGGTTATCTACGGTCTGTAGGAAATGTTAAATTGTATTGGTCTTGATTTGAAGGTGTCTTATCCCCTAGGTTAAGTTTGTTTAAAACAGTTGTTACACAAGTTTTCTCTACCTCGTAACTGTGGCACACTTTCTTGGCGTTAACTAGACCCTAACGGGCCTCGTAGGTGCGTATAGATTCTCTCTCTCTCTCTCTCTCTCTCTCTCTCTCTCTCTCTCTCTCTCTCTCTCTCTCTCTCTCTCTCTCTCTCTCTCTCTCTCTCTCTCTCTCGTATCAATGTCTCGGCCCTATCTTCCTTAGAAACTATAGATATATGACGAAGCCTTCACTCACTACGCTCGTCTCTGTTACTACTTGGTCCTGGATAACCTTAACTATATTATAAACATTTTCTTAGAAGGTCATCGTGGGGGGTTCGTACCACTACATGCAGATTTGAAATCTTCAAATTTTCATCCAACATAATGTATTTTAAGATGAATAGCACACAAGATATAAACAAAAAACCGTTTAAAATGGCAGTCATTTCGACATTTTTCGAATTTAAATATAAGCACACTAAAGCAAATCTCACGTTCCTATCTTAAATTTTGTGACCGCTATCGTGCTTACGTACAGACGACAACGACGACGATTGACGGCATGTTGAAAATAACGGCCATGAAACGTGACGATCAGTCAAAAAACGAACGTCGGTATTGTCTGCAATTACTAAACCTACCCTATACTCCGTTAAATATCGAAATTGTCTGCAATTATTAAACATACCCTATACTCCGTTAAATATCGAAATTGTCTGCAATTACTAAACCTACCCTATACTCCGTTAAATATCGAAATTGTCTGCAATTACTAAACCTACCATATACTCCGTTAAATATCGAAATTGTCTGCAATTACTAAACCTAAACTATACTCCGCATACTGGGTAAGTTAAAAAAACTTAATGAAAAAACCAAACACAATATTTAGTAAATTCTACAATTTTATTGAGTCTTTGTTAAGCTGCCTTGTAAATGCCGTTGCTGGCGAAACCATGGTTGGCAAGACTCAATAAAATGTAGAATTTACTAAATATTGTGTTTGTATTTTTCATTATAAATGTAGTTCTACCAAGTACCTTTGGTCAATAGTGTGAATCGTATAAAAACCTTAAATAAAAAAAGAAAAATTAAACTTGGCTCAGTTGCTAAGTTATTGATGTGCGACTAATATGACTCACATTTGTTGTCACGAGGAGAATAGACTTAATTATAAAATTGTTATTAATAAAATGTACAGTTACGGCCATAAATAAATCGTTATTACAGGACGTTGTTATAGTGACTGAGCCTGCTTGTTGAAGAATATTTTTAGTTTCAATATCAATTGAAATCTGGTAGGAGAGTGTTTGCAAGGGTTTTACGGTTGGGCAAAGTATAACTTGTGTTAAGAACACTACAAACATTTTGAAATCTCGTGTCCTCAACTACTGTGAAAGGTTGAACCCTTTGTAATCGTCTATTTGTTTTTTCTGAGTAAACCCAAATTTTTGGCAGATGAATTGTGATTGGACTTTTTTTTTTAGGAGGTACAGATGTTGAGTTTGAGGAGAAATCTATTTGAGCAGAGGTTGATATAATTGGAGGTTGTCCCGGTACTTCCCTTAGGATTATTCGAAGGAAGAATTTCCACTGTAGGATGTTTACGCTGAAAGTGAGATTTTAAATTTATTACTGACGATCAGTATTTTAGAATACTCTTAAATAAATTAAACTCCACCTCCCAGTCTTTAAATTTGTCATCTAAACTATAAAACATTGACTGTTTCCTTTTGAAGGACATTTTAGAAGTAGGTGTAGTATGAAATACAATAATTAACAATTAGAAAAAGACTACAAAACAATAATATATACTGTATGAAAACACTTAAATAAACATTGTAAAAAAAATATGTGAATAACGACGATTAAGAGTCAAGAGTCAACTGTCCGACAAATGTCAATAGTAATGAGTTGCCTGCAATAAATAAAGAAAGTCAAGACGGACACTTCCAAGAATTGATACTTGACAGGTTCCACGAATCTAACTATAGAAGATAACTGTTAAAATTACTTTGTATTTAGTTTAGTCTACTGCTTATTTATCATTGCATACAACAGTTAGCAGTTAACAATTTTAGCAATAGCAGCTTTAGCTGTTAATCATAATTAGCGCTTTTGATAGTTAAAACTTAAACTAGCTCCGAGGAACTAGGAGAGCCGGCGCACATACACAACACCAGACCCACCTTCTCACAAAAACAGATACAGAGTGCAATATCCACCACTACTTCCACGAAACCTGACTCGGAAACCTTCGGACAGGCTGAGTATGCCATATCTCGTTTGAAGACTCAGCTTCTGGTCGCTCACTTGATACCCTCCCCCACATCATCTATCGAGGGCAGCACCCGTTATACCCACCTATATGGGATTGAATTATGTTATAAAGATACACACAAAACGTATCCAAAAATACGGTTTAACAAGTTATTGTTGCCAAAAAAACTCTCACACCCATTTTACAAAACAAAAAAAAAACGAACCAAAATTATCATCACCATTTCGTATTGAATTAATGAAATCCCACCATTCTAAAATGATAACTCTGTAGATTAATTTATTTTTCAGTTCAAAATATTTATTTTAACAAAATATATATTTCACTTCAACCATAATTTTACTTAAAACAGCACTAAATTATTATTTAGTCTCAATATAAATGTAAACAACTGTTATTAAATAAGCTTAACACACAGGGTAAATTCCTTACTTACTCATAACATTTCAACCACACCCAATGAAACCACAGGCTTCCTTAATCGTTTTATCGTACAAAGAAAAAATATATATTTTTTTAAATCAAGTAACTCATATATCAGGGAGAAACAATAACTGATCGCCTATGAGCACGCCACACGTGGTTTCGGCAGTGCCTGATGTTTTTGGTCTGACCAATAGCACGACTCCCATAATAACCGTACTGCATTCTGAACGTGAAATACACAATAGACGAAGTCAGTTTTTATTGATCCAGTAACGTTTTAAAATCGTTTTAAACACTATACCGGATGAAACCGTTCTACCAATACATATTTAACATTTCCTACAAAGCCCTTTTTGACATTGCATTTAGTAGAACTTTTTTTTATTATAGTCTATTATATCATGGGGGCTGGGTAAGTACCACTTTGATCCCCATCAACTTGTACTGTCTTATGGATGGTTGTGTGAGAAAGTTAGTGCAATGTTTTAGACACAATTTGAATCACATTCTTTGTCCAACGACAACGCTGAAGTATAACACAACGCACAAAGAAGTCCTTTCAACAATTAGCAATTTAAAATGATTAGACAGTGTTGCCGGACAGGGAATTATAGGGAATTAAAATTTCCCGTTAGTCATGACTTGAACATTAACCCTGGGCCACGTTTTGCCTAGGAGATGTTCCATATTTGGTGCGGGACTAACAAACTAGCAGTGGAGTAGGGGTTACGAAGCTCACTTAATCGATTTAACAATCTTGTACGCTAGTAAGGAATTCGGCCGATTTATTATTACTTCGCAATCTAAAGGTCGTTACCGCAAGTTAAAACGCCTTTAAGTACGTTGAAGTTGGATTTTCTGTGCATTAGATAGTGTCTCCGTTTATGACTAATATTAATACTTATTTGTCTCATTAGAAACATATCTAACAGGAAGGATGCAGGACACATCTGAGATGAAACAGATTTTGTAGTACATCTACAAATACATACAGGGTCTCGAAAAAGTATCAGAACAGCTATAGATCAACCCCTTATTTTATTGAAATTGAACAATATTCTAAGACTATCTGGGGTGTTGTAGACAACTATCAGTCATTATTAGTTCCGTTTTTTTTTTGTTTTTTTTTCTTTCAATAACTCGATTATCCTACGGAAAATGTACAAAAACTGTTTTTAGTTTGTTATTAAAAAAGATAACATTTTGTCTCCTGTGGATTTTGTGTAAAGTTAATGGTTTTCGAGACATTCAATATTAAACATTTTAAACGGCAGCCATTTTAAAAATATACAAAATAAGGTCTTTATATTCGGTACACTTATAAAATTTAAGATACAAAATGCGTATACTCAATACGAACTCTATTTCTGAAGTTAAATTTTTTTGTAAAAAACAAAATGGCCGATATCTGCAAAACTAAACGTTTTCGTAAAAAAAATTTATTCCTAATTTTTTCTCTTTATCTTGACCCACAGAATTAAAGAATTATTTTCTAACGTTTCGCAGCTTACTTACGAGACATCCTGTATATTAAATCTTGTTTTTGAAATCCTACCAGAATGTGTTCGAAATAAAACAAAGACACCAGGCGAAAAAAGTTTTAAAATATCACGTGCATAGATTAAAACTTTTAGAGGGTAGTGTGTGTCTATTTTGTAGTTGAAACTATTTAAATAAACTTCCTGAAAATTTAAAATGGAAATAATGTTCTTTAGAAGGTTACAAGGGTTCTCTTAAATATCCATTCCCCTAAGTGAGAGTACCCGAGTACCTTAGTTTATAACATTCTGGGTGGCAAGTATGTGACATGGATTTTTCTTGCTCAAAGCGAAAAACCTCTCAATCATCATCCCCTTATAAAAAAATGAATATAAACTAAAGACTTTTAGCCCTCGAATACTCTAATAGTTTCAGGGTCGGAAAAGAACAAAAGTTGGTTAAGAGAGACATGATAGGAGAGGGATCTAACCCAAGACTGGATTAAAAATATCCTTCGGGATTACCATGACCGTACTTATTAATTGAAGTGGATTTTATAATTTATATTTAGAAAGTATTTATAATAATACAGGGTGTCAAAAAAGTATCTGATCGGCTGTATATTTCAGGGCTATTTAACTTGGGAAGACAATCGACCCCCCCCCCCCTATTTTAGATATGTCTACCGAAGCTGTCTACAAGGAGCGATAAAAATGTTTTGAAAAATACAGGGTGTTACGAAAAAGTACGATATGTTTTTACTCGTAAATTTCAAATATAAAGGTTTGGTATGTTTGTTATTTGATATCCTGACTCTACAGATGAAACCACGTTAACAGACGTTTAGTTTGTCTGCCTATCATTTACTGTTATAAATTTAAAACTATTTTGAAATATTCACTTGTCATTGTACAATTCCAACGAAATAACGGTTTGTCATGTCTGTTTTTACAGCTGAAACGGCGTGCAGAAGGGGGGGAAAAAATTGCTTTATTTTGAAATCAAGTTGCTTTAATTGAATAATGAAGTATGGTTTTTATCTTTAAACTTATATTAACAAATGCTTGAACTGTTTTCTTATATATAGTTCTTTAATATGTTTTTGAATGAACAATTTAAGAGTTCCCCTAATCTAACACTAAATTAAATGATAAATTTGCAAATTTAAATTCTCCAAGTAATGATCCTGCTCTGCTATGAAAAACAACAAACTCGTCTAAAATGTAATTTCGAACTCTGATATCCCTAAAAAAAATGTGATATTTGTATTGTTACGAGATCCAGAAGAGCTCTTTCATAAATGTACAGCTTCGAGGCTGAGCTAAGCGAGTGGAGACTGTTTAAAGTAGCTATATAGGAGAAAAACTGTGTATCAGCTGTTTTAAACAAATCTACCCTCCTGGATAGGACTCCTTGATCTACCAATACAATTTAACATTTCCTTCAAGGCCCAAGAAACCAACTTTTTCTTCATTATATTTAGAGGATCGGCGTTCCATTGTACGAGAGGGCTGGGTAAGTATCACGATGGCGCCCAATTTGCTTCTTATTAATAAAATGGACTTTTATTAGGAATTTTTAATTTCATAAAAATTACAACCAGTAGAATCAAATACAAGGTTTAAAAATAAAATTGTGCACAATGCAACAAAAAGGTGATCAGTAAATAAACATTGAAGTTTAAAATGCTCCATTAAAGAATTCTCAATAGAATTTCAATATTATAAATTTATAATAAGGGTTGTTCAAACAACCCTGACCAGACACGGGGGAGCTAACTCCATCAGCAAGGTCTACCCCTTTATCTAATATACTGTTACACGCTTAGTGAAGATATTATACGCCTAAAACCCGGAAGTTACTGTGACAATATACAGTGAGTTGAATCGATGATGAGGGAGGGATTCCACCCCACTCCCTCAACACCCCCACCGCAACATCACAAGAGAAACAGTTTTCAGCCATTTTATATCGCAACGTTTTGTTTGCGGTTTCGTTCTGCAAAAACAAACATGACGCGCATAAAAATACAGGGACACGGTTCAATATAGTGTTTGCGGTGATGGAAGGGGGTGTTTGTAACTAATTTCCGTCAAAACTGACGGTTTTTTTGTACGAAACACGCTTTCATATGAGTTGGATGAATATAAATACAGTTGTTAATTAAATACGGGAGGCGCAAGTGATGTAATAAACATGAGTTTTTCGTGGTAATTAAAAAAAGTAGAAATCAAATAACGATTTACACTATTGACCGAAGGTAGAATTCCATTTTAATGAAAAAACAAACATAATATTTAGTAAATTCTACAATTTATTTGTGTCTTGCCGACCATGGTTTCGCCAGCAACGGCATTTACAAGGCAGCTTAACAAAGACTAAGGAAGATATTTAAAACAAACATATATTACAAAAAGAAGAACAGTTACTTAGCTAGGGGGGGGGGAGTAAAAGGGGGCGGGAAACATGTGGTCATAAAGAAGACAATGGTTTTAGCAAAGATGAGTTTGATCAAAATTCATTGAGTACCAGTTTGGAATCTTTACAAATTATTCTCCCAATCTCTAACATTTCTAATGAATTTAATTTCCTACTTTTTGCGAAACCATGGTCAGCAAGACTCAAATAAATTGTATAATTTACTAAATATTGTGTTTGTTTTTTCATTAAATCAAATAAAATTATTTGTTACTTTGTCGTAATATATAGCTGTTAAAACCATCCGTTATGGGCTTTAGAATATTTTGGAACACATGGAAGTTGGACAGGTTTTAAACAACTAATACTAAATAAATTTTTAACTAGAAGAATGTTTATTGACAAACAATACATCTCCTTTCAGTTAAGTAAAAATTACTTTAGAACCTAATTGTGAAAGTATAACCCAATCTAAACCTATTTCTTCTTGAATACGGTTTTCAATACTCCGTTGAAAGCAACTACTGGAATGGTGCCATTCCTCGACTCATCCGAATCGCGGGGTTAGCATTAACGTGACTTTTGAGGAACCCCCACTGGAAGACGTCACACTTAGATAATTTGTAGGATCTTGGAGGCCACGGGACATCGTCAAACATGAAATGAGGTATCCTGGAAATCAGAGTCGAAGGACATTCATTGATACGTTCGTGGCGTGTGCTGTAACACCGTCCTGTTTAAACCAAACATTTCGCAAACTGTGAATCGTTCCGAGGTACAGTCACGCCAACTCATCGAGTTTGGCATTTCGGTTGCGTATAAATTAATCTTCTGTCGCGGCTTGAATCGTAACCTTGGTTGCACGGTTAAGCCGACCGGATTGCCAACACCGTGACATTGAGGTGGGCACTGATCGGTTGTGATTAGGGAAGAGTAGAAATGTAGGGAGTGTAGTGGAGCGCCCGGACAGCTCGACAGGACTCACGTCGATCTCAATCTATTTAATTTAAAGTGAGTTTCAAAAAATATATGGTCCAATAATTCTAAAAGAGCCAACAGCACTGTGGTACATTTAGAGTGTAGAGAACGCTGGTGAACGAGATGAGGCTATTCGGTAGAGTGATAAAGCAGGTTCTAATTACGTATGGTCCCGCTCAAATGAAAATGAGCTTCATCACTCACTATAGGCCTACCAGACAGAAAGAAACCTGCGCAGAACCGTCATCTCGAGAGTGGCTCGCGCACGCATGTAGGGGCGATGGCGGGGAGAGGATTGGAGCGGTGGTGGGGATAAATTGTTAAATTTTTGCCATAATATAAACAAATTAAAAACCTATAATTGAATGTCTTTTTACGTCTTTTACTTTGTAAAATATTTAAATTTATTAATTGTAGTTGTCAGGAACATAAACGATACACATTCACAGTTTTTTAGCGCTGTAGTAGGTCTGAAAAAGAAAATATTAAGCCCTACGCAATGAAGCAGCGGGCGGGCATATCTGGCCTAACTCGAGCTCTCCCACTCTCACCACAGTTCTACCTGCGCGAGACCAAACCGGCGCGCGGTTCTTTTCTAAGCGTTATCCCTATAACATTCAATCTTAAAATCGCTTGCATTTTCACATCAAAGTACTCACGACCGTGGTCTGCCACCTTTAGCTCTTGCACGATCTTTATTTTTCACGGGTGGAATTTAAAATCTTTGTCACACGATCGATTGTCATCTGCAAGTCGTATCACCCTTATCTGTTATCTGCTATATTTTCAGGTGTCGTTAGACTGAGATAACTTTATAATGGTCTGGGAGGATGTCACTTGGTTTGGTACAGATCTTGCTCTCAATCTGCTTGCGATTGCTTGCTTTAATTGTTGAGGCAGTATCACAGCTGACGATTTGTCCACAAAGGAGGAAGTCATGTGACGTTTACTCAATTTATTTAATTTAGTAGTTTTAAAATTATTATTAAGTTCCGGTAACGGTGTTATATTTAAATGTGTGACTTACAAATAGCCGTATAGACTTGACCATCCATATTAGTATTACAGATGTGATTAGTGATTAGAAAAGAAGACTTTTTATTATTATTATCCAACAGCCGGTAATACTCTTAACGAAGTTGCATGATCATAATACCTAAGGCACCAATAATCTGCTAAACAGACTATACTTTGAAATAATAGAACTTGACTATACTCAATAGGACTTGAACCCATATGTACCTGTTCGCTCAACCGCAAAGACAAGCCGCATTTTCTTTGTATGAAACGCGTTCAAGCCAAACTAATATGGAGTATCAGTCAAAAAGTAAATCTTATCCAGGGACAAACAAAGCACAGCGAGTATTTTGACATTATTATTTCCGATGGTAAAATAAATAAATGTGATATGAAATGAACCATACATTGCAAAAGTATGACTATTCGAGTTTGAACATTAATATAAAATTAACCAAAAAACCTAAAACATATCCGATTATACCATAATTTTCCTCGTTTAATTCTACATTAATTGATATCGAAGGAGATTTTTTATTATAATGCTATATTATTTCTATTGCAGTTGGAACAAAAAAGTACCGGTTTTTTTTCAACTTTTCAGACACAATTTAAAAAATCATAATTCAAAATCGTATTGTCCGATTACAATAACATTTTTATACAATGTTTATTCGGTACTTTTTTGGAAAATGCCCACCAAAATTTTCTTTTTTACGTGATTCTTTTTTGTATTGTTATAAAAACACGTTTACAGTTGAAATTATGCAAGAGAAATCCATATTATCACATTTCAGATTTTCTAGGTTAAGGTACATTAAGTGAATTACTCGTTAAAATAGGTTTGTACGCGAATTGATTTTACCTTACAAGATGAAGTAAGGTGGCTATATATAGCCATCTTACTTGACCTACGCGTATATAACCTAACCTAACCTATATACGATATGACAACAATAATCCCAATTGAAATTTTTCACATGATCTCGCATCCAAGTACTGTACTACTTACAAACCACGCTCAATGTTGCTCTACTTGGGTGATCGGATATTGTTTTTACTTTACAAGGTCAAAGTAACGTAGCTATGGTCAACTTACTTGACCTTGTAAAGTAAAAACAATTCGCGTACTTTAACCCAGAAAACCTGAAATGTGATAAATAAGCATTTCTCTTGCAATATTTCAACTGTAAACGTGTTTTTAAAACAATACAAAAAGAATCTTGTAAAACAAAAGAAAATTGTGGTGGGGATTTTCCGAAAAAGTACCGTTTATTCAAGCGTTTCATATGGAAAACTCCAATTTCAAATTTTTAGATTGATAAAAATGAAAGTTTTAAATAATTTTGCACGAGTATTTTTTCTCATCAATGAGTTATCCTAGAAATTGGATTATTGATGCGTTATGTTAGCGTAGTTAAGCGCACTGTACCGGAGCGTTTCTCAATTAGCTCTCAGAGCTGGTTTCTGTTGTCTCTGGTAGTGAACTGTTGCCACGCTCTCTGGCCGAATCAAATCAAAACAGAGTTTAGAACGTAAAAGGCCGTAGTTGAATGAACCGAAGCGTTAATAACCCAACCTAATGATATTAATTTTATAAATGGAACACACTCAGGTAGGATAGGGGGGGGGGTACGAAGGAAGTGGTAATCACGAACTGGATCCACACTTTTTTTCGTGTAGTCTTGGTTTAGATTTCTTTCTTTCATCTTTACCATCAGGTCTCTTTTGACCAACCCTTGTTCTCCGACCCTGACGCTATTGAATATTCGAGAGCTAAGCGTCTTTCTTTTGTCCTCTTCTTCCTTTTTTTATAAGGCAACGATGACCGAGAGGTTTTCCGCCTTCAAACAACAAGAAACAAGTTGATAGACGCCATCGTAGTACTTACCAAAACCCATCATACAATATAATACAAGCAGATCCCTTAAACGTAATATGTTAGTTTCTTGGGCTTTGTAGGGAACGGGCCTCGTAGATGTGTAGACTATATATTAAATCTACACTCGCTTCGCTCGTGTCGATGTCTCGGATTAGGCGTGCCTCGAAGCTGTGCGTATGTGAAGAAGTTTTGTTCGGATCTACGGATCTTGTAACTCGGGTTGGTACCATTACATGCTGAATTGAAATCTGTACATTTTTATCCAATTTAGTGTGTTACAAGTTGAATAACACACGATATATATATATATATATATATATATATATATATATATATATATATAAATTAATTTTAAATAGGGTTAACTATAGTCTTCTATACCAAATGTCATGTCCCTATCTTCATTTTAGTGTCCACTATCGTGCTTACGTACATATGACGACGACAACGGACAGCATGCGGTAAAATCGCTTATTCGGTTTCCTGAAGTCATGAAACGTTGGAAAACAGAAGTCGAACATTTTTTTACAATACAAAACTTATCAATACACTGGGCAACTGAAAATAAATTTGAATCGAAACAATAATCTTAGAGTCACAGAAGGAGTTATTTATTTATTTTTTTTTTTTCATAATAAGTTTCGGTCGATAGATACAACCGTACACTGCTACCAACATTCCAAGAAATCCCCCAACATCGGAACGAAACTAAAAACGCTATATATTTGATTATGATTGAAACCGAGCGTGGCATCGCCCGGAGTGATCAATCTAGCATAGGTGATGCGAGTGTGGGGTGTCACCGGCGGTGGATTATGTGTTAGGGGAGAACCCTCGCCTCGCCTCGCCTCACCTCACCTCACCTCCCACCCCCTACACATAAGCTAGTATTACTTACATCCAATAAATGTAATTTTGTATCTTGTACCTAGATATTAAACATGATTACATTAGAAATTAATTATTTTTTAAACATCTAATGTTGCACAGAAACTATTTCGTAATATTGAACAATGGAAAGAGAACTTTAAATTTCGATCATTTTTTTTCTTTAGGGTATTATCTTTCGAATTTTCTGGATAAAATTAGATGTGATATACAAAGTCTCTCCACCCCCTCTCCCAGTTTTCATCATATTATTTCGGACCTAAATGAATTTTCTCTATAATCACTTATACTAGGTTTTGTGGTGTTAAAATTTCGCTCGCACTTATAAATCCACTATTTTTAACCTCAGTAAATTTAAAAACGAGTCAACATCATTCTTCAACCCTGATTTCAATGGTATAAATATTGTTTTGATCTCTCTCGTGTATCTTCTCCATGAGAAACGTATAAAATTTGACTTTTTTTCAATACTGCATGCAAACTTATTGTTTTAATTGTAAGACCCATCTTACTGCACTACACTTTGATTTTCACCTCAATGGAACATTGTCAAACTCATATTACACCATAAAACAACTTGAAAAATGTTTTATAAACTGCTTTTTAAATAAGAAACTCATTAGTAATGATAAAAGTTATACAATTATACTGACATATTTCTGTAGATATACATTGAGGTGAAGATCAAAGTAGTGTAGTAACATGGGATTCACGCAATTAAAACAATTTTACACATTTCCTATGTGTTTTCGTAGATAACTGGAGATAGGTGAGATATTGAACTACTTTATACCACTGAACTCAGGGTTGAACGACGATGTTGAATCATGTATCAAAACACGTTGTTGCCATTTTAAAAAAATGACTGAAACACAATATGGTGAATTCAATATGGCGGTCGAAAATCTTAACACTTCACAAAACTTAGTACAAGTTATACTCGAACTTCATTAAGTCCGAAATCGACACCATGAAAACTGAATAAGTAGGGGAGGGGGTAAGAGACTTTATTTCCACTCAGTATATATTCCTACACAATAACCGATGGCTTAAAAGCCCCCCTCCACCCCCCACAATTTTCGTCATATCAACATGAAATCAAATGGACGTTTATACTTCTCCCTAGTTTTTGGCCGCCATCTTGGATTTGAATGAAATATATAAAACATATACATGCCAGTGTAAAACATGATTTAACGTCTATTTGACACTTAATCCCAATAATGGAAGGTAATGTAATAATATTTTAAGCTCTATTCTCATTTTTCGGCGAAAATGACCAAGAGGTTTCCCTCCTTTAAACAAACAAAATGAGGAGAGCAAAAGCTTAGAAAACTAGACCATCAGGGGGACACTTCAAGCTTGCAAAACACGAGGAAACCTAGCTGAATCTACACATTTCTTCATGTAGTCTTGGGATAGATCCCTCTCTTTCATCTTTCGTATCTCGAATAACTCTAGTTCTCTTCTAACCTTGAAGCTATTAAAGTATTCCAGAGCTAGTCAAACTATTCCATTTTGTTTTTTTCCTTTGTTTTTTACGGAGCGATGTTGACCGAAAGTTTTATCGCCTGTAAACAACAAGAAAAAATAAAAAAGTGAAGAGTGTGCTAAAACCAGTTACAGTATTTTTATAAAGTAGAAGTCTTTTAAACGGCCAAGCGTCGACATTAATTTTGTCGTCAAATATACAGATTCGTAATCAGAAAATCTTCTAGTTTTATTTGACACCCCACTCATAACACATCAAAACTCAAAATATTCAACTTGATACTTATTGCTCCAAGGTCATTTTTTTGTTACATCTATACTTTTCTTATATGTGGGACAATACTTAGAATATAAATACAAAGTTTGAAATATAAAGGATTTATCGTCTTGTCTGTGTAGACTGCTTGCGACAGACAGAAGGACAGATTGCCTTTTAGTAAAAACGATTTAGGTAAAATGGAACTAATCTCTAGATACTAATACAGTACGTATTTTTATTATAAAGTGAACTATTACTGTTCATATCAAAAAGCAATTACGCATCAAACTACCAATTTAAACAGACACCGCGCCGTTGCAAAGAAAATCTGACAACAGCGCGTCTAATTCTAGGAATAATAATAATAAAAGAATGTTAACTCTGACAACTCTGTCAAATGACTCTTGTTCTATTAGGTTTACCACCCTAGAGGGGTGAGAAGTTGGGTAGGGTGCAGCTTATTAAACTCTACATAAAAGTGGGCTAAAACCATAGCACAAGGAGGGGAGCGGTACGCGGTACTAGTCTAATGCCTGAGGACTGGCAACACATGTTGTATACAACCCAACACGAGAACAGTCAAGGTGCGCGCGCACGGTCCTTGTCTGTTCATCCTCAACGAGTACTTTATTATAATTACTTCACACTTGTAACGCGCATGCGCGAGTTGTAATGTAAAGGTTGGATACAACGATTATAAACTATTCACTGAAATTTCCCGATTGGAACTGCGAGAGGTTCAATGTGACAGCGATGTTTTAGGGGACTTATAATGAGTACAGGTGGGCAATCTCGAGGTACTATAGCTGCAGCTACACCTTTCTTTATCTAGTCTTAGGGTAGATCTCTCTCTTTCATCTGTCCTATCGAACTGCTCTTGGAAAACTATAAACTATAAATTTCAGGTGTTGCAAACCTGAAATTAAATACCTCTTTTAAATCTTTCCTGGCAAGTTTCATTAACTCTTGTTCTCTTCCGACTTACCGCCAAGAACTCAAGAACGAGTACGGGTTTGGTGAACCCGAAGGAACCTAGCTGGATTACCACTTTTCTTCATATATTCTGGTGTTAGATCTCTATCTCCTTCGTCTTTCTTATCAGGTCTCTTTTGACCAACTCTTGTTCTTTTTTGACCCTGATTTTTATCGTGGGCTAGGAGTCTTCATTTTTTTTTTAAAGAAGTTAAGGTTTTTTGTCTTAACCCTATTATTTTTAATGGCTTATATGAATGTTTTTAAATAATGAAATTTTTCTTATCAGGTCTCTTTTGACCAACTCTTGTTCTTTTCGATCCTGATTTTTATCGTGGGCTAGGAGTCTTCATTTCATTTTTTTTTTTTTTTAAGAAGTTAAGGGTTTTTGGTCTTAACCCTTATATCTGCAATGGCTTATATGAATGTTTTTAAATAATGAAATTACAATATTTTGTATTTAACAGTTCTGTGACATTAAACTAGATCTGTACTACCAACTTAGAATAAATTGAGTTTATTACGATGTAGTCTTATGATTGTATCAGTGTTAATACACACGTTCTTTGCCTCAAGCATTTTTTGTTTGTAAAGTCAGAACAGTTATTTGGCTGGTTATCAAACAAAAGTAAACGGACAGGGTGGGAGGGGGGAGTGGGAGACTTCTGGTCAAAGGGCAGATAATGGTTTCAATAGAGTTGAATTTGACAAAAATTCTACCATATCATTTAAAAGATGGCTATCATCTTTATAAAATAATCGCTTAATCTCCAATATTTAAAATTAATTTAATTTCCTACTTTTTTCGTTGACATGGAGAATCTTAAAATTAATATAACTGAAAAAATCTGACACTAAATGAATTTTTAAATGGTTAGAAAAACTAGAGTCATTATGGTCCAACCGTCAAAATGTTTAGCTGTTAAAAAGATCCCAATAAATCACTTGATCTAACAAAAGAAACAATACGCAAGTTTTTCGGAATTTGTATAATGATGTCTGTTATACAATTAGGGAATGTAAAAAAGTAGTGGCATGAAGTAGTGCGAAATAAAATTATAAAAGAAACATCGAGTATAAATTGTTTTTAAAAGATAAACTCGGTTCTTCATTTCAATAACAATGAAAATGTGAATAATGGTAAACTGTTCAAAATGATAAGCTGAACTAGAAAATAGAAAACGCAGAAATCCACGTTCCGTCATACCACCACGGGAAATCAGAGAAGGTTCAGTTGAACACTGGCCTGCATGTAATGAAAAATAAACTACCCGCGCTTTACCAAGTTGTTAACCGAAGGGATATGCTCTTGTATCTTGAAAAAGTTCATCTTTGCTTTAACTTCAATTCTCCCACGGCGATGATGAACGCAAGGATTTTCGCCTTTAAACTACCAGGAAACTGTAAAATTGAACGGTGATTCACTCGCAAAGATTGTACTAGTATTGGTGATTGGCTACACTGTGACAAACAGTGTAATTCATCAATCCTTTGAGCTGAAAAAGGATTCCAGTTACTGTACTTTCAGTTCTTTCCAATAAAACTAACACTTCACTAGAGCGAACCGATCATTGCTATTTATCTTCTGCACATCAAAGTGATACGATCTGTTCGCAGGAGATATTTTCCCCCAGTCAGTTAATAAGTTCTAATCATGAGCTCTTCCAGTGAAGATTTTTGTATAGTATTGATATTTTTAAAACAGGAGTAAGGAGAGAAAGAGATATCGGGGTGCAGTTGTACGACAGCTGTAGTTGCAAGCAAACTATCTCATGAGGAAAGATAATTTAAGAATTTTATGGGATTAACCTTGAAAGTTTTCAACTCATGACTACTTCACTCAATTTTTACATCTCTTAATAGTTTTCCAGGTCAAACCTATCGTGGCAATCTTTCAGTTTATAATTACATAAACAGGAGAAAGGAGAGAAAGAGATATCGGGGAGCAGTTGTACGAGTGTCCGACATGTTAAGCTGTAGTTGCAAGCAAACTATCTCATGAGGAAAGATAATTTAAGAATTTTATAGGATTAACCTTGAAAGTTTTCAACTCATGACTACTTCAATCAAACCTATCAAGGTAGTCTTTCAGCTAATAATTCCATAAACGGGAGTATTTTCCAACAGTATTCATGAAAGAAATCTTATCGTGCGATACTAAGCGAAGTGATAGGCCGGGTATATCTTACAACAGATGTCGCTATCGTACACCGATTTAGCCGCTAAAAAACCATTTAAATACGCATTAACGGTACCTTCGTTATAAAATAATTGATTAGATATCTATCGTATAGCTTTAGTGTGCAGGCGACCTAACAACGATTCATATTCAGTCACTAATTAAAACTGGAGTTTGTCACGGACCACTGTGATTATCTTACACTTTTTTTTTCTATTACTTCCAGTGTTTATAGATTGCATTAGGCATACCTGCATTCCTACTAAAGTTATTTGATAATGATGGATTGTTCATGTTGATATGGTTTAATAGGATGTTTGCCACAATTACTGTATATAAAACCTAATAAACGTCGTTTTGAGAGTATAAATCAATCAAATCCTAAGCCTAGAACACGAAAAATGAGAAAAACGCCAACATGGCCTAGTAGTCTATTGTTAAATCACAACTCCGATAGCAAGCGATCCCTAGTAGTTAGCTCACCAGTTACTTTTTGTTTTCAGTCTTCCGTTATTTTGACTGCCCAGAGTTCCTCTCTTAGATTGCTAATTGTAGTCTCCTTAGGCTACTAGACTATGTTGGAGTTTTCACCTCTTTTTTATGTTTCTACGTTTAGCACTTTATAAATAATATTATACCTTTGAAAATCCTGGAAACTAACACATTCAGGGTTAGTTTGAGATTGTTAGAGAATAACAACGGGAGGAGGGGGGGGGCTCAACTGGAAATCCTGGGATTAGTGGGAATGAATGTGCAGACGTGCTGAGTAACAAAGCATCTGTAGTGATATACATAGGAGTTGAGCCTTTCTGTGACATACCCAAGAAGGCTATGCAAGTCTATGCATTTGGACTTAAAAAAGAACACGAGCGGAGAGAGAAATTGTATCTAAGATCTAAGAATAAGCAAACTCTAACTTCTTGCCACTCCTAAGCAAAATGCGGCATCAAATCGTTCCGCCCACGGAATATTCACCCAAAGTGAACTCTCACCCAAGGTATTTCACCCAGGAAAATTCACCCATTAAAAAATTTTGCCTAATACTCCGGGCAATTATGGATAAGTTTTCTGATTATGGATGGGATCTACAGCCGTCTGTTGCCACCACAGACTTCGAAATGAGAATCATTCGATCAGTACAGAAGGCTTTTCCGCATGCCACACTAAGTATATTTCCTCCCCCCCCCCCACACTTGAAGCAAAGTGAATGGAGAAAAACGCAGGAATTGGGGCTACAGGCTTCTTTACAATGTTAAAAACAACTCTAGCGTGAAACATTCATTCGATTAGATTTAGCATTTCTATCCCTAATATCTTTAGACGGCTAAAACCGACAATTCCACAGAATATGCAAAATTTCGTACAACACATATTGGATTGCCTCCTAGATGACATCAGCACGATTTCGACTTGTATTGTGGAATCATTTTCAAGCCGCAAGGTCTTAACGAATCCTGGACAAATAATGCTACAGAAACCTGGCATAACATATTTCAGTCTATAGTATCAAAGAAACGCCCTTGAACATATAAGTTGATAAACTGTCTTCTGAAACTATGTACCTGGAGTTAGACGTGGGTCGCACTATTAAACAACCCCAAATACAAAAATATAGAAACCTTAACTTGACACTGCCAACATTGACGTCTCGGTTTTAAGAGTACAACAATGAAGAGCTAATATTTGCGTGCTTGCGCTTACAAAATGGCTGTGTAAAACAACTTTGTACACTAAAATTTAAAAATAAATACATTGGTCCATTATTCTCTTGTTAGAACAACTTTGTATTAAATTAATGTCTTAGGATATTCTCCACTGGGTGAAAAATCACTGCGGACATTTCACTTTAGGTGAATATTCCGTGGGTGAAATTGCATGGAACCGCAAAATGCATCAGACCTTTTCTCGTTAGGCAGGGGCAACAGGATTCCGGTGGTAGGGTTCATTACAATACACTCCCACCTGAGAAAACATAAGCACAAGATGAACATAACACTCGGGAGTCTAAAGAGGAAATTGCAGTGCATCTGATCTTCGAACGAGAATACCTTGATTGAGAAAGTATCCTGACCGATGGATAAAGGAACAGCCAGTCTCTCAAGACAACCTTGTTAGGTACATTCTAAAGGTCAAGGAGCTGGCGGATTTTTGTGAAGATGTCAAAAAGTATCGAACCTTAGGGTTCCATATAGGAGCGTAAACTTGCGACTGGCGTGTAAAAGAGATTGACCGCACGATTTAAGATGAAGACTCACGCCACAAAAATCTAGCAAGGACAAATCTGGTGATCGTTATATCCATTCTACATAATCATAAACCACATTCCAGAAATAATCACTTATGTAAGCGATTTTCCTAAAAAAACATTTTTCACTGGATTAAATACAAAAATATAATTTCATTAATATCTCAGATATTTGGAATTTTAAATTAAGTTAGGAAACGTTACTTCTATACCTTGGTTAAATAATTGTATTCATAATACTTACCCAATCTAAATTTCTTTAAAACTACAAAAGTTGCAATATGTTCAAAGAACTTACCTGAAAGAAAAAAAAACAAAAACAAATTAGTTTTAATATTTAAATTTTAATTCGTAGGTTGATAGTTAAAATAAATTATTTTGCATTTATAAAATGTTTTTGTCCCCCTCCCCCACCACATCTTATTTTTTCTTTCTTGTCCAGAGAGCGAACTCTGGTTGAGAAGGCTAGAACAATAGCGGCGGGAATTTCGATGTGAAATAAAATTAGTTTATTCTTTTAATAATCTCTTAAATCTAAACGAGCTTTTTTTATTATGTACGTTTTATTTTGAAAAGAGCCAAAAGATTTTGTTGAAATGGTTATGTTGGGCTTCATTTAAGGGGTTAGCTAAGTTTAGACTTTCAGAAAAATCATTTAGGAGTTTATATACCCAGACAAAAATACAAAAACGCTATTTACGAAGCATTAATACAAGAATGAATCTATGTCGTAACTCTTCGACCACGCCTCTTCCCAGAGTGTGCCTCGATTCTGAACTTCCTTGACCACCGACACGATTGTGCTTATATAAACTTCTACAACCCTCCAACCCTTTTAACCTTGCAGCCATTAGGGAGTTCCCTAGATGCTGCAACCGCTCTCCCCAGTGCATGACCGTGGGGGGAGGGGGAAGATTTTTTAGTGGGTAGTCCTCTCGCTTATCGAGGGGTTAGCCCCACAGTATATTCTCAGGAGAGATCTTTGTAAATGTAAAAAAAAAAAAAAAAAAACTTTTTTAAGCATCAGCCCAACTCGACCACTACTTTCCTGAGTCCCGTAAAACCTCTAAATTTTTTTCCAACATAGGTACTCGAAAATAAATTAAATTTTGGTAAAAATTTTTAAAATCACTAACTTATCAAACACCCCTCCCCCCTCTCTCTCCCTACCTCCCTCCCTCTCTCGTGTGTGTGTGTGTGTGCGATCCAAAGTTTTTGCGTGTATTTTAGGAACACTCTGTATATATATATTCACGTTTAATATCCATTGAGAATACTTACGGCTCCGGATGTAACAGGATTTTATCTGGATGATTAACGGACAAGTTACAATCACCCTATATATCCCTTATCAGTGCAATTACATATAGCGCCCTGTGACCATAAAACATTTAGTACATGTAGGCCTATGTTACATGCTATCGAGTTGGATTTAATTTTACAAGTTCGTCGTACATTTCATATTTTAGAATGTCCGTTTTAATTTTCCCTCACGCACAATAGTCTATACAGGGTGGTAATAAAGTCCATGCAACCAAGCAGTGTTTTCTAGTCAATTAACAAGAATTATTACTTTTTTAAAATTTTTTATCGATATCTCGGCTATTCTTCGATTTCTAATTTTTTTAAACGCACACAAAATTGATTTGCATGTTTTTTTTAATAAACGTGATTTCATAATACACAATTGTTTTCCATGACTGGCTTGCATAAGAGCCTCGAAATATAATAATATTTTCATTGATTTTTTTTGCTGTCGTTTAAAAGCAAAAAGTCATCATCACTTTATAAAAAAAAAGAGAGAACATAAAATAAAGACCCTTAGCCCTCGAGTACTCTAAACGTCAGAGTCGGAAGAGAACAAGAGTTGGTCAAGAGAGTCCTAATAGGAAAGATGAAAGAGAAGGATCTAATCCACAAGGTTTTATAATCGGAACGTGTTATAAGAGGACATCGGAGGCTAAATATATCTCAAAATAGAAACTATTCGGTAATGGTGACGAAATTAATCTAATCACAACTAAAAATCATCAGTAGTATGTTGAAATCAGTATGCTCATCGAATTGAAAATGTCACCATTTATAAACAGTTTTTTGTCCTTATCTCGTCTGTTATTCAACTGGTAACATACTAAAAATGACTTAAATTTGCCGATTTCAATTCTGCACGTAATGATACCGACATCACATCTCTATTATAACAAATACTGAAGTAATAGTGAAAAAACTCATTTCTTATCCTGACCTCTCATAAAAGTGAAATATTCTTATAGCTAAGAAGCCCGTGCCACCCACACTTTTAATAAACACATCTACATGGTCTGTAAGAACCTACGCATGGGCGTACCCAGCGAGGGGCAGGGGGGCAGCTGCCCCCCCTGGAAGCAAAAAAAATAATCTTTATTATACATTTTATTGCTGGAATTTAATACAATTCTTGAAATAACTATTTTAATAATTAATTGTATATTGAATGACCATGGCTTGCCCCCCCCCCCTAGTTTTGATCCTGGGTACGCCCTTGAACCTACCCACGGAAAGTGATAACACACGATTACGAGTTTCAGAAAACCTGTCTAACAAGTGTTTTAAACAAACTTACTCTACTGGATAAGACCCTTTGATGCTTCATCTACCAATACAGTATAACATTTCCTACAAAACCCCAAAAAAAATTTTTTATTTGATTTAGAGGATCTGCATTACATTGTATGATGAGCGCCCATAAACTTGTTTTATGGACCGAGGTTTTTTGTCATTAAACAACAAGAAAAAGCAAATTAATTGATTATCCATAGAAAAAGTAGAGGACAAGTATCAAACTAGGTCTAATATCGTATATATAGACGTAGAATATAATAATTATAGTCTGACAATAAAAACAGCACTGTTATTATAAAGCGAAACCAATTATGATTATTCTTTGTCTTAAAGATAACTACCACTTATTGTCATTAGTATTTGTTCTAATAGGCACATTTTACGGTCGTAACAGTAAAAATAAACAATTATTGCCGCAAATAATTGGGTCTTTTAAGATGAAAACAAAGTTATTCCACGACGATTCCTATAAGTCACGGATTCTAATCTTTCCGTAACTTTGGATGCATACCTAATCATATTGAAAACTCCCTCTGCAGAATCCCAGGTCCAGTTTCTCAAATATTTACGGTGTGATCCAATATTGTGAGATCTATTGGTTTTTCTTGCTTTTTTTTAAAGGTGAAAACCATTTGCTCAACATCGTATTGTTAAAAAAAGATAAGAACATAAAAGAAAACCTTAGCCCTCGAATATAACAATAGCGTCCCGTTCGGAAGAGAACAACACTTGGTCAAGAGAGAACTGATGACTACATGAAAAAAGGTTCAGATGTACCTATAGTTCTGGGGGTGTTATCGAATTGGTCCGATGGTAAAAGGAATTCGTTAATCCTCCAATTAGAGAGGTCGAACTGGTCCGAGGGTTCGCGTGGAGGTGAGGTCGAACTGGTCCGACGGCATATAGGTAATCATTTTATTTTGGACACCATTGGCGTCTTCTAAACTAATAATGGGGAACATTCTCTAGTTTTTTCTGTTTAATAACGATATGTACTTAAAATGTTACCTAGAAACTACTATTATTATTAGTTTAGGTTAGGTTAGCTGCTTTCTAACCATCGGACCAGTTCGGTACCACCCAGTTCTGGAACGGTCGTAGTGAGGCAGAGATTCGGTCAACTGGCACTAATTGGCTTAGCTTGCCCGGACCCGGGTCCCATTGTTGGGGCATCCTTACTGACCTGCGCGGAGACAAGAGGTACTGACTCATAAGAACTTTGTCCAGTACAAATATTTAGCTTAGACAATTTTTAATAATTAACAAAAACAAATATCACTACGTCTTTTGCCATAAAATGCTGTGAATTTTGATATACAATTTCAAATAAATCGGTTTAATTTTGCTTATACAAGCATATACAACAACTATTGTTATTAACAAAACTGAAAAATTATTATTAATTTATGTGGGATTATTGTTATATAAGTTTTAAATAAAAATAACAAATTATGTATATGTTATCAAACTTACTATTGCAGGTCAGTAAGGATGCCCCAACAATGGGACCCGGGCCCGGGCAAGCTAAGCCGATTAGTACCAGTTGACCGAATCTCTGCCTCACAACGACCGTTCCAGAACTTTGTTTTTACAGTATAGGATTCCTCGGGTTTGCCACACCCGCACTCAGTATAGTGAGCCGCTAAAAGGAAGTTTTGGTCATCACCGCCTTGTTAAAAATAAGAATAAAAGAATAAAATAAAAACTCTCCAAGCTTTCGAATACTCTAACAACGCCAGGGTCGGAAGAGAGCGGAAGTTGGTGATGTAAACCAAGACTACATGAAAAAAAGTGTAGATTCAGCTAGAATTACTCGAGTTCCTACGATCCTACATGAAGGTGGTACAATTGGTATCGAACTCAGGTTAAGACATAGATGACAGGAATTTCGATGATGCTTGACGGATGTCACAAAGTGTTGAACATCCTCTGAGGTGTTCCCCCAGCGCTCATTATTCTACATATACGCGTCTACCAGTGATTTTAGGATTCTACCAGTGAGACGTCACCAAAGCTTTTGTGTCAAGAATTAGGTTTTTTTTACCGACAACGCTGTTCATTTTATTCTATATAGAAATTTACGTGATGGGTCAAAAAATATATGTTTTTGCCGATTTATTTTGAGGATCTGAGAACAAAAAAGTAGTTTTTTTAATTATGTCTGTAGTCTGTGCAGTGTTCTACAGCCCAAACGCGTGGAACGATTTTAATCAAATTTAGTACGTGAGCATATTTTGGCCATATTACGGGAAGTTTTCGATAGTTAAAATGTACAGATAACTGCCATACGAATAAAAACACAATAACGATTGCGTCAACATTGACTTTAACGACTTTCATGAAATTTTGCCCATGTAGCCTTCAAGAGAGTCTGTGCGAGAAGTAGACCGCCACTCGTAAACAATTTTCTATTGACATAAATAGAACAGACAGAACCTGACCTGACAGAACAGCTTAAACGTTGTTAGCGTGTATTAAGGAGAGTATTTTACCAGGAACAGAAAGAATGTGGAACCAGTAGAGATTTGTTAGATTATTCCTACTTATGTGAATTCATGTGACACTGTAGGAACAAGAATGAAGATCTGTTTGACACCTTCTGGAAGGACATTAATTTATATTGGGCTTCAGAACAATAAAATGTGTACTCATATAGTACGTATAAAGTTGGTTAGGTTAGGAAACCTTCTGGGTGCCACTGTTTGAGCTGCGGTCCTCTTCCTTCAAGAGCCTAAGAGTCCAAACAAAACGTATTGGTCGCATAACCTCCTTAAATGGTAGGTTGTAACTTATAGGTGAAAGTTATAAAAATGAGTATTTTTCAATACCGGCTCTACTGATTTCGAACAAATTTAAATGAAATTTAAGGATTTAGACAAATCCGTATGTAAAATCCATGTAGGGTAAATCTAATTGTTTAAAAACAAAGATGAGCTTTTACCATAAACAGTAAACTGTTTATGTAACAAGAAAAGCAAGTTCAGGCTGTAAGTTTTCAATGAAATCCAAAATATAATGATAATTATTTAAAACAACAAAAGAAAATTACGCCCTAACAAATCAGAGTATTTTCTTACTAAACCAGTATAAAGTTAGTTTGACTTCATGGCTTCACGAAAGCGAAAATGTAATATTCAACATTCTGTCCGTCGCCCTTGTCGTCTGTAATAGAGCACTCTAGCGGTCACAAAATTTAATACAGTATAAGAACTTGACGTTGGTGTAAATACTGTACTGTGCTCATAGAGAACTCAATCTGAAATTCAGATAAATCTAATTTAAAATGTCAAAATGGCAGTCATCTTAAACATTTTTTTGTTATTCAACTTACAACAAACTAATTAGATACAATCGGCAGATTTATATTGTGAACGTAATGATATCAACCCAACATTTATTTAATGACAAACACCGGAGTTACTATCGAGAATGCAATTACGAAACCTAACCTCCAAAGAAAATATATATCCCTAGTTATAAGATCCGGCAGGGCCGGGAAGCGAATGGAGACTTTTTAACCTATCTACAAGACCCGTTAGAACTTATCTCAAGTTAAGAAATGGTCCTGAAAACCTGTGTAACAACCGTTTTAAACAAACTTACCCTACTGGATAAGACTCCTTGATCTAACGATACAATTCCAGGCCCTAGAAAACAACTTATTTTAAAGAACGTTTAGAGTATATTTGCTTGTATTAGTTATATGATGGGGGTCGAGTACAGTAGAACGATGATGAAATTTGCAATACATTGCGCATGAGCGAACAAAACTGACTAGGAATCAAAGCAATGTTATAAACTTTGGTTAGAAGTCATCCCCCTCCCAATCCACCTCTCTTCAAGACAGTTTAATGATTTTACGTTATGGGGGTTGCAATACATGAGGGTTGACATCCCCCAACCCTCTACCCTGTTATTCAACAGTTAATATCTGGCTTTAAACTAATCGTTATGGATCTTTAAATAGCTTGGCCTCAGAGGGGGAGGGGGAGGGAGAGGGGAATTATTCCAAACTTCACAGAGCATTGTTTTGGTTGAAGGTTGAAAGTTTAAACATATCTAGTGTTTTGATTAAACTTTTTTTTAAAGAAATCTACCGTTTCGATTATTAATAAACATTGCACTATCTTTGTCAGAAACCCAATACCACAACAACAAAAATAACGTTCGGCGGCGTCTTTCTCCTTATATGTTGAATAAAAATAAACGATTTTACTAGACCAGTATAAGGGGAACGGGACGATTGGCACACATTTTTGGACCTTCTGCCCATGGCAGTATTGGTACAATCATTAGAGCGGAATAAGTAGGGTCAACTCGCCTGCTTGGAAAAGGCACGATTGGCACAACCGCTCGACCAGGTAGACGCCATCGAACGAGGGAAAACGGGAATTTTATAATTCCCCGTCAACTCTGCACGACAGTCATTTGCCCGTAATATCACGTATTTTCAAATTTACTTAAAATTAATTTTTACTGTATATTGTATTTTATTTGTATATTTAAAAAAAGTGGCTTTGTCCGTAAATAAAGGAATATGATTATAAACATGTTTAATACTGTAACGTACATTTCAGCATGTATTAAATTTAAAAAATAGATTGTGTACCAAAACTTAAAAATTGCTTGGTCAGGTTAGACAAAACAATTCCCATTTTCCCGCATTCTGGCTACCTGGCTGCTACTACCTGGCCGTGCGGTTGTGCCAATCGTGCCTTTCCGAACCTTACAGGTTGACCCTTCTTAATCCCCTCTAATGATTGTGCCAGTCGTGCTATTCCAAATCGGCTAAAAATGTATGCCAATCGTTCTATGACCAGTATAAGAAGTATAGGGTAAGTTTGGTAATCCCAAACAATTTCGCTACCGATATTTGACTCATCTTAAACGGTTCATCCCTCAAAAAACGGAAAAAGTGATTTTCGACATGCAATTCGTCCGAGCTCGTCTGTACGTAAGCACGGACGATAATGGCCATTAAAAGTATGACAGGAACGTTAAATTAGGTAAAACGGACTGTAGTGAGCTCATATAGAATCTCATTTTAAATTCAGAAAAATGGAATTGAAAATTTCAAAATGACGGCCACTTTATACAGTTTCTTCGTTACCTTTTAAAACACATTAAATTAGATACAAATTTTCATATTTCGTTCTGCATGTAATGGTACTAACACCATCTACCTACGGTGATAAATAGCAAAGTTATCATAAATGTAATTTCGAAACCTAACCTCCTAAAAAATGTGATATTAGTGGCCCTATAGTCAAGAGATCTAATAGATCCGAACTAACGACACGAGTGGACAATCTTCATATATGTTAGCGGAGCCGAGACGCTGACACGAGCAAAGTGAGTTGAAACTGTTTAAAATATACACATCTACGACGCCGTTTAGCGACAACAAGAAAGTAGCGCCGCAACTTCAGTTGACAAGGGTCAGAAGGTTCGACAGGTCTAGAGGTTATCCGCTACTTTGTCGATGGTCATAGGCCAACATTCTTAGATTTATGGTAGTATAATTAATACACGATAAAACATGTTCCTATCAATCTTATCGGAACAAGCGTAAAAACAAATCCTTTTTAAACTTTAAACAATGTTACTTTTTTTAATCTTCAAGTAAATTTAAGAAACTAAAGTAAGGCGACATGTCAATTTCGAACCTAACCATCATGGGCTATCATAGAAATCTCTTTTATTAGAATAATGTACCACTAAGCGAAAAGCACCTAGACATGCCAAACTATTCTGACCCTTGTTAACTGAAGATGCAGCACTCAGACGACTGGCAGCTCAGTAGAAGACACAGATATACAGTATCCTCAAGGTAGGAATGTGTCTGTGGTGAAGAGGAAAAGAGGGCGCCACACTTTCTTGCGTTTTCTTTCAGCGGTACAACCCCAATAAAAAAATATAGACCTCAAATGCTTCTGTGTAAACGCGTACCCTACTTTAGTTTCTTTTATCGGTGTAAATAAGAATAAAATCTTTAGAAAAGTGCACAAGGTACCTTAACTTTAGGAATTAAATGTAGCTAAGCAGTAATTTGTGTACCTAGTTTTTTTGGAATGGATTGTAGCGTCAAGTCGGGCTAGGGAAGCGAGTAAAAGGGAGGACACGCCCCTTACACCAGACACAATCCTAGTCTGAGGCTACTGTACGCAATTGAGACACAGAAAACCTGTGTAACAACCGTTTTCAACAAAATTATGCTGCTAGTAAAATCCTTGATCTAGGAATACAATTTAATATTTCCTAAAACAACTTTTAGCCGTTACATTTAGAGGATTTCCTTGTATTAGGAGAGAGCAAATACCATGATGGCGCCCATCGGTTCATTTTTCTTATTTTGTAGACGATGTGTGATAATGCAATTATTTCCACGTTTTCACTCCAAGCATCGTATTACTAAACTACAACCTGTGTAATCCAGCCGACAACAGGTGTAATCTAGTTATGGTCTCCATACATCAATAGCTACAGCCATACAACGATTAACCGGACACATATTGGGTTGTGTATATATCGATACATTATCTCGATTAATTAATATCCCAATCGATCTCCGCACCTGACTCTAATCTAGGCGATAAGTCCCTTCCAATCCTTTCCTTATTGTAACTATAGTCCTAAGGACGAATGTAATCCATACACAATCTGTATATCTTGATATCAAATATAATAAAGATAAACTAATTTATCAAAATATAGGGGATTCACGAACCGGAGAAACTTTCAGGACGTGTTTTACTGGTTACAATAACTTCTTGGAGGCCGTCATGGTACATAACCAGCCCCATCGTAGAAATTTTAAATTGAATTGGTTGATCAAGAGTTGCTTCGCTTGTGCCAGCCTCTCGGCCGTAGCAGGGCTCGAAGATATACATACGTAAAGAAGCTTACACTCGCTACGCTCGGATCTCGTAACTATACAAATCGTATTTTTTTGCGAGGTAATTAGTAGAACCCCTCTAATCCGCCCTCGGGTGGTCCGTTACTCCGGTTAATCCGACTGTGCTCGAGCTCGCGATATTGTGCCGACGACTCACGGCCCGCCTGGTGACATTCTTTCCGGTTTGTTATCGCTTTCCCGTTTCAGTGCTGTGTCATCTCTCGTGTTGTTTTTATTGATTTGCTATAGTACAACTTGCAAAGCTTATATATAGACTTTTTATATAAAAGTTTATATATCACTTATGTCACTTTAAAAAAATCTCTTTACATAATATGTAATAAATATTAACTTTTTTTCGGATAATCCGACCTTTTTTGCGTTCCGACCATGCCCCCAGTCCCGAAGGTGACGGATTTGAGGGGTTCTACTGCAGGCAGAATTGAAATCTGCAAATTTGTATCTAATTTAATGTGTTTTCAGTTGAAAACACAAGATATATTAATAAAAAAAACTGTTAACCGACATTAAAACATTTTTCATTCGATTTTTCTGGATTTCCAAAACGGAAGTCGACATTTTCGACTATTAGCAATCTCACCCTAGTGGTTTATACTCAAAAGAGCAGAAATAATGACATCGTTACATTTAAAATTGTTCTGGACAAAATACATTTTATAAAATATTTCGGAATATCCATATACAGTATAAAAAGGAAATTATTTCTATTTTCTGAAAAGCGGAGAAATCCTGCAGTTACCATCCTTACTTTACACCCTATATAAACAGTACGGAAATTACTAAACTGTAAGGAAAACCCTCTCGATCATCGCCGCCTTACAAAAGAAAGGGGAAAAAACAAAAATTAAGACCCCCTATCCAGTGAATACAACCTTCAGGAAAACAACTAGAGTTGACTTATAGACCCGATAGAGAGGGATCTAACACAAGATTACATGTAAAACAGTGTATAACCAGCTGGAGTCCCTCGGGATTCTATACTCAACACAGTAAGCCCTTGTAGTTGAAAACATACAAATTTCTATGAATTATAATAAAATGGGGTGTTGTTTTCTTTTATATACATTTTTAAAATTAAAAGTAAGGTTATTTTTCTCTTTAAATAAGGACAAGAAGTGAGATCTTTTATCTAAGGCCGGCTGCGCAATAGAGCGATACGATACATACCTTCAGGTTGTAAGCGATAAGCGACAATTATTTTATAATAAAATTGTTATCACCAGTGCACGTTAGAAAAAATATTGTAGTGGATGATCAGATGTAGATGAGGTATATCGTAAGATATTTGTAAGCTGCTCTGTCTATTTCTTCTCTTGGTATCGTACAATAATTCAAAATGACGGGATGTCTAAAGGACCAAGTCTCTAAAGATATAATTTTCTTAATTGCTTTCATCAATAATGTTGAAAAATACCTCCGCTTATGGAATTTATTATACAAGGAGTGTGTAACGAGTTGCAATAACAAATGGAATATTTTCAAAGCCCTTCTATAAAATTCTTGAAATAGTTGCACAACTACTGCGGAATAGCGCCCCATATTAATTAAATTACACGGATACACCCCCATACCTTCTTTCTGTCGTTTTGTCAAATACCAATACAAAACGAAAAAGCCATCTTCAGTGCAAGAGGTCGCAATTACACCCGATGTACTGATTAGAAAAGAAGACTTTTTATTATTTTGTATTATCCAACAGCCGGTAATACTCTTTTAACGAAGTTGCATGATCATAATTTTCCTAAGGCACCACTAATCTGCTAAAAAGACTATACTTTGAAATAATAGAACTTGACTATACTCAATGGGACTGGAACCCATATGTACCTGTTCGCTATTTTATTTATTTATTTAAAGATTTAACATCAAACGTATTTTAAAGCTTATAAAGGACATTATGACACTTGTTTTTTTTTAATTCCAACCATTCGATCTTGAAATATATTTTTGTTTAAACTATATTTTACGAAATGAAATTCCTTAACATTCGGGGGGGGGGGGGAGTTCCGTTTGTCTTAACAAGGAAAAGGAATTCGGTGTCGAAACTTTTGAAATCATAATTTGACCAATACCATTTGCCCATCGCCATGGTATGCGTTGAAGCACAGAAATTTGAGGCTATAGTTCTTCAATATATGTTTGTTTAAACTGCATTTTGCGAAATGAAATTCCTTAAACATTGGGGGGGGGGGAGTTCTGTTTGTCTTAACAAGGAAAAGGAATTCGGTGTCCAAAACTTTTTAAATTATAATTTAATTTGACTAGTACTATTTTACCCATCGCCTTGGTATGCGTTGAAGCATAGAAATTAGAGGCTATAGTTCTTCAAAGGAAGGTGTTACAAGTTGCGATAGGAAATGGAAACTTTCCTAGGCTCAATTTACTATAAAATTCTTTTCGTGTTGAGATAAATTTATTTTGCAACTACTGCCACCGTCGCACATTATACAACATCTCGAGTCAGCAAATCCTAAGCCTTGGTGTACAGTAAAATTATCTTATCAGATAAAAGCCGCGTATCGCAAAGATCGTGCTTAATAATCATAGTAACAACGCTCAAATGCGCAGTCGGCCTAAAGCTTACTCATGATGTTGCAGGAATTCCAACGTATTGTTTTGCTGTCTCCCTATGGTTAGTACACACCCTTATAGTTTGTATTTATAAAAGTCCAAGTGCTTTTACAAATATTTCTTTTGAAATCACAGTGGGCAAACTTTCTAAAATTCCACCAACCCTAAGTATCATCTACCTGCGAACAACCTGTACTAGTTCCTTTGTCCCTTTTCCGTCCCAAAGAGGATTTCCAACAAATCAGCTGTGCAACATATGTATAAACTATTATACCAAATACTATTTAGTAGCACGAGAATAGACCTTACAGTGTTGTCAATTTGTGCACAGTGTTGTAAATAGAAAGGCGCGGGATATTAAGTGATTCACTGATCAGTGATTTTCCATAAACGATTGGTTTTCCCGCGTCTTATTTTAAAGGCAAAAAAAATCCTGTCATCCATAACCTTATAAAACAAGTTGATGGGCCCCCATCATGTTAGACTACATACCCAGTCCTATCATACGATGTAATTACTGTACTGTACAAGCAGATCTTATAAAATAATTTCTTGGACTTTGTATGTTAATACATTATCAGTAGATACGTGAGTCAAGAATCCATGAGTAAGTTTGTTTAAAACATTGTTACACAGATTTTCTGAGCCTCGTAGTTGCGTATATAGACTACACTAAAGGCTCCACTCGATACGAGCGATGTTGATACTCGGGTGAAATGGATAATCGAATCAATCGGTTTCAAATGATTTCAATATTCGGATAATTATTTCGAATTCGAGTATCTGTACAGAATGATTTTGCCTATCGGATTCGGACTCGGCTTTACCAATCAGCGAATTACTAACGAATATTATATCGTCTCCTTGTTCCTACTTACGAATATTCTGCCCGAATCCGAGGATTTTAATAATCGGAACGTTCCGAGGATTTTGTTAGTCGGATTGACCGAGTATTTTAATTCGAAGTCACACATCACTACTCGCTACCCTAGTGTCAATAACTTGACCTTATCAATTACATTCTCTGGGGGGGGAGGTTAAGTTTTGAAATTATATTTTTTAAAGTAACTTCTCTATTAGTCTTCGTAGAATAATTGAAACCTGCAAATTTGTTCTAATTTAGTGTTTTGTAAGTTGAATAACAGACGAGATTTGAACCCAAAAAAATGTTTAAGATTTCCGTTATTTTGAACATTTCAATTAGTTTTTCCACCATTTCAGTAGTGCAGTATTCTATATTAGCACAATACAGTCTTCTATACTGAATTCATGTTCCTATCTTAATTTTTGTAGCTGCTACCGTGCTGGCCGAAAGATGATGACGAATTTCATATCGAAACTTTTACGATTTCCTGAGGTCATGACAGGTGAAGATCAGTAATTTTTTACGATTATTATACTTAGCCTATACTTAAACATCAATGCTGTTCCTATGATTGATTGTTTATTGAGGTAGACATGTTGATTCTAATCTATTACCTAAATATTCTGCATTTTATTTCAAAACGATCGTGTGACCACGAGAAAAGTAGTTTTTTACTTAAGCAAGTTTCTTTATTTTTAAAAAATTGTTTTTTCTGTATCTGTAAAATTTGATGTTGGTTTTTATAAAGCGCTCTTATTATTACAGTATTGTTATTAAAACGCGAAAAAAAATTTAGTGAGTACGGGGTAGTTATCTAGGGACCCTAGCTGAATCTATGTGTACGGGGTAGTTATCTAGGGGCCCTAGCTGAATCTATGAGTACGGGGTAGTTATCTAGGGACCCTAACTGAATCTATGTGTACGGGGTAGTTATCTAGGGGCCCTAGCTGAATCTATGTGTACGGGGTAGTTATCTAGGGGCCCTAGCTGAATCTATGTGTACGGGGTAGTTATCTAGTGGCCCTAGCTGAATCTATGTGTACGGGGTAGTTATCTAGGGGCCCTAGCTGAATCTATGTGTACGGGGTAGTTATCTACACTTTCACACTTTTTTTACGTAGGCCTAGTAATGGGGGGGGGGGCTAGATCTCACTCTTTCATGTCTCATATCAAGTCTAGTTCTTTTCCGACACTGGCGGTATTTAAGTATTCCAGGGATAGTGGTCTTTATTATATATTTTTTCCTTCCTCTTTCTTTTATAAGGCTATGATGACCGAGAGGTTTTTCCCTTAAACAACAAGAGAAAATTTTAACGTGTTTTAATTTACCGTACATTAATTATCTAAGAATCAATAAATTGATGTTTCTGAAAAAATTTCACCACTTTGGGGTGAATTTGGGAATGTCCTACTATTTCAGCGTAGCAGTCCCAAGGCACTATAGCTGGATCTACACATTTCTACATGTAGTCTTAGGTTAGATTCCTCTTTCCTATCAGGTCTCTCTTGACCAACTCTAATTCTTTTCCGACCCTTAATTTATTAAATAAGGGGATGATGATCGTGAGGTTTTCTGCCTTTAACCAACATAGGAAAAATTTCACCTGTTTGGGATGAATTGGGTATGTCCTGGTATTTCAGCGTATCAACCCCAAGAGACTGTATCTGGATTTACACATTTTTTCACGAAACCTTAAGTTAGATCCTTCCTTCCTGTTTGATCTTTCCTATCAGTTTGACCAACTCTCACTTCCGACTCTGAAATAGTGTATTCGAGTGCTAGGAATCTTTGTTAGTCCGATTGCCGTAATATCCTTGAAACATATCGGTTACTTCTGACGGAACTAAACCGAAACGTTACATAAATGATGACGCTTCAAAACTATTCCTCGAGGTGGCGTGAACACACTGACTCACGGACATAATTGTTGCTGGGACGGCTAATTTAATGTAAAATTCCCTACCACAGTAATTGCGGCGATTGAGCGAGAGGGGGGGGAGACATTTAGAAATAATTTGTGCGTTGGTGCGGTCTCGCGTCGTGACTGGCCTCGGCACCGCCCCCCTCGAGGCCCCTTACTAACGATCTTCTAGACTCTAGACAACTAAATAACGCCATCCAACTTATAAATGATGTTGGAAACTTAAAATGTCGACATTCACTGCAGTCTTGTCGCAATAGGTTTAGGAGAAAAAGTAGTATATCCGTTTTTTTATAAAATTCAGTGTTCAAAAATATCTGACACATGTATAAAATAAACAACGATAAAACATTGCACACATTTTTTCACTCACACATCCATAAAACCAAATTTGTTCCTATTTAAAGGCAAAAATCCCCCCGGTCATTATCGATTTATTAAAAAGATGGAAGAAAATAATATAAAATTAAGACCCACAGGCCTCGAATCATCAGGGTCGGAAAAAGAACAAAGAGTGGGTTAAGAGAGACCCAATAGAAAAGGTGAAAACAAAGGACATGACCCAAGACTACATGAAAAAACTGTAGATGCGGCTAGAATCTTCGGGATTGTTAACCCCTGAGGACACAATTTTGAGAAAGTCTTTTGTATGTAACAGCCCAATACCCAAATTCCAGATCAAATTAGAAGTGGGAGGGGGGGTGATGATAAACGACAATCCAAATGAAGGGGTCATCATTAAAATAACCCGTTCCATTTAGTTGAGAATAAACTGAATAGCCTTTAAAACACGAGTCATCTGCCATCAACGGTCCTTTTCATTTTTATAGCGAGTACTTGAATGAAAATGCCTTTTATCGCGGTTTGAAATTAAATTCCTATTTTAATTAAATGTCGGGGTTGAAATAGGTTAAGGCGTAAACATTTTTTATATTACTTTTGTCTGCACAAAATCAGATCGTCTAGGTTAAGTTTGAACAAAACATTAGTATATTAAGTGTTAAGTAATCCGAATACAGTACTTGCAATCATTTTCAAAAAAAAACACTATTTCAATTTAGCAGGCGATCATATTTATTGAGCATAAGCCGTGACTTGTTTTTCATTTTCGCAATAACTAAAAACGGTGGAGGTTGAGCTGCCATAAGGAAAAACGGGTCTTTTCTATTATACGACCGCATGGCTCTAATTATTTTCTATACTACTGTAGTTGTGTGACTATTTTTCGCTATTTATTGGTTGGTTTCTTGATAAAATAAGTTCAATAGGTTTTCTCACCTCAATTGATGAAATCATCTATAAAATAAATGATTTTATTGTTTTTCACAAAACACTCAAATATACAAAATAGAAAAACACACCAACACAAACTAATTACATGTAAACGTTTTTATGACTTTTACACTTTTGGTTAGGTCTGGGTTAGGTTAGGTTAGGTTTTACACTTCTGGTGGCCAAAATACTACAATATCTTTGATAATTTGAAGCCATGCGGTCGTATAATAGAAAAGACCCGAAAAATCATGAAATTACGCTTTTCTCAAAATCGGCTAACACGATTTTGATTAAATTTTGCTCAAATATAGCCTCCAAGGAACTAGGAAAACGTATCTCCCCAATAAACCGGTTTATGAGTTATCGCTAAAAAACAAAAACCTCGGCCATTATACGTAATTTCTCAAAATCGGATGAACCAATTTTATCTAAATAATAGTGAAATGTGAAGTTGACTCAAATCCACATGGAAAGTCGCAAAAAATAACAGTTCAGGTATAATTGACAAAAACAAAAAAAAACTTGATTGACACTGTCATTAAAAGCTCAGCTCGATTTGAATCAAATACGGTTTACCCTTGGTATTGGGGATGAGTAAGAAAAAGATTTTACCGTTTTTTTTACCATTTAAATACACATACAGAGTGGAAAGCTCACAATGCTAAAAACAGTTTGGAGAAGTAGTGTCACAAACATGGTCAATGCCAAGATAGAGTTCGGCAAAAGAGCGTTTACATCAAATAAATTCGTATCAAATGTGGAATTCGTCAAACCTCACGTTCACGTATAGCGAGTAAGAGCGTTGCAATCCCGAGGACCTAGCTGAATCTACAACTTATTAAATTTGTCTTGGGTTAGATGTTTCTCATTCACCTTTAATAGGTCTCGTTCTTTTCCAATCCAGACATTCAAGGTGTACATTAGTACTATACTATGGGCTACGAATCAAGTCTGGGTAATAGCATAGAAGAAGGAATTAGAATAAGAAAGTCACAGCCCATATTAAACAGCGTGATACAAAATATCCTTAGTTTGGTTACTGGACAACTGAAAGCGCTATCGGGACAAAAAGGCTTGGCTACAGTATCACAAGTACCGATGCTACTAGCGCTTTCTGTTGTCCAGTAACCAAACTATGGATATTTTGTATCACGCTGTTTAATATGGGCTGTGACTTTCTTATTCTTATTCCTTCTTCTATGGTAATAGCCAATGGGGGAGCAAGAGTAGCGCGTTTTTTTTACTTTTTAATCGTTCTGGTGATCTACTCGCCCAAAATCAGGCAAGCAAGACAACCGAAAGTTGTACTTCCAATTTTATTTCACTCCCGCAGAAGTTAAGTTGAACTATATTTTACTTACATTTAATACCAATAATTAGTCACATTGATACATTATTAGCCTACATATATAAAATAATCTAGTACCATTTTACTAGATCTACAACAATTCTGCATGGACAAATTGCTGACATTACTGGAGTATTTGAGTACCGGGGATTTTTATTTCAAGTACTTTCTTCCTCTTTTTTAAAAAGCGATGATGATCGGATTCACTAAAAGTCAACTTTTGTTGGGAAAAGTTCATCAAAAACTTATCAGCGCTTCCACTTCTCACGGATTTTCAGCGGTAGTCCTATTCGTGTTTTGTCCGCCCCCCCCCCTTCCTGCCTAGTCTGGGAACACAGGATCCCGGATATGTCTAAAAAGCTGATGGCGTAATTGTTTAGGAGAAGGAAAAAAGTCAATTTCCTGAGACGCTCTCTATACTTCCATCGTAATAACTCTGACCTTGGGATATTTTTAATTGAAAGGATGTGAATTCCAATATATTTCCGGTTTGAGAAATAATTTAACCAGCAATGCTCATCCGTAGTCTTGATAAATTCATCCAATGGTGTAAAAATTGTTTCACTTTTAACTTATCATCATATCAGACTTTAGATATAAAAGATTTTATTATAGTTATATATAGACATAACTAACATAATAGCCCTGTCATATTTTCCGCATCGCAAACTGGGACAGCTCCCCCCCCATTTCAAAACTTTGATTTTAATTTTAAAAAAGTATATTCTAAGTAAACAAGTTTGATATAATATTTCGATGTAAAAAATATAAAGGAATCTTAAATCAAAGCAAATTGTTTGTTAAATTGAAAGTCTAATTTAAAAGGCGGAGCACAGAAGTTTAATAACAATACTTAGTCTTTACTTTACAGCAAATCACCGATTATTTATTTCTTATATACTTTATAATTAGTTACTGTAATTTGTATTTGAACGCACACTTCTAAGAAAAACTTTTATCATTTCAAAAAATTCCATAGAACTAAGTTCAAAATTAAATTTGCAAATCATGAGTGCCATGCGCTCTTGGTTCAAAAACTGAGCCCATTTAATTTCAATGTTTCTTCTTCTATATTCAATTCTTCTTGTTTTCCTGTTCGACACGATTTCACAACAACAACTCTCGTCGTAAAAATTATCTTCATTTATATATTGTAAGTACATGTTTATATTTATGTATTAAGTAGATTTTAGAATAGTATACCATTAAATGACATTTTTGTTAAATCATGAAAAAGTAAGTGCATCTCCACTGTTCTTCCATAATTTTAAATAAGAGATACACCCTTCTTAGAAACAAAAATATCCTGTTTCACTTTTAAATGATCAATCTCTCTTGTATTTTCTATTAAATATTAACATAATCCTTGCTCTAAAAGGAATTTCTTCAATGTTTTCTATTAATTTCTAAACACAAATTACAACAACTGGACTATCTTGACTCTTCTTCATTGACGAAATTATTCTATAGAATAGAGCAATCTCCTCATGGACAAGACGACTCCAGCCCCACACACACATTTTACTCATTAATTTAATTTTAACCTCTTCAGATTCAGACCAAGACGAAATTACAAACCGATCGAGACTTGATCTTAAAATCGGGACTTCTGGCAGTACTCATACGCTCGTTCTTACGCCCGTTGTTGGCCAGCTTTTAATTCGGGCAATGAAAGGTCAGCAAATTGATTTCCCGATCAATCACTAATATTAACACCCACGATCCTGTGTCAACACCGTAACTTTTTAACCCTACACAGTCATAAATTCCACGCTATTTTAAAAACATAATTTAAAACGAGATGGTGGGCGCCACACGGTAGAAGTGAAATTTAGACGTTTTACTTTATACTTCCTAACCAAAGCTTACCATAACCTAACCTTTATACTTCGTATAATGTGGAAGAAAATAACGTAAAATAGCCTTTGATTACTATAAGTGTTAGGGTCGGGTAGAGACCAAGAGTTGGTCAAAAGATACCTGATAGGAAAGACCGTCTAGGCAAAGACTGTAGGTAAACAATTGTAGACCCAGCTAGGAGCTTCGGGATTGCCAAACTCGTACTATAACTGACCCCTGAGGGTAAAAATATTTTTTTCACTAAATAATTTTAATCTATAATCTAGAGTGCGCCCATTTCTCGCGTCTCCGAAATAGAAAGTTCAGAGTCTGTTTAGTGGCCAAAACATTAGGATAAATTGGGACCTACAATTGTAAATTGACAGAACAAGTCCTTTGACTTTGAGGTTAGGTTTGGTTGACTCGATGACAGGCTTGATTAGAAGCGATGTGAAAGTTTGATGGAGACAATAGCTTGTTAAGTAATTCAACGCTGGAGTTCCTCTGTGTGTCCGACTGTCGTCTCTCTGTGGCAATTAACTAAACCTATTTCCAGTTACGAAGTCAAACATCATACAGGTACAGTATATTGGATTCATTGTTAATAAAACTATTCAGGTTTGATTTAGAAACGAATTAATTGATTGAGGTGTGACTCGATAACCAGGCGTCTTATTTTAATGAAAAACTTGTAGAGTAATTTAGAAAAAAACAGTACCGGTGGAAAAAAAAATCATTGACATCAATCTACTGTTCATAAATAATATATTGTATATCCTTTTATATGATTATCTAGTACCATAAACGCGCCGTCGACGTAAATCAAGCTTTGAATGACGGCTGTCAAGGTTCATTTTTTGCCAAAACCAAAACAATTTTATAAACTTGGATACGGGTTTTGGGTCATTCACTCAAATTTGAACGATTTTGAGAAATTGCATATTTTATAACAGTATGGTTTTCAATAGTTCCAATTTATCCAGAACCTACATGAGTCCAATTCTGTGCAACTGTCTATATCAATACGAAGGTCGAGTTCGTCAAATGTGCAGATACGTACAAATTTCGCGTAGCATCTCGGCATATACCAGCTGCAAGGAAAGTATTTCACTTGCTATATATCTAACGTAAGCTCAGACTCTTTTCCCCTTCCGAGCGAGACAACTTTTTTGCATAAATAAAAATCACATGTGATACTGGTGAACGTCGTTATATCCCCTCGAACAAAGAGAGGCGCATCTCCCCCCCCCCCGCACCCCTTCTTTCACACCCTTTGTTTGCTAACGGGCCGCCCTTCATGCTTCTTTAAACAGTCCCCATTACAATAGGGAGACAATGTTTAATTAATTGAGACTGGTGGGTAATCAATACCTCTGCCGGGTAGTGGTTCAAAAGCAGCCTCATTTTAATCATATAGTTGATGTTTATTAAAACATTAAATGGAACTTTTCAAAGAAAAGGTGAACATATTTTTTTTAAATATAGGATGACCAAAAAATATACAAACCCTCCAGATTAGCCAGCAATATTTATCATATAGATTTGAAATAAAGTAGTGTTTTATGTAAAACCATTTTGGCCACCATCTTGGATTTCAGGCATTTTTTTTAAATGGTAAAACGATCGCGCTCTGTGATAGTATTGGTACCCAGTATACGAAGTAAAGGATAATCGTCAAAAATTCTAACCTCAGTTTCACCTTTCATGGCCTCAGGAAACAAAAAAATGATTTTTGACATGGTGTCCTTCCGTTTTTATTTACAGATTTAAATTCTGCATGCAATAGTACCAACCCCACCTCTTTACGACGACAAAAACCAAAGTTTTGTAAAAAAATTTAATTTCCAACTTTGACCTTACAATAAAAATGTGATATTCGTATACAGAAGTTACAAGATCTGACCAACCCGTTTGACCGATAACTGCATAAGGGAGTGGAGACCTTTAAATATACACACATCGACGAGATTCAAAAAATCTGTGTAATAACTGTTTTAATTAAATTCAATCTTTGGGTAAAACCCTTTATTTACCTACACAATTTAACATTTCTAACAAGGCCCAAAATTCTGACTTTTAGGCGTTACAATTATAGAGGATTTGCTTGTATTACATTGTACGATGAATCAACTTGCATGTTTTCGTTTATATTTAGGGCGTGTCTTTTATTTTAATATAGTTTGTATTGAAACAGTATTACTAGATTGAATTTTGATTGTCCGGTTGGAATTTACTAGTGGAAATCATCATACAGTATAATATAAGCAGATTCTCTAAGTAAAACCCAAAACTTGGTTTCTTAAGCCTTCTAGAAGTTGTGTCCGCCGAGCAGCCAGTGTTCTGAGCTCCGCGGAGCAGCCAGTGCTCTGAGTGGCCAGTGTTCTGAGCTCCGCGGAGCAGCCAGTGCTCTGAGTGGCCAGTGTTCTGAGCTCCGCGGAGCAGCCAGTGCTCTGAGCGGCCAGTGTTCTGAGCTCCGCGGAGCAGCCAGTGCTCTGAGCTCCGCGGAGCAGCCAGTGCTCTGAGCTCCGCGGAGCAGCCAGTGCTCTGAGCTCCGCGGAGCAGCCAGTGCTCTGAGTGGCCAGTGTTCTGAGCTCCGCGGAGCAGCCAGTGCTCTGAGTGGCCAGTGTTCTGAGCTCCGCGGAGCAGCCAGTGCTCTGAGCGGCCAGTGTTCTGAGCTCCGCGGAGCAGCCAGTGCTCTGAGCTCCGCGGAGCAGCCAGTGCTCTGAGCTCCGCGGAGCAGCCAGTGCTCTGAGTGGCCAGTGTTCTGAGCTCCGCGGAGCAGCCAGTGCTCTGAGTGGCCAGTGTTCTGAGCTCGGCGGAGCAGCCAGTGCTCTGAATGGCCAGTGTTCTGAGCTCCGCGGAGCAGCCAGTGCTCTGAGCTCCGCGGAGCAGCCAGTGCTCTGAGCTCCGCGGAGCAGCTAGTGCTCTGAGTGGCCAGTGTTCTGAGCTCCGCGGAGCAGCCAGTGCTCTGAGTGGCCAGTGTTCTGAGCTCCGCGGAGCAGCCAGTGCTCTGAGTGGCCAGTGTTCTGAGCTCGGCGGAGCAGCCAGTGCTCTGAGTGGCCATGTTCTGAGCTCCGCGCCACAATTCTAGTTGACAACGGTCAGAAAGGTTTGACAGGTCTATAGGTTATCCGCTGAGCGGTACATCTTTGTGCTACATTCTACTGCTCCCTGCACTCTTATACATGTTCTAACTCATACTCTGCCTAAAGGTTTATTACGTTTGTCAATGGTACATAGGACAACATTCTCAGATTTATGGTAGTATTAATACACGATAAAACATGTTTCAATAAATCTTTTCGGAAAAAGTGTACTAAACTATGAAATAATGTTATTTCTTTAAATCTTGAAAGTAAACTTTAGAAACTATCGTAAGGTTACTAAAACATGTCAATGTCGAATCTAACCTAACCTACAATGGGCTATCTTACAAATCACTTTTAGCAGAAAAATATGCTACTCAGCGGAAACCCCCTAGACCTGTTAAATCCTTTTTAGCTTGAGTGCAGCCCTCACACCATTGATCCCTCGACGGAAGACACCCTTTGTAAAAAAAAAAAAAAAAAAAAAAAAAAAAAAAAAAAAAAAAAAAAAAAAAAAAAAAAAAAAAAAAAAAATCGTAATTTCTATATCTTACTGGACGTCAGCTAGGCCCCTCGGACCTCGTACATGCGTATACTTTTTCCATTCGTTTCCCCACGTGCAAGTCTCTCTCGGCCCTTGATGGCCTTGAAGATGCCCAGCTGGATCTAGAGTAACTAATTTTTGGGAGGTCAGGAGTTCGAAATTACATTTATGACAATAACTTAGCTATTTTTTATTGCAGAGAGATGCGGTTAAGTACACAGAATTGAAATCTGCACATTTTTATCTCTAATTTAACCTGTTATAAATTGAATAACACGGGAAACTGCTCGAAATGGCCGCCATTTTGACATTTTAAATTTATTTTCTTTGCCTTTCAATAGGAATACACTATCAAATTCCACTACCAAATTCCATTTTAATGTTTAAATTCTTGTGTCCGCTATCGTGTTTACGTACAAAAGACAACGACGCCTGGCGGACCCTCTTCTTCGGTTTCCGAAATCTTGAAACTCCAAGAACAGTCAAAAAAATGAAGGTTAAAACTTTTGACGATTTCCAAATTTGTCCTTTACTGGTTAAGATAATAGATACATATAAAATAGTACTGTACAAAATTATAGGCAGACATTATACAAAAAATCCTTTTTTTATCAAGAGAAGCTCAAAACGGCCATGAAAAATCTAGATATTATATTCATACTATGCATACTATAAAGTGACTAATATTTAAGGTTAATTAATGTTTTAGTTCCCCTAGGGAAACGCTTTTGGTGAGTGGGGGGTGGGGTTGACAATCCCAAGGGTTTCACGGGTTAGATCCCTTTCTTTCCTATTTCCTATAAAGTTTCTCTTGACCAACTCTTGTTCTTTTCTGACTCTGAAGCTATCAGAGTATTCGACGGTTAGGAATCTTTATTTTATATTTATTTTATAAGGCGATTATGACCGAACGATTTTTATCGCTTAATCAACAAATAATATTTTATTGTTGTTTTTTTATATGGTCTTTGCACCATTTATTAATATTTATATAAATTGTAGAAATGCCACTGGTGACTGGTGTTCAGTTCCTTTGTCCGAGCCACGAGGGTTGACGGGGAGGAGGGAGGGGGGATTTGGTAAGCAAGTAGCGTTCCGCAAGGGAAATACGTGCTGTGAATTCCAGTCAAGTCGCAAAGTAACATTTCTCAACATCTAGCAAGGGGAAAGGGGACGGTAAACTGTCATTCATAATTATTGTACTGGGGTTGCTTTTTTTTCTTGTTTAAAGGTCATCTTCGCCTTATAAGAAAAAGGAAGAAATGGCAAGAGACACCCGATAGGAATGGTAAAAGAAAGGGATCTAACCCAAGACTACGTTAAAAAACAAAGGATTCAAAATAAAACCATGTAGAAAAGTGTAACTCCAGGTAAGGATATTCGGGATTGCAAAACCCCACACTCATTACAGGTGAGGCACGTCAAGGTGGGGTTGATGAGAGGAGACATATACAGGGTGTTTAAAAAAAACCTTTCAGGACTTCGAGATATGATTCCTCATACAAAAAGAAATAAGTTCATATGAATAAGTATGTCCTAAAACGTTTAGTTTTCCGTCTATCTGTCTGTATGTGTTTTTTTTACTTAATACGTTATATCTTAGGAATTTCTGAAAACATCAACTTCAATCTCGATGTACATTACATACAATAACACCAATTTTAATATTGAATATAAAGTTTATAATTTGTACCATTTCAAAATGGCGGCCATTTTAAATTTCTAAATGCAAATTCTATCAATACTATAGTATTAACGTTTAATACGCCAACACAGTGTTTATGTTAATTTTTTCGTACAATGTAGGTTACAGTATTTTAGCAAAGATAGACGAAAAGAACGAAGAATTTTATTCTTATCAAAATCATTTGAGCCAATTTAATAAATAAATAATTTTTTTACCCACACCAAATCTGATTAGATCTGTCCTCTCGTACACAGTCCAAAAAAGAAAATTCCAAAACCTTTTCTTTTTTTGTCTCGGTGAACTTCATCATTACATAACTTTCTAAGTATATGTGGGGAAATTAACAATTTTTAATTATCAATAATAAGTAATGAACACAACCAATTGTATAAATTTAGAGTTTTCAAACCCTCAGGAGTGCACTGCAATCCCGAGACCTTGCTGGCTCTACACATTTTTCCATGGTGTCGTGTTAGATCTCTCTCTTTCATCTTTCCTATCAGGTCTTTCTTGTTTCTTTAAAGACGCTACTAGAGTATTCGAGGACAAGAGGCGTCATCATTTTATGTTCTTTTCTTTCCGTTTTTTACAAGACGACGATTTCGAGAAATTTTTCGTTTTTAAACATTACATTTTATTTTACATACACTACGGTCTTATAACAATAATAATTACTCTTTTACTCCATGAGATCACTCTATTCTACTTTTATATCGAAAAGTATGTATTCCAAGCTCTGCATAGGCCTACACATGGCCCCCAACCCATCACCGGTTGTATTCAATCCTACCAAGTTGTAAACATACAATCCTTCCTAGAAATTACGTAAACCAAAAGAAAATAAAGTAGTTAAACAGCTGATGTTGACCATATGGCGCGTCAGAACCAGTTGGGGACCATAAGGCATTGTTCTAGGGGGAAGTCCCTGTGTTGTCTTCATTATTTACCGGTGTTTAATTAGTAATTAAACTCGACACCCAGCTGACAGATTAAAGTGTAAGGACGCTATATTCTACTTAACCAATATAGGGTTAGTTTGGTAATCGCAAAAATTTCAACTTCCGTTTCATGTCCTCGGGAAATTCGCAAGTAAGATAACGTCCACACAAAATATTAAGATAGGAAGAGAAAATTTTATATAGCAGACTATATTGAAATTCAGAAAAATCGTAATGAAATTGGCGGCTGTTTAAAACAATTTTTTGCTCTTCTTATGTCTTATTCAACTTATTAGATACAACTAATACTAAATTAGATACAAAGGGTCTTTTCTATTATACGACCGCATGGCTCAAATTATTTTCTATACTAGTTGTGTGACTATTTTTCGCTATTTATTGGTTGGTTTCTTAACTTAACCTAACCTAACCCAGACCTAACCAGAATTGTAAAAGTTATTAAAATGTTCATCACATGTAATTAGTTTGTGTTGGTGTTTTTTTCTATTTTGTATATTTGTGTGTTTTGTGAAAAATCAATAAAACAATTTATTTTATAGATAATTTCATCAATTGAAGTAAGAAAACCTACTTTATTATCATTCTGTTAGTATAGAAAATAATTTGAGCCATGCGGTCGTATAATAGAAAAGACCCGATACAAATAACATCCTAAGAAAATGTGATATTCATCTAGTTAGCAACAGGAGTGTTGGCTCCTTCACATATGTACAGTAGCCTCAGACTAGGAGTGTGTCTGGTGTAATGGGCGTGTCCTCCCTTCTACTTGTTTCCCTGAACTGACTCGACGGTACAACACATTGCAAGAAAACTAGGTACACAAATAACTGCTTAGCTAGATTTAATTTTTAAAGTCTAAAACGAAATACAAACGTGATCATAAAAAACCACAACACGCGGGTCTACACTACACAAAGTACGGCAAGCAACTGATGTAAAGGGATGGAGACAAGAGAAAGTGATCCTAACTGTTTATCGGGATAGTCAGAAAGCTTTATAATAATAAGTCCCCCCCCCCCCCCCGGTGTATTATGTTTGCCTCTTTCCAATAAATTTTGTGATTTTCGGATCAATTTATATTTGGAAATTTTCGAATTTATCCAGTATTCTTTTTAAAATTATAAAGAAACCATAATTAATAAATAACTTTAAAACCTGATGGGGATTGTACAACTAACGGGTTGTGATGAACAACCTTTTGTCACCTCTTACAAAATTTTAGTGCGAGATACAGTCATCATTTCCACACACAAAATAGTCTGTAATTTTAATTACGTATATGTGAATCGTTGAGAAGCATTTTTTTTAAACCACGGCATTATCTGTCTTAAACGAACTTGTGTTTGAAAAATCAAAAATACCAAACCATGATTACTTTTTTTTTTAACGTTACAGAAATAAACTAGGCCTATATGTCTCAGAGAGACAGAGAAGTGGGTTTTTAATATTTACTCTGTCAATATTTGTTTAAGTAAGGTAGGCTTAGATGTTGGTAATTGTTTACTTTAGTTCAGATACGCAAAGTCAACATAACTGGAATAGGACCGCGCATGCCCAAATCTGATAATAATTACGTACGACTTGTATTAGTAATTAATCACGCGGTTTTGTACTCCACCAAAATGTTATTTCCCCATTATTCAATGAATGTTATTTTAAACATAATCCTTTCCTTTCGTTGGTTAAGTTTAATTTCAATTGAATGTTCGTTTGATATTCAATAATTATTATAGGTGTATAAACATTGCACAAACTTTCTGACGTAATAATCCCCTAAAAAAAAAAAAAAAAACCAAAAATCTCAGTTCGGTAGTTTGTCAATCAAAAAGGTGAAAATAAACTTGTTCTAAGGAAACAATTACAGCTGCACACAAAATATGTTCCTCGTTTAAGGTGAGCGCAATTGATTTAATTTTTTTTTTTTGGTAAATATCGGTTGTACGTCTTGAGTTTTGCTATGAAAAATTATGAAATCGGTAACTTATATTCAAACAATCAGTCATATTTGATTTCTGAAGACAAAATGCATTTCTTCACTGTCAAGTAACACATTGAAAACAAGGGAATCCAGTTGCTGTTAGGTTAAATACAGGTGTGGGTAAGTTGACTACGAATGAAAATATTGCAAATCCAGCTCTGATTACGAACATTAATATTTATAACTAAAATTAGTCAAGTTAGTGAACGTGTTATCGGGCGATGTTTATTATTAAAATATATATTTGTCATGGTAAAAAATACTATCATATGACGCTATAATGCATCATAAATATAATAATAATATATAGTTATCTAGCTTGATCTAATAAAACAAGGATTACACATTCACTAACTTGACACACTCAGTCATAAATATTCGCCGGCATTCATACTTGATCTGGATACCGTACTTTTATATTTCTTATTTTCTACTAGACTAATCTATTTTATGACTTCAACAGTGTACTCCGAAATCAAATATGACTGATTATTTTAATATAAGTTACTGATTTCATAACTTCTTTTATCCATAACACCTTGCCGACGAATCCTATAATACCGTAAGGGTTGGAAAACAACAAGAGTTGATCAAAAAGAGATTTGATAGAAAAGATGAAAGAGAGGGATCTAACCAAATAAAACTTTATTATGATTAACGATCATGTCAAATTTCAAATTAAAATATTTGAAACACATTTGTGGGGGGGGGACGTTTAAAGTTCTGTTGAAAACAGCCAAAGGGTCGCAGAGATTTGAATTTTCAATCAAATTTTAGCTTTATAATACTTCGCTATATGCGAAAAGGCAAAAAAAACACAATGTACGTAAGTTGATAAGTAAATAATTCGATGGGCTCCACCATGGTATTTACCCAGCCTGGTTATAAAATGTAATTCAAGCAGTCCAGGTCTTGAAGGAAATGTTAACTTGTATTTGCAGATCAAGGGTCGTATCCAGTAGGGCGAGTTAATTTTAAACTGTCGTTACACAGATTTCCTGAACCTCGTAATTATGAATAGCAATAATGTCGTAGATGTAAATATGTTAAGGCTTTCCACTCGCTTGGGTTGTGCCAGTGTGTCGGCCCCGACAAATATCAAAGATATATAAATGGACAGGTTCCATCTGAGCTGTGAGCTGCGCGTGGAGGGGAGGTACAAGTTTGTAGTTCGAGGCCGCGTGGGGACAGAGGCATTGTAGGGGAAACAGTCGGCGCCGACTACTGTCCCCGATTCAGCGGTCTTGCAGACATCGTTGCGTACCAACACCCAACACAGACTGAGGCGGCCGCTTCCCCCACCACCTCACTGCCGCCTAGACCTACTGCGCACCCAAAACTCCACAGCTCAGATGAAACCTGTCCATTTGTACGTATCTGCAAGAAGGCTCCACTCACTGCGCTCGTGTCGGTGACTCGGCCCTGCCGGATCTGGTAACTAAACGAATATCCCATTTCCTTGAGAGGTCAAAGTTCGAAATTACATTTTTACAATAACTTCTCTAAATGTTATCATAGAGTGAACATTACATGCAGAATTGAAATCGTATATTTATTAAGCTATATACACGAGATATACACAAAAAACTGTTTAAAATGACAGCCATTTTCACACTTTCAAATCGATCTTTTTAAATTACAATTGGGTTCTATATGAGCACACTATAGTCCCCTCCAAATGATCATATTCTAATCTTATTTTCTTGACCGTTATAATAGTTAGGTAAAACTACAACAAATACGGACGGACGGCATGTGTTTACCAAATTCACTCTATACCTCGTACACTGGACAAGTAAAAACCATATGAGAATCGTCTTTCGGAGCTCAACGCCCGGAAGCTGGAGTGGGGGGGATAAACAAATCGGGAACAGGCGCGGGCTTGAAGATTGTTTCGAGGATATTATAGGGGATTTAAGTTTTTATCCCTAATTCACAATTATTTTAACATGCAAATGGTTGCAAAATAAATTTTCGCACAAACTATAAGTTTATGAATAAATACCCTTTTTTAAACATCTTTCTTTTGCATCGCTAAAACTAAAAATTTAAAATACTAGAATAAAAGTTAATTTTGTACGAAAAAATTCCAATTTATAGGTTAAGTTTCAAATGTTTCGACTCGAAATGTGGCAAGTTGAAACCTTTTCCTACAAGTTCCATTAAAATCCTTCAATAATCTAAATACATAGGCCTACAACCCCTTATGCGACTCACTCATTCTCTATATACAAATTCTAACGTACTTCCAGACGAGCTAGAAACTTTAAATTTGACAAACTTACAGCCTTCAACCTGTAACCAACGGGAAAATTCCAAAATGTTAAATTTTTAACCACGAAAAAAAAATTCAAAATGGAAAACATCTTTAAAAACTGTGTAGACAATATCGAGATCTATGTGGCGACACCTCAAAAAAAACAAGCTACAAACTTCAGTTATTGCATTCTTTGCTGTCAGATAACCTCAAAAAAGGTTATGACTGAAGAAATTGAAGCCAAAGAGACTTTTCTGAACTGAATTGTTTAATGATGAAATCACTTTTTACACTTCAGGACATGTGCACAATGTTCGAATCTAGGTAAATGAAGTCCCTTACGCCTTCTTTGAACATGAGCGTGATATCCCAAACGTCAATATTTGATGCGTTCTTGCTCAGAATCGCTTTATTGGCCTCGTTTTCTTTGGTGAAATTCTCTACCATTACAGTTCCCCAAAACGAGGATGAAAACCGCATCCCTTTTCCAATTTCTTCACTCCCGATACAACACATTGCCATTTCTAATGTTGTACACAAATTCCCATACATAAACTTCAACCTCCAACTTGAAAAGAAATTATTTGGACTGAATCGCAATCACTTTGTATCAATATTTTACTGGTATTACTTAAATCACGCAATAAAATCACTGTGATTGGACTGTAGTAATCATTGCTGTAATATTACAATCAGTACCGTCACTATCCACCAATCGCAATAAGAGTAACGGTGATTTTACAATCGTTTTGAGAGAATCAGTGATCGTTGAATCACCTTTCTGTTTACAACACTGTGCACAAATTGACAACAATGTAAGGTCTATTCTCGTGTTACCAACATTCATAATATAATAAACACATGTTGCAACCGCTGATTTGTTGGAAATCCCTTTCGAGACTGACAAAAGAGAACAAGTACAAGTTGCTTGCAGATAGTAATAAGGGTCGGTGGAGATTTTAGAAAGTCTGTACGCTCCTATTTCAAAAGAAATACTGTAGATGCAAAAGCCCTTAAACTCGTAGCCCAAGGGAGAAAACAGCAATGTTAAGACTGGCGCTCCATGAGTATAGAAAATCGAGAAAAATCACAACTAAAGAAACCTTACGTAAATTAATAGCTAAAACACCCATCATAGTAATTACCCAGAACTATCATACAATGTAATATTAACAAATCTTCGAAATATAACGTTCAAAAGTTGGTTTCTTGGGGCATTTATAGGTTATGTTAAATTGTATGATAGATTAAGGTGTCTTTCCGGTGAGGTAAGTTTGTAAACAGTTGTTACACAAGTTTTCTGAATCTCATAATTGTGTTCACTACTTTATTGACATCGTAGATGTGTACATAAAAGTGTCAGTGACAGCCCTGCCGGATCTTGTAACAATCACTATTTTTTTGGAAAGTCAGGATTCGAAATTACATGTTTGAACAATAAATACGCTATCAGTCAGAAGATGTCGAGTAGTTATCATCTGCAGAATTGAAATCTGCAAATTTTTATCTAATTTAATGTGTTATAAATTGTGAGATATGAATATAAAGACTGTTTAAAATGTTCGCCATTTTGAGATTTTTAAGTAAATTGTCCTGAATTTTAATAGGATTCTATATAAAAAGCATACTAATACCAAATTTCACATACCTATCGTAATTTTTGTGGTGAAACGTGAATTTCAAACTCATCCCTAAGTCAGCATCCAAAATCATAATTATGTTAAAATTTGAATGTTAAGTAGGCGTTCCGTAAAATTAATTGCTAAGTAGAAACACCAAATTTATTTTATAAAAACATTTCAAGAATTTTTTCTTTTTTCGCCAAAATCACCTTCAACATACAACAAAAACAAATGTTGCGTCATCACTAAAAGCTAATTACTTGGTAAAACAATAGTTTTCAAGATATTTGGAAAGGATTTTTTTTTTCCTTTTTCTTTTTATTGTAGGAGTGAATGCAAGATAGATAGGAGACAATTGATTCCCAGAATAGTGGCGTGGTTTAGCCTATTGTTGTTAACTCTATTCATTTAAACTATTACTGTATCGCAATAATTAATGAAACGTAACGTAATATAACCTAACCTATTACTGTATTATTTTCCATTTTCATGGTTTAAACCACCTCCGTTTCGCAGAAACGTTTAATCTTTAAAGACGCTTAACCATACTTAATTTGTTACTCCTACCCAATAATTCTACACGGCACACGCTCCTTAAGTGCAGATTTGAAAAGTGCCATTAAAAAGCCGATGGCTAACTTTCCCAACTTTTTGATGAATGGTAATTTAAAACGGTTAAGAAAAAAAAATTATCAGAATTTATGGTACCTTCTCCCAACTTTGGAATCGATACCCCAATCCGTACAACTTTTTTTTTTTTTCAAAAGGAAAATTAAGCCTTTTTGACCGCTATTAGAACTTTTGTCTTCGTTTTAACGTACGATTTCACTGCCCAAAGATTGACACCTTATATAGATCAACAACCTCTCGGTTATCATTGGCTTATACAAAAAGGAAGAAAAGGTCATAAAATAAAGAACCTCCTGTACATCTAAATAAAGATGTGATATTATTGAATGGTTGAGTGACGAATTATCATTCCGGGTTTAAAATTTTGTCATGTCGCGTTATAATGTAGACTCGTTTTGCACCCCAAACTCTCTGGAGCTAAGCCCTAAACCCATAGTGGGTTTTGACAGAATCATTGTGATAAGATCAAAACTTAATAATTTTCGTATATTATTTAAAATTTTTACGACACTTACATGACATCGAGAGTCATCAAATTTGGCAAACATTGGCACATCCAACTGACATAAGCGTGCCAATTGACGATTTTAGCCACCCTATAAGTGTGTTAAAGAGTTTATGGAAAATGTACAAAATTTACGTAATATCAAAAATCTAGCTCTATAACTGATGGCGATGCAAAAACGTCATAGAAACAAAACTTGTATATCTCACCAAATCCGTGACTGCTGGATCAATTAGTTTTTTGTTAGGTCTTCCGTTTAGCCACTTAGAAAAACTTTAAAATTGCGTCCGCCATTTTGAATGTTTTCGGAGTAAAAAATTACGTTCCATCCGAATTGGAAATCCGTGCAGTTACTAGTTTTCTATTGGCTAAAAAGTGTAATCCAACTGAAATTCATCGGGAGGTAAGTGAAGTGTTTACGCTGAAAAACCTTTTTCTCATCAGGCCATTGCAAAATGGTACGAGTTGTTTGAAAATGGCCGTAATGAAATAGAGGACGAGTGTAGGCAAGGTACGGATGGCAACGTTCAACAATTGATTCTTGCAAACAGAAGAATCAAGGCCCCCATACACGTACCGGCAAGACTGTCAGTCTTGCCTGAACAGTCGGCCGGAGACCGGCGTCCTGTTGGACTGACTACCCCATACACGTTCAGTTCAATTCTGTCCGGCAAGCGCATCAAAACTCATTGATTTCTTCGTGTGTTGAAAATTTTTAGTAGTTTTAAGTTAATAGATTTGAAAGTTTTTTTAGTGTAGTTGTTTAGTGTTTAGTATTTTAATTAGTGTCCAGTATTAGTGTTTAGTTTTGTTTTGAATAATTTAATTAGTGTTTAGTTTGGGTTTTTTTGTTTTAAATTTATTTTCTGGAGGTTATTTATAGTTCAAAATGTCTAGTGATGACGATGATTACGCCGTTTTAGGTTTATTACTAGCATTAGGGGCTACCAAAAAACGAAATGACTGAAACAGCTTCCGGCAAGCCGGTTGAACTGATGAATTTTCATTCGATCACCGGCCGCCGGTACAGTCCTAACTGGCAGTCTAGCCGGACCCCACACACGCTCCGGCCGCCGGTCACCGGCAGACTGTTTAGGCAAGACTGACAGTCTTGCCGGTACGTGTATGGGGGCCTTCACGGAGGACGAAATCGCAACTGAAAAGAATATTTCTCATGGAAGTGTGCACAGTACCATCTCTGCACCTTCAAAAAGTGTGCCCTCGTTGGGTGCACCGTGCAGAACACAAAGAAAAACGTTTTCAATAAGATCTGCAGTTCTTGCTTAGTATGTTATGACAGAGAAGAAGATACATTTTTGGACAGAATTATTACGTGGAGATGAAAGCTGGGTCAATCATTTCACTCATGAAACAAAACGAGTTCACCTGAATGGAGACATGCTCAATCTCTCCCTCCAAAAAAGGTTTGGATTTGTCCCATCAGCACGGAAAATGATGTTGACTCTTGTTTTTCTACAATCAAGGTGTAGTGCATGCCAAGTGGAACAACAATTATGCAACAGCTTACTGTAAAACCTTGAACTAAGAAAAGGAATTAAAAACCGTCGCCCAGGAAAACTCAAAGGTTGAAACCTTGTCCCATGTGTTTCCAATGAAAGAAGCTCTTGCCAATCAGCGATTCGGAAATGAAGAACATGTGAAAAATGCAGTAACAGAATGGTTGTCAGAAGTTGGGTGCAATTTTTTTTAATGGATGTATTTAAAAACATATGAATCGATAAGATAAATAAGGATAAAATAAAGCAAAAGCTTAAAGTTTCAAAATATTTTAATATATAAATGAGTTTCAACAAGAAATATCTGCTATTACATTAAAGTTGATATGATAAATGTTTGAATCTACATGGCGATTATCTAGAAAAGTAGTTTTGGTACTTACGTATTAACGCCACCGCAGCAGAAGTTGCTAATGCGCATGCGCCAATATTTGCTTACTTTGCGATATAATTATATATCACGACAGGTTTGGCCAGGTAGCTATATATATAAAATCACCTGGCCAAACCTTTCGTAAGTTTATTGAAGTTAATAATTTGAAATTAGATCATGGATAAACATGAGCTAAGTGAAGTGCCGCCAATCTACGCCTAAAATTTTTGCGACAAATCATAAAATGAAAGTATATGAATCTCAAAGCTGAAAAAAATGGAATTCTGCTTCCCTTAAACCAGTTTGCTCTTTATTGGCGCATGCGCATTAGCGCAACTTCTGCTGCGGTGGCGTTAATACGTAAGTACCGTAGTTTTATTTGTAGTTACACAATTAATAAAGATATTTTCCAACTTTTAATTTTTTAGGCTAGTGCAATTTTTCTTTTTGACTGCCCCTCGTAAAAGTAAACAGATGCGATATAGCAGTAGACATACAAGGTTTGCTAAGCAGTTTCTACTGAGACGATTATCTTTTCAAAAACAGAAAACCATCTCATCCGAGACTATTATCAGTTCTAGATTCAAAGGAAGGCTATATATAGGTTTACATTGTAAACATACAAACAAGAGCCGATGGCAAGAGATAGATATAGGCTTAATAACAGGTTGTTACATTACTCTTAACAAAGTGCGCGGCTCTAAGGCATTTTATCCAATATACTGGATCATAGCCAACTTGACGACGGCCAAAGATTTACAAATTATTGGGGGAACTGTAAATTTATTTTACGATTTGTTTACGATCATTAACTTCTACATTTCAACAAAACTGGAAAGAAATAAGATTGTTTCAGTTTTAAATCTAAAACTGGCAGCTGGCTATTTCGACAAGTCAGTTTTAATTCATTGGTAGCTGTGTCGGGGAAGACGACAGTTAAGGAATCGCGTAATCAAATTAATTTTTCAATTATTTCTCGTTGGATTGTATCACGGTTGGTACCAGTAGAATAATCTGTGATTCATTTTATACTTCTATTTTAGTTGAACAGATTTACAAATCTTGCAAGCGGAAACAAACCTGATGATTTCTCAAATAGGCGGAAATTTTACTAGCATTTTATATCTAAAGTGATTTAAACTGCTGTAATTATTTCAAAGTATGTAATAATGTAATGTCTACTTGTGCAAAAATGTATAAGGGGAAATGTATATAGGGTTGTCCAAAAGATGTTACCACCCATATGTTACAACATAATTTTAAATTTTAATTTGTTGGAAATGTGTGAACGAGCTATGGTCTATATGGTGAAGACTTCACACATACATTGAGAATCAAGGAGTAAAGGTCGAAAGAGTGCGGTAGCATCATTTGGACTTGTGTACATAGTGTGTGTTATTATTTTATTAAAATAATGTCAATCCCATATAAGTAATCCCATTCTATATAAAATCCTTTTGGACAACCCTGTATAATAAATGTGTTATATAGAATATATATAGAACACAATTTCTGTCACTACTTTCTGCACAAAGATTTCTGTAATTATCGTTTACAAAGTTTTTTGGTTTGTTCAAGAAGTAGACCGCCACTCGTAAACAATTTTCTATTAACATAAGTAGAACAGACTGAATCTGAACCGACAGAACAGCTAAAACTTTGTAGGGGTGTAATTAATTACAATTTTACCACCAACAGAAAGAATATGGAACCAGTAGAAATTTGTTCGATTCCTACTTATGTGAACTTAAGAGGTTCCGTAGGAACAAGGATGCCGATCTGTTTGACACCATCTGGAAGGACAACAATTTATACTGGGTTCCAGAACAATAAAGTGTGTATTCATATATTACGTATAAAGTTGGTTAGGAAATCTTCCGGGTGCCACTGTTTGAGTGGCTGTCCTCTTCTTGAACAGAGACCCCATTTCTCATTGTATATAGTTGTTCGTCGTACAAAAAACATATGATTTCGCACTGCAATTTAATTTCAAATCCTAATATAGTTTTGTCGGATTTGTAAGTCACACCGTGTTTAAGTTAGAGGGGGGACGGGGACAATGTGATATCTGACACGTCAAATTTGGCTTATCGTCAATATTTTAATTTTTTCGTTAAATAAACATACATATTCGTAATCAGAATAACTTCTAGTTTTTATTTGATACCTCTTAAACTAGCTTAGACTGCTATATTTTTCCTAAGTATATGTGGGACAATTCAAAGAATATAAATACAAAGTTTGAAATATATAACAGTTATCGTCTTGTCTGTGTAGACCGACTGCGACTTGCAGATAGGAAGATTTTTCGTTCCTATATTTTAAACTTTAATTTATTGTATTTTTGAAATTAATATTTCTCTTTTGTAAAAATTGACTGTAGTTTTATAGAAACAATGATTGTTGGCTTGATCTGCATAGAATACGGAATTGAGGATCTTTGCACTAATGTAACTACTATTAGGATATGTTAAAGAAGAGGACATAAATGATGGTAAATGTCCAATTAAACCGAATTAATAATACTGTATGAACAATCCACTGTTATCAAATAACTTTAAAATCATAGAGTTGTTTTGATGTATAATTTCGTAAAAACGGAAAATAAAAATTTACTTCATTTTTTAATCATACAAATGTTTTCATTTCACTTTCTGGATTACACAACATTTAGTAAAAGCTATTTACCATTAAAAACCAAATTTCATTTTTCTCAAAGTAGGGCTGCAATGATTAAACAAATTTTCTATTAAAATCCACACGACGATACAAACAAAACGTATTAGTCGCTATCACTACAAAAATTTCGTTTTGAAATGAATCAATGAACAAAGAACGCCTCCCTACCAACAAAGTCTAATTCCAAAATAAATCTGTCAACTGAATTGTGAAAGTCTATGAACCAGAGTGCTTAAAAGAAAATCACAATCTAAAATAAAAACATAAATTGTAATATACCAAAAACCTTGACCATGTCAAAGACTTTCAGGCTCCCTTGACCCCACCTCACAGTCTAAACTCAAACAACTCGTTCGTAAATCAATGGCGGGAAACCCTAAATCGTAAACTGTCTGTGTAAATCAACAAATACAACTTTTATGACACTTTTGTTTATGAGACAGCGGACCCCTTTCCTCCTCTAGTGCACGGAAAGACCCTACCTAACCTACCAACTTGTTATTAGTGATTGAAAAAAATGGTGATTTTAGAGATATTATGAAAATAGTGAGTGTTACCCACAGAATACAGTGATTTAAAAGCATCAACTGTAATATCTGTACATTTTGGTTTAAGAGAAGGCTCCACTAGCCGGCCGGTGCGGTCTGCCGCCCATAAGATTAATGCAATAGAATAATACCCATAAATTCCTTATTTTTAAATATATAAATATAAATGAGGTATCAATAGAAAGGTATTGTACAGCTGAATGTGTTTTGTTGAACCAAATTTAAAATATCATTTTCTGTTTTACATGAAAACCAAAACAACTTTTTTTTTACTTTGGCAATTTTTTAAGAAAATACCTTTAAACATACGAAGGATTTTTCTCGCAGTTAACATAAAGCAGTTGGTAATTATATAGCAGAGCTGCCTCACTTCAAAATCAATTTTTATGGGTTTTATTCGTTAAATAAATGTTGGAAAAATATTTTATTATCGAAAAAAAAGTGTCGGAAAGATGATTACATAATATAATTACACAAGAAAATCTTAATCAGAGTCAAATTCTGCTGCAAATTCAGTAAAAGAGGAATTTAAATGTATTTCACTCGTAATTCGCCATAAATGATGAAAACGATTATTATACTCATTGTACTTTCTCTTAAACATAAATTCGGCTATATGGCCATGGAAATGTTGTTTTGAATTTCCATATCGCGGCACATTTCCTCGCACCTCCTATTGACGTTCAATTGTCTGCGTATGTGCTTCAGTGTACGCATATGTAGGGCTGTATTATTATATGTCACGAAAGGTTTGGCCAGGTTGCTATATATATATATATATAACCACCTGACCAAACCTTCCGTACGTTTATTGAAGTGAATGTCATGACTCATGAGTATGGAAGATAACACAGAGTTAATTTTTTCACGAAAAAACTACTTGTGTAATTGTATTATTGTATTATGTAATCATCTTTCCGACACTTTTTTTCGATAATAAAATATTTTTCCAACATTTATTTGACAAATAAAACCCATAAAAATTGATTTTGAAGTGAGGCAGCTCTGCTATATAATTACCAAGCAGTTTGTTCTCTTCAATAAAAAAAAAAAAAAAAAAAAAAAAAAAAAAAAAAAAAAAAAAAAAAATCAACGAAATCTGATGAAGAATGAAGGCAAAATATTGGTATCAACGAGAGTACTGTCACCCGAGTTTTCCTCCGAAAAGCAGACTATTTTTGTTATATGGAACCTAGTCTTAGGGTGAAAGCTTCTCGATGATCGTAACCTAATAAAAAAAATGAAGAAAAGATCATAAAAACCCCTTAGCTCTCGAATAATCCTGAGAGTAAAGATAAAAGAGGATCTAACCCAAAACTACATGAAAAAATGTAAATCCAGCTAGGGTTCTAGGGATTTCTAATCCCGTACTTACTATAAATGAGCCCCTGAGAGGTTAAACACTTGTAATGTGAATTGTGAGTCTGTTAAAAAGACGACTACCACTCAAACAGTGGGAACCCAGGTTCCTAACCTAACCAACTTTATACATAATAAATGAATACACACTTAATAATTGTTCTAGAGCCCAGAATAAATTGATGTCCTTCAAGATCGTGTCCTTCATCCATGGTTCCACATTCTCTCTATTCCTGGTAAAATACTGTTTTTAAAACACGCCAACAAAGTTTCAGATGTTCTGTCGGATCAGTTTCTGTCTGTTCTATTTATGTCAATAGATAATTGTTGACGAGTGGCGGTCATCTTCTTGAACAACCCAGCTAATCTTCAAATGAATTATCGATTAAAATGTGTAATAACTATTTATTGTCTCTTGTAAATATTATGTAAAACATACATTAAAAAGATTAAATAGCCAGTATTTTAGAAATGAGTAAAGGAAATCTGTTGATTATTTTTCTCAAATTGTGTCTTTATAACACTAAGTAGCATGCAAAATGTCAACTCCATATCATTTACTGTTTAAAAGATAGGGTATTAATTTTTTGTTGACACAATTTTTTTGCGACTAGATTAAAAACAAAGCATTTTAGGAAATATGTTTATATAAACTTTTTCATTGGTTTTGTTTGTGAGGAATAAGCTCCTGAAGTTTTGGAACTGTTTTTGTGAACACCCTGTATATTACGAACCAGCATTTTTTTGAGAGACGGCGACTAAGTTTATTTTATTTTTCGGGTATTTTCTAAACGTTAATACGAAACAAATACAGTACTCCTACATGGATTGTATTTTCACACTTACAGATATTCCAAATTTAACCATCAAAATGAATAATTTGATTGAGAAATATTAAAACTACATTCCGAAACGAAAGCACGGCTCCGCCCAGAGTAGCCCAGGATGTTTGCGCGCCTTATATTGTATAAAGTTCCAGTCTTGCCAACATCCTATTAACGAATACTTTGAACACTAGGTCAGTGTTACCAAATTAGCAGACTTGAATACGAAGTAATTAAGACTTTACTCCGAAACCACCCCCATCCCCCCCATAGCCACTCCTACAGCCATTACGTTTTGTTGGGGTGGAAGAAAGTGAGGGTTCGTGGATTGGGTAATTCGTTCATTATGATTAAAGTTTTCAAACTTTACTTGTCGGATATCTTGTTCGTCGGTTATCGAGACAGACTGAGAGTGTATAAATGGTGCAGAAACATTGCACAAACTTTCTCACTCTTCAATCCCGAAAATCGAATAAAAAGTAACAAAAAAACTGTTGTTTAAAGACGTACAACCTCTCGGTCATCAACGTGTTTAAAGGAGTGACGCGATAGAAAACACGACTATATGAAGAAAGGCAGAGTAGCCTCACTTCAAAATCAATTATTATGGGTTTTATTCTTCAAATAAATATTGGAAAACTATTTTATTATCGAAAAAAAGTGTCGGAAAGATGATTACATAATATAATTACACAAGAAAATCTTAATCAGAGTCAAATTCTGCTGCAAAATCATAAGATTTTAAGCTGAATAAATAATGTTTTCTTTGCTGTAAATATGTAGGGCTATATTATTATTTGTCACGAAAGGTTTGGCCAGGTTGCTATATATATAAAACCACCTGGCCAAACCTTCCGTAGCCTACGTTTATTGAAGTGAATGTCATGAGTATGAAAGATAAACAAAGAGTTATTTTTTTCACGAAAAAACAACTTGTGTAATTATATTATGTAATCATCTTTCCGACACTTTTTTTCGATAATAAAATATTTTTCCAACATTTATTTGACGAATAAAACCCATAAAAATTGATTTTGAAGTGAGGCTACTCTGCTATATAATTAACGAAAGGTGTAGTTCCAGAAATGTTCTAGGGATTACTAGTCAAGACCCCTTGATCAACCAATACAATTTAACATTTCTTACAAGGGTGTATTACATTTCGAAGAACTGTTTGTATTACATTGTGTCTTGGGACTGGGTAAGTACGATGATGACGTTGTTTAAAACCCCACCGTTTTTGTCTTATTTTGCTGTTAAGATAACTAAATTCATCCACTCAGGCGGACATTAACAGTCCTATCTATGATACATAAATTTGAGGGAAATTATGAAATCTCCAACACAATTTTGTTCCAAGAAACATATAGTTTTTTTCCCGATAAAACTAAGCCTAATAAGTTAAGACGTTTCCAAAGTATTTATCTATTCTCTTTATCAAATGAAGAAGGCTAGACAAAACAAACTGTCCAGTCATACCGAATGAATCATCAAATAAGTGTTTACTGATTTAGCTTTTTTTTAAACAGAAATGTTATCAAGAATAACCTACGCACCAACTGTCTCACACGCCCATACACAAAACCAACTAACTACCAATCAAACTTTTATTTCTTTTTTTTTTTTAAAGCAAAGCTCAAACTCAGGGGCCAGTACAAAACTTATTGGTACCCATTTTAGCAACAATCCCAGTACAGGAGTTAATAACTATTTGCACCGTCATAACGGTGGAATATTTCAAAATCGATACAACTGATTTTGATGAAACGTTATAAATTTATAATATAACCAATCTGTGAAACAAGTAGAAGAAAATTTCGGTTCTTAATTTGAAACAAATAAAATCAAATCGGCACGACAGCGTTTTAGAGTTCATTTAAGTTGGATTAGAGCAGATTTTGTGAAACACAGGATTGTCCCAATCCAAATTATGAAAACCTCTTCGAGATAACCAAAATGTGGGCATATACTTGATAAAGCGGTTACGTATTTCCGATGGTTTTCAGGTAGAATGACTTGACAATATTTGATAAACACGTAATCCAGTTTATTAACCTATCCAACTTAACCTAACCTAACTTTTACTATGTTTGGAATGTGCTACGTTGCCAAATGCACAACGGCATAAAATCATCCAATATAACTCTGGTCAAACTTTACTACCTGGAAACCGTCCGAAAAACCCGGCACCATATGAACGGTCGTAGAACGATTGGCACACATTTTTAGCCGATTTGGGATAGCACGACTGGCACAATCATTAGAAGGGATTAAGAAGGGTCAACCTGTAAGGTTCGGAAAGGCACGATTGGCACAACCGCCTGGCCAGGTAGTAGCAGCCAGGTAGCCAGAGTGCGGGGAAATGGGAATTGTTTTGTCTAACCTAACCAAGCAATTTATAAGTTTTGGTACACAATCTATTTTTTTTTAAATTTAATACGTACTGAAAAGCACGTTACAGTATTAAACATGTTTAAAATCATATTCCTTTATTTACGGACAAAGTCACTTTTAAAAATATAGGCTACAAATAAAATATACAGTAAAAATTAATTCCAAGTAAATTTGAAAATACGTGATATTACGGGCAAATGACTGTCGTGCAGAGTTGACGGGGAATTATAAAATTCCCGTTTTCCCTCGTTCGATGGCGTCTACCTGGTCGAGCGGTTGTGCCAATCGTGCCTTTTCCAAGCAGGCGAGTTGACCCTACTTATTCTGCTCTAATGATTGTGCCAATACTGCCATGGGCAGAAGGTCCAAAAATGTGTGCCAATCGTCCCGTTCCCATATGAACACTGCAGTAGACTAAAAACTCCTTTAAACTTAGGGGTCCTAAAAACTGTGACAAAAATCAATATTAAAACATTTTCTACGTGACAATATAAAACCCTCAAATTTTAGAGGCTTCAAACCGCTTTTTCAATTCCAAGAAAAAAGAAAGAAAAACAGCAAATTTTCCAACAATATATTTGATTTCAATTCTACATGTAATGATCTGGTACATACCATGACGTATAGAAGTTATTGTCAAAAAAAAAAGTAATTTCGAATTCTGACTTTCCAAGAAAATGTGATATTCATTTAGTTACGAGATTCAACAATGTTAAGTCACCGCACGATCAAAGTGAGACTTCAATATCTACAAATCTTGCCGACGTCAAGAAAGTACTAATATACACAATTACCAGGTTCAGAAAACCTGTGGAAAAACAATATTACTTTGATCTACCTACAACATTTTTTACAGAGCCGACTCTTTTGGGCATTATTTTATTAGAGGATGCACTTGTGTCGCATTGCATGATAAAGCTCAGTAAATTAGTAGGAGCACATAAATCTGATTTTCCTGATATCCTGCATCAAATATTTAAAGTGGACGCCAATTTTATAAGTATTTTGTATAGAACTAAATTATTTTGTATAGAACTAAATTATTTTGTATGCACGTTTAAAAGCATTATTCAAAAATATAAAATTTGGACTCTCGTTATTTGGTCCACAAATACAAAAAATGAACTAACTTTCCGGACGCATATTCATTTGAGTTTTTTTTTTATTTCGACAAGCAAATCAATTTCCATCATCAAAAATGTAGGTTACCATTTGAAAAGTAATTTCAAGCCGGTATTATGAGGCATATTTTTTTTTCTTCCCGTAATTTGATTTTTAACGTAAGGTTATGTTCTCCATCTAGTCTTGCTACATTTCATAATTTTCGATAACCTAGTCCTTATATTGTGAATTTAGAAGTTACCTACTTTTTATAATAAATGTAAAATTAAATGAGAGGGGAGGCGGCGAGGGGTGTAAAGTTGATCTTATCATCAGCAAGCAGCTGTTCCACCCTGATAGTATCAGCTGTTTCATTTGCATTAAGAGATTAAATTTATCTCTTGAATATAAATGATTTTTTTTTTTGATATCTTCAAACAAAAGATGAGGAGATCAGAATGCAGTGAGGGAATCTACCTCAGAGATTAAATGTAGGCCTGAGTTTCAATTAAGTTGTAAGGCTAAGAAAAGTAATTTTGGTAGAGAGTGGGGGGGTGGCGTGGTGGTGATTTCATACAATTAATTTTGCTTTTTCAAATATATGTAGAAAAAGTTATGTGAACGGTTGGTTCTCTGTCCTTTAGTCTTTTATTGGTGTAGTCCTGTCAGAGCGTGAGCGTAGCTACCAATTTTGATCGAATTTGGTAGATGGATATATTTCTTGACGTTCTTTTTTCATTTTTTCAATTACTAAAAATGGGGGGAACATGAAATTACGCTTTTCTCAAATCTGCTTCATCGATTTTGATCAAATTTTGCTCAAATATAGCCTCCAAGAACCTAGAAAAACGTATTGTACACCATATCCTTCCCAAAATACAGGTTTATAAGCTATCATTTAAAAAAAAAAAAAAAAAAAAACCGTCCTATTATAAGTAATTTATCAAAATCAGCTATATCGATTTTGATCAAATTTTACTGAAATGTCCAGATTAATTATTCAAACCCGTGTGAAAATTCACAGGAACAAAAACTATTACGGTCCAGAACCAACTCCAAAAAATATAATTTTTTCTTGACCGCTGTGTCATTAAAAAGTAGAATTTAAGCAATTTACGTTTTACACTGAAGACGCGTTTACTACATAAGAGAAGCAAGCACTATCTTTTTTTATTTTTTCGAAGAAAGATTCCGCGGTTAATTTTGACTTTTTTACTATCGAAAACTAGTCGTATCGAAGCGAACCCCCCCCCCCTTTTTTTGTGACAATTGTTTTTTTAATTTTTTTACATTTGGTTTTGGAGATGTTCGAGTGAGTAAGTTTGTGCAATGATTTTAGAACAGTAGGCATTAAAGTATTAAGCTATGTTTAGCAGACCACGCTAAACTCATTCCTCCGTTCTATAAACCACCTGTGCGTATTCCCTGTCTAGGGTTAATTTTGGTTCGATTCTTTATTAGGTTTATCCCGGACACCAGTCTCCAAATCGGATGCGTAATTTTCTTAACATAAACGAGACGAGAATGGGCTTCAGCTCTGGTCGTGCGAGTGAATATTCAGGTAATTGGCTACAATTCTGTAATCTCTTCAATTCTGGGTATCCTATGGTACCAAGGGCAGTCCCTGGGGTGAGCGATTTTAGACCTCCAAATGGCCATGGACCAAAGCAGTAACGTTATCCAAAATGTAGACCATAGGCTAGGCCTAATTGTTGCCCTTTCAAATCTGTGGCAGAACACTACAAACTATAAGAAACTATATATACAGGGGTAAGACCCTAACGTTTAGTTTTCTATGCCAGATAAGTAACCCGATATCAAATCTTGAAATCAACACTCCCAATTTAAATATAGGTTTTATCAAAATCGGACGATTTATAAAATTTATAAATTTGAGTCCTATCTGAATAAAGACGTCACACCAGTCGAAACTCCATCAGAGGCCTCACTAGTTAGATCTATACATTGTATCATGTAGTCTCAAGTTAGATCCCACTTTTTCTTTGCTATCAGGTCTTCACCTACTCTTATTCTCTTCAACCCTATCTATTCCAGGGCTAGGGGGTCTTTATGTTCTCTTTTTACTTTTTTCACAAGGCAATGATGACCTAGAGGTTTTTCGCTTTATACCGTCAATTGGACTGTAGCTTCTTTGACACAATGTTTTGATTTATCACTTCTCTTTTCTTGATTTTTCAAGACGAAGAAATGGAAAAATTACCGTTTGTGTAAGTCATTTAGTACTAATCAGTGTTGGGATTAGAAAATATTTACACACTGTACTTTAAACAATAAAAAATCAAAAGTGATATGTTCAAAGTACCCCTACGATACGGCCACTATAACTTCAAACCTACGTTAGACCCACACCCAATATAGCTTAAAAATAATGCGAGATATGTTGAAAATCGAAATATGTGCACCGCAATTTTGGAACTTTACAGAACTTTTTTTTAAATAAAGACAGCACAATTAAATAAAGCACTTGAAGCATAGAAAATAAAGCATTTTCGGGTAATAAACCCAAGTTATTTTTAAAAAATAGAAAACATTTTTACATAAACCTTTGAATTTGTGTCATTGGCGTGAAAACATCGCTCCAGAAGCAAGGGTCGCGACGCCCTACTATAGCTTGAGTTTTTCTTTTCTTATTGCATGTTTAAATGAATGTCTAAGAGTTAACTGGCCTCTTCTATCGAGTTGAGGCTCAAAAGGAACAGTTAGTATATCACCTAAAGGTACTTCAGGATCTTGATCCATGTTGTCCTGCCAATGGAAGGTTTTCTGCGAGCTGTGCGATTGAACATCACAAGTTTCTTCTTTTGGATTGACTTGACATAGACATACTTGCCCCTATAAAGTGTTTAATAATATGTTTGCGACAATATTTGATGTTGACAACCCTCAGAGTAATTAATTTTATTTTTTTTAATTTTTCGGGGTAATATAAAATAAGGATAATATGATTTTTATGAATAACAGAAATACAGACTATAACATGGTGACCTTCAAATAAGTTGTAAAATTACCGGTTGTGCTCCCGATATGGAAGTTTGGGCAACTTTTTTTTTTGAACGGAAAAAATGAGATTTTATTATATAATGTTAATAGTAGTAAATACCTCACAAAAATTTAAATTGTATATTGATAGAGGACATTCAGGATAGTACAAAGAGGTGTAGAAAAGTACTTTTCACATAATAATAGATTTTATACAGTTTCTAAAGTTTATTCAGAGTAGACCCAGCATTCAAAGTGCATTTGACGGTACTACAAACATTTTGACTTAAAATATCCTCTTTTTTCACCTTCACCCCCTTTTCATCTCCTCGCCTTAAAAAATATTAACCAAAATTTAATCATTAACCCTTTAGGTGTCACACTAATTTTAACATTGTCACAACACAAATAATTTCGCGTGTATTTTGGATAGGGTTGTGCTAAACATACAAAGGTCTAAACACTGTAAATGTAATGTTTTAGTTAAAAGTCCATAACTTCTCCTCTATATAAGATATCTTATGAATGAGGTCTGAAAATGTTGCTAATAACATTTTACAAGATTCTAATAATGATTCAAAAGGGGGAGAAATTTTTTGACACAGTAAAAAAATAATAAAAATAAAAATTCTTGATAATTAAACAATTTTCATTTTCAAACAAATAAGTTTTAAATTTTTTATCCAATAATCTAGAAACAATTTATCTGTGGGAAATTTATTATTTCCAATCCATATACAGTATATTGTTTTGTATGTGTAAAAAAAAAAATCATATTACATAAGAAATCAGTAAAAAAATGTTTTATTTATCATAAGGAACCACAAAAATGTAAATTGCATGGGCATAGAACTTATATCTACAAGGAAAATGTTAACTCACCATAGGATCTGTATTTCATAAGTTTTTAGTTTTAAAAAAATTACACTATTTACAAGTCTATATACACACATATTTTGTTTTGTTTTTATAGAAGGTAAATTTGTTAAACTTGTTTACACTTATGTTAGGTCTAGTTAAAATAGATGGGAGGTTATGTAGGCAGGATCTAGGTCTCGACGATTGATGGAGCATTTTCTGGATAATAAGAAGGATCATTATCACTATCTTCACTAAATAAATCTGATAGTTCGGAAGCAAGGGAAACATTATCGTCATATAGTTCAACTTCTAGCTGTCTGTCAATTCCACTTGAACCGAATGTCTACTCTCTACTCTAACCCTAGTAAACACTTCGTAGTAGGTCATCTGATTTCGTCACTTTGTAGTCTACAACTTCTGAATTAAATGTCATAACATATAAATCACTATGTCTAAATACCCGACTTCTGTTATACTAGGCTCATTTTATATATTATCTAGTATACAGTAACATAGATATAATACCTATTGAAGATATATAATGTTTTATACTGAAAAAATCAACGGCGACGATATATCGTCGCCTGGCATTTTCGCATAGTATTCAAGCGGCGATATATCGTCGTATTGGCACGCTAAGGGAAATAAACTGCCACAATGAAACTAGAAAAAGTGTATTTATCGAACCAATGCCATAAAGACAGAACATTTTAAAGAAAGGCCTACTGCCCAAACAATAACGTAATTTTAGATAGAATAGGATTTCAGTTACAAAAAAGAAAAAAAATTATATCCAAAGATTTTACTTATAACAAGAAACGGATATTTGAAACGATTATCTGAGTGATTTGACAATGACAGTCCATTTACAAATTATCGATTAAGCTATCCATTAATAACTCACATGAAATAAACATTATTATCACTAATATATCTATAACATAATTTGTAAACTGAATCCTATTAGTGTTTTTTCTGGTATTTGTCTGTTAAAAAGCTCTCATTCTAACAACTTGCTACGCAGCTATCCAGCCAGTAGTGCTGTTTCATTTTGAGCTATTTATGCAATTATTAAGGTAATTTATTAAGGTATAATTTATGATAATTATGTTTAAACAAAGTAAATTATTCTGAAATAGATTCAATAAATATTATACATTTGTTCAACATTTATACCATGCATAACCACAGAGAAAAATTGCCGTTAAATCGAGAAGTAGGCTAAGCATTTTGCAACAAAACTGTGAAGTGACGAATTATTGAACTTCTAATGACGGTGAACAATGTATATTTTTGTTTTAGTCAATTACTGTACTCCTGAACTGTAATATTTTTTTACTCGAGGTTTGCGCTCAGGTTTGGGTCATTAATTTTCAAGTATTACTAAAATTGGAACAAAAGCGATAGAGTTAACTTTAATAAATTACTTATTTTATTGTGGTGTAGAGCACTGCACTTTCAACAGACACGAAGATCTGAAATAAACAGCTGACAGACAACATTCCAAAAACCAATTCAAAACTAAAGTATCCCTAAAAAAACTAGACATCGACTTTTTGACCCACCAATACTTTCCTTACTATGTAATTCACGAATTATTACTGATACGCTATGGAAATTTAACAGGAAATTCTTATATTTCAAAGATCTAATTATAAACATGGCTTTCCAAACTTCTAACGTATGTCCACCCAATTTCTGCTCCACGCGGTTCTAGGCTACAAAACATTGCAATCTAAATTAACCTAATTGACAAATCAACAAACACTCCGTTGTTAGACTTTGTTCCACGCGCGAGTGTTTTGTGTTGGCAACATTGGTCAGCTTTGTTTCGTGCAGCCTAAATCTTTTGAGATCCTTCAGCTGTATTTTCATTGACTTGAATAATGTAATAAAAACACAATTGTAATATTTGAAAATTACTACTGCAAATTTTATTTTGAAATAAATTTCTTAGCCGCTCTTTGGCTCAACATTACTTTTGTTTACAAAAAAAAAAAACTGCGAACAACTCACATTGTAGACTCTTTTAAATTTACGACTACATGCTGGTAACCTATAACTAGTAGGCCGTACTGAAATCGGTAATACACAGTTTTAATAACTGAAACAAACAAATTTTGGGTTTGCGTTGTCATGTTCTATTCATAGGACTAATATCTACTTTCTGTTGCATCATTTAAATTGTCAAAATCAAATGGAAATATCTATATAGCCGTGTGAGCCTAATACATACCAACAGCCGTAACACAATCATTCTTTTTAAACAATAATTTACATTACAAGTTAAGTTTGTTAATAGTCCTATGAATAAAGATTTATTTCAAAATCATCACATTATAATTACAATATTTATTATGCTACAAACATCATTCAGATTAATTTGTATACTACGATCAAAAAACTAATTATCGTAAACAAAAGAATTCGTCTGCCAATAAAATTACTAATCACTTTGAACTAATAAATATTTGTTTTTACAAAACTTGAAAAACAAAAATTTTCATATTCTATAATGATGTTTAAACAAATGATATAACTTATGTTTAAAATATTGAGGTTATGTCAGCTTACCCCAGCAGCGGGATGTCTCGTCGGCGCTGAATACATGTTTTATCCGAAATGCCAGTAAAATAATTATAATAATAATCACTAAAAACTAAAACTATACACACACAACATCACTGAATTGGAAATCTTTCCATCATGAAAAATAGTCACAAACACAACCACAAAACAAACAAAGAACGATATCCTAATTTGAAGTATTTTCAGTACAAAAATGGTTCAGGTTTTCACACGTCGAAAGCGCACAATCCATTTTGCCCCTCTACTCTAGACTAGAACATCTCACGGCTCTGGCTGAGCGACGGATACTTTCCCTGTAATGGTGTAATGGGCCACGTGGTATACCGAAAAGAAACGTCACATCATTCTCAACCAATCACAGTGCCGTATGGTGTTAGACCCCGCCTACTTCGGTTATTAGACAGCTGAACGTTTGGTCCACGCGGACTATCGACAATTCTCCCCTCTGTTTCTCTCTTTGCCTCTCCCGCATTTCTCTCTTCAAACAACATTCACAAAAGCCTAGATCTCCTTTAGGCTTATGTAAAATGTTGTAGGACTCCTAACTTCGCGCGCTTATGTCCCCTCTCTTCGTATCTTCCCCCTCAAACACCCACAAACCCATCTCATTATGTTAATAGCTATAATAAAAACAACATACACACTCACCCGCATTTTACAATACCATTGTCCACTTATGTCCGTTAATTTATTAAAATTAAAACATGATTGCAAATTTTTTTAATTAAAGGTACTAAATAGTTTTACGAACTATATAAAATTGAAATTAGTTCCATAAAAAGTTATTTCATTTCAAATGTTCAATGTCTTTTTCTTTTAGCCTTTCACGGTGTTATCTCCCGACAACTTCAAGCAATAAAACTACGATTTGTATTGGAATTTTAAGACAATAAAAAACTTATCAATGTAATAAAACACATTGAAACTATTATTTCTTTTATCTAAGATAGAATTATATTGATTAAGCCTAAATAATACGCTTTTCAAATTATTTTAAGTACAATGTAGAATATTTATTTGTCATTATCCTATTACGTTGCCCGTTCTAATTAATTAGTTTTTTTCCCTTTCTAATGTTATTAAAATCAATGCCCTATAATCTCTCCCATACATCCGTTCAAAAAACCCAAAGTTATAAGCAAACAAAACAGCTCACCGGGAGTTATCAGTCAAAGAATGAAAATGAACCAACGATGCCGTAAAAGAAGGAATATCTAGGCTACAAATCGGCCTTAGCAATAATTTCGATCAAGTTTTGTTGAATATTGAAAACCTTCATACACGTAAGAATACGGCATTTAAAAGTCCACCACCTTTGTATAATTTTGCAACATTTTTTCAATCGTATTCATAGTAAATTCTAGTTTCCTTGCTAAATTTAACAAAGAATTCTAGTTACTAAATCTATTGTTGCCGATTTTTTTTTGTAATGACACGTATTATTAGGTGCAGATTTTTAAAATGTACAAAATGGGCTATTAATTGTATGACGTTAAAATATATCATCAACCATTTTTTCTACTAAATTTGACTAAAATTCTAATTACTAGAGCTGTTGTAACTGATTTCTTTTCTTATTATGAGGTTATGTTTTCGTTTTTTGGTAATAACTCTGTTATTTTTTTATCGTCAAAAACACGTTCAGGTGTTATTAAATGCAGTTTTGAGTTAAACATTGTCCAATGGTTCGTAGAAATTGTCCAATTGATAGGAAATTTGATTTTGTTTTTTCGTAAACTCTCACTGTTTACCATAATTTAACGGAAATCACATGGTACTGTTTTAAAATATTTTACCTTCTAACCAACGTCCATAAGATCATTTTAACCTTTTTGGAAAGTCGGCCAACAACCGTTTTCATTTGAGTTAATTTAGTAAAATTGTATCAAAATTAATAAACCTGATTTTAAGAAATTCAGATTTTGAGTTCTGGAAAAGGAAACAAAATTTCTTTATATGTATGGCCTTGTTAAAAAAAAAAAAAAAAAAAAAAAAACTTTTCTACGGATAAGCCTTTCAGCGGATAACCTCTAGACCTGTAATAATATTTACTCATCTAGGTAAAATCGAGAGAGTAATATTATACAGTACCCTGTCGTAACAACTGTTTTAAACTCACTTACCCTACTGGTCTACTGGGTAATACCTCTTGATGTTTCAATATAATTTAACATTTCCTACAAGATCCAAGAAACTAAAATTTTGGCATTAGATTTAGAGAATCTGCTTGTTTTACATTGTATGATGGGTAAGTACTATGATGACGCAGAGAGTGTGTTTAAAAAAAAATCTCCGTTTAAGATATGTTTCTTAAATTTGATTTATTTTATTTTTTTACTTTTATTAGGGTTAAAAACATAATTGAAAATGCTGGTTCACATCTAAACAATAGACCTACTAAGAAGAGAAAAACTTTAGGCAGTAGAGTGCGTTATTAGGCCTACTGGACGCACAAAAATCCTCCGATTTAAAAATTTGTTTTAGGTTTGCATAGGCTGAAACGAAAAGATATCAATTTTTTCTCTCAATTTAAATGCCGTTTGAAACTATAAATAGTGTTTTTTGTTTAACCTAAAAAAAAAGTGAATAACCTCTCGACTGTCATCACCATATAAAAAAAGAATATACTGTATAATAAAGATCTCTAGCTCTCGATCGTTTAATAGCGTTTGATTCGGAAGAGAACAAGAGATGATTAAAAGAGACCCGACAGGAAAGATGAAAGAGGGGATTTAATCCAAGAAAAGATGAAAAAGTGTAGATGCAGCTAGGGGCTCCCTTGGGATTGCCAGGACCCATACTCACTATAGTGAACCCTTGTAGGTTTGAGCCGTTTAAATGATATATAACATGATCGTGTGTTCTTTTTGGAACTTTTCACTTATCATCCCTCAAGACAGTCCAGATCGAAAAAATAAAGAGAGTGATCTAACCCGAGACTACTTGAAAGAAAGTTTAGATCCAGTTAAAGCTCTGGAGATTGTCAGGCCCGTACACTACAGGTGAATCCCGAAAGAACATTTAGGTTAAGAGTTACTTGTGAAGGCTAGAGTTAGAAAAATAATATTTTAGGACATTATAAACAGTCCTACAATAGGTAAATAGTAAACCCGAGGATTAAAATATAAAGTAAAAAAAATATTACACTACATTTAGGTGAGAACACATTTGTTAATTTGGTTATTTGTTAGTACTGGGTTTCCCGCGGTAGATAGAAGAATCTCAAGTATTAACTTATTACTATGTGTATAGGCCTACAGGGTGTTCATAAAATGGTTTTGTCAAACTTAAGGAGTAATATACTTGCCTTTAAACATAACTGGACTGCTTCAAGATCAACTGATAAACTTCGGACAAGAATTTATTTCGCTTAGCCTACACTTGAGACGCACTTCTAGTTATTGTTTCTAGTTTTCAGTAAAGTGGAATCTAGCTCATCAACGGCCAGTTCTAAACAAACGTTCAAAAAGTTAACAATGGGAAACAATGAGTTAGGTTTCATTGTAAATAAAAAATATGTTGCAAGTAGGTAAAAGAGTTGATTTCGAAGAAACAATTAGAGATTTAGAATACCATAGACTGATTTATTGGTATACTGATAAAAATAGTAATTTCAAAAATTATCATTAATTTTCTAAACACAAAATGGCCAACAGAAGGAAACTGGAACGTTTCCTGACCATATGTCCATTACAACTTTTTAAATTATTTTCACCAGTAGATCTCGTCCTGATCTTTTCTTTTCTTCGTGAAACATCCTGTATATAGAAGGAAACTTTACACCAATAAAACCCGATAATACTGAAGAAAGTGGCAGCCTTAAGTTAAACTTATTAGCATTACTGGACATCAAAAGAAATAGTTAATAGTTAATGCCCTAAAGCGTACTGATAATAACGACAAGATATTTGCAGAAGAACAGATTTTGGATATCATTTTGTATTATGAATTTGTAGGTCAAAAAACTTATAATTTTTTACCTAACGCTTTCAAAACGGGGGCGGTCATTTAAAACGTCTAAAATTAAATTACAGAGAAACAAACAAAAATTAGTTGGCGCCATTTTGAAACTGTTAAGTGAAAAAAATAAAGAATTATGGAAAACTGCAAATTCGTGGTTTAAAACGTTCGGGTATGGGGTCTTTTCTATTTACGACCGCAAGGCTCAAATTATTTTCTATACTAACAGAATGATAATAAAGTAGGTTTTGTCACCTCAATTAATGAAATCATTTATAAAATAAATGGTTTTATTGTTTTTCACAAAACGCACAAATATACAAAATAGAAAAACACACTAACACAAACTAATTACATGTGAACATTTTTATAACTTTTACACTTCTGGTTAGGTCTGGGTTAGGTTAGGTTAGGTTAGGTTAGGTTTTACACTTCTGGTGGACAAAAGTACTACAATATCTTTGATAATTTGATCGAACAGATCAGTTTCTTGGTGGTGTTTCCGCCATATAAATTCACATAAGTAAAAGTCAAGCATGTCCCTGCTTTTATTTTATCAAGAAACCAACCAATAAATAGCGAAAAATAGTCACACAACTAGTATAGAAAATAATTTGAGCCATGCGGTCGTATAATAAATAGAAAAGACCCCGGGTTTGTTCAAGAAGAGGACAGTGACACCGAGAAGGTTTCCTAACCTAACCAACTTTATACACAATATATTAATACACCCTTTATTGTTCTGGAGTCCAATATAAATTGATATCCTTCCAGATGGTGTCAAACAGATCTTCATCCTTGTTCCTACGGCGCCACGTGAATTCACATAAGTTGGAATCTAACAAATCTCTACTGGTTCCAAATTCTTTTTGTTCGTGGTAAAATACGCACTAACAACGTTTCAGCTTTCCTGAACATTTTTTTACGAGTGGTGGTCCTCTTCTTGAACAAACTCTTTGTTTTTAACTTTCACGCTGTTTGTTCAATAATTATTAAAAAATAATAAGAGCATCGAAATATGGACCAAATGTAAAGAGTTGTAGAGACTGTATAGTGACATTATGTGCGTCAGAACACTGGACTGTGACAGACGACAGACTGCTCATTAAAAAACTAGCCTACTATTTTAGATTCATGGGACGTTAAATCGGATATATCCGCAAATTGATTATAATTGTTTCACCCATCACATAACTTTATCTATAATAGCCTAGGTATGTGAGATATTAATATAAATATGGGCGCTTTTCACGCATTCCATAAATTATCATCTCCAAACTTTTACATATTGGCTTTCAAAATCTGAAATGTACAATGAACTAATTATTTGTCACCGTAATTATTCCGAAATGATGAGATTTCAAACAAAAAACTGCTGTATGTGGGTAAAATAATTTCTGTTTAAAAATGAAAAACCTCTCGGGCTTCAATGAAGTGGTGTGGGGGATGTTTGTCTAGAGTCTGGTGCTCTACGTTTAAACAACTGGACCGATTTTAATCAAATTCGGTATGGGCATATTTCGATATATCTTTTTCATTACTCAAAATTTAAATATATATATATATATATATATATATATATATATATTCAGTTCAAATTAAATTATGTTCAAGTTAGTGTTGTTTCCTATAGCCGGTCTCAAGGTAAGTTGAGGCAGGGTACCTGGCTGGAGGGTTAGGGCGATGAATAGCTGGGGTGGCCCAGCCAGTAAATCCCATTAGTAATTAATTGTAAATTAATTATTATTTTGCTGTGTTAATAACGCAATCAAAATATACATAAATAAAATATATAACAAAACAGTATGTTACAATACTTTAAGTCGGCCGATTAGCACGGGACAAACACACAATAGTTTGTATTATGATAACTAACAATACAGTATCAAGTATTTTCTTAAATAATGATTATTTATTACATTTCCGCTCTTAAGTGGAGTATTCGGTGAGGCGTGACTAATGGGATTTACTGGCCGGGCCACCCCAGCTATTCATCGCCCTAACCCTCCAGCCAGGTACCCTGCCTCAACTTACCTTGAGACCGGCTATAGTACTCAAATAAAGAGTACTGGTCTTCATCTCTCTAAAAAACAAACAAACAAATACTGCCATAAAGCTGTTTAAAAACGTATTTCTTAAAATCAACTCTACCGATTTCAATGAAATTTTAGTGAAAAGTGTTTAGTGAACCAAATCCGAAGTTTACACATTTTGCCCGAGTGTAGCTTCTAAGCACCCAAACAAAACATATTGGTCGTTCTTTTTAAAATTCCAGTTCATAAGATAGTGTATCAGTAAAAAACGAAAAACCACCAATGGAGCTGTTATAAATTATGTAATTTCTCAAAATCTTCTCTATCAATTTCGTTCAAATTTTAGTGAAATGTAAGGATTAATGACCTAAATAGCAAGTTAAAATATATTACGGTTCAGGAATGAAGGTGGGTTTTGCTACGATCATTGTTCAACGATTATTGCTAGACGATAATTGAGGTTGTAGGCCTACTATTTTGCTACGAGCGACTGCGTCTATCCGATTCTCGATCAGACAGCTTAATATTCTTCACCAGTCACGCGGTGGAAGTGTCCCAGAGATGTTGTGTTGTGAGAAAATGGGTTTGAGCAAATTAAGTAGAAGTATAAGATAAAAATCTCAGAAAACGTTTCTGAAATTTCAAAATAATTAAAAATGTATTCGGATAGTGCGTACTCCATTAATGGAGTAATAAAACAAAAAACTGGAGAAAATATAAACAAACTCATCTCATCCTCTTCATCTGAAAATTCGGGAGTTATGATGACAATCGTTTCCATTAAAATGTTTATTAGAGACGGACGATTCAGCCGTGCGACTATTGAAAGCCTACGATAAACGTTAGCGATCTCTAGTGGCAACAGCTCCATCCAAAACTCCGCGTTCACGTGATCTTTAAAAAAATGATCTTTTAACGATAATTCTGAGATGAAAATTGACATCAGTACAACTTCTCAAGTGTAGCATTATTTTTATGGGAGAAGAATCCAATATGGAGGAGGTGGAGCAGATACATAAAAGAAAATTCTTTTACAATCATGAATTGAAGTAAAAGTATAGGCATCAATTTTAAGTGATTTTCTTTTTTTTATGTGTATTGTAAAAATTTAAGCCCACGCGTCTAACGGTGTCTCAGGATAACGCCTGCCTGCAGGAGGGTTAACACCTAAGACAGGACCAAATGGAAGCATTCTTCTTCAGGCAGTTCCGTGACAAGAACACTGTTGACTATATTGACTTTGGTTGGATGACATGAACAATAAATTGAGATTGAGATGTGCAAACACCAAAACAAAAAAATTAGAAACAAGAAAATATGGTAGTATAATCTCGTCGTATTTAGTGCTCGTTGTTTAAAAGTCATCATCACCTTATAAAAAGAGAGGGGGGGGGACAAAATGAAGACCACTGTAATAAACATAAGGGTCGGAAGATAACAAGTATTGGTTCATAAAGATCTGATAGGAAAAATGAGAGATCTAACCTTAAAGTTACATTAGGCATAGAAAACAAACCGATGTAAAATTCAAGCTCAGAGTTTAAAAATTGTAAATATGATTTATCAAAATTAACGAATAAATAATTTTTCTAAATTGTAGATTTAGTAAGAATATTTGGGGCCCCAAACCACTATGTACAAATCCATGAACCCATCTGAACTTATTCCGCCAATCTAGATAAATATTAAAATGTTTATAAATTTAGAATGAACATCTTTTTCTACCTTCCCCTCTAGAGGTTTTGAGCAAAATATAATCAACCTACTTCCTAAGTTAGGGGAAAAAATTAGAGTTTACTACGGTATTTTTGAGGTTTACTGCAATTAATGTCTTGGTTATTAATTTGTGTAGGCATAATTTAGAATTTCTAAGGAAAACATAACCTAAAAAGCAGACCGCTATAATTTGCTTTTTTTTGGTGTATAGATGCTAATAAATTTGCAATGTTTACATTTACATCTCACCTTGGCCTAGTCAATAACGAAAGGTTACCCATAAATTAGGGTTAGGTATGTTTTGGTATTATATTTCCAAGGTTTTAAACGTTTCTTTGGGGTTTAGTAATTAATGAGGCATGTTTACCTTATAACATTCACCGTATAACTAAGTTATGAACTATCCATAGGCTACATTTAAACGAGCAGGAATAAAATATTATGTCGGATCACTTCCATTCTCTTATAAAACACATAAATGTTGAAACATTTCAATGACGGAATATGTTCAAAGATAACTATTTAAAAAACTGAATTCTATTACATAATAGTTATTTTAAAAAAAAACAGGCGCCTCTTATATTTCCCGTAATAGACTAAACTCTCATTTTTTTTCCATTTGACAATTATTTTTATAGATTTTATCACTTGTATATTTTTACCAGTTGGTATTATTAACCATTATTATTATTAATTTATTGATTTTAACGCTTATTCATTATTTTACCCAGCTAGTAAATTCATTAAATTCCCAGTCTAGGTCGTATATTTTTCACTTGAAATAATTATTTAATATTTAATTATTTAACTAAATTAGCTGACGCCATATTTATAAAATTGTGAACAATAATAATATTAATATAATGTGTCTAGATTTGCCTAATATAAATAAAACATACTAATTAAAATATAATGTAATAATGGGATTGTGTAAAAAATAATCAATGACAAATATTTATTTCTTCTCTGAAAAGTTAATATCACAGACAATAAACAATATCATATTGTTCGTTTTCCTTAAAGAGGTGGAAAATATTCAAAAGACAAAGGGAGACATAAAACTACTATTTTACCTGTTGTTACGCTTATAGCGCAAGACAGGGGTTCATGTTAAAATTAATGAATTTGACATTACATGCAGCATCTTCAAGACAACAGAATCCTTCAATGTTCACACAAAATGGTCTAGATCGCAGCACTTTATGAGACATGAAATATACCTTTCCAAACAATTCAATCTGTAACAATTATCAATGTATTTTTAAGTGTAATAGTGTTCAATTAAATTAGCAATAGTAATTTTAATGTACAAAACAATACGTTCTGTAAATTGTTCCTACTGGGTTGTTATTGATAAGAGACTGTTTTATATTAAAACATGTTAGGTTCTAGGTTCTGTAAGGTGCTGCACTCTAGATGGGATTATTTGAAAGTAAATACAATACGGAAGATATTGTAAGAAATCTTATATCCCTTTTTAACAACACGATCTTTTCAAACTTTTATTTAGAAAAAAAATTCTATTATTTAGAATGTCACGCGTTTCTCTGAAATTTATAGGGTTATTTATTTGTAATAGTAATAGTAATGGTTTAGACTCTTTCTCAGAAGTTTTTTTCTTTAAAAAAAATCTTAGCGCTCTTTTTATTTAAAATTAAATATCCTATTTATTTTTAGTTTTTGTACATATACAGAATATATAATATTCTTGAACATTTGAATTAAATCATATTTTATTGGATGAATGAAATTTGAATTTGAATTTTAAATCAGTTTATTTGGAAAAAAAATACTTTTATTGTTTTTGTACATCCTGACAAAGGATTTTTAATTTGGATTTTATACAAATTTCGAAAATTTAAACTAAAAGATTCAATTTGTATTATATTGGCTGTGTCACGCCGGAAATAGGATTAAATGCCTTATTGAAAAATAAGATCTTCGATGTGATGAGTGAGAATGTTTTATTTTTGTTATCCATGACTACGACAGACACTTCGAAGAGTAGAAGCAGAATATACCTGTTTTTTATGTTAAACTAATTTCTTTGTCCAAGTGTCTAAAAGAAGATTAAAAACAACAATGCAAAAAACATCACAGTTGATATATTATTTTCAAGGCCGATGTGCCTAGAGCTTGTTTTGTACTAGAAGAGACACCTAGCGTTAAACCTTGAAATCAATGGGGAGCCATTTTGAATGAACGTTGAAAGGCTTCCTGTTCTGGATTATTTGGTTCAAGACATTCAGTTTGTTAGTTGTTCCACCACGGCGTGCACTAGCTGTGGGTATGGTAGGCTGACAAAATTCGTTGAAGTATTATTTTTATAAAAGCCAAAAAGTAATAATATTTATTATTGTTGGTTGTGTGTAAACATATAATGCAAAAATGGATTTCATACATGCTGTCTTCAATGCTGCAAGAGATGGAAAAATTCGTCGTTTGAAGGTAAATGTTCTGTTGGTATAAAATTATTATGGTAAATGTCTAGTTGATACAGTGTTGCGATTTAATATAGAAATTTCGTGTAATCGTGTTTTACGTACCTTATTTTTAAACAATTGGATCATCCTTAAGTTGGGAAGATCCTTTTCAAGTATCAAAATCTATTATTTCTGTCAAAAATAAGCAATTTAAAAGTTTGTATTCGATGGTTTCATAGTTAATAGAATAGCGTCTCTTTAGATGTATGCTCACTAACGGGCTTCTAACATGTAAATATTACTATACTGTATGATTTCAGAATCATGTGAAGTAGGTTTCATGAAATATTTATATATTGACCTATCTAGACCTAGTAAAGGAACTAAAGGTTGGGTAAGGTAACTCAATTTGCGCGGATGAACATAAACATCGAGTGCCGAGACACTCAATTTACCATAGGAATTAATGTTTGCCTTAACCTCATAATCCTAGGATTTCATACTTTTAAATTGCTTATTTTTGACAGAAATAATGAATTCAAAATATCAATTATTTGAAAAATTATTACTTTTAGTAGAAACTTTTAAACTATGTAGCCTAGTATGAATATTATAGCCTACCCATATTAACTCTTTGGAGTACCAGAACAGCAGCAACTTCTATACCGAAATAAGTATAATGAGAAATTTCAAAAAAAGTCAAGGCTTTGGGAAAAACACTGCAAAAACTGTTGAAACTGGGTTTATTATTAATTATTTATCATAAAATTCAGCAAAAAATGAAAAAAAATAATTTTATTAAATGTTATAAATTTAAAAACGTTATTTACAAGTAGATCTAAAATATTTTGTTAAATATTTACTTAAAGGTGGAACCTTATGAATAAATAAATATTTTCCTTGCGCAGATCACTATTTTTCATTGAAAAATTTTGCAATCTAAAACCTATCAAATCCAACGTATTTATATGTTAGACATAATGGTAAATGATCACATTTACGTCTCATATGTTATTAAAGATATTTCAATCTATAATATCCAACATCCGTGATCACAGATCACGTAATATGCTGTAAATCCTCCATATTACTAATCTAATTTCAAAAATTATTAACTTCAATAAACTTACGAAAGGTTTGGTCAGGTGGTTAAATATATAAGGTTTGGCCAGGTGGTTTATATATTATATATATAGCTACCTGGACAAACCTGTTATGATATGAAATAGCGATCTTACGTAGTCTCATTGTGTAATGAAACCAATCGCTATTAACATTGCCAGTAAGTTTTAACCTATAAATACGTCGGTTTTGGTAGTTTATAAATTCTGATTTTTCAGTGTAAAATAGTGAAAACATTTATTCTAAAGAAGTAAGGTATGTTGTAGACGATAAAAAAGAAATCCAGAAAATAAGGCGCCACCTATAAGTAAACAATTACCAATATTTCTTGTATGGTACTCTTCAAGACAGGGGTAGATGCAAAGTCCTACATTCCAATTTGACCATTCAAATGTAGTCTTTCCTCTATTTTATTCTGTTCTACGTGTTTGCACATACAAAACATCTTCTTTGGGCCTTCCGCTTCTGCCCTTCTGACGTTGGAGTAGGCAGAGGGAAGTGACTTGCAGTGAGGTGTAGAGTCATTGCAGGCCGAGACACAATGGCAATTTCTCTAGGTGCTGTGTGTTTCAAAGATTTGTCTGATTAGATTAATTCTAAAATTAAGAAGTGGAACTTTTTTCTGATGGTGGATTTGAAACATATAAAATGAGTTCAAAACAACAATGTCCAAAATGTAGAAAACAACTTACGGTACCATTTCTTTGATTTTCTTGTAGAGTTATTGAAAGAAATCATATCTGCCTTATCTACTCCTCCCATTTTCTTGTTATATTCTACTACACTTATAGGTTTCTGTACAACATCCTTGTGCCTTGTTACATTGACCATTTCATGTTTGTGCACCATTAATAACATAGTCACACAACGCTATAGTACGAGTGTTACACTGTTTGGTAGCATGTCTTTTTAGCACTATGTATTATATCGCAACTCGTTTTTCATCTCACAAACAATACTACTAAGCCACATAACATGTTTTTGTACTCTTTTTTGTTGATTTATAAACATAGAAATTAATAAAAATGAATTCATGTAGAAGAGGCCTATATAAATCTTAATAAAAAACACAATTAAACAAGTTAAAAGCCATTTGTTTTTAGTAAAACTTTTTATTTATTATGTCTTCCTCGATAAGTATGCTACACAAGATTTTCATTTCGTCATAGACCTATATATATTTTGTTTGTTGTTTCACTTATAAAACAGGAAGAAGAAAAAAATCATAAAATACCCTCTCCTCTTACCCCCCCTCCCGAATACTCTGATAGTATCCGTGTCGGAAGAGAACAAGATTTCGTCAAGAGAGACATGATAGGAAAGATGAAAGAAAGTTACATGATGTATTATGTAAGTAGTGTACTGCTTTTGGAAAAAGAATTGCATTTTAATTATCAAATCATTAATAATGTTGACAAAGTTCAGATTTTAAGATTATTTACTAAACAAGTCTGCCAAAGTGGTTATAACAATTGATAAAATAGATAACATTGGATTCAAATGTCAGCAATACAAGTTATAATTACCACAATTGACCTTTCTACGATAGATCAAATATAGCCTACTACATAATACAAAACATAGCAAATAACCTCCATGATAGGTTTTCAAAATAATTTGCCATTTCCTGTTCAGTTAGACCTATATATTTCGCTGAAGTTGTTTAAACATATATATATATATATATGACCTACACTTTATTACTTTTTAAGCAGTAGGCCTAAGTTTTAAAAAGGTTGACCACTTAATATTCTTTTTATAGCTGCAAGACATCAAAGGTTTCCATATCTAAAAACTAACTACAAACAAATACGTAACAATCATTCAAATATATCATATCGTGTAAGGATTGTGGGATATGTTATCAGTTAATGGTATTTCATTTGGCCTAGTTCAAAATATTAGGTGTACAATTAACACATACATAAATCTGTTTATACTAAAACTTGATACAGTAAAACTTGATAAGTAAATCTACTAAAACTAGGCGAATTAGCTCTACAATAATTTGTGAACGATTTGTTTTTTCTCTAAACATTTTATTAAATCATTACCATAATTATTTAGCCATAGGTATATTTTTGTCTAAATGTTTACATATTTAGCCTAGTTATCCTACTTATTTATATTTTAGCTGGTGCATCACACTAGATAGGCTGAAGGCAAGCAAATGAACATGTTCTAATCATTTTAATGTAAATTAGGAACAACTTAACAGAAAATTGGTGAACCCATTTTAAAAAAAACAATTTTTTTTCTGTGGAAACTAATCACCATTAAATTGATAACCTAGTCTAATATTAAGAAACCATGTTATTAAACGGACTTTGACAACTGTATATTTTAAAAATCGTTGGCTATAAAATTATTGAGACATGTTACCACTGCTTTTAACTTCTGTTACCACTTGTTTTTTTTTCCGTGGAAAACATTGTTACTCACAAAAAAATGTTACTAATCTTATGAAGACAGGGTATGTAGTACAAAAAAAAAAAAAAAAAAAAAAATCAAAATTGGGGCACCACAGTAAAAAATTACACATTTTGGTAACCAAACTATCATTATCGGAGTTATAGCTTAGAACTCTCCAATGATGGTAACTTGGTTATCGAAATGTATATCAGGGAACTGTAATAACATAGGCTAATAAATTTGTGTTATTGTACCTAACTGGTGGTAGGGGTCTTAGTGTTTACAACATCATAATATTAAGTTGCTATTTTGGTTGTACGAGTTCCCTATTCGAAGTGTACATATTTAATATTCTAAACCTAAATAATAACAATTTACAATTTTTTTTTGGTTATGTTTGCTAAGTAAATGAATATGAATAACATCCAAATAAACAAAACATATTAAACAACTAATTCTACAGGATCTTAATATCTATTTTGGTTCAGAAATTTGTTACAGTATGTAAAACACTATTTCATGAAATTTCTATATTAAACTGCAAATTTTTCCATGTTGGCCTTTTTGTAGAATCAATTGTTACCAAATATAAAGTTCTAGTTTTAAAACAAAATAAATGTAGGAGGAGCTTATAGTATATTTTAATTTCAAAGAGTATTTACAATGATGATGTTATTTTGATACTTTCTACTTAAGTTTTTCTAATGAATTGCACAAGAAAATTGATTGGAGGTTATGTTTTAGAACATAGGCCTCCCGTTTTGTTTTCTTTGTTCATCGTAATACTGTTTAGGGTTGTTTATTTTTTTACTAATATGGAATCATCTCAGTTTTGTTTATATAAACAGAAATGCTCCTTATAGTAAGTAGCCTAGTGTCTCTGTTAGGGCTATAGTGTCTCTGTCAATTTAGTTTGTTAACCATTTCCCCAGGTAGTTTAGTTTGAATTCGAACTAAGTAAGATCCATGACCATTAGTAGTTACTTTAAATCCTTATTTGTTTTTGAGCAATCATTAAAAATATGTGATATTATATTCGGTAATTATGTAATTGACCTTGCCCTGAAATTTAGTTAAGAAAACCATTGAAATCGTTTACTACCTACCCTATTTTGAAAAATGAATCATATTAGATGTCGCAAGACACTTTTGAAGTACCAATATACATTAGTTTAGTAGAAAATAAGAAATAAAAAATTACAAAATCCACCTTAGGTTATGAATGTCTATGTTAATATTTATGACTATGAAAAAACAAACACAATATTTAGTAAATTCTACAATTTAATTGAGTCTTGCCGACCATAATTTCGCCAGCAACGGCATGTATGAGGCAGATTAACAAAGACTCAATTAAATTGTAGAATTTACTAAATATTGTGTGTTTTTTTATTAAAATGGAGTTCTACCAAGTACCTTTGGTCAATAGTGTAAATCGTATTTCTGACTACGTTCGTCAAGTTAGTGAATGTGTGATCGCTTGTTTCATTAGGTCTGGCTAGGTGACATGACACATGCACATTGCAGCTTAATATTATGATGTAAACATTAGGACTGCTACCACAAGTTAGGTACAATAACACAACACAAAATAAACTTTCGGCAAAATATATTAGCCTATGTTATTACAGTTCCCTGATATACATTTCGCTAACCAAGTTACCATCATCGGAGGGTTTTAAACTATAGTTATGATTGATAATGGTAGTTTGGTTACCGAAATGGGTAATTGTTTACTGTGGTGCCCCAATTTTGATATTTCTTTTCCCGTTATTTTTGTACTACATACCCTGTCTATAACCCTGTTAGGGTTACTATGTCAATTTAGTTTGTTAACCATTTCCCTAGCAGACAAATCATTCTTCCTCTAAACAAGATTTTTAATGTTACTTTTCTAAGAGGCTCGAGTTCTATGATTGTTCGATTCTTCACCAAATTTCTGTTAAGTTGTTCCTAATTTATATTAAAATGATCAGAACATGTTCATTTGCTTGCCTTCAGCCTATCTAGTGTGATGCACCAGCTAAAATATAAATAAGTAGGATAACTAGGCTAAATATGTAAACATTTAGACAAAAATATACCTATGGCTAAATAATTGTGGTAATGATTTAATAAAATGTTTTGAGAAAAAACAAATCGTTCACAAATTATTGTAGAGCTAATTCGCCTAGTTTTAGTAGATTTACTTATCAAGTTTTACTGTATCAAGTTTTAGTATAAACAGATTTATGTATGTGTTAATTGTACACCTAATATTTTGAACTAGGCCAAATGAAATACCATTAACTGATAACATATCCCACAATCCTTACACGATATGATATATTTGAATGATTGTTACATATTTGTTTGTAGTTAGTTTTTAGATATGGAAACCTTTGATGTCTTGCAGCTATAAAAAGAATATTAAGTGGTCAACCTTTTTAAAACTTAGGCCTACTGCTTAAAAAGTAATAAAGTGTAGGTCATATATATATATATGTTTAAACAACTTCAGCGAAATATATAGGTCTAACTGAACAGGAAATGGCAAATTATTTTGAAAACCTATCATGGAGGTTATTTGCTATGTTTTGTATTATGTAGTAGGCTATATTTGATCTATCGTAGAAAGGTCAATTGTGGTAATTATAACTTGTATTGCTGACATTTGAATCCAATGTTATATATTTTATCAATTGTTATAACCACTTTGGCAGACTTGTTAGTAAATAATCTTAAAATCTGAACTTTGTCAACATTATTAATGATTTGATAATTAAAATGCAATTCTTTTTCCAAAAGCAGTACACTACTTACATAATACATCATGTAACTTTCTTTCATCTTTCCTATCATGTCTCTCTTGATGAACTCTTGTTCTCTTCCGACACGGATACTATAAGAATATTCGGGGGGTAAGAGGAGGGGGTATTTTATGATTTTTTTTTCTTCCTGTTTTATAAGTGAAACAACAAACAAAAAAATATATAGGTCTATGACAAAATGAAAATCTTGTGTAGCATACTTATCGAGGTATTACCACTGTAAGTGATTTTGAGAAGAGAAAATCCAATGGAAAGAATTATTGAGGTTAGAAAATTGTTTAGCTATGTGCATGGGAAACAGTGTGAGAACAACCCCTACTCCAACCAGCCTTGGAGTATATATAGGAATCAAAAACCCTTTCTCAGAATTATCCCAGATATCATTGATTCTTTACTTCTTGAATTTAGTTTAGAATAACAACATTCACAAACTATAAATAATTAATAGTCTGACACATTATAAAAATCTCTGCCAGTGAGCTTATAGTGATGTAGATCTGGGGAATCTAATGTTTTTGAAAGGGTACAATTTTGACTCCCCAAAGGCATGGAGATATCAGTTTACGTACTCACAATTAAATTACTGTATGTTTTAAAAATTCATCATTTGAGGTTTGTAACAGTTTCAAAATTAGAAAGTATTTGTTCTGTAGCCTGTGATATAAGTACTTTAATTTTACATTTAATACATTAACTATTGGACTAATCATAAATTAGAGTAATTTACAATATAAGGGGTCATGTATTTGTTTAATTGGTTATACTTAATATATTTAAGCACAGTGGTTTTGTTTCTGTTGGATTAGCCTGAAAATTGATAAACCATTCAGGTTTGAGATAACCTAACCTATAACTTGCTGGTCATCTTCTTATCAACCAATGAAATTATTACTATGTATAAACTGTTTTTATCTCCTATCAAAATAATGCTTATTGATAAATAAGTAGTTTAATTTGATTTTTTTTTTCTATAAAGTCAATACTTTATGCCTGTAAGAGTAATGCCGATGAGTGTTACAGAAGAAGAGTGAACAAGTTGATAAGGGATGCTATGGTACTTATCTAACTCTGCCATGGAAATAAATCCCTACATATATTTATTGTTCAGCTCATGTTGATAACTTGACCATAGCTGATCTTTTTTTTCCTTTGGGTCAAGGTTAGCCAAAATATGATTCAAAACAGATCTATTGTACAATAATTTTCCACCATGTGGCCGGCCCGACTAAAATTCTGCTCAGATTCCTAATCTTTGTACTTCAATTATGAGGATTTTTGTATCAGCACCTCTTAGACTTACAGGTCTTAATAAAAAGATACTATAAACTGAATCTCCCACATCCTTTTCATAGGACTATTATTATCAATGGAGAAAACAGTAATAGGTTCGCTAACTGGAGACTGTCCATTGAGATAACATCTAAAATAATGGGATTAGTAGATTGGGTGCCACATTTCTCTCTACAGAATCAAACTACACCTAATTTAAGTGAAAACATTTGTAAATTATTCATCCAATACAATGGAGTTCTACCATGTACAGTTAATTATGTTAAAACATATTACAAAATTAAACTCTGGTTAGTTAACCTTTGTTAGATAAACATTAATAGAGCTTGGTGAAACCAGTTAGGCCCCTAAGCTTTCTGAATAGATAAAGTTTTAACCATACAATGAAACAAATATTAAACTGGTGTACAAAATGAAATACCTATGGGAGCTAGGAGTTTTTTTATTTTAAAAACTCGTTTTTTAAACACTGTTGATAAGATAAAGTAGAAAAAAAAACATATCAAATGAGGTTTGATTAGTTTGAAGGTTTTGAAATCATCAATTTATATAACTAATTTTAAATAAATATAAAATTAAGCTTAATATTGTGGTCTCTGTTGGAGTCATTGCCACTATAAAAAAATTAAACAAAAGAGATTTTATTTTTACATATGTTAATTATCTATCTAAACTATTTGTATAGCAAACTTTTATATTAAAACTTACTCTCTATATACTATGGAACAATCAGAGACAAGTTTATATTTACAATACTTTATTCATTTAATCATACACAATATAAAATTTACAAATTATTTGAGATCTCTTTTTCCTCGGGATTTCTATGTGTTAAGTTTTATTTCATGATACTTGCATAGTTTTGGTTGTATTGCTTGTGTTACTTGTGTATTTCTTCCAAAGTATAATGCAAATTTTGAGTCTTAATTATGTACTTCCTTAAAATGAATTTTTAAATTTAGGTTATTTTTTTAAATAACTTATACTACCAACCGTAGGTACTTGGTGGAATTCCATTATTAATAATAGGCAATTAGTACTTCCACAATATTTTTTAATGAGCCTTGCGGACCAAGGTTTCGCCAAAAAAGGGTGTGCTCAGTGATGCAGAAGTGACGAGGATGAGTAAACTCTCAATGAGTTTAATCGGTGAAGGAGTAAATATTTGTCATATTTTTATTTAAACTAAAAATACAATTTCACTAGGTATGAGAACAGTGTCAATATTGCATGGGCATAGTTTTAATATTATACATTTACATTTTTATGATATACTTCCTTCACAGCTGTTGTGTGATTGTAAATAGGTTTATTTAAAGGACAATGCACTGAAACTGGCTCAGGTACAACTTAGGGGTGCAATGACTCATGGAATGTGGTTAGGTTTGTCAGATTATGCCAGGTAGCCCGCTCGGCGCTGGGGAGACGGAATCCAATAATTTTACAACACAGTCCAAGAGAAAGTTGACCAAAATTACTGTTAGGTTAAGAAGGAGGGAGAGAGGGAAGATACCTAGGCCCAAATAGGGGTTGCAAGAGTGGTGAATTACTAAGATCTAATTGTTCATTTATAACTAAGCTAGAGTCCTTACTGATTATTCTCCTAATTTCTAACATTTCTAGTGCGTTTAAATTTTTACCCTAACCATTAATATTTAGAATATTAAATTCTGTATTAGAACGACAATCTGAAATTTGATGAGTTTTTTAGATGGTTAGAAAATCTAGAATCTGCTTAATCCAATCGTCAACTTCTGTTATGTTCACTTAACCTAGTTTTAAAACTACGACCTGTTTGTCCTACATTAAACAGAATTACAAATTTTACAATTTAATTTATACACACCATTTTTTAACAAATCAGGAAGCCTATCCTTAAGAATTATTTAAAATATTTCCCAAGGTTTTCTCAATGTAATATGCTGGCTTACAAAGGTTTTTTTTTTCTAATAATTTAACCAAAGTAATACCAACCTTACCGATGTAACTTATTCTACGCTATTTTTCAGTATTAACATCAATATAACTATTTGAAAAAATATATTTAGTAAGTCTTTTTCAATATATATTTTAACAGTTTCTCAATTAAATTATTATCAGTGGTGATCAATTTTATACAATTAAGTTCTTCATAAAAATCATTGGTGTTCATAGGACTCATTCAACCTAATGTAATGCAACACTTTTCTTCAATGTAAATCATTGACTTATCAAACAGTCCTCCTATGTTTGTTGAAAACGTCTTTCCATCGTTTAATGTACTTGTTTAAATTATCAACAACCTTAAGTTATAAATAAAATAGACTAGAGGAAGAAAAAAAAGTTACAAAAATAAATCTCTCAGTGTGCTTAAGCCGTTTTGCAAGTTGGCATTGGGCGCTCACACAAGTGGGCTATAAATAGCCGGCCAGATGAAGTCGTAGTTATATATTTTCGTGTCAGACCATTATGCAATGTTGTTATTGTTTGTAATGGATTATGTAAATAAGGGGAAAAGTGTTTTTTTCTCTTCCAACTCAAAAACTTTAGCTGAAACATCGTCCCTACAGAAAAATAAACTAAACAAAATTCCCTGCAATTTGTCTTTACGACTTTTGTCAACGCGTGTACCATTTAAGTGCAATTATACGTTTATTTATAGTTGACTGTTTGATATACTGCTTATCACCGCACAAAACAACAATCAACCTGCCTCTTATCTGTATTGAAGAACATTATTTTTTCAATCTTATCTTGACTATAAAGGAAACTGTTATAGAAAATTTGATATGTAATCATATCAACAATTACCAAATTTGATACGTACAGTATACGAGTCAGTCGTTTGAAAGAACAAACACTAAATGAATGTACACATAAATAATAGTAACTCTGTACTTTATTGAAATGAAGGTGCAATTTATGCAATGTCTAGACCTTATTAAAGGAAGGATTTTTGCCGGTTATTGTCTACAATAAAGGAGAAACCGTAGGTAGTTTCACGCGACAGTGTTGTAACGCAATTGTTAAGAATTACATTAACAGAGATTAATTCGTGTAATTATGTAAATCGTGAGATATAGGTTAGGTTTATAGCTTGAGTAAATTTACTATTATTGTTTAGTCGGAAGCATTGAGTGTTAGCTCAGCATATTTATATAAGAAACTAATTAAAAAGTATAGCCTATTTCGTTTCTTTTTTGTTTAATGCCGAAAACCTCTCGGTTCACATCGCTTTATAATAAAGGTTTATAGGTGTCATCATGGTACATATCCTGCCTCATCGTACAATTCAATACTAGCAGATCCTCTAAATGTAATGCTCAACAAGTTGGTTTCTTGGACCTTGTAGGAAATGTTAATAGTACTGGTAGATCAAGGGGTCTTATCCAATAAACTTTCGGTACTTACGTATTAACGCCACCGCAGCAGAAGTTGCGCTAATGCGCATGCGCCAATAAAGAGCAAACTGGTTTAAGGGAAGCAGAATTTTACGAAAGGTTTGGCCAGGTGATTATATATATATATATATATATATATATATATATATATATATAGCTACCTGGCCAAACCTGTCGTGATATATAATTATATCGCAAAGTAAGCAAATATTGGCGCATGCGCATTAGCAACTTCTGCTGCGGTGGCGTTGAATATTTTCCTAAAAAAACTTAAAAGAACAAAATTTTAAGGACGGACATGAATGTGTAAAACCTCTGGAAAAATTCATATGTGTTGTTTCAATCAATATAAGGATATTTTGCCGTTGAAAAAAGTTTATTTTCTTTAAAAAATTGAAATTTGGTTTAAGTTTAACTGATTGTCTTTAGACCCCTGTGCATAAAATCCATATTTCCATTTTCATGGAAAACCCGATCATAAGTCTGAAAATACGGGTTTCAAAAAGATAGGGAACGTCTGTCACGAGTCAAACAACAATGAATGAAAAAAAAATCATTTTTGGTTTCTCCCTTAAAATATATTTCGGTAATTTTTCAGTGATTTCTCGCAAATATCTTTGTTTAAAAAGTAGGAGTAATAATGCAAAATAGTTTTGTGTTCTACTTTTACATTAAAAAATTTTTTTGACTACTTTCTTATTTCTCCTTCTCGTTTTTTTAAATGAAACTGCTATGGTTTATAAAAATATAAAAAGTACAAATGATCAGAGTTAAAAAATTGCTTATGTTTTAGCCAAATTATCTACAAAAAAACTTTCCCGCGTCATATTATTTTAATACACTTGCGCTAGAATATTCAACGGATAGAGGTATCCTTATTTCATCTTTTTTTCTTTGCATTTTTTCCCTTGTCGTTTAAAGGCGAAAAACCTCTCGAACATCATCGATTTATAAAAAAAATGCAGGAAAGAGCATAAAATAAAGACCCCCCCCAAGCCTCAAATACTAAGGGTCAGAGTCGGAAAAGAACAAGAGTTGGTCAAGTGAGACCTGTTAAGAAAGAGATGAAAGTCTAACTCAAGACTATATGTAAAATGTTTAGATCCAAGTAAGTTTCCTTGAGGTTGCCAAAACCCTTACTCACTATTGTGCGTTCCTAAGGGAACTTTTTTTTATAATGAGATGATGACATAACTACTTACACTATAGGGACATACAAATCAGCTGTCTTGTTTCTTGAAAGTTTAAAAATTCGTTATCATAACCAATTTACAAATTTAAAAACCCTGATTTAGTATAATAACCATAAAATCAATTTAAGGTTAGGTTAACGAATCCGGTAGATTAGCATCATATTTTTTTCTTTTTCATATACGTATAGGTTTTCCCCTCCTTTCAATGAAAAATATTCGTCATGGAAATGAATAATGGAATTTTGTACGTCACAGAGTTCTTAATGACTGCGGCCAGGGTGAAATTCCGTTCCGGTCTGTCCTTGTTTCCGACCACAGATGATAACTATATCGACTATCCAATTACTTCACAAATAATCGATCATTGCACTAATCTTCTCACTTTCCCATACATAAAACTAAAAACAAGTAGTTGGGCGCCATCACGGTACTTACTCAGCCCTATCGTACAATGCAATACGAGAACGTCCTTTAAATGTGTCCAAAAGTTGGTTTCTTAAGCTTTGTAGGGAATGTTAAACAGTTGTTGCACAGGATTTCTGTACCTCTTAATTGCGTATATCATTACTTTCTATTCTCTGTTTGAAGTTATTTGTTAATGATGGAAGTTCAATTTTATTATTATACATTTTTCAAACATTTGCCATCATTTGTGTGTTAAAAATCAAAACACGACGTTTCGGGAATAAGAATCAATTCCCGTTATCAAGTGACTAAAAACTAAAGAAACATGAAACTAGAAACTAACCCTATGTAAGAAGTAAAATTAAATAAGAATACCACCAACCTTAATATCTCAGAGCTTTTGACTTCTCAGTTTTATCGTATTAGATTGAAAACAAATTTTTGAAATAAACCACTAGTTTGGGTCATTAATCCTCTTCATATTTCATCAAAATCTGTAGAGTTGATTTTGAGAAATTAGAATTTCTATGAACAACATCTGACTACCATTAAATCGACAATGCAAATTCGTTTTAAAAATATATAAATGTAAGTTCGTTTTCGTGATAGAAAATATTTTGTTTTTTGTTAATTGTTTGTAAACTTAACGGCTTCTGAGATATATTCAAAGTTTAAAAGTTTAAATAGTATCGTTTTGAACTAAGTAAAGGAAAGCGGTTGATTAATTTTCAACTTCTATGTTAAAAACTCATTATACCCATGTCTCTCAATATTCTAAACAAATATGTAGTACACACTTTTGTCAGTTTATTCATTAAAATGGCTCATCAGTACTTCTACGAAGATAATGGAAAGCAGTAAGCACTCCGAGGCCTATGACCTTGACTGGCTTAACGGCAACTCCTCCCCACTTCTAGTCAAGGACATTTCCGTATGAATCATAATATAGCTTGTACGCATTGTGTCTAATGAATAATCTGCCACTAAACAAAAGAAACACATGAACTGGCCGTCATTATTGTCACATCACTTTTCTTTAAAATAAGTTGCCAATATAAAATTGATTGCTACGTTTATAGAAATAAAACAAGTAAATCCTCTAAATGAATGGATTGCCCAAAATTTGTTTTTAGGGTTTTGTAGGAAGTGTCGGGTAAGGTTTACCTCGTTTTTTGATTGATCTCGTTTCATGACCTTGGAGGCAACAAAACAAGTGATTTTTTGAGCGTTGTCATTCATAAAAGTTATTTGTTCATATCTCGTGTACTCAATTTATAATACACTCAATTACATAAAAATCTGCAGATTTCAATTGTGCTTGTATGTGAAATAAATTAATTTGAAAAACATTTTTATATATAATTAAAAATTAACGAGTAGGGACAATTATTAAACCACAATTAGGACCTTGCTTATTCTTACAGTACAAAAAATAAACGTACAGTAATTATGAACGCAGTGTTTTTATTCTGATTTTTCTTAAAAAAAAACCGTAATCAGAGAGAGGATATAAAAAAAAATCAGAGGTTCTAGTACCTGAGATATAAAAAAAAAATAACGAGTTATACCTGATAAAAATCCTGAAGGTCATTTGAAGTGTAGATCCTTCTGTTGTTTCTAGTTCTCCTCTCATATATTAAACCAATTATCCTAATTAAATCAGATGGGGGAAATTGTCATTTGGTGTACTTACGCATATTTACATTAAAATTATTTTTGGGGATTTTTTAAATTTGTTTTTTGGTTTTTTTTTATTGTTTTCTACAATTGCCAGATTTCAGGATTTCGCCTTTTCTTTAGTCCAACTTAAGGATGAAGGCCATTAATTAAAAAAAAACAAAAAACTTTTTGATGTTTCCTTCTTAATTATATTTTTTTCTAGACTTTCGTATTCTTTCATATAGTTGCTTATATTTTCTTCTCTTCACTCCTTCGAGGTTCATGTACATTCTTGTAAGGATGTCAATATTTTTTCGGGTTGGATCTTCCAATTTGGGCTATTTTGTCGGCGGCGTCATCTTTTTCAACCCGATTTTTGTTCGGTATTTTTCTGGTAGTAGTTCCATAGCGATGGTGTCAATGAAGAGTTTTCTAGCCACTGTTCCACAAAATAGTTAAAAAACTGTGCGAGTTTGTCATTTGCGGGTGTGTTTTAGAAAACACAAATCCATCCCTTACATCTTAAGAAAAACAAACTTTGCATGTTTATACCCAAGAATGGGTACATCAGTGATGAATCCATATCCTTTATTTTTTGCAAAGGTTCAAATCCTCTTCTGTAGACCTAAAAACAAATGATTTTAAAACTTACCATTTAGTAAAATTGTTGCTAAAATGCTAATTTGTTGCATCAACGTAAAAAAAAAATACATAAAAGATAATTTCAAAGTATTGTTCAGACCTGGCTAAATCAAACTTACAGATCTGTTGTATTTTTTACGGGATAATTTTAAACATAATTAGTGGATGCAATTTCCGTCCGATTTTCTTAACATGTCGTGTATATATTTTGCTTTTCGTTGTCTTAGACAAGATGATTTACCAAGTAACCGTTTCAAAATGGTAGTAGTTAAAAACTTGAAAGTTTATATAACTTTCAACATTATTTCAATTTGAATTCTTATTTTAGCATCGTAATCAGCATAAAATATACATAATTCTGAATTTTTAAGTATTTTGAGATTAGTTTTTTTATCAAACTAAAGAATGATTTATTGCTGTCCATAAAATGGAACATTTTCAGTTTCAAATCAGAATGTCTGCAAATTGGATGTAATCAAACAGAAGGGCTTCCTAATTTGGTTTATCTAATTTTCAAGCTTCCTCTTTTGATAGACAAAACAAAATGGTTCTTGGAACGTAATGGCTTTTGTATGTAAAATTTGGTTTTAAGTTATTTTTGCCTTAAGAATTTCACCAAGTACCGACTCTAGCTTTCTTCATTCCACTTCTTTCGAGGTGCTTCTATATTTTTCTTTTTTTTTTTGCTACGACGTTAGTGTAATATAAATAGAAAAAAATTGTAAATTCTCAGAAAAACCACAAAGCTAATACAAATTAATCTCCATATTAGCTACAATTAAAAAAAGTACTTGCAAATGATCTAGATAACACGATATTAGTTATTGTTCTTTTTTTTTTTTAATTATTAGTGGATTGTAAACTTATTTACAATTGCTTACAAATAAGAAACAATAATAGATTAAGGTATAGAGCATTGATACAGTCATAGTATGAACAATCGTGGGAAATAGTTTAATTTGTGGGACCTTTTCCTATCTCACATCATCATTTTTTTCTTTTTTTCTGTTATTTCAGATCAAATTTATTATGATGATTTTTTAAACAGTTTTTAAGATCAAGGGACTTTTACAACCTCTATGTTTTTAAAATTTTTTGTTTAAAATCACGTGATTAGAGTTATATTGTAGAAGTTTTTATTAACAATTACCTACTTTTAACACACAGAACTTGAACTGAGTTTGCATCTTTAACAGATAACAAAAAAAAACTGAGTTTTGTTACAGAGAAATTTTCCATAAAAGTAAGTTGTGCACTAATGGACATCTTATGAAGTTGTACATCGAAGGTAAGGACAGGTGAGGTTAGGTCCTCACCACAATTTTATGCCTTCTTCATAATAAACTTTTGAAATTCTGTTAATTGTGATTAATTTTGATTTACAATTTAACATATTTTCTCACATACCCGTTGATATTAAAACTAAAAATCTATGAAAATATTGCACCAACTTTCTCAGACTCCCATACATATAATCAAACTAATAATCAATGCAAAAATATTGCATAAACTTTCTTACATACCCATAGCCTACATATTAAAACAAAAAATATTGCACTAACTTTCTCAGACTCCCATACATAGTCAAACTAAAAAAATGAATCATTACATATAATTAATACTTTTATTGAAAGATTAACATTTGATTAATTTTTGAAATTAATAGTTATAGTTTTCACTTCTGTCTACCGTCCCGCGACGACAGTTTCTTCTTCTTTTTTTTAAATCCGTTTCACTTATAATTTGAAATAACAGAAAAAATAACGATAATGATGATGTGAGATAACGGAAAAGGCCCAAAATGTGTACATTAATAGAAGCAGTTTGCATATTTAATTAGTAAACAAAACTTTAATGAAATTACAGTACTTTTTTGGAATTTTTTAATTGTAAATCTGAATAAACCTGATTTCGTATGTAAATATTATGTTCCAAATATGGAATACCATATTTAGAACATCGCCACTTCGGTTTTAGTTGACTTGGTTGTGTAGAGTGACCAATAAAGTTAAGAGAGAGAGATATCATAAGAATTAGCGATGTTGATACTCGGGTGAAATAGATACTCGCAATACTCGGCTTCGAATGATTTCAATACTCGTATTATTAGTTCGACATCGAGTATCTGCGCAGAATGATTATGCGCATTATGTGTGTGTGTGTGTGTGTGTGAGTTTGTAAATTGGTAGAACTGAGGTCCTGGCATAAACCATTAACGGCAGAAGCGAGGACTTGTGGAAAACCGAGGTCCTGAACCCAAGACCTCGGTTTTAGATAAGTACAGTTTTGCATTGTTAAGGACTTAAATAGTATTTTCTGTTAATATTTTCAAAATCTGAGCGAGACCTCGGTTTTCTTTACTATACGGGTAGAGTGTTTAGGAGTGTAAGTTAGTTCGAAGTGTGTTTGCGTAGAATGCTCTGCAGTCACCAAAATTACACGGAGCTATAAACGGATGTAAGCCTACTACTACCGGATAAGTAATGTCCCTTTAAAAAACAAGTCCCACTCCCCTTCGCTGCCCTCGATTCATTTTCCGACGTGTCGTGAAATCTCCATATTTATTCTAACTTTAGTGCTCAAAATAAAGAGGAATAAAACCAAACTAATTATTTTTCATTCATACCGCACCTCGTAATTAAATGATTTACGAGCACCTCACCTCAATTATTCACGAGTATAACGTGAATCAAATACAACTCTTTTAGTGCTATTTATTTCCAAAAATAATTTCGTTGTTCTTTTTAAACTTATATTAATTAATGGATTATTGGTTCTTATACAGCATATTATACACATATATACACTTTACAGTTCTGCTGCAATGTTTGCAATGATTTTGCAATGTATACTGCGTCCGTATGGGATGATGCGTCCGTATATGGACGCAGTATCGCAACTCCATAGTAATTGAAATATTGCGATGATTATTTAATTCCACAAAACATTAAATAATTAAACATGTTTTATTTCCGTGTTTTGTGGAATTAAATAATCATCTCATTATTTCCATTATCATGGAATTCCATCATGTACCGACTGTTGTAACATTAAATCCATAGTAATTATTGAGCATTAATATTATTTTGGTTTTTGAAGTTCTGGGATTAGAGTTCTGGGTCTGTGTTTCCTGAAAAATACATATTTCCATATAGTTTTTTACTTTCAGATTCTGATAATGCGTCAGTAAGCTTGGCAACGCTGTTTTTAAAATGATTAATGTTACTTTAAAACCTTTATCGGGGAATAAGTGGTGACTCTTGGAAACTTTCTGACTATGCTAAGTGAAACTAGAACCCCACAGTACGCAATAGTTGCGTTATATATAGTTATGTGAGATTTATTCCTATATGTATTCTTTAACATACTTTCAAAGATTAATGTAGGGAGCAAAACTTTACTAAACAATAAATACAATAGTGCGGTATTGTATTACAAAAATCAATAGTAAATTAGTATGTTTTTATAGTATTAGCACATTTTGATATTTCCACGTTAGCTTAGCATTTAGTGATTACCATTTGAAGTTGTTTAAAATTTAGGTGGTAATTAATTATAATCGCAACAAGTATTTAAGAACGCACAATTACCTGAAAACCTATGGTATAGGCCCTACGTTACATAAATTTATTCATAATAATCGAAATTAATTTGAGGAAGGAATGTTTTAGTTTATTTTTACTTGGAGCTAAATTTTTCCGTCTTCGCTAACTTGTTGGGTCCTAGAAATTTTAAATGGCGCCTCCCTTTTGACTCCTAAACCAATATTAATGCAAAAACGCTAGTCATAAAATTTATTCGATGTTCATTATTTTTATATTCTTATATACTTTTAATATATTTCACTTATTTAACAACATAATCCTCAATGGGTCCGATTAAATCACTGGCAACAAGTAGGTCTGGAACTATATAAACAGGTATGGAACATTGTATGAAAAATTATTAAATTTTTTTAGTTCATTTTAAAAACGTGTTAAATTTTTATTTTCTACTTTTCAGTCATGTACAATCTAGCTTTATACAAGGCAGAAATTTTGCAATATAAATTAACAACATCGGAGCTAGCAGGGGGCGTCACCAACTAATATTTATAATAATTCAATATTGTCATCCAATCCTGAGCTGTGTTTAAAAGTCGAAGCCCTTAACTCATCGGGAAGTTAGTTTAAAATCGATTAAAAGATTTCACCCAAATAGACAAACAAGAATTCGAGTTAATAAAAAGGAATTAATGAATAGTGATAATTGTTTCTTCTTGAGACATCTACCGGCTAATGAAAACTAACAAACAAGTTGACTATAACTTATACAAACAAAGCCAGTAAACAGACAACAAAGAGAAACTTGGATGGGGGGAGGGAAAACCCTAGTAGCTAATAACGAGGGTAACGAACTGGGTTATTATCCTGGGTTACAGGTAAGGTTTTAGAAATGGTGTTGAATTTAGAAATATTTTGTTATTTAACCTAAGTCCAAAAAATGGTTAACAAAGATAGAGTTTTTATAACAATACTTCCACCTATGTATGTGTTCCTGGACATAACATAGTTGGATGTTACTTTAAACTTCCGTTATTTGATTCATTATTAATTTTTTTTTTTTTTTAATCTGGTAGATTGATTTAAAACATTGTAAACAACTAACTTTAACATAAAATATATTAAACTAGTGGAACAATGCGACCTTTCACAGTTCATGGGAAAAATAAACAAATAGGCCTAATAAACAACAGTCCCGTATTAAAACAATAACCTTGAACTATTAACTAATCATTGACTTAATTCTAACATTGTACGTACATTCTAATTACGTGCTTAATTACATGCTGATATTACTTGAAAAAAAATTGCGTAAATTTCCATATTTTTATTCGAATTAAAATTTAATAATAAAAATTTAACGATCACGTATTTAATTATTTAAAAAAAATAAGTCGTTCAAATAGATCACTTTTTGTATTTGTTTAATTAATTACTGTCATTAAATCGCAAATTCAGTTTTCTTTCCTTTGAAACTAATTATCCTATAATTTATATTCATAAAAAGAAATTTTATACTAATAAATATATTTATATATATAGGCCAATATTAAGATATTAAGAAATATTCGAATTATAAGCGAAAACCTACTCTGAAGAACAATTTACAATCAAGCGTAAATGATTTCTGACCAAAAAACATACTTGAAACAATATATAGGCCTACTATAGACATTCTCGCTCTTGATCAGAGGACATTTTTGTCGCGTATACTCTTGTTCAGAGCACAGTTACTGTCCTCTGAATATTAGGAGGACAGTGTATTCTCATCAAGAGTATATATAACTTACTGTCCCCTTAACATGAGTTAACATAACACGGATTTTTGCAACAAATGCTGCCAACATTGTCTTGTCCCCAACATTTCCCCTTCTTCTATACTCTCATTTTTGATATCTCCCTAAATCTCTCTCTGCAATAGGCATAAAACATTTGGTTTATTTTAGTTTCAATCGATTGGAAAATAAACAATTAACATCAAATTTTGTATGACGATTTTTTCTATAGACTTGTGGGTGGAAACACACCATAATATTTTAACTAGACTTTTTTTCTATAGATAAAAAACAATCTAGATTTTTTAATACCATATTTATTGAATTAGATAATTTATTACTAAGACACCGTTTGACCGATTGCCATGAAAATTTTCAAACTCATTTATTAATTAATGGAGAATATTTTTTTCTAATTATTATAAACGCCATCATGTTATTTACCCAGTCTACAGTAACATTAATACTAAGACACCGTTTGACCGATTAAAATGACAATTAGCTCACACATGTATTATTTCATGGAGAAGGTTTTTACCTAATTATTATAAAAGCCATCATGTTACTTACCCAGTCTAACATTATTACTAAGACACCGTTTGACCGATTAAAATGACAATTATTAGCTCACACATGTATTATTTCATGGAGAAGGTTTTTGTCTAATTATTATAAACGCCATCATGTTACTTACCCAGTCAAACAATAATACTGATATAGCGTTTGACCGATTAAAATGACAATAGGCTCACACATGTATTATTTCATGGAATGTTACTTACCCAGTCATACGATATACTGATTTAAAAATCATTGCGTTTGGATCCAAGTCACTCTTTTTTATATAATAAAAGAACAATAATGTCCGTCTATGTGCCGACTTCTTTTAAAATAAAGTAGTGTTAATGTGCGCGTGTATGTATGTATGATGTGTTGTGTAATAATTTGTTTTAATGTTTTAACGACCTCAGCAAAGCGATAATCTGAAGATGGAACGAGTTCCGAAACGCGTCATACAATTATAATGTAAGTAACTACTTTATTTTAAAAGAAGTCACCATAGACTGACATTATTGTTCTTTTATTATATAATAATACTGAGATAGCGTTTGGACGATTACCATGAAAAATGGCACACACATGATTGTATTATTTCATGGAGAAGGTTTTTATTGAATTATTATAAACGCCATCATGTTACTTACACAGTCTCACATTAATACTAAGCCACCGTTCGACCGGTATAAAAATCATACAAAAATTTGAAAATGATATATACATAATGTTTTGATTTATGAACGTTTATAGCAAAATTGTAAACGATTTCTAAATACTGCTATTTTTATTGGTTTATTACATACGTTTATTAATCGCTGTAGTTATATTCTGATATACCAATTTATAGAAAATGTAATTGTGAATTCAATTTTCTTTAGATAATTAACATCCGTTCAACGGTTCTCGAAATAAACACAATTTAGTAAACCAGCGTACTCTGTTTTGATTTTCGTACAGAGAGTATAAAAATTGGTTACGCGTCAGTACAAAAACGCTTATATATCGAAAACTAATTATCGGAAGTTATTTTTTAAAACGGATTCGGATTCCTCATAAAATTTACTATATTTATGTTTTTATTATTATAGTATGACAATTATAGTTTAACGTTTTGAATTATTTAAGCCAATGTATATTTAAAACGAATTATATACAATTCATCGTGGTTTTTAATACAAATTAACCTAACAACAAGTAGCCTACTCATAAACATTTTATAGATAATTTTATTGTGAATTCAAATATTTTTTCTAAACAAAAATCCATCAAATGGTTAAAAAGATATATCAATTTTTGTTAAGTAGGCTACGTTACCGAATACCCGAACATCCCGAACTTGAAATTAATTTCACGACTGATAGGCCTACCATTGTTTCATTACGTAGCATTTCTTCATAATATATATGTGTGTAAATAATTAAATTAATATTACCAGGTATGATCAGTGATTATAAGTACATGTTTCTAGTAATAACTTTAAAAATTTTAATAGAAAATATACCAAGAATTTAATTTAATTCTTAGAAAATGTGGACAAATATATTCAATAATTGACGATTTATTTTATTTGTTGGTCAAGAACATTTAGTGTGTTGAAGAATAGTTGCAAATCGACCAAATATATATATATTTTTAATTCGGGAATATTTTTGGGCTGATATTTGAGTGAATTGGCGCTTGCTTTGTCGTTGGCAAGCCGTAACCGTGTACCGTGGGAATTGACACCAAACTTTTGTCGCACTTCACACACACATACAATGTTTAATATTTAGATAATGAAACCACTGGTGATTTTGAAAGTTTAATTTAAGAAGTAATATCGTCTCGAAACGTAGAATAGTAGTTCATGAGCATTCTTCACTTGTGTACCGAATTTCAAATCAATATTATCAATATTTTTAAAATAGATATAATTACTGCTTGAATTGTTGCACTACCGACGGTACTATCTGAACTAGTTACAGTATCTATTTTAGAAAATATCCTTGGTAACATCTGAAAATTAGGTATACACATTTATTGGTAAGTGTATTATTAGTGTACCGAGTTTTGACATAACATAGAGAAAATATTATACAATAAAGTCAGTAACGCGCGCTAAATATACCCCCGGTACTGAAAATATAAATGTTTCATCCGGTTCAATTAAAAACATGTTTAGGATATGACTTAACTCGGTACACATGCAGAATGTAAAACATGCAGAGTAACTTGTATTCTAAGGTTGTAGTAAATATCTCAAAATTTTAGGTTAACTAGTATATGTTTTATTAGAAAACCAAAATTGAAGTCGATACCTTGAAAATGGTTGAAATTGGAGCCTATAAATTCATACAGTTTCGTAATACCCACCGCAAATTAAAAATTTTCTCGAAATCGGCTCAAATGATATTGATGAAATTTTTCTCAAGAGTCCAAAACAAAACCGGTCGACATCAACAAAAATTCCGGTTCATGTGTTATCGGAAATCGTTAATCGGTATCGGTTATGGGAAATAACGAAAAACAATCGGTCTTGGGATTGATATAAAACGCGTAATTTATCAAACTCGGTTTAGTTCAAATTTTAAAGTTATGCTAAGATATATGGCCCAATTTCGTATTCAAAATTGCGAGGAAAAAGTATTAACGTTCAGGAATAGTTGACAAAAAACAAAAATGAACCTTGACCACCGTCATTAAAGTGATTATGATTATATGAAAGAATTATATTCTATAATATATTGTCTTGTATCTAATTACTCACCTCAAGACATAAAGGCTATCGCGGTTTCGAAAACTCTAGGTTTCCATCATCAGGCCGTACAAAATAGTCAAATCACTTATTAGAGGTCGTCACATAACAATAAAACACTAAAAACACAACACAACCTAAAACCTTAACAGCACAAACATAGTTATTTTAGCCGAAATATCGCGTGCAATACCAATACCCTGTAAATATAGACTGCGGAATTATTGCTGTAGGCACAGAAACTCCCTGCCTTCTCTGTTATCTATCGTGGTGGTCTAGTTTGACGTCTGTTTATCATGCTGTCTGTCTAGATGCTTACGACATCGTAAATTAGATTTGATTTGAAGGATAGTTTGTCATTGATGATATTAGATGGATCTATTTTTACACCTTTAAAAAGATCTCGAACTCATCTACGGAATCCATGTACTTACTTTTTTTGCAAAAGTGTAATATCTCCATGTTAGATTGGATATCTGTGTATTTATCGTTTTTGTTGATAAGATGTTCACCAAAAGCAGAGTTTGTATATGAAGTCCTCTTAGGGAAGTGTTCCTTAAAACTTTTGTTGAAAGAGCGGGCCGTCTGTCCTTAATAAAAATTGGGGCATTCACTACTGTACAACAAGTGATATTGTATAAGGCAGTCTTATCGTGTTTGTCATTATGTATGTCTTTTTTTGGGTTATTTTTGGGTTAATAGTGTAGTTTGTTTGAGGTATTGAAAGAAACGGTTATGCCAGACTCTTTAGCCAGTCTATGTTTTGGAGTATGACTCGATGCTGATCCATATTCTGTGGAGACTTAAGTTTTATTTTTATTTTTAATAATGGGTTTATTATTTGTATGTTACCTGTTCATACTTCTCCTTGTCTAGAGGCACTTACTGAGATTAGCCTGTTACGAAACTATTGTAAGCTGCCATTTTTATATTACATGGATGATGGGAAGAAGCGTGTATAGTCTGGTTTGTTGTGGTAGGTTTTCTATAGATGTTGAACTTAACACTATTGTTTATTTTTTAAATTGATAGGTCTAAAAAGTTTAAATTGTTATTTGTTTCCACTTCAACCGTGAATTAGAGTTTTGGATGCATTGCGTTTACGAAGTTAATCAGAGTTTTTAATTATCTTTTGTTGCCATCGAAAATTACTATAGTATCGTCTACATAATATCTGAAGACTATTTTTGGCCTATTTTGATTCATTTCAGACCAGAGATATTTGTTTTAGATTTGTCCTTCCAGCATAATTTTGTCCTTCCTTATAGACAGACAAATCGCGCAACACTTAGTTACGTTTTTGTGGAAACTATATGTTATAACTATAGTATAAAGTAGAACCTTGACCTTTTTTAATTTGTTTTAAAATTTTCAATAATATCCACGATTACTTTTATTTTTCAAATTTACCAGTCACTTACGCCCTTTGTATTAAAAGAGACGTTCACATAAATAATGTAATTACCATTTGTTAATATGAAATGTATAAGACATAAACTTAGGGATATTTTGTTAAGATCTTGTAAGGTAAAAACTTTTCTCATACATGATAAAACATTATCAGGAGGTGAGTGACCTTCAAACCAGTTTATATCTTGACTAATAGTTATCCTTTGGGAATCAAATGCAATATTCGTATGTCCATTAAAATTGAAATTGTTTTAAAATATACTCCACCTGTACAAATAACCATACAAACCATTATCGTTGACATTAAACTAAACTTCTTTCTGCCCGTCCGTCGACCTAATAAAACTCTAATCAACATATTAACTTAACTTAACTTTTCATCATAAATATTAAAAAAAATTTACCAAGTTACCAAATCCTCCCTTCATAAACCATACTTACCCATCTAACCATCAATAAAGTATTACCCACCAATCGCGTAACACGAATTACCTTTAAATTTATCATATTTACAACAAACGATCATATTTCTCACTTTTTTATTTAATTATGTTATCAAGTAGCAAAGACACGTCCATAAGGAAGAACATATTTGGTGCAGTCAGCTGTTCGAAAGATAAGTCTACTGGCTCACAACTATGTCAAGGACACGTCAGTCGTATCTCTGCTTTGATGTCTGTGTTAAGATGAAGAGCGCTGAAAAAACAGTTTTTTTAGCTGTAGCCTATACGACACCGGTCTGCATTGCGGTCGGCGTTTTGTACATATCATAGGACCGGTACTTTTTTTTTCAAACTCTTCAGAAGTTTGATAACGAATAAGCTTACTTATATTTAGATATTACATGATCAGACCTTACTAATTTTAACCGCCACT